>BSWB01000001.1:142686980-143936980 GCA_033239125.1 Fagopyrum homotropicum | reverse complement strand
ATGGAACCTCGCCGGGTTTATGTGATGGGCTTGAGCCTGATGCGCATGTGCGCTCGTATGCATACGACCACCGCTCTACCGGTCTGCCTGTATCGGACTTTGACATGGTATCAGAGCGGTTAGCCTCAATTCGGCTCGCGATCCTAACCTGTGGACAAGTGCAACTTGGTCTATATGCTCTAGTTGCACTTGCGGGGGCATGTTGGAAATAATAAGGTCCCACATCGAAAGATGGGAACACTCCGAGCCTAGTATATAAGGTCGATGGCTACTCCTCATATTGCCAATTGGTTTTAGGATGAAACCTCGCCGGATTTATGTGCTGGGCTTGGTCCTAGTGTACATGTGCGCTCGTATGCTTACGACCCCTGCTTTACCGATCCGTCTGTATCGGACTTTGACAGAACTTCTAAAGATAAAAAAAAGGCCTAAAAGTACATGGGCCGTAATTTCCCACTTGAAGACCGGTCAAAATCATCATTGTCTCCTCACCAACAACCCTTATCTAGTAGTAGTACTTCATTTTTTAGCTCAATTATAAAGGCTAGTTGAAGCTATGAAAAGCTTCAACTTCTCTAAGGTCACCGACTTAGTCAACATATCTATAGGGTTTTCACTTCTGAAAATCTTCCTTAGTTGCAAATCTTTCTTTTTAAGAGATGTCGTATGTGATGATACTTTAGTTCTATATGCTTTGTCCTTGAATAAAAATGTTAAATTCTTTGCCAAGTGAACAACGCTATTCAAACCACTAGAGAATGTAGCAGTGGCATTAAGGGTGTGGTTGGTAATACCTCGATTTGTCCACTATTTGTAGATAAAATTATTTCTTTACTCTGGAATCCAAAATAATTCAATTAGGAGTACACAAAGATTTAAGGTAATTTCTTCAATTTATTCTCCATTTCTAAGTTCATAGCTTTCGTGGTAGCTTCATCGATAATACCTACTAAATAAAAGGCCTGCTCGGGAAGCCTGTCTAATTCTCTGAAAAGTATCAATTGAAACCCTCTAACTATTCCTACTAGACCAACATATTCTCGTGACGAACTCGTAAATACTTCATCAATGAAAAAGGATTGTGATAAGAAATTCCCCTTTGCTCTTTTCGCAACCACCTAAGAAATTTTACAATCATATCATCTCCTTACTAGCATCAATCACTACAACATACTCAACTTCCACAATAGATAGCAAAAAAAGTTTTATGCAATTTAGGAGTTGAAGAGATCTTTATACCACCCAATGTGAAGACATATCCGGTTACACTTTTTTCTCGTACCAAGATCACTTAATTCTAAATATGCATCAACATATCTTGCTAACTTAACATTCTTGTCTTCAAAACACAAGGCATGCCCAATGGTACCCTTCAAGTATCTAAGGATTGCGTACATGAATCTAACAGTTGATGAATCATATGAATTTATTTGTACTTGTCCGGCCACATTCTCTATGATTTTTAAACAAGGCTAGCTTAGCATCTTGTATATCGAATCACTTAAAAAACTTCTTGATGTATTTAGCATGCGAAAGATTCAACTTTCATGTCTTCCTATCTCGATCAATTAATTTCCAAAATTTGCTTAGCCTCACCAAGACCCTTAAAAAACAGCTCATACAACTGTTTTTTCAACTTGCTCACTTCTTGAGCACTAGGACCTTTTTATTAACATGTCATCAATATATATATATATATATATATATATATATATATATATATATATATATATATATATATAACAATAGTATTGTATAAAAATTTCCATTCTTCTTGAAGTAGCAATAATGATCAACTTTATACCTCACAAAATCAATTTTATGCATGAATCCATCACACTTTTTTTACTAGTGTTAAGAGCTTGTTTCAAGCCATGTAAGACTTTTTTCGATTTGCACACAAAATCATTGTTACCTTTAGACAAGTAGCACTCGTGTTACCTCATGTAGACCTCTTCATCTAAATCACCATGTAAAAATGATGTTTTACATCGAACTATTGTATTACCAAGTATTATACAACCACCATACTCAACACTATATGGATTGTTGTTAGTTTAACCACAAGAGTAAAAATATTAGCATAGTCTATATTGTATTTTTGTTGAAACCCCATCACAACTAGTCTTGTCTTGTAATGCTTACTTTCATTAGCCTCCTTCTTGATCTTGTAAACCCACTTGTTGTACAATACCTTCTTACCTTTTGGGAGCTCTACTAGTTCCCAAATCTTGTTAGTTATAAACAAGTTTATCTCCTCATCCATTACAAGGCTCCGCTTGCTTAAATGTTCATTGTGAGATGCCTTCGCATATCTTCCAAGCTCAACACTATCAATCGAAAACATGTAGACGCTAAAGGGAGTATACTTATAAGCGATCCTTGTTATCTAGTGGACCTATGCAATGGAGCTTCTAGTGCGCGTGATTATTCTTTAGCAGTCTTATTACTCCCACTCAAGTTGGATATGCCTAACTGATCATGGAAGTTTTAACCAAATAGTTAACAACAACCTCTCCCGCAAGGATACGAGATCATTTGTAGTATATTCGAATATCAAATTCACAGGGATCACATCTGATTTGATGGATACTAATAATTAGTTATTCTAAGTAAAAAGGAAATATTAAGGAAACAATGGTAGCATGCAAAAACAATGATTAGTGTAGACAAATATACAATGAATGTGATCTAAGGAAACAAGAATCCCCACTATAATTGTAATATCCGAATTTTTTTTTTTTTAGTTCCGTTTAATACCGCGTCAAACCGGTTTTCGACCGTTGACCTTTACTAGTTCTACCTTGGGTTATACTAGAACTCATTCTATCATTTTATGTACTCTTTTAGTCACATAAAATGATGAAATTTTATCACACCATAATCTAAGTCATAACGACGTCTTTTGACGAGACCATGACAAAGCTGAGACGAGGCCATGACGAAGCCCAGACAACCTTGTGACAAGGCCCGGACAACACATGACAGCCCATCTCTCCTTGTACTTCCTTCCTTGGCCCATGTTGTCTCCAGCCCACCCTGTTGCTTTTCCTTGCTGCTGGCCCATCCTCACCTTCTGATATACGCCCCATCCAGAAGTCCTTCGAAGTCCAGCCCAAGGAATGGATGCATTCCCCTTATGTGTGCTGAGCTGTATCAAAGGAGGATCCTGCCGTAACGTCTCCGTAGATCACGCCCCAGAAGACGCTCGTCACACACAACAACTGCTGCCCCGTTTCACGTCTACGTGCAACCCTTCTTTCTCTCTCTTTCCCTTCTGCGTCCACAGATCCCTCCCACACAGATCGCTTGCTGGCGCCTTCTGTTTCTCACACAGCTAGCCCTCCATAGCGAGCACAGAAGACTTCTTTCCCTCCTGCTGCTGCACTCGGACGTCCCAGAACAGATGCGCTAGACCTACCCTGCAAACGAGAGATAAGGCAACACCATTCATCCTCGACTAAGCTTGGCACTCATTCATGCTGCGGTTAGTACCAATCTGGGAAGATAATTTACGCACCAATTGTTGACAGAAGAAAGGGTCTTCCACAGACAGGTGAGTCTCGCCTCCCTCACTTCTGATTTTCTCTTGTTGAACGTGAGTGTTGACGGATGATCTCTACCCTCTTAGAGCCTACGCATTCCTTCCCGGTGTTGACAGAAGCTAGCCGTACGAGTCTCACTTCTTCTCCCAGTGCAACAACCTTCTGCAACCATTCCTTGGTAAGAGATCAAACCATCTTCCCTCCTCTCTATAGTTGTACATGAAAGAAGGTTTAAATCATGGTTTTGTCATGTACAGAGAATCAAACTTCGAACTAGTGAACCCTCCTACCTTGGTACAAAATGACAGAGGTGAGTTCCGAACCTTGGACCATTTACACTTTCAGTTTTGAATTCTAGAAACTGTGTTGAGCAGTCAAGTTTGAGCATTTATTTCGATGCTTTAGAGATAAGATCCACCGTTCAATTTTTGAGATTTTGTTTAGTGCCATGCATAGGTTAATCTCTCAAAAGTTGAGATGAATACAACGGTGGGATTTAGAGTTATAGGGACTCAAAGTGGACTGGTTGTACAGTTAGAAAGCATACTCAGATTTGGCTAAGTATAGAATATTGAGTTGGGAACCAACTTTGGGGAATTTTGTAAAGATGGTTGTTGGAAATTTTGAAGAGATCTTTGCCCCTATGTTTAGTATGCATACCATAGAGGATCTAGGATTTTTTTTTCGGAATTTTTATAACCTTATCCAAGCTGCGTATATGAACCCAAAAATCAAGCTTTAACGACTATAGTGTAAATTAAGAATGTTGGATAACTCTTCTAAACCTTACTAAACCTTGCTATGAAGATTAGGTTTAGGACATAGGTCCTAGAAGGAAATAGTAAACTAAATGATAGACTTTTTCGGATTTTTCGGCACTAAGGGTAAAATGGTCTTTTACCGTAAGAGAGCTTTTTCCGTAATCCCTTCGCATGAGGTTGGACATCTGGATGTGTTTTGATCCACATGCCTTATTTGACAGGCGTTTGAGTTACCACGAGTGCGGACCGATTTGAGACTTGTTAGAGTGTGATTGGACTCAGGTAAGTCCATGCGACTTACTTAGCCGGTTTCTGGATGTTAGTTGAATGATAATGGTGGTGTGTGCGATGTGTGTTTATAATAACAACTTGTTAGGATGACCGTTGTTGTTATGTGTTAAGGCCCAAGTGTATGTATAACGGGCCGTGACATCACTGCCCAACTCTGCCAGGAGACTGGGAGGTTCTCTATACCCAGACCATCCAGGTACACGGTGAGATGCATCGGATCCACTCCTGATGGGTACACGGGGGCGGAGGCGAGGTTTGGGAATCCCTCGTGTCACAAAATAAGTATCATTAGAGTGAATGACTTAAATAAAGATAATAAATGGAGTGTTTGAAAGCATGATGAGTGTTTCTTATTTTATGTGTGTGTGTGTGTGTTATTGTTATTCTTCTAATGTTTAGATAACTAGCTAATGGTTGTTTTGTTGTGGTTTTAGTTTTACAGCAGGTTAGAACAGCAGCTGAGTGATCCGGAAGTAGTGGTCAGCCGGGTCTCCGTACTCCTTAGAGTGGGGGTGTGGGTTGTTGTTTTGTTGTCTTTCCTTTTGTTAAGACAGTTAGTCTTTTCCGTTGTTAAGTATGATAGGCTGTTAGACTTTGTTGCATTCATCCTTTTACAAATGTAATTTTTATGAATTTCGGTTTTTCTTATTTGTGTCTTGTTGCAAGATCCTAGTAAAATTGTTGTCCAACTGAGGTCGGGACCCATTGTGAGGTCTTAACCAGTAATGTCCCGAGTTCTGAGAATTCGGGGTGTTACAATAATGAATTAAACTATGATTACATATATATGACTCATGAACATTGATATATGAATATTGTAGTAAACCATATAAAAGAGTCTTTGACATAGACAAACAAAGACCGTGCTTTCCAACTCGCGTAGCTCTCAATCTAGTGGTTCATCAAGTATAGGTAAACCCATTCAAAACTTAGAAATCCGGAAAAGACCAAGAAAAACTTTAGCTTGTGGCTCTTCAATTTAAAAAGGTACAAAGACCGGAACTTTCTGCGACTGTTAGAAACCCTCAAGGCACTGATAAACTAGTACTCTCAAAACCAAGTGTTTTTCAATAAATCCAATAAAACGTCCTTAACTTTCGGCCCTTCGGTTGTTTTATCTAAACTAGTTATAAATACCAATTCTTTAGAGGGTAAATAAAAGGTAGGAATGAAGCTCTTTTAAAAAAGCAATATCATAATCTCAATTCACTAACATATGTGCAACAATAAATTAAAGAATTATATGGATCATCCAATCCTTTACTCAGAAAAGAGATTAGCCAGACATGATCACATATAAAGAAAAAACAATATATAGAATTAAGAAAGAAATAGACTCACAATTGTTTGGTCCTAGCAAGGATAACCTTTAGTCTAATAACTACTTGACGGAGGTGGATGTGGTATATCTAACCCTTTGGACGATACATGAATATATAGGGGAGAATCCCGGAGTCTAGGGTAACACAAAATATCTTAGATCCAAAGTTAAAATAGGAAGATTTGATTTTCCTTTACCGCATGGTCGAGACGGCATAGAAACGACAACCAAACGGCATGCAAGCCATTTCCAACTTGTATGGCCAAACCATTTCATTGTGTTTGGATTGAGCTTTTGACTTGGACTTCGATAGAGTCTTCTACAATGATGATTGATAGGTGATCGAATCACTATCGGTTTTAGGTAGTTTTAGAGTCTTTTTAGAGTCTTGTAGCTGTATTATGTTGCTAATGTATGGATCCAGATGAAGGATTTCAAAAAGAAGTAAACAAAGGATCTAGCAACACTTGGGAGAAGAAGATCGACAAAGACAAGCTTTTGGATCCACAACGCCCCAACGGTCGCCAACGCCTCCGACGCCGCAGCCAGCGCCTCGCTAGCACCCCGAGAGCAAGGTGTCACCACCCCCGCGGCAGCACCTAGCCGCCCCCGCGGCGAGACCCCCTGAAGAACAAAATCCGGCGCCCCTACCCTTATGCCTGCGGACCTGCGAAGATGAAGAGACTATGTCACCGCCCCTACAATGACACTGGGCCACCCCTGCGGTTTGACACCAGAAACTTCAAGAAGATCAACAGTCAGATGTTCCAAAGCATTAAAGACACCACCCCCGTGGCCCTGTCATGCCGCTCCCGCGGCCAAGTTGAATATCGAGCGCTTTGCACTAAACCATCCCCGCGGCTCTCTTGCCCGCGCCTGGGGTTTAGCGATAGAGACTTTACTCCGGCTGTTTAGACCCACCTTTATGGTCATTAAGGTGGTTGTTTACACAACCCATTTACTCCTGTTTACTACATATTCTAGTATAAATAGAGTCTTAGGTTGATTGCTAGAATCATCCTCATTTTCCCACAAAAGCTCTATTGTTTAGTTGCCATTTTGTATGGAGTGCTAAGTCTCATTGCTACATTGGGTTGATTGAAGCTGCATATAATTTGGTTGTAAGTCTTTTTAATAGAAGTTTATATTCAGTATCCAATTGTGTTATATTTCTTGTTCTTAATTTACATTTGCATGATTATTTTCTACTTAGTTTGATCACCTAATTTGTAAAATTGCATGCAAAAGGTTAGGATTATTCGGTTATGGGTTCGGGTCAATAATCTAGTAGCAAACTCCTAGGTAATAACGGGTTGTAATTATCTAAGGGTAAAGGAATATAACTACATAACAATATTAACGGTTTTTTTTTCTCTTTTAAGTATCTCTCTATCTTTGTATGAATGCTAACTTGTGGTTTGATTGTAGGTTTACGGATCGATAAACTTGTTAAGTTGTGTTAATGCCGGTTGGCTTAACACATAAATATGATCATCTTAACAATTGGGGAATACTTCTAAAAGAACCAACCAAGTTATATGTATGCGGAAATCTCACCTAGTGTAGCTTTCTTCCTCATATTATCACCAATTTTGCCGTGCTATTTACATGATTTTGTCTTGTTTGATTTTATAATCCACCCCCCTTGGTTACATATAATTGATAATTGAATCTTATTTACACTTTAATCCTAACTCCCTTGGGTTCGACCCTTACTTATTCACTATACATCGATTAAGTGTTAAGTTCGAAACTTTACTTTGATTAAGCTAAATACAATGACCATAGGTTTTACACTTGTCAAATTTGGCGCCGTTTACGGGGGCGAGGGCTTGTTACCGCGGGGGCAGTGACAATGTTTAGGTACCGCTGACCCAGCGCATGGGGTGGTGTTGGGAGCGCTATATCACCGCGAGGGCGGTGACACAGAGCCAGCGCCCCTACGCCTATGCCTACGGACCTGCGAAACTGAAGAGACTGTGTCACCGCCCTCGCGGTGACACTGGGCCGCCTCTGCGGTTTGACACTAGAAACGTCAAGAAGATCAAAAGTCAAACGTTCCAAAGCATTAAAGACACCGCCCCCGCGGCTTTGCCATGCCGCCCCCGCGACCAAGTTGAAGATAGAGCGTTTTGCACTAAACTGCCTCGCGGCTCTCTTGCCCGCGCATGCGGTTTAGCGAAAGAGACTTTACTCTGGCTATTTAGACCCACCTTTATGGTGATTAAGGTGACTGTTTACACAACCCATTTACTGTATTTTCTAGTATAAATAGAGCCTTAGGTTGATTGCTAGAATCATTCTCATTTTCCAACAAAAGCTCTATTGTTTAGTTGCCATTTTGTAGGGAGTGCTAAGTCTCCTTGCTACATTGGGTTGATTGAAGTTGCATATAATTTGGTTGTAAGTCTTTTTAATGGAAGTTTATGTTCAGTATCCAATAGTGTTATATTCCTTGTTCTTAATTTACATTTGCATGATTATTTTCTACTTAGTTTGATCACCTAATTTGTACAATTGCATGCAAAAGGCTTGGATTATTCGGTTCCGGGTTCGGGTCAATAATCTAGTAGCAAACTTCTAGGTAATAACGGGTTGTAATTATCTAAAGGTAACGGAATATAACTACATAATAAGATTAACGGTTTGTTGCTCTTTTATGTATCCTTCTATCTTTATATGAATGCTAACTTGTGGTTTGATCTTGTAGGCTTACGGATCGATAAACTTGTTAAGTTTTGTTAATGTCGGTTGGCTCAACACATAAATATGATCAAGATGAGAACAATTGGGGAATACTTCTAAAAAGAGCCAACCAAGTTATATGTATGTGGAAATCTCACCTAGTGTAGCTTTCTTCCTCATATTATCACCATATTTTCCTTGCTATTTACATGCTTTGTCTTGTTTGATTTTACAATCCAAAACCTCCCATTGGTTACATATAATTGATAATTGAATCTTATTTGTACTTTAATCCTAATTTCCTTGGGTTCGAACCTTACTTATTCACTATACATCGGTTAAGTGTTTAGTTCGGAACTATACTTTGATTATGCTAAAAACAACGACCATAGATTTTAGGTTTGTCAATATTGTGGCCCTAATGGCTTCAAGATGGCCTCTAGGCCATCTCGAATGCCGTTTTGTATTCGTTGTTGCTTCAAATTGTGGATCTTCACTTCATGATATATTCATGGGACTTTGTCTTGTAAGTACTCAGTTATGTAAGATCTTCTCTTCAACTCCGACTTTAGGGGGATATATTTCTAGCACAATTGATGCTGCAAATGACCGAGACGCAAAAAGGCCACGGTAGATACGATATATGAAAAGTGAGCGCCCTCGAGTTAGATCATATTGTATGCATATTATGTATAAGAACAAATGAGTTCCTCAGCTAAGAGGAAACATACAACTCAAACCATATCATCATAGCATCAATCATAGTAAGATGATAAATAAAGAATCACAAACATCCAAACTACTTAAGGGTAATGTGTTTGCTCTAAAACTCACAAGATGTGTTTAGGCATATATTTCTCTCAAACTCAACAATCATGAAAAGATATTACCATCAGCTTGTCAAGGAGTTCTCAAATTCCACCACTTATCACGTGAAACTAAAATGCTAGATAAATATCATGAGGTCTTTTTATAAAGTTGTAACGGGAATATGAGACACGAAGGAGTGATGTTGGTAGGCCAACAAAGTAGGTAGAAACGGAAAATAGTATCCGAGTACTAAATCTTTATAACTCGAAACACCTTCAATGCTTTACCACTTCATATTTTGTACTTCTTTATGAACCATAACACTTTGATCTTTGTAGCACTTGATATCCCTTTTAGGGATAAGCTTTTCTTCACTTTTACGAATCATTATTTATTTGTTGTTGCATACTTGGCTGAAACTTTTTGTCCTCTCTGCCAAACATGAATTTATCTTCAATAGGGATAATATGTATTCGAAGTCGCGTATATACTTCTTGGATTCACTTTCACACTTCAAGGGAACACCGCACACTTGATTTCTTCATTCTCTTCTTCCATCACAACCCCGAATAGGGTCAAATAAGGCTATACAGGTTGTGAGATATTTTAAGGGGCACCAAATAAGGAAAAATAAAGCCAAGAAGTGGATAATGTAAGGGAAACATATATAGGGGTGATATAGATCACGTAGACTTATCAAAGAGGGTCTCAATCATTTAAATATCAAACATATAGAATCAAATAAGAATGTAGTTTTAAATGAGAGTCAACCACAAGCTCTAGAAGAAACTAAACATGTTGGAGATCTCACAAATATAAGAAGGAAAAGGAGACATGAAAATGCATGTCCTAAGGCTATAATGCTTACAAGGGTTATGTTTGGACAAGCTGATCATCAATAACCATCCAATAAGTCATGCGCGTGAATAATACCAACAAGTAAAAACCCAAAGCATTGTTGGCAAGTCAAGTGTAACAACATAGCATATTCTAACTTTTGGAAGTAAGAATGATGAGAACCAACTCAATCTATGCTAAATGCAATATTTTTGTGATTTTTTTTATCAATGCATGTGGAAGGAAAATACTTAAGAAAGAGAAAAAAGGAAATAAAAGTAAATGTGTGACATAAAAGGGAAACATGAAATGCGAGTATGAGTATAGCACCCCATACTTAGACTATACGTTGTCCTCAATGTGAAAAACCAAGTAAAGAGGATAAAATACTCACAAAGCGATAATGCATATGGCGGTAAGGGAGAGAAGGTGGTAGATGGTGGAATGTTGAAGAGGCCTTTCAAGTCCACTGTTTGTAATCGTTGAATCTTCGAATATCCCAACATGAAGCAAAACCAATAGGCGTCATCCTAGAAAAAAAAAGGAACAACAGAAACAAAAAGGGAAAGGGAAATAAAGTTCAAACTCATGGGTTGCCTCTCATGTAGCGCTTGTTTTTTGTCATTAGCTCGACCCATTTGGATTACTCCAAGGGAAAAACATCACCACCAGCGATGAAGGTGTAGGCAAAATGTGCGTCAACGGAACGGGGGAAGTGAGAGGGGACAAAAAGAAGCCTTTTGTGACGTCTGAGGTGGGTACAACATTGTGCTTCAGGAGGAGGGGAGATGGGTCTTTTGTTGTTGGCGGATGAGGCGGAAGATGAGGTGCTGACATGACTGTAGTGGGTGGTGTAGGAAGGGGGTGAGAGAGTAGTGGAGAAAGGAGAGGGGGAAAGTATATTATGACTGTTGGATTTGAGAGTAACATACGGAATTTTAGATTTAAGCTTTTGCAGTGGAAAAATGGGCAACGAACGGCGTGCATACGGCTTTGTAGGCCGTATGGTGGATGTGTGGTGGCCGTCCGAGATAGATTTTTCCGGAAGTACCGCCTTTTACAACTTGGGATCTAACTTGCCTGACTGTTTGGGAAACCGTTTGAGGCCGTTGGGAGGTCATCTGGTAGCCATTTGAAATAAACTTTGGCTACGCCTTTTCGAATAAATTTTGAGAATTCTTTGGGCGAGGCTGAAATGACCTAGAAACGGCCTTTGGACGGTCAAATAAGTTGTTTGTTTGGCTGTTTTGAGGCCGTTCTTGTCCAGTTTTTGGCTGTTTGAGGCTACAATTTTTTGTAAAACAACCTCACTTGAATAATTTGAATTCAGCCCTTTTCCATCTTTTTTAAGGACGCATGTTGGAGCGTCCAACTTCTCAATGACATCTTCCAGGGAAATTACTAGATATTCCAGGTGCTCAGTAAGCTCTAGGCGGGCGTCATCTAGTACCGCAACTTGATATTCCAAGACCTCATGGCTATCATTCAAATCCCCGAGTTCTCTCTCAAGGGCGGTGTTATTCTTCACAAGGTCTTTCACAATTTCTTTGAGCTCATGAATTGTAGTTTTTATATCGACTTGACTCTTGAACACCATTCTCAAAATCAATTCAATGGCAATAACGTATGGAGATTCTTGCATGGCAAAGACATCCAACGAGGAGTTATCCTTAATGATCATACATTCATCATTATTAATGGAGTTAGTTATGACACATATATCATCATCAATGAGGGAATACTTAAGGGGGTTCAGAAGGGTGAACTTCACTATGTCTTCATCAAATATGAAATTGATGAATCCATCTCGAACCTCGATGAGAGCACCAACGGTATCAAGGAAGGGGCGTCCGACAATCACACGGGCTTTAGTACCTGCATCAACATCAACAACCACACAGTCTACAAGCACGTTGTGCTTGTCAATCCTTAAAAAATGTTCTCAAGCATGCTAGAAGGTCTAATGAAAGACTTGTCAGCCAAAGTCAAGGTGAATTTCACCTGTGAAATTTCTTCTATTTCTAATTCTTTACACAACTAGAGTGAAATAACACTCACACTAGAACCTAAATCACATAAACAAGTGTACTTTCTTCCACCGAAGTTTAATGAGATGCAAAAGATTCCAAGATCACCCTTCTTGGGTGATATCTTTGTTCTAAGCATAGTGTTGTCCTCCTTGGTGATTTCAATTGGGTCTTCACAGTTGCGAAGCTTCTTGTTTGATAGCAGCTCTTTCATAAACCTTGAATATTTGGGTACTTGTTTTAATACCTCAACAAGTGAAATCTCTAAGGAAATCTTGTTCATTCACTCTAAAAATTTTCCAAAATCTTCATCCTTCTTCTTCCTATTACGTTCCTGAGGAAAAGGATGAGGAGGTCTATATACCTTAGGAGGTGTAGTGACATTTACCTCTTTGAGAGACGCTTTTTCCTTAATGATTTTCTTTGTGGTTGTCTCAATGGCTACGGGGTTTGTAGACTTATCTGCTTCTCATTGTGATGGTGAAAACTCTTCTAGGATTGGTTTTTGTGGTGGTAACTAGGGAGTTTTCCCTGAGCATTCTTCATTTGTTGTTTGAGTTGGATGACTTGAGTCTTCAATATCTTATGGCTTTTTCCAATCACATCAACAATGGTTTCCATCCTGCTAAATCTTTTCTCGAAACTCATGATCGAGTTCCTAATGTCTTTGATCGTTCGTGATAGAGCATGTTGTCCATTTGCGAGCTTTTCTAGAATTGTATCATGTGTGGTTTGTGCGGGAGCTTTTGCAGGAGTTTGTGCTTATCAAGAATGGAATCTTTGGGCAAGAAATTTCTTCATTGGAATTGTGGAAAATTCCTTTCTGGGAAGGGTGTCTTGCATAGCCGTTCTCCTTTTGATAATCTATTTGATTTCCTAGATAGTTGACGTTTTACATGACCTCGTATATATCATGTGTTCATTAAATGGTGTAAAATCCTCTATCTCATGACATGTGCCCTTACAAAAATGACATTTTATATTAGTATCTAAATTAGCGACCGAGGAAGTCTGATTACCGTCAATGAGTTTTATCAAGACTTGCACATTCTCAACGAGTTTGGCAATCCTGTCATCATCCTTGATATGATAGACATCCCGTATCTTGTTGTGCTTCTTGGTGTACTTCCCTTTGTATTTAGCAACAGTTACAAGGTATTCCCAAGCTTCATCCTCGTTCATTCTTATAAATCCATGAGAATTAGCGGTGTCAACAAAATTTCTAGTGGTGTCATTCAAACCACTATACAAATATTCAAGAAGTGTTCCCTTCTCGAGTCCACGGTGGAGGCATGAGTGCAACAACTCAATAAATCTTTCTCATGCGGAATGGATATTTTCTCCATCTTCCATGTCAAAGTGGAAAATTTTCTCCATGATCTCAACAGTCTTGTGAGGAGGAAAATACTTGCTCACAAAAGTTGTTGTCAATACCTCTCAAGTAGCAAAAGTACCTGAAGGGTGATTTTGCAGCCGGTTTGTAGTCTTTCCTGTCAAAGAAAAAAAATAAATGTTTGCATTCTTAAAGCATCAAGAGTAATGTTTTCATAATGTAAAGTGTTCATGATATTTTAAAAATTCTGCAAGTGTTGATGCGACTTCTCATTCAAAAGTCTTGAGAATTGATCATTCTAGATGAGCCTGATGGTGTCCGTCCTGAGGTTGACGTCTCGGCCTCCTAGGGCAGAGAGCACAAAAGCATGATTAAGAACCCTTTGTCTAGGATTCACCTTAGCGTCCAGCGTTTGAGGGTTTCGAGCCATTTCAGCGGCAAGTGCGGTATTAAGCATAGCAATCTCAGCTTGTGGATTAACAACATGAAGTTTATTGTTTTGATCGTTCATTGCTTGATTTGAAGTAGTTTTTTTGGCAAATTTTTTGTACACGGAGGGTGCGCTGAATCTCAGTGTCAAGAGGGACAAGTTTGCTTGGGTCGTGGACTCTTTGCACTCACTAATCTAGCATGTGAATAAAAAAAATCAACAATATAAGGAACTTAAAAAAAACAAGAATTAGGTATCAACTAATTCTATCAGCGATCCCCCACAACGGCGCTAAAGACTTGATCGTGAAAGTTTTAACCCAATAGTTAACAATAACCTCCCTTACAAGGAGACAAGATCGGTGTAGCATATTCAGATATCGAATTCATAGGGATCATGTCTAGTTTGATGAATACTAAAATTAATTATTCTAAGTAATAAATAAATAATAAGGCAACGCTGGTAGCAGGCAAAAACAATGATTGTTGTAGACAAATATATGATGAAAGTAATATAAGTAAACATGAATCCCACTGTAATGAATTAAAGTATAATTACATATATATGACTCATGAAATTGATGTATGAATATTGCAGGTAACCATCTAAAATAACCTTTGCCATAGTGATGCACGAGAGATACCAAAATATGAAAAGTGAACGGTTTCTATACAAATAGTGATGCACAAGAGAGCAATAAAGGTATAAAATACATGATTCTAAGGCTTAAAAGATGTTAAATTTGACACTCATCACTAACTCCAACAATTTGGGTTCAACTTTTGATGAAATATGCCTATCTTTGCACAAAATTTACTCATTGAACACAACATCTTGACTGCGAATAACCTTCTTAATTTGTTTATTCCAAAATTGATATACAAAGTCATCTCTTACATATCCAATAAACATCCATTTAATAGACTTATCACCCAATTTACTTCTCTCAAAACAATTACAAGAAAAGTTCAAACATCAAGTATCCGAAGGAAGAACAATTTTACCTTTTTTTAACTACACCATAACTCTTCCAAAGTTTCATTCTCTAAGGGATTCAACGATCCTTTCTTAATCAGGAATGAAATAGTGTTGATTTCAGCTTGATAACACACTATTTAGCGTATTTTATCATCATCGTTTTATTGTATTCCCTACCTATTTTGGGCTAAATGACACTTCTTATCGATCATTTTTCTTCCTATTAGTGTTTTGGATATCTAATTGTTAGTTTATGTAATTGTAGGCATTTGTCTAGTACAAATGATGTGTATCAGAATCTCCTCACACTTATTAAGGGTCTCCCTGAGGTCAAATAAGTCAAGGTTAAGTAGGAAATAACCGAGGTCCAAGGATGAATATTGCAGGTAACCATCTAAAATAACCTTTGCCATAGTGATGCACGAGAGATACAAAAATATGAAAAGTGACGCTTTCTATACAAATTGTGATGCACGAGAGATCAATAATGGTATAAAATACATGATTCTAAGGCTTAAAAGATGTTAAATTTGACACTCATCACTAACTCCAACAATCTGGGTTCAACTTTTGATGAAATATGCCTATCCTTGCACAAAATTTGCTCATTGAACACAATATCTTGACTGCGAATAACCTTCTTAATTTGTTTATTCCAAAATTGATATACAAAGTCATCTCTTCCATATCCAACAAACATCCATTTAATAGACTTATCACCCAATTTACTTCTCTCAAAACAATTACAAGAACAATTCAAACATCAAGTATCCGAAGGAAGAACAATTTTAACCTTTTTTTGTTACACCATAATTCTTCCAAAGTTTCATTCTAAGGGATTCAACGATCCTTTGTTAATCATGAATGAAATAATGTTGATTTCATCTTGATAACACACTATTTAGCGTATTTTATCATCATCGTTTTATTCTATTCCCTACCTATTTTGGGCTAAATGACACATCTTATCGATCATTTTTCTTCCTATTAGTGTTGGATATCTAATTGTTAGTTTATGTAATTGTAGGTATTTGTCTAGTATAAATGATGCACATGTATCATAATCTCCTCACACTTACTAAGGGTCTCCCTGAGGTCAAATAAGTCAAGGTCAAGAAGGAAATAACTAAGGTCCAAGGGTGAAGTGAAGAACATCGGGAAACGTGTAGAAGTGTTCGAACATACACTTGGTTACTCAACCATCTCTCCCTCCTTCTACATGTGACCTCGAATTGACCACTTATTGAAGCAATGAAATCGTGGAGAAAAAATTGCATCAAACGTAACACTTTGGCCCAACAAGTCCCTCTACTCGCCCGCTCGACCAACCTACTCCAACGTCAATTATTCTTTCCCTTATCCTTTTTGTTTGGGGTGGACTTATGGTCCATCCACTTGGACATTCTATCCTTCAAACTTGATGTTATCTTATTAGAAGATAAGATCCTCATAGATCTAGGGTTTCAAAATATATCTTGACCCTATAAATAAGGTATTTCATTCATTAGTTAAATATCTCTTTCTTTTTATTTTTCACTAGCTTCTGTCGCCATTCTTTTGTAGAGGTCTCTTGTCTAGACCCATCTCGGTCGCTCAACTGGACCATCCTGGTCACTCGACTAGACTTATCCCTGTCGCTGGACTAGATTTGTTTTCGATTATTTTATAAAGCATTTGACTTTGTTTCATGTATGTCTAGCTAATTCCATCTTTTCTAGGGTCTGGTGAGCCCGACTGCATGGATTTATGATATTGGATTGATTCTATCTATTGGATGTTTGTCTATATGAGTTTTGCTAGCATTTGGAATCTTGATCTGCTATATGTTCTTCAAGGTGACGTTGCAGTTTAACCCTCAAATCTCCATGTTAAGTTTGATGTGAAGAAAAGGTGTCGTCTTCGGTATGTGATAATCAATGGGTGACAACATTGACGTATGCATAGCAACATTCTGACAACATCACAATCAAATGAAGTTGTCTCTCGCATAATTATGACTTAGATTCGATAATGTGAAATTGTCAATTGGGATCTTTCGTATATGCATGTTGTGGTGATTTAGATTCTAAAAATACGTTATCTATTGATACCTAGTATTTGCTTTCATACCTTTTACAATCTAATTTCGAGTTATCTAAAAATCCAATATTTCATCTTTATTTCTCCTTTATCTTCTAAAATGTTTTACAAGCCAATCAAGCGTAATTCTTCTAGGTGATCGGTCAACCAGCCTAAGGGTGCTCGAGCCTTTCGCTCAGATTTCATGTATGGCTACTTATCTATTGATTTCTAGTTCAAACTCATTTTTTAACCCGGTCGACCAGATTGTGCTCGGTAGACCAAGTCTCTTGTTCTTTGGTTTACAGTGCCGGTTTACATTGCTTACCTTTTGTGCATATTTAGTTTATTTTAGATATGATTACCACAGTGGATCTTGTAGTTATTTGTGTTATTTGAGGTTTACAATTCAACCTGTATTAAATTGGCGTCATTGCTAGAGAAGGTTTTGAATTGTTTTGACTTATTAATTCGGGTTTTTAGACATGTTTAGAAGTGAAAGAAGCTCAGAAAGTACAATTTCCACACCTAGCTCAAATCCAAAGAGACTTATCAGAGAAATCAAGATGGAAATGACTACACGATATAACAAAGGACCATATATGATCCCGATCAAGATCCTAGAATCTGATGAGGACATATCAATCTATATTGTGAAGGATAGTGCAGGAACACCCAAAAACCCCATTCCGATTGTAGATACCGAAGCAAAACATCGCTCTACTGCTCTTCCTTCATCAAAACCCGCATTGAATATTACGCCTTTCAACCATTTGGAGAAGGTCAAATCTTGTGGTACTGTATCAGAAACTAACATAACTACTTGCAAAGACTACAACATGTGAGAAAAGGATATACTTTTGCTCGAGATTGCAAATAAAACGGAGGTAACCATGGGTAAGATAGAAATAAAAAGAGGTTGTTACCCTCATATACGAGCAATAGTCACTAGAGATAGAGAAACGATGTCTGATATGCAAGCAAGAATTCTGGTCCTAAAGGATGATATACCCAGATCAGAGGCACAACAAAACTAAGCATATGAGATTGATATTATATATCAAAGGAACATGGTGGAAACTCTCTTTGACCTAATAGATGATACCATAAAGTCCTTCAAAGAGAACACCTTTATCTTTGAGGTAGCATGCAAGAGTGTAACACCCAAGTTCTGAGAACACGAAGCGTAACGGGCTAGGACAACACTATGGGTCCCGACCCTCATATTAGCAACAACACAACGGATCTTAAAACATGGCACAAACGAATGAAAATCAAAACTCAAAATAAAAGTAAAGGTTTAAACAAAAGGGAAGCGTAAAAGACTCGCAACCGAGTTCAAAACAAAAGGGAAAGCAACAACAAAACATAAACCCGATCTCGTCTTATAATGTACGCGAACTCCGGCTGACCACACCATCCGGATTACTCTGTAGCATCCTGAACCTACGGAACATCTACAACGACGGTATAAACCGTTAGCTAACATTCTAGATACTAGCAAGAGCGTAAAGGCACAAACACACATAAGGTACAGAAAACATATAGCTTGCTCGCACACAAACGGTTATTATCTTTCATTAGGTTATCCATTACTAATTCAGCTTCTTTTGTTACACGAGAATCTCCCAAAACTCACCTCCGCTTCCGTCTGCCAATAGGAATAGATCAGTACTATCCGTTGCCTACGGGCCTGGGTTGCAAGAGCACATTTTAGTCTCCTATAGAACTAGACAAGTGGTCACCGCTCGGTTATCATACACTTGGGCCAATTAAGGTTATAAAGGGTGAATCATATTCCGGTTATCCGTTATAAACATGACAAACAACACAAACTAGCCAAGACAATCAAACTAATATGCGAAATGAATCAGGAACGAATCATATTCCTTTCTCCTTTCCCTCAGGAAAGGAGCAAGGAAAGCCTGTTCACACAAGCATCACGAATCAGGAACGAAACGGTTGCTAGAAGTCTATAACTTCTACTATCAATGATCTCTAAGACATCTCCACAAGCTAAGAGCTCAACCTTAGTCTTACAGCACACTTAAGGGTCAAGGAAAACCATAAGGAAAAAGGAAGGGAACGAGGAAAAGCAGGAAGGAAGGAAGCAACTCACAAGAATGGGAGTTACTGCAAAGGAAACCGCAGGGGTGGCTGGACCGACGCGGGGGCGGCTATTCGCGGGGGCAGCATAGCAAGGGCGCGGGGGCGGCACAGCAGGGCGGAAATCGCGACAGAAGCGTTGTCGACTCCTTCGACTGCAAGGAACAAAGCAAAGGCTAAAGCTTGCATTTCTCAGCATACAACCACGTCACAACTCAACCAAGGGAGCTTGTGAACGTCAAGGAATCAACAACAGAATGCTCAACAAGAATCATGGATCAAACTTGATTCTTAGAGAAGAAGAAAAGAGGAAAACGAAGAAGAAAGGAAACGGAAGGGAAAGGCATGCACCAACTACATGAACGTGTTGAAGAAGAACTCAGAGGAGAAGACTTACACGTTCAGCAAGGTCACAGGGGAATCAAGGGAAACGGCTGCAGCTTCAGGGTTGAAGGAGACGTAAGCGAACAAACGGGAAAAAGGAGGAAAGACGGGAATATATAGAGACGGGCTGGAAAGATAAAAGGAAGGACGTCTAGGGTTAGGAAAAAGATAAGGAAGCCAGCCCATAGATAGAAGATAGGATATTATATTTGTGGAAGGAAGATAAAATGAACGAAAACAAATCGGGCATGATCTGCAGCAAATCCGCAGGGGCGGATTGCCTCAGCCGCAGGGGCGGCCCATTATCACCGTGGGGGAGGTGACAGACCTCAAGGCCGCTAGGGCGGCCTTCTTCACTGCGGGGGCGATGAAGGTCAAAACTGAGATCTTACATCAAATCTCCCTAAAAATAAGTTTCATCCCGAAACTTGCAAAAGCCCAACGATCACATAACAACTCACAGAAACAGAACTGAACTCATATAATCCCAATCGGGGCACGTAACTCAAAACATCACAAAAAGCGTACGCAACGCAACTAAAGGAAAAAATGAAACAACACGACTACGCTAAAGGTGCATCCAACTCTGCGTAAAGGTCTACATAGTTCCTCGGGATACTATCCTCTTTCTCCCAAGTCGCCTCATCATCTCCTTGCATCGACCACTGAATCTTCATCATCGGTATGTCCTTCAAACGCAGGCGCCTCGTACTACGCTCCAAGACAGCCACCGGGTGCTCTACGAATGTGTGGTCTGGCTCGATCACAAGATCCTCATGGTTGACAATGTGTCTCGGGCATGGTATGTATTCCCGTAGCTGAGACAAATGGAAGAATGGGTGAACATCCTCGAGTCTCGATGGCAAAGCAAGTCTGTATGTTGCCTTTCCAACTCGCTCAAGAATCTCGAACGGTCCGACATATCTGGGGCTCAGCTTCCCCTTGACGCCAAAACATCTGACAACTCATGTCGGGTATACTCCCAACCAAACTTGAGCTCCAACTCTGAACTTTAGAGATCTGCACCTCTAATCTGCATAAGACTTTTGTCGACTCTATGCTGCTAACATCCGTTCGTGGATCACTGCTACTCGAGCCATGTCATTTTGTATCTACTCAGGTGCTACTCCGCTAGAACTACTCGGCTCATCCCAACACATCGATGTACGACATCGCTGTCCGTATAAAGCATCATAAGGAGCCATCCTGATCGATGCGTGCCAACTGTTGTTATACGAAAACTTCACTAAGCGAAGATGATCTGACCACACATGTCCCTAGTCTAACACGCAGGCTCTCAACATGTCCTCCAGAGTCTGGATGGTCGGCTCGGACTAACCATCAGTCCGAGGATGATAAGCAGTCATAAACTGCAGACTCGTACCTAGGGCGGCATGAACCTACTTCTAGAACTTTTCTAAGTGAACCGTCCGTCTCTGTCAGAGACTATAGTCCTAGGTACTCCATGAAGCCTCACTATCTGTCTAGTGAACTCCTCTGCTAATCGACTCACCGGCCACGTTTTCTTGATCGGAATGAAATGTGCGGTCTTCGTTAGTCGATCTACTATGACCCAGATAGCATCAAAACCACGACTCGGTCTCAAACCGGTAACGATATCCATAGAGATGTCCTCCCACTTCCACTGAGGGACGGGAAGTGAGTGTAGCTCGCCTCCTAGTCTATGATTCTCGATCTTAACCTGTTGACAGGTCGCACACTGAGCTACATATCTCGTGACGTCTGGCTTCAGACCTCCCCACCAGAAAGAGCGTCTGATATCCTAATAGATCTTACTCGCACCAGGGTGCACTAAGTAAGGTGAAGAGTGAGCCTCTTGAAGGATCCTCTTTCTCAACTCTCGATCTGAAGGCACACAACACGCTCCTGACGTCTCAAGATCCCATCAGCACCAACTGCAAAATTATGGTGTCTCTCCTCGAGACATCCGGTCTCGGATCTGCATCAAAGCTGGGCAACTCTCCTGCTTTTTTTAGATCTCAGCCATTAGATCAGGTACTATCTCCAAGGTGGACAACTGATTGTCGGAATCCGGAAAGTGGATATCCATCTCTAGCAACGCAAGGTCTCGCTTTAACTGTGGCTGAGTTGTCAGCCTAGCGATCGCCATCTCCCGGGGAGTCTTCCTACTGACGACGTCAACTAGTACGTTTGCCTTCCCCGGGTGGTATAAGATCTCAAGGTCGAAGTCCTTGATCAACACCAACCATCTGCGCTGGCGGTTATTCAACTCCCGCTGAGTGAATATATACTTCAGACTCTTATGGTGTGTGAATATTTGGCGTGTAGCTTCGTACAGATAATGTTTCCAAATCTTCAAAGTGGGAACCACAACAGCCAACTCAAGATCATGGGTAGGGTAATTCTCCTCGTACGTCTTCAACTATCTAGATGCGTAGGCAATTACCTTACCCCTCTGCATCAGAACACATCCCAAGCCCAGCTTGGATGCGTCGTTGTAAACCACAAAGTCCTCAATTCCCTTTGGATGAGCTAAGATAGGAGTGAAGGTCAAAATCTTTTCCAGCTCCTCGAAGCTCTGCAGGCACGGCTCGGACCATACAAACCTCGTAGAATTCCGCAACAACAAAGTGAGCGGTCGGGCAATAACTGAAAAGCCCTCAACAAAACGCCGGTAGTAGCCCGCCAATCCTAAGAAGCTGCATACCACCTTGACGTTCTTAGAAGGCGGCCAAGATGCTACTGAATCGATCTTCGCCGGATTTACCTTGATTCCTTCACATGAAACGATGTGACCAAGGAATGCTACCTCGGACATCCAGAACTCGCACTTAGAGAGCTTGACGTAGATCTCTCTATCATGTAAGACCTAAAGAACGATCCTCAAGTGTCTTGTATGCTCCTCTCTACTACGAGAGTAAACCAGAATGTCGTCTATGAAGACAACTACAAACTGGTCTAGGAAGTCGATAAAGATGTTGGTCATCAACTCCATGAAGACTGCGGGCGCGTTCGTAAGCCCGAATGGCATCACTACAAACTCGTAGTGTCCATATCTGGTCTGAAATGTCGTCTTGGATATGTCCTGCTCTCTCACCCTCAGCTAGTGATATCCGGATCTCAGATCAATCCTTGAAAACACTGAAGTTCCATGCAGCTGATCGAAAAGATCGTTGATACGGGACAATGTATACTTGTTCTTCATCGTCACCTTGTTCAACTCTCGGTAGTCGATACATAGCCTCATTGACCCGTCCTTCTTCTTGACGAAGAGAACTGGTGCGCGACAAGGAGATACACTAGGGTGGATAAAGCTCTTCTCTACTAAATCCTCGAGATGCTTCTTCAACTCAAGCATTTCGATAGGCGCCATACAATAAGGAGCGTTAGAGATCGGTCTCGTACCGGGCTCTAGCTCAATGCGAAATTCTACACTCCTCTGTGGAGGTAAACCTTATGGCGCTCCAAAGATGTCAACAAACTCGCAAGCTACTAGAATCTCCTCCAAAGCCGGACTCGTACTATACTTCATGGCATAACACCAAAAAGCCTCACATCCATGACTAATAAGTCTCGCAGCTCGCACTTCACTGATGATTGTACCAGTCTTCCCGAGATCCCATCCTCGGAAGATCTCAACGTGGCCCGCATCTGTAGTTACCGTCATTGTCCTCTTGCCGATGTCCAGAACTGCTCGATGTCGATCCATCTAATCCATGCCCTGAATAACTTCTTCATGTACTAAGTACATAACGAAGAAGTCAGCTGGCCAATAGCGACCTCCCAATCTAATAGGGCAATCGCAAACCTCTCGTGTACCTTGAATCTTACCCCCAACGGGCAATCCTATAAAGAAGGGTCTACCTTCTACGGTAACTAAGACCAATCTATCTACACATGCATGAGATATAAACGAATACGTAGCACCGGTATCAAAAAACTCTGACAAGAACACTATTAATATGAATGGTACCTGTGGTCGTTGGCGTTGTCGGCTCTACAACACTCCTCAACTCATACACTATGGCTGATGCATCTCTAATGTCTACAGATCCACCAACACATCCTCTACCTCTCCCCTTTCCCGGAGTGGAACCTTGAGGAGTAGTAGAACTAGAAACTCTCTACTGTTGCTGATAATGTGATCTTTGTCCACCTCATGTAGCACTAGCAGGTGAAGAACCCTGTTGTGATAACGCCTTGTGCTGGCGGCAAAACGCAACTCTGAGTCTGTGCTTGCCACAAGAAAAGCAAGTCACTGCTGGCTTCTTCCAATCAGCTCGGATGTGTCATGCACCTCCGCAGTTATGACACTACCGACCTTTGTTAGAACTATGTTGGAAACCAGAACGTCCGGGTGTCAGACTACGCCCAAATCCAGTTGTTCCAGCTCTAGCACTGGCTGGTCCAGTCTTTTGTCTCTTCACAGGACCTCCTGTTACGCTTAGGATGTGTATGATACGCAATCGGTTTTAAATTTATACTCGTTATATTTCTCCTAACTCCTAGCGAACCCGCAGTGTACGGGACGTTTGTAGTAGGGATAGTATTCCGAGGTCGAACACAAAGACTAAGGTGACATCGAGTCAACAACTAAGCATAGATAGTGTGAATCTAGTCTAAGAAAAGAGAAAGAAATAAAGAAATGAAAATCTCGGTGTTTTTGGTTGGTTCTTGTGGTGATCAAGCAAAGATCACAAATCAAGCAAGATATCAAAATAAACTAACAACTCAAGATAGCAAGGTAAAAAGATAACACAAGCACAATATATGTAATCAAAGAGAGGAAAGTGGATTCTAGAGGTCAAGATTTCCGGTTATGGCATTGGACTCAAGGTTCTAAGGATTCTAAGGACAAAGTTGCGGTGTTGGGAAAGGGTGTTTCACTAATGGAAGTAATTACCGGGTAGGTCTCTCACTTCTCTAATCCCAAATCAAACTCCTATTACCGGGTAGGTCTCAAGGAGCTAAAGTAGGGAATTCTACACAAACCGGACACTACTTAAGTGGCAAACCTCTCCTCACCGGGTAAGTCTCGGAAAAGTAAGTCTCAAGCAATAATCCTAGCACACTCGATCCAATAGCGGCTTGCGAGGCTCACTACTACCTAGAATTCATCATCTTAGGTATCTAAGATCGGAAATCATCGGGTAGATCTCTTCCCTCACTTAGATTGATAGCATTAGGTGATCCTAAGCTAAATTAGGCTAAATAAACACTAGGATTTCAACACCCTAACACCCTAACATACAGATTCATCAATTAAAGAGCAACAGAAGGAAAAATTGGGTGGATCATGGCCTAAATCGGCCGATCTGGCTGAAGAACAGCCCGATTTTTCTCTTTGGGCCAGGTTTTGTGCAATCAAATCATCCTAAACCAACATATAAGTCCATTCTATCATCACCCAAGCCATAACCATCAATCCATCACTCCAGAATCACAATAAACTAGCCAATAATATGCATATCAAGATCCAAAATCATCACACAAGCATACATGGTTTTCATAGATGGATGATGAAAGATAAGCAAGTAAAACAATAAATCTCAGCTGAATCTAAGTTTTAGCAAGACTTACAACCCTTCAAATGAAGTTCCAAAACGTTCTTAACAATCCTTGCAATAGTTCTTCAATCGAGGACTCCAAAAATCACTAAAAATCACTCAAAACCTCACTATCACTCTAAGTTTGGTGTTCTTCTTCTTCCTTCAATTTTAGAGAGTTTTTTTTCTCCTTCAAGTCTATCCCAATCCAATGAGCTGTGAATGAGAATGTGGGAGAGCAGAGCTTCTCAGCAACAGCTTGCAGGCCCACTTATATTCTCCACCAAGAGAAAGGCCGGATCAAGAGATCGTGGGACACGTGGCTTAAGCTGTTGAAGGCCTAAAAATCGACCTACTCAGGAAAATCGGCCGATTTTCCTGGCAGTTGGTCCGATTTTCTTCAACAGAAGCATGCTATGATCGTCTAGCCATGAGTTACTCCATTGCTTGCACCAATAGTGGTCTTTGTGTCCTTTGTTGCTCCAATTATGATCCTTCAAAGCCTTGGATGTGTACCACCATGAGGCTTGACCCTCGAATGCATCGGTTAATGTCCAAAAGACTCCCGAAATACCTACAACACCGACAAAAGCTCGTGTAGACATCTTTTCTAGGAATATGCACGAAATGAGGGTAAACGTCGTGAGCTAGTGCCAAAACGTGCATGAATAACGGAGAAAACTATCTAAATGTATGCCTATACTAACGTCATAAATCACGTTATCACCTTCTGTTTGAGAAACTCTCCTCTGACCCGGCCGGTCTCTCTCATAAGCAGAAGCTCTATCCTAATAGTCCGTCAGAGAATCACAACGGAAACCAGCAAGATAAGAGCATGTCGACTATCTCAGCCTCCGAGAGAAAAGGAAAACATTTTGATCCTCAGGTGGTGTAGACGGACCCAGCAAAGACAGCTCATCCTGAAACTTGATGATGATCTCAGCAATAGGAAAATCCTCGAATCCAGCCTCAAGGAAATCCTGAAGACGGTCTCTCCTCATAGCCGTAGGGTAGTAGCGATCTCTGATCACCGTATTCATCTACTCATAACTGGTGACCTTACTACGATCTTTCCTCCACCAAGAATGAGCCTGATCCTTCAGTAGTGTCTGTGCTATGTTGACTCGACGTCCCTCTGGGAAACCGATAGCCTCCATGGCAGAATCCAGTTGTCCTAGCCACGGCTCCACCTCCAATCCAGTCTTTCCCATGAAAGTGAGAACCTTCAACTGGTCGAAAGACTTCAACCAACTGTCGGGCTTCGGCTCCTTCGCCTAAGCCGGCGCTCTAACAACCTCAGCAACTCTAGCATGCGAGGCAACAACCTGTGTAACTCTTTGCAAAACCTTAGTTGATCTCGAGGGAACTGGCGGCACTGGTGTTGGTCCTCCAGTCCTAATATCCTCCTCAACTCTCTGTACATAGTCGTGATATGCAGAAGCTCCGATGGACATTCGTGCGGACTTTGTCGATGGTGCTCTTTGTGCTCCGGAACTAGCAGCGGTCCCGTTCCCAGCCTTAGGAACAACTGTTCGCTCCAAACGGTGTGTGCAAGCTTTAAATTTATAACCCTAGACTTAAGCTTAAAACAAGGATGCGAACCCGCAGTGTACGGGTCAATCGTAGTAAAAGCAAGAAAATTCCAGGGGTCGATCACAGGGACTCGGTGAAACAAAGTCAATACGGTGTGCTTATGTCAATACTAACCACAAGAGTGATTAACACAATCAAAGATGAATAAGAAGTCAATAAAGCAAACATGCAATTCTAGGGATTAAAGCATCTAGTTGTGGTTCCAACTCAAGATCTATAGATAAGCGGATAAAGCTGAGATTTTTGCGTGGGGAAGGTGTTTCTAAAGTGGAGTAGATCACCGGGTAAGTCTCACTACACACTAATCCTAAACCGTAACTCCTATTACCGGGTAAGTCTCAAGGAATTAAGATAAAGAACTATAACCTCAAACTAACATACCATCTAAGGGAATAGAATCAACCTTTACCGGGTAAGTCTCAGGCTAACTCACAAAGATGGGATGGAAGCACACTCAAACCCCAATAAAGGATAAACCTTTATTACCTACACTTATGATCATTGGTAAACAAACTAAGGAATTACCGGGTAAGTCTCATCCTAAGCTTGCATTGAACCATGAAGGTGTAATAAGAATAGGATTTAGCAAACTCTAACACTTAACTTTCAGTTATGGATCAGATAAGTCACCTCGATCAGCCAGTTTCCACCCCGGCCGAGATGTTCATCGACTGAACGAGATGCTTAGGGTTAAGGTTAAAGACTCGAACTTTCAGGATCCTACTGGAATCTAAGATTATTCTATCATTGTTTTTCCCACAACCTTCAGCCAATCACCCTAGAATCACACAAGGAAATTAGCCACTCATCATCATAATGAAAGTATTAAAATATATGGGAAGAAAGTGAATGTTTGAACAAAGAAGAATTTAATGAAAAGACTTCAATAATTGAATCAAATATCACAACAAAAGCGTTCCTTGGATAGCAATCCAACAAGACAAGACAACAAGTGAGGGAATTGAAGACAATCTTACAAAACCCTCCAAAAAGCTATAAAAGGTATAGACTTCTATCTTCCTTCAACCTTCAAAAAGGTTCTTCAAAACTCCCAACTGGAGTATGCTGCTGCTGCTGCGTGTTTTTCGGTGTAAGCGGCCTGTATGCGAGATGTCGGAATTGTGGAAATCCAACCCTTTTTATAGGAAAATAACCCTCCAAAGATAATAAATCTTAGAAAGATATTTTCCCATAAATATAGGTAAAATATATGATTTTGCATATCTCCTTCCTTCCAGGAGCCAAGCCCAAAAATATAAGATCACTTTCCAATTTTAAAAGATCTCATCCATGAATAAAATATTCTCGCCGCGTCCTAGGTGTTCGCCTCGGTCGAGTCGGCGTCTCTGGATCACCTCGGTCGAGGTGAATCTCTGGTCAACCGAGGTGAGTCACAACTGAATGTGAAATCTCTCGAATCTGCTCCAAAGTAAATCTTTAATCCATGGCTATGCTCCCTGGATGTAGCTCCAAATGACTCATGACTCCTTTTGCTCCTTTTTGATGCAAAACGTACCAAATTACCTGCAATTACAACAAAACTAGGTGTAGACCTCGATCCTCGCAAAGGTATTAGAAATGGTAGTAAAATCACATAATGCACATACAAACATGCAGATTATGAAAGATAAAACGTCCAAACAAACCCCAAAATATAGACTATAATTCATGCTATCAAAATACCCCATACTTAGCCCTTGCTTGTCCCCAAGCAAGTTCCGCATATAGAAGACAAGATAGAATGGATTATAGGTCATAAAAATCAATGAAAAAGTCTTTCAAAAACATTTTATGGTGTGCAACTACCATAGATCACTCTAAGAGAGTACTTCCTGGAATTTAAAAACTCAACATGATCAAAACATTTTATAAATATAGGAAAGTTGTTCATCTTTGCATAAAATCATAGAATGCATAATAAATCATAATTATCAAAATTAATCATGTATAATCCGATTTAAACCGCTAAGTCAATCAACAAGCTCAAGGTCTCAAGGGCTTCCCAAAAGAAAGGTCAAGAAACGTGTAGGGTAGGGATGTATGTAAGGTAATGTGGTGCTAGAATCCGGGAAAAGGATGAACTTCACTTTCACTTTGACTTGCAATATCTTCCACCAATAAGCTTTGCTTATTTAACACTTTTTCTTTTACTTTACTTTTTGGGATGCATGGACAGAGGTGCACAATAACCGAAGCCTGGGAGATTAGCAATCATCAATTTCTTGAGATGCATCAAACCCTTGATGCACATACTATGACCCGTTAGGAATATCGCTCAATCCGACTTTGGCAAGACACAAACACCCGGCTATGTGAATGGTGCCGAGTTACTCATCTTCATGATTGACTTCCCCAAACCTATTATTGCTTTCTAACACTTTCACTTCCAGCCACTTCTCAACTTTAACTCCACTTGCTTTCACCACTTCGCTTGCTTCCAAATTCCCGGATGGGTAAAGGGAGGCAAAATGTATATGAGGGGCTAAGCATGATCAAGAAGAAGAAGAAGAAGAGGATGAATTGCCTTGGTCTTTTCAAGAAGAAAGTGAGAGAACTTAACCTGCGGTGTCAACCTTCAAATTCAACATAATTTGGATAAAAACAAAGTATTAAACATGCCAATAATTTCAAACAAAGCATTTAGCAACTTAAACATATTATAAAACCTTTCAAACACATAAAGAATTTAAAACCAGTAGGTAAACAGAATCTTCACTGAGATCATATCCAGATAAGTAACACAAAAAAAATCGTTTCGAAAACTCTCAGTAACCTACCTCGGTCGTGATGTTCTTGGTTCAACCGAGGTGAAATGCCTCGTTTGGCCAGAATCTCCCCGGTCGAGGTCAAAAAATTTTTTTAAAACCATTTTTTTTTCGGTTTCGACGTTTTTTCTCAATCAAATAACCTGTAGTTATGCATGTAATATCAGATAATCATATAAAGGCAACTGAAGCATAAATATGAAAATATCCGATAAATAAAGTGTCATACATCAAAAGGTAGTCGAATAAATACATCACGTAGTCAGATAAGTACAAACACCCCATACTTGGGACACACTGTTCCAGTGGGTCAAATAAAAAGTCTAAACATGAGAGTACTCACCGGATAAAAAGCTGAACTGCATAAAAATAGAATAAAGAAAATCCTGCAGCTCCTCAATAGTCTCGATCCGGTGGTGGTGGTGGCACATACGGATACTGAGCCGGGTCGAACGGATAGCCCATAGTCTGCTGGAACTGTAGCTCCATCATCCTGCGCTGATAGTGCTGCTCCTCTAACATCTGATGAGTCCAGCGGTCAATGTGTCGGTCCTGGGCAGCAAATCTCTCATGCATGTCCACAGTAAGGGCAGCATAAGAGTCTATCATCTGATCTGTCAGGTCGTCGATCCGGCGATGAACCTCAGAATCTCTATGGCGGCGTGTCCGACGCCTAGCAGATTTAGCGGGAGGTGCAGCAGGTGCAGGCTCCGTATCCTCCTCGTCGTCCAAGTCTATAATCGGTGGCGCGCTCGTCCCTGCAGTATCTGTCCCTGTATCCATCGGGACACCACCCTCTCTCTCATCCAACGTCTCCTCGTCGTCGTCATCCTCCTCAGCAGGGGCAGCTGCTGCCTCTCTGTGATCCTCCATTAGTGGAGCCCATGCTGTCTGCCAATAATGCGGATCAAAGACTGTGAACTGAGCAGACCAGCGGATCCCCTGTGGTGCAGTCCGCTCCCAAGGCATGGCGACGTATGGAGTGGTCAAACCACGGGGAACCAGAATCCTCCGTGTGATCATCTCCTGTAATCCCAGCGGCTTCGGAGCCGCCGCCATCGTGCAAACACTGAGGTCCATCCCGTGGTAGGTAGCGATATGGGTGACTAGACCTCCACAGCAAATGTCTCCCTTCGCCTTGGCCTTGATCCTGTGCAGATCCTCTGCCAAGAGCAAGCCAAAGTCTGGGAAACCTCCTGTAACGATGCAGTAGAGGCTGAAAAGCTCGCCCTGTCTGATCTTCTGGGGCGTCTCAGTACGCGCCAGAAGTGTCTCGCTGAAAATCCTGTGGGCTAGTCTGAAGGCCGGATGAAAGATGACCTTCTCCCTGGAATCTCCAGGGCGCCATCTGTCTGCGTGCTCGGTAATATGGGCAATCTGCCCCCAGAACTCCCTAGCTACGGATCGGGAGGGGAAATCAGTGGCGGTGGGCTCAGAGAAACCAAAAATCTCTCTCCAAACCTCTAAGGGAACTATGAAGTTCCGGTTCATCAACCGGTACTTCACAGACTGGTCTGTGGGGAGGTAGGAGAAGGAGCTAACAAACTCTAAGGTCGGCTCCAAGTAAGTTGGGGCTCGGATCTCAGTAAACTGATCCAGCCCGACAGTATCAATCATCCTCCTAAGGTCAGCATCTAACCCTAGGCAATCAAAAGCCGACACGTCCAGAAATCGTGGTGCGATAACTGGACGGCTAGCTATGCGCTCATAGTCTACCCGGCATCTCTCGTGGATAACCGGGCGGTAAGGACGGGAAGAAGAGGAAGAAGGGGAGGGTGAGGATCTGTCTCTCAGGGCTAGGCGGCGATCGGAACTCATTTTCACTCAACTCTGTCAGACCACCTCGGTCACTGACAAGGTCCAAGAATCACCTCGGTCGAGATGCAGTTCGACCGGACCGAGGCGTAGCAGTTACGATTCCAATTCTCAGAAATTCAGTTCTTTTCCCCCCAAAATCACTACAATTACTTCCTAAGGGGTACTTAAATCCTTTCTCAGCAAAATCAGGGGCAACCAAAGCCCAAATCAAAGCGAACGAACGAGTTAGGGTTTCGACTTGTTTTACCTCGTTTTGGTCGATTCGCTCGATTTCTTTGCAGATCTGTTGTTGCAATCGGTTCCTCTACCCTTCAATCTCAGTTTTGAAGCAGAAATCGGTGAAAACGAGCAAGATCTGAGAGGGAGCGAAGTGGAAGTCGCCGCGGTCGAGGTGGGTAAAGTAAAAAGTGAAAAATAAAAATTTTTCCCTTTTTATATTGTTCCTGGATCTGCTGTCACCTCGGTCGAGATGGTCTCGACTGGACCGAGGTGGTATGGATCGAGGTGGTTCTGCAGAAACCCTAGTCGCCTCGGTTGCTCAAGAATCAACTCGGTCGAGGTGCTCTGACAGTAACCGAGGTGCTTCTTTCTTCTCAGAATCTCGAACTTCCGTCCTTCCAGTTATGCTCCTTCCTTAGATATTCCCTGTTGTCTGTCCAGAACGCCAAAAACAAAGCAAAGCAAAGCAAAAACAAAAACTATCTAAGCTAGACTAGAAAACGGGAAAAGAAAGCAATACCTTGGGTTGCCTCCCAAGAAGCGCTTGATTTAAGGTCGCTAGCTGGACCATGCTGCATGGAATTACTCAATGTACCTTGAACACCATGGAGTGCTCATCACATCCATCATAAAATTCTTCCAAAAAGGTTCCGGTTCCTAATTTCACCGGCAAATGGTAAGATCTCCCACGTACAAGCTTGTACGGTTTGATTCTCACCGGAATCCTTCTAGACTTCATGCACTTCAATGGGACATTCCTCGTGTCCCATCCTTTCCTTGATCGAGAAAACAGTTTTTCGAGAATCATTGCAGCTTCCCCATCTATAGCTTGGGGATGGTACAGGATCCTGAGCATGCGAGGGACCCCATACTTGAACAAGAGACTCTTCATCGCCTTAGCGGTGTAGTGCTTGCCAACTCCACTCCTCATGATCCGAGGAGCTTCTTCTTCCAACAATTTCAAGGAAGACTTCATCTTGATCTTTGGAGGTTCTTTCGGAAGAGACCTCCAACTCTCCGGTGCTTTCCTGAAAAATTCAGAAATTTTAATAGGGATTTCGAATGGAGTAAGAGAACTTACCTTGTAAAGTTATCCAAAGCTCGGATCAGGTTTCATGTTAGGTTGATAACCAACACATGAAATCTCTCTCAACTCAGTTGATCTTTCTTCCACCTTGGTCACAATCTCAGTAATTTGACCAAGGTTCTCTGCATCTTCTGCTTCCAGTTTTGTAGATTCTTCCATCTCGGCCGATATCTCTTCCACTTCGACCGAGGTCTCAACAGTCAGATCGAGACCTTTCATATCCTTCTCTTCCTCAGAAGTTTCAGGAGAAATTTTTGGTTCGACTGGGGGGATGCTTGGAACGTGCAACACTTCCTTATGCTCCTCTTGCGGCTTAGCATAGGATAGGGTGCTTTCCTTGAGCTCCTCCATCTTCTTCATCAACTTCTCCCATCTTGATTCAAGAGAATCTTCCGGAGGTTGCTCACAAATCTTCTTAGGGACATTCAGTTCATCCCACTTCGCAAGTTCACGCTGAATGACCTCTTCTCTTTCCCATTCATTGCTGAACCAATAGAAGGAGTACTTCTCCTCCAAGTATTCATAATGGTCCGCCCTAGCACTTTGCCTTGCTATCCAGGCTGGATCAAATGTAGTCATCGGAAATCCTGAAAACTACAAAACTCATAGAAAGAGTAGTTAGTAGCAACAGGGGCAAGCGCCCCGAAAGCGAACCGCAACCGGCTCGGTCTAGACCAAGTCCCCGGCAACGGCGCCAAAAACTTGCTCGCTCCAAACGGTGTGTGCAAGCTTTAAATTTATAACCCTAGACTTAAGCTTAAAACAAGGATGCGAACCCGCAGTGTACGGGTCAATCGTAGTAAAAGCAAGAAAATTTCAGGGGTCGATCACAGGGACTCGGTGAAACAAAGTCAATACGGTGTGCTTATGTCAATACTAACCACAAGAGTGATTAACACAATCAAAGATGAATAAGAAGTCAATAAAGCAAACATGCAATTCTAGGGATTAAAGCATCTAGTTGTGGTTCCAACTCAAGATCTATAGATAAGCGGATAAAGCTGAGATTTTTGCGTGGGGAAGGTGTTTCTAAAGTGGAGTAGATCACCGGGTAAGTCTCACTACACACTAATCCTAAACCGTAACTCCTATTACCGGGTAAGTCTCAAGGAATTAAGATAAATAACTATAACCTCAAACTAACATACCATCTAAGGGAATAGAATCAACCTTTACCGGGTAAGTCTCAGGCTAACTCACAAAGATGGGATGGAAGCACACTCAAACCCCAATAAAGGATAAACCTTTATTACCTACACTTATGATCATTGGTAAACAAACTAAGGAATTACCGGGTAAGTCTCATCCTAAGCTTGCATTGAACCAGGAAGGTGTAATAAGAATAGGATTTAGCAAACTCTAACACTTAACTTTCAGTTATGGATCAGATAAGTCACCTCGATCAGCCAGTTTCCACCCCGGCCGAGATGTTCATCGACTGAACGAGATGCTTAGGGTTAAGGTTAAAGACTCGAACTTTCAGGATCCTACTGGAATCTAAGATTATTCTATCATTGTTTTTCCCACAACCTTCAGCCAATCACCCTAGAATCACACAAGGAAATTAGCCACTCATCATCATAATGAAAGTACTAAAATATATGGGAAGAAAGTGAATGTTTGAACAAAGAAGAATTTAATGAAAAGACTTCAATAACTGAATCAAATATCACAACAAAAGCGTTCCTTGGATAGCAATCCAACAAGACAAGACAACAAGTGAGGGAATTGAAGACAATCTTACAAAACCCTCCAAAAAGTTATAAAAGCTATAGACTTCTATCTTCCTTCAACCTTCAAAAAGGTTCTTCAAAACTCCCAACTAGAGTATGCTGCTGGTGCTGCGTGTTTTTCGGTGTAAGTGGCCTGTATGCGAGATGTCGGAATTGTGGAAATCCAACCCTTTTTATAGGAAAATAACCCTCCAAAGATAATAAATCTTAGAAAGATATTTTCCCATAAATATAGGTAAAATATATGATTCTGCATATCTCCTTCCTTCCAGGAGCCAAGCCCAAAAATATAAGATCACTTTCCAATTTTAAAAGATCTCATCCATGAATAAAATGTTCTCGCCGCGTCCTAGGTGTTCGCCTCGGTCGAGTCGGCGTCTCTGGATCACCTCGGTCGAGGTGAATCTCTGGTCAACCGAGGTGAGTCACAACTGAATGTGAAATCTCTCGAATCTGCTCCAAAGTAAATCTTTAATCCATGGCTATGCTCCCTGGATGTAGCTCCAAATGACTCATGACTCCTTTTGCTCCTTTTTCATGCAAAACGTACCAAATTACCTGCAATTACAACAAAACTAGGTGTAGACCTCGATCCTCGCAAAGGTATTAGAAATGGTAGTAAAATCACATAATGCACATACAAACATGCAGATTATGAAAGATAAAACGTCCAAACAAACCCCAAAATATAGACTATAATTCATGCTATCAACAACACTCTCAGCGACTTCCTCAACAAACGCCTCAACGATAGGCGGGTTAGCAACTGGGGCCTGGCCCCGACCTCTAGCTAGTGGAGATCTTCCTGCACGTCCTCATCACGGATGGCAGGTGGAAGTGGTGGTCGACCCCTTCCTCGCTCTATAGCAGCGGTAGCCTAGTGCGTGTCATCCACTACAAGGATAGATACATAAGACTATATATATTTAAGGTCACGCTACACCTAAAGCAGAAATCCAAGAAAAACACATATAAAGGCCAACATATAAGAAACTACACTACTGAGATCCGCGGAGGTGGTGGTGGTCGCCCGTACATCTATCTCAAATCGACAAGTTTTAAACAAAACACCCTTTTAAAAACGTTAGACCCCTTGTGGGTTCTATTTATTTATCCATCCGACCTTTAGAATATTTCGAGTACTATTGTTGCCAACCTCCCTCTGATACCATATTGTAACACCCCAAGTTCTGGAAACTCGAAGCGCTACGGGCTAGGAGCGCACAATGGGTCCCGACCCTCAAAGTAGCAACAACACAACGGATCTTACAACAAGGCACAAAAAAACGAGAACCAAAACTTAAAATAAAAGCAAAGGTTTTATCAAAAGGAAAGCGTAAAAGACTCGCAGCCGAGTTCAAAAAAAAGGAAAAGCAACAACGAAACATAAACCCGATCCCGTCCTATAATGTAGGGGAACTCCGGCTGACCACAACATCCGGATAACTCAACAACATCCGGAACCTGCAAAACATCTACAACGACGGTATAAACCGTTAGCTAACATTCTTGATACTAGCAAGAGCGTAAAGGCACAAACACACATAAGGTACAAAAAACATATAGCATGCTCGCACACAACCGGTTATTATCTTTCATTAGGTTATCCATTACTAATTCAACTTCTTTTGTCACACGAGAATCTCCCGAAACTCGCCTCCGCTTCCGTCTGCCAATAGGAATAGATCAGTACTATCCGGTACCTACGGGCCCGGGTTGCAAGAGCACATTCTAGTCTCTTGTAGAACTAGACAAGTTGTCACCGCCCGATTATCATACACTTGGGCCAGTTAAGGTTATAAAGGGTGAATCTTATTCCGGATATCCGTTATAAGCATGATAAACAACACAAACAAGCCAAAACACTCAAACCAATATGCGGAATGAAGCTAAGTAAGTCCAAGAGACTTATCTCACTCGAAGGTAACTCAAAGGTCAACAAACAACTCATAGACGACTCAGTTTCCCTCAGGAAAGGAGAAAGGAAAGCCTGTTCACACAAGCATCACAAATCAGGAACGAAACGGTTGCTAGAAGTCTATAACTTCTAGTCTCAATGATCTCTAAGATATCTCCACAAACTAAGGGCTCAACCTTAGTCTTACAGCACACTCAAGAGTCAAAGAAAACCAGAAGGAAGAAGGAAGTGAACAAGGAAAGGGAGGAAGGAAGCAACTCACAAGAACGGGAGTTACTACAGAGGAAACCGCAGGGGCGGATGGACAGACGCAAGGGCGGCTATCCGCGGGGGCGGCACAACAGGGGCGCGGGCGGAAATCGCGAGAGAGGCGTTGTCGACTCCTTCGATATCAAGGAACAAAGCAAAGGCTAAAGCAAGCTTTTCTTAGCACACAACCACGTCATAACTCAACCAAGAGAGCCTGTGAACATCAAGGAATCAACAACGGAACGCTCTACAAGAATCAAGGATCAAACTTGATTCTTAGAGAAGAAGAAAAGAGGAAAGCGAAGAACAAACGAAACGGAAGGGAAAGGCACGCAACAACTACATGAACGTGATGAAGAAGAACTCAGAGGAGAAGACTTACACGTTCAGCAAGATCACAGGGGAAGCAAGGGAAACGGCTGCAACTTTAGGGTTCAAGGAGACGTAATCAAAAAACGGAAAAAAGGAGGAAAGACGGGAATATATAGAGACGGGCTGGAAAGATAAAAGGAATGACGTCTAGGGTTAGAAAAAAGATAAGGAAGCAGGCCCATAGATAGAAGATCGAATATTCTATCTTTGGAAGGAAGATAAAACGAACGAAAACAGATCGGATGCGATCTGCAGCAAATCCGCAGGGGCGGATTGCCTCAGCTGCAGGGGCGGCCCATTGTCACCACGGGGGCGGTGACAGACCTCAAGGCCGTTGGGGCGGCCTTCTTCACCGCAGGGGCAGTGAAGGTCAAAACTGGGATCTTACAAAGAGGAATTTCAAGATGCTCGAGAAAGCATGAAAAAATGCGGCAAAACACTCCCTGGTAGAGTTGAAATCAAGGGAAAAAAACAACTCCCACCAAGCTGAGCGAATCAAGGCCAACTGAAATACCTAAACAAAACGCTAATAGGAAGGCAACACTACACCATTTTATTAATTTATCTTTATATTAATCTTATCTTTTACTTACATTGAGGACAATGCAAGATTTAAGTATGGGATGGTGAACAAAATCGTCTTTTAAACGTTTTAAAAGTTTCCTTTATGTTATCAAAAATTATTTTTTGTTTTCAGAAAATTTTCTCCTTGTCTTTTTAACCTCAGTCGCTCGATTAAGCATCAAAAACATCTCCTACATTAACGTTTTATTGTTGCATCTCCTCTTCTATATGTAAAAGGAGCAATCGCTCGATTGAGGGTCATATGTTTGATAGACCACCTTGCTCGATCTTGAACGATTTCGATCCCATTTTTTCAGCATGCAAATTCTATTTTTTGTGCTATCTTATTGTCCAAAAATATGATTTAACTCTTTTTGATTCTACACTAGTTGAGGATTCTCGATATTTCGCTCTCCAACCTTGTTTGTGCCATTGAGCATTGGGTTTAATGATAAGCAAATTTGTTTCATGACATTGCGTTTTGAGTTTCCTTTTAGGCTTATGCACATTTTGTTCGTGTATTTTTTTTCATGAGTATTCTCCTATATGCTTTGATTATCTAAAACTTACGATTGACTCGATTTGACGATTGCAAGATTTGTTCTTGCTTTAATATAATTGAGGCATTTCTTTATTAAGTTTATTATTCCCTTACTACCATGTGCATAATTATCCATCTTATTAGCCCCTTTTGGCCTGCATTGACCTTTCTTTATCGCTTCACAAAAATATGCATATCCATGTTTAGTCTCATTTGACTCATCCGGGAATTAGGAGGTGACACCATGCATTGGAGGAAGAAGCAAAATACAAGTATGGGGTTGTGTGTAGTGAAGATCATCGATGTATAAGGGTTCCTGGTGGTGTAAGTGCATGAAGTGAATAAAAGTAAAGATTTACCAAAAAGTTACAATTGTACGCCACTTAAACCTGGATGAAAGAAGAGAAGAAGGAATTGAGTTTTACAAAGTACAAAAGCGCTCAAAAGGTGAAAAGTAACGTGTTTTGACTAAGAGTGAAGAAATTCAGCTTGCAATCGAGATTTTGTGGACCAAATTCTTCCACCCAGTCAAACTCGTATCAAATCAAGACCATGAGCTTCGAGTCGTCTTAGTTTCCAGATCTTATTGCACCATATAACAAATAAAACTCTTCATCTTTGCTCATCACCTAGCCAAATTACAACCTATAAAAGTCTTTTTGATTCGTAATTGTACGTACAAGAAAAGCTATGTGGTGAATATTGAGACCGCCTTGATAAACTTATGGTTAATCACCATTGCATATTAGTTTAGTGTTGTTCGTCCTTATATATATCCCCTTAACATAAGTGAGAGACTTATACACATTCCCCTCAGTGGTCATAAAACTTACGAGCTTTGAGTTATACCTTATACAATGATTTGCATTATGATGTTGAGGTTTCGAGCCCTTCGTCTTGTTGCATATAAGACAAGTATTTGAATCCAGCTGAGAGATATCAATGGATATTATTTGAGGAGAAGTGAGGTTCAGGTATGGGGTATTTGATAGCACTCTATTTAGCAAATTTTTATCATCATCATTTTATTTCGTTCCCTACCTCTTTTGGACTAAATGATACATCATTTTGTTTCATTCCCTACCTCTTTTGGCCCAACAAGTTGCTCGATTGTCCCGCTGAACCAACCTGCTTCGACGTCAATTATTCTTTCCCTTAGCCGTTTTGTTTGGGATGGACTTCTAGCCCGTCTACTTGGACATTTTATCTTTTAGATTTGAACGTATCTTATTAGAAGACAAGATCCTAGTAGATATAAGGTTTCAAGTTATACCTTAACCCTATAAATAAGGCGTTTCATTCATCAGGCTAGATATTTCTTTCTTCTGTTTTTCACAAGTTTCTGTCGCCATTCTTCTATAGAGTTCACTCGATTGGACTCGTCCCGGTCGCTTGATTGTCTTTGTTTTCGATCATTGATACAACATTTGAGCTTGTTTCAGGTATGTCTAGCTAATATAATATTTTCAAGAGCCTGATAAGAGCAATTGTATGGATCTATGATATTGGATTTGTTTGTTTATTGGATGTTTGTCTATATGAGTTATTGTAGCATCTGAAATCTTCCTTTTACTATATGTTCTTAAGATGATGTTGGATTAAGGTGTCGGTCTAGCCCTTGCACCTCCATTTTGAGTTCAACGTGAATAAAAAGCATCGTCTTGGGTACTTGACAATCAATGGGTGACAAAATTGATGTATATCGAGCAAAATCCTGATCATGTCACAATCAAACAAAGATGTATCCCGCATAACTATAATTTACATTCGATATTGTGGAATTTCCAATTGAGATTTATCTTATATACATGTTGTGGTGATCTGGATTTTTGAAATGCTTTATCTATTGACACCTACTATATTATTTGCTTTCATTCCTTCTACTATCTGATTTCGAGTTATCTAAAGATCCAAACTTTCACCTTTCTTTCTCCCTTATCTTCTAAATTGTTTTACGAGGCAATCGAGCGTAATCCGTATAGGTGATCGATTGTTTAGCTTGAGGGTGCTCGAGCCTTTTCCTCCGATTTCGTCTCTAGTTACTTATCTATTGATTTCTGGTTCAAACTCGTGTGTTAGCCTGATCGACTAGATTGTGCTCGATCGACCAATTTGAGGGTGCTCGAGCCTTTCGGTCCGATTTCGTCTCTAGTTACTTGTCTATTGATTTTTGGTTCAAACTCGTGTTTTAAATCGGTCGACCAGACCTCTCGTTATTTGGTTCTGGTTTGTGTTCTTTACGTTGCGTATAAATTTAGTTCATTTTATTTTTTTATTTAAGTTTTTTAATTAATTTTTCAATGTGATACATCGTCTTATCCATGTTTGCTCCTGAATCCCTATATGCAGTGTGTCTTGTAATTAATTATTTGTGAGACTTGAGGCTCACACTTCAACCCTTATTAATCTTCCCAAAAAGTCTTTGGAAGTCCATATTGACCTTATATACATTTTATTTCTATTTTATTTCACCGCACGTGTTTAATCTCGCACGTTCATTGGTTTTAATTAATTATAAATTTTCTTTATACTTTGAAATTCTAAAAATAAAATAAATAATATTTATTCCCCGAACCACTTGAATATACATGATAGGTGAGTGACAGATGATTTAATAGGCGGGTGGTGAACGGGATAGACGAGAGTTTAAAAAATGTTAAACGGATGGTGAAAATGGTAGACTCACCCACCTACCGAGCATTTTTTATTCCTACTTCATCTAGTTCTCAATAAGTAAGAAAATATAGAATATTGATAAATTTATTGTACTTTATTTATAAGAATACAAGAGAACATAATAAATATCACAAACGATAAGATTTGATATATACAATCAGACAATATCATTATTCATTTAAAATGAATCCAATAATTATATATTAAGCAGGTACACATTTTTGATATTATATAACGTGAAATTAGGAATGAATTACAAATTAAATCATATATCTTGTCATTGTCCTAAATTAAGGAAACTAAATTCACAAGGAAAGCTAATAACCTTATAATCGGCATGAATATCAAAGTTGAGAACAACCTATAGGAAAACAGATACGCAACTCGTGTATACAATTGCATACAAGCCCTAGCCTCCTAACTAAGCTTGTACCTCTATCAATGGCTTCCTCCTCCATTACTGTCCTATTCTTGATCCTCATCACCATCATCTGCCAAAACGCAGTGCATGGATCCTCAAAGCAAAGAAAAGTGACGTCAAAAGCACCAGAAGAATGTGATATCTACCAAGGGAAATGGGTTTACGATGCTTCATACCCATTGTATGAACCAAGAAAGTGCCCTTTCATTCTGAACCAGTTTGACTGTCAGGCTAATGCTCGACCTGACTCTGGCTATCTCAAGCTTAAATGGCAGCCTTTTTCCTGCGATTTACCATGGTGAGTAATTTACTGGTTTAGTTTATGAGGGAGTAATTGTAAATGGGCTTTTTGTTTTGTTATGTGTAGGTTTGATGGTGGTAAATTCTTGGCGAGGTTTAGAGATAAGCGGTTAATGTTTGTGGGAGATTCGCTTAGTCTGAATCAATGGCAGTCTCTTGTATGCATGATTCATACAAAGGTTCCCGACGCTAATTACACGCTTACTAGAACCGGATCTCTCTCCAATTTTACATTTCACGTAAGATCATCTCTCTATACAATCGTTTTTAGCGGATATTCCTATCTAGATATCAATATATCAGATATCGCTATCTATATAACAAGATATAGATATTTGATTGATAGTCAACAATTTTTTTTATGTTGGCGAGGAAGAATATATGATATGTGATACTTCTAGTTTCTGAAGAATATCAAAATAAAAGATAAAATATGTAGCTCACATGTAGTACAAATTTATGAGTGTTTGGTTCTACTAAGAAAAGAAATAAATTTAGTATATAGGATTTGGATCATATCGGTAATTTTTACAAAAAAGAGTGAGAACGTTTCCTTTTTTATAAATAATATGATCCGTGTGTACCTTTGTTCATAAAACACTATGTAACTCTAGTTGGAACATTCTTTAGGGAGGGGATTTTTGTCTAATCTTATTCCTATATATATTATTTAATTAATCGTGCACGTAACGTTTTGGAAATAAATTTGATGTAATTGAGTTGTTCACGCAATTACACCAACCATTAGAGGGACCTGGACATAATCATGACTTAATTAAGACCTTTAGGTTGGTTGGATTGAGGCTCTTCTCTCTGGGTTAATGATAACATATATTTTACCAAAAGTTTTGTACATGATTTGAAATGCAGTTCTTTTCATATTATGTAGGGTTATAACGTTACAATATTGTTCTCAAGAAATGCCTTTCTAGTTGACATTATTGTCGATAGCAAGACCAATCTTCGAGTCCTAAAACTCGATAGTCTTAGCGGTGGAAAAGATTGGAAAACAATCGACGTCCTCATCTTCAACACTTGGCATTGGTGGCTTCACACGGGTCACGAACAACCGTATGTCTATCCTCTAATCTAGTTAATCAACTTATATGTTAAATATGTATAATTGTGGCTTTACAACGCATTATCGTTATAAGATGGGACGTGATAGAATACGATAACACGACGAGGAGAGACATGGACCGTTTGGATGCTTACGAAATCGCATTAAAGACATGGTCGAGTTGGGTGCAATACTACATTGATCCCTCTCGTACAAAGGTTTTCTTCCAAGGCATCTCTCCTGACCATAACAAGTAAGATACCAATATTGCATTATCTCCTAAGCCGTTTTTTTAAAACTTGTTTTAAATCTTTTTATAAAAAATGGCAGTGGGACAGATTGGGCCAGGCCAGGGGAGACGTGTAGGGGACAAATTGGGCCATTTATTGGGCCTGGATACCCTGGCGGCCCACATCCGGCCCAAGTAGTGGTGGAGAGGATCTTGAAGACGGTGTCGAAGCAAGTGAAGTTGCTTAACGTGACAGAGATGTCGCAGATGAGGAAAGACGGTCACCCGTCGGTGTTTGGATTTGGCGGGAAACGATTCTCTGATTGTAGCCATTGGTGTCTCGCTGGGGTCCCTGACACGTGGAACCTCATCCTCTACACTTCACTCTTCGGATACCAACATTAACCGAATACTGTACGCGACAATATTTTTTAATATATAAATTATTTTTACTGTAGGGATCTTTATTCATCTCTATTTCCTTTCCGTCGGCTTTGGCGTATTCTCCTGTACTCACATTTCTTTCCACTGATGAGAGCTTAAAGTGTTGATGCATTTTTTATGCATTTTGATTAATTTATCATATTCTACTCTACTCTATTATATTTCGATTGATTGTTATTATAATCCTCCAGAAAACATGGTCTATCAACACTCTTTCCATTGAACATCCTACCAAGGACATCAACTAGTAATGTTCCTTCAAATATGTGTTATGTTCCTAGAACTTATACAAGCATTACACCGTTTATTTGGATTTGTCAATCATCAAAATCTATCGGTAGATTTGTCGTAAAAGATCGCAAGTGCGATGTGTGTTTTTTTTTCTAATCTCGGGCCATTTGTGGATGCATGCTAAAATCCACGAACTTTAGTTTCCGGTGTAACCAAAGCATGGATATGAGTTTATAAAAAGGAAATAATACCTACTTTCATATTTAGCCACCATAAACCGAGATAATCGGAATGACATACATAATAATGACAGAGACGCTCAGTGAAGCCACATTTTCATTTCACAGTCTGAGAGACTTGATTATCTAAGTTTTCACTAAACAAAAACAAGTCAAGGTAACACTTCTAGGTCTAAGCCCGAATAACATAAGTTGTAAGGGTTATGATGCACGGATATTTTTGGAAGGCGGAGCGCCCCGTTTCAGACACGGGGACATGACGGGACACGACTCGAATACGCTCAAATATCAACACGAGGTCACGTCTAGGAAATAGATTGTGTTCGGTCAAGATCCGATCAACAAAAGTTTCCTTGTTTTTAAGACTATTAACTAAAAACATTAAAACAAAATTTTATTTACCGTAACATTTCTTCTTCTCTCCCATTTTTTAAGACTAAGTATAGCTTCATATAACCACCTACGAGATTGTGGTTGCAGGAAGCAAGACACCGATCTTCTTCTTCTTCTTCTTCTTCTTCTTCTTCTTCTTCTTTTTCTTCTTCTTCTTCTTCTTCTTCTTCTTCTTCTTCTTCTTCTTCTTCTCTTTCTCTGATTTACAAATTTGTATTATTCTTTTCCTTGGTTGATTAGGTTGTTCGGATTGGTAAATATAAGGTTCGTTCTCTAGTTTAGAAACTAAGTATGTTTATTTCTATATTTTGTGAGACTGAAAATATTTGTTTCTAAGTTTTTGTTTTGGTTATTATGTTTTCATGTTAATGTTTTTATCTACACATATATCATTGGGTTTTTCATATATATATGTATCTCATTATGGTATTTAAATTCTACATTTCAATAGCTTTAAAATGATGTACTATTTGTTTTCTTCGTCGTGTCCCCGTTTCCTATATACTTTTGAGGATTGTCGCTTCCCGGTTTCTTGTCATGTCCGTTTTCCGTGTTCGTTTTTGTGTCCGTGCATTATATATAGTGTAGGGGCATTGCCTAAACCAATACAATTCCAATTGAAGAGTTTTATTGTTGTTCACGAGCATTTACCATGCTCGTACTGAATTAGTGCTTGGAGATAACATGACGACGAATGAAGATTTATTGTTGTTCACGAGTATTTACCATGCTCGTACTGAATTAGTGCTTGGAGATAACATGACGACGAATGAAGATTTCTTGTGCCGCTTGCCAGTTTTTGGATGCATCAAACCTCAAGTCCATTTGGTCTGAAACTATTTGTCTTTCGCTTGCAATTCCCAACAGAATCTTGAGTTAACTGTGTGAGTTTAGATGTCCCTGAAATCCCTACGAGTGATGCACATTCATCATTGGTAGTTGAATAGGTATTTTGCCGTGTGAGTTATGTTGATGAGCATGCCAGGACTACAGGGTCGGCCCTGGTGTTGGGCCTTGTGGCACCAACCCAGGGCCCCAAATAAAAATGGGGCATCAAGTATAACTAAATTAGTATCTATTGTACAGAAATTACATAATGTGTTCTATATTAAGATTTTTTATTATGTTTAAATATGTTCACTCATCCAAAACGTTATGTAGACATTTAAAATAACTATTAATAATAACTAGTAAATAATTATTTTTTTCTCTAAATGTTAACTTATAAAATGTATAAAGGTATATTCCGAAAAATTACAAAAAAGAAAAGAAAATACGTATATCATTCAAAAAGTTATCTTGGTATATTCCGAAAAAGTTTAAAGTGCAAGGACACCATCCATAATTTTCTATGTTAAGTGTCGGATTTTAATTAAAAAGATGTATAAATGTCTTATAATTTTTCATAACCGCAATTCCTCTACAAATCTAGTACTACGGTGTTGTTACAATTCTCATTTTTCAATTGTTCTTCTCTTATATTAATAGTACTCTCTCTCTTTCAATCTATTAATATCGGTTTTAATACTTCTCTTCTTTGTGTTTTTATTTTTCTAATGTGATTAAGAAAAAATTTCAACTTGCAAACGATAAATATTGATTTTATGATACGTACAAAATTCAGATTTATTTGGAGTTTATCCCAAAAAAATTTTTAATACTTTAAGAATACGAGGGTACTTAGAATAATATCGCTCGGAACACAAAAATCTTAAAGACTGGCTCTGCGGTACTTTTGGAAAAGAAGATGTATGAGTTCATGTATCAAGGGCTATAAGAGTTCCACACCATTTTGTCCTAGCACAACGGCATCAGTATTCGCTTTCAACACACCCGTCCCCGGTGATTGTCAGGCAAAACATAGAGGTGCATAAGGTATATAAGTAGATCAAACCGAGTAAGAGTTGTATATTCATTAACCAGGAGTTGGACGGATTCCTTGATCACATGGCCTTGATGAGGTGCATCTTGAAACACCATATCATTCCTATTGGTCCATGCAACCAAGCAAGAACCGAGAATTTTTCCAAAGAGCTCTTCCCCATGGTTGCCAAGACGAACATAGAGATATCTTGCAAGGCCGTATGAGTGCATGTATCAAGGGATAAATAAAGTGGAGAGCTTTGACATAACATACGGGATGCCGGACAAGCATAAATCATATGTCAAGTAGTTTTTGGAGCTAAACCGCATCTAATGTACACACGAGAGCCAACAATATGCCTTTGAAACAAAGCCAAATTAACACAATGGGAATCAGTCAATAAACGCCACGCGAAATTCCGCATCCTTTGACGAACCTGGAGAACCCAGACCACTTGCCATAACGAGGAGAGTAATTGCGAAGTAGAGTTCGGATGAGGTAGTACTTGCATTCCTAACCAATATAGGCATAGCGAATAGTGAAGTGACCAAACCTCAAATACATCAAAAACAAATATTGTATTGCCTTCGAGGGTTGAGATGGATGGACATAATAGTGGCGGCATCAGAAGGAGTAAACAGTTATCATACCAGCCCAACATCTCATGTATGGAAGAATAAGATATGCATCCAATCATATCCGAGAGATTTAGTCGGATAAATTTGAAAAAGAGTCATGGATTGATGGGAGACCCATTTATCTGTAAATGGATTTGATTCTTCCTTGTATTCATTAGTTGTAACATGGTACATATATATAGCAGAAGTATGTAACTGGGCCTTTATACATGGGCTTCTAGTGTGGACTATTATCTAGTCTATGGATATCCTCCCCCGAAGGTAGTGCATTTAATTGTCCATTCATATTCATGCTAACATTTTGAGAAACCCCACTCAATGTCTTGTCATGGTCCACCGAGCCTTTTGTTCAAAACAAGTCTTATAAAACCTCATAACTTCCGTTTTTATCTTTCTCCGAATCCACCCAAACCCTGTCGCCATCATACAAACCTGTTATCCGGTTGTTCGTGTGGGGTCGACTTACTTTTGTATGAAAATATGGCGTAATTTTGTCACCACCCTTCGAAGCATTCAATCGGGCCCTCATAACTGGTAGGCTTCTTCCTTAGAGAAAAGTTCAAGATCACCACCCTTCGAAGCATGCAAGTAATGAAGTTCCCTATCAATCCTTTGAATCTATTTGCACCTACCCTTGAACTCATTGTCTGCCCCCACACAAATAAGGTTCCTACAACAACAAAATTTTCGATGTAGGTGTGCTTGACGTAATAGACTACTAATCCTGGGTGATGAGGGGTGCACAACTTTCATGAGAAAGCCAATAAGACTCAAACTTGAAAAGTTTTTTTTACGGAGGAACCTCCATTGATCATAACTAGCGATATTCAGACATGGAAGGGAGTGATTAGATTGTCACCCAGGGGAATAGTGAATCGCAACAACCAGATAAAAACCATACCAAATAGACGAACACTGTTAATTCTAAGTTTCAGTGCAAATGCAACAGAATGATCTATCTTATTCATAGGTTCCAAATTCCAATGCCTTTTATAGGGAATACATAAAAAACTGTAAGAGAAAAAATAAAGTACACGACTCAACTATCTCCAGTAACGCTCAACTAGCTCCACTAATAACAAGAAAGAACAAACATAAATCGATCCGTTCTAACCCTGAAAAATAGGTCTTTATTGAAATAACTAAGACTTACTGAACAATCCCTCCCTTGAACTAAACTGGATCAAGAGTAGAGTTTCAGTTCACAACACTCATCCCAAACGCTTCTCTGATCCTTTGAAACGATGCCATCTACAAAGGCTTTGTCATTATGTCGGTCAGCTGCTCCTCAATGTTGTAATAGACCAACTTAATGGCACCTTCCTTTGTCAGTTTTATGAGAAAATGGTATCGAACCCTTATATGGTTTGACTTCCCGTGCATGACTGCATTTTTTGACAACTTGATAGTGGACGTGTTGTCGCAAAACAGGACCATCTTTTCATTTTGTGCATGCATGATTTCTTTCAATATCTTCCTCATTCAAATGGTTTGACAAGCCCATGTAGTTTCTGCTACATACTCTGCTTCAGTAGTTGATAAAGTTACAATTGGTTGCTTCTTTGAGGACCATGCCACAACTCCTCCACTCAACAAGAAAATATATCCAGAAGTGCTCTTGTTGTCATCCACATCTCCCGCATAGTCATTGTCGGTGTAGCCTAAGAGTCCACTCTTCCCTTCACGTTGATACCATATCCTAAATTCCATAGTTCCCTTCAAGTACCTCATGATTCTTTTTGCAGTAGCAAAGTGCAACTCATTAGGATTTGCCATAAAAGACTAATAAGACTTACCAAAAACATCAAGTCAGGTCGTGTGGTTGTGAGATAAATTAAGCTGCCGACTATATGCTTATATAGCGTTGAGTTGACATTCACACCGGCATCATCGCGGCCAACCTTCTGCCCAAGGACTATCGGATTACAAACGGAGTTGTAATATTGCATCCCAAACCTCTCGATCAACTCAACAACATATTTTCTTTGACATATAAAGATGTCATCAGCCATCTACATCACATCAATGCCAAGAAAATATATATTTTCCCTAAATCAGTCATGTCAAATTCATCCTTCATGGAGCGCTTGAATTCACTCAACAACTCCTCATTCTTACTAGTGAACAATAGGCCAACAACATAAATGCTCACTATTAGGATTTTACCTCCTTTTAGTTTGATGAATAATGTTTGTTCACTAGAGCTGCTTATAAACCCTTCCTTGACGAGATAAGTCTCAATGCGACTGAACCAAGCTCGGGCGCTTGTTTTAGTCCGTAAAGAGCCTTATGTAGCTTATAGACCATGTGCTTCTTCCATGCTACTTCATAACCTTGTGATTGCTCTACATATACATCTTCCTTCAGCTCACCATGCAGAAAAGCATATTTGACATCGAGTTGATAGATTCATCATCCTCTTTGTGCTGCTATAGCAATGATTATCCTCATTGTATCAATTCGAGCCACCGGTGCGAATACCTCTGTGTAATCTACTCCGTACTCTTGAGCTTATCCTTTTACAGCCAGCCGAGCTTTGAACTTGTCTACCTCTCCCATTTCATTCAATTTGGTCTTGTAATCCACTTAACCACAATAGCCTTGGCTCCAATGGGAAGTGCAGTCAGCAACCACGTGTGGTTCCGTTTGATGGACTGTATCTCAGTATACATCGCTTGTTTCCATTTTTTATGTCCTGTTGCTTCTTGAAAACTAGTCGGATCTGATATGACCATGAAAGCTAGCTTTTCAATCTCGACTCTAACCATGTTTGCTTCTTCCTCTGTATGTGATATCTCTTCTCCTGTGATATAATCTACAGACCAGATTGTTGGTTTTCTCACCCTGCCCATCGTTGCTATCGTTTCTTCAGTTGGTGGATCGTATGATGGAGGAAGGTCATCACCGTCTTCTTCTGCTTCCTCTATATTCTCAACATTTTCATAATCATTTTTCCACTCAAGTTCAGCGCTTTCTTCACCAGAATAACCAACTTCTTCCCAATTTCACTTCTTATCTCCGTCAAATATCACATCTTGACTGATGTGAACCCTTTCCTCTATTGGATCGAACATCTTAAAGGCCTTGGATTCACTGCTAAAACCTAATAGGACACACTTCACGCTTTTGTTGAGTAAGTGGACTCTTTTTGCATATATGGACATCTAGTAGGCGCTTTTATTTATAAAAAAAAATTGCGGTCACTCGAAATTTTGTGTAACCATCAACTTGGGGATTTATGTCATTTACTTATGGATTGTCCTCTTACCAAACAAACCATTAATAAAATTGACAGAATAATCTTGAACAAAATAAATAACATCAAACATGATAATAAAAAAATAAATGATATTCTTCAGGAAATTAAAGATAAAATTGGACAAGAGAAGTTCACATGCCTTGTTACTATTTGGTAGGACACCTGGTTCACTAGGAACAAATTATTTTTCAATAATGAGTCTCTTGACTTATTTAATAACACAATGCTTTCATCAATAAGAAAATCCACTAATGGCAAAAAACTGTAAAAATGAGGATGACTATGACATTAGGTCACCACCAAAAAACAACAATACCAAACGAAAAAAAAACATTAAATGGAAAAAACCAAATGCTGAATTTCACATACTTAACTTCGATGGCACTAAAACTTGATTTTGGAATTACCTCTATCAGTTTTGTTATTCGAACCACAATGGGGAGGTTATCATTCTTGGTGCAACAAAAATTTACTCTATTCAGTCCTAAAAGCATAAACTTATGCTCTTAAATCGAGCTTGCAAGAAGCTATTAGGTTGCAAATAAAAATATCGAAGTTGAGGGTGACAATTTGTGTTTCATCAAGGCACTTAGGTCTTTGAAGTTGCCCTTGGGAGGTCGAAATGATTTTATCCAACTCCAATTGAACCTTCATTTCTTTGACGAAGTCTACATCATACATATTTTTAGATAAACTAGTCGTATTGTTGACCGGTTGACCCATTTGCGAATCTCGATATCTAACACCAATTTTTCTGATAATCCCGAACTTTGTGTTTTCATCCGCACGGATGTTTTAGGATGAACTATCTCCAGAAGGTAGACCAACCTAATCGCTTTCCGTTTTCTAAAAAAATAAAAAAAATAAATTTGTATATCGAAGCTAAAATATAATTTAGGTAGAACTTATTTTAGTTTTACATTAGTTCTCGGACAAAACGAACGTGAACGTAACACATAAGCGTCGATATCTCTGTTTTAGTATGGTATATAGATTTGGGTTCAACGCGAATAACCCAATTGCTTGTCATTAGCCATAACTTTCTTCAAGTATACGAGTTGGAGAGACTAACTCGGTTTTGTAAGAGTCTAATGTGGATGGTCGAAGCGTTGAGTAGGCACATGGAGGTATCTCCTCTTGATCCACTTACACATGGAGGAATTGAACATGTGGACGGTTGAGTCATTGAGAAGAAGCAATAGCACATGGAGGAACACTACCTCACATATCATATGGCAATATATAGTTATAATGTTATACTACACTCATCTTATACCGTAACCAATGTGAATAAGTTGCCATAAATAAATAGGCTAGAAAATCGGCTAACCACTAAGCTATATTTTCACCAATTTTATTTAATATTTATTAATTTATCCCAATGTTTAACAACACTAGTTTACGAAAGCTCAAGAGACAAAAAAAAACGATTTAATTGAATTACCATTTAATTTAAAAATAATTATGATTATCCTAATTTACTAGGCTATAAAACATACCATTTTTTTTAATCATGAATATATAGGCTAGAAAAGTTGATCCATATTGTCGACGTAAAGTTGTGACATAATACAAGTTGAAGGACGAGTAAGTATGAAGCAAGATTTTGTATTGATTTGACAATGAGTTATCATGTATATACGTATTGTCCTAGTCGCAATTGAGATTATCGGATGCTTACCTTTTTGTCTTTTGTTTTAATTTGTAAGGAACAACTTTCCTGATTAAAAATATCAAATGTAATAAGAAGAATATAATTAAATGAAGGCAATCAAGTTAAAGATCGAGACGATTGTATTCGACCCTAGACTGGATCTTCACTTCTTTAAGAAAATTTAGGTCAGAGTACTCAACTGTGTTGTTGATCAATTAACTCATCTGAAAATATCGAACTTCAACACACCCTTTCCAAACGATTGTAAATTCCGTGTCTCATCTGAAAAGATGTTTTAAAATGAACTAGTTTTATAAATTAGTTTTTTTAATTGTTTTCCGTCATGAAAAAAGAAAGAAAGTGAGTTTGTTATGAAGGATAAAATGTTTAACACAATGAGTCCACACGTATAAGGTTACATGCATGTAGTGTGGTCCAACCTTAAGCAGTTGTAATTGTCCTTTGTCGTATTTAATGTCTTCTTCGTGAACCGCGTTAGGCACATTTAGTTTAATAATATTGTTTTAGGATGATAATCCCATGGGATTTTGGTGAGATGGGGCAATGATTGATAAGTTGTGGTTGCAACATCATTAGGAACATATATCCTAACTTGATTCGAAAAAAGAGTCACACTCACAAAGGAAGCTTCCTTCAAGGTAGGAATTACTTGTCACTGCCGTCCGTACTTTGATTTTCTACTTATGTACTTAACATAATAATTCACTAATTTAATGTTATTGTTTGCTACCTAATCAATTTACAACCACGTACATGTATTCATATGGACTCTTCTTAACCTTTACGTCAATAATTCACACATATTACTTTATCTTATTTTTTTAATAGTTATTATTAGAGATTTTAAATTTTAGTTCATATTATATATTATTATAGATATAATGGATACACAACTCTTTTAAGTTATCGTAAAAATAAATTTCACCTATTTTTTCAATTTATTATTAGATATAATTGATATTATAGATATAATTAATACTCAAATCTCTTCCATATAAATTTCACCTATTTTTTCAATTTATTATTTGTATTTTCAAAATAGTATATGCTCTTTTCACATACAACTCTCTGCATCATACCAATATTTTTATAAAATTTTCTTAAATTATCGTACATCATTAAATAGTATAACTTTTAGTTTTCTTAATATGTGAACTTTTTACTCAAATGACAACTATTGAGAATCAGAGGGAGTATATTCTTATATTCCTAATTAAGTTGGATACTCTGTATGTTGTAACCAATTTTTAATAAGTATTGCGCCGATGTTTTACGGGCAACTTTCTGGTGGACTCCGACCATCGTCAACACCGGAAAACGGAAGTATTGACTTTGTCTCCGCGAGTACTTAATCGTGGTATACTTATTTACCAAAATGAAGTTCCTAGTAAATGAGACAATTATGCATGAAGTTATGTGTATGAAATACAATCTTGGGAAAAAGGGACATAATGTGGGTGTAACACATCGACTAAAAGGGAAATAATCCGTATAATATATAAAGAGTAAATATGCTTAAAGGTCATGGCCTTTGGGTCACTACCCATTTTCAATGAGGAGCGGACATAGCTAAACCAACCACACGTGCGCGGCTCCGGCTTCGTATCCGGACTTCGTGATTCGGAATTTGGGCTTTGGCTTTCTACTTCATGACGAGAATGAACTGAACTGATGGTGTTGGGTTGACCACCTATCATTATGCGCGCAATCTTGTCATGAGCTGCAGAAGTCAAACCAAATATAAACTACCTTAATTCACAAATCGGGCTTTCTAGGTCATGACGAGAATGAACTGGACTGATGGTGTTTGTCTTCTGAAAGCAACAATGCCCTCGTGAATAAGATACTTGACGGAACCGATTCAAGTCCCGAACTTGAAGTTCAAAATGGCGTGGATATGAGTGATGGTAACCGACATGAGCCGATGCCCCAAATTCAGTTTGGAAGGGGTTTGCACCGGCTAACTTGAAAAACTCGGGTCTCGGGGAAAATAACAACCTCATTCATTCCCCATAGACGATAACGTTGCTTGGCTCACTGTGCACGGGACTTAATCTTGAGATGTTCGATGGAACGGGCTTCAAAACGTGCAATAGAAGATGTTGTTCTTCCTAACCACAATGAAGTTGGAAAAGTACCTAAAGGAAGATAAACCCATATTCTTCCCTATAGGAACATGGACCAAAGCCACCTTTGAGGCTTGGGTGAAAGGAAACTACCTTTGCAAAGGATGGATTATGAAGAATTTGTCTGACTCTTTGTACCAAGTGTACGGGAAAGTTGGTATTGCCAAGGAAAATTGGATTGTGCTAAAGAAAAAAATACAAGTTCGAGGACGCAGACACTAAGAAGTATGCCGTTGATACGTTTATGAACTATCGAACGGTATACTCGAGGCCAATCATGGAACAAGCTGAAGAGATGTAACTCTTAGCTCATGAGATATTGATAGAAGGGATGCAAAATTGTGAGGCATTCCAGGTGACGGCCTTTGTAACACCTCAAGTTCTGGGAACTTGAAGCGCTACGGGTTAGGACCGTAGAATGGGTCCCGATCCTCGGAGTAGCAACAACAAACGGATCTTACAATAAGGCACAAACGAATGAAAACCAAAACTCAATATAAAACCAAAGGTTCAAACAAAGGAAAACGTAAAAGACTCGCAGCCGAGTTCAATACAAAAGGGAAATAACAAAAGAACAAAAACCCGATCCCGTCCTATAATGTATTGGAACCCCGGCTGACCACACCATCCGGATCACTCATCAGCATCATGAACATGCGGAACATCTAAAACGACGGTATAAACCGTTAGCTAACATTCCAGATACTAGCAAGAGCGTAAAGGCACAAACACAAATAAGGTAAAGAAAACACATAGCATGCTTGCACACAACCGTTTATTGTCTTTCATTAAGACTATCCATTTATAATTCAACTTCTTTTGTCACACGAGAATCTCCCAAAACTCACCTCCGCTTCCGTCTACCAATAGGAATAGATCAGTCATATCCGTTACCTACAGGCATGGGTTGCAAGAGCACATTCTAGTCTCCTGAAGAACTAGACAAGTGGTCACCGCCCGGTTATAATACACTTGGGCCAATAAAGGGTACAAAGGTTGAATCTTATTTCTGATTATCCGTTATAAACATGATAACAACACAAACAAGCCAATACAATCCAACTAATACGCGAATGAAGCTAAGTAAGTCCAAGGGACTTACCTCACTCGAAGATAACACAAAGGCTCAGCAACAACTCAAAGAACACTCAAGAAAGCTCAGTTTCCCTCAGGAAAGGAGCAAGGAAAGCTTATACGAACAAGCATCACGGATCAGGAACGAAACGGTTGCTAGAAGTCTATAACTTCTAGTCTCAAGGATCTCTAAGAGATCTACATAAGTTAAGGGCTCAACCTTAGTCTAACAGCAACTCAGGGAACAAGGAACAACCAAAAGGATCAAGGAATTGAACGAGGAAAGCAAGGAAGGAAGCAACTCATAAGAACGGGAGTTACTGCAAAAGAACCCGCAGGGGCGGCTGGACAGAGGCGCAGGGGCGGCACGTGACAGAGGCGCAGGGGAGGCTCTGTGCTGGCGCGGGGGCGGATCTTTGACAAAAGCTACTATCGGGCTTCTCTTCGACAGAACTCACAGCAAGGGACACCAAAGCTCGAACCTTTGACTCCAACACGTCAAGACTCAACCCCAAAAAGTCTGAGAACATCAAAGGATCAACAACGGAACGCTCCACAAGAATCAAGACTCAAGCTTGATCCTTGGATAAGAAGAAAAGAGAAAACGAAGAGGAAAACGAAACAGAAGAGAAGCAAGGTGCAGCAACACATATACGTGATGAGGAACAAGGGAGAAAGAACTTACATGTTTAGCAAGGACACAAGGGTAAGGCTGCAGCACTCTAGGGTTGAAGGAGATGAAAGCAACAAACGGGAAAAAGAGGTAAAGACAGGAATATATAGAGACGGTTGGACCGCTAGACGGAAAGGGTGTCTAGGGTTAGAAAGAAGACAAGGAAACCGGCCCATAGGATAGAATATCGGATATTCTATCTGTGGAAGGAAGATAAAACGAACAAAAGAACGATCGGGCGCAATCTGTCATCAGCCGCAGGGGCGGATCAACACAGCCGCAGGAGCAGCCTTCTTCACCGCGGGGCGGTAAAGGCCACCGCAAAACTGGAGTCTTACATCAGATTCCCCTAAAAAGAAGTTTCGTCCCGAAACTTGCAAAAGTTCAATGATCACAACAACACATAGACACAAAACTGAACTCATATATTCCCACTCGGGGCACGTAACTAAAAACGTCACAAAAAGCGTACGCAACACAACAAAGGGAAAAACTGAAACATCCGACTACACTAAAGGCGCATCCAGCTCAGTGTAAAACTCCGGATAGTTCCTCTGGATACTATCATCTGTCTCTCAAGTCGCCTCATCAGCTCCTCGCATTATCAACTTGATCTTCAAGATCGGTATGTCCTTCGAACGCAAGCGTCTCGTACTACGCTCTAAGACAGCCACCGGGTGCTCTACGAACATGTGGTCTGGCTCGATCACTAGATCCTCGTGACTGAAAATGTGTCTCGGGTCCCGTATGTACTCCCGTAGCTGACACACATGGAAAACTGGGTGAACACCCTCGAGTCTCGGCGGCAACGCAAGTTTGTACGCTGCCTCTCCCACTCGCTCAAGAATCTCGAACAATCCAACATAGCGGGGACTCAACTTCCCCTTGACACCGAAACCTTTGACGCCTTGTGTCGGGGATACTCTCAACCAAACCTGAGCTCCAACTCTAAACTCTAAAGGTCTACGCCTCTTATCTACATAAGACTTCTGTCGACTCTGTACTGCTAACATTTGCTCTCGCATCACTGCTGCTCGAGCCATGTCATCTTGAATCTGATTAGGTGCTACTCCGCTAGCACTACTAGAGTCGTCCCAACACAACGGTGTACGACATCTCTGTCCGTATAAAGCTTCATAAGGAGCCATCCTAATCGATGCGTGTCAACTGTTGTTGTACGAAAACTCTACTAAAGGAAGGTGATCTGGCCACACCTGTCCCCAGTCTAACACGCAAGCTCGCAACATGTCCTCCAAAGTCTGGATGGTCCGCTCAGACTGACCATCAGTCTGAGGATGATAAGTAGTCATGAACTGCAAACTCGTACCTAGGGCGGCATGCACCTGCTGCCAAAACCTCGAAGTGAACCGTCTGTCTCTATCAAAGACTATAGTCCTAGCTACTCCATGAAGTCTCACTATCTGTCTTGTGAACTTCTCTGCCAATCGACTCACCGGCCACGTTTCCTTGATCAGAATGAAACGTGTGGTCTTCGTCAATCGATCTAATACGATCCAAATAGCATCAAAACCACGGCTCGGTCTCAAACCGGTCACAAAATCCATCGAGATGTCTTCCCACTTCCACTGAGGAACAGGAAGCGGGTGTAGCTCGCCTCCTGGTCGATGATGCTCGATCTTGACCAGCTGACAGGTCGCACACTAAGCTACATATCTCGTCACGTCTGGCTTCATGCCTCCCCACCAGAAAGAGTGTTTGATATCCTGATACATCTTACTTGCACCGGAATGTACTTATTAAAGTGAAGAGTGATCCTCCTGAAGGATCCCCTGTCTCAACTCTCAATCTGACGGCACACAAACACACTACTGGCATCTCAAAACTCCGTCAGCACCAACTGCAAACTGTGGTGCCTCTCCTCGAGACATCAGGTCTCGGATCTGTATCAAAGCAGGACAACTCTCCTGCTTCTGTCAGATTTCGGCCAACATATCAAGTACTATCTCCAAGGTGGACAACTGGCTGTCGGTATCCGGGAAGTGGATATCTATCTCTTGCCATGCCAAATCTCGCTGTAACTGTGGTTGAGCTGTCAGTCTAGCGATCGCCATCTCTCGGGGAGTCTTCCTACTAAGAGCATCAGCTACCACATTAGCCTTCCCCATGTGGTATAAGATCTCGAGATCAAAGTCCTTGATCAACTCCAACCATCTGCGCTGGCGTTTATTCAACTCCCGCTTAGTGAATATGTACTTTAGACTCTTATGGTTTGTGAAAATCTGACACGTATCTCCGTACAGATAATGCCTCGAAATCTTCAAAGCGTGAACAACATCAGCCAACTCCAGATCATGGGTTGGGTAATTCTCCTCGTACGTCTTCAACTATCGAGACGTGTAAGCAATCACCTTACCCCTCTGCATCAGAACACATCCCAAGCCCACCTTGGATGCGTCACTGTAAACCACAAAATCCTCAATGCCCTCTGGCTGAGCTAGGATAGGAGCAGAGGTCAACCTCTTCTTTAGCTCCTCGAAGCTTTGCAGGCACGGCTTGGACCATACGAACCTCGTAGACTTCCACAACAAGGAAGTGAGCGGTCGGGAAATAACAGGAAATCCCTCAACAAAACGCCGGTAGTAGCCCGCCAATCTTAAGAAGTTGCGAAGCTCCTATCTTGTAAGACCTGAAGAACAATCCTCAACTGTCCTGCATGCTCCTCTCTACTACGAGAGTAAAATAGAATGTCGTCTATGAAGACAACTACAAACTGGTCTAGGAAGTCGTTAAAGATGTTGTTCATCAACTCCATGAAGACTGCGGGTGCATTCGTGAGCCCAAATGGCATGACTACAAACTCGTAGTGTCCATATCTGGTCCGAAATGCCGTCTTGACTACGTCCTGCTCTCTCACCCTCAGCTGGTGATATCCAGATCTCAAATCGATCATCGAAAACACTGAAGCTCCATGCAGCTGATCCAAAATATCATTCATACGGGGCAATGGGTACTTGTTCTTGATTGTCACTTTGTTCAACTCTCGGTAGTCGATACATAACCTTATTGACCCGTCTTTCTTCCTGACGAAGAGAACTGGTGTGCCCCAAGGAGATACAGTAGGACGGATGAAGCCCTTCTTTGCTAACTCATCGAGCTGCTTCTTCAACTCAAGCATCTCGATAGGTGCCATACGATAAGGAGCCTTAGAGATCGGTCTCGTACCGGGCTCTAAGTCAATGCCAAAGTCTACACTCCTCTGTGGAGGTAAACCTGATGGCTCTCCAAAGACGTTAGCAAACTCGCAAGCTACTAGAATATCCTCCAAAGTCGCACTCGTACTATCCTTCATGGCATAGCACCAAAAAGCCTCACAACCCTGACTGATAAGTCTCGCAGCTTGAACTACACTGATGACTGTACTAGTCTTCCGAGATCCCATCCTCGGAAGATCTCAACATGGCATGCATCTGTAGTTATTGTCACTGTCCTCTTGCCGATGTCCAAAACTTCTCGATGTCGATCCATCCAATCCATGCCCAAAATAACTTCTTCATGTACTAAGTACATGACGAAGAAGTCAACTGGCCAATCGCGACCTCCCAATCTGATAGGGCAATCGCAAACCTCTCGTGTACCTCGAATCTTACCCCCATCGGGTAATCCTATAAAGAAGGGTCTAACTTCTACAGTAACTAAGGCCAATCTATCTACACATGCATCAGATATAAAAGAATGCATAGCACCGATATCGAAAAGAACTCTGATAGGAAAACCATTAATATGAATGTTACTTGTGGCTACTGGCGTTGTCGGCTCTACAACACTTCTCAACTCATACACTCTGGCTGATGCATCTCTAGTGTCTACAGATCCACCAACACGTCCTCTACCTCTCCCTTGTCCCGGAGTGGAACCTTGCGTTGCGGTAGAACCATAACTCTCTACTGCTGCTGCTGATATTGAGATCTTTGTCCTCCTCAAGCAACACTGGCAGGTGAAGAACCCTGTTATGATAGCGCCTTGCCCTGACGGAAAAACGCAGCTCTGTGTCCGGGCTTGCCACAAGAAAAGCAAGTCACTGTTGGCTTCTTACAATCAGCTCGGATGTGTCCACTACTCCGCAGTTATGACACTGTCGTCCTCTTTCAGAACTCTGCTGGAAACCAGAACGTCCAGGCATCTGACTCCGCCCAAAACTAGTTGCTCCAACACTGGTTGATCCAGTCTTTTATCTCTTCTCAGGACCTCCTGTCTGAGAAGCTCTCCTCTGACCCGGTCGGTCTCTCTCATAAGCAGAAGCTCTATCCTGATAGGCCGTCAAAGAATTACAATGGAAACCAGCAAGATAAGAGCGTGTAGACTCTCTCAACCTCCGAGAGATCCTCAAGCGGTGCAGACGGACCCAGCAAGGATAACTCATCTTGGAACTTGCTGATGATCTCAGTAATAGGCAAATCCTCGAATCCAGCCTCAAGGAAATCTTGAAGACGGTCCCTCCTCATAGTTGCAGGTCAGTAGCGATCTCTGATCACCGCCTTCATCTACTCATGACTAGTGACCTTACTGCGAACGGTCTTCCACCAAGAATGAGCCTGCTCCTTCAGTAGCATCTATGATATGTTGACTCGACGTCCCTCTAGGCAACTGATAGCCTAAATAGCAGTATCCAGCTGTCCTAGCCACTGCTCCACCTCCAATCCAGTCTTTCCCATGAAAGTGGGAACCTTCAGCCGATCGAAAGCCTTCAACCAACTGTCGGGCTTCGGCTCCTTCGCCTCAGCCGGTACTCTGACAACCTCAACAACTCCCGCAGACGGGGCAATAACTTGTGAAACTCTCTGCGAAACTTCAGCTGATCTCGTAGGAACTGGCGGCACTGGTGTTGGTCCTCCAGTCTTGATAGCCTCCTCAACTCTCTGCACATATTCGCGATATGCAGAAGCTCCGATAGACACTCGTACGGACTCCATCGATGGCGCTCTCTGTGCTCCGGACCTAGCAGCGGTCTCGTTCCTAGCCTCAGGAACAACACTCTCAACGACTTCTTCAGCAAACGCCTCAGCGATAGGCGGATCAACAACTAGGATTGGCCCCGACCTCTATCTAGTGGAGGTCTTCCTACACGTCCTCGTCCACGGACGGCAGGTGGAAGTGGTCGTCGACCCCTTCCTCACCCCATAGTAGATGTAGTTCTAGTACGCGCCATCTGCTATAAGGATAGGTATAAGAAACTATATACAAGGCCACGCTACAGCTAAAGCAGAAAACCAGAAAAAACACATATAAAGGCCAACACACAAGAAACTACACAGTTGAGATCCGTGGAGGTAGTGGTGGTCGCCCGTACATCTATCCCAAACCGACAAGTTTAAAACAAAAACCCCCTTTTGAAAACGTTAGACCCCTTGCGGGTTCTATTTATTTATCCATCCGACCTTTAGAAGATTTCAGTGTCATTGTTGCCAACCTAGAGCTCTGATACCATATTGTAACACCCCAAGTTCTGGGAACTTGAAGCGCAACAGGCTAGGACTGCACAATGGGTCCCGACCCTCAGAGTAGCAACACCAAACGGATCTTATAACAAGGCACAGACGAATGAAAACCAAAACTCAATATAAAACCAAAGGTTCAAACAAAGGAAAACGTAAAAGACTCGTAGCCGAGTTCAAAACAAAAGGGAAACAACAAAAGAAACAAAAACCCGATCCCGTCCTATAATGTACGGGAACCCCGGCTGACCACACCATCCGGATCACTCAGCAGCATCCTGAACCTGCGGAACATTTATAATGACGGTATAAACCGTTAGCTAACATTCTAGATACTAGCAAGAGCGTAAAGGTACAAACACACATAAGGTAAAGAAAACACATAGCATGCTTGCACACAACCGGTTATTATCTTTCATTAAGACTATCCATTACTAATTCAACTTCTTTTGTCACACGAGAATCTCCCGAAACTCGCTTCCGCTTCCGTCTACCAATAGGAATAGATCAGTACTATCCGTTACCTACGGGCCTGGATTGCAAGAGCACATTCTAGTTGTTCGCTCCAAACGGTGTGTGCAAGCTTTAAATTTATAACCCTAGACTTAAGCTTAAAACAAGGATGCGAACCCGCAGTGTACGGGTCAATCGTAGTAAAAAGCAAGGAATTCCAGGGGTCGATCTCAAGGACTCGGTGAAACAAAGTCAATAACGGTAAGCTTCGTGAATACTAACCACAAGAGCAATTAACACAATCAAAGATGAATAAGAAGTCAATAAAGCAAACATGCAATTCTAGGGATTAAAGCATCTAGTTGTGGTTCCAACTCAAGATCTAAAGATAAGCGGACAAAGCTGAGATTTTTGCAAGGGGAAGGTGTTACTAAAGTAGAATAGATCACCGGGTAAGTCTCACTACTCACTAATCCAAAACCATAACTCCTATTACCGGGTAAGTCTCAAGGAATTAAGATAAAGAACTATAACCTCAAACTAACACATCATCTAAGGGAATAGAATCAACCTTTACCTGGTAAGTCTCAGGCTAACTCACGAAGATGGGATGAAAGCACACTCAAACCCCAATAAAGGATAAACCTTTATTACCTACACTTATGATCGTTGGTACACAAACTAAGGAATTACCGGGTAAGTCTCATCCTAAGCTTGCTTTGAACCAGGAAAGGTGTAATAAGAATAGGATTTGGCAAACTCTAACACTTAACTCTCAGTTACGGATCAGATAAGTCACCTCGGTCAACCAAATTCCACCCCGGCCGAGATGTTCATCGACTGAGCGAGATGCTTAGGGTTAAGGTTAAATACTCGAACTTTCAGGGTCCTACTGGAATCTAAAATTATTCTATCATTGTTTTTCCCACAACCTTCAGCCAATCACCCTAGAATCACACAAGGAAATTAGCCACTCATCATCATGAAAGTATTAATCAAATATATGGGAAGAAGGTGAATATTTGAACAAGAAGAATTTAATGAAAAGACTTCAATAACTGAATCAAATATCACAACAAAAGCGTTCCTTGGATATAAATCCAACAAGCAAGACAACAAGGAAGGGAATCTAAGATAATCTTACAAAAACCCTTCAAAAAGCTATAAAAGCTATGATCTTCAATCTTCCTTCAACCTTCAAAAAGGTTCTTCAAATCTCCAAATTGGAGTATGGTTGCTGCTGTGTATAAACCCTGATCGATGGTATAGCGTCCTCCTGGATTTGTGGAAATCCAACCCTTTTTATAGGAAAATAACCCTCCAAAGATAAGATATCTTAGAAAGATCTCTTCCCATAAAAATAGGTAAAATATAAGATCTTCTTCCTTCCAGGAGCCAAGACCAAAAATATAAGATCACTTTCCAAAGATAAAAGATCTCAGCCAAGAATAAAATATTCTCGCCGCGTCCTATGTATTCGCCTCGGTCGAGTCGGCGTCTCTGGATCACCTCGGTCGAGATGAATCTCTGGTCAACCGAGGTGAGTCATAACTGAATGTGAAATCTCTCAAAACTGGTCCAAAGTGAATCTTTAATACATGGTTATGCTTCCTGGATGGTTCCATATGCTCTTCAATGTAGCTCCAATGACTCCATAGCTCCTTTTTGATGCAAAACGTGCCATTTAACCTACGATTACAACAAAACTAGGTGTAGACCTCGATTCTTGCAAAGGTAAATGAAATGGTAATATAATCACATAATATACATACAAACATGCAGGTTATGAAAGATAAAACGTCAAAACAAACCCCAAAATATAGACTATAATTCATGCTATCAAAATACCCCATACTTAAATCTTGCTTGTCCCCAAGCAAGTTCCGCATATAGAAGACAAGATAGAATGGATTATTAGTCATGAAAATCAATGAAAAGTCCTTCAAAAACATTTTTATGATGTGCAATAATCATAGATCACTCTAAGAGAATACTTCATGGAATTTAAAATCAATATATGATCAAAACATTTTATATAAGAAAGTTGTTCATCTTTGCATAAAACCATGGAATGCATAATAAGTCATAATTATCAAAATTAATCATGTATAATCTAGTTTAAACCACTAAGTCAATCAACAAGCTCAAGGTCTCAAGGGCTTCCCAAAAGAAAGGTCAAGAAACGTGTAGGGTAGGGATGTATGTAAGGTAATGTGGTGCTAGAATCCGGGAAAAGGATGAACTTCACTTCCACTTTGACTTGCAACATCTTCCACCAATAAGCTTTGCTTATTTCACTTTTTTTTTTTCTTTTTACTTTACTTTTTGGGATGCATGGACAGAGGTGCACAATAACCGAAGCCTAGGAAATCCGCAATCATCAATTTCTTGAGATGCATCAAACCCTTGATGCACATACCATGACCCGTTAGGAATATCGCTCAATCCAACTTTGGCATGACACAAACACCCGTCTATGTGAATGGTGCCGAGTTACTCATCATCATGATTGACTTCCCCAAACCTAAGATTACTTTCTAACACTTTCACTTCCAGCCACTTCTCAACCTTAACTTCACTTGCTTTCACCACTTCGCTTGCTTCCAAATTCCCGGATAGGTAAAGGGAGGCAAAATGTATATGAGGGGCTAAGCATGATCAAGAAGAAGAAGGGAGAAGAATGAATTGCCTTGGTCTTTCCAGGAAGAAAGTGAGAGAACTCATAATATGGTGTCAACCTTCAAATTCAACATAATTTGGATAAAAACAAAGTATTAAACATGCCATTAATTTCAAACAAAGCATTTAGCAACTTAAACATATTATAAAACCTTTCAAACACATAAAGAATTTAAAACCAGTTAGTAAGCAAGATCTTCACTGAGATCACATCCAGATAAGAAGCACAAAAATCGTTTTCGAAAACTCTCAGTTAATCCACCTCGGTCGAGGTGTTCTTGGGTCAACCGAGGTGAAACGCCTCGTTTGGCCAAGACTGACTCGGTCGAGGTAAAAAAAAATTTTTTAAACCATTTTTTTTCAATTTCGACGTTTTTCTCAATCAAATAACCTGTAAATATGCATGCAATCTCAGATAACCATATAAATGCAGAAGTGAAGCATAAATATAAAATATCCGATCAAATAATCATCGAAGTCATCGAATAAGTACATCAAATACCCCATACTTGGGACACACTGTCCCAGTGGGTCAATATAAGTCTAGAAATAAGAGTACTCACCGGATGAATAGCTGAATTGCATAAAAATATAATAAAGAAAATCCTGCAGCTCATCAATAGTCCTGATCCGGTGGTGGTGGTGGTGGTGGCACGTACGGATACTGGGATGGGTCGAATGGATAACTCATAGTCTGCTGGAACTGTATCTCCATCATCCTGCGCTGATAGTGTTGCCCCTCTAACATCTGATGAATCCAGCTGTCAATCTGTCGGTGCTGGGAAGCAAATCTCTCATGCATGTCCACAGTGAGGGCAGCATAAGAATCTATCATCTGATCTGTCAGATCATCGATCCGACGATGAGCCTCTGAATCTCTATGACGGCGTGTCCTACGCCTAGCAGGTCTAGCAGGTGATGCAGCAGGTGCAGGCTCAGTATCCTCCTCATCCAGATCTATAATCGGCGGTGCACTCGTCCCTGCAGTATCTGTCCCTGTATCCATCGGGACTCCACCATCTCTCTCGTCAACCGTCTCCTCATCATCAGCCTCCTCCTCCTCCTCGGCTGGGGCAGCTGCTGCCTCTCTGTAAACCTCCATCAGTGGAGCCCAGGCGGTCTGCCAATAGTGTGGGTCGTAAACAGTGAATTGGGCAGACCATCGGATCCCCTGTGGTGCAGTCAGCTCCCACGGCATAGCCACATATGGAGTGGTCAGACCTCGGGGAACGAGAATCCGCCGAGTGATCATCTCCTGCAATCCAAGCGGCTTCGGAGCCGTCACCATCGTACAAGCACTGAGGTCCATGTCATGAAAAGCAGCTATGTGGGTGACAAGCCCTCCGCAGCAGATGTCTCCCTTTGCTTTGGCCTTGATCTTGTGCAGGTCCTCTGCCAAGATCAAGCCAAAGTCCGGGAAACCCCAGTAACCATACAGTATAAACTAAAGAGCTCGCCCTGTCGGATCTTCTGAGGCGTCTCAGTACGCGCCAGAAGTGTCTCGCTGAATATCCTATGGGCTAACCTAAAGGCTAGGTGGAAGATGACTCTCTCCCTGGAATCTCTAGGACGCCATCTGTTTGCATGCTCAACAATATGGGCTATCTGCCCCCAGAACTCCCTAGCTACAGATCGGGAAGGGAAGTCAGTGGCGGTGGGCTCAGGAAAGCCGAAGATGTCTCTCCAAATCTCGAGCGGTACTAAGAAGTTCCGGTTCATCAACCGGTACTTCACAGACTGCTCTGTGGGAAGGTAGGTGAAGGAGCTAACGAACTCTAGGGTCGGCTCCAAATAGGCTGGGGCTCGGATCTCAGTAAACTGATCCAGCCCAACTGTAGTAATCATCCTCCTAAGGTCTCCATCTACCCCTAGGCAATCAAAAGCGGACACATCCAGGAAACGTGGTGCAATCACTGGACGGCCAGAAATACGGTCATAATCCACCCGGTGTCGCTCATGGATCACCGGGCGGTAAGGTCGGGAAGAAGAGGAAGGAGAAGGGGAAGGTGAGGACCTATCTCTGAGGGCAAGGCGACGTTCAGAACTCATTTTCACTTAGCTACTGTCAGATCACCTCGGTCACTGACAACTCTCAGGAATCACCTCGGCCGAGGCGCAGTTCGACTGGACCGAGGCGGAAGCAGTTCGCGATTCAATTCTCAGAAATCCAGTTCTTTTCCCCCAAAATTCACTACAATTGTTTCCTATGGGGTACTTAAGCCTTTTCTCAGCAGATGCAAGGGCAACCAAAGCCCAAATCGAAACGAATGAACGAGTTAGGGTTTCGACTGTTTTTACCTCGTTTCGGTCGATTCGTTCGATTTCTTCGCAGATCTGTACTTGCAATGGGATCCTCTACCCTTCAATCGTAGTTTGGAAGCGGAAATCTTCGAAAACGAGCAAGATTCGAGGAAGCGAGGTGGAAAGGCGCCGCGGTCGAGTCGATGTGGGTAAAAAAAATGAAAAAGAAAATTTTCCCCCTTTTATACTGTTCCTGGAACTGCTGTCACCTTGGTCGAGATGGTCTCGACTGGACCGAGGTGGTACGGACCGAGGTGGTTCTGTAGAAACCCTAGTCGCCTCGGTTGCTCAAGGGTCAACTCGGTCGAGGTGGCCTCGACTGGACCGAGGTGTCTCAGTCAAACTTCGTCTTCTCAAATTCTCGAACTTCTGTACTTCCAGTTATGCTCCTTCCTTAGATGTCTCCTATCATCTGTCTAGGACGCCAAAAACAAGCAAAACAAAGCAAAAGCAAACTATCTAAGCTAAACTAGAAAAAGGAAAAAAGAAAGCAATACCTTGGGTTGCCTCCCAAGAAGCGCTTGGTTTAAGATCGCTAGCTGGACCATAATGCGTCTTAGATGAGGTATATCGGTGCAACCTCCTCAACCGGAGTTTCCGGTTGGTACTTCTTAAGTCTATGACCGTTGACCTTGAAGCTTCCGCTAGTTTCGCCCCATATCTCAACTGCACCATGAGGAAAAACATGTTTCACAACATAAGGTCCGGTCCATCTTGATTTTAACTTACCTGGAAAAAGGCGGAGGTGGGAGTTGAAGAGTAGAACTAAGTCTCCTTCGTTAAGCTCCTTTGGAATGATACGCTTGTCATGCCATCTCTTCGTCCTTTCCTTATAGATTTTGGCATTCTCATAGGCGTTCAAACGCAGCTCTTCCAGCTCGTTGAGTTCCAATAGTCGCTTCTCGCCGGCCTCCTTAATGTCGAAGTTTAACCATTTGATCGCCCAATACGCTTTGTGTTCCAATTTAACGGGCAAATGGCAAGACTTCCCATATACCAAATTATAAGGGGTGGTACCTATGGGAGTCTTAAATGCGGTCCTATACGCCCAAAGAGCATCGTCCAATTTCATGGACCAATCCTTCCTTGTTCTAGAGACGGTCTTCTCCAAAATTACTTTGATTTCTCTATTCGAGATCTCGACCTGTCCACTAGTTTGAGGGTGATAAGCAGTTGATACTTTGTGGGTTACCCCATACTTCGATAGAAGTGCCTTGAACTTCCGGTTGATGAAATGCGTTCCTCCATCGCTGATGATGATGCGCGGAGTTCCAAACCGTGGAAAGATAGTTCTGTTTAAGAACTTCACAACCACCTTGGCGTCGTTAGTGGGAGAAGCAATGGCTTCAACCCATCTAGAGACATAATCAACCGCAAGTAGAATGTAGAGGTTTCCTCCGGAGGATGGGAAAGGTTCCATGAAGTCAATCCCCCATACATCAAAGATTTCCACCTCTTGGATGTTATTAAGTGGCATTTCGTTCCTCCTTGATAAATTTCCTGTTCTTTGGCATGCATCACAAGAGACAACAAAAGCTTGTACATCCTTAAATAATGTAGGCCAAAAGAAACCGGAAAGCAATACCTTAGCGCATGTTTTATCGGTGCTAGCATGTCCTCCACAAGGAAGTGAATGGCAATGCCTTATAACGCTATTAACTTCATCTTCCGGAATGCATCTTCGAAGCATCCCATCTGGTCCGCGTTTGAATAGCAGCGGCTCGTCACAGTAATAATGTCGTACTTCTCTGAAGAATCTCTTCTTTTGAGAGTACGTCAATCCGGGCGGTGTTTCCTGGCAAACAAGATAATTCACAATATCAGCATACCAAGGTCCGTTTTTATCAGAAAGATGGTGGATGGAATGTTCCACCAACTGAGGATGAATGTCAGAGAAGGGAGTAAGAAATTTATGATTCTCAGTAGTCTCAGTTGACATCATCTCGCCATCGACCTCGGTCGAGACGCAGAGGCGTTGACCGAGATGTTCTTCGGTCGCCTCGTTCAGTCCAGGAAGTGCCTCGGTCGAGGTGCTGCAACTGGAACCGAAATTGGAGATCTTCGTCTCCTGGATTAGCTTTTCAGTTTTTGCTCCTGGATCCTCTTCCAGTGCTTTTAAGCTCCGTATATCTGCATCACAAGAAGCATCTATACCTTCCTCCATTAAACTGAAGCTAATAACTCTTTCGAGTGGATCGTTAATAAGGATAGAGCTCACCAATTCTCTTGATTCTTCTTCATCATAGATGTTGAAGATATCGTCAGTTAGTTGCTCCCCTTTCATGGCTGCAAGTAGTGCGAACTCCACCTCATCACCACCAATGTTGAATTTCAACTTGGCGTTCTTGCAATCCACGTTGCAACCCGAAGTTGCTAGAAATGGTCTCCCGAGAATAATAGGAATAGGATAATCTGCGGGAATGTCAAGTACAACAAAATCTATAGGTAGATAGAAGTTACCTAACTTGACCGGAACGTCCTCCAAGATGCCCACGGGATGGGTGATGGAGCGATCCGCCATATAAAGTCGAATCTTGACCGGCTTGGGCTCTCCAAGTCCGATCTTCATACATAGCTCCAGCGGTATGATGCTCACGCTGGCTCCTAGATCACAAAGGGCTTCACAAGTGACATCCCCAACTTGAATGGGAATGCTAAATGAGCCGGGATCTCTCAACTTAGGTGGCATCTTCTCCTTCATGATCTTAATAAGCTCCGAGGATTTAGATGTCATCCTAACTTAACCAAAGTCTTCCAATTTCCTTTTCCTTGATAGGATCTCCTTTAAGAACTTCCCATAAGCGGGCATTCCTAGAATAGCATCAAGGAAAGGAATGTTAATATACAGCTTATTCATCAAGTCAAGGAACTTACCGAAGTGCTTGTCTAGATGTGCTCTGGCCCGTGACTGGGGGAATGGAAGTGGTGGTTTGTATGCAGGAGGTGGAACATAAGCTTCAGTTTTCCCCTCCGCTTTCTGTTGTTCCGCCTCGGGTGGTATCTCGGTCGATGTGTTCTTCGACTGGATCTGGACCGAGGTGGTCTGCGTCGAACGAGGTACTGGATCTGCAGTTTTGAGTCCACTCCTCGTCGTTATGGCCATGCACTAGCCCTTAGGGTTGCTTTCCGTCTTTGCTGGAAGCTTCCCTGGATCTCTTGGCGCTTCATTCGCCCTACTTGCAAGTTGTTGTTCAAAGGCCTTTTGGGCCTTCGAAAATGAAGTCATAGAAGTCTCCATAGCGCTGAGCTTGATCAAGATAGCCTCAAGAACTGCGTCTTTCTTTTCCGGCTGAGACGAACTTGATCCTTGCCCTTGGCTTTTCAATAGAGTAGAAGAAGAAGAAGAAGAAGAAGAAGAAGAAGAAGAAGAAGAAGAAGAAGAAGAAGAAGAAGAAGAAGAAGAAGAAGAAGAAGAAGGGGAAGAGAGGAAAGGGTTAGAGGAATCGTTAGAGTTGGAGTTTGAATGGTTGTTACCGTTATTTTAGTTGTTCGCCCTCCAGTTGTTGCTATTAGATCCTCTATTGTTGTAGTTGTTGTTACGGGGACCGTTGTTGTTGTTACGGTACCCGTTGTTGTTGTTCCTTTGCCCTTGCTCTTCCTTCTTGGTTTGAGCAACCAAGAATTCCTTTAATTGCTTCACGTCATTCTTCAAAGACGTGAGTTGATTGTTGTTGGATTAAGTCTCTTGAAAGTTGACTCTTTTAACTCCACCTTCAACTCCTTAGTGGGTGTACTTCTCCATATGCAAGGCTTGCTTCTCGATGAAGTCCCAAGCCTCGTCAATCGCCATGTCCATGAAGGTACCGGCGGAGAGTAGTTGGAGATTGAACTGGGTGTTTCCGTCCAGTCCTTTGAAGTAGATCTCCAACAACTCGATTTTTGGAATCTCATGATGTGGGCAATCCGAAAGGATATCCTTGAACCGCTCCCATGACTTGGACAAGCTCTCCTTGTCCTTCATAATGAAAGCATTTATCTTCCCTCTCATTTCAGCTGTCTTTGAGGGGGAAAGAATTTCGTCAAGAATTCCGTAGTCATCTCCTCCCATGTGCTAATTTTACCTGGAGGAAGAGACTGATACCAAGTAAGAGCTCTATCTTTTAAAGAAAAGTAAAAAGGTCTTAGCTTGTAGTTGTTGTTTTCAATTCTCGGAGGTCTCAAGGTTTCCATCAAGATCTCGTAGTTTTGAAGATGTTGATGTGGCGATTCCTTCTCTAGCCCTCCGAACTGGCATTGGTGAATCATGGATAGAACTTGCGGTCGAAGTTCGTAGTCATGGTCCGCTGGATCTCCTAGGTTGACTCCTGGACGCCTTAGTTGTTGATTAGGGTCCATTCTTTGACCTAGGGTTTGTGGGATTCCTGCAAGAAGAACATCTCGGACTGGCATCCGAGGTGGAAGTACATCGGCCGGGGCGTCAGGTACTGGAACCTGCCTCGGTCGAGGGTCAGCAACTGGGACCTGCATCGGTCGAGGATCAACGGGAGGATCTTCCCTCGGTCGAAGTAAAATCTGGTCTCGTATGGCTGCCATATCTGCTTCGATTGCTTCAGTCCTGGTGCGAGTTTCTTCCTTCTCTCGCCTTAGTTCTTCCCTGCTGAGGCGTAGCAGCTCTAACGCCTCTTTCAATTCGGCCTCAAGATCGCGGTTGTCTTGTTGGGCCATCTTCGCTTCTCTTAAGCGTCGCTTGTATGTCTTTTCTGGTTCGGGATCGTAAGGAACGATTTCCTTCCCAGTGCGGGTTCTTCGCATATACCTAAGAAAGAACCTGCAAAAGTCACTCAAGTAGAGTGGTTAGAAGACACGGGGGCAAGTGCCCCAAGAGCAAACCGTACCGGCTCGGTCTAGACCAAGTCCCCGGCAACGGCGCCAAAAACTTGTTCGCTCCAAACGGTGTGTGCAAGCTTTAAATTTATAACCCTAGACTTAAGCTTAAAACAAGGATGCGAACCCGCAGTGTACGGGTCAATCGTAGTAAAAAACAAGGAATTCCAGGGGTCGATCTCAGGGACTCGGTGAAACAAAGTCAATAACGGTAAGCTTCGTGAATACTAACCACAAGAGCAATTAACACAATCAAAGATGAATAAGAAGTCAATAAAGCAAACATGCAATTCTAGGGATTAAAGCATCTAGTTGTGGTTCCAACTCAAGATCTAAAGATAAGCGGACAAAGTAGAATAGATCACCGGGTAAGTCTCACTACTCACTAATCCAAAACCGTAATTCCTATTACCGGGTAAGTCTCAAGGAATTAAGATAAAGAACTATAACCTCAAACTAACACACCATCTAAGGGAATAGAATCAACCTTTACCGGGTAAGTCTCAGGCTAACTCACGAAGATGGGATGAAAGCACACTCAAACCCCAATAAAGGATAAACCTTTATTACCTACACTTATGATCGTTGGTACACAAACTAAGGAATTACCGGGTAAGTCTCATCCTAAGCTTGCTTTGAACCAGGAAAGGTGTAATAAGAATAGGATTTGGCAAACTCTAACACTTAACTCTCAGTTACGGATCAGATAAGTAACCTCGGTCAACCAAATTCCACCCCGGCCGAGATGTTCATCGACTGAGCGAGATGCTTAGGGTTAAGGTTAAAGACTCGAACTTTCAGGGTCCTACTGGAATCTAAAATTATTCTATCATTGTTTTTCCCACAACCTTCAGCCAATCACCCTAGAATCACACAAGGAAATTAGCCACTCATCATCATGAAAGTATTAATCAAATATATGGGAAGAAGGTGAATATTTGAACAAGAAGAATTTAATGAAAAGACTTCAATAACTGAATCAAATATCACAACAAAAGCGTTCCTTGGATATAAATCCAACAAGCAAGACAACAAGGAAGGGAATCTAAGATAATCTTACGAAAACCCTTCAAAAAGCTATAAAAGCTATGATCTTCAATCTTCCTTCAACCTTCAAAAAGGTTCTTCAAATCTCCAAATTGGAGTTTGGCTGCTGCTGTGTATAAACCCTGATCGATGGTATAGCGTCCTCCTGGATTTGTGGAAATCCAACCCTTTTTATAGGAAAATAACCCTCCAAAGATAAGATATCTTAGAAAGATCTCTTTCCATAAAAATAGGTAAAATATAAGATCTTCTTCCTTCCAGGAGCCAAGCCCAAAAATATAAGATCACTTTCCAAAGATAAAAGATCTCAGCCAAGAATAAAATATTCTTGCCGCGTCCTAGGTATTCGCCTCGGTCGAGTCGGCGTCTTTGGATCACCTCGGTCGAGATGAATCTCTGGTCAATCGAGGTGAGTCATAACTGAATGTGAAATCTCTCAAAACTGGTCCAAAGTGAATCTTTAATCCTTGGTTATGCTTCCTGGATGGTTCCTTATGCTCTTCAATGTAGCTCCAATGACTTCATAGCTCCTTTTTGATGCAAAACGTGTCATTTAACCTACGATTACAACAAAACTAGGTGTAGACCTCGATTCTGTCAAAGGTAGATGAAATGGTAATATAATCACATAATATACATACAAACATGCAGGTTATGAAAGATAAAACGTCAAAACAAACCCCAAAATATAGACTATAATTCATGCTATCACTAGTCTCCTGAAGAACTAGACAAATGGTCACCGCCCGGTTATAATACACTTGGCCCAGTTAAGGGTACAAAGGGTGAATCCTATTTCCGATTATCCGTTATAAACATGATAACAACACAAACAAGCCAATACAATCCAACTAATACGCGGAATGAAGCTAAGTAAGTCCAAGGGACTTACCTCACTCGAAGATAACACAAAGGCCTAAATAAGTTAAGGGCTCAACCTTAGTCTAACAGCAACTCAGGGAACAAGGAACAACAAAAAGGATCAAGGAAAGGAACGAGGAAAGCAAGGAAGGAAGCAACTCACAAGAACGGGAGTTACTGTAGAAGAACCCGCAGGGGCGGCTAGACAGAGGCGCAGGGGCGGCTGGACAGAGGCGTAGGGTCGGCACGTGACAGAGGCGCAGGGGAGGCTCTGTGATGGCGCGGGGAGGATCTTCGACAAAAGCTACTGTCGGACTTCTCTTCGACAGAACTCACAGCAAGGGACACCAAAGCTCGAACCTTTGACTCCAACACGTCAAGACTCAACCTCAAAGAGTCTGAGAACATCAAAGGATCAACAACGGATCGCTCCACAAGAATCAAGGCTCAAGCTTGATCCTTGGAGAAGAAGAAAAGAGAAAACGAAGAGGAAAACGAAACAGAAGAGAAGCAAGGTGCAAAATTACATGAATGTGATGAAGAACAAGAAGGAATAACTTACACGTTCAGCAAGGACACAAGGGTAAAGCTGCATCACTCTAGGGTTGAAGGAGACGTAAGCAAGAAACGGGAAAAAGAGGAAAAGACGGGAATATATAGAGATGGCTGGAACGCTAGACGAAAAGGGCGTATAGGGTTAGAAGGAAGAAAAGGAAACCGGCCCGTAGGATAGAATATCAGATATTCTATCTATGGAAGGAAGATAAAATGAACGAAAGAACGATCGGGCGCAATCTGTCTTCAGTTGCAAGGGCGGAGCAACACAGTCGCGGGGGCGGCTGACCACAAGGGCGGCCTTCTTCACCGCGGGGGCGGTGAAGGCAAAACTTGGGTCTTACAGCCTTCATTGGGAATCTCCCTCCATCTTGGAAAGACTTCAAGAACTACCTTATGCACAAGACTTAGGAGATGACTGTAGAAGACTTCATGGTCAAGATACGGGTTGAGTTAAGAAACCGCAAGGCTGATATGTATCCACCTGCAAAAGCCAACGTTGTTGATCATAAAACCAAGGGAACGAAACGCAAGTTCCAAAACCAAGGCAACAACTCATACAAGCCACAAGCAAAAAAGTTTAGTGGGAAATGTCACAAATGTGGCAAGATGGGTCACCAAGCTGACGAGTGTCGTAGCAAAAGTGATTTGTGCAAGAGCAACGACAAGGGAAAGACTCAAGTCTGCATGACCGAATGTGGCCTAATAGTAGATGATATGTGTGTCTTGATGTCTAAAGTCAACATGATCGGAGGTAACCCGGTGGAGTGGTAGTACGACACTAGTGCTACTGGCCGCATCGGTTTTGACAAGAGTATGCTAACTACTTATATCTAGAACAAAATCAACAAGCTTTTGTTTGTGGGGAACTCATCCACCTCCAAAGTTAAAGGTCACGGAAAGATAGTGTTGAGGATGATGTCCGAGAAAGAGTTAACCCTCGTCAACGTCATGCACATCCCCAACATCCGGAAGAACCTGATTTCCGGAACTCTGCTAAAAAAAGAACGGGTTTAATGCAAACATCAGTTTTGACAAGATGAATCTCACTAAAAAGGGATTTATGTAGGCAAAGGTTATGTAAAGGATAGACTTATCAAAATGAATGTATTGATAGTCGTCCCAAAAGTTGTAACTGAAAGTTCAATGAATAAAAATCATATTGTTTATGTTGTTGAGTCTTTTAATATTTCGCATGACAGATTAGGACATGTGAATTATAAGTCTATACAAAGACTAATTAGTTTGAACATAATTCCAAAATACAAATTGACTAAAGATTAATGTGAAGTCTACGTACATGCAAAACTTACAAAACCCTTATTTTTACAAGCGGAGAGAACAACTGAACCTCTAGGCTTAATTCATACAGACTTGCGTGATTTAAAATTTGAGCAAACTAGAGGCGGTAAAAAGTATTTTGTGACTTTTATCGACGAATGCACAAAATATTGTTATGTATATTTGCTAAGAAGAAAAGATGAAGCCTTGAAAAAATTTAGGGAATACAAGTTGAAAGTGGAGAACCAACTCAGTAAAACAGTAAAAATTAGACGAGGTGATAGAAGAAGAGAATACGATGAACCGTTCAGCGTATTATGTAGAGAACACTGAATTGTTCATCAAATAACCGATCCTTACTCTCTACAATCAAATGGAGTTGCGGAACACAAAAAATGAACTCCGAAAGAGATGATGAATGCAATGTTGTAGGAATTTGGGTTACCTTAAGACATGTGGGGGAAGCATTGCTTGCCATAAACTACATCCTCAATAAAATACCACATAAAGTAACTAGTAAAACACCATAGGAGTTGTGGAAAGGTAACATACCTTCATACAAATACCTCAAAGTGTGGGTACCTCTCTAAAGTAGTAGGAAACTTTCTAAAAAGGTTATCATTGGAGCTAAAATCATTGATTGTATTTTCATTGGATAAGCACACAATAGTAGTGTTTATCGGTTTTTGGTACATAAATCGGATATACCGGATATCCATATTAGTACGATAGTGAATCGAGGAATGCGTCTTTCATTGATAAAAGTATTTCCTTGTAAAGATAATAGTATCCTAAACAAACTCATAAAAAACGAGATGAGGACACCTCTACTTCCGTGCAAAACGAAGTTGAAGAGGAAGAACCTCAAATGAGAAAAAGGGATCGAAAAGAGAATTCTTTTGTGATGAGTTCATAACGACCTTTCTTTTAGAGAAAGAACATAGAACTTATAGAAAAGTCATGTCTACACCTAACGTACCTTCTTAGAAGAAAGCAATAAAAAGTGAGACAGACTCCATTATGCAAAACCACACATGGGAGTTAATAGGCTTGCCTCAAGGTACCAAAGCACTTGGGTACAAATGGATTTTCGAAAGAAAATTGAACACCGATGGCTCAATATAGAAGTACAAGGCTAGGTTTGTGGGTTAAGGGTTCTACCAAAAAGAAGGCTTGGATTTCTTTGACACCTATTCTCCGGTAACGAGAATAACTTCTATAAGAATGGTAATAGCGCCGTTACGAAATCTTTTATCCACCAAATAGATGTCAAAACTTCCTTTCTAAATGAAGAGTTAGAAGACGAGGTTTATATGAAACAAACCGATGTGTATGTGGTTCCTGGACAATATAAAGTGTGCTAACTTGTAAAGTCCCTATACGGGCTCAAACAAGCTCTAAAGCAATGACATGAAAAGTTTGACAACGTAATGATATCAAACGGTTTCAACATCAATGAAAGCAACAAATGCATATATTTCAAGACTACTCCTAATGGATACATCTTGTTATGTTTGTACGTCGATGACATGCTCATAATTGGCAGCAAAAAGGACATGATCAGATACACTAAGAACATGCTTAGTGAAAAGTTTGACATGAAAGACATGAGATTTAGCGGATGTCATCCTAGGTATCAAGATCACTAGACACTCTAAAAGACTTATCCTGTCCCAATCTCATTATTCTGAAAAATCCTTGAGAGATGTAAAATCCACTCAATAGGGACTACAATCACTCTCGTGGATCCTAATCTCCACTTAAACAAAAATATGGGGGAGACGGTGTCATAACTAGAATATGCACGTGTTATTGGTAGTCTTACGTATTTAACCAATTGCACACGTCCGAACTTGGTGCACTCAATCAATATACTAAGAAGTAATCTAGGCTTTAAACGCTAGAAATACATAACTAGAGTATTGAACTACTTATTTCATACTAAAAGCTATGGGTTGCATTATGACATATACCTAGTAGTTCTAAGAAGATACGACACTTATTGGATAGTAAATTCTAATAAACTCAAAATCCACGAGTGGACAGGTGTTTACACTTGGTGTCGCAACAATGTCATGAAAATCGTCCAAACAAGTGTCATTAGTCAGTTCCACGATGGAGTCTAAGTTCATTGCTTTGGACAAAATTGTCAAAGAAGTTGAGTTTCTTCAAAAAAATTTTGAAGATATTCCAATGTGGTAGAACCTAGTCTCGGATATAAGTGTACACTATGATAGCCAGTCGGCTATGGCATGGGCACTGAACGTCTTGTATAATGGAAAATCACGTCACATAAGACGACAACATAAATCCATTAGAAAACTGATCTTAACTGAAGTAGTCTCGATATACTACAACAATTCAGTAGACAACCTTGCAGATCCATTTACTAAAGGATTGTCAAGAGGTCAAACAGTTAAATAATCAAGATGGATAGACTTAAAGCCTATGACAAAAAAGGATGCTTGAAGGACATCTCCACCTACGTGATTGGAGATCCCACGATGTAGGTTCAAAGGGAAAACCTAATCAAATTGAATCGAGTAGAGAATTGTGAGACTTACGCCTCTACCTAGTTCTTAGATGATACACAGTTCAAGTTGTATGACCTGCGGTTAAGCGTTTGCTTTTAATGATTTTATCAGGGTATTAAAGATACTCGATATGGACAAATGACCTTGTGAGTATGACATGGGGCCGTGTCTAGGAGAATAAGGAGGCTAAATTCTCCAAGTTCACTCATGATTAACCAGGCATGTTCAAGGCCAAAATGAGTACAAAAGAGAACTTGATTCTATGAGAAAATGTGTGATAGTTATTGTCTTGGTTTACCTCAAGACCCGGGTGGTTCAAGACATCATGGTCATCTTTTGGAAAGTAAAGCCAAAAGCTACTCACTATGGGCGGTTCAGGGCTGAAAAACGCTATCTTCACAAATGTAGTTATTTTGGACGTACTCTCAACAAAACTTCGTGTTTTTTCAAAAACATGTGTCTAGAATCATTTCTATTCATGTGGGGATTGTTGGAACCAATTTTTAATAAGTATTGGGTCAGATTTTTTTGGACAAATGTCCGGTGGGCTCTGGCCATCATCAACACCGGAAAATATAAGCATTGACTTCGTCTTCACGAGTATTTTTAATTGTGGTATACTTATTTACAAAAATTGGATTTCGAGTGAATAAGATAATGATGTCTGAAGTTATGTGTATGAAATACAAACTTGGGAAAAAAGAACAAAAATGTGGGTAACCCACATCGACTAAAAGGAGAATAACATGTATAGTATATAAAGAGTAAATATGCTTAGAGCTCGTGGCCTTTGAATCACTACCCATTTTCAACGGGGGAGCGGGTGTAGCTAAACCGACAACACGTGCCCAGCTCCGGCTTCAAATCCGGACCCGGAATTCGGATTTCAGATTTTGGCTTTGGGCTTTTTGGGTCATGACGAGAATGAACTAGACTAATGGTGTTGGGCTGGTCTCCTCCCTCTTTTTAAGTCTTACAAAAAATGAGAGTGCTATACAAAGCAGTTCGCTAGATTTTCAAAGTCATTACGGGATTTGGATCTAGTGCAGTTTTACCCTGGAATTCGGAACGGCATTTCAACCCTTGTAATCCGGGGCATTTTCAGAATTAAGAACAAAGGATTCCTATCTCGACTATGCATACACTAATGGTATCGTTTCCTCTCTTTTTCATTGTCTTAACAGTTTAATCGGAAGAATCACAAACAACGTTCCTACATTGTATAGTTTTAAGTTCGTAGTAGGGTGTTGCTCTCGTCAATATATCCCATAAAATAATAAGTTGTTTGACTATAATATTGATCACAATTCTTCATTGTGTTATTTAAGTATTTGGTTTATATAATTTTATTGGCACGCAATATATGATGACTATATATTTTTTTAAAAAAAGAATTTGGCCTGCTAGACCTTTTTTTAGTTTTGTGTTTACTAAGTGTACCCCATTATTTTTACCACTTTCATTTAATGATAGGTAAAAATAATTAACCCCTCCATTAAAAAAAGAATAATTGATGCTTGTTATTTGTTATGTAAGTGTAGGTTTTAATTACTGAATTTGTTTTTTATTTTTTTAATATTTTTTTGCCTTTTTTATTTTCTTTATTATTTTTTTTATTTTTCATACTAGAATTTCACGTACCAGAAGTTCATAATACCAGAATTTTCATACCAAAATTACATAGCAGAATTTTTCATACCATAATTTTACCGGAATATTCATTCCATAAATATTCATACCAGAAAATATTCATTTAAAAAATACCATACCATATAATATCATACCAATAGAAGCTTCAATGCAAAGATGAGAGGAAATATCATACCATATAATAATCAATATCATACCAGAAAAATATCATACCACATAAATCTCAGCCCTACATCAAGAAAACAAGATCAAAGTCTCAGACATACATCCACAAAACAAGAAGTGGCCAGAAAACAAGATCCGCCGCTTCTCACTTCTTTCTTCCTTCTTCACTGTTGTGCCTTCTTCACAGCTTTTCAGGTTATAAATGAACATCCCAATTTAAACATGTTCACGTTATTATGATCTACAAATCCAATAATTGGGGAAAGAAACACAAAATTTAAGAAAGTAATGCTCAAAATTACACTCAACACACACATAAGGCTCAATTCGGAGATGGAGATATAATCCATTGGCAGCCACCAACTTCACAAATTTGACAAGGTTGAACCTCCCTTCAAAGTTGAACTATACAGGTAGTCAACGACCAGTACACCATTAGAGAAGAAGAAACGTTGAAGCTATGAACATAGAGCAACCAAACCTGTCCTTTCATAGGTTCATGTCCACTCCAAAACACATAAGTTTGAATGACATCGACACCACATTCCTTGGTCTTTGCAATAAGATCAGGCCACATCTAGAAGAATAAATCATATTGATTATCGTAACAGAATGAAAGCATAGAAGATTGAGGACCTAATCGGGATGACCCAAAACGAACGATTTTTTACATCAATTGGTCGTGCAATTGTCGAACTTTTAGTCAAGTTGAATCTCAATTGGTAAACCTATAAAAGTAGAAGGCATAAATAAAAACCTCGGGAGAAGCGCGAGGGTAGTGGAGATTGCCGAAGATGAGCATACGACGGCGTCCATCAATGATGAGAGCACGGTGGTCGTAGGTGACGTTGAATGACTTGAAATACTCGTCGGACATTTGTTAATTTCAACATCTCACAGCAAGCTTGAAAGTTGGAACAACAATTGTGTGATTGGAGAGAAGATCGGATGAATACTTCCACTTCCACTTCCAAAACCTTCAATTTCAACATCTCATAGCAAGCTCGAAAGTCATAGAACAGATCAATCTTGAAGTGAGCTTGAAGATACAGAAGAGAGTGAGAGGTTGGAAGAGAGTGACGGCTGAGAGACTGAGAGAAGAGAACCGTGTGTTTGCTTAGGGTTTGAGAGTAAAAAAAAAGATTGGGGTATATTTGCCTAACTAAAAAACTAAAGGGCCTAGTTACTAAAACTAAAACTCAAAAAAGTCTATTAACGAAATTAGTCCTTTTTTAAAAGGAAATGGATTTGTGTGGGTCATGAATTTGTGGTCATGTTAAAGTATTTTTACACATTGAATATCGAGTTATATTTGATCCAACAAAAACTATAACAAATGAAATAAAGGTTGTAAAGTCCAAAAATTTGTCGACTATATTCTTAACTTTTTCAAAAACAAGATGAGAAATATTTCTTCAAATTTGCAAAAATCAATGGTCCAAGATAGATTCTTAGTACACTAAACGATATCAATAATAGTTAAGTTATCGAATTTAATTTTATGTTTCGATATCTTTATTTATTTATTTATTTATTTTGGTAATTCCTATTTAAGTGTCAATATTTCAACGATAACCACCTGTTATTAAAGATCGGTAAATCTCGTGGATCCGCCAAAATTTGTTTAAAATTTTTTGGTTGTTTTGGTTTATCCTATTGATATTCAATTTCTTACCAAGATATGTTTATTATTTTCATTTCACATTTTAAATTATCATCATTGAAATTTCACTTTACTTTATTTATATGAATTCATTAATGGATCATGTAGATCCAACTTTTTGATTCCTATACTTAGAATAGAAATGGTTAGCGTTATACTTGGGGCAATATGGCTGCATTGAGTGTTTATCAACACTTTTTTTTCTTAATTGTATAAATGAGTTGGTTTATCATTGGACATGTTGTGTTCTTTGATTCTTGTATCAAGTGTTAATACAAAGAATTAGATCTTGTATGACATGTTTGAAGTATGATACTAGGTTTCTTATCTTAGGACAACTAGGTAGATTTGATGTATGTTCTAATATGATGAGATTTACCTAAGCTTAAGTTACCATATTGCCAAAGGAAAAGTTTTGGCAGCTTAAGTGATGTGAAAATCATACTAATGCTAAGAGTTTTATAATCCAACTAATAGTGTGTCATCTTGTAACAAGCAGGTATGACGAGCGAACAAACTTTAGAAATGTTTTTTAGAGAAAATTTTAATAAAGCGTTGAGCTTTGATAACTATCTTCATAACTGGTACAAAATTTGAGTGTGTCACACTTCAAACCTTAATCGACATCTCCTATAACAAAGTTGCATTGAGAGCTATGATTTCCACAAGAAAGAGAGAGCTTGAGAGATATGAAGAGTTGAAGGTTGAAGAAGGATATATAAGATGTATTCATTCGTGGATTGCCTAAACTCTTGATGACTCATTGTTCCTATATAAAGTGTGCAAAATCTTCAATGGAAGCTTTTTAGTGCAATCAAGGACCATGTCTCAACCTTTATCATCCTCTTCTTTTCTTAGTCGCGTGTTCAAGTTCTAAAATTTGTATTCACATGCCTACAAATTTGTGTCTTTGTAAACTATTTTGTTAGTGACTTTGAAGCTCTCTTACAATGTCCCTCTCTCCAACCCCCCGGCTGCACTAAATCCAAATGCCCCCCTTCTCCAACCAAACCTACCGGATAAACAATGTTCCTACGCGGATGTTGTGGGTGTCTCTAAGACCCCCTTCTCTCCTTTGTGCTGTGATACCTTTATTCAATCGAGGCGTATGCATATCACATTCATAGAAGGCATGTGAGGTCTTGCTATTGCCGAAATTGATACTGAAGTGGTTGATGCCTTGTCAGAAAAATGGAAAGCGGCGGTAATAATCAAGGTTCTTGAAAGGAATGTTGCCTATTGTTTGCTGGAAAGGAGAATATAACAACTATGGCGACCATCTGGTATGATGACCATCTTGGATCTTCCAAATGGTTATTGTGTTGTTAGGTTTGATAGGGAGGAGGACTTCCTATGGGCACTCACGGAAGGGTTGTAGGAAATCTTCCACCCCTACATTGACTCGCCACGTACCAATTTCATTTGGGCCAGATTATCGGACCTTCCAATGCACCTGTACGATGAGGCAATCTTATACGGGTTAGCGTCGGCATTGGGTACACCGCTGAAGGTGGACCTCAATACGCTATATGCAATGAGGGGTAAATTTACTAGAGTTTGTGTGGAAATCGAATTGGATAAACCACTTATTGGTATTATCCTAATGTGGGGTTGACGGATCTAGATTAAAAGTTCACAAAAGCTTTGATATTTGAGTAATCTCGACTGCGTATCTCGATTGAGGGGTGAGATCAATAAAACCTAGGGCGAGATTAATACGAAAGGCGGAGGAACAAAGAAGGCGAGATATGGATGATATATGAAGAGATTTAAGAAGATGCATATGGATAAACTTGATGGAAAATATAGGAAGATAATAAAGAAGATATACTTGCAAGAACCTTGATCAATTGGATCAAAACCCGAACTATGAATTACCTTAACCTTTCATTATTCAACCTTACACAAGTCTTCAAATCGAGACAAGCACAAGGAGCAACTCGATCGACTAGGAGCATCAATATCTAAGAAGATAAACACACACAAGATCAACCTATCAAGGACTCACAGCGATTCAATCAAATACTCTCTTTTTAATTGAATAGGAATGAATAGAACGAAAACTTCATAAACGAGTAACGAGTATCTCACAATATTGTGGAAAAGAATTTATCAAATCCAAACTAATCAACGATCTCGACCCTAGGGCAAATATATAGCCGAAACTCTAAAAATAAAAGAATAAAGTAATCCTGTAAAATATAGGATAAAAGATATGTTTAAAATGTCTAGAGATTTGAAGGTATTAAAATACTCGTAACTAACTAGAAGCTTTTTAACAAGCTTAAGTCGTGGCTTCCTCTCCACGTGGCTCCTCTCTTGTGTCCTTCATGGTTGGAATTCCCATTAATGTGACTAAGGAAGACTTAGACACATATATATCACAAATGGTCACCTTAGAAGCTAATGATGGCAACATGCTAGAAACATCTTCTTGAATGGCTTTTGATCTTGATCTAGTGATAGATCTTCCATGATAGGACTTGTGGATTATGTAGACTCCTTCTCTTTCAATGCTCTTGTCCTTGCTCTAGTGATTGGTCCATGTGTAGTAGGAGGTGTTGGGAATGGTCCCTCATCATACTCCCCTTCTTGAAAAGGATCCGTCATTGAATCATCATCATGCTCATCACTTGATACAAAAGGACTCAAGTCTCCTACAATAAAAGTAAGAGTCACGCCATACTCCCTGGAAGCTCCAATACATAAGCGTTGTTTCCCACCTTATGTAGCATCCTAGATGGTCCATCTCCTTGTGGTGAGAGCTTCCATTTCCTCTTCTTCAGGAGCCTTTCTTTCCTTAGATGCAACCAAACTAGATCCCCTAACTTGAATAGCAATTCCTTGCGATTTTTATTAGTCTTGGCCGCAAGTAGCTTTCCCTTCTCCTCTAGCTTTTTTTGTGTCTTAGCATGCAACTCTTGCATGAATTCCACCTATTTTACAGCATTAAAATCTACCCGCGGCTCTATAAGCAACGATTTAAGATCAAAAGGGGTCAAATGATTCAACTCATACACACACTCAAAAGGCGTTAGGTTAGTAGAAGAAAGATTGGTTTGATTATATGAAAATTCAGAATGAGGCAAGACATCTTCCCAAACATTTAAATTGTCCTTCAAAACAGCCCGCAAGATGGTAGTCAAAGTCTTTTAGTAACCTCCATTTGAGGATGCCTAGAAGTTGAAAATATCAACCTAGTTCTTGGCTTTCCCCAAAGAGTCTTCCAAAATAAACTAAGGAACTTAAAATCTCTATCACTCATAGTCCTAGGTACTCCAGGCAACCTAAAAAATTTCCTAAAGAATAGGTTAGCAAAAATGTAAGCATCATCGGTCTTTTGGAAAGCAATAAAATGGACCATATTAGAGAAATGATCTACAACCACAAATATTGAATCTATCCCCTTTTTAGTCCTAAGTTATTCTACAACAAAGTTCATACTAATGTCTAAGCAAGGTGAACTAGGCGTAGGTAAGGGGGTATACAAGCCATGGGGTTTCAATCTAGCCTTAACCTTCAAACACACAAGACATCTCTTAATCATATTCTTTAGATCCTTAAGCATATGAGGCCAATAAAAATGTGATTGCAACATATGATGTGTCTTATCCTTTCCAAAATGTCCCATTAAGCCTTCTATATGGGTTCCTCAACAAGCAAAAGCCTAAGAGAACATCTAGAAATAAACACCTTATCAACCTTAAATAAGAATCCTTCAAACAAGTAAAAACTTATCTAAAGAACCTCGAGACCTATAATGCCTATAGATGTCTCCAAAAACAACTTCATTAACACATAAGTCCTTAATGTAATAGAAACTCAAAGCCTTAAAATCCATAGTAGTGATCAAAGAATGCCTCCTAGAAAGAGCATCAACTACAACATTATCCTTGCCCTTCTTATACTTAATGATATTAGGAAAAGTCTCTATAAACTCCATCCATCTACCCTGTCTCCTATCCAACTTATCTTGACTCCAAAAATGCTTCAAGGACTCATGATCGGTACGAAGAACGAATTCATTAGGCCAAAGATAATGTTGTCATGTCTTAAATAATCGACATAAAGCATATAATTCCTTATCATAAGTCGAATAATTTAAGCATGCTCCTTTTAATATCTCACTAAAGAATGCAAGTGGCATACCTTCTTGCACGAGCAATACTCCAATGCCAATTCCGAATGCATCACACTCGACTTCAAAGGGTTTAGTGAAGTCCGGAAGTGCTAGAAGAGGTGCATGGGACAACCGCCACTTCAACTCCTTAAAAGCCTTATCTTGAGCATCTCCCCACACGATATGTACTTTCTTCTTTGTGAAAGATGTGATTGGGGTTGCTATAGTGTTAAAATCTCGTACAAACGTTGATAGAATGTGACAAGTTCATGAAAACTTCGAACATGGACGATGGTTGTAGGTGTGGGCCGCTCTTGGATTGCCTTAATCTTCTCTTCATCTACCTATAGACCTCTTGTATTCACTACAAAACCAAGAAACTTGATTAGTGTTAAACTCACATTTCTTAACATTAGCATATAAAGATTCATTTCTAAGAGTTCCAAGTATTTTCATTAAGTTCTCTTCATGATCCTCAAGTGATCTACTATATATGAGGATTTCAGCATGGTAAACCACCACAAATTTCCCAATGTAGTGATGTAGCACATGGTTCATCAACCCCATGAATGTGCTAGAAGCATTAGTCAAGCCAAAAGGCATAACCAACCACTCATATAGACCAAATTTAGTCTTAAATGTCGTCTTCCATTCATCATTTCTTGCATTTTGATTTGGTGATATTCACTCTTAAAATCAATTTTTGAGAACAAGGTGGATCCCCTAAGCTCATCTAGTATATCATCTAGCCTGGGAATGGGATGACGATACTTGATGGTAATATTATTGATTGCTCGACAATCAACACACATTCTCCATGTATTATCCTTCTTAGGCACCAAAAGAATGAGAATTGCATATGGACGATTTGGAAGTGTAGCACCTGGAATAAAGTCAAATTTGATGCTCAATGCCTCGAAAAGGTAGGAAGTCCTACTGGAATCTCATTCGGAAACACATCATAAAACTCATCTAGAAGTTTTAGGATGGTTTTGGGTAAGGTAGCCTTAACTTTATCACTAAAAGTCACTAGGATTTTACAAAGGCTCATGAGAATGTCATCCAAAGGGGTATATTCATAGATGTACTCTTTCTTACTCTAGTAGAATGGGGCGACATTTTTGCACTGGGGCGAGATGCAGATGCACTGGGGCGAGATTCTGCACTAGGGTGAAAATTTCCTTCACTAGGACGATATTTGGCGTTGGGGTGAGATTTTCCTTCACTAGGGCGAGATGAAGATGCATTGGGGCGAGACAAGCCTTCCCCGGGGGCAAGATTCTTAACTAGGGCAAGATAAATCTTACCTAGGGCGAGATGCCTCTGCACCGGGGCGAGATTCTTCGTTGGCTTGCTTTTCTTCTTCCTTTCTCTTGCCAAAGTCTTGCTCCTTACCTTTGTCCTTCTTTTTCTCATAGCTTTCAGCAATCTGCAAGGGAGTCATGGGTTTAAGGGTTAATGTTTGACCATTAAACTCAATTGAATGTCTATTAGTATACCCATCATGCTTAGTTCTTCTATGAAATTTCCATAGGTGTCCTAAAAGAATATGACATGCTTGCATGGGAACAACATCAAAAGTGATAGTATCCTCATAACTCCTAAGATGATGGTGACTCTCGCTTGCTTGTTCACTTTCAGTTCACCACAATCATTCATCCAATGCAACTTATATGGTCTAGGATAATAAAACGTAGTAATTTGTAACTTATTGATCAAATTGACACTAGCAATATCACAACAACTACCTCCATCAATAATCATGTTGCACACCTTCCCTTTAACAAGACATCTATTATGAAAAAGATTTTCCCTTTGATTATCCTCACAATATATCTTGTAGATTATTAGATCAATTATTTTGTTGCTTCCATGAATTTGTAGCTCCAAAATTAGACTTAGTTGCTTGGGTTCTTCCTTTGATCTTATTTTCCACTTGGAATTGTCATCAATGTGACTAAAGAATACTTAGACACAAATAGATCACCAATGGTCTCCTTAGAAACTAATGATGTCAACAAGCTAGAAACCTCTTCTTGAATGGCTCTTGATCTTGATCTACTAATAGATCCTTCCATGATAGGACTTGTGAATTATTTAGACTCCTTCTCCTTCAATGTTCTTGCCCTTACTCTAGTGATTGGTCCTTGTGTAGTAAGAGGTGTTGGGGATGGTTCCTCATCATATCCTTCCTTATTGGTGAATCCATGGTGCACGTGGAATACGAGGGACTGAACTCCATTTGTCACCAGTGTGGTCTCTATGGGCACTTGATGAGGAGATGTGGTAAGGTCCTAATATGGGGACTCAGAATGCTCAAGCTAACATTATGACCTCTGTTGCAAATGAAGAGGGACCGAGTCGGGGTTAAAGATGCAATAAACTATACTTGGGGATGAGAAGTAGTCGGGATTATCCTACTTAGGCCCTTGGATGTCAATGAGTAGAAGACCAAATAGAACTTTTTCACAAGACAAGAGCAAAAATAGTCAGGCTAAGGGTGTCGCGTCGGAGAATAGATTCTTTGTCCTCCAGTCTGTCGAAGATCAACTCAAGCCGGTGGAGAGTTCGTGGAAAGCGTCGATCACCATTAATGAAAAAACGGTTACGATAGATAAAGAATTGACAATTACATACTATAATAAAACTCCATCATTGCCAATTAAACCTAAAGCCACATCACAATTAGCGAACCTAGTGAGAAATCCAAAGCAGCCTAAAAGAGCAAGCCAGTTGGTCCACCTCCTTAGAATTTATGCCCAATTGGTCAACCTCAAGGGTTTCTAAATGTCCATTTAGCATGAAAGGACATTTATAAACCCTTGAGCTTGGGGATTAGCTATCCGGACGGCGAGGGATAACAACATGGTGACTCTTGGTAAATTAGCCTTGGCGACTACCTCAAGATCACGAAAAACCGTGGGTGTTGCTTCTCTCTCGTAAGTATAGCATATTGGGATGTAGGGACTTGTTGGACATCTCAAAACACAAGCAAGACTCTATTATTCTTAGGGGTATTATATGGGCTAAGGAGGAGCTCTTGTTGAAAAGCTCTCGATGGTTGGTTCCTAACGGGAGAGCGCGAGGTTTTGGACCTTCGTTCTTTGATGAATTTCAAATTTGATGAATTCCAATTAGACATTTTGCAGAGAAATTAACTTGATCAGCTGACCCAATTGAAAAACTTGACACCTAACACCAATTTTTTAAATGATCTCAGACTTCGTATTTTCTTTCACAAGAATACTTTAAATTGGACTACCTTTAGGAAATAGATCAACCTTAATACCTTTTATTTTCAAAATAAAATACAATAATACGGTATGTTTCATAACTTACAAACTAATAATAATAAGTCGTGAGCTAATATATTTCATAATCTCGATCCCTTCACTAGCTGAATAGGTTCATCAACACTTGCATTTGTTTTATAATAATTCTAAGCTTTTATCATCCTGATAAAAAGGTCAATTAATAAAAGAATACTACAAATAAAAAATTCTTTCTATTTTTCTTCAGTTTGTAACAATCCTAAGGATTAAAGACTATCATATCATAATACAATTTATAAAAGTTACCAAAGGCCAAAAATTCATTCATTAATAATCAATGTTAAAGACGTATAACATATTACCCTATTGTTAACAAAATAATAAAATATTCTCATATAATATTAACATAAAATAAAGTAAATAATACAATCCACCATCTTAAGATGATGAAGACGCACACATCACTGAATATAAAACTGAATTCTATCTTAGAAAGAATTTAAATTGGCCGGTCAAGTAGTAATTAAACGTCGGAATATTGATGTTCCTATCATCATCATATTTTATAAATATTAATTTTAATAGAATTATATTTATAATATATCTTTCATTAACTTTCTTAAAATACTTTTTTCAATAAACTGGTACAAATATGACCTTTTAAATGTACCTATTCATACCTGTACAAAAGCGTCTCGGGTCGTGTTCGGGTCAAAAACTCTACTCAGAAGGTGGGCCCGTCCTGACCCACGTAAAAAAGTTGGCGAGCTATCGGGTCGGTTTGGATGACATGTACGTACTTGTTTTTTCGGTTTTTTCCGGAATTTATCGTTCAAAACAAGTAATATACTGTATTTAACACGAACTTATAATCCAATTATACTTGCATAGTGCACTACCAATGAGTTCAACAACCATCAATACACAAATATGAATAAATTCAAATGCTTGAAAAAACAACAAATACCATTACAATCAACTTATCATTGTAAACTTGTATTACAAACGAGTATAACTCGTCAACATACTCCAAACAAACTTAATAAAAAATCAAATATGTGACACTTAAAACAATCTAAATTATATATATACATATATAAAAAGTTATATATAAAACTGCATACGGCCGGGCCGGGTTGATCAGCGGGTCAAAATGTTTACACATACCTGTCCTACCAAAGTACGGGTCGGGTCGGACCCGAAGGAACCAAACTAGCAGCCCATACCATGTTTTTTCGGACGGACGAGCTGGACTAGCCGGCCTGGATTTGTACCGGTCTAGACCTAATATAGCAAAGATGGTGAGCCGTGAGCCACTCTAATTATTTTGGGCCAAGTAATATTTAAATCTAAAATTTTAACATTTTAGAGTTACTGTACCCAGAAAATCCAATAATAATGTATGTCACACATTTCACCATCGTCCTGACGTTTTACTGTAACCGCTCCACTGAGTAAGTAGAACACTAGAACACAATACAGGACAGGAAGGTATAACCCACGCCTCTTCTCCACTATCCAGTCTCCATCGCTCTTGCACGTCAGTTTAAATATGAAAGAAAATAACCTTTCATTATTTCAAAGGGAAGAAGAGATTTCCGTCTTTTTCTTTTCTTCCTCCCTTCCCAGTGGTGGAAGGACATGCAGGCAAAGAAGGTTCTTGGTGAAGCCTCCAATTTGTGTTTGTGTTGTTGCGTGTTCTTGTTGTTATTCAGTTTTGTGGGCTTCTTTGTTTGTTATAGAAGCTGCCAAATTGAAACGTGAATGGAGGGTCCAGCCTCTTGTTTTGGAGCCTACCCATTTACTTCTATTTATTATTTCCTCTTCTTAATCTGACTGCCTTCACATGTTAACCCAACTGCAACGGAAATCCTTCCTCTGTGGGCGTTACAATTCCTCACTCTCTCCTACTACTGAACCCTCTTCATTTTTCGGCAATTCTAACCTCAAAGACTCTTGTGCTTAATTTTACGCTCTGGGTGTTCGATAAAATGTCTCAGAGGAGGCAGCAAACTGATGGCTTTGCCAGCGCTAAGGGCAGTTCGGAGAGTGTCAGCCCTGATGATCAGAAGAGAGCGAAAGTTCCTGCTTTTAGAAAGTAATCGCCCCTTTTCTATCCCTTTATTGTGTATTTTGTTTAATCTCTTCAACTTTTATGTTTGTTTTGCTTTTGTTTGATTTGGTGTACTTGGAGGGTTGGCTAAGTTGATTGTTTAAGTTCAGAAGGGGGTGAACTTCCTGCGTTTAGAAAGTACTTGGACGGTTGGTTGAGTTGATTGTTTAAGTTTAGAAGAGGGCGAACCTCCTGCTTTTAGAAAGTAATCACCCTTTATATATCCATGTCCAAGTACACCCAATCAAACAAAACTTTGACAATCAGCTTAACGAACCCTCCGAGTCTGGAGGGTTGGTTCAGTTGATTGTCAAAGTTTTGAATACGAGGCTGATTCATGAAAACTCTTGTGTGATTGGCATAATTGCTGTTTGTGTAAATTACACAAAACAACTTGTAATTTATGTTACCCTACACAAAGTTGCTATGTAACACGTAATTTAAGTACCATGTTATCTGCTTTTGATTGCAATTCACCACCCCCAAGTACCTAAAAATTCAGGCAGACCTATTTACTTTTTTGTCTTCCTGTAAGTTGGATCTGTCTATACGGATCATCCGGAAACAACCGAAACATAGGCCAACTTAATCCTATTTGCAAAATAGGCGGTCTGAATTCGTGAATCTATAAAAAAATCATGGCATATGAGTTATCTTTTGCAAGCTGTGTTTTGTTGATATTCCATGTTTTTGTGGGGGATAAGTATTGGCTTTCAGATTTTAACTCATAAGGTGGGGATGCACCCTTATAATACAAAAGCTTAAGCTCATGGGTAGGGTCTCTACTTCAATTATATTCCCAAGTCTCACTCCAAACACATCAAGTAGCCTCCATTATATTCTCTTCCATCATATCTTTTCAATATATTTCAATATGGTTAAGATGGGGTTAAGTACAATGGTAAAAATAATCCTTAAGAACTTGTCAGCCTTGAACGAACCGCATGCCACCCTTATCTAATGGGTTATTTTACTAATTTGCTCTGGGTCTTTTTCTTTTTCTCTATTCCCTCGTGGGGTTTATAGCCCATAAAAAATTTGTAAGATTACTGCTTTATTGGGTCCACATGTTTTGATTCTCTGTGATCTCAAGTTTCATAAAGATCAGACTGAGAGTGCGCTTTTGATGCTCTATCCTTCTTGGGATAATCATGTGTTTTAAACCAATACACACTGCAAATGGTTGCTTGTTTTACATACTTGTTGACAGAAGAGAATTTGATGGGCATTTCAAGTTGCATTTACGTTTCCAGGAAATTTGCTATGTGTATAGTTTTCCTGGTGGAAGCAATCCAAAATTTTGTACGTCTTTCAAAGCTATTTGGTTATTTATATGCTTTTATAATTTGATATGCTCCCGACTCTATTTAATGACGACGTAATGAAAACCTCTATTTGGTAGTTAGTACTGACTCTTTGAAGCTTCTTTTGGATTTGGATATAACTGCTTCTGGTTTGCAAGTGTAAATTTATCAATGAGTTCTATGAATTAATACAATACTGTTTAAGAATCCTTTCAAATTTGAAATTTGGGTGATTCCGTGTAGATGATGCTGACTTGGTTTTCTGGTGTTTTGTAACTTAATGTGTTAGTGTGGTGCTTGAAGTGATGAGGAAGCATTCCATCCAGAATTTCTTGGAGCCTATGATCCGTAAAGTTGTAAGTTCTCCACGGACTATTGCATGTATATGCTCATTTCATAGCTTTTGCTTCCTTGTTTATACCTGAGTTCACGAAAATCCAGATTTTGTGAACATCTTTGAATTTATCAAGATATCAGTCAAATTATCTGGTGATCATGTAGTTGAATTACAAAAAGTGAGATAGACAATGTATAAATCTTCATGTATCTTTCAGGTGAAGGAGGAAATTGAGGTGGCCTTAAGGAATTATGCCAAAAGTTGTATGAGGTAAAATATTTCTCAATTTTCTTTAGGGTACGAGAGTTTAGCAAGTTCAATCTGTGAATAACCACCTTATCAAATGTCCTTCCTGTCACATAATATCCAGGAATGATGGTAGAGACATGTTCGGCTCCCATAGAAGCTTGCGGTTAAGGTTTTTGAGCACACTGAGTCTGCCGGTGTTCACAGGAACACGCATTGAAGGAGAAAGTGGATCTTCAGTAAAAGTGGCTTTGGTTGATGCTTTCACTGAAGATGTGATTAAGTCTGGTCTTATGTCATCGGCAAAGGTGGAAATAGTAGTTCTGGAAGGAGACTTTGATGGAGACGATGGAGATAATTGGATCCCAGAAGATTTTAAGAATAATATTGTTAGAGAAAGGGAGGGAAAAAAAGCTCTGCTTGCAGGGGATGTATGCTTAACTCTTAAAGACGGTGTTGGTGTTATGGGTGACATATCTTTCACAGATAATTCAAGCTGGACAAGAAGCCGTAGGTTTAGATTAGGGGCAAGGTTGGTTGGAGACTCTGCTGGAGCTATAGTGAGAGAGGCAAAGACAGAATCTTTTGTTGTAAGGGATCATCGTGGGGAATGTGAGTACATTAACGAAATCTTCTCTTTCATGAAAAAAAAATGTTTTTGATCCTTTTCAGTTCTTTGCTTTGTTGACAACCTACAATGAAATTTGAAACCTGTAGGTGGTTAAATGCATTTTTTTCAGAATGTCTTGATTCTTTTTTTCTAATTTTCTTGTTGGTCAAATTTGTTTCTTTTTTATTTTGGAACTTGATACAAAAATTTTATATATAGATTCATCTTTGTATATTGCAAAGTTCTTAGAACCAATTTATTGATTAAAATTTTGTGTCGATGTGAAGAAATTGAAACGTGTGGGGTTAGTATCATTGTGTCTTGCTGAACTCATTGTTTGAAATTCCTTGCAGTGTACAAGAAACACTATCCTCCTTCTCTATTTGATGAAGTGTGGAGATTGGAGAAAATAGGAAAGGATGGAGCTTTCCACAAACGCTTGACTGCTGACAGGGTTCACACGGTGAAAGATTTCCTGATTCTTCTCAATTTGGACCCTCCACGTCTGCGAAAGGTTATTACTTATTTTTACCAATTTTTTTTTAATCTCAATTTTCAGCATTTGTATAGCTCAATGTGTAAAGAAACAAGAAGTTAGCTTCAGTTTATCGATTTTCAGTATTTATAAATGGTACCCACTCAGAATCAAATTCACTTGTCGGGTTAAGTTCATGGTCTTATTACCACTTCAACCTACCTCCCAGAGGATCAGAACAAAACATCGTAATTCTCATGTGGATGAACAATCTAGTGATTTTATGTTTCTGACATTTTGTGTATAGATAAACAGACTTTTCAATTGTATCAACTTGAGCTATTTTGTGAACTCATAAGCACTTTATAAGTTGATATGAACAGTAAATCCTCTATTATAGGATCATTTTACTTGATGAAGAACATTATTGATTGTTTTAAGGTCTTTCTTTTCTTTTTAACAATTTATTCTCAATATGTGTATTTTATGTGTGCTGCGTCGCTTGATGAGATGATTTTCATGATGTTTCTCGTTGTGATTGTGGTTCTTAAATCTACAGAAGGGTCTGTAAATAACTCTTCATTTGCTCATTGTTTCTTCAATCTCTTCAGATTCTTGGTCCTGGTATGTCTGCTAAAATGTGGGATATCACCGTAGAGCATGCTTTGACCAGTGTGATTGACAAAAAAGTTTACTTATACTATTCTCCTGGCACTCAACCGATAAAGTGTGTGGCTTTCAACATCGCTGGAGAAGTTCTTGGACTGCTTACGGAAAATCAATATGTCCGTGCTGATAAGCTGTCAGAAAATGACAAGGTATCCTTCATCACTTCTTCCTTACACTAGTATTAGATTTTTGAGTTTCATAAAATTTCAGAATATCACCCCAACTATATTGCTTTTCGTTAGAGCACCTAAAGCATACCAGAAACTGGTTTTGCTAAACTTCGAGTGAACATAAGATTCAAAAGAAGCAAGGAAGTTTTGTCACTACCCTTGAAATTTGAAAATGTTTCATTTTACTAAACCTAAGAATGACTGGTTTTTGATAAGATTAGGGAATTGCCCCCTAAAACTGGGATGGTCTTCTGACATTAAAACTCTTGTAGCTTCCCTCCTATATAAATTGTTCTGTATTACTTCCTTTCAGCTCGAAGCCAAGCAACTCGCCATCTCTGCATTTCAGAACTGGGGAGGAGTAACATCCTTTGACGACGAAAACTCCCTTCTGGCAAACTCTTTACATCCTCCAACCACTGGGATAACAAATTGTGTGGGGACAGAGACTTCAGATAGTAACAAGATTTTACCATCTCAAAACATGAACACCATTGACTATACAAACCCGACTTCATCTTCTTCAGATGCCATTTCCCCGATGTATCCAATGGAGTGCTTAAGCAGTTCAGACAATTACGGATTACATGCTATGGAGCTTGATCTTGGATACGGAGATCCCCTCGGTTTCCCTTCCCAAGTAACAGATTCCCTGATGTGGGACAACCAGTCTTTAGTGGAAGCTTTCTTGAACGATGATGGCTACGGACTTTTCAACGGTGAGAATTTGTTCCCATCCCACAGTCTCAGCAGCAACTTGCAGGCTCCAATTCCAGCGAGACCCGCGCAAAAGAGATGGAGGAAGGTTTTTAATGTTCTACAATGGTTCTTTTTGCTGAAGGGCGTTGTTGGTAAAAGATCTCATGGCCATCAGATGTCCAGGTACTACTAGTTCAACAAGGCATGAGAATGAGGTTTGCTTGTATGGGATGCAGTAGGCTGGTGGATTGTATAAAAATGAAAGAAGCCAGCCAGAATATGTAGATATGTAAATTTTCTGCATGAAAGCAGTTCCTGCAGGTTACTGGCTCTCATGCTGCTGTCTTTAGCTTTCAACTGTTGTAGAATCTTCTTGAGAGTATTCAGTAATTGGTTTAATCTTTTCAAATTTGTGGGAATTGCCGTCTTATTGTTTATATTCTTTTACCGTTATACGGGAAATAACTGGTAAAAGAAAGTTACAACTGAACTTGTTGATCTGAAAGAGAAGCCGATAGAAGACATGTTTGCTACTGGGCTCATGGCGCACTCAGGTAGGGCTGATTTGTGGCACTGTTGTCTAAAATCGAATTCATGATCTCCCTCACAATACCTAAGTAGGATTGGCGGATATTTTTCAAAAAATAGTTTTTTAAAAATATGGACAAGCAATTGCGTGGAAAATGGGGTGGGCATACATCTCGGTTAATCCCGTCCCGCCGGGATTCAAAAAAAAATGTGTATAATATCCCGTGTGAAAAATTTACGGGACGCGGGACGAAAACTTCTCATCCAGTTAATCCCGTCCTGCATATATATAAATAATATTTTTATATTTTTGTAAATACTATATAGATAAATAATATATATATATATATTATAATTTTATATGAATATGAATTATAAAAGTAATAAAATACTACAAGAATGTTATCTTTAGTAAATTATTTGTTGTGATTGACATGTAAAAAAAAAGTTATCATTAGTGTAGTGCGGTGCTATATTTTTTTGAATGTGAATCGGTAGGATATACTTTGGTGTAATTTGTATTCGTTCTGAACGTACTATCCACTAATGTAGGCCTCTTGAATCGGTAATTCGGTATCAAGTTTTTTTTAATCATTTGTGTCCTTAAACATGAGAGAAACACAAGAACAAATGTTGAATACAACCGGTGCATAATTCTTGCAGGATTAGACCCGTTCCATCTCGTCCCATGTGGGACAGGGCCCGCGCGGGACGAAGAAAAAAAGTTGTAAATCTCGTCCCGTCCCGCTTATAATTTGCGGGATGGGACGCGGAACGACCCCAATCTCGTCCCGCCCCCGTTCCATGCCCAACCCTAGTGGAAATACAATGAGAGTATATTTAGTAAATTAACGATTGGGATTCGGCCAACACTAAAACCATCAATAACAACACAAAACCACTCAAACAGGGAAAAACAAAAACATCAAATGACAAAGACCTATTCCGGGATCTGTTCAAACTAACTTTGATGCATCAAGAAACTCGTCCGACCAATATGCATTTGGCTTAATCATCCGAAACCATCTTGTCTTTCCTCTTGCTACAAATAAAGGAAGATGCGATGTTGATTCTGTCCTAAGAGGCAAAAGTGTTTGCTTTTAGAGAGTGTCTTCAAAAGGCCGTAAGTTTAGGTTTTACAACCATTGAGATCGAAGGAGATAATTTCGTGTTCATCAACTCCATTAATTATGTTTGGAAACCATCCTTGGAGACATAGGTGATTATTTTGAATACCCCTTCATGATCTCTCGCTTTATACACGCTAGTGTTTATCACATTTTTAGGGAAATCAACGTCGTTGCAAATAGACTCGCATTGCTCACACACACCCTGAACGTCGATGACGAGACTTTTCTTCAAAACGCTGAATACCTCATCCGAAATTAGTCTTAGGGCGGGCGGTTTCTGAAGATTGACCCCTTTCCCTTATCTTTGTATAAAAAATATATTTAGCAAATTTTAGCATTTTTTTTTAGCTTTGTGGTTGTAGTTGTAGTTTGCAGCTTTTACTTGTGGTTTTAAAATTATTTTCTTAAGATTTGGGTTAAATAAAAAAAATAGAATTTGATAAAATGAGTTTCGATGGATTTTCGGTTATAAAATAATAAAGATGGAGCTACCCTTAAATCCTCTCGTGCATGTTATATGACAAGAATGTCATTTCTTAGTAAATTTATTGATTTTAGTTATCTAATTGTAAAATTGTTGATTACAGAATTAAATTAATTTAATATACCACTATCATAATAGTTTTTATTTATTTTTTTTTTAAAGAGGAAAGAAATTTAATTTACTAATCTAAACCAGCTGGCAGATGGACTAACTGTCGTACTTTGAGTAAAAGGGGAAGACAAACAGAATGCATCGACCGACGAGATTCAACATATTCTAAATTATCGAATATGAACATATTTTAAAGTAAAATTTAAATTCAATTGGTTTATAAAGGTGTTTTATCGTGCACATGTTGTTCGGGCCGTTCGACTTGTATCTTACGGAAAGTCTTGAGTACGATCCTAACTTGTGGACTAGTTATATAGAGAATCCTGTCAAACCGTTTGTTTAACTTGAGGGACTAGTTGAAATAACAAATTCTTGTTCCATAGGTGGGTTCTTTGAAAGAACACCATTCGCGTCATTTAGGCCCGCCATATTATAAAGTAGTTTATAACTTGGAGTTTTAATGGATCAACGTCATGTTTGGTATTCTTCCACCACCATGTACACAAAAGAACTTACCTGTAAAAGATATCATTTCTAGTCTTTTCCAACGGCCTTTGTTTTGAGCTGCGATTCTCACATTCACACACTGTTTGAAGCTAAGATATTCCAATCAGTTTTCCAAGAAAAAAACCCTAACTTGTGGTATATTTCTCTTAATTAATTTAGGTGAATTTTTTGAGGATGGCAAGCTATGGAGGGACAACCCAGAAGTGCAAAGCGTGTGAGAAGACAGTCTATTTGGTTGATCAAGTCTCAACTGATGGCAAAGTCTATCACAAATCATGCTTCAGATGCCATCACTGTAAAGGCACCCTTAAGGTTCTTTAAATCCCCCTTTCTCTTCTCTTATTTTACACTTAAAAATTGACTTTTCTGGGTTTGCTTCGTTTTGTTTCGGTTCAGTTTCTCTGAATTGTTAGAGGGGATCTTTGTGGGTTTACTTTCTGTGCTCTTATAATCTTGTAAATTGCTCTTGAAATCATCAGTAATAGATTCAAGTCATGGGTTTTATGTACCAGCATGTATTGATCATATCTTGATTATTGAGCTTCATTAGGGCATTTCATTGTGTATTTGGGGATCTTACAATGTATCTGCTTTTTATTGATTATCAGCTTGACTTTCCATCCTGGTTTGCTTTTTAGCTGAGCAATTATAGTTCATTTGAGGGAGTTCTATACTGTAAGCCTCACTTTGACCAGCTGTTCAAGATGACTGGCAGCTTGGAAAAGAGCTTCGAAGGTGCTCCATTTTCATACAACAAATACTACTTGCTTAGCTTCCATTGATCATACACATTTTCTTTTTTTTTCCTCATTTCAGGTGCTCCTAGACTCTCCAGAGCTGAAAGAACAATGGATGAGGTAGGTATATTGTATGTTGAAATTTCTATGGTCTAGTACATACTAGCACACGGTTTACATCCTAAAACCAATTGGAATAGGAGTAGCCCGGATGCTTATACGGTAGTATCACACAATATTGTATTGTCTTTATCCCTACATCTCAACAAGTTGGCAACTCTTCTTTGCATCTAGTATCTTAACTTGTTTCAAGCCTTGTAGATCAATGCTTGAATCATAAATTGCATTTGCATAAACCAGCATCACATGACTTATTCCTTGTTCACTTTCCTCTGAATGACAATGACATAGAAGTCTGCAGATAGAATAGTACCAAGTACCAACCAGTCAGCCTTTGCTAATCTATATGATTAAGATATCAGATTGATTATTGATAACCTATTTAGAGTTTTGATGAGGTTTGTTGTAATCTGATGTGCATTATTGAGCAGGGCCACAAGATTAGCAGAGTTGCGCGTCTGTTCGGAGGTACTCAAGAGAAATGCATAGCTTGTAACAAAACTGTATATCCAATTGAAAAGGTAAATTCTAGTTCTATCTTAGCCATATGTGTTTTGCAAATGTAATCATAAGTTTTGTTTTACAAAATTGGAGTATTCAGGTAACAGTGGATGGATCTGTGTACCATAAGTCCTGTTTCAGGTGCACCCATGGAGGTTGCATTTTAAGCCCTTCAAACTATGTAGCCCACGAGCAACGACTATACTGCAGGCACCATCACTCTCAGCTTTTCAAGCAGAAGGGTAACTTCAGCCAACTCGGCAAAACCACCACCACCACCACCATTGAGTCTGCTGCCAAAGTCAACGACCACGAGGATTCCAATGGCGTGACTGAGATCACAGAGGCGCAACCTGAACATGTAGAAAACGAACAATCCGAGGTGTCGTAAAATTTTGCTAGTGTGGAAGCAAAGGACTTTTTTGTGTGTGTCTAAATAACCGAAAGAGCGTGAGTCTACTTTCAGATAAAGGTTTCTGTGTGAGTTTTTTTTTTCACCAAAAAAATATACACGAGTTTGTGTTTCGAGATTTGTAACGTTTGAGGGCTGCTTCCCACATCGGAATTGATAAAGAAACGATAAGTAAGGATGAGAGTATAAAAATAGAAAGGAGCAAGTGTAAGAAATTACATACCTGGATGGGGTCAACAGGCGATCAAGAAGACTTGTGGCCTAGGTTGGCATACCACATTGCACTCACAGTGGATGCCCGCCTAACATCTTCCAAAATTGGGAAGTATGTACATCATAATTTATTGTAGCGGGGGCCAGTGTTCGCGCGGCCCCTACTCAAACTTAGTCAAAACTCTCTTCCTTATTTTTCTAATGTTATATTTTATATTAAATATGTATTTTAAGAATATAATAAAAAAAATTATGTCGTGATTTATAAATAAAGTCTATGATTTTATCATTTAATTATTGAAAAGGTCCGTTTATTTGCATTTACATTTATCCCTCAATAAAAAAAAATATTAGTGGTACATAAAATCAAAGAAATAAATAATTAATGAGAGAATATTAATTATTCAATGTTAATAAGTTAATAAGTTAAGCAATCATAATCTCACCAAAAAAAAAAGTTGAGCAATTAAAATAAATTAGTGGTACCATAAATCAAAGAAATTCTCGTATTTAGCAAACGAGTTCGACTCCGATATGGGCATCCCCGCTAACTCTTATTTAGCAAACGAGTTGACTTCGACGTGGGACATCGGCATATAAACTTGAGTTTAAATGACTTGGATCGCTAAATACGAATTAGCGCGTATTTAGCAAACGAGTCTACAACAACATATGGGACATCGGCAGGGCTGCCCGGGTAGTGGGCTATCTGGGCTCCAACCCAAAGCACCACAAATTAAAGGGGCATTAAAATTAAAAATTAATGCTAATTATACATTTAAATTCTACTACTAATTTTAATTTAAAATCATAAATACTTGTCATATTTCTCAAAAACATAATCTTCAACTCTTCTCTTTTTTCTAGTATTCTTCCCCTCCAATTAATGTTTTGTTTCAATAAATACTCTTACACATAATTTTTCTCTTCCTCTTCCTAAATCTTTTTCCATTTTCTTCAATTGATTTACTTTAAATCAACGAGGATTAATCCAATGAAATATTTATCGATGATCGAGTTAAAACAAAGAGTGAGGAGAAGATGTTGAAGCAATGAACCATAAAATATGAACTAGATGGTCAAGATAAAGAAAGAATTTGGCCAATAGGCCCTTTTCTATTTTCTTTTAGTTTCTAAATCCCATTAATTTTTACCACTTTCATTAATGGTAGGTAAAAGTAATAAATCTCTCTATTTAAAAAAAAACATGAATTTGTCGTTTATTTGTTACGTAAAATCCGACTTCTTCTTTTTTCTTCGGCCTTCTTTTTCTGGTATGAATTTCATACCAGAAAATTCATATTAGAATTTTTTCCCCTTTTTATTTTTTTTTATTTTCTAATATGAAATTCATACTAGAAAAATTCATACCAGAATTTTCTTTTGTTTTTTTTGCCCTTTTTTATTTATTTATTTTCTAGTATGAGTCTTTGGTATGAAATTCATACCATAAATTCACACCAGAATTTTCATACCAGAAATTTATATGTCAGAAATTTGTATACTAGAAATTCATACTAGAAATTTCTAATATGAATTTCATACTAGAAATTTCTCTGCTCTTAAATGGCCTGTATCACTCTAGCGATGTGGTTGGTCACTCAAATGTTGCAAAATTGCATCTTCTTCTTTTAATACCCGATAGAAATTATTAATCAATAGGTTAATGGTAGTGTCACAATAGACATCTACATAACTAAACGTGCAAATTATGCTTTAAGTTTACCTTTCAAGGGAATGTAATGTAAGTAACTACAATTTTTTACAAACTCATCACTACCAATTGCGGCTTTCACAACAACAAACACACCAAACTCTCCACTTCAATCACAAATATACTGGATCTGTGAAGTAGAGGAGAGGAATTTATGCAAAAGAGGCTCGACCAAGGGAGAGAGTATTACTCACCACCAGCAAGACCTCAATTTGTGAAGTAGAGGAGAGGCTCGACCAAGGGCCCTTGACGGCGGCTCCAAGTTCCGGCAATGGTTAAAGGCAAGCTTCTCTAGCAAGCGAGGTGGTGGAGTAGGACGACAGAGGGCGCTCTGGCGGCGTTAGGGGAGAGGCGGACCTTCAGGCTCCTTTCCAATGGAAGGCAACGGCGAGGCGAAGAGAAGAGCAAATGAGGGAGTTGGTGGATTTTAGGGTTTGTGTTTGAACAGTAAAAATAAAACGGGGTACATTTACTTAATAGAATTATAGTATGAGCCTACTTTCTATACCTAAATCTGAAAATAACTTACTTAACAAAATCACCCCAAGATAAATTGGAATCTTATTATATGGTGAGATTTGTTTTCCTCCATTGTCTTTGAATTCATTGGTTATTGATGTAATGATACATAAAAAAAATTGTGTTGTTTGAAACCAATCTTGATCAATTGGAAATTGTAGATATCAATGGGTAGTATATAATAAAATTGGCTTGAAAACGATTCTTTTGTTGATTCTAAACCTCAAAAAAATTCGAGTGTAACATTAAATTGCTAAAAATCTACGAAGGCACCTAAAAATATATTGCTTATGGTACAAGAAACTTCAGGACCGGCCCTGGACATCGGGCACATGAACTTGAGTTTAAATGACTTGGTTCTAAACTTCAATCTCATTGGACTTTAATTAAAAATGAAGTTGTTAGATACGCTATCAAATGTTTCCAAAAAAAAAAGTTATGATGGTGACGCAATCTTACTATGCAATAACGTAACTATTTTTGTTTTTCTGCAAAATATAACTCAACACTGATGCGTTGTTATTGGTTATGCAATAAAAATTTTGATGTCGTGTATATAGAAATTTTGTCAACAATTTGCTTCACAATTCAAGTACATTCATCTCATAAAACAAAACGAGAAAACGACTTTTATACGTAGCAATCTATCCTTATAAGTTAAGTATATATCCCATTCAAGTGATGATGGACGATAATTTTATGGGTGTTACAAAATGTATAGCCTATATGGTTTTCTACGGGAAAACCGTTTGTCTAAGGATACAGGAAATTGACATCGTGTAGAATGTGACAACTCTCGGGCGACATTAAGAGTTCGGTTGGAAGGACACTAATCTATCTCCTTGAGGCCCAAGGTGGTCATTGTCAACAAACAACACGAGAAAAAGACTTGTATATGTGGAAGATTTTGCATTATCTTATTTTAGAATAGAATTATAATAAGGCACTTATCCTATCCAAAGTTAAATTATATTAGGATAGTTTTATTTTAGGTAGTTAAAAATTTTAAAAGATAATTATCATTTGTTATCTTCTAGGATTTGTTTTACTTTTATGTATACATATTATAGGCTAGAGAAACACAGTTCTTCGGAACCTTAAAGAAACTATATGTTAAAAAGAGTGAAAGAGAAGATGAGAGGGGAAGCGAACGTCAATGAGACGTACTGTTGAGTAGTTTAGATTAACTTATATAGTGTATTACCTGTGCCCTGCACGGAATTTTCTTAATTATTTTTATATAAAATTATATTTAATCATAAAAGTATTAACATTAGCATTAGTTACATAAATAAAAAGTTATTAAGTAAAGTTTATTATTATAATTAATATGTACATTTTGAAAGATAAGATGCAAAGAATGAAATCATCTGTTAATATAATATTCAATGTTTTTAAAGTATTTTTCTATTAAAATAGTTTGTGTCGAGCAGTGATCATGACACATAAATATTTTTTTTTGATATGTATAAGATGGTGTGTTATATTCTAAATCTTTAAATATTATAAATTCAATAAACATATTTAATTGATTTAGTCAAATATAAATATAACAAATGTCTATTTTTTGGGGTTAGATAGTAGTTATATTAAAAATAAAATGAAAAAAATATTTAGAATTTAAGAAGACTAAGGTCCTAAACTTGATCAATTATGTTAGAATTGAAAGTAAAATAAAGTAAATAAATTTAATTAAAAAAATGTTTTTATATTTATAAACTAATTGTTATCTTAATAAAATAAAATCACAATATCAACTAAATAAATTAACTGAGATTAAAAGCAACTTAGTATAATGAAACTCAAGTAATTGAGTAAAATAGAAAATAAAACAAAAAACTTGTTTAAAATGAAACATGATAAAATTATAGATTAAATTTTAACAAACTAAATTTACTTTTATAAGCTATTGTTGTTGAGCATAGATTTTAGAGATGAAAATTAAAAGTTATAGAAATTCATCCCATGTAATCATCATTCACAATATAGTTTCTAGTTTTCCCTTCTTCCTTAAGATTTATAATTTTTCCCTCCTACTGTTAATTCCCCCTTCACAATGAAAGATACATAAACTTTAATACATGAAGATGCATTGGGATGTGCTTATCAACAATGTATCTTAATGGAGTGGATTCCTCCAAATACCTCATCATGAAGCATACCAACCAGATACTTCTACATAATTTTGTTTCCTAATATGAGAACATTTAACTGCGGTACAATTACATTCCATAATCACAATTGAAACCAAAAGCCTAATTAACCTTAGAAAATAAATTGTGCTTGTATTTACAAAGATTAAGTGAAAATTCAATTATGAAGAAAACAACAAACTAAGAAAATAACAAATTCCAATAGGAAAGGAAAGAGTACATTAGTGGTGTTAGAGAGGAGAAAAAGTAAAGAAGATTAGCAGAGGGAGATGAGGCAAGGGAGTTAATACAGGGAAGAACTGTTGTAGAGTAAAGGGGAAAAGATTGTGCTTTTCTCTCTACTATTCGGGACGCGCGTGCGAAGCACGCGCGCCGTAGATGAAATCGAAAATTGCACTTGTAAATGAAATCGGGAATCATTCATTATGTAATATTTCGGTACAAATACATTTTGAGTTGATCATTTTGTAACAATTCGGTACATTTACATATCCTTTATAGGTGCATATCAATTCGGTACATATACATATCCTTTAAAGGTGCATATCTTCCTTAGCCAAGAACCGCTCTATTTGGAGAGAACTCACATTTCTTGCATCATTTTCCTCAAGCTCTTCTACACCTCCTGTTGTACATATGGCTTCTGGTTACACACCTAAGTTTGTTACAGTTCAGGCAACAGATTCATCATTATAAAATTCTACTTGTTGAGAATACCGAAGGAGCTGAATGGATTCATCATCCTAAAATCATCTTTCAATTAAAGCTATATATTTAGTATGGTGCCTTTAGTTACAGACAAAAATTGTTAAATTCACACTCAAAGATTAAGAAAAATTGTAGACTTTAGTATTCAAATATGCTTGATGCTTGAGTTAAGTACGCACTCTAGCACACGTATGTAGTATAGTTTGTATCACTGCAAAGTAGAATTGAAAACAACATTATTGTTCATACATCAAAGATCATATTTTCTTAAAAAAAAACAAGAAAAGTAATATCGTCTGTACCAATGCAAAGCAAATGAACTTTATCTTTGTTCCAATAAAATGCTTCGCACATATCTCACCTTGAAGACAACATTATTGTTCATATCTCAACTGAAATATACATGGTAATGAATTGTTCCAATAAAATGCTTCGTCAATCTGAATCTCTGCAAATGCCTTTGTTTATTGTCACAAAATACATATAAACACTACTATTTTCTATCATAAATGAGACTTGTTTGCATCAAGAAAAATATGCTAACAACACCAGGTATAGCTAACAAGGATTTAAGAATGAAAATATATAATACCAATTATACCGTTCACAAAGCAAAATCAGCTGGATTGCACTTTCTGGAATCAACAGCAACGTGTGCACCAGCTCGGTAATCTTCGGTCTTCCTACCACATGACCTCTCATAACTTGGGAAGTTATGAACCGAAAAGTACACATCTCCATTGACTGGGTATGCACAATCATTTTGTATGATCTGCAAAAAAAACCAAGAAAGATACTTAACTTTCTACGCCAGTTGGCATTGGAGTCCATTTGTACACGCCATAGATGCACATGAACTCCTAAGAAAGTGAACTTTATCTTGTAGCACATCAGAAAGTTTTCTGATGGTTGTCTCTACAAACGATATTCATTTATTTGTGCAGCTAGTGCTCAAAATCCTCAATATCACTACATTAAGCATTATGTTTCTACTGAGCAACAACTTCTAGAAGTGGAGAGAATGTAACTACTACAAGCCCTTCAACTGAAGCAATGGGAAGTGCTGAGTGATGCAAAAGACCACATAGTATACATGCATATCCATAATTATTCCTAAACTCAATAATACAACATGATTGCAATCACTAAAAATGAGAAACCATAGTTTGTTTCTACATATAGGTTCAGGTAAATATATTCTATTGCAAATCTGGATATAATACTTCCTTGACGAACTTAAGCTAGGAAATATTCCTTCTTTATGTATTATGTTGTGAAAAAATGTTGAGGGTCATAAACACAAGTTTTCTAGAGAGAACAAAAGAAAATCTTAATAGAATATCATGGTGACAAAAAAAGAAGTGTTACTTGAGAAGCATGAAGAACCAGAAGAGCAGTCTCACATGCTGTTAGAGAGCATGCACCCTATGATGTGTTCGTCCACAAAACGCATGCGAGCTGACAGATACAAACAAAAGGAAGTAGGTCGCATACAATTTTTTATCTCAACAAATTAGATGCAGGATAAGTTAAGAGAATGGAGTAAGAGAAAGGTTAGGAATCGGTAGCATTCGCTATGTACTCACATATTCCGACGACCGGTGAGCTTCCCTGGGAATGGTCTCAAGCGTGTTTCCAAGAGCAACTTGTGGCGCTTCCAAAAAAACGAGCAAACTGTGAGACGAAGATGAAAGCTTAGTCAGGGACAAATAACAAAGTCGAGAAAGGATACTTGTGAGTCTCCTTGTGAACTCCTCTCCACCTAGCCGTGAACAGAAACTGAATCAGTAGAGATGTTGCAAACAAATAGAGCATCTTAAAACAAACAAAACAACAAGCTGTTGTATGAATATCAGGGCAATATTGCTCAAATTGAATCATTTTAATATCATTATCAATATAGGATTAAATGAACCAGAAATTGAACGTGACATGATTCAGTTGGTGGATAAAAAAAGAACAAATATAATTGAATCCTCACTCTGGGCATGAAGCACATAAAATAGGCAAACATAGATGGATAAGAAGCGGCAAAACAAATCCTAACACCCCCAATGAAATATAGCAGGTTGCTTCAACATAAGACAACCCCTCTCACTTGACTAAATACTCTAGCATGACATCTTTAAAATCATCTTTGCTAATCTGATCTGCAATAATTTACACATAGGAAATATTTTATCAGTATAAATCACCTGAAGATAGCAAGCATAACGAACATATAAGCAGCACCGGAAAACCATCTGGCAATTTTGCTTGAAAATAATTAAATCCACTTCCTTGCTTACATCTTGCACCTCAATCTATATAAATGAAGACAAGAGACCGGTTAGATAAGACTCGTAGCAATCCTGGAACAAAGTTGAAAGGGAAACCAGAGTTCATTTCCCATAGTGAACAAATTTGTCACTGTCAGCAAAAAAGTAATTGGGTTTAAGATCTCTCCTTCAAGTATGCTTTCTAATTGAATACCTATAACAAGCAGACAAAATAATTTATCAGGTACCGAAAACTTGAATCATGAATAAAATAGATATTAACAAAGCAGTAGAAACACTTACTAATATCCAATTGAAGATTAAGCATCAAATGAAACAAAAAAAAAAACAAAGCAGAAGAAAGGCCAAAATTACGATTTATATTAGTTGTGTTTCCCTCACGAATTTCCTGCAATTACAAAATGTTAAGCTTATATTGGATTGAACATCAAAGCTATTAAAGTAAAAAATCTCAACAACTCAATGATTGAATTCAAGAAAAAGATAAATTGCCTGTGATAAGCTCATTTCATCACAAAATGTTAAGTTTGGCCATAACAAACAAAGATTATATGAATGAGCATATGTATGTAATGAAACCAAATAGAGGAGAAAACAAAGAGTAGGGAGTAGAAGTACTAAAGACAAACGACGATACAATCCAAAAAGTAAATCTACAAAGTGAAATCAAGTAGACAAGAAGAATATGAATTAAAACCCTAACCTGAGGGAGATGAAGCATATCGGCGAGATGTAAGACAAAATCGGGGCTAACGACCTCTCAACTGAAGGTTATCAATGGTGGAGGAAGAAAAACAAAGGTTAGTGGCAAAATCGTAAGACGCCGATGAAACAAAGGCGGAGAAGAATCGGAGAGCATGGATAACGCGGCTGAGGAAGGGTATTCAGTAACCACACTAACCAGACAAGAAGCAACACTAAGGAGGCGCTTAAACCTCAAAATGTTAGGGCTCCTCGGAGATCCATAATCTGCAGGAGAAGAACAAGCAAAATCAAAACACGAATTAGAGAGAAGTGAAGAGTCTTAATTACTCTTCTGCTCTCGGCGGCAATAGAAACCCGAGCGCCATGGGCGCTAGAAAAACATGAAGAAATCAGGAAATTTGCAATATGAAGAAGAGAAGGGAGACGCATGGGGAGAAGCAACAAAAAAAAAGCAGGAAATGGACAATCTTCTTTCCTACGCCAGAAAGGTGAAAAAATCAAAGCAGGAAGAGGTGTTCGACAAACTCACCAAGGGTTGAATGGAAGGTAGGCCTACAAATCAAGTCGGACCATCGTCGAGAAAGGTAGAGAACTTCAAACTCGGTCCCCGAATTCGATCAATCCAGATGCGTGAGGTACAAAGCAAGATAAAGGATGAAGAAGAAGAAATTAGAAGCAAGTTAAACCCAAAAAAAACCCTAAATTTCACTTGATCAATGAAAACAAAAAGATCTTACCTTGAAGAAGAAGGAGGTTGTTGTCGAGATCACGGGCAGAACTAAACATGCTTCAATTTGCGAAAATTTTCTCTCCTCCAATCGTCCAGTGATTAAATGTGTAATGTGAGAGGCGGTGGAATCCAAGAGAGGCGGTGGAAGAATGGAGAACAAACACAGATATAACATAGGGAAGCTTTCTGTAGAAGATTAATCGAAGAGGAGAAAGAGAGTTGCGTTGTATGCAAGAGGAAGATGCACGTAACCATATTGTCAGAGGCCTTGGAAATAATTGGACGCGTGTAAACCCTCTTCCACTAACTCTGCAGCAAGGCCCAAAAAAAGGACTGCAAAAACGGGATGCAAAAACGGCACCGGTTAAAAAACATGGCCCAAAAATCAGGGCTTAATTTAATCCTTGCATAATGTAATTAACACAAATAAACAAGGGCAAAATAGAAAAAAAAAAAAGACAATAAGGACATTTTAGGAAATCCCCTATTCATTGGGGGAAGTCCCTCTTTTATTATAGTAAGGATTTGTAGCGGGGTTAAGGAAAATAGGGAAGACGATAGGATGATGAGACAAGGAAGATGAATCACTATTTATAAAGAGAAAGTGTGATGAGGAAGATTCGGATGATTTTTTGAATGAATCTGGTCAATTTCATGGATAAAAGGGTTTCAATAAATTAAGATTTGCAGATTTTTTGTGGACTCGGCTAATTTTACCGATTTTGTTACTCGATCGGTTTTGATCATGAAGATTTTGGGAGGTTGCTCATTGTGTAGATCAATAGTTTTTTTTATTTTTTAGAATTAATGAGGGTATATATAAGATTTGTTTTAAGAAAATTAATTAAAAATTTTTGGGGGCTTATATTAAGGGAAGTGTTCAAGTAAGGCCCATTATTCCGGTAAGGCCGTGCGGCCGTCGGTACGGCCGACACGTGTCCCGGAAAAAAAAAAATTTTTTTTTTTAAACGAGTAAAAGTAATAGTTCAAAACTTATTATGGAATAGTTCATAACTTATAAAAGAATAGTTCATGAATTATAATAGAATAGTTCATAGTGTAAAATTTATAAAGGATTGAAAGTAATAGTTCAAAACTTATTAAGTAATAGTTCATAACTTCTAAAAGGATAGTTCATGAATTATAATAGAATAGTTCATAGTGCAAAATTTATAAAGGAGTGAAAGTAATAGTTCAAAACTTATTATGGGATAGTTCATGAATTATAATAGAATAGTTCATGAACTATAATAGAATAATTTAAAGTGCAAAAATTTATAAAGGAGTGAAAGTAATAGTTCAAAACTTATTATGGGATAGTTCATGAATTATAATAGAATAGTTCATGGATTAAATTAAAAAGTAATAGTTCATGGATTATATGGGAATAGTTCAAAGTTTATAGGATAATAGTGCATAAACTATAACATGGTAGTTCAAATAAATTTTCATTAGTTTTCGGGAAAAAAAAAATCGTTTCAGAAAAAAAAAAAAAAAAAATTTCGGGACACGTGTCGCCCTGTCGTACGACCGTACCGCAATAAAAGGGCCGTACCTGAACATTTACCCTTATATTAATTGCTAAAATGACACGTGGCGTTAGAATTTTCGTAGTGAGACACGTGGCAATATGTGTTACTCCTATAATATATACTAGTGCATATCCCGTGCCCTGCACGGGTAATTGTTAAAACAAAATCTTCCTTTTTTTATACATAGGTAAGAAAATAGGTGGATCAATTCCTAGAAACCAATCGGCGTATGGCATCCTTGCGGATGAGGTCTCGGACATCTTCAGGAATCTCCTCAATTTGCATATTGATACCGAGTCCATGTGAAGCTATCTTGTCCGCTACCTGATTAATTTCCCTAAAAATGTGTCGAGTGACCGCGGTAGTAAACTCTGAAATTATAATCGAAATATCGTTAAAAATCATATCAAGTTCCCAAGGCGGTTTCCAGATACAATTGATCGAGTTGACAAGCATCAAATTATCTCCTTCAATCTCGATTAACTTAATTCCAATCTCCTTTGCCTTTTGAAGGCCATTTCGTAAAGCAATTGCTTCTGATTCCAGAACAGAATCATCATCACATCTACCACTTCCAATTTCGATTGGGACGGCATTGTGATTGCGAATGATAAAACCAAATGAAAACTTTCCGGCCGAATTTTGTGAAGCATCAAAATTGAGTTTGTGAAAACCATTTGCTGGGAAGTTCCATTTAATATTTTCCTTTTTTCTTCGGGGAGATTTGTTTGTAATGTAACTCGTATTTTGGGTCATGTGTGCTTTGTTCCACACTTCCATTTGGTTCAAAGCTAATTCTTTAATATTTTCCGGAATTTTTATTTTGTTAAAAATGAATTGATTTCTAGTCATCCATAAAGTTCCACCAAATGAGTACCGTGAGATTCATTTCTTTTGTTGAGATTAGTCCTTTCAGATCAAATAAAGCTTCGGCGATTCCTCAGTTACTGAAGTCGTAGTTTTTTAGTATTGTTGATATATTTTGATTTTGGATAGTTGAAATCATGAAAGGGCATTGGAAGAAGAGGTGTTTGGTACTTTCAATATGGTGCTTACAAAATTCGCAATGGATAACAACGGGGATCTTTTGCCTGTCGAGGTTTTCTTTTGTTGGTAATCCATCCATGACAAGTTTCCATAAAAAGTTTTTAATTTTGGGCATTACATCCATTTTCCAAATCCAAGATTTATCCGAGGTAACTCCCACCTTATGTTTTTGGAAAAATTCTAAAGATGATTTAGTCGAATACCATCCTTCCTCATTTCCCGACCAATATAATCTATCCCGGATGAAGCTATTGGGTAAATTATACCTTTTTATTTTGTCGATAATGTTTGGAGGTAGAATTGTACTTAATTGATTGATTCTTTGGATGTCCCATGAGTTATCCTTCATGTACGTAGAGGTGAGTTCCATATCATTGAAAAGATTTTTATTTGTTACCGTGTCTTGCAAAGGTTTATCTGGTATTCAGTTATCTTTCTAGAATATAATTGTTTTTCCGTCCCCAACCCTCCATGTGAGACCTTTAGTAAATTCTTCTTTTAACTTCATTAGTTTCTTCCATTGCCATGATGCGTTCGTCTCGCATTTGTATTCCCAAAGTCGGTTTCCTCTAAGGTATTTTTGTTCTATGATTTTAACCCAAATATTATCCGGTTCTGCCAAAATTTTCCACAAGAGTTTCATTTGGAGGGCTTTATTCATGTCTTTTGATTTTCTAATACCAATTCCACCAAGGGAACGTGGTTTACACATTTTATCCCAACTAATCAAAGGGTGGAAATTAGGACCTTTATTCCAGAAGAAAATTCTATTCAGTTTGTCCAATTCATTATGGATATGTACTGGTAACATGAACGACTGCATAATGTAACTTGGTTTTGCATTTAGGTCAGCTTTTATTAACGTTATCCTTCCTTCTTGGGACAAATAAGATATTTCCAGTTAGTCAACTGTTGTTTTGTTTTCATAATTACTGAATTAAAAGTATCATGGTTTACTCGCCCATTAATAATAGGGCAATCCAATGGATTTTGGATACTCATTGGATAATTTCTGTAAATTTCTAGAGAGCACTTCCGAACAAAGATTGAACAGAAGCGGAGAGAGTGGATCTCCTTGCCGAAGACCCCGTTGTGGACAGAACATGCTAGTGGGTGAGTCATTAATAAGGATGGAATAGGAGACAGTAGAGATACACTCATGAATCCATTGTCTAAATTTTTCCCCAAAATCGAATTTTGTTAGAACCGCTTTTAGGAAATCCCAATCTACTTTATCATAGGCTTTTTTTCATGTCTAATTTTAAAGTCATGTACCCTTCTTTTCCCTTTTTTTTTTTTAAGCCATGGAAAATTTCGTGGGCTATGAGGACATTATCTTGAATTGCTCTATTTTTAATAAATGCACTTTGTAACGGATGTATGATTTTTGGAAGGATTAGGCTTAAACGCTTTGCTAAAATTTTCGAGATAATTTTATATATCGTAGAGACTAAGCTACTAGGTCTATAGTGGGACGTTGATGTTGGGTTGTCGTTCTTTGGTAATAGGGAAATGAACGTATGGTTAATTCGTTTCAGAATTTTTCCGGTTCTATAAAAACTCTTTACCGCCCTCGTCACATCCGGACCCACAATGTGCCAGTATTTTTGGTAGAAACCTGCAGACATTCCATCTGGTCCCGGCGATTTGTCTGCCCCTATATTGAAAATTTTAATTTTTTCCCTTTTTTTCACATGTCATATGGACGATTAACATCAAATTTTAATATTTTTTTTAATAAAAATTTAGTGGAAGGAGACTCGGTGGTCTCCGGCTCATCTAGACGCGATTATATTAATATGAAAATAGGCTAAATAGTAATCAATTAGGGGATAGCCCGACCCCTTACATAAAACAAATAAATATAATTTCATTATACCCTCAAAAGGGTCAAGCAATACATTTATATAGTCTAACATGATTAAAAAAAATACTAAAAAAATCTAAGACTAATATTTGATTCTTTTGAGCACTCCGTTGTAAAGATTGACCAGATCCTGAAAAAAATAATAAAAATGTTATATATAACATTTATATATAAAAAAAACATTAGTAGCACTAATATTATACACATTTATAAATTTATATGTACGGTATTATTTTATTATATAAAATAATAAATATACTATTTAGGGCTCGTTTGGTTTATTGAAAAAGGCCCACGGAAACGGATTCATTACGGTTGGGCTTAATTTTGATGTTTGGTTTAAGGCTCGAATGTAATGAATCCGTTTTGGGCCTGTAATGGTTTAACCCATTTATTACCTCTCTCATTTCAGCGTTAATATCCTTGGTTTTCTCTCTCCCCGATAGATCCTCTTCTACGACGACTGGCATATCCCTTCTTCTCTTGCTCTTCGCATCCCCTTCTTCTCCAGTGTCGTTCTCTTTAGCTCGGATTCTCAAACATGAGTCATTGATAAAGGTAATTGTACACATCCCCATTCTTCCCGTATCCATTCTTCTCCATTCTCCGTTTTCGTTCTTCTAAATCGTTGTGTCAAGTGGTGGTGATTGGAGCGCTGAATCTATTGGCACTAGTGAGGAATTGGATCTGATGAACACACATCCTTGTTTTGTGTTCTTTCTATTGATTAATTTTTAACAACTTGGTATTGGTTTCCAACTTGTTGCAATCAAGTCCGATTTAGGGATTTAGGGATCTAGTATGTTTGAGGTCTAGGTTCAGTTGTTTTTACTTGGTATGGGCTTTTTGTTTTCTTACTTCCAGATCTTATTCTATGGTAATATGAAATTATACTTATTTGGCCTCATACACAGGAACACAAATGGGGGTAATCATATTCAATTATTATAGTTGGGGGTGGGGGTGGAATTACAGGGAGCCACTACAATTGAGAAGATGAGAGATGTTATGGGACTTCCACAAGAGAAGGATTTCTTCAAATTCTCACTTGGAAGTTCAGATGTGCTTGAGAAGATGGCCATTTATAACTCAGCTGAAATTTTAAGGGAGGAGATAAAGAACTTTGCTGCTGAATTTCTGAGTTATGGGTGGGCTCCTCCTAATGTAGTGATTTTGTTTAATGAGAAATTTTAAGGGGTAATTATAGTCAATTTTGTTTAATGGGAGATATTTGCGAGTATCTTGTATATTAACCGATATGCAAAATTAATAATAAATTTGATTTTTGTTCAATGAGATCAACAATTCCAATCCGTGCCATTCAAACCAAACAAGAAAAAGTATCAAAGAGGTCAATGAATTCATTCCTAAATATAACCAAACATACAATAAAAATAACCCTTTCCGTTCCCTTTCCTTCATTTATTCATTCCGTTTCCGTTTCCGTTTCTCCTTTCGCAACCAAACGGGCCCTTAGTGTACTTACCTATCAATGAGATTCTCGATATGCACGACTTATGAATAAAGTTGAGTAAGCAGGTACTTCCAGTAGCACCAACTCTGAAATAAAAAATAAAACAATCACGCTTGATTATCCTAAGAAAATAAATAGATGATTGAAATATGGACTAGAAAAAAAAACGAACCTCATACTACATTATAAAAAAACCTCATTGTATACCACATTGCTCGTAGTATCTTGCGAATTGCATGTAGGATCACAAATCATAATCCTTAATCCATCCCTACTCGTCACCCTTGAAACCGCAACGTAAAATTGGCCATGTGTGAATACTGATCTAGGTAAATACAATCCGACACGTGATGGCGGTTGTCCTTGACTTTTGTTTATAGTCATAACAAAGCATACCAAGATAGGAAACTGTCTCCTTTTAAATCTAGAGGGAAACTTTGCATCTGTAGGTGATAGAACGATACGCGGAATGAAAACCGTATGACCTATATTGTTGCTAGATATTATATCCGCTTCAATGATATGTCTACCAAGCTTCTTTACTATCAATCTAGTACCGTTGCACAAGCCAGCTGACTGATCAATGTTTCTTATCAACATGATAGGGATCTCAACCTTCAATTTCAATACGTGATTCAGAATATTAATGACCGCTTCACCATTAACGTCTTCGCCTTCTTTACCATCTCCAATGTGTAATGTCCAATCTGAAAATTCCTTTGCCTTCCGTGCATTATCTTCGTTGTCTCCACATAAAACCCTCATGTTTTATGTCAATTTCAGCACCTTACAATCATGCCACAGATACGACGAATTTATTGCAGCAAACACGATATCGTTCCTACTCCCCTTTGCAACAACGGGCAATATTTGTCTGAAGTCACCGCCGAATACAATCACCTTACCCCCCAAAAGGCATATCCGATATACCACGATTATATGACCTCATAACATCCCTCAGGCTTCTGTCAAGGGCTTCAAAACAAAACTTGTTAACCATTGGCGCCTCATGCTATATTATAAGTTTTGTCTTTGATATTAATTCAGCGATGTCGGAACCTACACAAACATAAGTTACGTTATTACTAATATATGAAACAACGTCTAGTAATGATAATTTAATTATAAATTTAAAGGCTAACATGTTACCTGCAGTAATGCCACACGTGGAAGTCTCGTCAACATTTATAGGGATGCGAAACCGGGAATGGGTTGTCCTACCACCAGGTAGTAATAAAGTTGCATTGCCACTGGACGCAACTGTAAGAATAATCTGGCCTTTTGATCTAATAGCTGTTGCAAGGGATCTCCATATGAAAGTCTTTCCTATCCCACCGTATCCATACAAGAAAAAAATACCTCCCTTATCGGCTGAAACTGAAGTCATGATCTCGGTATAAACTCCCCTCTGCTCGTCAGTAAAACTTGAAACCAATCTTGCATGATCTCGGGATAATTGATCTCTATCATAACGGAGTTCATCTTGAATCAGCTTGTTTTCATGTTCTGTGATCAGTGCGGAGTCAGGATATGGTATAGAATTGTCCGTCTTTAATGTGCTACCATTAATTTGCAACAATTTCTCTATCTCAGCCAATGCGTAGTTCTGCAACGCGGAGTCATCAAGTTGCAATTCTGCAAAAAATGATAATATTTTTTTTATAATTTGTCCAAATTACTAAAGGGAAATTAACATATTTTGCACAAAATACATTTAAATACACATATGCATGAAATAAACATACCATTATTACGTTGCAATCTCCTTTGAGTAGCAAGAATATCGTCGGATAGGTGATGCCATGTTTTAAACCAAACGGAAAGCGGCGATGACATGCTACCAGATAAGAACAACATGACGAAAAGTTTACTTAGCATATGTCCGGTTGCCCAAAAGCTCGCTTCTATGATTCCATCAATATACTCTCGTTCATCCTCCAACAATCCCATAACATAACAGGCTTCCCTAAAAGTGGGATAAAGTATACCTCCAATGGTCCAAAGATCTTCAAAACATGTTGGACCTATAATGTGATTCAAGAGAATCCTCAAATAATACTTCTCTCCAGAACCCGGTGCTACGTGGTATATCCTACCAACCGTAGTGCCATTACGAATGGTTGCATTTTTGTAAACCTTTCTCTTGGACCATTGCTTTTTCTCGGCTTTCCAAACAAACTTGGAAGGAAAATCAGAATAAGTCAGGCCCCTTGCAAGTGAGGATTTTTTATTGGTTGCCATCCATGTCAAAAACTGAGACTTGTGTGACCCATCCTTGTCTAGTACCTCCTCAACTAAATCTTCGTCGTCATAAACGACTGATTGCTCATCCGGAAGGTGAAACTCAATCTCGTAACGGAAGAAAATCTATAGTGAATGGGAAACTGAAATATCCTCCATATAGCCTCGTTCGCCGATATGTATCTAGCATTGGTGTGTTTTTTTATCTCATCGGTAGATGTCGACTTCTATAGAATCTGACCATCATCAGTGATTGCTACCAATATTCGATCGCTACCCTTGTTGATGTACTTGAACGAATACTTCACCGAACGCATCTGATTACACCATTCTACATTGATGTGAGCATTATACCTCAGCAAGATAAACGGATTGTACGGCACAACGTGTCTATTATCCAACTCATGTCCACCTTTCATCACAGTTCTACCGTCGTTTCTTCTTCTATATATGGGATAACCATCATCTGAAATAGTGGTAGTGTCGGTGAATTTCCTTGGGTAGTACTTGGTACACTTGTTGTCCACCATACAAACACAACTTGGATTCATATTTCCACATGGACCCTGCATCATACATTCTTTGACGGCTTCGTGTAGAGCAGGGTTTTCAAGTGGATCCGGAATCTCTGCAGATATTATACCATCAATATCATCGACGCTAGAGCACTTGTTATCACTGTGAAGGAATATTAGGATATGTGCATGTGGAAGACCTCGCTTCTAGAACTCGATGGTGTATATAACTGTAATAGTTACAATTAGTCATTGAATATTTACATCAAAATATATATTAAACGAAATACATCATTTTGTTATATAAAAATATGTAATATTCAAGCCCCACTTTCTATAATCTTTAATACTAAATTAAACATACCTGATGAAACTCTTCCAAATATATTGCCGATTTTAATATCATGAATCATCTGCTCCAGCTTCATTTTAAAGACCCTTCTTACTATATCCGGACGATCTTCGGGATTTAAACCTCTCTTTTGACAATATCTGGTAACTTCCGGCCATTTGGCGTTGCATGTGAAAGTGACAAATAAATCTGGATATCCAAGAGCTTTGCATATGGTCATAGCATCTTGGTAATTCTGCATCATATATCGTGAATCACCGGTAAAGGAGGAAGGTAAAACCAGAGCTTTACCTGTATCAGAGGCCTCACTCGTACCACTCTCAACGGCGGATACTAGATTACTATACATATCTGATCTCAATTTCTTTTGATTGAACCGTAGGTAGTTCAATCTTTGAGATTCAATCATGGTTTATGCATCAACTACAAACTGCTGGAATAACTTTCTGGATGTCAGTAGAGTTTTTGATTCCCCGTCTCTATCTTGTAGACGAAATGCTATAAATTCACGCAAAATGAGCCGGATTCTTTTTCGGGAATTACTATTACCCGTCTCTCGAAGCATAATGTCCACCTGATACCCATCTTCACCATACGGAAACAACATGGGGTATTGTAGTCCAAGAAACAAATGATGTATCTCACTGATACGTCGTAATCCACCTCCATGTTTTTCGAGATAAAGATCTCTATCTTGAGCTCTTCTCTCAACGTTGCCAATAACAATTGCGGCAACCTCCGATGCGGTAGGGAGATTGTATCTCCTGGCTTCTGTTTGCCTCGTACTTATCAGCTTGATCCTTATATTGGCTTGTGGGTTACTCCAAATCTATCATTTACCATTCTGAAAACCTTTGCGTGTGGATTGTGATCATCAACCATATGCTTCAAGTCTGATACCAAAGAACGATCCAATTGACTGTTACCGTCATTGCTGGGAAGAATGTATATTTATAATCGTTAGATAATCGTAAAAAAAAATATTCATTATATTAATGTTACAAACTAATTGCATAGTAGTGAAAAATAGATATACCTAAATGCCCGAATTCTATCTTGTTCTTCGTCATTAGTGTCGAGTATATATATCTGGCCGAACTTTGGATCGACACCTTATTTGGGTAAAAAACTACCAATCAAATGAACATTTTATCCTCTGATGCGAACATTTGACGGGCCACGACCTCTTCAGTGGTTCGTCTTTTCCGGTCATCGAGGTGTATGAAAACATCGAGTTATACTTTCTTATATTCTGTATATAGTGTTTGTTGGTACGTCCTATACCCGACAAAAGGCTTGAAAGCAACGGCGGTGGTTGTTTAGATGAGGTAATTCAACTTTTCCTTGCAAGTAACAAAGCGAAAATTTTGGCATTCTTTCTTGACGATGTTTGTTAAGCCTTTCTCCGTACCAAAAGATTGCACCACACTGTTAGCATTTTGAAGTAGGATCTCCAAAATCCAAATATCCTAAAACACCACATAAACAAAATTAAACATGAAATAGAATTCTAGGAAAAAATAATTATATTGTAATATAAGTAGTTACGTTTACATACCGTTGGAATATTGTGCCGGATGATTATCAACATTGACTGCCGTATCTTGATCGTCATCTTCACCTTCAACAACCTCCACGTCTGACAATAATATACTAATTAGTTAGGCGATTTAAGTTTATAAAAGAAGCTTATAAATTACACAAAGAATATGGTAAAAATAATAAAAGATACTATTTGTGTATGACACTGTATACCATCTTCACTTTGATCTTCACGTCCAACTTCAGCATCATTTGCAGAGTAGTTATAATGCAAGAAACCTACGCATAATAAAAACTTAATTACATTTTACGGTCATTATCGATATGAGTTGGTGTAATAACATAGAAAACAATGAGATATGACGATAAATTATAAATTTCATTACCATAATTTGGGCCCATGGACGTACTTGCAATCGATGGACGTTGACTATTAGTTTCAAGTGATCCGGCTGCTACACTCCTTGAAGAGTACAATATATTGGAAGAACGGTTTGATCGAGTGGTTGCGGTCTGATATTGGGAACAACCTCCAGCATTTTTTGTTAACGGCGACATACTTGCAATCGATGGACGTTGACTATTAGTTTCAAGCGATCCTGCTACTACCCTCCTTGAAGAATACAATACACTGGAAGAACGGTTTGACCGGTGGTTGCGGTCTGAGATTGGGAACAACCTACACCATTATTTGTTAACGGCGACGACGGACCACGGTTATACACACGCGCCGCAAAGTTTACTCTGTTTGTACAATATAATAATATATATAACATATATAATATAATTTATAATACACAATAAATTAAGATATTAAGGTAGCTCTTAATAGAGTAATATTTACTATAATACGAAATACCATAAGTAAGGTCTGTGAATGGCGATCTATTGGTTATTTGTGAGGGTCCTCTCTTCGATCCTTCTTCATCTACATGTGAAGTGATAAATAGTTTATGTTATATATTTAAAATTTGAAACAAAACTTAATCTAAGTTTAATCCAAGTATATACCATTAGTATCCTTTCGTCTCTTTCTTGAGAGTATGTCGATCCGCTTACGTCGATTCTCCTTACATTAAAATTTTTGAAAGAGGTTAGAGTTCATTTGGAACCCTAATTTTACCAAATAAAAATAAATTTTGGGGGCTGATATTAATTGCAAAAATAACACGTGGCGTTAGAATTTTCGTACTGAGACACGTGGCAATAGGTGTTACTCCTATGATATATATAAGATTAGAGGTGAACATATTTAAAATACTCGGGTTAACATATGATATCTTTGTGATCAGATAAAATTCATGATCCGGGCCGGGCAAGCAGCCCGACCGGGCTTTGACCTATGTCCGGATCTGACCCGTTTGTCCGTCCGGGTCGGCCCGGACCGATCAGCCCGTTCGGGCTTGGTACCGTGTCCATATCCACCCGTTTTTTCGGGCGGACGGGTCGGGCCGAGCGGGACAGCCCGGAGATGATCAACTCTACCGTCCGCCCTCCCTCCGATTCGACTAAGGGGTATGATAGACAAAGATGTAATTATGTAAACGTGAGAGTCTAAGTGTATTTACGATACTATTGTATTTCTATATATTACGTCATAAGAGATGAGGCAAACCCCATGGCGATTATACCAATCTAATAGATTGTTGGATCCCTACAATCCATTTATGAAAAGGCTCTGGTTCAAAGGAATTTCACAAAGATCCCATCCTTGCATACTAGGATGCTCGAACTCACCTTTTTGTGGTGCTTATGACCGTCTTGTATTGATGCGAATATTGTATATTTGGAAAAAAAGGGAGACAAATTTATATCCGATGTTTTCTCTTGTACTAGCTAGTAACTTCACATAGAACGAAGTCGGGAAAATAGTTCACATCATTATTCTTACTATTTTGTGTATTTTGGAATCCGATTGGAATTAAAATAACATAACCAATTACTAAAAGAAAATGTTGGTGGAATAGTCAAGGTATTGGAAAGTAATGACTCAAACCAACATGGTTTATAAGGAAATAAAGTTTGTTAATAAATATGGAATCACTAAGTCTAACAAATATTTATGTTCGCTCTAAAAGGTGTGTGCAAGTTTTAAATTTATAACCGATGAAATATGCTTAAACAAGGATGCGAACCCGCAGTGTACGGGTCAATTGTAGTGAAAGCAAGAAATTCCAGGGGTCGAACACAGGGACTTAGGCGAAACCAAGCACATAATAGGTTGTCAAATAATGCAAATAACAAAAGCAATTAAAGCAATCAAAGATGATGTAAGTCAAATAAGGAGAAATGCGGATTCTAGAGATCAAGACATCCAGTTATGGTTCAAACTCAAAATCTAAGGATATAGTGAACAAAGCTGAGATTTTGCAAAGGAAAGGTGTTTCTAAGATGGGAATAGATCACCGGGTAAGTCTCACTACTCACTATCCCAAACCGTAATTCCTATTACCGGGTAAATCGCAAGGAACTAAGGTAAAGAACTAAAACCTCAAACTAACACACCAACCAAGTGGATAGAATCAACCTTTACCGGGTAAGTCTCAGGCTAACTCTCAAGATTGGAATGGAAGCACACTCAAACCCCAATAAAGGATAAACCTTTATTACCTATCGCTTATGATCTTAGGTAAACAAGCAAAGAAATCACCGGGTAAGTCTCATCCTAGGCTTGCATTGAACCAGGAAAGGTGTAACAAGGATAGGGTTTGACAAACTAGATCTTAACTTGGATTAGGATTAGGAAAACGTTCACCTCGGTCAGACAGAATCCACCCCGGCCGAGGTGTTTATCAGTTGAGTGAGATGTCCGTCGGTTAAGATAAAGACTCGAGCTTTCAGGGTCCGACTGGGATTAAGATCATTCTATCATCGTCTTTCCCACAACCTTCAGTCAATCACCCTAGAATCGCAAAAGAAACCTAGCCAACAATCATCATGATAACAATAATAAACTTTAATAAGAAAGAATCAATTATCAAACAAGAAGACTTTAAGAAAAGAACTTCAATAACTGAATCAAGTATGTGACAAATCAGTGTTTCCAAGTCACAAATCAACAAGAACAATCAACCAAAAGTAACCAAAAGTAGTCTAGAGAAATCTCACAAAACTCCTTCAAAGGCTATCTTCAACAAGGAAATCTTCCTTCTTCCTTCAATCTGAAGGGAAATCTTCTGCAATTGCAGGACCTTGATGCAGCGGCTGTCTCAGCACGTCTAAGCATGGATTGAATTGTGAAAAATCCAACCTTTTATATAGGAAAATTATCTTCCAAAGATAAAATATCTTAAAAAGATAATTTCCTAAAAATATATCCATATCTCCTAAAATATATCTCCCAAAAATAATATCTGCCTTCCAGAAATCGAGCCCAAAAATATGAGATCTTCTTTCCATAATTAAAAGATCTCAGCCAAATAAAATATATCTCGCCGCGTCAAGGTATTCGCCTCGGTCGGGGCGCTCCTCAAAATCACCTCGGTCGAGGTGATATTGTAGCTGACCGAGGTGACTCTGGACTGAATGTGAAATCTCTTAAATCTAGTCCAAAGTGAATCTTTAATCCATTTCCATGTCTCCTGAATTCCTCCTTAAGCTCCAGAATGTAGATCCAATGATTCCTTAGTTCCTTTAGCTCTATTTTGGTCCAAAACGTGCCGTTTTACCTACGATTACAACGAAACTAGGTGTAGACCTCGATTCCCGCAAAGGTAGATGAAATGGCAATATAATCACATAATGTAGCTCATACATGCAGAATTATGAAGATAAAACGTCTAAACTTGTCTCAAAATATAGACTATAATACATGCTATCAAAATACCCCATACTTGTCCCTTGCTTGTCCCCAAGCAAATTTCGAATATTATATAGAGGATAGGATGGATTATAAGTAAAAAAGATCAATGAAAAATCATTAAAAAACCTTTTGATGGAGTGTTTTCCCCTTAGATCACCCTAAGAGAATGCTTCATGGCAAATAAAATCAAACATGGTTAAAACATTTTATGAATATAAGAAAGTTGTTCATCTTTGCATAAAATCATAGAATGCATAATAATTCATGTTTATCGAAATCAATCATGTATAATTCAGTTTAAACCACTAAGTCAATCAACAAGCTCGAGGTCTCAAGAACTTTCCAAAGAGAACGATCAAGAAACGTGTAGGGTAGGGATGTATATAAGGAATGTGGTGTTGGAATCCGGGAAAAGGATCTTACTTCACTTTCACTTGAATTTCAACACCCTCCACCAATAAGCTTTGCTTATTTCACACTTTTCCTTTTTTTACTTTACTTTTTGGGATGCATGGACAGAGGTGCACAATAACCGAAGCTTGGAAGATTAGCAATCATCAATTTCTTGAGATGCATCAAACCCTTGGTGCACATACCATGACCCGTTAGGAATATCGCTCAATCCGACTTTGACAAGACACAAACACACGGCTATGTGAATGGTGCCGAGTTACTCATCATCATGATTGACTTCCCCAAACCTATTATTACTTTCTAACACTTTCACTTCCAGTCAACTTCTCAACTTTTACTTCACTTGCTTTCACCACTTGCTTCCAAATTCTCGGATAGGTAAAGGGAGGCAAAAATGTATATGAGGGGCTAAGCATGATCAAGAAGAAGAAGAGAAGAGAATGAATCGCCTTGGTCTTTCCAGGAAGAGAGTGAGAGAACTCATAATGTGGTGTCCACCTTCAAATTCAATATAATTTTGATAAAGATAAAGAATTAAAAATGCTAGCATTTTAAAACAAAGCAAATAGCAACTTAAACATATCATGAGACCTTTTAAGCATGTAAGGATTTTAAAGTCAATCTGCAATCTTTATCTTCACTGAGATCATATCCAGAGAAGAAACACAAAATCGATTTCGAAAATTCTCAGTTAGAAACCCTACCTCGGTCGATGTGTTCTAAGTCAACCGAGGTGGTTAACCTTGTTTGGCCAGAACCATCCCGGTCGAGGTCAAAAATTTTTTTTTTATTTAAACCAATTTTTGACGTTGTTCTCAAACAAAAACCTGTATGTATGCATGAAATGACAAATAAGCACATAAAGCATAAAAATCATCATAAATATCCATCAAATCATCATACAACCCATAGTAGCACATAAAGCATCACATAAATGCATAAATACCCCATACTTGGGACACATTGTCCCAATGGGTCAAAATAAGTTTAAGAACAGGAGTACTCACCGGACATAAGTTGAGTTGCATAAATAATAAAGAAAAGAAATCCTGCAAGCTCTAATCCTGATCTGGTGGTGGTGGTGGTGGATATGGCACGTACGGATACTGAGATGGGTCAAACGGATAACCCATGGTGTGCTGGAACTGCATCTCCGCCATCCGACGCTGGTAATGTTGGCTCTCTAGCATCTGATGTGTCCAACCCTCGATCTCTCGGCGTTGGTCATCAAAACGCTCACGGATATCAACTGTCAAGGCTGTGTAGGAATCGATCATCTGATCGGTGAGGTCATCAATCCTCTGATGCGCTGCTGGATCTCTAAATTTGCGGCGGCGGGATCTGCACTGGGATGGTGGTGGTGGTGCTGCCTCCTCCTCTGTCTCCTCGTCGTCCAGATCGACGACTGGCACACTGGGACCGGCTATATATGTCCCTGTCTCCATGGCAGCACCGCCATCGTCGTCCCCATCCTCCTCTTGTACCTGAGCTGCTGCATCTCTAGCATCCTCAATGTAAGGTATCTATGTAGTGGACCAATATTGAGGGTCGTAGACTGAGAACTGAGATGACCACCTGATACTCTGAGGGGCAGTCTTCTCCCAAGGCATCGCCCCATACGGTGTAGTAAGTCCACGAGGAACTAGAATCCTCCTGGTGATCATCTCATGCAGACCTAGCGTCTTGACAACCGCCACCAATGTACAAGCGCTCAGATCCAACTCCATCACTGTCGCTATATGAGTGACTAAGCCGCCACAACAAATATCTCCCTTCCCCTTAGCCTTGATCCGGTGCAGATCCTCAGCTAGCATCGCCCCAAAATCAAGCACTCCTCTTGTCACCATATAGAATAGGCTGAGCAGCTCCCCCTGTCTAATCTTCTGGGACGTCTCAGTACGCGCCAAAAGGGTCTCGCTGAAGATCCGGTGGGCTAATCTGAAAGCGAGGTGGAAGATGATACGCTCCCTGGAATCTCCAGGTCCCCACCTGTCAGCATGCTCAACAACATGAGCAATCTGACCCCAAAACTGTCGAGCCACGGCTCAAGAAGGGAAGTCAGGAACTGTAGGGATCTGGAAGCAAAAAATGTCTCTCCACTGGTCTATATGAACTAAGTAGTTCCGGTTCAACAACCGGTACTTGATGGCTCTCTCCTCAGGCAAGTGTCACATAACTCACAAACTCTACAGTAGGCTCGAGGTAGGCTGGAGATCTAATCTCCATGAACTGCTCCAACCCTACCATAGATACCACCCTCCTCAAATCATCAGCAACGTGGAGGCAATCAAAAGCGGAGATATCAAGAAACCGTGGCGCAATCACAGGGCGCGTGCAGATGCAGTCATAGTCAGCCTGGTATCGCTCGTGGATCACCAGAATGGAGGGTCGGGAAGAAGAAGAAGAAGGTAAGGATCTATCCCTCAGAGCTATCTGACGATCAAACCTGGAACTCATTTTTTTCTTTCTCTGACAGGTCACCTCGGTTGCTCTGACAGATCTCAAGAACACCTCGGCCGAGACGCAGGTCGACTGGACTGAGGCGAGAAGTTGTTCGAATCTAACTCTCTGATTTCCAGTTATTTTCCCCCAATTTCACTACAGATTGTTCCTATGGGGTACTTAAGCCTTTTTCAACACATATCTATGGCAACCAAAGCCAATTTTGACTGAAAATAGTAAGGAGAAGAGGAACTTAGGGGTTTTTTCAATTTACCCCAGATTCGGTTGAGTTGAGGCGTTTTTGTTGCAGATTCTCGCTTGCAGATTGTTCCTCTAGTCTTTCCTTGCAAGATCGGAGCAAGAATTGTAGAAAACGGTTGAGAAACGAAGAAAACGAGGTCGGAGGTACCGCAGTCGAGAAGGTGGAATGGGAGGGAAGAGAGAGAAACCGTTCCTCCTTTTATACCCTTCACCGATTCTGTTGTCACCTCGGTCGAGGTGGTCCCGACCGGACCGAGGTGAGTGGACCGAGGTGAGTCTACTGTAAGCCCTAGTCGCCTCGGTTGCCTCTGGAACATCTCGGTCGAGGTGCTGTGACAGCAACCGAGATGTATCTCAATCAAACTCCGTCTTCTCAATTTCTTGACCTTTTGTCCTCCCAGTGTAGCTCCTCAGCTGTGATCCTTCCTCTTGGAATACCTGGTTGTTGTTGTTGTTCTAGAAGAAAACAAAAACAAAACAGAGCAACTATCTAAAACTAGACTAGAAAGGGAAAAGAAAGCAATACCTTGGGTTGCCTCCCAAGAAGCGCTTGGTTTAAGGTCGCTAGCTGGACCATACGTATGCCCTAAACATGCCGGAAGGTGTCCTCACCCCATACTTCACCTTCATCGTGGGGTGAGGTGAAGAAGTCTATCAAGCGTTCCAGCAAATGTAATTGCTCATCGGGGAATGAATCGTCTATGGGTAGATCATCATTCTCGCGAGAGGAGGGAGGTAGCCGGCTGAGGTGATCCGCAACAGAATTTTGGGATCCCTTCTTATCGCGTATCTCCAGGTCAAACTCTTGAAGCAAGAGAATCCAGCGAATAAGATGCGGCTTTGCATCCTTCTTTGCAAGCAAGTAACGAATAGTTGCATGGTCAGTGTAGACAATAAATTTTGCTCCCACTAAGTAAGAACGAAATTTTTCAAAAGCATATACAACCGCCAAAAGCTCCTTTTCGGTGGTGGCGTAGTTTCGTTGAGCGGTATCTAGCATTTTGCTTGCATAGTAAATGGCGTTGGTTCGACTCTCCTTCTTTTGTCCTAGCACCGCTCCTATGGCCATATCACTTGCGTCACACATTACTTCAAAGGGCAAGGTCCAATCAAGGGGTTGAATGATGGGGGCGGAAATCAATGCCTCCTTTATCCTGTAAAAAGCATCAAGGCATTCCTGCGAAAACTCGAAAATTGCATCCTTATTCAAAAGATTAGTGAGCGGTTTAGAGATTTTTGAGAAATCCTTGATGGACCTCCTGTAGAAACCTACATGTCCGAGAAAACTCCGCACACCCTTAACAAAACAAGGGGGAGGAAGTTTCTCAATAGTCTCGATCTTAGCTCGATCGACCTCGATACCTCGATTAAAAACGAGGTGTCCTAACACAATCCCTTCATTGACCATAAAGTGACACTTCTCCCAATTCAGCACAAGGTTAGTGTCTTCACAACGTTGAAGTACTAGGGAAAGGTTATGTAAGCAATCATCAAAAGAGGAACCATATATTGAAAAATCATCCATAAATACCTCCATGATCTCCTCTATATACTCGGAAAAGATAGCCATCATACATTGTTGGAAAGTAGCGGGTGCATTACATAATCCAAATGGCATCCTCCTATAAGCGAATGTTCCTCATGGACAAGTGAAAGTGGTCTTCTCTTGATCACCCAGATGGATAGGGATCTGGAAGAAACCACTATAACCGTCTAAATAGCAAAAATGTGAATGTTCTGCTAACCGTTCGAGCATTTGATCAATGAAAGGGAGCGGGAAATGTTCCTTCCGAGTGTCCGTATTCAGCTTCCTATAATCGATGCAAACCCTCCAGCCCGTGACGGTCCTAGTTGGTATCAGCTCGTTGTTCTTGTTTGTCACAACGGTCATCCCTCCTTTCTTTGGAACTACATGCACTGGGCTAACCCACTTGCTGTCCGAGATAGGGAATATGATACCTGCATTCAACAACTTAAGAATCTCTTTCTTCACAATCTCTTTCATGATCGGATTCAACTGTCTTTGAGGTTCCCGTGAAGTCTTATGATCATCTTCCATTAGAATTCAATGCATGCAAAAAGAAGGCTTAATACCAATAAGATCATCAATAGTATACCCTATAGCCTTTTGATGTTTTCTCAGCACATGTATCAATTTAGATAACTCAGTTTCGGGAAGGGAAGTACTCACAATAACGGGATTTGTTGAATCCGGTCCAAGGAAAACATACCGCAAGTGGCTTGGAAGCGGTTTAAACTCCACAACTGGGGGTGCTTTTTGAGGGGGATCCTTGCTTCCTCCTTCCAGTGGAGTAGACTTAGAATGAAGAACTGGACTTTCAGAAGTCTCAGTTGACATCATCTCGCTTGCAACCTCGATTGAGGTCCAGAGTGGGTGACCGAGATGTTCTTCAACTAAGAACACCTCGCTTGGTCCAGAAAGTGCCTCGGTCGAGGTACTGCAACTGCGACCGAAACTGGAGATTCTTCTCTCCTGGATGAGTTTTTCAATCTTAGCTCCTGGATCTTCTTCCAATGCTTTTAAGCTCCGTTTATCTGCATCACAAGAAGTATCTATACCTTCCTCCATTAAGCTAAAGCTAATAACTTTTTCAAGAGGGTCATTAATAAGGATAGAGCTCACCAATTCCCTTGATTCTTCTTCATCGTAGATGTTGAAGATATCATCCTCCAGTGGCTCTCCCTTCATCGCAGCAAGCAATGAAAATTCGACTTGATCTTCACCAATGTTGAATTTCAACTTGGCGTTCTTGTAATCCACATTGCAACCCGAAGTTGCTAGAAATGGTCTCCCGAGAATGATTAGAACGGGATAATCTGCAGGAATATCAAGTACTACAAAGTCTATAGGTAAGTAGAAGTTACCTAACTTAACCAGAACATCTTCCAAAATGCCCACGGGGTGGGTAATGGAGTGGTCCGCCATGTACAACCTTATCTTGACCGGTTTGGGTTCTCCAAGACCGATCTTCTCACATAGCTCCAGCGGGATAATGCTCACGTTGGCTCCTAGATCACACAAGGCTTCATAAGTTACATCCCCAACTTGGATGGGAATGCAAAATGAACCAGGATCTCTAAGTTTGGGTGGCATCTTCTCCTTCATGATTTGAATGAGCTCCGAGGATTTAGATGTCATCCTTACTTCTCCATAGTCTTCCAGTTTCCTCTTTTTTGAAAGAATCTCTTTCAAGAACTTCTCATAGGCGGGCATCCCTAGAATAGCATCAAGGAAAGGGATGTTAATGTAAAGCTTATTCATTAAGTCCAAAAAGTTACCGAAATGCTTGTCTAGATGTGCTCTGGCCCTTGACTGGGGGAATGGAAGTGGTGGTTTATAAGCAGGAGGTGGAACATAAACTTCACATTTTCCCTCCACTTTTTGAGGCTCCACCTCGGTTGGTACCTCGGTCGAAGTGTTCTTCGACCGTACCTGGACCGAGGTGTTCTTCGTCTGATCTGGCATCGACCGAGACACTGGATCTGCAGTCTTCAATCCACTTCTCGTCGTTATTGCCATGATCTGTCCCTTAGGGTTGCTGATACGCCCCCGGATGGCGATGTCATCCGTGTTTCCGGCTAGAAGGACCCGCACATTTTGAAGACAGTTATTATAATTTCGGCTATTTAATAATAAGTCTTTTTATATTCGAAACTTTAATTCCGGAACTTAATTCCGTGAAATAAATTCCGACCTTTCATAATTTAGGCCTTTCGTTTACCGGAACTTAATTCCGACTTTAATTCCATCATTTATGTTTGAACTCTTTGTATGACATCCATCCACTATATAAGGATGGCTTGACTCATTTGTAAGATATGTCTAAGTTGAATCCAAGTGGTGAGAAGGAAAACCCTCTTACTTGGTTTAGGCATCACCTTCTTCTCCCACCCTCTTAAAGTTCTATCTTGGATCTAGTCTTTGATCCAAGCCTTCAAACTCGAGGATCCTTTTAAAGGATCAACCTAACGCTTCCGCATCCATTTCTAAGCTTCCGCCGCCCAAATTCTACTTTTGATCCAACTCGAACGATCAAGAAGAAGTAGTTGAAGTTTCTCCTCGATCTAGATCGCCCATATTTCTATCAGTTGCTCTCTGTTCTTGCTGGGAGCTTCCCTGGATCTCTTGGCGCTTTATTCGCCTTGTTGTAGAATTGTTGCTCTAAGGCTTTTTGTGCCTTCGAAAATGAACTCATGGATGTCTTCATAGCTTTGAACTTGACCAATATTTCATCCAACACTGCATCTTTCTTCGCTGGCTGGGACGAACTTGGTCCAGGCTCCTGGCTTTTTATTGGAGTGGAAGAAGAAGAAGAAGAAGAAGAAGAAGAAGAGGGGTTAAAAGAATTATTAGAATTGGAATTAGAATAAGGGTTACCGGGAGCTTGTTGATTAGATCTCCAATTGTTGTTGCTTCTATTGTTGTTGTTGTTGTTTCTATTGTTGGAGTTTCTATTGTTGTTGTTGTTCCGCGGTCCTTGATAGTTGTTCCTTCCTTGGTACCCCCATCTTGCTCCTTAGTTTGAGCTACTAAAAGCTCCTTTAATTGCTTGACTTCGTTGCTAAGCGAAGTGAGTTGAGCTCCACTTGATGAAGTGTCTTGGAAGCTAACTCTCTTTGCTCCATTATCGGTTCCTTGGCGGGAGTATTTCTCCATGTGCAAAGCTTATTTTTCAATAAACTCCCAAGCTTCGTCTATCGGCATGTCCATGAATGTGCCGACGGAAAGTAGCTGGAGCTTGAATTGAGCATATCCACTAAGTCCTTTGAAGTAGATCTCAAGCAACTCGATCTTTGGAATCCCATTATGTGGGCAATCCAACAAAAGATCCTTGAATCTCTCCCATGACTTGGATAAACTTTCCTTGTTCTTCATAATGAAAGCATTAATTCTTCCCCCTAACTCAGCGGTTTTAGATGGGGGAAAGAATTTAGCTAGGAATTTCGTCGTCATCTCTTCCCAAGTGTTGATCTTTTCATCGGGAAGAGATTGATACCATGCAAGCGCCTTGTCCTTCAAAGAGAAATAGAAAGGACGTAGCTTGTAGTTGTTGTTATCATACCTTGACGACCTTAAGGTCTCCATCAAAATCTCGTAGTTTTGCAAATGTTGGTGCGGAGACTCTCTCTCTGAACCTTCAAATTGGAATTGACGGATCATGGTAAGAACTTGCGGCCGAAGTTCATAATTATTCTCAGCTAGATCACCTTGGTTGACTCCTGGACGCCTCACTTGCTGATTAGGGTTCATCCTTTGTCCTAGGGTTTGTGGAATTCCAGCCAACAGAACATCTCGGACAGGCATCCGAGGTGGTTGTACCTCGGCCGGTGCGTCTGGAACTGGGTCTTGCCTTGATTGAGGATCTGGAACTGGGTCTTGCCTCGGTCGAGGATCTGGATTCGGTCGAGGTAGATATTGGTCTCTTAGAGCTGCCATATCTACTTCGATCGCCTCCGTTATTGCGCGAGTTTCTTCCTTTTCTCGCTGCAATTCTTCCTTACTGAGGCGTAGCTGTTCTAGCGCCTCCTTCAATTCGGCCTCAAGATCGCAATCGTCTTGCTTGGCCATCTTTGCTTCTTTCAAACGTCGTTTGTATGTCTTTTCTGGTTCGGGATCGTAAGGAACAATTTTCTTCCCAGCACGGGTTCTTCGCATAAACCTAAGAGAGAGATCATGTGAAAGCACTCAAGTAGAGTGGTTAGTAGCAACAAGGGCAGTTTGCCCTAAAAGACAACCGCAACCGGCTTGATCTAAACCAAGTCCCTGACAACGACGCCAAAAACATATTCGCTCCAAAAGGTGTGTAAGCTTTAAATTTATAACCGAGGAAATATGCTTAAACAAGGATGAGAACCCGCAATGTACGGGTCAATTGAAGTGAAAGCAAGAAATTGCAGGGGTCGAACACAGGGACTTAGGTGACACCAAGCACAGAATCGGTTGTCAAATAATGCAAATAACAAAAGCAATTAAAGCAATCAAAGATGATGTAAGTCAAATAAAGAGAAATGCGGATTCTAGAGATCAATACATCCAGTTATGGTTCAAACTCAAGATCTAAGGATATAGCGGAAAAGTTGAGATTTTGCAAAGGGAAGGTGTTTCTAAGATGGAATAGATCACCGGGTAAGTCTCACTATTCACTATCCCAAACCGTAATTTCTATTACTGGGTAAGTCACAAGGAACTAAGGTAAAGAACTAAAACCTCAAACTAACACACCAACCAAGTGGATAGAATTAACCTTTACCGGGTAAGTCTCAGGCTAACTCTCAAGATTGGAATGGAAGCACACTCAAACCCCAATAAAGGATAAACCTTTATTACCTATCGCTTATGATCTTAGGTAAACAAGCAAAGGAATCACCGGGTAAGTCTAATCCTAGGCTTGCATTGAACCAGGAAAGGTGTAACAAGGATAGGGTTTGACAAACTAGATCTTAACTTGGATTAGGATCAGGAAAACATTCACCTCGGTCAGACAGAATCCACCCCGGCCGAGGTGTTTATCAGCTGAGTGAGATGTCCGTCGGTTAAGATAAAGACTCGAGCTTTCAGGGTCCGACTGGGATTAAGATCATTCTATCATCGTCTTTCCCACAACCTTCAGTCAATCACCCTAGAATCGCAAAAGAAACCTAGCCAACAATCATCATGATAACAATAATAAACTTTAATAAGAAAGAATCAATTATCAAACAAGAAGACTTTAAGAAAAGAACTTCAATAACTGAATCAAGTATGTGACAAATTAGTGTTTCCAAGTCACAAATCAACAAGAACAACCAACTAAAAGTAACCACAAGTAGCCTATAGAAATCTCACAAAACTCCTTCAAAGGCTATCTTCAACAAGGAAATCTTCCTTCTTCCTTCAATCTGAAGGAAAATCTTCTGCAATTGCAGGACCTTGATGCAGCGACTGTCTCAGCACGTCTAAGCATGGATTGAATTGTGAAAAATCCAACCCTTTATATAGGAAAATTATCTTCCAAAGATAAAATATCTTAAAAAGATAATTTCCTAAAAATATATCCATATCTCCTAAAATATATCTCCCAAAAATAATATCTGCCTTCCAGAAATCCAGCCCAAAAATATGAGATTTTCTTTCCATAATTAAAAGATCTCATCCAAATAAAATATATCTCGCCGCGTCAGGTTATTCGCCTCGGTTGGGGCGCTCCTCAAAATCACCTCGGTCGAGGTGATATTGTAGCTGACCGAGGTGACTCTGGACTGAATGTGAAATCTCTTAAGTCTAGTCCAAAGTGAATCTTTAATCCATTTCCATGTCTCCTGAATTCCTCCTTAAGCTCCAGAATGTAGATCCAATGACTCCTTAGTTCCTTTAGCTCTATTTTGGTCCAAAACGTGCCGTTTTACCTACGATTACAACGAAACTAGGTGTAGACCTCGATTCCCGCAAAGGTAGATGAAATGACAATATAATCACAGAATGTATGCTCATACATGCAGATTTATGAATATAAAACATCTAAACTGGTCTCAAAATATAGACTATAATACATGCTATCAATTTCGATTTTTGTTTCTCGATTCACCAAACACGAGGCATGAATATGATCCATTTTGATATTGATTCTTGAATGCATGTAAATCGTACAAAATGAGCCATTTAAAGTGTTTTTGTTGACTCAAAGTTATAGGGTACCGTTTATTATTTTAGGTATGATTATCCGATAAATTAAATAATATGAAATATTATATAGATATAAATTATCCAAAACATAAATTGCAAATCGGACCACACTAAAACACAAACAATTCATGACTAAAGATAAGCATGTAGAATTGTACATATAATATTACTTGGGAGCCCCCTTCGTCATACATTGTGAAGATTTATATGGATGACTCACGAAGAGCTGATGATCAAGCTCTTGTTGTTGGTGTTGTTAGGAATCATGAGGGAGGGTGGATGATGGATTTTGGAGTCAACCTTGAGATATGTAGTGTGCCATATGAGATATATTATGTGGCATTAAGATTGGTTAGGAGAGTGGATTTCAAATAATAATTTTGAAAACAGACTCCCGTTTGGCCATTACTCTCCTTAACCGCCCCCTTCCCATCATCAATCTACCTCTACTCTAGTAGAGAGGCGAATAAATCTGCAAATTATTTAACTAGTTTTGCTTATAAATTGCACATTTACTTAAGTGTATTGATATTGATTGACCGGTCGGATATATTTAGGGGGTTGGACTATCTTGTAGAAATAAAATGCGCGATAACCGATGTGTGGAGAGAAGCATACCTTCCACTAAACAAAAAAAAAGAAAAAAAAATAACACAATCTATCTATATACTATATTAAAGTCAAAGCATTTCCTTCAATGTGTTCATCCAACCTTATATTATGCCACGTGTTATTTTTATAGAATTTTGATTTTTTTTAAAAAAATTATAAATATATATTTACCATATTTAAATAAGTCAATAATGTAATAGTATAATTATACTATAATAGAAGTTATATTTATCTATTTACCATACATGTCTTTTTATATATATCTACACATATACATAAACATAAACATAGTTAAAATTATACTAATAGATTTATTATTCTATGATAAAAATTATACCAAAATAACTTTATATATATAGTTATACATATATTTATATATATTAAACATACTTTTTTTAATTTACGTATATATGTTAATGTATTTTAATTTTATTAAAAAATTTGAAGAGCTTATCTATTTATCTATTTATCTATTTACTTATGTTAAAGTATAAGACATTCACACCAAGTGCCATTCATATATTAAATAATTTTTATTTTATAATTTAACTATTTAACTGATAAATAAAAAACTACTAATAAAGATAGTAAATATATTGTTTCCATTTTTAATCTTATCACAACCTTCTACCTATTTTAAAGATATATTTTAATCTTTTCAAATTTATTTATAAAACGATTAAATAATTTTCTATTCTAATTTTATCTTATAAATATATTACTGTTTTTATAAATAGTAAGTATTCACTAAATAAACAAATGTATAAATTATAATAATATTAGTGTTACATCTTCTTTGTTCTTTAAAGATCATATTTAAAATCATCTAAGATTTTTTTTTAACTTGAACTTTTTTTTTTTTTGTAAAACACAATTTTTTAATCTAATAGTAGTTTATGTAAATAATTACACAAAATTGGTTGGAAGTCTCGTAATAAATTGAGCTCCCACACCTTTCTGAATAGTAAAACTAACTCTCTGAAAGATAAAGTCAGTACTTTTGGACCCATTTTCATGGCTTTTGGTAACATTCTTGATTCTCTTGAGGAAACCAATAGCATCATCTCCTAATTCACCAAAGGTGGAGAAGGCAAAAGCCATGAAATCATAACCCTTATTTGAGCAAATCTCCAAATATTTCTTATTCTTCCTCAATGTGGCTTGATAAACGGCATTACCGGGTAGAAACGAATTGTTAGCATTAGTAGTGAAGGGAGAAGCCCCTACCACATCAACACATGTATCTCTACCTTTGTCCCAACCGTAAACGAGGAGATCCCCTGGTCTCAATTCAACCCCTGCAGCATTACTCATGCCCGTGTGAGCTTCCTTTTGGACAACAACTCCCGCCTTACAACAAATGTCAGCTAGAACATCACGAACCATATTGTGTCTATGCTTGGTCCCTATATCCCGACTACAGTGGAGAGCGTGATCTCCAAAAGGGTCCATCTTGTCCAACTCACAACTAGGGCAAGTAGGGTAGCCACTAAACATAGGTACAGAAAGGCGATACTGAAGAATAGAACGATATTGTCGAGGAGGCATAGTTAGGGAAAGCCCAGGAATCGGGGAAGCCAACAAGAAATCTTGGGCCCTGTCCCCTCTAGCAGCATGAAGGACATGGAGTTGTCTCGGGGTAGGACAAAGGGTAAAACTGAGGTTTTCATCGACAAATTTGAAATATCGAGCCGCCAACACGGACATGTAGTTATGGGGGGCGGGGGATATAACAACATCATCAAAACAAAAACCAACTAAATCTGAGAACCTGGTGATCGCATTGGCAAGCATCTGGTCAACATGCTTATGTGATGTATTCTGAGCAAAGGGTGGGACGTTAGTGAGGATTCGCTCCTGCAAATTGGAAGTTTGAAGACGGGATGCCACAAACGCATAGTAGCTAGCATCCAAGGTGGAGTACACACCCAAACCACCAAGCTTTAGCGGGAGGGTAGCTTGCCGCCATTGCCAATGTCCAAACCCGGGACCACCAGTTGTGACAATATGCTCAAGAGACGCACACAATTCATCATCGAAACTAGAAATAGCCTCACGTAAAGCTTACGGGGGGCAAGTACGGAGAGTGAAATAAAGCCTCGAGACCCCGATACAATCCCTCAACAGGAGGAGCTCACTTTGTGGGTCCTCTAACTTTCTAACAATCTTCATATTTTCCACTGTCGTGGACACTCTCTTCATAACCAGATCGTTACAAAAATCCTCATTGGTGCTAGCGGCCCCCCCCAAAAGCTTAACTCCGATCGACGGCCTAGAAATATCATTCGGGAAGAGATCCACCTCCAAGCTCCTCGGATCAACAGTAGGCAAAAAATGTTCAGTTTTGCTAGTATTGACGAATTAGTTAATTGATATTAATTTATTTTTATAAGAGACAAAAAAATAGGATATATAATATCACATAAATTAGTCTATTTTTATCGTCACCTAAAATTATTATTAATTTAATATTAAAATATTTATTTTTATTTTCTCTTCAAATTATTAAATAAATCATTAACATACATCGAAATTGTTTTATAAATTATATTTTTAATTACCATTTGAATTAATTAATTAAAATTATTATTTTTATTTTAAATTATTTTATTATAAATAAAAAAAAAATCCATTAAAATTCAAAATTATACCCGTACAATGGCACGAGAATTATACTAGTTAATCCATTAATGATGAATTATACATATAACCACTGCCCGAACTGCCCGCAGTGCCCGGCTGAAGGCTACAGTGTTTTGTGTTTCCCCCTTTCCCATTGCCGTCTGACGGGGCCTCCACGACACCACCTCTCTTTTACTCTCTCTTTTCTCTCACTCTCGTAGATTGGCGAATTTCTCTCCTTCGAAGTGCGTCTCCATTTTTATCTCTCTCCTTCGCTGGATCTGAGCTCGCAGTATTATCGGATCGATTGGTTTTGGAGCTGGTTGCTGTTTCTCCTTTTTAATCTTGTGTTTGCTTCCGTTCCTGTTTGTTCTATTTGTTCACGAAACCCTAGCTGTCAAATTGGCCGAGATGTCACCTTGTTACGGAGGTAGGGTTTATTGAACTGCAGTCTACAGATAGTGTTATGGTGATAATACAATTATCGTATTAACCTAGGGTTTCTCATTTCGAAGTACATATAGGACTTTTTCCGGTGTGACGCGCTTTGTTATAAATTAGGGTTAGGGATTGATGGTGATCGAGGCTGAATTTTGGGAAAATGCAAGGCTATGCATGGGAGGGAAGACGGAGAGAATAGGAGAAGGATTCGGCACATGTGGTCGGTTGCCTCGCGTGCCTCGACGACAACTGTAGGCATTTGTTCTTCTGCCAATTCTTTTTTTAAGGTAATTAATCTCTTTCCCTCATTCGTTTCTCCTTTTTCGTTCTGATGTATGAATTGTGTTTTAGTGTTCGATTTGGGGTGCGTGCCCGTTGGGAACTCATCGGTATTTCAATTTCTTGTCGGATAAATATCGTCTTTCTCGTTGCCAATTGCGCTAAGTGTTCTACTTTTGCTCCAGATACTCATTTTTGGATCAGTGTTTCCTTTTACTAAACGGGCAATTATTCAAACGTACTACTGTCTGCGGTTTAGTATTCAAGGCTGAGGTCTTGCTTGACCTATCTGTTGTTTTGGCGTGGATGTGTAATTCATAGCTAAGTTTTAATTGCTATATTATTTTTCGGGAGGGGTCTTGCTACTACAGGACAATAGGTTTGTGTTTTTCCCTTTCTCGAATTAAATCATTTTGTGAGAAATATAGTAATTCACTTTAGGTGGCTGGAAAATGGGCAAGAATTATGAGATTGAGTCAGTTTGTAAGGAAGGGAGTTTTCGTATAAAATTACAAAATTGTAGCAGAATTGTTCATTCCAAGCTGACGGCTTTTTTAACAAATCCAAGGATTTTAGTTTTCATGAGGATAGAAAATGATAGAGAGATCTTGCAACTGGTTCCTTCTTTTGGTCAACTTTGTTTCCAGTATGTATGATCTCACCAGCAATGAGTTGCAGAATACATAAATTTGATTAAGGTTACATTTAACTATCAATAAACCCATGATGATGAGAAGGCTCATCGAGGGTTAATACTTCATAAGGTTAAACTTTGTATGTTCTGTTCAAACTATAGTTTGCCATTAGTAAATTCGAGTAGGTTTAAAATATTGGTATGAGACAGCCTCGCAGAAAATGGAGTTGCATTGCTTCCCTGATTGATAATTTGCAAAACATCGGTTGTAGAGTTAATTCGTGATTACTGATTGCGAATTTGCAAGAGGGAATGATTGCGATGTATATTTATGCTTAATGCTAACTTCTCTATTTTAATCCTACATTGTCATTATGTCTCATGGTTTTACTTGTTTTATGGTTTGTTTTTCTAAATAAAATTCTCTTTACTTTAAATTATCAATGTTTCCTTCGTTCACTATGACAGGATGGTCGCAAAATTAATATTGGTGATTGTGCTCTTTTCAAACCACCCAATGATTCCCCACCTTTCGTAGGAATCGTCCGTTCAATATCATCAGATAGAGAAAATAATTTAAATCTAGGTGTCAATTGGCTTTATCGACCTGCTGAAGTTGTACTTGGAAAAGGTGTTGTCCTTGAAGCTGCACCAAACGAAGTTTTCTACTCATTCCACAGGGATGAGACTCCTGCTGCATCATTACTTCATCCTTGTAAAGTCACATTTTTGCCTAAGGGTGCTGATCTTCAATCAGGGATATCTTCATTTGTGTGCAGGAGAGTTTATGACATTAGAAACAAGTGTTTGTGGTGGTTAACAGATAGAGACTACAATACTGTGAGTGTACTATGCTGTTGGTGTTAGCATTTTCTTTAGCTATCATGGTTTTCATATGGCATCCTTGGATGTTGCTATGTGTTTTTGTTTTCATACAGGATCAGCAAGAAGAAATAGATGAGCTATTACAGAAATCTCATTTTGAAATGCAAGAAACAACTAAACAACATCAAGGCACCCCTTCTCCCAAACTTGTAAATGTTGCAACTGCAACATCGCCTTTAAAACACAGTCCAGACTCCATGCAGAATAGTGGTACCTTAGCTTCTCACCCAAAGGGAAAGAAGAGGGAACTAGGAGATCAGACTTCTGAACCCGTGAAACGAATTAAAGATGGTGGGGAATCTTTACCCTCAAGATCCGAAACTATATTGAGATCTGAAATCTCTAAATTAATTGAGAAAGGAGGGCTGACGGATTATGAATCAGTTGTGAAGCTGGTGCATCTCATGCAGACAGAGAAATCTCAGAAGAAGATCGATTGGAGCTGCCGGTCTATGCTTGCTGGTATTATTGCTTCCACTGATAGATTTGATTGCCTTGATCAATTTGTGCAGCTAAGAGGTCTGCCTTTCTTAGATGTTTGGCTCCAGGAAGTACACAAGGGAAAGATTGGTGATTCTAATATTTCTAAGGGCAGTGATAAAGCTGTGGAAGATTTTCTCTTTGTTTTACTTCGAGCACTGGATAAGGTCCCCGTTAATCTTAATGCTCTTCAAACGTGCAATATTGGCAAATCTGTGAATTATCTCCGTTCTCATAAAAACTTGGAGATTCAGAAGAAATCTAGGAGTTTAGTGGACACGTGGAAGAAGCGAGTTGCGGAGGAGATGAAGATCAATGATTCTAAGTCTCCTTCAATCCAGCCTGCTGCATGGCCTTCCAGATCAAGACATGAAATTCCTCAAGGTGCGAACAAGCATACTGGTGGATCCTCTGATACTGCCTTGAGAAGTTCAGGGCAGCTAGCTTCTGCCAAATCTGGTTCTCTAAAGCCAGTTAACGGTGATACTACTACAAGAGCTGCTTGTGTGCCTTCTGGGAGCCAAAAGACATCACAACCACTACCATTGATGGTTTCTAATCATAAAGAGGGGTCAGTCAGGGTATCTTCTACTGGTGGTGGATCTGAACCGCCTCTTACTCTTGTGAACGATGAGAAAAGCACCAGTTCGAGTCAGTCCCATACGAATAGCCAGTGCTCAAGTGACCAGGCTAGGAATATTGTTCCTTCTGGAAAAGAAGATGCTAGGAGCTCAACAGCCAGGTCAAAGAGTAGCCACACGAACACTGGTTCTTCTCGCCACCGAAAATCGGCTAATTGTCCTCAGTTGACAGCTAATTCTTGTCCCCAAAAAGATTTAGGGTCCGGCAGGAATTCATCCGTCCGCAATGTTTCTGGCTCTGATAAATTCGGTGAGTCTACAGTAACATGTGAAAATAATGGGACTGCTTCTGTTGCTGAAAGTAACAAGCATAAAATGACTATTAAAATTCCAAATAGAGGATACAGTCCAGGACAAGTTGTCAACATAGTTTCTAATGAGGATCCTTCTTTTAGGAGTAGTAGAGATCCTTCCCCAGATCCTTGTGAGAAGCATGATGAAAAGAACAGTGCTTCCGAAAATAAGTTGGCTGACGTGATATCCGCTGTTCCACCTGATGAGAAACTACATATATCTGGGGATGATGCTGCAGTTCTGCCAGATGCTTCAACAACTGGGTACCAGTACACTGGAAAGGAGTCACAGTCTAAGAGATCAAACGGTTCATCTTTGAGCTCCATGAATGCCTTAGTTGAAAGTTGTGTGAAATATTCAGAAGAACATGCATCTATGCCTGTGGGAGATGATAGTGGAATGAATCTTCTTGCTAGTGTTGCTACTGGTGAAATCTCCAGGTCTTATGCTGCCTCTCCAGCAGTTTCTCCACAGAGAAACAATTCTATGTCAGAAAATGCCAATGTAGATGGCGAAGGTAAATCTGGTTTGAATAGAATGATGGTGTTTTATTGGCTCATTAGTGTTTAAAAGTAGGCGAGAATTCTTATTTGGATCATTCTTTCATTGCAGGGGCTACACGATGCAATGTTGGAGCCAGCAGTAGACATTCTAGTTCATACAACGAGGATCCATCGCAAAATGGAAGCCCCATTTTGAAGAGCAATGGAAAATTGGACAGCTTTGCAGTTGATGCTTCTATATCCGTTTCTCCTGCCTGTGCAGCAGGGAAGATTGATGAAGGTGGAAATGAGGAGCAAATCCTTGTGAAGGCAGCACTTGTCAAAGATGAGAATGACGATTCAGGATCTTGTGTGAAACCGATATTACAAGCTTTGCCTGCCAAAGGTGTGCTCAAGGATGATATGAAAAGTGAGGAATGTGTGAATGAAGCTAAAGAAGATTTATTGATCTGCCCATCTAATTATGATGTAAAGAATAATTATGATCAGGGGCTGAATACTAGTGTGCCATTGGAGCATGAACCGACTTGTTTGTCAACCTACCCAGGGTCTTCAAATACGGAAAATGGACAGGTAGGTGATTCTTTTCGCACTAATGAAGATTCGGTTCTTGAACAGTCTGCTAAAAGGGTAGCTGAAGATGCCGTATTGGTAGAGGATTGCAAAAATGTGCCTGATTGTGGAAACAAGAGAACCAAGCAAGAAAGCAATGCTTCCTTGAGTTCCCATCGAGAAGAAGGGACTGCTTTGGTTTCTGTTGGATTAGAAGAAAAGAAAGAGTCTGTGACTGTCAACTTTGAACATGAGGAGACAGTAGGTGGGTCACAAATTTGCTTAAAGGAATCTGAAGTATTTAGTGTTCATGTAGAGAGAAAAGACGTCCATGCTTTGTCTGCCAGCAATGCTTCATCACTTGGAGGAGTTGTTTCAGAAACGGGTAAAAGGCTTGAATTTGATTTGAACGAAGGGTTTAACATGGATGATGCAAAGAACGGGGAGCCAGTTAAGTTGGCAGCTACTCCATTTCCTCCCTATATCACTACTTCACAGTCTGCTGTATCTTCAGCATCTTGTAGTTTGCCTGCTTCTGTTACTGTAACTTCTGCTGCAAAAGGACCCTTTGTTCCTCCAGATGATTTATTGAGGAATAAATCTGAGCTTGGGTGGAAAGGATCAGCTGCCACGAGTGCATTTCGTCCCGCTGAACCACGAAAATTGCTCGATAGCTTGATGACAGGCCCTAATAAGGCATCTGTTAAGGAATCCATTGCTCCTAAACCGGTCCGACCTGTCTTTGATTTTGACCTCAATGTGTCGGATGATAATTTTATGCAAGATTTGAGTTGTCTGAAATCTATTGATGAAGTAGATCAGAATCCTGGCTGCAAGAGTGCTGGTCTTGAGCTTGACTTAAATAAAGTTGACGATGTTTCTGAAATGGGGGGATATCACTTGGCTGAAAGTTTCCAAAGATTTGAAGTTCCATTGCCTTTTCAGTCTTCAGATATTATCAGCACTAATAGGAACTTCGATTTGAATGACGGTCCTGCTGCAGATGAATCAACATACAACCAGCTTGTGCATGGCAGCATTCCTCCACGGGCTACATTTGGTTTGAGGATGAATAATGCGACTGCAAGTAGCTTATCCTCGTATTATTCTCATGGGACCACTTACTCAGCAGTAACTACTCCATCAGTGCTGCCTGATATTCCAATTATTGGGGCCCCAGGTCCTCATAGAGTTTTAGGTGGACCAGTTACATCCTCGTCATTTAATGCCGAATTCTACCGTGGATCGGTGTTGGCGACTTCTCCTGCTGTGTCTTTCGCCACAGCTCCTTTTCAGTACCAAGTTTTACCTCTTGGAACTACATATCCATTCCCCACAACTTCCATGTCAGGCGGCTCTGCTGGCTACATGGATCCGTCATTAGGGGGCAGATTTTACACCCCTACTAACCCCGCTCAGTTGGTTGGCCCGTCTACTGCTGTTTCATCTCAGTATCTTCGTCCTTGTGTTGTTAGTGCTCCAGTGGTTAGCGGTAATGGGGTAGGTGAAAGTAGTCAGAAGTGGGTTAGACAGGGTTTAGATCTTAATTCTGGTCCAGTAGCTCTAGATGTTGAAGGTAGAGATGATTCGTTGCTTTTGGCATCAAGACAGCTTCCTGCTGTCGATTCTCGCTCCCTATTAGATGAGCAGACAAGGACATATCAAGCTGCTGTCGGTGTTCTGAAAAGGAAGGAACCTGAAGGAGGGTGGGATAAAGACAGGATGAGCTACAAACAATCTTCATTGCAATAGCTGCCAACCATTGCACCTTAATGGTGTACATTTGAAGCTTGTGTAAGACATTTATTTTCCTAATTCACGAACGTAGGAAAAATCTAACACTGTAGGAAAGGGATTAGTGGAATGGATCTTCGATACCCTCAATAAAACCCTTGAAGAAATGGGACACATTTGATGGCGTGTCAAGCGTAGAAGTTCAACTTAACTAATCTTTTGCACCTTCTTTATAATTGATTGAATAGGTGATCTAAAATCTCTAGCGCTGTGATTCCAAATATATAGGAATAGTATTGAATGCGTCCCTTGAAAGCAAGATGCAAACAGCAGTTTGAAATTTGACTAGGGTTTTGTTTTTTCTGGTCTTTGCAGTTGATGGAGGATCGCCAAGGATAACATAAAGGAGGCAATCACTGGCCCATGACGCCATGGTGAGTGAATAACGTGATGTATTTGAAAGGCTCGAATCCTTCACCGTATGCCAGTCAAAAGGCTCAGCTATACTTGTGAGACTTAGAATGGACCTTAGTGTTGTTTTGTTGAAAAAGAATTTATCCTTGGTATACGGTCTTAATTCGCCTTGTGTAGATAGTTCAAAACTGTTGGGAAAAGAAAAAGAAAATTAGGGTGCCCTCTGTTATGCAGATCAGCAGATGTTTAATCCCGGTGACCAAGCTGACTTCTGAAATGCGATTTGTTCGCTTTTTTGAAAGAAAACACTTCAGAGTTCATCAGCGCAGGATGTTGAATTACTGGAATGTTAGAAGTTGCTTTCAAATGTGCTTTGGTTTCACTCATAATCATCGCCTGAATGTTTTCGTTTCTTCTGTGGTATTTTCTGTATATAAAGAATTGGGTTTTGTTTTTAATCTTTCTGCTGTCAACTGTGAAATATGCTGCTGAAATCATGCAAAAACAGGTCATGTTTCTCCATCTGTGCCTGACTGCTTGTCATCAATGTTAACTGGTCGGCATATGGGCAACCGGCAATTGGCGTCATTGGCTTGTCTGATGAACTGTGCAAGTAATATCCGTGATTCTGTCTGTGAATGCCTATGGGACTTGCAAATTGAATCCTTGATTTGGGTACAGTTGTCTTTCCTTGTCTGAACCAATCGTCTCGGAACAGATGATTGTTAGCTTCCAGGTATTGTACGTGTCAAGTTTGATTCAGTCGTCTTGAAATTTATGGACTGCTGGGTAGTACTGTTTGAATTCCTGTCCGGACCAGAATTTAGGGCCGAAAACTTATTATTGGACTGGATTTGGACCGAATATTCTGGTATGGTTTAGACCGATTACCCAAATTTTTAAGTGGTCCAGTTTTTGGTCCCAAAAAAGTATACAAAAATTTTCGGTACAAACCGTAGTCGAACAATAGGTTTTCGGTCCGGGCTAGAGATGTTTTCTGGGTCTTCCCGTTTTAGTTTAAAGAATACCCGAGTGTCCAAATACCATTTCGTACCTGCAAAAATGCTTACATAAAAGGTGAATGGGGTCGATGCGGTTGAATATTTTCCAGCACGGATGTCACTTGCATTGGATCCACAACAAGCCTCGTATCCATTGGCATACCTCCGAAGTAGGAATTTCATACTTGTTATCACGGACATCAATACCCACACACCATTGACCAACTCCTCGTATGACTAAAGTGAAAAATCATCTAAGATAGGTGTCATGCAACCAAGTTCATAGGCCAAAGTAAATATCTTCTTTTTAACATTATGTTTACACGTTTGACTTCGCCTAACTCATTAAACTCAAGAGGTTTGCTTCCATGCCATACATGAGGACACGCAAACAGTACATTTGTGTCTCTTTCACCCAATATGTGTGTTGTACTATATGAAAACATTTAAGTTTCGTATCCACATAGAATTTGATTATTTATTTGGCAATTGAGTTTTCGAAAGTTTAAGGAAAGAGGAAAATAAAGGATATAAGCATGAGAAGCGAATCAAATGGGCAGAGTAAAGTGAAATGTATAAAAGATGATAGGTAAGGCTCTAGGATTGAGAGATTCAATCTCCTATCTAGATTGAATATTTAGCTCAATGAAAACAATCTAGATTCAATATTTAGTTCAATGAAAACAATCCATCATGCAAGTTGATATATAAGCATAGGTAGGTGGTCTCATTTTAGAATTTCACACACATTTTGAATGTGTGAAATGACTCAAATCAATAAATGATGAGGACTAAAACATGAGTCTCATATATCGTAAATATTACAAGATCTGATTGTGGTAAGGGTCGGGATTGAACGTTGGAAAAGCAGTGAGATGATTTGACAAATTAATCGTAACACCAAATAATATAATACAAAAAAAGAGAGAAGAAAATCCAAGAAGTCAGACGATCAGAGTATGGAGGTCGGTTGATCGGAATGAGAATAGAGGAAATATGAAAGTGAAGATAAAACAATCACAAAATGAGAGAAAACATACAAGTCGGCCGAACACTAGAGACTAGTCGGCTGACTGTTAGAAGATGACAAAAGACAATTCATAGAAACTAAGGGTGAAGGAAGTATTTTTCATTACATGATCCAAAATCAATAATATCCCGAGTAACCAAGTTCGTAGTATCAAGGATTGTAAAAGAGTTTCATGTCAGAATCACCACAACAAACATATCAAATATAACCCAATCCGAACAAAATATAAATCATGTTACGAGGAGACAATTATACTCGGCTTTTGCATTTTGTAGAATATGAAAGACGTCAATAACCCAACTCCAGCATTTTGCAAGCAACGGAAGATCAAATAGTATAAAAGCAGTTACATGCTCGAATCTTACATTTTGCATAGAAAAACCCTAAACTGCCATAACACACACAATATATATATATAGATAATATGAGAACAAGCTTATCGTGTAATCATGAGAATATATTCGTAATTATTATTAGTTTTGTTACGAAGGTGTCATATCGTTTAATGTATTATTCGTAGTTATTATTGGTTGAGTGAATTATTCGTAGTTATTGTTGGTTGAATGGATTATTCCTAATTATTATTATTCGTAGTTATTATTAATTATGATATCTACTCTAAATCTCGACCCTTAATACTCACCATCCGACATTTTAAGATTGTTCTCATGATTACACGATAAGCCTGTTCTCATGGGAACCGCACCTTATATATATATATATATATATATATATATATATATATATATATATATATATATATATATTCATAAGGATAAAGATCATTGTAAATATCATAGATTATCAATGCAATCGGGCCGTTCAAATCCTAGAACGAGAGAATTTATCAAGACATAACTTACAAAAAGTCAAATCTTTTAATAATCGGAGAAGAATGGACAGGTCAGACGATTGATGGGCATTGGTTGGGCGATCACCATTGTACAACATAACTCTTTGAAACTTTTGAATGAAAAATGGATTAATAAACTATTGGCCATAACACCTTGTTTAAAGGAGGATTTCTAACATCGTCATCCTAGGGTTTGTTGTTCGCTCCAAACGGTGTGTGCAAGCTTTAAATTTATAACCCTAGACTTAAGCTTAAAACAAGGATGCGAACCCGCAGTGTACGGGTCAATCGTAGTAAAAGCAAGAAAATTCCAGGGGTCGATCACAGGGACTCGGTGAAACAGAGTCAATACGGTATGCTATGTCAATTCTAACCACAAGAGCAATTAACACAATCAAAGATGAATAAGATGTCAAATAAAGCAAACATGTAATTCTAGGGATTAAAGCGTCTAGTTGTGGTTCCAACTTAAGATCTGTAGATAAGCGGACAAAGCTGAGATTTTTGCGTGGGGAAGGTGTTTCTAAAGTGGAGTAGATCACCGGGTAAGTCTCACTACACACTAATCCCAAACCGTAACTCCTATTACCGGGTAAGTCTCAAGGAATTAAGATAAAGAACTATAACCTCAAACTAACATACCATCTAAGGGAATAGAATCAACCTTTACCGGGTAAGTCTCAGGCTAACTCACAAAGATGGGATGGAAGCACACTCAAACCCCAATAAAGGATAAACCTTTATTACCTACACTTATGATCGTTGGTACACAAACTAAGGAATTACCGGGTAAGTCTCATCCTAAGCTTGCTTTGAACCAGGAAAGGTATAATAAGAATAGGATTTGGCAAACTCTAACACTTAACTCTCAGTTATGGATCAGATAAGTCACCTCGGTCAGCCAGTTTCCACCTCGGCCGAAATGTTCATCGACTGAACGAGGTGCTTAGGGTTAAGGTTAAAGACTCGAACTTTCAGGATCCCACTGGAATCTAAGATTATTCTATCATTGTTTTTCCCACAACCTTCAGCCAATCACCCTAGAATCACACAAGGAAATTAGCCACTCATCATCATCATAAAAGTATTAAATGTAAGGGAAGAAGGTGAATATTTGAACAAAGAAGAATTTAATGAAAAGACTTCAATAACTGAAACAAATATCACACAAAAGCGTTCCTTGGATAATAATCCAACAAGACAAGACAACAATTGAGGGAATTGAAGACAATCTTACAAAACCCTTCAATAAAAGCTATAAAAGCTATGGACTTCAATCTTCCTTCAACCTTCAAAAAGGTTCTTCAATTCTCCCAACTTGGAGTAGGCTGCGGCTGCTGCGTGTGTAAACCCTGATCGACGGTATAGCGTGATCCGAAGATGATTGAATTGTGGAAAATCCAACCCTTTATATAGGAAAATTACCCTTCCAAAGATAAGATATCTTAAAAAGATAATTTCCTAATAAAATCTATCCATATCTCCTTAAAATAAATATCTTCCTAAGATAATTTTATAGGAAATATCTTAAAAGATAACTTCCTAATAAAAATATATCCTATCTCCTAAAATAAATATTTTCTTAAGATAATTTTATAGGAAATATCTTAAAAGATAATTTCCTAATAAAATATATCTTATCTCCAAAATAGATCTCCTAAAATAAATTATCTTCCTTCCAGAAATCCAGCCCAAGAATATGAGATCTTCCTTCCAAAAATAAAAGATCTCAGCCAAGAATAAAATATTCTCGCCGCGTCCCAGGTGTTCGCCTCGGTCGAGTCGACTTCTCTGGATCACCTCGGTCGAGGTGAATCTGTGGTCAACCGAGGTGAGTCACAACTGAATGTGAAATCTCTCAAATCTGGTCCAAAGTAAATCTTTAATCCATGGCTATGCTTCCTGGATGTAGCTCTAAATGACTCATGACTCCTTTTGCTCCTTTTTGATGCAAAACATGCCATTTTACCTACGATTACAACAAAACTAGGTGTAGACCTCGATTCTCGCAAAGGTAGATGAAATGGTAGTAAAATCACATAATGTACATACAAACATGCAGATTATGAAAGATAAAACGTCAAAACAAACCCCAAAATATAGACTATAATTCATGCTATCAAAATACCCCATACTTAGCCCTTGCTTGTCCCCAAGCAAGTTCTGCATATAGAAGACAAGGTAGAATGGATTATAAGTCGTAAAAATCAATGAAAAGTCTTTCAAAACATTTTATGGTGTGCAACTATCATAGATCACTCTAAGAGAATACTTCATGGAATTTAAAAACTCAATATGCTCAAAACATTTTATAAATATAGGAAAGTTGTTCATCTTTGCATAAAACCATAGAATGCATAATAAATCATAATTATCAAAATTAATCATGTATAATCCGATTTAGACCGCTAAGTCAATCAACAAGCTCAAGGTCTCAAGGGCTTCCCAAAAGAAAAGGTCAAGAAACGTGTAGGGTAGGGATGTATGTAAGGTAATGTGGTGCTAGAATCCGGGAAAAGGATGAACTTCACTTTCACTTTGACTTGCAACATCTTCCACCAATAAGCTTTGCTTATTTCACACTTTTTTTCTTTTTACTTTACTTTTTGGGATGCATGGACAGAGGTGCACAATAACCGAAGCCTAGGAAATCAGCAATCATCAATTTCTTGAGATGCATCAAACCTTTGATGCACATACCATGACCCGTTAGGAATATCGCTCAATCCGACTTTGGCAAGACACAAACACCCGGCTATGTGAATGGTGCCGAGTTACTCATCTTCATGATTGACTTCCCCAAACCTATTATTACTTTCTAACACTTTCACTTCCAGCCCACTTCTCAAACTTTACTTCACTTGCTTTCACCACTTCGCTTGCTTCCAAATTCCCGGATAGGTAAAGGGAGGCAAAATGTATATGAGGGGTTAAGCATGATCAAGAAGAAGAAGAGAGAAGAATGAATTGCCTTGGTCTTTCCAGGAAGAAAGTGAGAGAACTTATCTTGCGGTGTCAACCTTCAAACTCAACATAATTTGGATAAAAACAAAGTATTAAACATGCCAATAATTTCAAACAAAGCATTTAGCAACTTAAACATATTATAAAACCTTTCAAACACATAAAGAATTCAAAACCAGTCAGTAAACAAGATCTTCACTGAGATCATATCCAGATAAGTAACACGAAAAATCGTTTTCGAAAACTCTCAGTTAACACACCTCGGTCGAGGTGTTCTTGGTTCAACCGAGGTGAAGCACCTCGTTTGGCCAGAACTGACTCGGTCGAGGTCAAAAAATTTTTTTTTTTTAAAAACCATTTTTTTTTCAGTTTCGACGTTTTTCTCAATCAAATAACCTGTAGGTATGCATGTAATATCAGATAATCATATAAATGCAGAAGTGAAGCATAAATAGAATATCCGATGAAATGTAATACATCAAAAGTAGTCGAATACATCAAGTAGTCATATAAGTGCAAACACCCCATACTTGGGACACACTGTCCCAGTGGGTTAAAATAAGTCTAAGGACAGGATACTCACCGAACATAGCTAAACTGCATGAAGAAGTAAGAAACAGCTCCCATATAAGACCATCTCGGTTGGCGAAGTACATCTCGGTCGAGGTGTTCTGACAGTACCCGAGATGTATCTCAGTAAAGCTCGTTTCCTCAACTTCCCGAAATTTCGTTCTTCCAGTGTAGCCCCTGAACTGTGATCCTTCCTTTTGGAATACCTGGTTGTTGTCTAGAGGAAACAAAAACAAAGCAGCTATCTAAACTAAACTAGATAAGGGAGAAGAAAGCAATACCTTGGGTTGCCTCCCAAGAAGCGCTTGGTTTAAGGTCGCTAGCTGGACCCTTCTCCATAGAATTACTCAATGTACCTTGAACACCATGGAGTGCTCATCACATCCATCAAAAAATTCTTCCAAAAAGGTTCCGGTTCCTAATTTCACCGGCAAATGGTAAGATCTCCCACGTACAAGCTTGTACGGTTTGATTCTCACCGGAATTCTTCTAGCCTTCCTGCACTTTAATGGGATATAATCTAGCCTTGCGTCCCATCCTTTCCTTGATCGAGAAAACAATTTCTCGAGAATTATAGCAGCTTCCCCATCTATACCTTGGGGATGGTACAGGGTCCTGAGCATGCGAGGGACCCCATACTTGAACAAGAGACACTTCATCGCCTTAACGGTGTAGTGCTTGCCAACTCCACTCCTCATGATCCGAGGAGCTTCCTCTTCCAACAATTTCAAGGAAGACTTCATCTTGATCTTGGGAGGTTCTTTCGGAAGAGACCTCCAACTCTTCGGTGCTTCCCTGAAGAAATTTAGAACTTTAGTAGGAAATTCAAACGAAGTAAGAGAAGTTACCTTGTAAAGTTCTCCAAAGTTTGAGACAAGTTTCATGTTGGGTTGATAGTCCACCCACGAAATCTCTCTCAGTTCTGCTGGTCTTTCTTCAACTTTGACCACAATCTCAGTAATTTGGCCAAGGTTCTCTGCATCTTCCACTTCTGGTTTTGCAGTTTCTTCCATCTCGGCCGAAATCTCTTCCACCTCGGCCGAGGTCTCAACAGTCGGATCGAGATCTTCCACATCCCCCTCTTCCTCAGAAGCTTCAGGAGAAACTTCCGGTTCGACCAAAGGAATGCTTGGAACGTGCAACACTTCCTTATGCTCCTCTTTCGGCTTAGCATAGGATAGGGTGCTTTCCTTGAGCTCCTCCACCTTCTTCATCAACTTCTCCAATCTTGATTCGAGAGAGTCTTCAAAAGGTTGCTCATAAATGTTTTTAGGGACATTCTTCTCATCCCATATCGCAAGTTCACGCTGAATGGTCTCTTCTCTTTCCCATTCATTGCTGAACCAATAGAAGGAGTACTTCTCCTCCAAGTATTCATAATGGTCCGCCCTAGCACTTTGTCTTGCTATCCAGGCTGGATCAAATGTAGTCATCGGAAATCCTGAAAACTACAAAACTCATAGAAAGAGTAGTTAGTAGCAACAGGGGCAAATGCCCCGAAAGCAAACCGTAACCGGCTCGGTCTAGACCTAGTCCCCGGCAACGGCGCCAAAAACTTGTTCTTTGGCGAAACTCTGTTCCGTTGCTGGAACAAGAACTTCGTATGTACCTAAGAACACAAACCTGCAAGAACACTCAAAAGAGATATCAAATAACAAGAGCAAAGCTCCCAAGCTTGACAACCGATAACCGAATTCGGCCTAAACCAAATCCCCGGCAACGGCGCCAAAAACTTGTTCGCTCCAAACGGTGTGTGCAAGCTTTAAATTTATAACCCTAGACTTAAGCTTAAAACAAGGATGCGAACCCGCAGTGTACGGGTCAATCGTAGTAAAAGCAAGAAAATTCCAGGGGTCGATCACAGGGACTCGGTGAAACAGAGTCAATACGGTATGCTATGTCAATTCTAACCACAAGAGCAATTAACACAATCAAAGATTAATAAGATGTCAAATAAAGCAAACATGTAATTCTAGGGATTAAAGCGTCTAGTTGTGGTTCCAACTCAAGATCTGTAGATAAGCGGACAAAGCTGAGATTTTTGCGTGGGGAAGGTGTTTCTAAAGTGGAGTAGATCACCGGGTAAGTCTCACTACACACTAATCCCAAACCGTAACTCCTATTACCGGGTAAGTCTCAAGGAATTAAGATAAAGAACTATAACCTCAAACTAACATACCATCTAAGGGAATAGAATCAACCTTTACCGGGTAAGTCTCAGGCTAACTCACAAAGATGGTATGGAAGCACACTCAAACCCCAATAAAGGATAAACCTTTATTACCTACACTTATGATCGTTGGTACACAAACTAAGGAATTACCGGGTAAGTCTCATCCTAAGCTTGCTTTGAACCAGGAAAGGTATAATAAGAATAGGATTTGGCAAACTCTAACACTTAACTCTCAGTTATGGATCAGATAAGTCACCTCGGTCAGCCAGTTTCCACCTCGGCCGAAATGTTCATCGACTGAACGAGGTGCTTAGGGTTAAGGTTAAAGACTCGAACTTTCAGGATCCCACTGGAATCTAAGATTATTCTATCATTGTTTTTCCCACAACCTTCAGCCAATCACCCTAGAATCACACAAGGAAATTAGCCACTCATCATCATCATAAAAGTATTAAATGTAAGGGAAGAAGGTGAATATTTGAACAAAGAAGAATTTAATGAAAAGACTTCAATAACTGAAACAAATATCACACAAAAGCGTTCCTTGGATAATAATCCAACAAGACAAGACAACAATTGAGGGAATTGAAGACAATCTTACAAAACCCTTCAATAAAAGCTATAAAAGCTATGGACTTCAATCTTCCTTCAACCTTCAAAAAGGTTCTTCAATTCTCCCAACTTGGAGTAGGCTGCGGCTGCTGCGTGTGTAAACCCTGATCGACGGTATAGCGTGATCCGAAGATGATTGAATTGTGGAAAATCCAACCCTTTATATAGGAAAATTACCCTTCCAAAGATAAGATATCTTAAAAAGATAATTTCCTAATAAAATCTATCCATATCTCCTTAAAATAAATATCTTCCTAAGATAATTTTATAGGAAATATCTTAAAAGATAACTTCCTAATAAAAATATATCCTATCTCCTAAAATAAATATTTTCTTAAGATAATTTTATAGGAAATATCTTAAAAGATAATTTCCTAATAAAATATATCTTATCTCCAAAATAGATCTCCTAAAATAAATTATCTTCCTTCCAGAAATCCAGCCCAAGAATATGAGATCTTCCTTCCAAAAATAAAAGATCTCAGCCAAGAATAAAATATTCTCGCCGCGTCCCAGGTGTTCGCCTCGGTCGAGTCGACTTCTCTGGATCACCTCGGTCGAGGTGAATCTGTGGTCAACCGAGGTGAGTCACAACTGAATGTGAAATCTCTCAAATCTGGTCCAAAGTAAATCTTTAATCCATGGCTATGCTTCCTGGATGTAGCTCTAAATGACTCATGACTCCTTTTGCTCCTTTTTGATGCAAAACATGCCATTTTACCTACGATTACAACAAAACTAGGTGTAGACCTCGATTCTCGCAAAGGTAGATGAAATGGTAGTAAAATCACATAATGTACATACAAACATGCAGATTATGAAAGATAAAACGTCAAAACAAACCCCAAAATATAGACTATAATTCATGCTATCATTTGTGATCGAAAAATTTATCAAACCCTATCTTTAGTTTAAAAGAGATGAAAACGTCCATATGGATAGGCTAAAAGATAACCTATAAATAAAAGGGATAAAAGGAGAAAATAATCTTCCAAAACTCGTTAGTGTGTGGGACCAATCGGCTAACCTTGTGGGATTGTTCGTCCGATCACATGAAAATGAACTGGATTGCATCGTTCTAGAGAAAGAGTCAATGGCTCAAACAAATAGTGGAAGTCGGTTGCTCGATTCTTTGTGGTCGGCCGATTGTTTCTAAAACTTTTAGCAAATCTTAGTTACTCACTCTCAGATCTTAATTAATTTTTTCTTGACCTTGAATTCCTTGACCGCATGGAGAATCTTAGTATGTTGAGGATATTCTTCCGTATATGACTAAATTTTAGCTTCGGAAAGGCCTATAATGCCTACAATAATGTTAATACATAAGCATATCTCCAAAACACAAAAGAGAATGAAATCTACCAAAATACAATACAAAACTACACTATATGCTCAAGACGCGGATAAGGACGAGGGTGGAAAAAGGCGCTACAATGAATGTAATCAAATACCCCATACTTGAACCGTACTTGTACTCGAGTAAGCTCCGAAGATACCTCTGTGTGAAGGGTTCACATTCTTGTCTACCTTGGCCAATAAGATAAAGTTCAAACAAACAATTCATCATAACACAAATCATTGTAATAAAGATAAGCCAAAGCTCATAAGTTTTATGATCATCAAGGTAATGTGTATGAATCACTCTCACATCTTTTTAGACAAAGAATATCTCCCAACTCAACAAATATGTAGTGACCAATAACCATATGCTTACCATAGCATTCTTAATCTTCATAGTTCACTTTCCTGCAATTACTATATGAATCAAGAGGTCTTTTATAGGGTTGTATCATGTTCAGGGGAAAAAGAAATTAAAGGTGGGAGATAAAAAGTCGTGTGTTACAATAAATCCAAGAACTAAGAGGATCAACCAAGCATCATTGAGAGGTCGATCGTCCAATCACCAGGTTGTGGTTGAACGACTTGTTACGAGTATCGATAGTAAACCACTTTGTTTCTTGGATTGATGGCACTTTTGTACCTTTTGCATTTCCCGCTTTAGGAACCATGCACGTACTTGCACTTTGCTTTCTTTTCTCATTTGCACGATTTCACCTCCTAATTTCTACATAGGTCAAATGAGGCCAAAAACATGGTTATAGTATTTTTGTAGAGCTAACAAAGAAAGGGATAAGAACACAAGAACATGTTAAAGAGATGATAACATATTCAAATGGTGGAAAGGGATTTATAGGCTTAACAAAGAATTTCGTTACCATTTTCATATATATATATAAAAGCAAGAGAAAGCATACGATCTCGAAAAAAGAGTTCATTGTGAGCTCTAGATGATCAAAACATAGTGGATATCACTCATGGAAAAGAACACATAAAATGTGTAAATGCTTAATAGTTCTCACGAGGTTATGTCATTAAAAAATCACTTATCTGTTACACCCCAAATCTCAGACTCGGGACATTACGGGTTAGGACCTCACAATGGGTCCCGACCATAGCTCGACAACAATAATACTAGATCTTACAACAAGGCACATAAGATAAAAAAATATAGAAATCTAATGCCAAAGTATGCATGCCATATAAGGTACCGACACTCAACCGAGGTACAAAGGTAGAATTGAAACCATAAACGATCTATCAAAGTCTACTACAAAAGACAAACAAAACCCAACCCGTCCTATCAACGTTCGGGAAACCCAGCTGACTACCTCCTCCGAATCACTCGGCAGCTTCCCTATCCTACAATACATCTAACAACACGGATAAATTGTTAGTTAACTATAACATAAAGGAAAGATACTAAAGCACAAACACACACAATGAACACAATAAACATCCATCATGCTATCACATAGATCCGGTTATTATTATCTTCATTAAGCCACCCACCTTATTAATTATGAGTGTGATACGAGAAGTCACGGACTATCGCCTTCGGACATTATTCAGCTGGAGTGGATCAGCGCACCAATCCGTATACCATGTGAAATGGACCTAAACCATCCCCATATATCCAAATCTGGCCTAGTCACGAAGCACCTCCCAGACTCCCTCGGGAGAATTGGACAAGTAATCACCGCCCGTTACTCGTGGGCCAATACATATGTTGGTAAATAAATATATATACTACCTAAGGCAAAACACAATATCAAACACCACTCAAGCATCAATCAATCATGTCACATTAGCTAAGTAAGTCCTACAAACTTACCACAAATCGACTATCCTCAGCTATCAACAAAACTAGATCGGAACTCACTCCTCGAAGCCTGATATAAATCAATACAAGGTGTTACTATCACAACACAACCATATGAAACTACATCTAAGCAGTTTCCTATCGAAAGCCATCTCCACATACTTGGGACACAACCTACAACTAGCCTACTACATGGGATTTACTCATGGTCAGATAGGCTACCTATCATGATTCTACATCATGCTCAAAAGGTACAAGGAAGGAGGGAAGAGATACCACAAGATCACACTTAAGTCGGAAGAACGACTTAAGTGTCTCACTAGAGGAAAACCGTAGCCGCGCTGGTGAAGAGGCGCAGGGGCGACAAAGACACAAAAGCCACACCGCGGCAGGAGAGACCGGCAGGGGTGGTGAGGTGCGGTTGCAGGGAGTGCAGGCGCAGTGGCGACACTGGCGACAACGAACTCCGTCTTCTCTTCTTCGATCGATCAATCTACTCAATCAGACTATCATGTAGCCTCTAGGTGATCAAGGAACGGAGCGAAGGAGGACTTACCCTTCCTTATCACGGAATCGAAGTAAGGGCTTCCTCCCGATAAAACCACACGGATGGTTCTCCAAGGCTACTCACTACAGTTCCGGTGAGGGCGAACAACACAACGTTGCTGTTGGCAGAATCGGGATGGAAAGAAGGAGATGAAGGGAGGGGGAATAAACAAAGAAGAAGGAAAACAGAAGAGGAAGAAAGAGGGATTCTCACTTACGTCAAATCTCGAAGGTGAAGAGCTTCAGCAAGACGGCATGGTTTAGAAGAGGAAAAGAGAAAGGTAGGGTTTTGGATAATTAAAAAGGTGAAGGGTTTGTAACCGTCGAAGGTAGTTGCCAGCCCTACGGGTCCACTATTTTACCGCCCCGCGGTAGTTGCCAGTCTTGCGGGTCGGCGTACTTGCGGCACACCCATGCCGCCCCCGCGGTCGACGCTCTTGCGGCTCTCTAAGGCCGCTCATTCGGTTCTTCTACCCGAGACCTACCCTAAGGGTCTCCAAAGAACCGGGTGTTACATCATTACCCCCTAAAAGAAGTTTCGTCCCAAAACTTAGACCCAAAGATTCTCACGTCAAGAACTCTTAGTACCCGTCACAACTCGCACGGAAGTCGCAACTTCCTAACTGTTCACCCGAAAGTGTGCGTGCAAATAAGTTTTAAATTATTAAAATTGAAATTAAGCAAGCGAACCTACAGTGTACAGATTGGCGTAGTAAAGAAAGAATTCTAGAGTATCGAACTCAAGGATTTGGGGGATCAAATTCAGTTCACAAATTATCGAGCGAATAAAGTATAGAAGCTTTGCAAATATTGCGAAAACAACAATCCTAAAGATCCAACTATCCAATTGTGGCAATCGATTCAAGATAATCTATAGATATAAGGACATAGTCGAGATTGCAAAGGTATAACTAATGTAAGGTTATGTACGGTGAAGTTCCAAAACCCTATATAACTCACCCAAGGACTCTCTCTATAAAGGTTGTTGAGGCTGCAGTATAGAAAGGATCTAAGGATAAGAATTACTTTCAAATACCAATGCCCAAACCCAAGGAATCAAAGATAAACTAAAACGGTTAAGGTTGTGACACTGGAAACCGAAATAGAGGATGTTGAGTCTCACTACTACCTAGGAAAGGTAAGCCAAGGCTAGGTTAAAGCAAATCTTTAACTTTGGATTAAAGCAAAAGTCGTAAAACAAAGGAAATCACGGCTAGATCTTGAGTTTCCACGGCTGTGGAACTCAAGAACAGACCGTGGAAAAGGCTGTCGATGAGGTTTCTCACACTCTCAGGGTCCAATTTGTTTACGATCGATCTATCATCATCTAAGCCACAACTATCAACCCTTTACCTTAGAATCGTTAAAGGGTTTTAGCAAATAATCATAGTCATTGAATCAAAAATCAAATTAAGAAGAAAGAAAGATAAAAACCCTCGAAAACTCAATAACCAATCAAAGTCAATCTCAAATCCGAATAACAAAGTATTATGTTTAATGAATTCAGAATATGGAACAAGAATCCTCACAGAAATCTTAAGTAACAACGAAGAACGGAGTGTCAATCCGTCTTCAAAGGCAAACCCAAAAAAATCTCGAAGTACACAATCTTCAATATTGCGTCTTTCTTAAGCCACGATCCGAAATCTCCAATCTTCCGTCTCAATCCTTAGCGCGGAATTTCAAGCGAAGGTCAAATGAAGCCCTAGGCAACAATCCTCGAACACTCCCTTCTCAAGCCTTCTTATAGGGCGAAATAGGGTTACGAGAAAAGCCCAATAATCGTCGCTGACGTGGCAAATATGACACGTCACTTCGTCATGGAAATTACGGCCAAGTACAAGATTCCACGGCCGTGGTTTTGGGCGTGGAACTCTATGATATTCTCCAAAATCACTTTCTACGAACCAAAACCACATCCACGGCCGTAATTTAGGGCGTGGACTTCAAAAAAACTTTGTGAAAGCCTTTGTTTCGTGATGTTCTTCACTCATGCTCCTTCCTTAGCTCCTCCAAAGCATCTCCTTGACATCTAACATGATCAAATACTCCTATCCTTCCACATTATGCTCCAATTGAAGCCTTTATTCACCAATAAACAAAACAAAGCTAGTGTAGATCTCTATATCGACAAAATAGGTGAATGTGTTCATAAATGCTTCAAACTCATATCCATATACACATAAAAGAGGGAAAAACAATCAAAACAAGTGCCTAAAATATAGTCATATTTTATGTTATCAAAATACCCCATACTTGTCACTTGCTTGTCCCCAAGCAAGGTTTTCAAAAGCTTAGAACATAAGGTAGAATGAAATATGAATGCAAAATAAAACAAAACAATCTTTTTGGTAATGTGCTTCTAATCAATAGATCATCCTCAAATCTTGCTTCATTCATCCTTGAAAACGTTCATACACATAAACCAAAATATACAAAGCAAAGGAATATCATAAATAGCATAAACTTCAAGACAAACATCATAACCTTCAAGCATTGTCAAAATCAAACATGTGAAACTTCAATTTAGATCACCAAGACAAAATAGGTGAATGTGCTCATAAATGCTTCAAACTCATATCCATGTACACATAAAAGAGGGAAAATCAATCAAAACAAGTGCCTAAAATATAGTCATATTTCATGCTATCAAAATACCCCATACTTGTCACTTGCTTGTCCCCAAGCAAGGTTTTCAAAAGCTTAGAACATAAGGTAGAATGAAATATGAATGCAAAACAAAACAAAACAATCTTTTTGGTAATGTGCTTCTAATCAATAGATCATCCTCAAATCTTGCTTCATTCATCCTTGAAAACGTTCATACACATAAACCAAAAATATGCAAAGCAAATGAATATCATAAATTGCATAAACTTCAAGACAAACATCATAACCTTCAAGCATTGTCAAAATCAAACATGTGAAACTTCAATTTAGATTACCAAGTCAAATAGCATTCTTATGATCTCAAGGACTTCCAAGTAAGGTCAAGAATACGGAAAGGGTGGGAAAATTATAAGGGAATGTGGTGTACGAATCCGGGAAGAAGGAACAACACAAACTCCTTTTTTCTTTTCACCATTTGCACTAACCACCAACTTAGAGCTTTGCTCTATACTTTTGCACATATTTTTCTTTTTCGACTTTACTTTTGGAAATATGGACAGCGGTGCACAAAAACCGAAGCCTATGAGATTGGCGTTTCTCAATTTCGAGATGCCTCAAACCCTTGATGCACATACCATAATCCGTTAGGAATATCGCTCAATCCGACTTTGGCAAGACACAAACACCCAGCTATGTGAATGGTGCCGAGTTACTCATCATCATGATTGACTTCCCCAAACCTATTTTCCTACACTTTGAATTCAAACAATTGCTTTCATGGCCCTCCCACATCAAACATGCCAAAATCAGCTCTTCCTAAATCCCGGATAGGTAAAAGAGGAAAATATTTTCATTGAGGGGCAAAATGATCAAAGAAAGAAGTAAGAAAATCGAGGTGCCTTAATCATCTCATAAAGAAGTATAAGAACTTATATTGTGATTTCAACCTTCATTTCTCAAAATGATTTAGATAAAACTTTCACATTATGAAACTTGCAAGAAAGGATAAACAACATACTCAATCTTTTCTCAATTCATAATTCAATTCAAGCATATAAATGTCATCAAAAACTCATTCCACAAGTAGATTCATCATAGAAATCATCTCTAATTTTAGAAGCACAAAAATTTTCAAAATTTTCAAATTTTTATGGGTTTTTCAAAGCCTTTTTCATGCAATGCTATAATGGAACGTATGACAATGAAAAGAAACATGCAAGTGTTCATAAACACGTTTAATCAAATAAGGTCCAGTCCAACGAGATTTATGCTTACCTGGAAAGAGCTGAAGTCTCGAATTGAAGAGGAGAACTTGATCTCCTTCTTTGAGGTCCTTTGGAATGATATGCTTATCGTGCCAACGCTTTGCCCTTTCTTTATAAATCTTTGCGTTCTCATAGGCGTTCAAGCGGAGTTCTTCAAGTTCGTTAATGTCCAAGAGGCGCTTTTCGCCTGCTTCCTTCATGCCGAAGTTCAACCACTTCATAGCCCAGTACGCCTTGTGTTCTAGCTCCACCGGTAGATGACAAGACTTCCCATACACTAGATTGTATGGTGTTGTACCTATGGGAGTCTTGTATGCAGTCCTATACGCCCATAACGCATCATCTAGTTTCAAAGACCAATCCTTCCTTGTCTTTGACACCGTCTTATCACGGATGCCCTTAATCTCTCTATTTGAAATTTCCACTTGTCCACTTTTTTGTGGATGGTAGGGAGTGACGATCTTGTGATTCACCCCATACTTAGCTAGTAGAGCTTCGAATCGTCGGGCAATGAAGTGTGAACCTCCGTCACTAATGATGGTCTGTGGTGTCCCAAACCTTGGGAAGATAGTTCTATTAAATAACTTGACAACAACCTTGGCATCATTAGTTGGAGAGGCAATGACTTCAACCCATCTCGATACATAATCTACAGCAAGAAGTATGTATTGGTTTCTGCAAGATGATGGGAAAGGTCCCATGAAGTCGACTCCCCAAACGTCGAAGATTTCCACCTCCTGAATGTTGTTGAGAGGCATCTCGTTTCTCCTAGAAATATTTCCCGTTCTTTGACAAGCATCGCAGCAGGAAACAAAGGTTTGCACATCCTTAAATAAAGTAGGCCAAAAGAATCCAGATAGCAATACCTTAGTGCTAGTTTTATGGGAACTAGCGTGTCCTCCACAAGGTAGTGAATGACAATAACGAATGACGCTTTGCATTTCGTCTTCCGGCACACATCTCCTAATGATGCCGTCGGGATCTCTCTTGAAGAGTAGAGGTTCATTCCAAAAGTATTGCCGGACGTCCTTAAAGAACTTCTTTCTTTGTGCGTAGGATAGTCCGGGAGGTATTTCCTGACAAACCAAGTAATTTACAAAATCAGCAAACCAAGGTTCGTTACCTCCAGAGATCTTGTCGATGCACTCTTCCATGATGCGTAAGTGTTCGTCTGGGAAGGAGTCATCAATGGGTAGATCGTCGTCTTCGATGTGTGGTAGACGACTTAAGTGATCCGCAACAGGATTTTCTGAGTCTTTCTTATCGCAGATCTCTAGATCAAATTCTTGTAGGAGAAGAATCCATCTAATCAGCCTCGGTTTCACATCCTTCTTAGCGAGTAAATACCGGATTGTTGAATGGTCCGTGTATACAATCACCTTCGCTCCTACAAGATAAGAACGAAACTTTTCAAATGCATATACAACGGCTAAAAACTCTTTCTCCGTTGTGGCGTAGTTGAGATGCGCTTCATCTAGCGTCTTGCTAGCATAGTAGATGGCATGAGTGCGGCCTTCCTTCTTTTGTCCAAGCACCGCTCCAACAGCTACGTCACTTGCATCACACATAACCTTAAAACGGGAGATTCCAGTCCGGAGGTTGGATAATCGGGGCTGAGATGAGAGCTTCCCGGATCTTATAGAAAGCATCTAAACAATCCTGCGAAAAATCAAAAACTGCATCCTTCATCAATAGATTAGTTAGCGGTTTCGAAATTTTCGAAAAGTCTTTGATAAATCTCCTATAAAATCCTGCATGTCCTAGGAAACTTCTTATCCCCTTCACCGAAGATGGAGGAGGAAGTTTCTCTATAGTCTCTATCTTAGCCTTGTCAACTTCAATCCTTCTATTATAGATCAAGTGTCCTAGCACAATGCCTTCCTTAACCATGAATTGACACTTCTCCCAATTAAGAAATAGGTTAGTGTCTTCACACCTTTGCAACACAAGAGAAAGGTTAGAAAGACAATTGTCAAATCAGGAACCATAAACTGAAAAGTCATCCATAAAAACCTCCATGATTTCCTCAATATACTCGGAGAAGATGGCCATCATACACCTTTGAAAGGTGGCTGGAGCATTGAAAAGTCCGAATGACATCCTCCTATAAGCAAACGTACCCCACGGGCATGTGAACGTGGTCTTCTCTTGATCATCCGGGTGGATTGGAATCTGGAAGAAACCACTATAATCGTCAAGATAACAGAAATAGGAGTTTTGTGCTAACCTCTCAAGCATTTGATCTATGAATGGTAGCGGGAAGTGATCCTTCCTAGTTGGATTGTTCAGCTTGCGGTAGTCTATGCACATCCTCTATCCCGTCACAGTTCTTGTAGGAATGAGTTCATTGATCTTGTTGGTGATAATGTCATTCCTCCCTTCTTCGGGACAACTTGCACGGGGCTCACCCACTTGCTATCGGAGATAGGATAGATGAAACCTGCGTCAAGTAACTAAAGAATTTCCTTCTTAACAACCTCCTTCATGATCGGATTTAACCGTCTTTGTGGTTGTCGTGAATGCTTGAAATCCTCTTCCATTAGAATCTTGTGCATACATAAAGATGGTTTAATTCCTACAAGATCCTCTATGGTATAACCTAAGGCCTTTTTATGTTTCCTTAAAAAAAAGCCATTAGTTTCTCATGTTCATCTTCATTCAAATCGGAACTAACAATAACGGGAAAGGTAGAATTAGTTCCAAGAAATGCATACTGAAGATGTGTGGGAAGTGGCTTCAATTACATGGCTATTGATGCCTTTGATGAGTCTTGATTAGTTTCTCATGTTCATCTTCATTCAAATTGGAACTAACAATAACGGGAAAGGTAGAATTAGTTCCAAGAAATGCATACCGAAGATGTGTGAGATGTGGCTTCAATTCCATTGCTATTGATGCCTTTGATGAGTCTTGAGGAGTGTCCGACGCTTCCTTAGAAGTCTCTAAGGGTGTAGGAGTGATTGAAGAAGACTCAAGAGCATTTGTGGAAAGAACGAAATTGTTTTCAAAAATTCCCAAAATTACGTCTCCACTGTTACTTCCACGGCCGTGGTTTTGGGCGTGGAACTCTCTGTTGCTCTCAAAATAGCACTTTATGGCCAGTTTTGGTGAAACCACGGCCGTGGAATAGCACGACTGATCGTGATTTCTCACGTTTTCTCAGCCATCGTATAGTTTTCAAACTCTTCCTCTTGTATTTCCTTTAGCTCTTCCAAGGCTTCAATCTCAACATTGCATTCCTCTTCCTCTCCTTTTTCCATGATCCTCATGGTTATGCCCTTTTGCAATGGATCTTTGAATAGAATCGAGCTCACTTCCTCTCTAGACGCTTCTTGATCATAGATATTGAACATATCCTCTCCAAGAGCTGGCTCTTTCACCAAAGTTGAGAGAACAAACTCAACCTTCTCTTCTCCTATGTTTAAGGCTAGTCTAGCGTTCTTGCAATCCACCATACAACCGGAGGTTGCAAGAAACGGTCTTCTGAGTATGATCGGGACCGGACCATTTGCAGGAATGTCAAGAACAACAAAGTCTATTGGAATATAGAACTTACCGAGCTTGACTGGGACGTCTTCAATGATACCGATGGGATGATTTATGGATCGATCCTCCATGTATAACGTCATCTTCACCGGTTTAGGTTCACCTAAACCGACCTTCCTACACAAAGCAAGCGGGATGATGCTTATGCTTGCTCCTAAGTCACAAAGAGCGTCATATGTGATTTCTCCTACTCCAATTGGAATGCAAAATGACCTCGGATCTCTCAGCTTTGGGGGCATATTTTCCGTCATCGTTTTGATGAGCTCCGAAGATTCCGAACTCATCTTGACTTCTCCGAAGTCTTCCAACTTCCTCTTGTTAGAGAGGATCTCTTTTAAGAACTTCCCGTAAGCGGGCATACCTACAATTGCATCAATGAAAGGTATATTAATGTGCAGTTTGCTCATTAGATCAATAAACTTACCGAACTGCTTGTCTAGACGCGCTCTTGCTCTAGATTGCGGGAATGGTAGAGGAGGTTTGTAAGCTGGAGGAGGAACATAAACATCTTCCTTTTCTTTCTCCTTCTCGGCTGGAACTTCTACAAACTTGGGCTGCAGATCGGTGGTTGTTACACCACTCCTAGTAGTAATTGCCATCACCCTTCCTTTCGGGTTGTCCTCCGTCTTTCCGGGAAGCTTCCCTTGATCTCTAGGAACTTCTCCGGCCTTGCTGAACACTTGGTTTTCCAAAGCCTTGTGTGCTTTATCAACCGAAGTTTTATAGCTTTCCAAACCTTGTAGCTTTCCCAAGATTGTTTCCAGCATAGGATCGGATTTCTCCTTCTCCGTCTTGTTTGAGTTATTTGATGTTTGGCCCTAGATTTTCAAAGGGGTAGAAGAAGAGGAGGGTGGTGTTAGTGAATTTTCAGAATTTGAATAGGAATTACCGGAATTTTGTTTGTTGGACCACCAATTGTTGTTGGAATTCCTGTTGTTGTTGTTGTTGTTGTTATTCTAGTTATTATTCCGGTTATTGTTCCTATTCCCTTGATTTTTGTTGTTGTTTCCTAAGTAGCCAACATCTTGCTCCTTCGGCTTTTGAAGGCCAGCTCTAACGATTTCCTTCAACTCCTTGATTTCGGTGTTGAGGGAGAATATTTGAGTTTGTGCAGCTTGTGTTAGCTTAGCTCCCGGATCTCCTTGATTCCGGCTATTAGGATCCACCTTACGATGGGAATACTTCTCAATCACTTGGGCTTGCTTCTCAATGAAGTTACAAGCATCATCTTCTCTCATGTCCATAAATGTACCACAAGAAAGAGATTGGAGCTTGAATTGCGTTTTCACATCCAGCCCCTTGTAGTATATCTCAAACAATTCCAGCTTTGGAATGCCATGGTGTGGGCAATCCAATAAGAGATCCTGAAACCTTTCCCAAGATTGAAAAAACTTCTGTTAGGTTTCATAGAAAATGCATTAATCTTACCTCTCAACTCCGCCATTTTGGATGGCGGAAAAAATTTGGTGAGGAACTCCAAAGATAGATCCTCCCATGTGTTAAGCCTTCTAGCTGGAAGAGCTTGATACCAAGATAAAGCCTTGTTCTTCAAAGAGAAGAAGAACGGTTTGATCTTGTAGTTGTTGTTGTTAGCCCTCTTCGGCTTCAATGTCTCCATGGGAATCTCGAAATTCTGCAAATGTTGGTGTGGAGATTCAGCACTCGTTCCACCAAATTGGCTTTGGCGAACCATGGTGATAACTTGCGGGATAAACCTGAATTCCCGGATGTTTTCAGCTCTGAAATTCACACCTAGACGGCGTGGTTGCTGAATTGGATCCATCCTTTTCCCAAGAGTCCGTGGTTCATCCCCCTCTTGAGAGGATCTCACATCTCTAACGGGAATGCGAGGATCAACCGGTGGTCTAAGGTTATCACGAACTGGATGGATCACCGGATCGATGTCCTCTAGTACTGGCATATCATCATCATCATCGTCGGATGATTCAGCTCTAATGGACTTAGTTGGTTTGGTTTTCTTCTTCTTCTTAGAGTCATTCATCTCCAACTTCATATCCAACATTATAGCCTTGAGCTCATCTATTTGGAATTGATGCCGCTCTAGTTCTTCCATACGAGCTTTCTCACTCAATTTGAGTTGAGCTCGAGCCTCGTCCAACTATTCTTGGACGTTTCTCTCTTTGTTTTCAGCCATTTTCCTTTCCTTTAGCTTTTTTCTCAAAGTTTTCTCAAGTTCTGGATCAAAAGGCACGAGGTCTTTGGTAGATCTAGACCTTCGCATATACCTAAAGAACCTGCAAAAATCACTCAAAAAGAGATATCAAATAACAAGAGCAAAGCTCCCAAGCTCGACAACCGAGAACCGAAACTTGGTCTAAACCAAATCCCCGGCAACGGCGCCAAAAACATGTTCGCCCGAAAGTGTGCGTGCAAATAAGTTTTAAATTATTAAAACTGAAATTAAGCAAGCGAACCCGCAATGTACGGATCGGCGTAGTGAAGCAAGAATTCCAGAGTATCAAACTCATGGATTTGGGGGATCAAATTCAGTTCACAAATTATCGAGCGAATAAAGTATAGAAACTTTGCAAATATTGGGAAAACAACAATCCTAAAGATCCAAGTATCCAATTGTGGCAATCGATTCAAGATATTCTATAGATATAAGGACAGAGTTGAGATTGAAAAGGTATAACTAATGTAAGGTTATGTACGGTGAAGTTTCAAAACCCTATATAACTCACCCAAGGACTCTCTCTGTAAAGGTTGTTGAGGCTGCAGTATAGAAAGAATCTAAGGATGAGAATTACTCTCAAATACCCATGCCCAAACCCAAGGAATCAAAGATAAACTAAAACGGTTGAGGTTGTGACACTCGAAACCGAAAATAGAGGATGTTGAGTCTCACTACTACCTAGGAAAGGCAAGCCAAGGCTAGGTTAAAGCACATCTTTAACTTTGGATTAAAGCAAAAGCAAAAGTCGTAAAACAAAGGAAATCACGGCTAGATCTTGAGTTTCCATGGCCGTGGAACTCAAGAACAGACCGTGGAAAAGGCTGTCGACGAGGTTTCTCACACTCTCAGGGTCCAATATGTTTACGATCGATCTATCATCATCTAAGCCACAACTATCAACCCTTCACCTTAGAATTGCTAAAGGGTTTTAGCCAATAATCATAGTCATTGAATCAAAAATCAAATTAAGAAGAAAGAAAGATAAAAACCCTCAAAAACTCAATAACCAATCAAAGTCAATCTCAAATCTGAATAATAAAGTATTATGTTTAATGAATTCAGAATATGGAACAAGAATCCTCACAGAAATCTTAAGTAACAACGAAGAACGGAGTGTCAATCCGTCTTCAAAGGCAAACCCTAAGAAAATCTCGATGTACACAATCTTCAATATTACGTCTTTCTTAAGCCACGATCCGAAATCTCCAATCTTCCGTCTCAATCCATAGAGCAGAATTTCAAGAGAAGGTCAAATGAAGCCCTAAGCAACCGTCCTCGAAAACTCCCTTCTCAAGCCTTCTTATAGGGCGAAATAGGGTTACGAGAAAAGCCGAATAACCGTCGCTGACGTGGAAAATATGACACGTCACTTCGTCATGGAAATTACGGCCAAGTACAAGATTCCACGGCCGTGGTTTTGGGCGTGGAACTCTCTGATGTTCTCCAAATTCACTTTGTACGAACCAAAACCACATCCACGGCCGTAATTAAAAAAAACTTCGTGAAAGCCTTTGTTTCGTGATGTTCTTCACTCATGCTCCTTCCTTAGCTCCTCCAAAGCATCTCCTTGACATCTAACATGATCAAATACTCCTATCCTTCCACATTATGCTCCAATTCAAGCCTTTATTCACCTATAAACAAAACAAAGCTAGTGTAGTTCTCTATATCAACAAAATAGGTGAATGTGCTCATAAATGCTTCAAACTCATATCCATGTACACATAAAAGAGGGAAAAATAATCAAAACAAGTACCTAAAATATAGTCATATTTCATGCTATCACTAACATACTAATTTGTAAAACAAGAATCATGTCAAGGTCCACAACTCAAAAAACCATACGTCTATACAAACGTTACATATCATAACATACATCAGACAACACATAACAAAAACCGAGGCTGAAACTAACCCGATGTCCTTCTCTCGATAGATAGCTCGGCCCAGAACTTTGGATAGTTCCTCCGGATACTATCCTTGGTCTCCTAGGTAGCCTCATTATCTCATCGTCTCGACCATTGAACACGCATCATCGGTATATTCTTGGAGCGTAATTGTCTCGTACTCCTCTCTAAGACCGCTACCGGATGCTCCACAGAGGTGGTCTTGCTCCACCACTAAGCCCTCATGGCTGATGACGTGTCTTGGGTCATGTATGTAATCCTTCAACCGAGACACGTGAAAGACGGGGTGGACTCCCTCCAGTCTTGGTGGTAAGGCTAGTTGGTACACCATCTCCCCGACTCGCTCTAAGATCTCGAATGGCCCAACATACCGGGGACTTAGCTTCCCTTTGATGCCGAAACGTCGGATGCCCCACGTCGGGGATACCCGCAACCAAACTTGAGTCCCAACTCTGAACTCAAAGGGTCGGCATCATTTGTCCGCGTAGGACTTCTGGAGGCTCTGCGTTGTGATGTTAGCATACGCTCCTGTATCAAAGCTACTCAAGCCATGTCATCAAGCACTTGCTCTGGTGCGACCATGATATCGCTACTCGGCTCCTCCAAACAAAGTGGGTACATCACTTCCGTCCGTACAAAGCCTCATATGGAGCCATCCCTATCGACGCATGCCAGTTGTTATTATAAGAGAACTCTATCAGGGGAAGGTGATCGAGCCACACCTGACTCCAATCCAACAGCATGCTTGTTCGCTCTAAACGTGCGTGCAAATAAGCTTTATATTTATAAAACTAGAATAAAAGCAAGCGAACCCGCAGTGTACGGATCGGCGTTAATTAGCAAGTATTTTGAAGTATCGAACATAGGGATTTGGTGAAACAAAATCCAACTTTAAATTGTCAAGCAAATAAAGATGTAAATCTTTGCAAATATTGGGGAAACAGCAACCCTAAAGATCCGGATATCAAATTGTGGAAATCGATTCGAGATATACTAAAGAATTAAGGACAGAGTCAAGAATTGCGAAGGTATACTAAAGTAAGGTAATGTTCCAAAACCTTATATGACTCACCCAAAGACACTCTCTATAAAGGTTGTTGAGGCTGCAGTATAGAAAGGATCTAAGGACAAGAATTAAACTCAAATACCCAAACTTGTAACCCAAGGATCAAGATAAACTAGAACGGTTAAGGTTGTGACACTCGAAACCAAAATAGAGGATGTTGTGTCTCACTACTACCTAGGAAAGGCAAGCCAAGGCTAGGTTAAAGCAAATCTTTAACTTTGGATTAAAGTAAAAGAAAAGTTCGTAAACTGGGGTAAATCACGGGTAGATCTTGAGAACCACGGCTGTGGAAACCTAAGAACAGGCCGTGATTTAGGGTGTCGACGATGTTTTCTCGCACTCTCAGGGTCCAATCTGTTACGATCGATCTCATAATCTAAGCCACAACTATCAACCCTTCACCTTAGAATTGCTAAAAGGTTTTTAGCCAATAACCATTGTCATGATATCAATATTCAATTTAAGGAGAATGAAAGATGAAAACCTCGAATACTCAATAAAACTTCAAAACCAAATCTCAAATCCGAAACACAAGAAGAAATGTTAATGGATTCAGAATATATAACACAAAACCTCACAATGATCTAACACAAGCACGAAGAACGGGATATCAATCCGTCTTCAATATCAAAACCTAAGAAAAGGGCTAAACTTCCGCCACAAGCAATCTACGAATCTCCAATTTGCCGGTGCTTCCGCAACTCTCGGCGGCGCCAGTCAACCCTTAAGCAAAGTGCTGAAACAAGGGTAAGCGGCCGCCCCCAAAATTATCTTTTACAGTCTTTTTATAAGGCGAGAAAGGGTTACCGTCAAGGCCCAATACGTAAATGACATGGCAAATAATGACACGTCAAAAGATTGCCTAAATCACGGTCTCACAGCCTTCCACGACCGTGGTTTAGAGCGTGGAAACAGATTACGGTGCCTTGTGACTTCCACGACCGTAATTTAGACCGTGTAACTTACTGGAGTGTTCCAAACTCTCTTCCACGTTCATAATGCCAGGTCCACGACCGTGGTTTAGAGCGTGGACTTCAAATCATCTTCTCCACGGCCATAATTCAGGGCGTGGAAGTGTATAGTACATGTTATTGCCTTTGTTTCGTGTCATTCTTCATCCTAGCTCCTTCCTTAGCTTCTTTGATGTATCTCCTAATCCTCGAACATAATCGATTACTCCCTTTTCTCTCTCAAATGCTCCGATTCCAGCTCCTATTCAACTATAATCAACACAAAGCTAGTGTAGACTTCCATATCGACAAGATATATGAACAAGCTAACATTTGCTTCAAAACCTTATCCATTTACACAATAATAAGGGAAAAACAACCAAAATAAGTGCCTAGAATATCGCCATATTTCATGCTAACAAAATACCCCATACTTGTCACTTGTTTGTCCCCAAGCAAGGTTTTCAAAAGCTTAGAACACAAGTTAGAATGAAATATGCATGCAAATTCCAAACAAAAACATCCTTTAGGCAAATGTGCTTCTAGTCAATAGATCATCCTCAAACCTTGCTTCATTCATCCTTAAAAACACTCATATACATAAACCAAAGAATGTAAAGTAAAGAAACATCATAAATCGCTTAAACTTTAAGACAAACATCATAACCTTCAAGTATTGTCAAAATCAAGCATGTGAAACTTCAATTTAGAACACCAAGTCAAATAACACTCTTTTGATCTTAAGGACTTTCAAGTAAGGTCTAGAATGCGGAAAGGAGGGAAACTTGTAAGGGATGTGGTGCATGAATTCGGAAAAATGAATAACCCAACTCTTTTTCTTTTTATTTTGATTTGCAACACCATCAACTTAGATCTTTGCTCTTTTCTTTTTCACATTATTTTTCGATTCTACTTTTTGAAATATGGATAGAGGTGTGCAAAAACCGAAGCCTACCAGATTGGCGTTTCTCAATTTCGAGATGCCTCAAACCCTTGATGCACATACCATAATCCGTTAGGAATATACCTCAATCCGACTTTGGCAAGACACAAACACCCGGCTATGTGAATGGTGCCGAGTTACTCATCGTCATGATTGACTTCCCCAAACCTATTAGTTCTATTCTTTGAATGCAAAATTTTGCTTTCATGGCCCTCCCACATCAAACATGCCAAATATCAACTCCTCCAAATTCCCGGATAGGTAAGGGAGACAATTACTTTTATTGAGGGGCTAAATGATCAAAGAAAGAAGTAAGAAAATCAAATTGCCTTAATCATTTCATAAAGAAGTATAAGAACTCATCATGTGATTTCAACCTTAATTTCTGAATATGATTTAGATAAACTTTCACATTATGAAACTTGCAAGAAAGGATAAACAACACATTCAATTTCTTTTCAATTCATAATTCCGCTTAAGCATACAATTGTCATCAAAAACTCATTCCACAAGTGAGAACTATCATAGAAGTCATCTCTAATCTTAGAAGCACAAAAACTTTTTCAAAATTTTTCAAAATTTTCAAAATTTTATGGGTTTTTCAAAGCCTTTTTCATGCAATGCAATAACGAAACGTTTGACTATGGAATGAAACATGCAAAGTGTCATGGATAAAAGCAAGTAAATGTAGTAGAGTTATTACACACATAGTCACACCCCACCCCATACTTAAAACATACATTGTCCTCAATGTTCAAAAAGAAAATAAAGAAAATAAAGAAAATAAAGAAAAGCAAAATGAACTCACTAGACGGTGGTGGGGCGGCTGAAACCGGCGATCATCAAACTCGTCACTACGGAGGAGGCGGTGGTGGAAACGGACGGAAGTCATGGCTATAGTACCGCCCGAACTGTTGGCGGTAAATGTCACTCATCATCTCATCATGCTCCCGGCTCCGTGTCTCCTGGGTCTCCCGGTGGATCTCCAAGTCACCAACTATCCTAGAAAGGTTGGTGGCCCACGCCGGTAGTTGCTCATACCAAGCTGGTGGCTGGCCATACCATGCTGGTGCGTCCTGGGGAGTCGGTGCTGCTGGTACTATGGGTGGTCGATCATACCTTGGAGGTGGAGCTCCCATCCATGAAGGTTTCTCCCCATACCAAGCGGGAGGAGCGTCCATCCAAGTCGGCCTCTCACTCACGCTAGCACGGCGAGAGGAAGAGGCTCCGGAAGGTCGTGGGGAACGTCTAGGTGGGTCGGGAAAGTGTGCCGGCTGATCCGGAAAAGTGCCAAAGTCCTGCTCATTACCTCCTCCCTCTAAATCATCACCTCCTCCTATCTCCTCCTCAACATCCGCAGCCGGAACCTCATCCGGAACAAAAGGAGGTGCTGCCAACCTATTCGCATGCATGGCGGCGAAAGTCTGATTCCAGTTATGACGTCCGGCCATAATGGAATACTCGGGGAGCCAAAGGATGCCTCTACCTCCCCTCTCCTCCCAAGGCATACTGGCGGTAGGTGGACCGCGGTGTCTAGGGAAGATGATGCCCCTAGTCATAAGACTATTGAGACCCAAGGGTCTCGCCGCTATCCTAGTGCAAGCGGAATAGTCTATCTCTAGCTGCGAGGCTATGTGAGTGACCATACCACCATATCCTATATTGCCAGCTCTCTTGTTCTTCAGCTTACTCATGGTGGAGGCTAGGAGGGTAGCACAATCGGCGGGTCTACCATGGAGCATAGAGTAAAGGAGGAAAAGCTCATCGGTCTTAATCTTTTGAGGGGTCTCAGTCCTAGGGAAAAGGCACTCGGAAAGGACCCTATGAGCTATCTTCAATGGTAAGTGATAGATGAGCTTAGCCTTGCTGTCGGCCGGTTGCCAACGATCCTCACTAGCATAAATCATAGCGATATCCTCCCAAAAATCCTTAGCGTATACCCCACTAGGAAACCGACCATTGAAGGTCTCTTGGAACCCAAAGAAGGCTCCAAACTGCAAGATCGAGAACTCATAGTTATCCTCCATCAACCGGAAAGAAACCATCCTATCGACGGCGCTATGCTCAAAGGAAGTGACGAACTCCCTAGTGATCTCCTCATAAGCGTCCGCTTGAATAGCGGAAAAGATTATCAAACCAGCTCTATCTAGAAGCCATGTCAAATCATTCACTACGTTCAGCGGTTCAAGATCCTCAAGCACTAAGTATCGCGGTCCTATGACCGGCCTCTTTTCGATCCTCTCTAAGGTATCGAGGTAATCCTCATGAATGGTTGGAATTATAGGAGGTGGGTATGATGGTGGTTCACTAGGAGGGACCTGAGAGGAGGAGGAACTGTAACCTTTCCTCTTCTTGTTCCTACTCGACTTTCTCCTAAACAAATTGTCCATTACAGGGGAAATCACGGTCTGTTTTTTGAAAACCACGGCCGTGGAACCTACAGGGACCGTGGTTCTGTTCTGTTTCACTCAAATCTCAACCAAATCACACCAAATTCACCAGACACAGTCCTAGACTAATTCCAAATCCAATTCCAATCAGTTATCCTAAAAATCTTGCGAAGAATTGAACCAAATTGACAAGTAGAGAAAGAGGAGAAAAACCTAGGTTTTGGATTTTTAAAATCCAAATTCCTTCTTTTGCAGGGATTGTTCACTTGAATTTTTGATTGGATCTTGTAGATGATCGAAAATGCTTCACTTTAGGATTAAGAATCGTTCCAATCGAACTCCGAACGAAGATTTGCGAGAAGGGGAAAGATTTCGGCGATTAGGGCATGGAAAAGGGCGTGGATTTGAGAAATTGTGGTGTTTTTGTGAAGGAAGGTGGTTTATATAGTGCCCATAAAAATTTTGGAAAAACACGGTCACTCGGGGTGTTCCACGGCCGTGGAAGTGTACGGACCCGTGGTTTTGGTGATTTTTCTCAGATTTTGAAGAATTACGGTCACTATAGCTCCCACGACCGTGGTTTAGGGCGTGGAACTCTCTGTATTTTGCCAAAATCCAACTTTCGTCGATTCCTTCCAACTTTTCCTCCTTCCATTGCCCATTCCTTGTTCCCACATCCAAAAATACGACATACCGGGAGGTATCAAGGGCAAAACAAAGCAAAAATGACTGAAGTAATCTAATCTAAGAATGAAAAACAAAAGCATAAGTGCAATACCTTGGGTTGCCTCCCAAGAAACTCTTGTTTTCGGTCCGTAGCTAGACCGTATCTGGGATTATTTGAGTGTGGTGGGCGTGAACTCCTCATCTTGGAGCTCCGGTGAATACTTCTTAAGTCGTTGACCGTTCACCTTGAAACTTCCGCTCTTTTCACCCCATACTTCAACTGCGCCATGGGGAAAAACATGTTTGATTAGATAAGGTTCAGTCCAACGAGATTTAAGCTTACCTGGAAAGAGCCGAAGTCTCAAATTGAAGAGGAGAACTTGATCTCCTTCTTTGAGGTCATTTAGAATGATATGCTTATCATGCCAACACTTCGCTCTTTCCTTATAGATCTTGGCGTTCTCATAAGCGTTTAAGTGGAGTTCTTCAAGCTCGTTAGGTCCAAGAGGCGCTTCTCGCCCGCTTCCTTTATGCTGAAGTTCAACCACTTTACCGTCCAATACGCTTTATGTTCCAACTCCACCGGCAAGTGATAAGATTTCCCATACACAAGGTTGTATGGTGTTGTTCCTATGGGAGTCTTGTACGCAGTCCTATATGCCCACAATGCATCATCTAGTTTCAAAGACCAATCCTTCCTTGTCTTCGAAACTATTTTCTCTAGGATGCCCTTGATCTCTCTATTCGAAATCTCCACTTGTCCACTCGTTTGTGGATGGTAGGGAGTGGTGATCTTGTGAGTCACCCCATACTTAGCTAGTAGAGCTTTGAATCATCGGACAATGAAGTGTGAACCTCCGTCACTAATGATGGTCCGCAGTGTCCCGAACTTCGGGAAAATAGTTCTATTAAAGAACTTGATGACAACCGTGGCATCATTAGTTGGAGAGGCTATGGCTTTAATCCATCTCGAAACATAATCCACAACTAGGAGTATGTATTGATTCCCGTAAGATGATGGGAACGGTCCCATGAAGTCGACTCCCCAAACGTCGAAGATCTCTACCTCCTGAATGTTGTTAAGAGGCATTTCGTTCCTCCTAGAGATGTTCCCTGTTCTTTGACAAGAATCGTAGCAGGAAACAAAGGTTTGCACATCTTTAAATAAAGTAGGCCAAAAGAAACCGGACTGCAATACCTTAACGCTAGTTTTGTTTGAACTAGCGTGTCCTCCACAAGGTAGTGAATGACAATGACGGATGACACTTTGCATCTCGTCTTCCGGCACATATCTTCGAATGATGCCGTCGGGACCTCTCTTGAAGAGTAGAGGTTCATTCCAAAAGTATTGCCGGACATCCTTAAAGAACTTCTTCCTTTGTGCGTAGGATAGTCCGGGAGGTATTTCCTGACAAACCAAATAGTTAACAAAATCATCAAACCATGGTTCGTTACCTCTAGTTATCTTGTCGATGCACTCCTCTATGATGTGTAAATGCTCGTCTGGAAAGGAGTCATCTATAGGTAGATCGTCGTCTTCTAGATGTGGTAGGCGACTTAGGTGATCCGCAACAGAGTTTTCCGAACCTTTCTTGTCGCGGATCTCAAGATCGAACTCTTGTAGAAGAAGAATCCATCTAATCAGTCTCGGTTTTGCATCCTTCTTGGCAAGCAAATACCGAATCGGCGAGTGGTCCGTGTGTACAATCACCTTTGCCCCTACAAGATAAGAACGAAATTTCTCAAATGCATATACAACGGCCAAAAATTCTTTCTCCGTAGTGACGTAGTTGAGCTACGCTTCATCTAGCGTCTTGCTAGCATAATAGATGGCATGAGTGCGGCCTTCTTTCTTTTGTCCTAGCACCGCTCCAATAGCTACGTCACTTGCATCACACATAACCTGGAACGGGAGATTCCAGTCCGGAGGTTGGATGATCGGGGCTGAGATTAGAGCTTCCCGGATCTTGTAGAATGCATCTAAACAATCCTGCGAAAAGTCAAAAGCTGCATCCTTCATCAATAGATTAGTAAGCGGTTTTGATATCTTAGAAAAGTCTTTGATAAAACGTCTATAAAATCCAGCATGTCCTAGAAAGCTTCTTATCCCCTTCACCGAAGAAGGAGGAGGGAGCTTCTCTATGGTCTCTATCTTAGCATTATCTACCTCAATTCCTCTATTAGAGATCAAGTGTCCGAGTACAATGCCTTCCTTCACCATGAATTGACACTTCTCCCAATAAGAACTAGGTTAGTGTCTTCACACTTTTGTAGCACAAGAGAAAGGTTAGAAAGGCAATTATCAAAAGAGGAACCATAAACAGAAAAGTCGTCCATGAAAACCTCCATGATCTCCTCTATGTACTCCGAGAAGATAGCCATCATGCACCTTTGGAAGGTGTTTGGGGAATTGCAAAGCCCGAACGGCATTCTCCTATAAGCGAACGTACCCCACGGGCACGTGAATGTGGTCTTCTCTTGATCGTCCGGATGGATCGGAATATGGAAGAAGCAACTATAACCGTCAAGATAACAGAAGTATGAGTGTTGTGCTAACCTCTCAAGTATTTGGTCTATGAATGATAACGGGAAGTGATCCTTCCCCGTCGCATTGTTCAGCTTGCGATAGTCTATGCACATCCTCCATCCTGTCACGGTTCTTGTAGGAATGAGCTCATTGTTCTTGTTGGTGATGACCGTCATTCCTCCTTTCTTCGGGACAACTTGTACGGGGATCACCCACTTACTATCGGAGATAGGATAGATGATACCTGCATCAAGTAGCTTAAGAATCTCCTTCTTGGTAACCTCCTTCATGATCGGATTTAACCGTCGTTGAGGTTGTCGCGAAGGCTTAAAATCTTCTTCCATTAGGATCTTGTGCATGCATAATGAAGGTTTAATTCCTACAAGATCCTCTATAGTGTAACCTAAGGCTTTCCTATGTTTCCTTAGAACAACCATTAGTTTACCATGTTCATCTTCACTTAAATCGGAACTAACAATTACCGAAAAAGTAGAATTAGTTCCTAGAAATACGTACCGAAGATGTGTGGGAAGTGGCTTCAATTCCATCACCATTGGAGTCTCTAATGGCTCTTGAGGAGTGTCCAATGCTTCCTTAGAAGTCTCTAAGGATGTAGGAGTTGTTGAAGAAGACTCAAGAGCATTGGTGGAATGAACGTAATTGTTCTCAGAATTTCCCAAAATTACGGCACCACTGTTACTTCCACGGCCGTGGTTTAGGGCGTGAAAGTCAATTACGGCACCACTGGTAGTTCCACGGCCGTGGTTTTGGCCGTTTAACTTACTGAAGTCCTCTGAATAGGTAATTACGGTCATCATGGGGGAAACCACGGCCGTGAAATAGCACGACTGACCGTGAATCCTCACGTTTTCTGACCCATCATAGAGTTTTTCAAACTCTTCCTCATGCACTTCTTTTAGCTCCTCCAAGGCTTCAATCTCCTCATTGCAATCCTCTTCTTCTCCTTTCTCCATGATGCTCATGGTGATAATCTTTTGCAATAGATCCTTGAATATAATCGAGCTTACTTCCTCTCTAGATGCCTCCTCGTCATAGATATTGAACATATCTTCTCCAAGAGCTGGCTCTTTCACCAAAGTTGAGAGAACAAATTCAACCTTCTCTTCTCCTATGTCGAAGGCGAGTCTAGCATTCTTGCAATCCACTATGCAGCCGGATGTTGCAAGAAACGGTCTTCCGAGTATGATCGGGACCGGACAATCTACAGGAATGTCAAGCACAACAAAGTCTATTGGAACATAGAACTTACCGAGCTTGACCGGGACGTCTTCAATGATACCGACGGGACGAGTTATGGATCGATTCTCCATGTATAACGTCATCTTCACCGGTTTAGGTTCACCTAAACCGATCTTCCTACACAAAGCAATGCTAACGCTTGCTCCCAAGTCACTTAAAGCGTCATATGTGACATCTCCCATTCCAATTGGGATGCAAAATGACCCCGGATCCTTCACCTTTGGGGGCATCTTCTCCTTCATCGTTTTGATGAGGTCCGATGATTCCGAACTCATCTTGACTTCTCCAAAGTCTTCCAGCTTCCTCTTGTTAGAGAGGATCTCCTTTAAGAAATTCCCGTAAGCGGGCATACCTCCAATTGCATCAATGAAAGGTATGTTAATGTGGAGTTTGCTCATGTGTTCAATGAACTTACTGAATTGCTTGTCTAGACGCGCTCTTGCTCTAGATTACGGGAATGGTAGGGGAGGTTTGTAAGTTGGAGGAGGAATGTAGATGTCTTCCTTCTCCTTCCCCTTTTCCTTCTCCTTTTCGACAGGAACTTCAACAAACTTAGGTTACGGATCGGTTGTTGTTGCTCCGCTCCTAGTTGTGATAGCCATCACCCTTCCTTTTGGGTTATCCTCCGTCTTTCCGGGAAGTTTTCCTTGATCTCTATGAACTTCCTCGGCCTTGTTGAATAGTTGATTTTCTAAAGCCTTTTGAGCTTTATCAACCTTAGTGATGTGGTTCTCCAGTCCTTGAAACTTTCCCAAGATCGTTTCCAACATGGGATGGGGCTTCTCCTTTCCCGAATTGCTTGAGCTATTAGATCCTTGCCCCTGGCTTTTCAAAGGAGTGGAAGAAGAAGATGGTGGTGTTATTGAATTTCCTGAATTAGAACAAGGATTACCAGAATTTTGTTGTTGGTTGGAACGCCAATTGTTGTTTGAATTCCGGTTGTTGTTGTTGTTGTTGTTCCAATTGTTGTTCCGGCTGTTGTTGTTCCGATTGGTACCTTCATTCCCTTGGTGGTTGTTGTTGTTTCCTAAGTACCTAACAACTTGCTCCTTTGGCTTTTGAAGGCCAGCTCTAATGGCTTCCTTCAACTCTTTGATTTCGGTGTTGAGGGAAAAGATTTGTGTTTGTGCAGCTTGTGTTAGCTTCGATCCTTGCTCTACTCGGTTAGATTCTGCCTTCCGGTGGGAATATTTCTCAATGACTTGGGCTTGCTTCTCAATGAAGTCCCAAGCGTCATCTTCCCTCATGTCCATGAATGTGCCATATGAAAGGGATTGGAGCTTGAATTGTGTTTCCTCATCCAACCCCTTGTAATATATCTCCAACAATTCAAGTCTTGAAATGCCATGGTGTAGGCAATCCAATAGCAAATCCTGAAACCTCTCCCATGATTGAAACAAACTTTCGTTAGGCTTCATAAGAAATGCATTCATCTTACCTCTCAACTCCGCCGTCTTGGATGGCGGAAAAAACTTAGTCAAGAACTCCGAAGATAGATCCTCCCACGTATTAAGTCTTTTATTTGGAAGGGCTTGATACCATGCTAGAGCCTTGTGCTTCAAAGAGAAGAAGAACGACTTGATCTTGTAGTTGTTGGTGGTGGTCTTCTTCGGCTTCATCGTCTCCATGGGAATATCAAAATTCTGCAAGTGTTGATGTGGAGATTCAGCACTTGTTCCGCCAAATTGATTTTGGCGAACCATGGTGATCACTTGCGGATTAAAGCTGAATTCCTGGATATCTTTAGCTTCGAACTTCACGCCTAGGCGGCGTGATTGTTGAACCGGATCCATCCTTTGTCCAAGCGTTCGTAGATCTTAATCTACACGAGCGGCTCTTGCACCCCCAGCTGGGATATGAGGATTAGCGGCCGGTCTTGGATCATTCTGGACTGGATTGATCGTTGGATCAATGTCCTCTAGCGGTCGTATATCATCATCCTCCTCCTCATCGTCGGATGATTCAGCTCTTACCGATTTAGTTGGTTTGTCTTTCTTATTCTTCTTGGAGTTAGTCATCTCCAACTTCATGTCCATCATCATAGCTTTGAGCTCATCAATTTTAAATTGATGACGCTCCGCTTCTTCCCTACGAGTTTTCTCACTCAACCTAAATTGAGCTTGAGACTCCTCTAACTCCGCTTGGAGATCCCTCTCTCTATTTTCAGCCATCTTTCTTTCCTTAAGTTTCTTCCTCAAAGTCTTCTCAAGTTCCGGATCAAGAGGTATGAGGTCCTTGTTGGATCTAGACCTGCGCAAATACCTAAAAGAACCTGCAAATAGCACTCAAAAGAGATATCAAATAACAAGAGAAAGCTCCCAAGCTCGACAACCGAGAACCGAAGTTTGGTCTAGACCAAATTCCCGGCAAAGGTGCCAAAAACTTGTTCGCCTCTAAACGTGCGTGCAAATAAGCTTTACATTTATAAAACTAGAATAAAAGAAAGCGAACCCGCAGTGTGCGGATTGGATTAGATTAGCAAGTATTCCAGAGTATCGAACACAGGGATTTGGTGAAACTAAATCCAATTTCAAATTGTCAAGCAAATAAAGATGTAAAGCTTTGCAAATATTGGGAAAAACAACAACCCTAAAGATCCGGATATCAAATTGTGGCAATCGATTCAAGATATACTAAAGAATTATGGACAAAGTCAAGAATTGCGAAGGTATACTAAAGTAAGGTAATGTACGGTGAAGTTCCAAAACCTTATATGACTCACCCAAAGACACTCTCTATAAATGTTGTTGAGGCTGCAATATAGAAAGGATCTAAGGACAAGAATTAAACTCAAATACCCAAACTTGTAACCCAAGGATCAAGATAAACTAGAACGGTTAAGGTTGTGACACTTGAAGCCGAAATAGAGGATGTTGAGTCTCACTACTACCTAGGAAAGGCAAGCCAAGGCTAGGTTAAAGCAAATCTTTAACTTTGGATTAAAGTAAAAACAAAGTTCGTAAACTGAGGTAAATCACGGGTATATCTTGAGAACCACGGCCGTGGAAACCTAAGAACAGGCCGTGATTTAGGGTGTCGACGATGTTTTCTCGCACTCTCAGGGTCCAATCTGTTACGATCGATCTATCATCATCTAAGCCACAACTATCAACCCTTCACCTTAGAATTGCTAAAGGGTTTTTAGCCAATAACCATTGTCATGATATCAATATTCAATTTAAGGAGAATGAAAGATGAAAACCTCGAATACTCAATAAAAATTCAAAACCAATTCTCAAATCCGAAACATAAGAAGCAATGTTAATGGATTCAGAATATATAACACAAAACCTCACAATGATCTTAGGCAAGCACGAAGAACGGGATGTCAATCCGTCTTCAATATCAAAACCTAAGAAAAGGGCTAAACTTCTGCCACAAGCAATCTACGAATCTCCAATTTGCTGGCGCTTCCGCAACTCTTGACGGCGTCAATCAACCCTTAAGAAAAGTGTTGAAACAAGGGTAAGCGGCCGTCCCCAAAATTCTCTTTTGCAGTCTTTTTATAAGGCGAGAAAGGGTTACCGTCAAGGCCCAATACGTAAATGACATGGCAAATAATGACACGTCAAAAGATTGTCTAAATCACGGTCTCACAGCCTTCCACGACCGTGGTTTAGAGCGTGGAAACAAATTACGGTGCCTTGTGACTTCCACGACCGTAATTTAGACCGTGTAACTTACTGGAGTGTTCCAAACTCTCTTCCACGTTCATAATGCCAGGTCCACGGCCGTGGTTTAGAGCGTGGACTTCAAATCATCTTCTCCACGGCCGTAATTCAGGGCGTGGAAGTGTATAGTACATGTTGTTGCCTTTGTTTCGTGTCATTCTTCATCCTAGCTCCTTCCTTAGCTCCTTTGATGTATCTCCTAATCCTCGAACATGATCGATTACTCCCTTTTCTCTCTCAAATGCTCCGATTCCAGCTCCTATTCACCTATAATCAACACAAAGCTAGTGTAGACTTCCATATCGACAAGATAGATGAACAAGCTAACATTTGCTTCAAAACCTTATCCATGTACACAATAATAAGGGAAAAACAACCAAAATAGGTGCCTAGAATATCGCCATATTTCATGCTAACAATGCTCTCAGCATATCCTCTAAAGTCTGGATAGTCTTGTCCGACTGCCCGTCCATTTGCGGATGGTATGCTGTTGTGAAGTGCAGACTGATGCCCAAGGCGTGCACTTGGTGCCAAAACCTGGAGGTAAACCGACCATCTTTGTCCGAGACGATGGTCCTCGGTACCCCGTGGAGTCTCACTATCCACCTAGTGAACTCCTCCGTTAATCTACTAACCGGACGCCATAACTGGAAGGCAACATTCGCAGCTATGCATGCGAATAGACTAGTAGCCCCTCCTTATGTCCCGCATGAGGTTCCAGCTGCGGATGTTGATGAGGAGATGGTAGGAGGGGATGATTATGAGGGAGGAGGTGATGATCATGACTTTGGCACGTTTCCAGATCAGCCGGTACAATTTCCCGATCCTCCTAGACGTTGTCCCCGACCTTCCGGTTCCTCTTCCTCTCGCCGGGCTAGCGTGAGTGAGAGGCCGACTTGGATGGATGCACCTCCCACTTGGTATGGAGAGCATCTCGAAATTGAGAAACACCAATATCTTAGGCTTCGGTTATTGTGCAACGTTGTCCATAACTCCAAAAGTAAAGTCGAAAAATTATGTGCAAAAAGTCTAGAGCAAAGCTGTAAGTTGGTGGAAGTTCAAATGGCAAAAAGAAAAGAGTTTGTGTTGTCCTTCTTCCCGGATTCATACACCACATTCCTTTACAAGTTTCCCACCTTTTTCCGCATTCTTGGCCTTATTTTAAAGTCCTTGAGATCATAAGAGTGTTATTTGACTTGGTGATCTAAATTGAAGTTTCACATGCTTGATTTTGACAATGCTTGAAGGTTATGATGTTTATCTTGAAGTATTTGCAATTTATGAAGTTTCTTTGTTTTGTATATTTTAGTTTATGGATATAAGCGTTTTCAAGGATGAATGAAGCAAGGTTTGAGGATGATCTATTGACTAGAAGCACACCAACCAAAAAGATTGTTTTGTTTTGTTTTGCATTCATATTTCATTCTACCTTATGTTCTAAGCTTTTAAAAAAACCTTGCTTGGGGACAAGCAAGTGGCAAGTATGGGGTATTTTGTTAGCATGAAATATGACGATATTTTAGGCACTTTTTTTTAGTTGTTTTCCCTCTTTATAGTGTTCTTAGATATGTGTTTGAAGCAATTGTGAGCTAGTTCACCCACTTTGTCGATATAGAGATCTACACTAGCTTCATTGTGTTTTTAGGTGAATAAAGCTTGGATCGGAGCAAAATAAGGAAGGAAAGGAGTGTTTGATCACATTTTATGGCAAGGAGATGCATTGGAGAGGCTAAGGAAGGAGCATGAAAGAAGGATGTCACGAAACTAAGGCAAAAACGAGGATTTGGAAGAACCACGCCCTGAAATACGGATGTGGAAGAGGCTTTGAGGATCCACGCTCTAAACCACGGCCGTGGATTTGGCAACATTAACGTGGACGTAAGTTTGGAGCACTCCAGAGAGTTACACGGTCAAAATTACGGTCGTGGAAATCTTATGACACCGTAATCTGGTTCCACGCCCTAAACCGGACACGACCGTCAAAATTACGGTCGTGTCCGGTTTTAGACCAAAGGGCCGTAGTCTCACTTAAGTGAGTAGACGGTTGTCCCAATTGCCAATCAAATTAATATAATTTATCTTGAAGTGAAATAAATTATTAAACAAGGGTTTGTAATCTCCAAAAGGAGTAGACTAAACTCTAATAGAAATTAAGTTCAATTGCAAGTCTTAAAAACCGATTGTTATATGTTAAAACATTGACTTGGATTATGTAATGAGTCATTCATAAATGAATTTTCCTTCTAAGTGTATTCTCCCCTACACCGGAAATATCCAAATACCTTAGTGGGATAAAACGTTACACGTTACAAAGACTAAGTAAGAGACTTACTTGTCTTACTTTGTAGATGTAACGTCCCAAGTTTTAAGTAACCCAAGACGTCACTAGGCTAAGGACCACACAGTGGGTCCCATCAGTTAGCCTGACAACAACTTCACAAATAGGACCTTGCAACAAGAAGCACGAAGAAATAATGAAAACATTCAACCTGTCATTTATAAAACATTTACATAACAACCGTGCATGTAGTTAGTATGTATATCCCAAAACAACACTTTAAAACATGACACCTGAACAGGTGTCTTAAAACTTCAGCCTAAAATCAACATGTGTACACAATTGCACACAACCAACCAAAGACTCGCTTGCAAGCGATTAGTTTCAAAAGTAGTTCAACCAACCCTTGGGTTAACACTGCCTCGACTGTCCACTTCCTGCAGCCGACATCCTTGAAGCGTTCCTATGTTCGGTATTACCTAAAAAGATTCTGTTTAAAACCGTTAGCTACTGATCATAATCTATCCACGAGAGATTATATCATCACATCACAACACAACACAACAAATATATACAAATACCATATACCGTGCTCATGAGATGATATCATGCTTTTATGAATGATGCACGTGAATGCAGTATGAAATTTACAATTTACGATCCCGGACCAAATGCGGAATCATTGCTTATACGGTTTTGGTTTTGGTGTGAGCTCACCATTGCACAGATTAGGTTAATTCAGACATTTGCTCTTAGGTCGTAGCCAGACTGATCAAGTCTACGGGCCAGGCTTTCTCGTTGTGGGTTATGGTCTTAACCCCTAACCACATGCAACATTTTGCCATTCATGTTAATGCAAACATTTACCATTTTCATAAGGTGTGCGACCCGAGCCTGAAATCCATCAGATTCGGTGTCATTCTTATACAAACGCAAGTGATCCGGGCTTGGCCGAGCTCCGGCATTCACTGCAATAGCTAGCGACCTGGCTAATGGTTAGCTCAGAGTCTTAACAATTTACATACTATTGACCTTTACAGGTCATCATCATATCGCATGCCTCAAAAGGCTTATCATCTCATACATTATCATGTTTCAACAAGCTTATCATGTCATTCAATAGCACGCCTCAATAGGCTAACACATGTTCATTTAACCATTTCTCATAATTATGACATGATAATAATCACAACAACATTAAGCATGCTTTACACATCATAACGTCATTTTCATCATAAAACACCTCAAGCATGCTTTACACATAATACATCTCAATGCATATCAACATTCACATTTCAACAGAACAAGGCATTTCAAAACAACAACACATATCAACACAGTGAAATATAAATCTCTCAAGCACGTGATTCTGCAGATCGAAGCTAAGTAAGTCCGAAGACTTACCTGGATACGCTCACTGAGCAACTAAACTATAGTTAGTCTACCGTCTTCAACACCACCTGTCGAGAATATCATATTCCTCGTATTAAACTTTTTGCTTCAAACATCAATTAAATTCATTCCTTTGAATTTAATTAGCTTATAGCGTTTTCTAGATTCCTAATTTAATTAATTAATCTTTAATTAATTAATTAAATTTCATCAGAATAACCTTTTGCCCGCAGACAGTTTCTCAACCCAACTGTCATCAGATCTCATCAAACAAATAGCCCATAATCACCAGAATATTGTAACGAGCATAATGAAATTTCCAATTATCCATTTTGACAAGCCTAAGGTCAATTTAGACCAAAGCGCAATACGAAAAACGAATAAATTCATAACTTATTCGTTACTAACCCGATTGACGATCCGAAAGAAGATTCGGAATCACAACGACGCAGGCTACGCTCGGACACCATCAGATTCACCGGAATCTGAGCGACGGAACGGACCATATAAGGGGGAGGCTCGACCTGACCTTAACTTCAACGGAAACGCAGAAACTCGGTACCAAAATGAAGAGGACGAAGAGAGGAATCCGAAAACTCAAACGGAATTGAAATCGGATTACAAACGAAGAGTAGATCTGAATTTGAAGGTTGAGAGAAATTAGAGCTTTTACGAGGAAACGTGAAAGGAAATAAATTAATAAGTGAATTTCCGCTATTTATAGCGAAGACGATAATTATCCTTTAGCAAAGTCGATAGTTATCCTTTAACCGATCCGAAGGCGGTTTGAGCCCCTTCTCCAAACTTCTCGAAATTGGAATAATAAATCTGACATATTGTGTGGATAATTATTCCGCAACTTTCTCGGAAAACGCGTATTCCTAAGCCGTCTTTCTTAGCCGCTAAGAAACGAAATAACGACTCTTTTGACCATTTTGCCTTTCCATGTTATTTCATATCTAGAACATACCCAATGTCCTGATTATTTCTCTCAACTGCAATTTTATTATTTGAAGCTCCCAAATGCTCCAAATAATACCAAAGGGTAAAAATTACTCCCCGGAGGAAAAAGTAAAATTTCCTCCATACGTCCAAATTTACGCCAAAATCATAATGGTGGAATTCATACTCGTCATCTACACACTATTCGCAATTTATGGGTCAATTGATATCGATGATTAACTTAATCACCCTTAATCATCATTTATTAGGATTCGAAAATCCTAGCTTTTACATCACACACCCCTTAAGAAAAAGTTTCGTCCCGAAACTTTAGTACACAGCTCATCAGAAGACTAAATCTATCAGTCACATAATTAACCTATCTTTGCATTTCATGCAAGCATAAGTTATTACCAAGTTAGAAGGGGTCATCAAGCTCACACTAGTGAAGTCTATCACTTCCTATGTTAGCAAACACAAAACAATTCACACACACATAAATCACATCAACATAGAACTATATAAGCACATTAGTTAGTGGAAAAGTTAGGTACTACTCTTTGCTTTTGTCCCAATCATTGATCAAAGAGCTAAACACCTCTGGATAATTTCTCTCCATGTGTTCAACTGTTTCCCATGTAGCCTCTTCCATTTCCCTTCGGGACCACTGGATCTTCACTAATGGAATTTCTTTATTCCTTAACTTCTTCTTCTTTCTGTTTAGCACGGCCATAGGGAACTCGACATAGGTATGATCAAGCTCTATCTCAATAGCATCATAGCTGAGTACATGGATCGGATCTGGTTGATACGGGCTTAGTTGTGATACATGAATGTACACCATCCATTTTTTTATTTTATTTTTTACGGTAATGCTAAACGATAAGCCACTTTACCAACTTTTTCCAAAAATTCAAGTGGTCCAATATACCAAGGACTTAACTTCCCCTTGATACCAAATAGTTTTGACTCCACGAGTCGGTGAAACTTTCAGCCAAACGTGTGTCCGTGTTTCAAACTCTAGCGGACGTCGGCGCTTATCAGCATAAGATATTTTTTTCTACTCTGTGTAGCCAACATCCTTTCTCGAATCAAAGCAACTTTTTCAATATCACTTTTAACTTTGTCTGGAGCCGTATCAATGACATCGGCAGGCTCATCCCAACACAATGGGGTTCGATATTTCCTTCTGTACAGTGCTTCATATGGTGCCATCCCAATGGATGCATGCCAACTGTTGTTGTAGGTGAACTCGAGCAACGGTAAATGAATTGGCCATATCGGTCTCCAATCAAGCACACATGACCTCAACAAATCTTCTAAAACTTTTATAGTCCGTTCGGACTGACCATCTGACTGTGGATGAAAACGCTGTTGTAAAATTCAGCTTGGTTCCCATTACTGTCTGTACCTGGCTCTAGAATCGGGAAGTAAATCGTCCATCTCTATCTGAAACTATGGTCTTAGGAACTCCATGTAATCTGACTATCTGATTCACGAATTCCTCTACTAACTTGTTCACAATCCAAGTTTTCTTGATAGGAATAAATCTTGCAGTCTTTGTTAATCGATCAACCACCACCCATATGGAGTCATAACCCTTGCTACTACGTAGACTGGTTACAAAATCCATGGTGATGTGTTCCCATTTCCACTCCGGTATCTCCAATGATTGGAGTTCTCCTCCTGGTCTTTGGTGTTCAATCTCAACTTGTTGACATGTTTGACACCGTGACACAAACTCAGCAATATCTTTCTTCATACCTTGCCACCAAAAGTAAGGTTTAATATCCCGATACATCTTGTTCGATCTTGGATGTATGGAATATGGTGTTGCATGGGCTTCAACAAGAATCCTTTTTCTAATCTTTTCATCTTGAGGAACACATACCCTTCCCTGATATCTCATTATATTGTCAGTATCGATATGGAAATCTGAAGATTCACCACTTCCGATCACTGACCTTATTTTGGTTAAATTAGGACAACTTAGTTGTTTTTGTTGAATTTCTTCCAACCAATTGGGCACTATCTCCAAGGTACACAGATACCCTTGGTCTTTCTGAACCCATATTTCAATGCCACTACAAATCAGATCTTTTTGTATTTCAAATTGTATAGTTAATTGAGCAATCGCTTTTTCTTGAGCTGACTTCCTACTCAAAGCATCAACCACCATATTAGCTTTACCAGGATGATATAGTATCTCTAAGTCATAATCCTTTATTAACTCCAACCACCTTCTTTGTCTCATATTCAACTCTTTTTGAGTGAAAATGTACTTTACACTCTTGTGATCTGTCATGATCTTACACGTCGTCCCAAATAGGTAATGCCGCCAAATCTTAAGTGCATGAACTACTGTTGCTAACTCCAAGTCATGTGTAGGGTAGTTCTGCTCATATTGTCTCGGTTGTCTTGATACATAGGCGATGACTCTTTCATTTTGCATCATGACGCATCCCAAGCCCATTTTAGATGCATCACTGTAAACAATGAACCCTAGTGTTCCATTCGGCTGACCTAACACAGGTGCAGTAGTCAGTCTCTTCTTTAACTCTTCAAGGCTTGCTTGACACTTGTTAGTTCATACAAACTTTGCCTTCTTCTGAAGTAGGTTGGTCATAGGTCTTGCTATAACCCCTTTACACAAAATTTGTAGTATCCTGCTAATCCTAGGAACTACGTATATCCTTTACGTGTTTAGGTGGTTCCCATGCTTGCATAATTTCAATCCTGGATGAGTCAACTCTGATTCCATCTGCAGTGATCACGTGTCCTAAGAATGTTACTCCATTCATCCAGAAGTCACACTTGAATAACTTGGCATAAAGCTTCTCTTTCATCAATACTTGGAGAATTGCTTTTAAATGTTCTATGCTCTTCACTACTTCGTGAATAAGCCAATATGTCATCGGTAAAGACCACAACAAACCGAGTCCTTAATGTTGCCTTATGGATATCATCTTCTTGAATCTTCAACTTGTGATAGCTTGACCGTAGGTGTATCTTGGAGAACACCTTTGATCCTTGCAACTGATCTAACAAATCATCAATTCGTGACAGTGGACACTTGTTCTTAATCGTCATCTTATTCAGTTCTCTATAGTCGATACACAGCCTCATTGTACCATCCATTTTTCTTCACGAACAATACTGACGCTCCCCATGATGATACACTTGGCCGAATAAATTCTTTATCTGCCAATTTTTCCAATTGCTTCTTCAACTCAAGCATTTCCACATGTGCCATTCTGTACGGAGCTTTGGAAATTGGTCTAGTTCCAGGCTCTAGATCGATTCTAAAGTCAACTTGCCTAGTAGGTGGAAATCCAGGTAATTCATCTTGAAAAACATCCTTAAACTCGTGTGCAACTGGAATGTAATTCAATTGAATCTTTCCTTCTTTCTCCAAAGCATAACATAAATATGCTTCACATCCTTTCCTTACCAGCTTACTTGCTTTCATCGCAGAGATCATCACTAGCGGGTCTTGTAGCTCACTTCCTTTGAAAACATGACAAGTATCATCTTTGGCTAACATCATTTTTGTTAGCATTTCCGCATCTATCTTTTCCATATACTTGATCATCCAATCGATGCCTAGAATCACGTCATCATTATCCAATCCGGTAATAAGGATATCGGTTGGCTACTTTACTTGCCTAGTTTCCACGTAAACTTTGACTTTCTCCACCTCTCACATTAGGACAAGATCCTTGATTTAAAATTATCCCCTAGCCTCACAAACTTTATCATATCTCTAGGTTAACTACATTTGAAACATGTAGTTGGACTTTTTGATCAGTCCTTCTTGTAATAATTTAGGTCTCCATAATTGAAACATGTTCTTCCCTCCAATTTCTCTTATGATCATGGTTGTGGAGAAGGCCTTGTTTCTTGAGTCACACGTCTCATACTCGCAGGTTTCAAGAAACATGGAGTAGACCCTGCCTCTCTCTTCACTAGTTCGGTGTTCGCTCCAAACGGTGTGTGCAAGCTTTAAATTTATAACCCTAGACTTAAGCTTAAAACAAGGATGCGAACCCGCAGTGTACGGGTCAATCGTAGTAAAAGCAAGAAAATTCCAGGGGTCGATCACAGGGACTCGGTGAAACAAAGTCAACACAGTATGCTACGTTAGTTCTAACCACAAGAGCGATTAACACAATCAAAGATGAATAAGATGTCAAATAAAGCAAGCATGTAATTCTAGGGATTAAAGCATCTAGTTGTGGTTCCAACTCAAGATCTATAGATAAGCGGACAAAGCTGAGATTTTTGCGTGGGGAAGGTGTTACTAAGTGGAGTAGATCACCGGGTAAGTCTCACTACACACTAATCCTAAACTGCAACTCCTATTACCGGGTAAGTCTCAAGGAATTAAGATAAAGAACTATAACCTCAAACTAACACACCATCTAAGGGAATAGAATCAACCTTTACCGGGTAAGTCTCAGGCTAACTCACGAAGATGGGATGGAAGCACACTCAAACCCCAATAAAGGATAAACCTTTATTACCTACACTTATGATCGTTGATACACAAACTAAGGAATTACCGGGTAAGTCTCATCCTAAGCTTGCTTTGAACCAGGAAAGTGTAATAAGAATAGGATTTGGCAAACTCTAACACTTAACTCTCAGTTACGGATCAAATAAGTCACCTCGGTCAGAAGAATTCCACCCCGGCCGAGATGTTCATCAACCGAACGAGATGCTTAGGGTTAAGATTAAAGACTCGAACTTTCAGGATCCTACTGGAATCTAAGATTATTCTATCATTGTTTTTCCCACAACCTTCAGCCAATCACCCTAGAATCACACAAGGAAATTAGCCACTCATCATCATAATGAAAGTATTAAAATATATAGGAAGAAGGTGAATATTTGAACAAAGAAGAATTTAATGAAAAGACTTCAATAACTGAATCAAATATCACAACAAAGCGTTCTTTGGATAATAATCCAACAAGACAAGACAACAATTGAGGGAATTGAAGACAATCTTACAAAACCCTTCAATAAAACTATAAAAGCTATGAACTTCAATCTTCCTTCAACCTTCAAAAAGGTTCTTCAAATCTCCCAACTTGGAGTAGGCTGCTGCTGCGTATTTTTCGGTGTAAGCGGGCTCTCAGCACGATCGGATTTGTGGAAAATCCAACCCTTTTTATAGGAAAATAACCCTCCAAAGATAATAAATCTTAGAAAGATATTCTCCCATAAATATAGGTAAAATATATGATTCTGCATATCTCCTTCCTTCCAAGAGCCCAGCCCAAAAATATAAGATTACTTTCCAAGTTTAAAAGATCTCCTTCAAGAATAAAATATTCTCGCCGCGTCCTAGGTTTTCGCCTCGGTCGAGTCGGCGTCTCTGGATCACCTCGGTCGAGATGAATCTCTGGTCAACCGAGGTGAGTCACAACTGAATGTGAAATCTCTCAAAACTGGCCCAAAGTAAATCCTTAATCCATGGCTATGCTTCCTGGATGTAGCTCCAAATGACTCTTGACTTCTTTTGCTCCTTTTTGATGCAAAACGTACCATATTACCTGCAATTACAACGAAACTAGGTGTAGACCTCGATTCTCGCAAAGGTAGATGAAATGGCAGTAAAATCACATAATGTATATACAAACATGCAGATTATTGAAGATAAAACGTTCAAACAAACCCCAAAATATAGACTATAATTCATGCTATCAAAATACCCCATACTTAGCCCTTGCTTGTCCCCAAGCAAGTTCCGCATATAGAAGACAAGATAGAATGGATTATAAGTCAAGAAAATCAATGAAAAAGCCTTTCAAAAACATTTTATGGTGTGCAACTACCATAGATCACTCTAAGAGAGTACTTCCTGGAATTTAAAAACTCAATATGCTCAAAACATTTTATAAATATAGGAAAGTTGTTCATCTTTGCACAAAATCATAGAATGTATAATAAATCACAATTATCAAAATTAATCATGTATAATCCAGTTTAAACCGCTAAGTCAATCAACAAGCTCAAGGTCTCAAGGGCTTCCCAAAAGAAAAGGTCAAGAAACGTGTAGGGTAGGGATGTATGTAAGGTAATGTGGTGCTGGAATCCGGGAAAAGGATGAACTTCACTTTCACTTTGACTTGCAACACCTTCCACCAATAAGCTTTGCTTATTTCGCACTTTCTTTTTACTTTACTTTTTGGGATGCATGGACAGAGGTGCACAATAACCGAAGCCTAGGAAATCCGCAATCATCAATTTCTCGAGATGCATCAAACCCTTGATGCACATACCATGACCCGATAGGAATATCGCTCAATCCGACTTTGGCAAGACACAAACACCCGGCTATGTGAATGGTGCCGAGTTACTTATCTTCATGATTGACTTCCCCAAACCTATTATTACTTTCTAGCACTTTCACTTCCAGCCCACTTCTCAACTTTAACTTGCTTTCACCACTTTGCTTGCTTCCAAATTCCCGGATAGGTAAAGGGAGGCAAAATGTATATGAGGGGCTAAGCATGATCAAGGAGAAGAAGAAGAAGAGAATGAATTGCCTTGGTCTTTCCAAGAAGAAAGTGAGAGAACTCAACCTGCGGTGTCAATCTTCAAATTCAACATAATTTGGATAAAAACAAAGTATTAAACATGCCAATAATTTTAAACAAAGCATTTAGCAACTTAAACATATCATAAAACCTTTCAAACACATAAAAAATTTAAAACCAGTCAGTAAACAAGATCTTCACTGAGATCATATCCAGATAAGTCACACAAAATCGTTTTCGAAAACTTCTCAGTTAACCCACCTCGGTCGAGGTGTTCTTGGTTCAACCGAGGTGAATCACCTCGTTCGGCCAGAATCTCCCCGGTCGAGGTCAAAAATTTTTTCGGTTTCGACGTTTTTTTTTTTTTTTTTTTTTTTTTTTTTTCAATCAAATAACCTGTAGGTATGCATGTAATATCAGATAATCATATAAAGACAAATGAAGCATAAATATGAAAATATCCGATAAATATAATACATCAAAAGTAGTCGAATATATCACGTAGTCAAGTAGTCAAATAACAAACACCCCATACTTGAGACACACTGTCCCAGTGGGTATAATAAAAGTCTAAACAAGAGAACTCACCGAATAAAAGCCGAACTGCATAAAAAAGATATAATAATAAAGTCCTGCAGCTCCTCAGTAGTCTCGATCCGGTGGTGGTATGGACCGAGGCGGTTCTGCAGAAACCCTAGTCGCCTCGGTTGCTCAAGAATCAACTCGGTCGAGGTGCTTTGACAGTGACCGAGGTCTTTCTGTCTTCTCAGAATCTCGAACTTCTGTCCTTCCAGTTGTGCTCCTCCTTAGATATTCCCTGTTGTCTGTCCAGAACGCCAAAAACAAAGCAAAGCAAAGCAAAAACAAAAACTATATAAGCTAGACTAGAAAACGGGAAAGAAGAGCAATACCTTGGGTTGCCTCCCAAGAAGCGCTTGATTTAAGGTCGCTAGCTGGACCATACGGAATGGGATTACTCAATGCACTTCGAATGTCGTGGAGTGCTCATCACATCCGAAAAAATCTTCCAAGAAGGTTCCGGTTCCTAACTTCACCGGCAAATGGTAAGATCTCCCACGTACAAGCTTGTACGGTTTGATTCTCACCGGAATTCGTCTAGACTTCCTACACTTCAATGGGACATTCCTCGTGTCCCATCCTTTCCTTGATCGAGAAAGCAGTTTCTCGAGAATTATAGCAGCTTCCCCATCTATATCTTGGGGATGGTACAGGGTCCTAAGCATGCGAGGGACCCCATACTTGAACAAGAGACTCTTCATCGCCTTAGCGGTGTAGTGCTTGCCAACTCCACTCCTCATGATCCGAGGAGCTTCTTCTTCCAACAATTTCAAGAGAGGTTTCATCTTGATCTTAGGAGGTTCTTTCGGAAGAGACCTCCAACTCTCCGGTGCCTTCCTGAAAAATTCAGAAATATTAATAGGGAATTCAAATGAAGTAGGAGAATGTACCTTGCAAAGTGCTCCAAAGCTTGAGACAAGTTTCGTGTTGGGTTGATAATACACCCACGAAATCTCTCTCAGTTCTGCTGGTCTTTCTTCCACCTTGACCACAATCTCAGTAATTTGGCCAAGGTTCTCTGCATCTTCCACTTCTGGTTTTGCAGATTCTTCCATCTCGGTCGAGATCTCCTCCACCTCGGCCGAGGTCTCGGCAGTTGAATTGAGATCTTCCACATCCTCCGCTTCCACAAAAGCTTCAGGAGAAACTTCCGGTTCGACCAGAGGAATACTTGGAACGTGCAACACCTCCTTATGCTCCTCTTTCGGCTTAGCATAGGATAGGGTGCTTTCCTTGAGCTCCTCCACCTTCTTCATCAACTTCTCCAATCTTGATTCGAGAGAGTCTTCAAAAGGTTGCTCATAAATGTTTTTAGGGACATTCTTCTCATCCCATATCGCAAGTTCATGCTGAATGGCCTCTTCTCTTTCCCATTCATTGTTGAACCAATAGAAGGAGTACTTCTCCTCCAAGTATTCATAATGGTCCGCCCTAGCACTTTGCCTTGCTATCCAGGCTGGATCAAATGTAGTCATCGGAAATCCTGAAAACTACAAAACTCATAGAAAGAGTAGTTAGTAGCAACAGGGGCAAATGCCCCGAAAGCAAACCGTAACCGGCTCGGTCTAGACCAAGTCCCCGGCAACGGCGCCAAAAACTTGTTCGCTCCAAACGGTGTGTGCAAGCTTTAAATTTATAACCCTAGACTTAAGCTTAAAACAAGGATGCGAACCCGCAGTGTACGGGTCAATCGTAGTAAAAGCAAGAAAATTCCAGGGGTCGATCACAGGGACTCGGTGAAACAAAGTCAACACAGTATGATACGTTAGTTCTAACCACAAGAGCGATTAACACAATCAAAGATGAATAAGATGTCAAATAAAGCAAGCATGTAATTCTAGGGATTAAAGCATCTAGTTGTGGTTCCAACTCAAGATCTATAGATAAGCGGACAAAGCTGAGATTTTTGCGTGGGGAAGGTGTTACTAAGTGGAGTAGATCACCGGGTAAGTCTCACTACACACTAATCCTAAACCGCAACTCCTATTACCGGGTAAGTCTCAAGGAATTAAGATAAAGAACTATAACCTCAAACTAACACACCATCTAAGGGAATAGAATCAACCTTTACCGGGTAAGTCTCAGGCTAACTCACGAAGATGGGATGGAAGCACACTCAAACCCCAATAAAGGATAAACCTTTATTACCTACACTTATGATCGTTGATACACAAACTAAGGAATTACCAGGTAAGTCTCATCCTAAGCTTGCTTTGAACCAGGAAAGTGTAATAAGAATAGGATTTGGCAAACTCTAACACTTAACTCTCAGTTACGGATCAAATAAGTCACCTCGGTCAGAAGAATTCCACCCCGGCCGAGATGTTCATCAACCGAACGAGATGCTTAGGGTTAAGATTAAAGACTCGAACTTTCAGGATCCTACTGGAATCTAAGATTATTCTATCATTGTTTTTCCCACAACCTTCAGCCAATCACCCTAGAATCACACAAGGAAATTAGCCACTCATCATCATAATGAAAGTATTAAAATATATAGGAAGAAGGTGAATATTTGAACAAAGAAGAATTTAATGAAAAGACTTCAATAACTGAATCAAATATCACAACAAAGCGTTCTTTGGATAATAATCCAACAAGACAAGACAACAATTGAGGGAATTGAAGACAATCTTACAAAACCCTTCAATAAAGCTATAAAAGCTATGAACTTCAATCTTCCTTCAACCTTCAAAAAGGTTCTTCAAATCTCCCAACTTGGAGTAGGCTGCTGCTGCGTATTTTTCGGTGTAAGCGGGCTCTCAGCACGATCGGATTTGTGGAAAATCCAACCCTTTTTATAGGAAAATAACCCTCCAAAGATAATAAATCTTAGAAAGATATTCTCCCATAAATATAGGTAAAATATATGATTCTGCATATCTCCTTCCTTCCAAGAGCCCAGCCCAAAAATATAAGATTACTTTCCAAGTTTAAAAGATCTCCTTCAAGAATAAAATATTCTCGCCGCGTCCTAGGTTTTCGCCTCGGTCGAGTCGGCGTCTCTGGATCACCTCGGTCGAGATGAATCTCTGGTCAACCGAGGTGAGTCACAACTGAATATGAAATCTCTCAAAACTGGCCCAAAGTAAATCCTTAATCCATGGCTATGCTTCCTGGATGTAGCTCCAAATGACTCTTGACTTCTTTTGCTCCTTTTTGATGCAAAACGTACCATATTACCTGCAATTACAACGAAACTAGGTGTAGACCTCGATTCTCGCAAAGGTAGATGAAATGGCAGTAAAATCACATAATGTATATACAAACATGCAGATTATTGAAGATAAAACGTTCAAACAAACCCCAAAATATAGACTATAATTCATGCTATCATTCGGGAATCCACCTATTTCTTAAAGCCTTGTCTTGCTTCAAGCTTTATTATCCTCTCCTAATACTCCAATAACTTCATATCTTAGGTGACAACACCAACTAAGAGGTTGTTTCATCCTATCGTAAACAATCTTATCAATTGATCATCAAGTGGTGCACTCTCATCCAATGATGTATACTCCTCGTGAAATTCATCTCCATCATAGGAGACCCTCCAAATGTTGCTTCCAGAAAAGACTTTAACAAGTTAGTCCAAATCTGACTCTTGAAAGTCTTGTAATCCACAATGATTGCACGATTTCTCATCCACCAACATGCACCAATGTTCTGCATGAAGGTTGCTGCAAGTTTCATCTTATACTTTCTAGCTCTCCAATGTCCCCAAAAGTCATGTTTATGTGGTTCAACCGCCAATTAACTTGCATTACATAAGCTCCTGCAAACACTAACACATCTCTTCTTTTGATGGCCTTAGTCACTTCTCTAACGAAGTTCACTACCTTCTTATTCCTCCTATGGAACTTCTAGTGTTTGGGGTTCAATAACTCGTGCTTGCCCTTGCGTTTCTATCGTAGCAATAACCCTTTCTACTGCTATATTCTTGCATCTTCACATCTCATGTAGCTCGATGGGTAAAAGTACTTGACCTTGACCACTTACTTTAAACATTATACTCTCATGTACTTCTAGCTTGTCTTACTTCCACTAACACACTTGCACATTGTGCTCCCATTGACATACTCGTAATGAAGCTGCAACTTCCTTGTCTCTTAATCAAAACGCTTACGGTTGCCTTTATCACGATTTCGACAAACCGGAACATTCACGATCGTTCTCTCTTCATATATATCCACTACTTATAACGATAGTGATATCTATAAGAATACTATAATCTTAACAAGTTAGAGAGAGAGAACTACACTTACAAGGAGTCACGCTGAGGAGTGGAAGGCAGTGTCTTTACCCACAATCCCGACTATGCATATGATTTTAAATTCATTAAAACCATATGTCTGTAATTTTCAAAATCTTTTGAAAACTTAAATGTCCTTTCAAAACCAACCCGGACTGGGTTGTAGTTAGGTTGAACTATCATGTCTCATCTCAAGTCACATGTGCCCTTGTTGTCAACCTAAGCTCTGATACCAATCTGTAACCACCCGAGTTTTAAGTAAGCCAAGACGTCACTAGGCTAAGGACCACACAGTGGGTCCCATCAGTTAGCCTGACAACAACTTCACAAATAGGACCTTGCAACAAGAAGCATGAAGAAATAATGAAAACAGTCAACCTGTCATTTAGAAAACATTTACATAACAACCGTCCATGTAGTTAGTATGTATATCCCAAAACGACACTTTAAAACATGACACCTGAACAGGTGTCTTAAAACTTTAGCCTAAAATCAACATGTGTACACAGTTGCACACAACCAACCAAAGACTCGCTTGCAAGCGATTAGTTTCAAAAGTAGTTCAACCAACCCTTGGGTTAACACTGCCTTGGCTGTCCACTTCCTGCAGCTGACATCCTTGAAGCGTTCCTATGTTCGGTATAACCTAAAAAGATTCGGTTTAAAACCGTTAGCTACTGATCATAATCTATCAACGAGAGATTATATCATCACATCACATCACAACACAACAAATATATACAAATACCATATACCGTGCTCATGAGATGATATCATGCTTTTATGAATGATGCACGTGAATGCAGTATGAAATTTACAATTTGCAATCCCGGACCAAATCCGGAATCATTGCTTATACGGTTCTGGCTTTGGTGTGAGCTCACCATTGCACAGATTAGGTTAATTCAGACATTTGCTCTTAGGTCGTAGCCAGACTAATCAAGTCTACGGGCCAGGCTTTCTCGTGGTGGGTTATGGTCTTAACCCCTAACCACATGCAACATTTTGCCATTCATGTTAATGCAAATATTTACCATTTTCATTAGGTGTGCGACCCGAGCCTGAAGTCCATCAGACTCGATGTCATTCTTATACAAACGCAAGTGATCCGGGCTTGGCCGAGCTCCGGCATTCACTGCAATAGCTAGCGACCTGACTAATGGTTAGCTCAGAGTCTTAACAATTTACATACTATTGACCTTTACATGTCATCATCATATCGCATGCCTCAAAAGGCTTATCATCTCATACATTATCATGTTTCAACAAGCTTATCATGTCATTCAATAGCACGCCTCAATAGGCTAACACATGTTCATTTAACCATTTCTCATAATTATGACATGATAATAATCACAACAACATTAAGCATGCTTTACACATCATAACGTCATTTTCATCATAAAACACCTCAAGCATGCTTTACACATAATACATCTCAATGCATATCAACATTCACATTTCAACAGAACAAGGCATTTCAAAACAACAACACATATCAACACAGTGAAATATAAATCTCTCAAGCACGTGATTCTGCAGATCGAAGCTAAGTAAGTCCGAAGACTTACCTGGATACGCTCACTGAGCAACTAAACTATAGTTAGTCTACCGTCTTCAACACCACCTGTCGAGAATATCATATTCCTCGTATTAAACTTCTTGCTTCAAACATCAATTAAATTCATTCCTTTGAATTTAATTATCTTATAGCGTTTTCTAGATTCCTAATTCAATTAATTAATCTTTAATTAATTAATTAAATTTCATCAGAATAACCTTTTGCCCGCAGGCAGTTTCTCAACCCAACTGTCATCAGATCTCATCAAGTAAATAGCCCATAATCACCAGAATATTGTAACGAGCATAATGGAAATTCCAATTATCCATTTTGACAAGCCTAAGGTCAATTTAGACCAAAGCGCAATACGGAAAACGAATAAATTCATAACTTATTCGTTACTAACCCGATTGACGATCCGAAAGAAGATTCGGAATCACAACGACGCAGGCTACGCTCGGACACCATCAAATTCACCGGAATCTGAGCGACGGAACCGACCATATAAGGGGGAGGCTCGACCTGACCTTAACTTCAACGGAAACGCAGAAACTCGGTACCAAAATGAAGAGGACGAAGAGAGGAATCCGAAAACTCAAATGGAATTGAAATCGGATTACAAACGAAGAGTAGATCTGAATTTGAAGGTTGAGAGAAATCAGAGCTTTTACGAGGAAACGTGAAAGGAAATGAATTAATAAATGAATTTCCGCTATTTATAACAAAGACGATAATTATCCTTTAGCAAAGTCGATAGTTATCCTTTAACCGATCCGAAGGCGGTTTGAGCCCCTTCTCCAAACTTCTCGAAATTGGAATAATAAATCTGACATATTGTGTGGATAATTATTCCGCAACTTTTTCAGAAAACGCGCATTCCTAAGCCGTCTTTCATAGCCGCTGAGAAACGAAATAGCGACTCTTTTGGCCATTTTGCCTTTCCATGTTATTTCATATCTAGAACATACCCAATGTCCTGATTATTTCTCTCAACTGCAATTTTATTATTTGAAGCTCCCAAATGCTCCAAATAATACCAAAGGGTAAAAATTACTCCCCGGAGGAAAAACTAAAAATTCCCCCATACGTCCAAATTTACGCCAAAATCATAATGGTGGAATTCATACTCGTCATCTACACAGTATTCGCAATTTATGGATCAATTGATATCGATGATTAACTTAATCACCCTTAATCATCATTTATTAGGGTTCGAAAATCCTAGCTTTTACAATAGAAAGGGTATTCCTAGGTTTTGTCAATACAAAACCAAACTAAGATGGATGCCTATCCTTCATCAATACAAAGGAACTATACTAGTCTTTCGAGTTTTGCAAACAAGATTATAAGAAGGCCTATCCAATGTCAATACAATGGAACTAAAAGCTTTATTGTTGCAAAAACGAATGTTCAATCAAGTGCAAATGGCTCTCCCTTTTATAGGCATAGGGGGCCACGGTTTTGGGGAGTTAAAAGAGGTTAAAATCGGTTATGGAAGTTACGTGGAAGTTACTTGGAAGATGGGCCTTGAAACCCTAGAAAGCCCGAGGCCCACATAGGGAGCCCAAAACCGCTCCCCGGAGCTAGCTTAGAGCTAGCTTATTTTTCTTGGTCCCAACACTTCCAATAAGCTTCATTCACTTTAATATAGCTAGGGTAAGCTCCAAGATTCTCAAACACTCAATATCTTAGCTCAAGCTAGTGTAACTCCTTAAGAAGCTCACTAGCTGCTTCATTGACATTCACTAAGCATTTGAGCTTGGATTGTTCCCAATTTTTAACCACATATTCTTTAGCCAATATAAGGACTAAGAAGCAAAGGTGTGCCGATAAAATGTTGCTAAAAATCCCCAAATACCGGCCTTCTAAAAGCTAGCACAAGTTGACCTTGTCGTGAATCACGTTGCTTTGATTCGACTCCCCTTATAATACTAGTTGTTCTTAGTGCCGGTCACTTGTCTTGCCTCCCGCAACCCGGACCATAGTGACACACATGTGAACAACTCATTGCACCTTGTCTCAAGACAAGCTCAACGGTTACAATGAAGACTTAGCCCAAATCTCCAACATTCATCCCCCATTTGAGCAAAGTCAAGAAACTTTTAATAGACATACATCCAAACAAAATAATCGCATAATCATAAATATCTTTCGATTGAATTTTTTGAATTAGTATAATTGCACATTCTGCACTAAAGAATTGTGGTGTCCTAATGGATTGAACCACTTAACTTGTTTAAGTACATGAAGGTAACATACACGAAATTTACATTTCCTTTACAAATAAATGACACATTTAAAGGCTATTGTGTCCTAATCCTTTAATGAACATATATGCGAGTCGACCATCTACTCCCTTGAAGAAGCCTTGACACTTCACGTTCACGTAACAACTCTCTTTTGATCTTGCACCTATAATTGCAATTTTTCAAAAGAGTTGTTAAGAAATTACATATTTCAAACTATACATATTATATAGGCATAGAGCATTACCTTGGATGGACATTTTATGCTCACAACTTCTTGGAATGGGCTTTCCTCATTGAATTCGGCTAAGGCATCAAACCATAGGCGAATTGGGTGTCCCATGACAAGTCGTTTTCAATTTAGGTCGTTAACCCCATCCCTTTGGCTGACTTTTGAACTAAGTCCCTAGCCAAGCTCTTGGTTAAGTGATCGGCTAGATTATTGTGTGTTCTCACAAAATCGACCGGTATTATACCGTGAGTTATGAGCTCTCTAACCGAGCTATGTCTCACACCAAGATGTCTTGATTTTTCATTGTACGTTTGGCTATAAGCTTTAGCCAACGTAGCTGCACTATCACAATGAATTGAGATAGGAGAAACCGGTCTTGGCCATAGATGAATTTCTAGAACCAAATTTCTTAGCCATTCAGCTTCCTTACCGGCAGCGGCAAGTTCCACAAACTCGGACTCCATGGTCGAGGTTGTGATGCATGTTTGCTTCTTTAAAGCCCACGAAATGGCACCACCACCTAACAAGAAAACCCATCTTGTGGTGGATGAGTGATCATCTAAATTAGTGATCCATGATGCATCCGAGTAGCCTTCTATCACTGAAGGATACTTACTGTACAAGATGCCAAAACCCATGGTCCCCTTGAGGTACCTAAGCACACGTCTTAGTGCCTTCCAATGTTGTGAGCTAAAACAACTTGTGTACCTACTCAATTTACCAATAACAAAAGCAATATCTGGCCTAGTGCTAGTCATTGTATACATGCAACATCCTATTACTTGTGCATACTCAAGTTGAGAGACAGCTGATCCTTGGTTGGGCATCAATTTTTCACTTGAGTTCATAGGAGTACTAACAGTTGAACTTTTATCACATTGGAAGCGTTTGACAATCTTCTCAATGTAGTGTGATTGTGTGAGGCTTAAGCCTTTAGCATCACGTTTGATTCTTATGCCTAGAATCACATCCGCCTCACCTAAGTCTTTCATAGAAAACTTAGTGGACAAGAAATCCTTAGTGAGATCTACTTGTCTTTGGTTTGTTCCAAAGATCAACATGTCATCAACATATAAGCATATGATCACACCTTGACCGGTATGATCAAACTTACTATAGACATACTTGTCAGCTTGATTTATCTTAAATCCATTTGACAATACGACATCATCAAACTTTTGACGCCATTGTTTTGGAGCTTGCTTTAGTCCATACAAGGATTTGACCAAGCGACACACTTTGTGCTCTTGTCTTTTTAAAACAAACCCTTCAGGTTGTCTCATATACACTTCCTCATCTAGATCACCATTAAGGAATGTTATCTTGACATCCATTTGATGAATCACTAGATTATGTATAGCCGCCATAGCTATTAATAACCTAATGGTTGTAATCCTAGCCACCGGAGCATATGTGTCAAAGTAATCGACACCTTCCCTTTGTCTAAAGCCTTGGATGACCAAGCGTGCTTTAAACTTGTTAATGGAACCGTCAACTTTCATCTTCCTCTTGAAGATCCATTTGCATCCCAAAGGTTTGTAACCGGAAGGAAGGTTGGCTAACTCCCATGTATGGTTACCCATAATGGAGTCCATCTCCTCTTGGATTGCTTCCTTCCAGAAGGCAACATCTTGAGACTTCATGGCCTCGTCAAATGTCTTAGGATCCTCATCTATATGAAAGTATGAGTGACAATCCATTTCATTATCCCTTGACTCTTCAACCAAGAACACTTGGAAAATCGATTTTTGGGACAAATTAGTGCTCATAGGAGTAATCTTTGGCAAGTCAAGCCCGTGGGACACTTGCCAGGATTCATCTTGAGTCCTATGATGCTTGTTTGGGTATTCCTCATCTAAGGTCATGTTGATCACTTCCCTAGGCCTAGGAGCCGAGGTGAATCGATCTTCATCAAACATGGCATACCTAGACTCTATTACAGTATTAACCGAGATGAAGTCATTTGGTTCTATCACATAGAACCTATAAACTTTGGAGTGTTCGGCATAGCCAATGAACACACACTCAACACCTCTTTCACCTAAAGTCTTACATTTGTTGTCATTTAGCCTTACTATGGCTCGACATCCCCAAACTCGTAAGTAATGTAGGTTTGGTTTCCTTTTGAACCATAGTTCGTAAGGAGTCTTCTTGCTTCTTTTGTTTGGAACACGATTAAGCAAGTAGTTTTTCGTGAGCATAACTTCACCCCAAAACGAATTCATAAGACCCGAGTAAGACAACATAGCATTGACCATCTCTTTAAGCACTCGGTTCTTTTGTTCGGCCACACCATTTGATTGTGGTGTGTAAGGTTCCGTTGTCTCATGTATGATCCCGACACTCTCAAAGTATTCCTTATCCATAAATTCACCACCATGATCGGTGCGTAGTCTTTTTATTAAGGTACCCTGTTGCAACTCAGATTCATTCTTGAATACATAGAATTTGTCTAAGGCATCACTCTTTGCAAAGAGTAGATATACGTAACAATACCTAGAGTAATCATCTATGAATGTTACGTAATACTTCTTCTTTCCGAATGAAGGAGTAGAGTGCAAGTCGCCTAGATCCGAGTGGACTAAGCCGAGCATTGATTGTTCTCTTTCAACTCTAGGAAATGGAAGTCTTGTTATCTTGGTCAACATGCACGTTTTACACTTGTCTTTTGGCAAGTCAAGTTTAGGTAAAATACCATCCTTAGTCATGTCATTCATACGCTTAAAATGAACATGTCCAAGCCGTGCATGCCATTTGACAAAATCACAATTGGAAGAAGAAGAAGACAATGTAAGCAAACTATTCTTGTTTATATTAGTATTAGAAAGTTTATTACATAAAGAGAGAAGAAACATATTATTGTTCCAATGGCCAAAGCCTACAAATGTTCCTCTCCTAGATAATACATAGCGGCCGGCTTCTATGACTTGTTTGAAGCCAAGCTTATTGAGTACACCACCAGAAACCACATTCTTTCTAATGACCGGTGCATGTAGTACATTTGACAAGACTAGAGTCTTGCCACTTGTGAAGTATATATCAACCCGTCCTCTTCCTAGAACGGGGGTGGTAGACTCGTTTCCCATATGTATGAGTGCTCCATCGTTAGCAACAGCGTATGTCTTGAGCCAACGTCGATCTTTGCAAACATGAGTTGTTGCACCCGAGTCCACCCACCATCCAAGGTCATCATCCTGCATGGACAAACATTCAAAAGTCAATGACACATAATTCAAATCAAAATTTATATCAAAGTTAGAATCAATGCTCATAAGTGAGTCACCTTGGTTTGAGGGGTTTTGGCCACTTTGGCCTCCACCCTTGGATCCATTGTCCTTAACCTTTCAATCCCGTTTGAAGTGGCCAGACTTGTCACACTTCCAACAAGAACCTTTTGGTTTCTTGTCAATATTATCCTTCTTGCACTTCTTGGACTTATTTCCCTTGTCCTTGTCTTTGTCCTTTCCTTTGAACCTCTTCCTTTTGCCCTTGCCATCCATCATGTTAGCCTCGTGGGAAGTAGAAGTTTTATCCTCCTTCTTGAGTCCCCCTTCTTGTGCCCTAAGACCTTGTTCAATTTGAAGGTGAGAGCCAAGTTCCACCAACGTGAGTTCTTCCTTCTTGTGCTTTAGCACATGGTGGAAGTCCTTCCAAGAAGGGGGGAGCTTATCCATTATAGACGAAACCGCAATGGCCTCATCCATATGCATGACATGTTGAGTGAACCTCCCAAAAATCCGGAGCAATTCATTGTATTGTTCCATTACCGACCTTGAATCCACCATTTTATATGAGTTAAAATCCGAGACTAAGAATTTGCGAGATGAAGCATCCTCCGCCATGTACTTAGACTCCAGTTGATCCCACATTGATGTTGATGACTCCACACTTTGGTAGACATCAAACAATGCATCACTCATGCCATTGAGAATATGACCACGACATATGTAGTCATCATTATCCCATTTGCTCCTTCGTCGGACAACCTCTATCTCCTCTACCATATCATCAACCGGCTCGGCCGGTCTAGGTGTAGTGAGTAGATAAGCGACTTTTAGTGTAGTCAAGAGGAAGTGCATTTTCTTTTGCCACCTCCTAAAGTCTACACCCTCAAACTTATCCAACTTCCCAAAACGAGAAGTCATTTCTGTCATTAACGTCTTACTCATTATTGATCAATCCAATCCTACAAAACAATTAACAATAAATACACTTAGAAGATTGTTGGATTTTCGGTGTCCGGTTTTAGACCAAAGGGCCGTAGTCTCACTTAAGTGAGTAGACGGTTGTCCCAATTTCCAATCAAATTAATATAATTTATCTTGAAGTGAAATAAATTATTAAACAAGGGTTTGTAATTTCCAAAAGGAGTAGACTAAACTCTAATAGAAATTAAGTTCAATTGCAAGTCTTAAAAAACCGATTGTTATATGTTAAAACATTGACTTGGATTATGTAATGAGTCATTCATAAATGAATTTTCCTTCTAAGTGTATTCTCCCCTACACCGAGAATATCCAAATACCTTAGTGGGATAAAACGTTACACGTTACAAAGACTAAGTAAGAGACTTACTTGTCTTACTTTGTTGAAAGGGTATTCCTAGGTTTTGTCAATATATTCAAAACCAAACTAAGATGGATGCCTATCCTTTGTCAATACAAAGGAACTATACTGGTCTTTCGAGTTTTGCAAACAAGCTTATAAGAAGGCCTATCCAATGTCAATACAATGGAACTAAAAGCTTTATTGTTGCAAAAACGAATGTTCAATCAAGTACAAATGGCTCTCCCTTTTATAGGCATAGGGGGCCACGGTTTTGGGGAGTTAAAAGAGGTTAAAATCGGTTATGGAAGTTACGTGGAAGTTACTTGGAAGATGGGCCTTGAAGCCCTAGAAAGCCCGAGGCCCGAAGCCCATATAGGGAGCCCAAAACCGCTCCCCGGAGCTAGCTTAGAGCTAGCTTATTTTTCTTGGTTTAAACACTTCCAATGAGCTTCATTCACTTTAATATAGCTAGGGTAAGCTCCAAGATCCTCAAACACTCAATATCTTAACTCAAGCTAGTGTAGCTCCTTAAGAAGCTCACTAGCTGCTTCATTGACATTCACTAAGCATTTGAGCTTGGATTGCTCCCAATTTTTAACCACATATTCTTTAGCCAATATAAGGACTAAGAACCATAGGTGTGCCGATAAAATGTGGCTAAAAAGCCCCAAACACCGGCCTTATAAAAGCTAGCACAAGTTGACCTTGTCGTGAATCACCTTGCTTTGATTCGACTCCCCTTATAATACTAGTTGTTCTTAGTGCCGGTCACTTGTCTTGCCTCCCGCAACCCGGACCATAGTGACACATATGTGAACAACTCATTGCACCTTGTCTCAAGACAAGCTCAACGGTTACAATGAAGACTTGTCCCAAATCTCCAACAAAAAGTTGTACTTGGCCGTGATTTTGGTGATTCTGTGACGTGTCATATTTTGCCACGTCAACCACGTCATTGGGCTTTCTCCTAACCCTACCTCGTCTTATAAAAAGGCTTGAGAAGAGAGTTTTCGGGAGCTTCGCTTAGCTTCGCTTACTTTCGGATACGGACACTTAGCCGCCGCTCGAGAACGGATTGACATCCCGTTCTTGTACTTTGGATATTCTAGGGTTTTCATTTGAGAACGGATTGACATCCCGTTCTTTGTGATTTCTCTAGATCTTTGTGAGGATTTATGTTCCTATTCTTCTAGATTCATAAACATATTACCTTTGTGTTTGGATTTCGAGATTGACTTTGAGTTTTATTTGAGTTTTCAAGGGTTTTCATCTTTTATTCTTCTTAATTTGAATAATGATATCATGACAATGCTTGTTGGCTAAAACCCTTTAGCAATTCTAAGGTGAAGGGTTGATAGTTGGGGCTTAGATGATGATAGATCGATCGTAACTTGATTGGACCCTGAGAGTTAGAGAAATATCGTCGACACCCTAAATCACGGTCTGTTCTTGGGTTCCACGGCCGTGGTTCTCAAGATCTAACCGTGATTTCCCCTGGTTTACGAACTTTGCTTTTGCTTTGATCCAAAGTTAAAGATTAGCTTTAACCTAGCCTTGGTTTGCCTTTCCTAGGTAGTAGTGAGACTCAACATCCTCTATTTCGGTTTCGAGTATCACAACCTTAACCGTTTTGGCTTGTCTTTGATTCCTTGGGTTTGGGCATGGGTATTTGAGATCAATTCTTACCTTTAGATCCTTTCTATACTGCAATCTCAACAACCTTTATAGAGAGAGTTTTTGGGTTAGACATATAGGGTTATGGAACTTCACCGTACATTATCTTACCTTCGTATACCTTTGCAATTCTCAACTCTGTCTTTATATATATAGTATATCTTGAATCAATTGCCACAATTTGATACCTAAATCTTTAGGGTTGCTGTTTTGCCCAATATTTGCAAAGCTTCTACATTCTTACTTGCTCGATTACTTGAAACTGGTTTTGTTTCACCAATTCCCTGAGTTCAATACTCTGGAATACTTGCTATCTACGCCGATCCATACACTACGGGTTCATTTGCTTTTATTCTAGTTTTATAAATTTAAAACTTATTTGCACGCATGTTTTAGGGCGAACAAATACCTAGATATTCACAACATCAAAAGTCCTGCAGTTGTAGAAGATTACTCTTAGGAGTTTGAAGGAAGAGTCCAAGGAAGGAAGAAATCCTTGTTGAAGTTAGCCTTTGAAGGAGTTTTGTGAGATTTCTCTAGACTACTTTGGTTTGTTGTTCTAGTTGATTTGTGACTTTGGAAACACTTATTTGTCACATATTTGATTCAGTTATTGAAGTCTTTTTATTAAAGTCTTCTTGTTCGATTATTGATTCCTTCCTTATAAATTTGATTATTGTTATCATGATGATTGTTGGCTAAGTTTCTTTTGCGATTCTATGGTGATTGGCTGAAAGTTGTGGGAAAGATGATGATAGAATGATCTTAATCCCAGTCGGACCCTGAAAGCTCGAGTCTTCATCTTAACCGATGAACACCTCGTTCAGCCGATGAACACCTCGGTCGGGGTGGATTCTGTTTGACCAAGGTGAACGTTTTCCTGATTCTTTCCTAAGTTAAGATCCAGTTTGCCAAACCCTATCCTTGTTAATCCCTTCTTGGTTCAATGCAAGCCTAGGATGAGTAGTGGGACTTAAGGTTTATCCTTTATTGGGGTTTGAGTGTGCTTTCATTCCAATCTTGAGAGTTAGCTTGAGACTTACCCGGTAAAGGTTGATTCTATTCCCTTAGTTGGTGTGTTCGTTTGAGGTTATAGTTATTTTCCTTAGTTTTTTGCGACTTACCCGGTAATAGGAATTACGGTTTGGGATAGTGAGTAGTGAGACTTACCCGGTGATCTATTCCCATCCTAGAAACACCTTCCCTTTGCAAAAATCTCAGCTTTGTCCGCTATATCCTTAGATCTTGAGTTTGAACCACAATTGGATGCTTTGATCTCTAGAATCCGCATTTTCCTCTTATTTGACTTATATCATCTTTGATTACTTTAATTGCTTTTGGTTAGATGCATTACTTGACAACCGATTATGTGTTTGGTTTCGCCTTAAGTCCCTGTGTTCGACCCTTGGAATTTCTTGCTTTTACTACAATTGACCCGTACACTGCGGGTTCGCATCCTTATTTTAAGCATATTTTTTGGAATATAAATTTAAAGCTTGCACAAACCTTTTGGAGCGAACAAGTTTTTGGCACCGTTGCCGGGGACTGATCTTGCTTTTGTTACTAATTTTTCTGCTTGAGTGTTCTTGCAGGTTTGTGTTCTTAGGTACATACGAAGTTCTCGTTCCGGCAACGGAACAGAGTTTCGCCAAAGAACAAGTTTTTGGTGCCGTTGCTGAGGACTTGGTTTAGATCAAGCCGGTTACGGTTGTCTTTCGGGGCTACTTGCCCTTGTTGCTATTAACCTCTTTACTTGAGTGTTTTTGCAGGACCTTTTCTTAGGTTTATGCGAAGAACCCGTGCTGGAAAGGAAATCGTTCCCTACGATCCCGAACCAGAAAAGACCTACAAAAAGAGGTTACGAGAAGCTAAGATGACAAATCAAGACGATCGCGATCTTGAAGCCGAATTGAAGGAGGCGTTGGAACAGCTACGCCTCAGTATGGCAGAATTGCGGCTAGAAAAAGAAGAAACTCGCACAAGAACGGAGGCGATCAAAGCAGATATGGCAGCTCTAAGGGACCAATATCTACCTCGATTGAATCTAGATCCTCAACCGAGGCAGGACCCAGTTCCAGACGCCCCGGCCGAGATACATCGGCCTCGGATGCCCATCCGAGATGTTCTTGTTGCTGGAATTCCACAAACCCTAGGACAGAGGATGAACCTTAATCAGCAAGTGAGGCGTCCAGGAGTCAACCTAGGTGATCTAGCTGAAAATAATTATGAACTTCGACCGCAAGTTCTAACCATGATCCGACAATGTCAATTTGGAGGTTCGGAGAGGGAGTCTCCGCACCAACATTTGCAAAATTATGAGATTCTGATGGAGACTTTGAGGCCATCAAGGTATGATAACAACAACTACAAGATACGTCCTTTCTATTTCTCTTTGGAGGACAAAGCGCTTGCATGGTATCAATCTCTTCCCGACGGAAAGATCAACACTTGGGAGGAGATGACGACGGAGTTCCTAGCTAAATTCTTTCCCCATCTAAAACCGCTGAGTTGAGAGGAAGAATTAATGTTTTCATTATGAAGAATAAGGAAAGTTTGTCCAAGTCATGGGAAGATCTTTTGTTGGATTGCCCGCATCATAGGATTCCGAAGATCGAGTTGCTAGAGATCTACTTCAAAGGACTAAATGGAGACGCTCAATTCAATCTTCAATTACTTTCCGCCGGCACATTCATGGACATGCCGATAGACGAAGCTTGGGAGTTCATTGAAAAGCAAGCTTTGTACATGGAAAAGTACTCCCACCAAGGAACCGACAATGGAGCAAGGAAAGTTAGCTTCCAAGACACTTCATCAAATGGAGCTCAACTCACCTCGCTTAGCAATCAAGTGAAGCAATTGAAGGAGCTTTTAGTAGCTCAAACGAAGGAGCACGATGGAGAGTACCAAGGAAGAAACAACTATCAAGGACCGCGGAAGAACAACAACAATAGAAACTCCAACAATAGAAATAACAACAACAATAAAAGCAACAACAATTGGAGATCTAATCAACAAGCTCCTGGTAACCCTCATTCTCATAACACTTATAATCCCTCCTCCTCTTCTTCCACTCCATTGAAAAGCCAGGAGCCTAGACAAAGTTCGTCCCAGCCAGCGAAGAAAGATGCAATGTTGGATGAAATATTGGTCAAGCTCAAAGCTATGGAGACGTCCATGAGTTCATTTTCAAAGGCGCAAAAAGCCTTAGAGCAACAATTCTACAACAAGGCGAATGAAGCGCCAAGAGATCCAGGGAAGCTCCCAGCAAGAACAGAGAGAAACCCTAAGGGACAGATCATGGCAATAACGACGAGAAGTGGATTGCTGATTGCAGATCCAGTGCCTTGGTCGATGCCAGATCAGACAAAGAACACCTCGGTCTAGGTACAGACAAAAAACACTTTGGTCGAGGTACCAATCGAGGTGGAACCTCAAAAAGCGGAGGGGAAATCTGAAGTTTATGTTCCACCTCCTTCTTATAAACCACCACTTCCATTCCCCCGGTCAAGGGCCAGAGCACATCTAGACAAGCATTTTGGTAAGTTTCTGGACTTAATGAATAAGCTTTACATTAATATCCCTTTCCTTGATGCTATTCTAGGGATGCCCGCCTATGGAAAGTTCTTAAAAGAGATTCTTTCAAGGAAGAGGAAACTGGAAGATTATGGAGAAGTAAGGATGACATCTAAGTCCTCGGAGCTCATTCAAATCATGAATAAGAAGATGCCACCCAAACTAAGAGATCCCGGTTCATTTTTCATTCCCATTCAAGTTGGAGATGTAACTTATGAAGCTTTGTGTGATCTAGGAGCCAGCGTGAGCATCATCCCGCTGGAGCTATGTGAGAAGATCGGTCTTGAAGAGCCCAAACCGGTTAAGATAAGGTCGTACATGGCGGATCGCTCCATTACCCATCCCGTGGGCATTTCGGAGGATGTTCCCGTAAAGCTAGGTAACTTCTATTTACCTATAGACTTTGTAGTGCTTGATATTCCCGCAGATTATCCCGTTCCTATCATTCTCGGAAGACCATTTCTAGCAACTTTGGGTTGCAATGTGGATTGCAAGAACGCCAAGTTGAAATTCAACATTGGTGGAGACCAAGTGGAGTTTTCATTGCTTGCTGCAATGAAAGGAGAGCCGCTGGAGGATGATATCTTCAACATCTACGATGAAGAAGAATCAAGGGAATTGGTGGGCTCTATCCTTACTAAAGATCCTCTTGAAAGAGTTATTAGTTTTAGTTTAATGGAGGAAGGTATAGATGCTTCTTGTGATGCAGATATACGGAGCTTAAAAACACTGGAGGAAGATCCAGAAGCTAAGATTGAAATACTAATTCAGAGGAAGAGAATAAATTTAGATCTCGGTTCCAGTAGCAGTACCTCGACCGAGACACTTTCTGGACCAAGCGAGGTGTTCATATCTGAAGAACACCTCGGTCACCCATCTCGGACGTTGACCGAGACGTCACACGAGATATTGACAACTAAGGACAACAAATCTCCTAAACCCTTTTCTGATAATCATTTACAGTTGGTGGACCACTGGCTTCGCCAAGCCACCGATATTAAAGAGCCTTGGTATGCTGACATTGTTAATTATCTTGTTTGCCAGGAAATACCACCCGGATTGACGTACTCTCAAAGGAAGAAATTCTTCAAGGATGTACGTCATTACTACTGGGATGAACCTCTACTATTTAAGAGAGGTCCGGATGGGATGCTTCAACGATGCATTCCGGAAGATGAAGTTACTAGTGTTATACGGCATTGCCACTCGCTTCCTTGTAGAGGACATGCTAGCGCACACAAAATCTGCACTAAGGTATTGCGTTCTGGTTTCTTTTGGCCTACATTATTTAAAGATGTGCAAACATTTGTCGTCTCTTGTGATGCATGCCAAAGAACAGGGAACTTATCCAGAAGGAACTAGATGCCACTCAACAATATTCAAGAAGTTGAGATATTTGATGTATGGGAGTCGATTTCATGGGACCATTCCCATCATCCGGAGGAAACCTTTATATTCTCCTAGCTGTTGACTACGTCTCTAGATGGGTGGAAGCTATTGCTTCTCCCACTAATGACGCCAAGGTGGTTGTGAAGTTCTTCAATCGGACTATCTTCCCACGTTTTGGGACACCGCGTATCATCATCAACGACGGAGGGACACATTTCATCAACCGGAAGTTTAAGGCACTTCTATCGAAGTATGGGGTCACCCACAAGGTAGCAACCCCTTATCACCCTCAAACTAGTGGACATGTCGAGATCTCGAATAGAGAAATCAAAGCAATCTTGGAGAAGACCGTCTCTAGAACGAGGAAGGATTGGTCTATGAAGTTAGACGACGCTCTTTGGGCTTATAGGACCGCATTCAAGACTCCCATAGGTACCACCCCTTACAATTTAGTATATGGGAAGTCTTGTCATCTACCCGTTGAGTTAGAGGACAAGGCGTATTAGGCAATCAAGTGGCTAAATTTCGACATCAAAGAAGCCGGAGACAAGAGGCTATTGGACATCAATGAGTTGGAAGAGTTGCGCTTAAACGCTTATGAGAATGCCAAAATCTACAAGGAAAGAACAAAGAGATGGCATGACAAGCATATCATTCCTAAGGAATTCAAAGAAGGAGATTTAGTTCTACTCTTCAATTCCCGCCTCCACCTCTTTCCAGGTAAGTTGAAATCTAAATGGACAGGACCTTACGTTGTGAAACATGTTTTTCCTCATGGTGCAATTGAGATTTAGGGAGAAACAAGCGGAAGCTTTAAGGTCAACGGTTATAGATTAAAGATTTATCGACCGGAAGTCCCGGAGGAGGAGATTGCAACTCTACACCTTGTTTAGGGATGACATATGGTCCAGCTAGCGACCTTAAACCAAGCGTTCTTGGGAGGCAACCCAAGGTATTGCTTTCTTTTCCCTTTCTAGTCTAGTTTTAGATAGTTTGCTTTGTTTTGTTTTTGGTTTTCTTCTAGACAACAACCAGGTAATTCCAAAAGGAAGGATCACAGCTGAGGAGATACACTGGAAGGACAGAAGTTCGAGAAATTGAGAAGACGAAGTTTGACTGGGACACATCTTGGTTGCTGTCACAGCACATCGACCGAGATGTTCTTGAGGCAATCGAGGCAGTTAGGGCTGACAATCCAGTCAGCCACCTCGGTCCGGTCGGGACCACCTCGACCGAGGTGATGTCAGATTTAGCGAGGGGTATAAAAGGGGAATAATTTCTCTCTCTTCCCTCCCAAACCCTTCTCGACCGTGGCAGCCCTTCACCTCGCTTCTTTGATTTTCGATCGTTTTCCACGATTTTTGCTCCGATCTAGAAATGAAATGCAAGAGGATCAGATTGCAAGCAAGAAACTACAAGAAAAGCGCCTCGAATCTGCGTAATTTGGGTAAACCATTCGAAAACTCTAACTTTCCTTTCCTTTACTGATTTTGGAGACTAGTGGCTTTGGTTGCCATATATTTGTGCTGAAAAGAGCATAAGTACCCCGTAGGAACAATTAGTAGTGATTTTGGGGGAAAAGAACTGGAAATCAGAGAGTTGGGATCGGACATTTTTTCGCCTCGGTCCAGTCGACCTGCCCCTCGGCCGAGGTGTTCTTGAGTCTGTCAGACCGACCGAGGTGCCTCGTCAGCAGAAACTATGAGTCACAGATTTGATCTTCATCTGGTTCTACGAGATACTCCCAGTGGTTCTTCCCCTTCTCCTTCCTCTAGACCTTCCATTCCGGTGATCCACGAGCGTCACTAGGCTGACTATGACCGTATTTGCGGGCGTCCTATTGTAGCCCCGTGTTTCTTGGATGTTGTTGCATTTGAGTGCCTCCACGTAACAGATGATCTGTGGAGGATGATGGAGATCCAGTTCCAGCACACTATGGGTTATCCGTTTGACCCATCCCAGTATCCTTTCGTCCCATATCCACCACCACCAGCAAATCAGGACTAGAGCTTGCGGGGATTTCTTTTCTTTATTTATTATGCAGCTCAGCTTATGTCCGGTGAGTACTATGTTCTTTTAACTTATTTTGACCCATTGGGACAATGTGTCCCAAGTATGGGGTATGTGGATGTATTTATATGACTTATGTGGATGACTTGTATGACTTCCATATATTATTGCTTATTTGGCTCTATGTGTTTATCTATCATTAATTGCATACATACAGGTATTTGTTTGATAAAAACGTCAAAAACTGGTTTAAAAAATAAAAATAAAATTTTGACCTCGACCGGGATGGTTCTGGCCAAACGAGGTTGAACACCTCGGATGACTAGAACACCTCGAGCGAGATGGATTTTAACAGAAGAATTTTCGAAACGATTTTTGTGCTTCTTCTCTGGATATGATCTCAGTGAAGATAAAGATTGCAGACTGACTTTAAAATCTTTACATGCTTAAAAGGTTTTATGATATGTTTAAGTTGCTATTTGCTTTGTTTTAAAATGCTAGCATGTTTGATTCTTTATCTTTATCCAAATTATGTTGAATTTGAAGTTTGACGCCACATTATGAGTTCTCTCACTCTCTTCCTAGAAAGACAAAGGCAATTCATTCTCTTCTCCTCTTCTTCTTGATCATGCTTAGCCCCTCATATACATATTTGCCTTCCTTTACCTATCCGGGAATTTGGAAGCAAGTGATGAAAATAGGTAAAGTAAAAGTTGAGAAGTTGGCTGGAAGTGAAAAGTATTAGAAAGAAATAATAGGTTTGGGGAAGTCAATCATGATGATGAGTAACTCGGCACCATTCACATAGCCGGGTGTTTGTGTCTTGCCAAAGTCGGATTGAGCGATATTCCTAACGGGTCATGGTATGTGCATCAAGGGTTTGATGCATCTCAAGAAATTGATTATTGCTAATCTCCCAGGCTTCGGTTATTGTGCACCTCTGTCCATTCATCCCAAAAAGTAAAATAAGCAAAGCTTATTGGTGGAGGATGTTCAAATGCAAGGAAAGTGAAGAAAGATCCTGTTCCCGGATTCTAGCACCACATGACCTTCTATACATCCCACCCTGACACGTTTCTTGACCTCTTTGGAAAGCCCTTGAGACCTCGAGCTTGTTGATTGACTTAGTGGTTTAAACTGGATTATACATGATTGATTTCGATAAACATGAATTATTATGCATTCTATGATTTTATGCAAAGATGAACAATTTTCTTATATTCATGAAATGTTTTGACCATGTTTGATTTTATTTGTCATGAAGCATTCTCTTAGGGTGATCTAAGAGCGGAGCACACCATTAAAAGTTTTTTGAAGGATTTTTCATTGATCTTTTTGACTTATAATCCATCCTATCCTCTATCTAATATTCGGAACTTCTTGGGGATAAGCAAGGGACAAGTACGGGGTATTTTGATAGCATGTATTACAGTCTATGTTTTGAGACCGGTTTAGACGTTTTATCTTCATAAATCTGCATGTATAAGCATACATTCTATGATTATATTGCTATTTCATCTACCTTTGCGGGAAACAAGGTCTACACCTAGTCTCGTCACAATCGCAGGTAAAATGGAACGTTTTGGATTGAAATGGAGCTAAGGGAGCTAAGGAGTCAAAGGAGCTACATTTTGGAGCTTAAGGAAGAACTCAGGAGGCATGGAAATGGAGTAGAGATTTACTTTGGACCAGATTTGAGAGATTTCACATTCAGTTCAGAGTCACATCGGTCAGCTATAGTACCACCTCGACCGAGGTGATCTCGAGGAGCGCCCCGAATGAGGTGGACACCCTGTCGCCGGCGAGATTATATTTTTTGGCTGAGATTTTTTTATTTTTGGAAGGAGGAGATATTATATTTTTGGGCTAGATTTCTGGAAGGAAGATAAGATATTCAGCTGATTATTTGGATATATTTTATAGGAAATTATATTTTAAGATATTTTATCTTTAGAAGATAATTTTCCTATATAAAGGGTTGAATTTTCCACAAATTGAAGGCATGCTTGGAGGCTGAATACCTAGATATTCACAACATCAAAAGTCCTGCAGTTGCGGAAGATTACTCTTAGGAGTTTGAAGGAAGAGTCCAAGGAAGGAAGGAATCCTTGTTGAAGTTAGCCTTTGAAGGAGTTTTGTGGGATTTCTCTAAGCTACTTTGGTTTGTTGTTCTAGTTGATTTGTGACTTTGGAAAAACTTATTTGTCACATATTTGATTCAGTTATTGAAGTCTTTTTATTAAAGTCTTCTTGTTCGATTATTGATTCCTTCCTTATAAATTTGATTATTGTTATCATGATGATTGTTGGCTAAGTTTCTTTTGCGATTCTATGGTGATTGGCTAAAAGTTGTGGGAAAGATGATGATAGAATGATCTTAATTCCAGTCGGACCCTGAAAGCTCGAGTCTTTATCTTAACCGACGAACACCTCGTTCAGCCGATGAACACCTCGGCCGGGGTGGATTCTGTCCGACCGAGGTGAACGTTTTCCTGATTCTTTCCTAAGTTAAGATCCAGTTTGCCAAACCCTATCCTTGTTAATCCCTTCCAGGTTCAATGCAAGCCTAGGATGAGACTTATCCGGTAATTCCTTTGCTTGTTTACCTAAGATCATGAGTGATAGGTAATAAAGGTTTATCCTTTATTGGGGTTTGAGTGTGCTTTCATTCCAATCTTGAGAGTTAGCCTGAGACTTACCCGGTAAAGGTTGATCCTATTCCCTTGGTTGGTGTGTTAGTTTGAGGTTATAGTTATTTTCCTTAGTTCCTTGCGACTTACCCGGTAATAGGAATTACGGTTTGGGATAGTGAGTAGTGAGACTTACCCGGTGATCTATTCCCATCCTAGAAACACCTTCCCTTTGCAAAAATCTCAGCTTTGTCCGCTATATCCTTAGATCTTGAGTTTGAACCACAACTGGATGCTTTGATCTCTAGAATCCGCATTTTCCTCTTATTTGACTTATATCATCTTTGATTGCTTTAATTGCTTTTGGTTAGTTGCATTACTTGACAACCGATTCTGTGTTTGGTTTCACCTTAAGTCCCTGTGTTCGACCCTTTGGAATTTTTTGCTTTTACTACAATTGACCCATACACTACGGGTTCGCATCCTTGTTTTAAGCATATTTCTAGGGATATAAATTTAAAGCTTGCACAAATACCTTTTGGAGTGAACAATGTAGTCTTCTCCTGGTCGTCAAGGTGGTTGGGAATCTGAAAGAAACCACTATAGCCATCCAAATAACAGAAGTGAGAATGTTGCGCTAACCTTTCAAGCATTTGGTCGATGAAAGGTAGAGGAAAGAGATCCTTCCTAGTGGCGACATTCAGCTTCCTATAGTCAATGCACACACGCCATCCCGTAACGGTTCTAATGGGGATTAACTCGTTGTTCTTGTTAGTCACAACGGTCATTCCCCCTTTCTTCGGAATAACGTGGACGGGGCTCACCCACTTGCTATCGGATATGGGATAGATGATACATGCATCAATAAGTTTGAGGACTTCCTTCTTTACAACCTCTTTCATGATCGGATTTAACCGTCATTGAGGTTCACGTGAAGGCTTGTGGTCATCCTCCATCAATATTTTATGCATGCACAAAGAAGTTTGATACCTACTAGATCATCAGTTGTGTATCCTATGGATTTATTATGTAAATTTCAATTTCAACATATTCATAAGCCTAGCATGCTCATCATCAGTTAAAGCAGCACTAACTATGACCGGATATGTAGAATTTGGTCCAAGGAAAGCGTACCTTAAGTGTGTAGGGAGAGGCTTCAACTCCAATGTTGGCGGTGCCTTTGTTGGTGTGTTGATACCTTCTGAAGTGTCCTTGGATGTTCCCAAGGGTGTAGAAGAGGTAAAAAATTTCCAAGAGTGTTTTCAAGAAGAGGGGAAGAAGTCTCGGAAATTTCAGTTTCCACGGCCCCTCCGGTACTTCCACGGCCGTGGTTCTCCCCGTGGTAACATTCGACTTGTGATTCCACGGGAGAATTAATTAATTTAATTATTTTCACCCTCATGGAATCTTGATTTTGGCCATGGTTTCGGTCTTTTTGAGAGCTAACGTGCAATTCTTTGAAGGCTCCAACTTGCTCTTCTTCTTCTTCTTGGAATCGCTCATCTCCAGCCTCATTTGAAGTATCATGTCCTTGAACTCATCAATTTGCAATTAATGACGGTCCGATTCTTCCTTGAGAGTCTTCTCGCTCCATCTAAGTCGAGCTTCGGAATCCTCCAACTCTGCTTGGATATCCCGCTCCTTATTCTCAGCCATCTTTCATTCTTTGAGTTTCTTCCTCAAAGTCTTCTCATGTTCTTGATCAAGAGGTAAGAGGTCTTTGTTGTTTCTAGACCTGCGCATATACCTAAGGTAACCTGCAAATATCACTCAAAGGAGATATCAAATAACAAGAGCAAAGCTCCCAAGCTTGACAACCGATAACCGAATTCGGCCTAAACTAAATCCCCAGCAACGGCGCCAAAAACTTGTTCGCCTCGAAGCGTGCGTGCAAATAAGCTTTAAATTTATAAAACTAGAATCAAAAAAGCGAACCCGTAGTGTACGGATCGGCATAGTAAAGCAAGAATTCCAGAGTGTCGAACTCAGGGATTTGGGGGAACAAATTCAGTTCACAAATTGTCAAGCAAGTAAATGTAATAAGCTTTGCAAATATTGGGAAAACAGCAACCCTAAAGATCCAGGTATCTAATTGTGGCAATCAATTCAAGATATACTAAAGAACTAAGGACAGAGTTAAGAGTTGCAAAGGTATGCTAAGGTAAAGTAATGTACGGTGAAGTTCCAAGGCGTTATATGACTTATCTAAAGATACTCTCTATAAAGGTTGTTGATGGTTCAGTTTAGAAAGGATCTAAAGACAAGAATTAATCTCAAATACCCAAACTTGTAACCCAAGGATCAAAACTAACTAAAACGATTAAGGTTGTGACACTCGAAATCGAAATAGAGGGTGATGAGTCTCACTACTACCTAGAAAAGGGCAAGCCAAGACTAGATTAAAGCTGATCTTTAACCTTGGATCAAAGTAAAAGAAAAGTTCGTAAACTAGGGTAAATCACGGGCAGATCTTGAGTTCCACGGCCGTGGAAGTTCAAGAACAAACCGTGATCTTGGTTCGTCAACGAGATCTCTCTAACTCTCAGGGTCCAATCAATTTACGATCGATCTATCATCATCTAAGCCACAACTATCAACCTTTCACCTTAGAATTGCTAAAGGGTTTTAGCCAATAACCATCATCATGATATCAAAAATCGATTTAAGAAGAATGAAAGATAAAAACCCTCAAAAACTCGAATATAACTCAAAGTCAATCTCAAATCCAAAACACAAAATGGAATACTCAATGGATTCAGAATATAACACAAAACCTCACAAGATCTAAGGCAAGTATGAAGAACGGGATGTCAATCCGTCTTCAATATCAAAACCTAAGAAAGGGGTGCAACTTCCGTCACACACGATCTTCGGGAATTCAAATTGCCGCCACTTCCGCAATGTTCCTTACGAAACCCTAAGGTTTTCTCTCCAAAGCGAGTCCTCCCAAAGCGATGATGATGAAAACTCTCTCCTCCCGCCTTTTTATAAGACAAGGAAAAATAACCGTACCGGCCCATTACGTAAATGATGTGGCAATAATTGGTTCGTCAAAAGATCGCCTAAATCACGGTCTCAAGGGGTTCCACGACCGTGGTTTAGAGCGTGGAATTGGGTTACGGTTTCATATGACTTCCACGACCGTACTTTAGGTCGTGTAACTCTCTGGAATGCTCCACGCTCATAATGCCAAGATCCACGGCCGTGGTTTAGGGCGTGGACTCTTCTACGGCCGTATTTCAGGGTGTGGAAGTGTAGATTGCTTGTGATTTCCTTTGTGTCGTGCCATTCCTCATCCTAGCATCTCCTTTGGCTTCTTTGTTGTGATCCTAGTCCTTGGATGTGCTCAAATCCTCTCTTATCTCTCTCAAATGGTCCGGTTTCAGCTCTTATTCACCTATAATCAACACAAAGCTAATGTAGACCTCCATATCGAGAATATAGATAAACAAGCTAACAAATGCTTCAATGCCTTATCAGTGAACACTATAATGAATGAAAAACAACTAGAATAAGTGCCTTGAATATCGCAATATTTCATGCTAACAAAATACCCCATACTTGCCACTTGCTTGTCCCCAAGCAAAGTCTTTTGAAAGCTTAGAACACAAGTTAGGATTAAATATGCATGCAAACTCAAAAACAAAACATCCTTTAGGTAAGTGTGCTTTTAGTCAATAGATCATTCTCAAACCTTGCTTCATTCACTCTTGAAACGCTTATATACATAACCAAAGAATGTAAAGGAAAGAAACATCATGAATTGGTTAAACTTCAATGTAAACATCATAACCTTCAAGCATTATCAAAATCAAGCATAAGAAACTTCAATTTAGATCACCAAGTCAAATAACATTCTTTTGATCTTAAGGACTTCCAAGTAGGGTCTAGAATGTGGTGCATGAATCCGGGAAAGTGGACAACTAACTCTTTTCTTTTTATTTTGATTTGCAACACCATCAACTTTGAGCTTTGCTCTCTTCTTTTCACATCATTTTTCGACTTTACTTTTGGAGTTATGGACAGCGGTGCACAAAAACCGAAGCCTAGGAGATTGGCGTTTCTCAATTTCGAGATGCCTCAAACCCTTGATGCACATACCATAATCCGTTAGGAATATCGCTCAATCCGATTTTGGCAAGACACAAACACCCGGCTATGTGAATGGTGCCGAGTTACTCATCGTCATGATTGACTTCCCCAAACCTATTATTTCTATTCTTTGAATGCAAACAATTGCTTTCATGGCCCTCCCACATCAAACATGCCAAAACATAACTCCTCCAAATTCCCGGATAGGTAGAGGAGGCAATTATTTCATTGAGGGGCTAAATGAACAAAGAAAGGAAAAAGAAAGATCAAATTGCCTTAATCATTTCATAAAGAAGTATAAGAACTTATCATGTGATTTCAACCTCGATTTCTCATTATGATTTAGGTAAAAGTCTTCACATTATGAAACTTGCAAGAAAGGATAATCAACACATTCAATTCCTTTTCAATTCACTATTCGTTTAGGCATACAATTGTCATCAAAAGCTCAATCAGCAAGTAGGAATTATCATAGAAATCATCTCAACTCTTAGAAGCACAAAACCTTTAGAATTTTTCAAATTTTTTCAATTTTTATGGGTTTTTTAAAAGCTTTTTCATGCAATGCGATAATGAAACGTGTGACAATGAAATGAAACATGCAAAGTGTTCTCGAATCAAGGCAAGCAAAGTGAGTAGAGTTATTACAAACGATAGTCACACCCCACCCCATACTTGAGACAAACATTGTCCCTAATGTTCAAAAAGAAATAAAGAAAATAAAGAAAAGAAAAATGAACTCACTAGAAGGCGGTGGAGCGGCTAAAACTGTCAATCATGCATAGTCATCACTGCGGTGGAGGCGGTGGTGGAAACGGGAAGAAGCTGGAGTCGAAGTTCCGCCCAAACTGCTGGCGGTAGATGTCCCTCATCATCCTATCGTGCTCATCGGCTCGTACGTCCCTAGCATCCTGACGGATCTCCAAATCTCCTACTCTCTTGGAGAGGTCGGTAGCCCAATCCTGTAACTACTCATACCACTCCGGTGCCTGGCTGTACCAAGCTGGTGCATCCTGTGGGGCCGGTGCTGATGGCGGATGTGCATACCATGATGGCGGAGCTCCCATCCACTCCGGTTGTGATGCATACCAAGTGGGGAGTCTTCATCCATGTCGGTCTCTCGCTCACACTAGTGCGGCGAGAAGAAGAAGCACCGGAAGGTCTAGAGGGACGGGGAGACTGTCTAGGAAGGTCCGGGAAGGTGTCCGGCTGGTCCGGAAAGGTACCAAAATCCTGCTCATCACCTCCTCCTACATCCTCATCAACATCAGTAGCTGGAACCTCATCGGGAATGTAGGGAGGTGCTGCTAGCCTATTCGCATGCATAGTAGCGAATGTCTCCTTCCAATTATGTCGTCCAACCATAATCGAATACTCGGGCATCCACGGAATGCCTCTACCTCCTCTATCCTCCCATGGCATAGCAACGGTAGGTGGACCTCTATGCCTAGGAAAGATCAAACCTCTAGTCATGAGGCTCTTGAGACCCAACGGTCTCGCCGCTATCCTAGTACAAGCGGAGCAGTCAATCCCGAGCTGTGTAGCAATGTGGGTCAGTATCCCACCATATCCAATGTTCCTTGCCCTCTTGTTCTTAATTTTACTAATGGTGGAGGCTAAGAGGGTGGCACAGTCGGCGGGTCTACCATGTAGCATGGCGTAGAGGAGAAACAGCTCATCGGTCTTAATCTTTTGCGCGGTCTCGGTCCTAGGGAATAGGCACTCGGAAAGGACCCTATGAGCTATGTTCAAGGCTAAGTGGTAGATGAGCTTAGCCTTGGTATCAACCGGTTGCCAGCGGTCCTCGCTAACGTAAATCATAGCAATCTCCTCCCAAAAATCCTTAGCGTAAACACCGCTAGGGAAACGACCATTGAAGGTCTCATGGAACTCAATGAAGGCTCCGAACTGCTGAATGGAGAACTCACAGTCCGTCTCCATCAAGCTAAAGGACACCGTCCTATCCATATGGCTATGCTTGAAGGATATAACAAACTCCCTCGTAATCTCCTCATAAGCATCCGCTCTAATAGCGGAGAAAACAATCAATCCGGCTCTATCCAAGAGCCATGTCAAATCATTAACCACATTAAGTGGCTCTAACTCCTCTAGCAAGAGGTATCTTGGTCCAACGACCAGTCTTTCCTCGATCTTCTCTAAGGCATCGAGGTAGTTAGGGGGAATGGTGGGGATTCTAGGGCTTGGAGGTGATGGTTCACTAGGAGGGTTATGGGAAGAGGAGGAACTATCACCCTTTCTTTTCTTTTTCTTTCATGCACTTTGTGTAAACATTTTTCCCAAAAACAGAAAAAATCACGGTTTGTTCTTCCTATTCCACGGCCATGGAGGTCCCAGAGACCGTGATTCGTGATAACACGATTTATGAGCTAGGTTTAAGTAGTCATTTAGATAGATTTCTCACTCATTCATGCATGGTTTAGCATTAGTTCACGACGTTTTGCACTCAATTCATGTATTTTGTCGAGATAGACGTCTACACGGACTTGTGCGTGTTTTATAGGTATTTTGGGAGATTTAGGAGCTTAATTGATGCATTCGAGAATCAATCCTCGAGATGACGCACCTCCGGGCTCATTAGGATGCAAAATAGAGGCTAAGGAAGACTCATGGAGCCTTGCCAACACAAGCCATGCACCAAATCACAGCTTAATGATCCAAGGCGAAGTTTCTGGAGCAAACCACGGTTCACTGGCACATTCCACGGCCGTGATTCTACCCGTAGATTTTGCCAGATTCTTGTGACAGCTGTGCCACGACTCTCATGGCCAGCTCATGCAAAATTTGTTATAAAAGTGGTCCTTCATTGGCTGAGAGAAGCATCTTGGAGCAGCTCTCCATTATCCACTATCATCCAATCAAAATACTCTCTCAAGAAGAAGATTCTTTGGAAGAAGGAAGTAGAAACAAACCACCATTGGAGAAGAGCTTGGTGGAGAAGAAGAAGACACACCATTGATAGACCTAGAGAGCTTTTGTAGTGAAAAATTTCGGATTCAATTGCTAGAGTTGTATGAACCATTTGAACCTTCTTTAAGAAGGATTGTGAGTTATTCTAATTCCATTTCCAGCTTGGTTTTGTTTTAGTTCACTTGTTCATCTCTTTCTTTTCATTATCTTGCAAATGGGTGCCATGATTTTATGTTTGATTGTTTCGATTTCTATTATGAATGTTTTAGGCTAAATAGATGTGGTTCTAGGGTAAGGAAAGGATGGTTATGGCTAGGGCTATGATAGGATGGACTTAGATTTACCTTTGGATGACTTATGTGCATGAACGTAGTTTCTGTTAGGAATCACGGCCAGTTCTTGCCAAACCACGGCCGTGGAAAGGTAGAACAAACCGTGATCTTACCTGATTCGATGGATCTAGCCTTAGATTGTTAGAATGTTGAAATCCCAAGTGTTTGTTGAGTTAAATCTATCCTAGGGTGACCTAGTGTTAGCAACTAAGTGTTAGGAGAGACTTATCCGGTAATCCTTGCTCTTAGATCTCAAAAATGACAAACCTTAGGTAGTGGTGAGCCTCATAAGCCGCCATTGGATTAAGTGTGCTAGGATGGTTGTTTAGAACTAACCCTTCCGAGACTTACCCGGTAAGGATAGGTTAGATCTCTAGGTAACTGTTAGCATGAAATATTGTGATATTTTAGGCACGTTTTCTAAGAGTATTTGATTCATATTGATAGTCTTTGATTTAGCGATGTTGTATTTGTGAGCTAGTTGCCTATATTGTCAATATGGATGTCTACACTAGCTTTATGTTGATTATAGGTGATTGAAAGTCATTTCCAAACGGAATCGAGCAAAGAAGAGTTGATTGAGTATGTCCATGGATCAAGGGCATTCTTAGGAGCAAATTGGAGTTTAACTTGAAGAATGCACGAAGCTAGGGAAGAACCACGTTCTTGCCCTAAACCACGCTCTAAAATACGGCCGTATTACAAACCACGTTTAGTTCCACGGCCGTGGAACCTTGCAAAGAGAGGCGTGATGCATTCCAATAACTATTACGGTCGTGGAAATCATGGTTCAAACCGTGACACTTTCCACGCTCTAAATTACGGTCGTGGAACCCTCCATGACCGTGATCTTGGCAATCTTTTTCGCCACACTTTGAAGCCACGATCTTTTGAAGATTGGGCCGGACCGATATTTTATCTTGCCCTATAAAAAGACGGACGAAGCAAGATTCCGTGAGGGCCGGGCCGCTTAGGGATTTTTGGCAATCCACGCTTATCTTCGCTTAGCGTCATTTATCGACGCATATCCCCGCTTACGCCCGTTGAACCCTCGCGGAGAAGCATTTACATCTCGTTAGAGATCGAAGTTCGTTTTGGGGATTTGCCCTAATCTCGCACTTTTGGTGGAGATTGCTGTTGTGATTTCCGGATTGGCGGAAGATCGAAGCTTTTGGAAGATTGTTGCAAGAAGACTTCTCTTCTTGTCTAGGTTTGATTTGGAAGACGGATTGACATCCCGTTCTCCTTTCTTTCCTAAGATTGTGATTGTTTGCTTTATTCTGAATCTATTGACAACATTTGTTCTTGGTTGTGACTTTGAGATTGGTTTGAAGATTATTGAAGGATTTCGGAAGTTTTCATCTTTCTATCTTTTAATTCTTGAATTTGATATCAATATGACTGTTATTGGCTAAAAACCCTTAACAATTCTAAGGTGAAGGGTTGATAGTTGTGGCTTAGATGATGATAGATTGATCGTAAACAGATTAGACCTTGAGAGTTTAAGAGAATCGTCGACGAACCCTAAATCACGGTTTGATCTTGAGTTCCACGGCCGTGGAGTCTCAAGATCTACCCGTAATTTCCCATAAGTTTACGAACCTGCTTTTACTTTAATCCAAAGTTAAAGATTTGCTTTAACTTAGTTTAGGCTTGCCTTTTCTAGGTGGTAGTGAAGCCTCAACAACCTCTACCTCGATTGTGAGTGTCATAACCGTAATCGGCTAAGTTAGTCTCGACCCTTGGATTACAAGTTTGGGTATTTGACATTAATTCTTGCCTTTATAACCTTTCTATATTGAAGCCTCAACAACCTGTATAGAGAGTATCATATAGGTGATTCATATAAGGTTTTTGGAACTTCACCGTACGATTACCTTACATTAGCATACCTTTGCATATCTCAACTCTGTCTTTATATCATTAGTATATCTTGAATCGATTGCCACAACTTGATACTTGGATCTTTAGGATTGTTGTTTTCCCAATATTTGCAAAACTCTCATATTTACTCGCTTGATAATCTGCAATTGAATTTGTTCCCACCCAAATCCCTGTGTTCGATACTCTGGAATTCTTGCTAATCTACGTCGATCCGTACACTGCGGGTTCGCTTGCTTGATTCTAGTTTTATAAATTTAAAGCTTATTTGCACACACCTCTAGGGGCGAACAAGTTTTTGGCGCCGTTGCCGGGGATTTGGTTTCGGCCGAATTCGGTAGCCGGTTGTCAAGCTTGGGAGCTTGCTCTCGTTATTTGATATTACTTTGAGTGCATGCGCAGGTCTAGGAACACCGAAGATCTCTTGCCTCTTGATCAAGAGCTAGAGAAAACTTTAAGGCAAAAGCGCAAGGAAAAGAAGATGGCTGAAGGACACGAACGTGATCTTCAAGCTGAGTTGGCGGAGAAGGAAGCTCAACTCCAATGGAATGAGACCCTCCACCAAGATGAGATGGATCGTCATCAATCTCAAGTTAACAATCTACAAGACATGATCTTCCAGATGAGGATAGAGATGAGCGACCTTAAGAATAAGGGAAGCAAGAAATCCTCAAGGAAAGCATCAAGGTCTAGAAGAAAAAGTCGCTCATCCACTGATGATAGCGATTCTTCCATGTCACCGTTAGAGGAGATTGATCCCACGATCAATGTGAATCCTTTCCATCCACGGGGAGCTGCCAATCGTCGTGTTCCACCTAGGAATGCGAGGATCGAACGTGTAGATGAAGAGCCAAGAACTCTTGGCCAGCGGATGGATCCAACACAACAACCACGCCGTTTGGGCGTGAACTTTGATGCTGATGATGTGCAAGGGTTTAGCTTCAACCCTCAAGTCATTACTCTTGTTCACCAAAATCAATTTGGCGGGACAAGCGCTGAATCTCCACACCAACACTTGCAGAACTTTGAGTGTATGATGGAGACGATGAGACCAAAGAGCGCTACTACCAACAGCTATAAGCTCAAGCCTTTCTTCTTCTCCTTGAAGGGGAAAGCGTTATCTTGGTATCAAGCTCTTCCTAGTGGGAAACTAGACACGTGGGAAGACCTTTCCGCGGAGTTCCTCACCAAATTCTTTCCGCCACCCAAAGCAGCGGAACTTAGAGGTAAGATTAATGCTTTTTCCATGAGATCTAACGAAAGTTTGTTTCAATCTTGGGAAAGGTTTCAGGATTTGCTCTTGGATTGCCCTCATCATGGCATATCCAAACTTGCCTTGCTGGAGATTTACTACAAGGGGTTAGATGCGGGAACACAATTCAACCTCCAATCCCTCTCATGTGGAACATTCATGGACATGAGAGAAGATAACACTTGGGACTTCATTGAGAAGCAAGCAAGAGTCATAGAGAAGTATTCCCACCGGAAAGTGGAGGGAAATTGTGTGGAGCAAGGAGCAAAGCTCACACATGAAGCTAAAAAATCAGATTTTCTCCCTCAACAATGAGATCAAAGAGTTGAAGGAGGATATCAAGACCAACTTCTCAAAGCAACAAGGGAAGGATGTTGGTTATTTGGGCAACAACAATGGCGGCGATAACAATAACTGGAACAACAACCGGAATAACAATTGGAATGGAAACAACAACAACCGGAACAATAATTGGAACAACAATAGGGGTTCAAACAACAACAATTGGCGCTCCAATCAACAAAATTCCGGTAACTCTTATCCTTCCAACTCTAATTCACTAACTCCACCTTCCTCTTCCTCTACTCCTTTGAAAAGCCATGGGCAATCATCTAATGGAGAAAACACTTCGGGGAAGGAGAAGCCCGATCCCATGTTGGAAACGATTTTGGGAAAGCTTCAAGGGTTGGAGAACCGCTTCATTAAGGTTGATGATCAAATTTCCAAGGTTGACAAAGCTCAAAAACTTTTGGAAAACCAAATGTTCAACCATGTGGAGGAAGTTCCTAGGAATCAAGGGAAACTTTCAGGAAAGACGGAGGACAACCCTAAGGGAAGGGTTATGGCAATCACAACTAGGAGCGGAGTGACTACCACCGATCCGCAACCTAAGTTCGTTGAAGTCTCCGTAGATAAGGACAAGGAGAAAGAGAAGGGGAAGGAGAAGGAAGATGTCTACGTCCCTCCTTCAGCTTATAAACCTCCCCTACCATTCCCTCAATCTAGAGCGAGAGCGCGCCTAGATAAACAATTTGGTAAGTTCATAGAACTCATGAGCAAGCTGCATATTAATATACCATTTATTGATGCTATTGTAGGTATGCCGGCTTATGGCAAGTTCTTAAAGGAGCCCCTCTCCAACAAGAGGAAGCTAGAAGACTTCGGAGAGGTTAAGATGAGTTCGGATTCTTCGGATCTCATCAAAACCATGAAGGAGAAAATGCCCCCAAAGCTAAAGGATCCGGGGTCATTTTGCATTCCCATAGGAGTGGGAGATGTCACATACGATGCGTTATGTGACTTAGGAGCAAGTGTGAGCATTATACCACTTGCATTGTGCAGGAAGATCGGTTTAGGCGACCCTAAACCGGTGAAGATGACGTTGTACATGGCGGATCGATCCATCACTCGCCCCGTCGGTATTGTAAAAGACGTCCCGGTCAAGCTAGGTAAATTCTTTGTCCCCATTGATTTTGTCGTGCTTGACATTCCTGCAGATAGTCCGGTCCCGATCATACTCGGAAGGCCGTTTCTTGCAACTTCCGGCTGCATAGTCGATTGCAAAAATGGTAGACTTGCTTTTGATATAGGAGAGGAGAAAGTAGAGTTCGTTCTTTCCACTCTAGTGAAGGAGCCAATCTTTGATGAGGATATTTTCAATATCCAAGATGAAGAAGGTTTGTCTAGAGAGGAGGTAAGTGCGATTCTCTTTAACGATCCTTTACAAAAGGTTATCACTATGAGTCTAACCAATGTAGGGGAAGAAGAAGAGTGCAATGAGGCAATTGAAGCCTTAGAGGCACAAGAAGAGATAGGTGAAGTGGAGTTTGAGAAACTTCACGATGAGGCAGAAAACGTGAGAATCCACGGTTACATCCTGTATTCCACGGCCGTGGATTTCACAACCAAAATCGTGCCTCACTCCAGGGAGTTATACGGTTGTGGAGAAGATGTGACAACCGTATTTCCCCTCCACGCCCTAAACCACGGCCGTGGAGGACAAGATCCACCCGTAATTTTGGCCGTGGAAGAGAGTGGTCGAGACACTTCTTCAACTTCTTCTGACTCTTCTCCCACACACTCATCACCCTTAGAAACTTCTAAGGAGACGTCGGATGCTTCTCAAGGATCATTGGAAGCACCGAAAGCAATGGAACTCAAACCACTTCCTACTCATCTAAGGTACGCTTTTCTAGGATCTAATTCTACCTTTCCGGTTATTGTTAGTTCTGATCTAAGCATAGATGAACATAATCATCTCATGATTGTCCTTAGGAAACACAGGAAAGCTATAGGCTATACTATTGAGGACTTAGTAGGAATTAAACCCTCCCTATGCATGCATAAGATACTAATGGAGGAAGATTTTAGAACTTCAAGACAACCTCAAAGGCGGTTGAATCCGACCATGAAAGAGGTTGTCAAGAAGGAAATTTTTAAGCTTCTTGATGTAGGTATCATCTACCCTATCTCCGATAGTAAGTGGGTGAGTCCGGTTCAAGTAGTTCCGAAGAAGGGAGGAATGACGGTCATCACCAATAAAAACAACGAACTCATTCCTACCCGAACCGTGACTGGATGGCGGATGTGCATAGACTACCGCAAGCTCAACAATGCAACGCGGAAGGATCATTTTCCATTGCCATTCATTGATCAAATGCTTGAAAGGTTAGCACAACATTCACATTTTTGCTACCTTGATGGTTATAGTGGTTTCTTTCAGATTCCGATACACCCGGATGATCAAGAGAAGACCACATTCACGTGCCCATGGGGTACGTTTGCTTATAGGAGAATGCCGTTTGGGCTTTGCAACGCCCCAGCCACCTTCCAACGGTGTATGATGGCCATCTTCTCCGAGTACGTAGAGGAAATCATGGAAGTCTTCATGGACGACTTCTCCGTATACGGTTCCTCTTTTAACGATTGCCTTTCTAACCTTTCTCTTGTTTTGCAAAGGTGTGAAGACACTAACCTAGTTCTTAATTGGGAGAAGTGTCAATTTATGGTTAAGGAAGGAATTGTATTAGGCCACTTAGTCTCTAGTAGAGGGATAGAAGTAGACAAAGCTAAGATAGAGACCATAGAGAAGCTTCCTACCCCAATTTCGGTGAAAGGGATAAGAAGTTTCCTAGGACATGGTGGATTCTATAGACGTTTCATTAAGGACTTTTCTAAGATATCAAAACCTCTCACTAATCTATTGATGAAGGATGCGGTTTTTGAGTTCTCGCAGGAATGTTTGAATGCGTTTAACACCATTCGGCAAGCTCTAATTTCAGCACCTATTATCCAACCCCCGGATTGGACTCTTCCCTTTGAGATTATGTGCGATGCTAGTGATGTAGCTATTGGAGCTGTTCTTGGATAACGAAAGGAAGGGGCAACCCATGCCATATACTATGCTAGCAAGACACTAGATGAAGCGCAGCTCAACTACGCCACTACCGAAAAAGAGTTTCTAGCCATTGTCTATGCTATTGACAAGTTTCGCTCTTATCTTGTAGGTGCAAAGATGATTGTCTACACGGATCATGCTGCGATCCGGTACCTCCTTGCGAAGAAAGATGCGAAGCCAAGGCTAATTAGATGGATTCTTCTCCTACAAGAATTCGATCTTGAGATCCGCGACAAGAAAGGTTCAGAAAATTCTGTTGCGGATCATTTGAGTCGCCTAACACATCTAGAGGACGACCATTTACCCATCGACGACTCCTTCCCGGACGAACACCTACATCTTATTGAGGAGTGCATCGATGTGATCTCCAAAGGTAACGAACCATGGTTTGCTGATTTTGTCAACTATTTGGTTTGTCAGGAGATACCACCCGGACTATCCTACGCACAAAGGAAGAAGTTCTTTAAGGACGTCCGGGAGTACTATTGGAACGAGCCTCTCCTCTTCAAGAGAGGTCCGGATGGCATCATTAGGCGATGTGTGCCGGAAGATGAGATGCAAAGTGTCATCCGTCATTGTCATTCACTACCTTGTGGAGGACACGCTAGTTCGAACAAGACTAGCGCAAAGGTATTGCAATCTGGATACTTTTGGCCTACTTTGTTTAGAGATGTGCAATCCTTTGTTTCTTGCTGCGATGCTTGTCAAAGAACAGGCAATATCTCTAGGAGGAATGAGATGCCCCTCAACAACATCCAAGAGGTGGAGATTTTCGACGTTTGGGGAGTCAATTTCATGGGACCATTCCCATCATCTTGTGGAAACCAATACATACTATTGGCGGTGAATTACGTTTCTAGATGGGTGGAAGCAATTGCCTCTCCCACCAATGATGCCATGGTGGTGGTTAAGTTCTTCAACAAGACCATTTTCCCGCGATTTGGGACACCAAGGACGATCATTAGTGATGGAGGTTCTCACTTCATTGCCCGGCGCTTTGAAGCTCTTCTAGCTAAGTATGGGGTTACTCACAAGATCGCTACCCCTTACCATCCACAAACAAGTGGACAAGTTGAGATCTCAAATAGGGAGATCAAAGGAATTCTAGAGAAGACGGTTTCAAGGACTAGGAAGGATTGGTCTTTGAAGCTTGACGATGCATTGTGGGCATACCGGACTGCATACAAGACTCCCATAGGAACCACACCATACAACCTTGTGTATGGGAAGTCTTGTCACTTGCCGGTAGAGTTGGAGCACAAAGCGTTTTGGGCTATCAAGTGGTTGAACTTCAGCATGAAAGAAGCGGGAGAGAAGCGTCTCCTAGACATCAATGAGCTGGATGAACTCCGCTTGAACGCTTATGAAAACGCTAAGATCTATAAGGAGAGAGCAAAGCGTTGGCATGATAAGCATATCATTCCAAAGGACTTCAAAGAAGGAGATCAAGTTCTCCTCTTCAATTCAAGGCTTCGTCTCTTTCCAGGTAAGCTTAAATCTCGTTGGACCGGACCTTTTCTAATTAAGCGTATTTTCCCCCATGGTGCAGTTGAAGTATGGGGTGAACCGAGCGGAACTTTTAAGGTGAACGGCCAACGACTCAAGAAGTATACGCCGGAACTCCAAGCTGAGGAGTTCGTGCCCACCGCACTCGAATAAGTGCGAGATTGGTCTAGCTACGGACCTTAAACAAAGCGCTTCTTAGGAGGCAACCCAAGGTATTGCATTTTTGTTTTTGTTTTCGATTCATAGGTTAGCTTAGTATAGACGTTTTTGCTTTGTTTTTGCCTCGATTTCTTCCGGTATGTTCGTGTTTTTGGATGTAGGAACGATGGAAAAGGGAAAGGAGAGGATAATGTTGAAGAAAAGTGACGAAAATTGGACTTTGGAGCTTCACAGAGGGTTCCACGGCCTAAACCACGGTCGTGACAGCTACAGTACCCGTAATTTCCAAAAGCCTTTGAAAAATCACCAAAACCACGGTTCCGTACACTTCTACGGCCGTGGAACACCCCGACAGACCGTGATTTTCAAAATTTTGCCTGCGACTATATAAGCCACATTCTTCACAAAATTCATCCCAAAACCCCTCTTTCCACGACCTAATTGCCGAAAATCCACGACCCTCTCTCAATCACTCGTTTCCTAATCGTTTTCAACGATTCTTCTTCTTAAACTGAAGTAAATCCAACCACAATCAAGATCCAAGCGACGAATCGAGCGGAAAATCACCAACGAACGCACAATTCAGATTTTTCAATCCTAAAAATAGGTTTTTTCTCTCTTTTCGATTCTTGGCAATTTGGTTCGTTTTTGTTAGAGATTTTTAGGAAGAACTGATAAAGATTGGAATGAATTAGACTAGGACTGCCTGTTGTTGAGATTGATTGCTGATATGCTGAGATTTGTGATTTTCTGAGACGAATCACGGTCTCTGGGGGAATTACGGCCGTGGTTTTCACAAGAACAGATCGTAATTTTGAGCAGAATGGATTTTGTGAGAAGAGTCTCGGGGAGGATAAAAGAGAAGAAGAATGATCAGAATAAGAAGAGAAAGGGTAATCCCTCCTCCTCCTCATCCTCTAGGGCACCACCACCCTCTTCCCCTTCACCTCCATCCTCACCTACACCTCCATCCTCACCCCCTCACCCTAGAGTCCCGACCATACACGACGATCATCTCGATGCACTCGAGAGGATCAAGGAGAGGCCGGTGATTGGCCCTAGGTACTTGTTGTTGGAGGATCTAGCTCCTCTCAACATAGTTGATGACCTTACTTGGCTCTTGGATAGAGCCGGACTTATTACGCCTATGAGGAGATTACACGGGAGGTTGTGACATCCTTTGAGCACAACCATGTAGATAGGACCGTCTCTTTCCATCTCATGGAAAGGGACTACCATTTGAGCATCCATGAGTTTGGGACCATTTTTGGGTTTCATGAGACCTTTAATGGTCGATTTCCTAGTGGCGTTTACGGCAAAGATTTCTGGGAGGAGGTGGCTATGATTTACGCTAGCGAGGACCGCTGGCAGCCCGCTGACACCAAGGCTAGGTTGATGTACCACCTAGCCTTGAAGATAGCTCACCACGTTCTTTCGAAGTGTCTCTTTCCTAGGACGGAGACGCCCCAAAAGATCAAGACGGACGAGCTGTTCTTGCTTTACTCCATGCTTTATGGACGCCGTGCTGATTGTGCTACTCTCTTGGCTGCTACTATGAGCAAGCTCAAGAATAAGAAGAAGGGCAACATAGGATATGGTGGGATAGTTACCCACATTGCTAGGAGCTTTGGTGTTGACTTTTCTGCTTGCACCCGCATACCGGCCGTACCTTTAGGGCTACATGCTTTCATGGTTAGGGGTCTCATTTTCCCCACACATAGAGGTCTGCCTTATGCGGGCATACCTTGGGAGAGTAGGACGGGTAGGGGTATAGAGTGGCTACCAGAGTACTCCATTATGGCAGGACGCCATAATTAGAAGGAGACGTTCGCTGCTATGCATGCGAACAGGATAGCAGCTCCCCCTTATGTCCCACCACCGGTTGTTGAGGAGGAGGATATGGGAGATCAGTTTGAGAGTGGAGGAGGAGCCGAGCAGGAGTTTGGCACGTTTCCGGATCAGCCGGAGGCGGCCCCAGATGTACCTAGACGCTCTCCACGTCCAGCTAGAGCCTCAGGCTCGTCTTCTCGCCGTGCTAGCGTGAGTGAGAGGCCTACGTGGATGACCACACCTCCTACATGGTATGGCGTTCCCCCTCCTTGGTCCACAGAGCAGCCAGCAGCACCTCCACCAGCACCAGCACCATCCGACGCTCCAGCATGGTACAGTCAGGCCCCGGGATGGTACGAGCAGATGCCGGATTGGGCTACCGGACTTTCAGAGAGAGTAGGAGCATTGGAGATCCGAGCCGATGCTAGAGACGGACGCTTAGACGACCTTGACCACATGATGAGGGACGTCTACCGCCAGCAGTTTGGGCGGTTCTATGATCCTAGCTTCTCTCCATTCCCGCCTCCACCAGCACCGCAGTGATTTGATGATTGACCGTTCGCTTTAGACATTCCCACCACCACTTTGTGAGTTTCTTTTTCTTTTCTTCTTTTCTTTCTTTCTTTTTGAACATTAGGGACAATGTTCGTCCTAAGTATGGGGTGGGATGTACTAAAAGTTTGTAATAACTCTTACTCACTATGCTTGCTTCTATTCGAGACTATTTGCATGTTCATTATATTGTTGCACGTTTCATTATCGCATTGCATGAAAAAGAACTTGAAAAAACCATAAAAATTGAAAAATTTTGAAAAATTTGTGCTCCTAATGAATTGAGATGATTTCTATGATAATCACTACTTGTGAATTGAGTTTGATGACAATTGCATGCTTAAAAGAATAGTGAATTGAAAAGAATTTGAATGAATGAATTTTACCTCTTTTGCAAGTTTCATAATGTGATGAATGTTACCTAAATCATGTTGAGAAATTGAAGTTGAAATCACACTATAAGTTCTTATACTTCTTGTTGAGATGATTAAGGCAATTCGATTTTTCTTTCTTCTTTCTTTGATCATTTTAGCTCCTCATTGAAATATTGGCCTCCTTTACCTATCAGGGAACTTGGAGAAGTGAATGAAAAAGGCATATTTGATGTGGGAGGGCCATGAGAGCAGTTATTTGCAATCAAAAGAATAGAAAGGAATTCTAGGTTTAGGGAAGTCAATCATGATGATGAGTAACTCGGCACCATTCACATAGCCGGGTGTTTGTGTCTTGCCAAAGTCGGATTCAGCGATATTCCTAGCGGATTATGGTATGTGCACTAAGGGTTTGAGGCATCTCATAAAAATTGAGAAACGCCAATCTCCTAGGCTTCGGTTTTTGTGCACCTCTGTCCATAACTCCAAAAGTAAAGTCGAAAAATGAAAAGAAGAGAGCGAAGCTCTAAGTTGAAGTGTTGCGGAAACTGCAAAAGAAGAAGAAGGGTAGTTGTCCACTTTCCCGGATTTATGCACCACATTCCTTAAAGTTTCCTTCCCCTTCCGCATTCTAGACCTTTTCTTTGAAAGTCCTTAAGATCAAAAGAATGTTATATGACTTGGTGATCTAAATTGAAGTTTCTTATGATTGATTTTGATAATGATTGAAGGTTATGATGCTTGTTTAGAAGTTAAATTGATTCATGAGTTTTCTTTGCTTTTTACTCTTTGGATAAGTGTATGAAAGTCTTATAAACGATTGAAGCAAGGTTTGAGAATGATCTATTCTTTAGAAGGCACATTCCTCCAAAAGAAGTATTGCTTTGAGAAGGTACACATATTTCATCCTAACTCTTGTTTAAAGCTTTTTGAAAGACCTTGCTTAGGGACAAGCAAGTGTTAAGTATGGGGTTATTTGTTAGCATGAAATATTGTGATATTTTAGGCACGTTTTCTAAGAGTATTTGATTCATATTGATAGTCTTTGATTTAGCGATGTTGCATTTGTGAGCTAGTTGCCTATATTGTCAATATGGATGTCTACACTAGCTTTATGTTGATTATAGGTGATTGGGAGTCATTTCCAAACGGAATCGAGCAAAGAAGAGTTGATTGAGTATGTCCATGGATCAAGGGCATTCTTAGGAGCAAATTGGAGTTTAACTTGAAGAATGCACGAAGCTAGGGAAGAACCACGTTCTTGCCCTAAACCACGCTCTAAAATACGGCCGTATTACAAACCACGTTTAGTTCCACGGCTGTGGAACCTTGCAAAGAGAGGCGTGATGCATTCCAGTAACTATTACGGTCGTGGAAATCATGGTTCAAACCGTGACACTTTCCACGCTCTAAATTACGGTCGTGGAACCCTCCACGACCGTGATCTTGGCGATCTTTTTCGCCACACTTTGAAGCCACGATCTTTTGAAGATTGGGCCGGGCCGATATTTTATCTTTCCCTATAAAAAGACGGACGAAGCAAGATTCCGTGAGGGCCGCTTAGGGATTTTTGGCAATCCACGCTTATCTTCGCTTAGCGGCATTTATCGACGCATATCCCCGCTTACGCCCGTTGAACCCTCGCGGAGAAGCATTTACATCTCGTTAGAGATCGAAGTTCGTTTTGGGGATTTGCCCTAATCTCGCACTTTTGGTGGAGATTGCTGTTGTGATTTCCGGATTGGCGGAAGATCGAAGCTTTTGGAAGATTGTTGCAAGAAGACTTCTCTTCTTGTCTAGGTTTGATTTGGAAGACGGATTGACATCCCGTTCTCCTTTCTTTCCTAAGATTGTGATTGTTTGCTTTATTCTGAATCTATTGACAACATTTGTTCTTGGTTGTGACTTTGAGATTGGTTTGAAGATTATTGAAGGTTTTCGGAAGTTTTCATCTTTCTATCTTTTAATTCTTGAATTTGATATCAATATGACTGTTATTGGCTAAAAACCCTTAACAATTCTAAGGTGAAGGGTTGATAGTTGTGGCTTAGATGATGATAGATCGATCGTAAATAGATTAGACCCTGAGAGTTTGAGAGAATCATCGACGAACCCTAAATCACGGTTTGATCTTGAGTTCCACGGCCGTGGAGTCTCAAGATCTACCCGTAATTTCCCTTAGGTTTACGAACCTGCTTTTACTTTAATCCAAAGTTAAAGATTTGCTTTAACTTAGTTTAGGCTTGCCTTTTCTAGGTGGTAGTGAAGCCTCAACAACCTCAACCTCGATTGTGAGTGTCATAACCGTAATCGGCTAAGTTAGTCTCGACCCTTGGATTACAAGTTTGGGTATTTGACATTAATTCTTGCCTTTAGAACCTTTCTATATTGAAGCCTCAACAACCTGTATAGAGAGTATCTTATAGGTGATTCATATAAGGTTTTTGGAACTTCACCGTACGATTACCTTACATTAGCATACCTTTGCATATCTCAACTCTGTCTTTATATCATTAGTATATCTTGAGTCGATCCGTACACTGCGGGTTCGCTTGCTTGATTCTAGTTTTATAAATTTAAAGCTTATTTGCACACACCTCTAGGGGCGAACAGTAACAATCCGGTTTGTGTAGAATTCCTATCCTTAGGTTCTTAGAGACTTACCCGGTAATGAGACCTTTAGGAATGGACTAGTGGATCATCAGAACTTCCCGGTAATTAATCCCAATCTAGAAATACTTAACCCCAACACATAACATAGTTAATCCTAGGAGAGAATGATAGCTTGAGTCCTATGTCATAACCAGAATTTCTAACCCCTAGAATCCGTCTTTCTTTTCTTTGATCTATATCTCGTTTTTAGCTTGTTTGTTCGAATTGAATTGTTAGCTTAGTTGATTGTTAGCTTAGTTGATTGTTTACTTTGCATGAATTGTGATCCTTGATTGATCACCAAAAGCCAATCAAAAACATTTGAGATTTTCATTTCTTTATTCCCCCCTTTTCTTTTAACCTAGATCTTTACTAAACTCAATCACAAATTGAATCAATTTCACCTTAGTCTTTGTGTTCGACCTCGGAATACTATCCCTACTACAAATGTCCCGTACACTGCGGGTTTCGCTAGGAGTTAGGATAAATATAACGAGAATATATATTTAAAACCCATTGCGTGTCACATCCTGAGCGTAACAAGTTTTTGGCGCCGTTGCCGGGGACTAGGTCTAGATTGAGTCTATTTTGTGATTGTTTATAGTGTAGATCTTTCTTGTTGCTTTTGATCTCTCTTTGGTGTGTGTTTTTGCTTTTCAGGACATCTCACTCTTTAGGTGTATGCGAAGATCTCGTGGTAAGGATTTAGCTCCATTCGATCCCGAACCGGAGAAAACCCTTAGATCTGGATCCAAAAGCATTAAAAAGGGAAAAGAGATGGCCGGAAGAGATCTCCAAGCTGAATTAGATGAGGCTTTAGAGCAATTTAGGATAAGGGATGAAGCTTTGGAGAATGAGAGGAGACTTGCCAATGAGAGGCAAGAGGCAACTAGGAGGGAGATTGAGGAGATTAGGCAAGCTCTTGTGCAAAGAGAGCTTAACCGTCAACAACCTCCTCCACCTCCACCACAACCGCAGCCGGCAGCGGTGAATATTAGGGTTGTGCCCATTGCTATGGAAGAACCACAAATGTTGGGGCAACGTATGGATCCGGCACAAAGAGCACACCGTCCGGGTGTGAACTTAGGAGATCCCGCAGCCCATGATTACGAGCTCCGCCCTCAAGTTCTACAAATGATCCGGCATAATCAATTTGGAGGGATGGAAGGAGAGTCTCCTCATCAACACTTGATGAATTATGAGATCTTGATGGAGACTCTTAGACCGCCAAGATTGGAGAGCAACAACCATAAGCTTAGGGATTTTTCCTTCTCTCTTAAGGATAAAGCCTTAGCTTGGTATCAATCCATTCCACAAGGGCGAGTTGGTACTTGGGAGGAGATGACAACCGAGTTTTTGACTAAGTTCTTCCCACCTTCCAAGACTACCGAGTTAAGAGGGAAGATCAATGCCTTCGTGGTGAAGGATAGAGAGAGTTTATTCAAGTCTTGGGAGAGATTCAAAGACCTCCTCCTAGATTGTCCACACCATGGCATACCGAAAATTGAGCTATTGGAGATCTACTTCAAGGGACTTGATGAAGATAGCCAATTCAAGCTCCAATCTCTTTCCGGTGGGACTTTCATGGAGAAGCATGTAGATGAAGCTTGGGAGTTTGTAGAGAAGCAAGCTCTAGTGATTGAGAAGTACTCCCATAGGAAGAGTGAAGGGAGAAAGGCGGGAGCATATGAGGTGAGTGAGGTCACCATGAACAATTTCAAGCTTGACGCCATCAACAATGAATTAAAGTCCTTGAGGGAGTTGTGTGCTACAACTTTGAAGAATCAAGCAACACCTCAAGTGCTTCCACAAGCTAACTTACCTTCCAAGGAGGAGGATGTGAATTACATGGGAAGGGGCAATTACAACAATTATCAAGGCCCAAGGAACTTCAACAACAACCGGCAATTCAACAATTACCGGCCCAACCACAACCATCCCGGGTTTTCCTACTCTAGCCCGGATGGAGCCTTGAACCCTCCCGCTTCCACAAGCACAACTCCACCACCAAAAGCTTTACAAGAACCTCCACCCGGATTTACTCAACCTCCCAAGGATAGGACCGAAATGATGTTTGAGCAATTGCTTGGAAGGTTGAGTGGTCTTGAGAGCACCGTGACTTCCATTTCTAAAGCTCAAAAGGTGTTGGAAGCACAAGTGTTCCAAAAGGCGGGTGAAGCCCATAGAGATCCAAGAAAGCTTCCCAGAAGGACCGAAGACAACCCAAGAGGCCAAGTGTTGGCTATCACTACAAGGAGTGGGTTGAACATGAAAGATCCTTTGCCCAAGGACAATGCTAAAGGGAAACAAGTGGTGATAGAGGAAGAGACTTTGCAAAGAGATGGAGGCAAGAGCAAGGATGTAGAGCCGACTTATGTTGCACCGCCTCCATACAAGCCACCACTACCGTTCCCTCAATCACGAGCAAGAGCTCGTTTGGACAATCACTTTGGTAAATTCCTTGAACTAATGTCTAAATTGCATATTAACATTCCGTTCATGGATGCTATCTTAGGAATGCCGGCATATGGCAAGTTCTTGAAGGAGATACTCTCCAACAAAAGGAAGTTGGAGGAGTATGGGGAGATAAGAATGACCAAGAGATCTTCGGAATTGATCCAAACAATGAAGGAGGAGATGCCTCCCAAGCTAAGAGATCCGGGTTCCTTTTGTGTCCCAATTGGAGTGGGAGATGTGAAGTATGAGGCCCTTTGTGATCTTGGGGCAAGTGTAAGCATCATACCGCTTGCACTTTGCAACAAGGTTGGGTTAGGAGAGCCAAAACCGGTCAAGATGACCCTCTATATGGCGGACCGTTCTATCACACATCCGGTTGGGATCTTAGAAGACATCCCGGTGCAACTAGGAGGATTCTATGTGCCAATTGACTTTGTCGTCTTGGACATTCCGGCGGATTATCCGGTTCCCATCATCTTCGGAAGACCTTTCCTAGCCACCTCCGGATGCCTAGTGGATTGCAAGAACGGGACTCTCTCCTTCAACATTGGAGAAGAAAACATCAAGTTCAAGCTATCCACAATGATGAAAGGGCCAACCCTTGATGAGGATGTCTTCAACATAGTCGAGCAAGAGGAATCTAGGGAAGTTGTGAGCTCGATCTTGATCAAGGATCCCTTGGAGAAGGTTCTTACCTTAAGTATGATGGAGGAAGGTGTTGAGGAGGCTTGCAATGAAGAGATCAAGGCCTTGGAAGCATTAGAAGAGGAGCCAAGAGTTGGATTTGAAGGCCACGAAGAGATGTTGAACAGCTGCAAGTTCCACGGTCGAGATTTATGTTCCACGGCCGTCAAACTCTCTAGACAACTCCGGGAAGCAGGCTTGGCAAGAACCACGGCCGTGGAAGTTGAGCAAACCGTGGTTCCAGCCGTGGTTTTCCCTGGATCAGCCCTTGATGGTGATCAAGCTTCTAGGAGCCATGGGGAGTCTTCATTTGCTTTGGATTCATCTCATCCAACCTTATTTGGATCGTCTCCAACCGATAAAGGTCCTCCTAAACTTGAACTTAAACCCCTCCCCTCTCACTTGAAGTATGCTTTCCTTGGTGATAACTCTACATATCCGGTGATTGTTAATGCATGTTTGAGTGATGATGAACTTGCTAAGTTGTTGCATGAACTAAGATTGCATAGGAAAGCCATAGGCTATACTATGAATGATTTGGTTGGCATTAAGCCTTCTTTGTGCATGAATAAGATAATGATGGAAGATAACCACAAACCCTCTATTGAACATCAAAGAAGATTGAATCCTATAATGAAAGAGGTAGTCAAAAAGGAAATCATTAAGTTGCTAGATACGGGAACTATCTACCCTATTTCGGATAGTAAGTGGGTTAGTCCCATTCATGTAGTACCTAAGAAGGGTGAGATGACCGTAGTGACTAATGAGAACAATGAACTAATCCCGACTAGGACGGTTACGGGGTGGAGGATGTGCATTGATTATAGGAAATTGAACATGACCTCTAGGAAAGATCACTTCCCTCTTCCCTTCATTGACCAAATGCTAGAAAGGTTAGCTCAACACTCTCATTTTTGCTATCTAGACGGCTATAGTGGATTCTTCCAAATCCCTATCCACCCCGATGACCAAGAGAAAACAACCTTTACATGTCCATGGGGTACTTTTGCATATAAGAGAATGCCATTTGGGTTGTGTAATGCACCCGCCACCTTCCAAAGGTGTATGATGGCTATCTTTTCGGAATACATTGAAAATAGCATGGAAGTGTTTATGGATGATTTCTCTGTTTATGGTTCTTCCTTTGATAATTGCTTGGCCAACTTGTCATTAGTATTGCAAAGATGTGAGGAGACAAATCTTGTCTTGAATTGGGAAAAATGCCACTTCATGGTAAGTGAAGGTATTGTGTTAGGACACTTGGTGTCTAACCGTGGCATTGAGGTTGATAGGGCCAAAATTGAAACGATAGAGAAGTTGCCGCCACCTACCTCGGTGAAAGGGGTAAGGAGTTTCTTAGGGCATGCCGGTTTTTACCGGAGGTTTATTCAAGACTTCTCTAAAATTTCTAAGCCTCTTACTAACCTACTAATGAAGGATGTTGATTTTGTCTTTTCCAAAGATTGTCTTGAGGCTTTTTGTAGGTTGAAGAACGCTTTGATCTCCGCACCTATCATGCAACCTCCGGATTGGAGTTTACCATTTGAGATCATGTGCGATGCAAGCGATGTAGCCGTTGGGGCTGTTTTGGGGCAAAGGAAAGATGGGCGCACTCATGCCATTTATTATGCTAGCAAAACGCTAGATGATGCCCAACTCAATTATGCTACCACCGAGAAGGAGTTGCTAGCGGTTGTGTATGCATTTGAGAAGTTCCGCTCATATCTTGTTGGAGCGAAGGTCATAGTTTATACGGATCATGCTGCGATCCGTTATCTACTTACCAAGAAGGATGCCAAGCCTAGGTTGATTCGGTGGATCCTTCTTCTACAAGAGTTCGATGTGGAGATCCGGGACAAGAAGCGATCCGAGAACTCCGTGGCGGATCACCTTAGTAGACTCCCACCATTGGAGCTTGAAAAGGATGACATCCCGATTGATGATTCGTTCCGGGAGGAGCAATTGCAAATGGTAGAGGAATGCTTGTTTCAAGTGGCTAGAGGAAGCGAGCCATGGTTTGCCGACATTGTGAACTACTTAGTATGTGAGGAAGTGCCTTCCGGTTTGACATATGCCCAAAGGAAGAAGTTCTTCAAAGATGTGAGGCATTACTATTGGAGCGAACCACTTTTGTTCAAGAGAGGGCCGGATGGAATGTTTAGAAGATGCATACCGGAGGATGAGGTGGAGAGTGTGATCCGCCATTGTCATTCCTTGCCATGTGGAGGGCATGCTAGCTCCCACAAGACATGTGCGAAGGTATTGCAATCGGGCTTCTTTTGGCCAAGTTTGTTCAAGGATGTGCAAAGCTTTGTGGTAGCTTGTGATGCTTGCCAAAGGACGGGCAACATCTCAAGGAGGAATGAGATGCCCTTGAACAACATACAAGAAGTGGAAATTTTTGATGTGTGGGGTGTGGACTTCATGGGACCATTCCCTTCTTCATGTGGCAACCTCTACATCCTATTGGCGGTTGATTATGTATCAAGATGGGTAGAGGCAATCGCTTCTCCTACAAATGACGCCAAGGTTGTGGTGCGCTTCTTCAACCGAGTGATCTTTCCTAGGTTTGGAACACCAAGGGTGATCATAAGTGATGGAGGGAAGCACTTCACCAATAGGAACTTTGCGGCACTTTTGGCTAAGTATGGGGTGACTCACAAGGTGACAACACCTTACCATCCCCAAACTAGTGGTCAAGTAGAGATCTCCAACCGGGAGATAAAGGCCATTCTTGAGAAGACGGTATCTAGAACTAGAAAGGATTGGGCTATGAAGCTGAATGACGCATTATGGGCATATAGAACCGCTTTCAAGACACCAATTGGCACCACTCCTTACAAGTTGGTCTATGGCAAATCTTGCCACCTTCCGGTAGAAATAGAGCATAGAGCGCATTGGGCCATCAAGTGGCTCAATTTTGACCTCAAGGAAGCCGGAGAGAAGAGGTTGCTTGATATGAACGCACTTGAGGAGATCCGGTTGGATGCATACGAGAATGCCCGGATCTACAAGGAGAGGACCAAGCGGTGGCATGACAAGAGGATCGTCCCCAAGGAGTTGAGTGAAGGAGACCTTGTCCTTCTCTTCAACTCAAGGCTGCGGTTTTTTCCCGGAAAGCTCAAATCAAGATGGACTGGGCCATATGTGGTGAAGAAGATCTTTCCCCATGGAGCTATTGAGATTGGAGGGGATCATTGTGAAAACTTTAAGGTGAATGGGCACCGGTTGAAGAGGTATATCCTGGGAGCTCCGGTGGATATGATCGCCCCACTTTACCTTGAGTAGACGCCCCCGAGTGTGGTCAAGCTAATGACCTTAAAAGAGCGCTTGGTGGGAGGCAACCCATTGGTAACATTTTCCCTTTCTTGTTTTGCTTTTGTTTTAGATTTTTCTCTCTTTGTGTGTGCTTTGTCTACTTTGTGTGTGTGCTAGAGCCTTAGTGGCATTGGAAGCCTTGCTTGGCATGAGAATGATGAACCCCTCATCAATTATGGGTAGAGCGGACGCGGAACTTGGACGGCTAGCGGTGCCTAGCGCGGGTCCCGACGCTTTGATGAATGCTTAGAGCTCTCTACCATGGTTGATAGGATCATCCAACATCAATTCACTTGAGAATCCCAAATACCATAGCAAACCACTTTTACATTGTGAGAACCCTCTTTCACTCTTCTTTACTTTATTTACACATTGGGGACAATGTGTTTCTAAGTATGGGGTGGGGTTTGCATGATCTTTTGCATGATGAGCATCTAGGGTAGTTTAATATTATCACATGTCTTGCATTGTATATATTCATTTCGAAAAATCCAAAAAAAAAAATTCAAAAAATTTCAAATTTTTGTGCTTTCTAGGCTTGGATATGACCCTAATGATGAATCTTGTCTTGTGGATTGGCTATGGATGGCCTATGTGTTAAATTGATGAATGCATATGTGGACTTGAAGTACTTCTCTTGAATTCTATGAATGATTTGTGATCATGATGTTTGCCTAGAATGGATTGAGTATCGAAGATCGAAATTACATGATAGTTCTTGCATACCATCTAGGAATGAATGAGGCAATTCATTTTCTCTACTTCTCGTCTTGATCATGTTGCTTGAGCACCTCAATTGAGATAAATTTGACCTCTTTTGACCCATCCGGGAATAGGAGCATGTTAGTGTGTTGATATGTGTGAAAAGCAAGTGTGGGTGAAGTTGTTGATGAAAAGAATGTCATGCATAAAATGCTGAATTTGTTGTGAAAGTGTAGCCAAAAATATAGGCTTGGGGACATTGGCTTAAATGACAAGTAACTCGGTACACTTCACATAATCGGGTGTTGGTGCCTTGCCAAAGTCAAATAAACCAATAATTCCTAACGAGCTTTGGTATGTGTGCCCGGTGTGGATGCACCTCGAAAACTAAGAAAAAGCCCGAGGACGGCTAATCACCAAGGTTTCGGCTTTTGTACACCAATGCCATTGTCTCAAAAATAAGTTAAAGAAAAGAAAAGAAAAGAAGGAAAAGATAGAGAAAAATATACACTTGAGGGAAGTTGATCGAGGACAAGATTGTGGAGTTAGTTCCATTCCCGGATTAGCATCACATAACCTAGAAAAATCCCCACCTAATCATAACGTTTCTTAGCCTTTTATTTTACAAGACCTTATGACCTATTTGCATGTTTGTAAGACTTAGTAATCTAGATTGGATATGCTCTTGATCTTCTTGGTTTCTTCATTTTTACATCTCATGCATGCTTTTGAGCTAAGTACAATTGTCTTTTCATGCCTTCATTTATTTGATGCATGATTGCTTATCCATTGCCATGAAACATGACTTTGAAGGTGATCCAATAGTAGAAGCACAAAACCAAAAAGATTTTGCCATTTTTCTGCATACATAAATCATGTTATCTCTTAGTCTATAGTTGGGAATTTGCTCGGGGACGAGCAAACCTTAAGTATGGGGTATTTTGATAACACGATTTATGAGCTAGGTTTAAGTAGTCATTTAGATAGATTTCTCACTCATTCATGCATGGTTTAGCATTAGTTCACGACGTTTTGCACTCAATTCATGTATTTTGTCGAGATAGACGTCCACACGGACTTGTGCATGTTTTATAGGTATTTTGGGAGATTTAGGAGCTTAATTGATGCATTCGAGAATCAATCCTCGAGATGACGCACCTCCGGGCTCATTAGGATGCAAACTAGAGGCTAAGGAAGACTCATGGAGCCTTGCCAACACAAGCCATGCACCAAATCACAGCTTAATGATCCAAGGCGAAGTTTTTGGAGCAAACCACGGTTCACTGGCACATTCCACGGCCGTGATTCTACCCATAGATTTTGCCAGATTCTTGTGACAGCTGTGCCACGACTCTCATGGCCAGCTCATGCAAAATTTGTTATAAAAGTGGTCCTTCATTGGCTGAGAGAAGCATCTTGGAGCAGCTCTCCATTATCCACTATCATCCAATCAAAATACTCTCTCAAGAAGAAGATTCTTTGGAAGAAGGAAGTAGAAACAAACCACCATTGGAGAAGAGCTTGGTGGAGAAGAAGAAGACACACCATTGATAGACCTAGAGAGCTTTTGTAGTGAAGAATTTCGGATTCAATTGCTAGAGTTGTATGAACCATTTGAACCTTCTTTAAGAAGGATTGTGAGTTATTCTAATTCCATTTCCAGCTTGGTTTTGTTTTAGTTCACTTGTTCATCTCTTTCTTTTCATTATCTTGCAAATGGGTGCCATGATTTTATGTTTGATTGTTTCGATTTCTATTATGAATGTTTTAGGCTAAATAGATGTGGTTCTAGGGTAAGGAAAGGATGGTTATGGCTAGGGCTATGATAGGATGGACTTAGATTTACCTTTGGATGACTTATGTGCATGAACGTAGTTTCTGTTAGGAATCACGGCCAGTTCTTGCCAAACCACGGCCGTGGAAAGGTAGAACAAACCGTGATCTTACCTGATTCGATGGATCTAGCCTTAGATTGTTAGAATGTTGAAATCCCAAGTGTTTGTTGAGTTAAATCTATCCTAGGGTGACCTAGTGTTAGCAACTAAGTGTTAGGAGAGACTTATCCGGTAATCCTTGCTCTTAGATCTCAAAAATGACAAACCTTAGGTAGTGGTGAGCCTCATAAGCCGCCATTGGATTAAGTGTGCTAGGATGGTTGTTTAGAACTAACCCTTCCGAGACTTACCCGGTAAGGATAGGTTAGATCTCTAGGTAACAATCCGGTTTGTGTAGAATTCCTATCCTTAGGTTCTTAGAGACTTACCCGGTAATGAGACCTTAAGGAATGGACTAGTGGATCATGAGACCTTCCCGGTAATTAATCCCAATCTAGAAATACTTAACCCCAACACATAACATAGTTAATCCCAGGAGAGAATGATAGCTTGAGTCCTATGCCATAACCAGAATTTCTAACCCCTAGAATCCGTCTTTCTTTTCTTTGATCTATATCTCGTTTTTAGCTTGTTTGTTCGAATTGAATTGTTAGCTTAGTTGATTGTTAGCTTAGTTGATTGTTTACTTTGCATGAATTGTGATCCTTGATTGATCACCAAAAGCCAACCAAAAACATTTGAGATTTTCATTTCTTTATTCCCCCCTTTTCTTTTAACCTAGATCTTTACTAAACTCAATCACAAATCGAATCAATTTCACCTTAGTCTTTGTGTTCGACCTCGGAATACTATCCCTACTACAAACGTCCCGTACACTGCGGGTTTCGCTAGGAGTTAGGATAAATATAACGAGAATATAAATTTAAAACCCATTGCGTGTCACATCCTGAGCGTAACAATTCGTCTAAAAAATTCTCAAATCTCAATCAAATCAACAGCAATCTCAACAGAACATGTCCTATACTAATTCCAATCTCAATCCTATGCAAATGTTCTAAGTTCTTGCGGAAATTTAACCCAAATTGACAAAGGAGAGATGAATAGTAAAAACCTAGGTTTTCGGATTTTTGATCCAAATTCCGCTTTCTTGATGGATTGTTCACTTGTTTTGTGGATTGGATCTTGTAGAGGAATGAATTTTCGCCACTTTAGCACCAAGAATCGTTCGAAACAATTACCGAATGAAGATTTGCGAGTGGGGGAAGGTTGTCGGCGTTTAGGGCTTGGAAAGAGGGGTTTTGTGGTGTTTTTGTAAAGGAAGGTGGTTTATATATTGGCCGTAAAATTTTTTGAAAATCACGGTCACTCGGGGGTTTCCACGGCCGTGGAATTGTACGGAACCGTGGTTTTGGGTGATTTTTCTCAGATTTTGAAGAATTACGGTCACTGTAGCCTCCACGACCGTGGTTTAGGGCGTGGAACTCTCTGTAATGTGCCAAAATCCAAGTTTCGTCAATTTCCTTCAACTTTTTCCTCTCTCATTGCCTATTCCATTGCTCCTACATCCAAAAACACAACATACCGGAAGGTATCGAGGCAAAAACAAGACAAAAACGTCTAAACTAATCTAATCTACGAATGACAAACAAAAACATAAGTGCAATACCTTGGGTTGCCTCCCAAGAAGCGCTTGTTTAAGGTCCGTAGCTAGACCGTTTGTGCACCTATTCAAGTGCGGTAGGTGCAAACTCCTCAGCTTGGAGTTCCGGTGAGTACTTCTTGAGTCGTTGACCGTTCACCTTGAAGCTTCCGCCCTTTTCACCCCATACTTCAACTGCACCATGGGGAAAAACATGTTTGATTAGATAAGGTCCGGTCCAACGAGATTTAAGCTTACCTGGAAAGAGCCGAAGTCTCGAATTGAAGAGGAGAACTTGATCTCCTTCTCTGAGGTCCTCTGGAATGATATGCTTATCATGCCAACACTTCGCTCTTTCTTTGTAGATCTTGGCGTTTTCGTAGGCGTTTAAGCGAAGTTCTTCAAGCTCATTAAGGTCTAAGAGGTGCTTCTCGCCCGCTTCTTTTATGCTGAAGTTCAACCACTTTACCGCCCAATACGCCTTATGTTCCAGCTCTACCAGTAAGTGACAAGACTTTCCATATATAAGGTTGTATGGTGTCGTTCCTATGGGAGTCTTATATGCAGTCCGATATGCCCATAATGCATCATCTAGCTTTAAAGACCAATCTTTCCTTGTCCTCAAAACTGTGTTCTCTAGGATTCCTTTAATCTCCCGGTTCGAAATCTCCACTTGTCCACTCGTTTGTGGATGATAAGGGGTGGCAATCTTGTGAGTCACCCCATACTTAGCTAGTAGAGCTTCGAATCGTCGGGCAATGAAGTGAGAGCCTCCATCACTAATGATAGTCCGCGGTGTCCCAAATCTTGGGAAAATGGTTTTGTTAAAGAACTTAACCACAACCATGACATCATTTGTAGGAGAGGCAATTGCTTCAACCCATCTCGAAACATAATCTACAGCTAGAAGTATGTATTGGTTTCCACAAGATGATGGGAATGGTCCCATGAAATCTACTCCACAAACGTCAAAGATCTCTACCTCCTGAATGTTGTTAAGAGGCATTTCGTTCCTCCTAGATATGTTCCCTGTTCTTTGACAAGCATCACAGCAGGAAACAAAGGTTTGCACATCTTTAAATAAAGTAGGCCAAAAGAATCCAGATTGCAATACCTTAGCGCTAGTCTTGTTCGAGCTAGCGTGTCCTCCACAAGGTAGTGAATGACAATGACGGATGACGCTTTGCATCTCGTCTTCCATCACACATCGTCAAATGATGCCATCGGGACCTCTCTTAAAGAGGAGAGGTTCATTCCAAAAGTATTCCCGGACATCCTTAAAGAATTTCTTCCTTTGTGCATAGGATAGTCCGGGTGGTAATTCTTGGCAAACCAAATAGTTAAGAAAATCAACAAACCATGGTTCATTACCTTTACTAATCTTGTCGATGCACTCCTCTATGATGTGTAAATGCTCGTCCAGAAACGAGTCATCTATGGGTAGATTGTTGTCCTCTAGATGTGGTACACGACTCAAATGATCCGCAACAGAATTTTCCGAACCCGTCTTGTCACGGATCTCTAGATCGAATTCTTGTAGGAGAAGAATTCATCTAATCAATCTTGGTTTCGCATCCTTCTTTGCTAGTAGATACCGGATAGCAGCATGATCCGTGTATACAATCACCTTTGCACCTACAAGATAAGAACGCAACTTTTCAAATGCATATACAATTGCTAGAAATTCTTTTTCGGTAGTGGCGTAGTTAAGGTGCGCTTCATCTAGCGTCTTGCTAGCATAGTAGATAGCATGGGTTCGTCCTTCCTTCTTTTTCCCAAGCACAGCTCCTATAGCTACGTCACTTGCATCACACATAACCTCGAATGGAAGATTCCAATCCGGAAGTTGAATGATCGGGCTGAGATTAGAGCTTCCCGAATCTTATGAAACGTATCTAAGCACTCCTGCGAGAAATCAAAAACTGCATCCTTCATTAATAGATTAGTAAGCGGTTTTGATATCTTAGAAAAGTCCTTTATAAAATGTCTATAAAATCCAGCATGTCCTAGAAAGCTTCTTATCCCCATCACCGAAGATGGAGGATGGAGCTTTTCTATAGTCTCTATCTTAGCTTTATCTACTTCAATCCCTCTACTAGAGATCAAGTGTCCTAATACAATGCCTTCTTTCACCATCGTAAAGTTTTTCAAACTCTTCTTCATACACTTCCTTTTGCTCCTCTAAAGCTTCAATTTCCTCATTGCATTCTTCTTCTTCTCCTATGTCCATAATGCTTATAGTAATCACCTTTTGCAAAGGATCTTTGAAGAGAATCGAACTTACTTCCTCTCTAGATAGCTCTTCGTCATGGATATTGAATATGTCCTCTTCAAGAGCTGGTTCTTTCATCAAAGTGGAAAGAACAAACTTTACCTTTTCCTCTCCTATGTCGAAGGCGAGTCTAGCATTCTTGCAATCCACCATACAACCGGATGTTGCAAGAAACGGTCTTCCGAGTATGATCGGGACCGGACTATCTGCAGGAATTTCAAACACAACAAAATCTATTGGAACATAGAACTTACCAAGCTTGACCGTGACGTCTTCAACTATACCGACGGGACGAGTTATGGATCGATCCGCCATATATAACGTCATCTTCACCGGTTTAGGTTCGCCTAAACCGATCTTCCTGCATAAGGCAAGCGGAATGATGCTAACGCTTGCTCCTAAATGTTCGCTCCAAACGGTGTGTGCAAGTTTTAAATTTATAACCCTAGATGTAAGCTTAAAACAAGGATGCGAACCCGCAGTGTACGGGTCAATCGTAGTAAAAAGCAAGGAATTCCAGGGGTCGATCACAGGGACTTAGTGAAACAAAGTCCAATTACGGTATGCTTTAGTAATTACTAACCACAAGAGGTGATCAAAACAATCAAAGATGATATAGAAGTCAATAAAGGAAATATGCAATTCTAGGGATTAAAGCATCTAGTTGTGGTTCCAACTCAAGATCTAAAGATAAGCGGACAAAGCTGAGGTTTTTGCATAGGGAAGGTGTTACTAAAGTGGAATAGATCACCGGGTAAGTCTCACTACTCACTAATCCTGAACCGTAACTCCTATTACCGGGTAAGTCTCAAGGAATTAAGATAAAGAACTATAACCTCAAACTATCACACCATCTAAGGGAATAGAATCAACCTTTACCGGGTAAGTCTCAGGCTAACTCACAAAGAAGGGATGAAAGCACACTCAAACCCCAATAAAGGATAAACCTTTTTTACCTACACTTATGATCGTTGGTACACAAACTACGGAATTACCGGGTAAGTCTCATCCTAAGCTTGCATTGAACCAGGAAAGGTGTAATAAGAATAGGATTTGGCAAATTCTTAACACTTAACTCTCAGTTTCGGATCAGATAAGTCACCTCGGTCAGCCAAATTCCACCCCAGCCGAGATGTTCGTCGACTGAGCGAGATACTCAGGGTTAAGGTTAAAGACTCGAGCTTTCAGGGTCCTATTGGAATCTAAGATTATTCTATCATTGTTTTTCCTACAACCTTCAACCAATCACCCTAGAATCACACAAAGAGATTAGCCACTCATCATCATGAAAGCAATAATCAAATATATGGGAAGAAGGTGAATATTTGAACAAGAAGAATTTAATGAAAAGACTTCAATAACTGAATCAAATATCACAACAAAAGCGTTCCTTGGATAGAAATCCAACAAGGCAAGACAACAAGGAAGGGAATCTAAGATGATCTTACAAAACCCTTCAAAAGCTATAAAAACTACAATCTTCCTTCTTCAACCTTCAAAAAGGTTCTTCAAATCTCCCAACTAGAGTATGGTTGCTGCGGTGTATAAACCTTGATCGGTGGTATAGCATGATATTGGATTTGTGGAAATCCAACCCTTTTTATAGGAAAATAACCCTCCAAAGATAATATATGTTAGAAAGATCTTTTCCCATAAATATAGGTAAATTATATGATCTAGCATATCTTCTTCCTTCCAGGAGCCAAGCCCATAAATATAAGATCTCTTTCCAAAGATAAAAGATCGCAGCCAAGAATAAAATATTCTCGCCGCGTCCCAGGTGTTCGCCTCGGTCGACTCGACTTCTCTGGATCACCTCGGTCGAGGCGAATCTGTGGTCAACCGAGGTGAGTCACAACTGAATGTGAAATCTCTCAAATTTGGTCCAAAGTGAATCCTAAATCCATGGCTATGCTTCTTGGATGGTTCCTTATGTTCCTGGATGTAGCTCCAATGACTCCATAGCTCCTTTTTGATGCAAAACGTGCCATTTTACCTACGATTACAACAAAACTAGGTGTAGTCCTCGATTCCCGCAAAGGTAGATAAAATGGTAGTATAATCACATATTATACATACAAACATGCAGATTATGAAAGATAAAACGTCCAAACAAACCCCAAAATATAGACTATAATTCATGCTATCAAAATACCCCATACTTAGCCCTTACTTGTCCCCAAGCAAGTTCCGCATATAAAAGACAAGATAGAATGGATTATAAGTCAATAAAATCAATGAAAAGTTTTTCAAAAACATTTTTATGGTGTGCTACAATCATAGATCACTCTAAGAGAATACTTAATGGAATTTAAAATCAAAATATGATCAAAACATTTCATAAGTATAAGAAAGTTGTTCATCTTTGCATAAAATCATAGAATGCATAATAAGTCATAATTATCGAAATTAATCATGCATAATCCAGTTTAAATCACTAAGTCAATCAACAAGCTCAAGGTCTCAAGGGCTTCCCAAAAGAAAGGTCAAGAAACGTGTAGGGTAGGGATGTATGTAAGGTAATGTGGTGCTAGAATCCGGGAAAAGGATGAACTTCACTTTCACTTTAACTTTCAACATCTTCCACCAATAAGCTTTGCTTATTTCACACTTTTTTTTTTTACTTTACTTTTTGGGATGCATGGACAGAGGTGCACAATAACCGAAGCCTAGGAAATTAGCAATCATCAATTTCTTGAGATGCATCAAACCCTTAATGCACATACCATGACCCGTTAGGAATATCGCTCAATCCGACTTTGGCAAGACACAAACACCCGGCTATGTGAATGGTGCCGAGTTACTCATCATCATGATTGACTTCCCCAAACATATTATTACTTTCTAACACTTTCACTTCCAGCCAACTTCTCAACTTTAACTTCACTTGCTTTCACCACTTCGCTTGCTTCCAAATTCCTGGATAGGTAAAGGGAGGCAAAATGCATATGAGGGGTTAAGCATGATCAAGAAGAAGAAGAGAAAAGAATGAATTGCCTTGGTCTTTTTAGGAAGAAAGTGAGAGAACTCATAATGTGGTGTCAACCTTCAAATTCAACATAATTTGGATAAAAACAAAGTATTAAACATGCCAATAATTTCAAACAAAGCATTTAGCAACTTAAACATATTATAAAACCTTTCAAACACATAAAGAATTTCAAAACCAGTCAGTAAGCAAGATCTTCACTGAGATCATATCCAAATAGGAAGCACAAAAATCGTTTTCGAAAACTCTCAGTTAACCCACCTCGGTCGAGGTGTTCTTAGGTCAACCGAGGTGAAACACCTCGTTCGGCCAGAACTGCCCCGGTCGAGGTCCAAAAAATTTTTTTTTTAAAACCAGTTTTCTTTCAATTTCGACGTTTATCTCAATTAAATAACCTGTAAGTATGCATGTAGTCTCAAATAAACACATAGATGCAAAAGTGAAGCATAAATATAGATATCCGGTCAAATAGAGTCATACATCAAATAAATGTCAAGTAATACACAAATACCCCATACTTGGGACACACTGTCCCAGTGGGTCAAAATAAGTCTAAGGAATAAAGTACTCACCGGATAATAAGCTGAACTGCATAAAAATAAGAAAGAAAATCCTGTAGCTCTCAGTAGTCACGATCCGGTGGTGGTGGTGGTGGCACATACGGATATTGGGATGGGTCGAACGGATAGCCCATGACGTGCTCAAACTGAATCTGTGCCATCATGTGCTGGTAATGCTGCCGCTCCTGCATCTCGCGGATATCCAGTGACAAAGCAGCATATGAATCAATAACCTGATCCGTCAGATCATCGATCCGTCTGTGAGCCTCTGGATCTCTGTGTCGGCGTGTCCTACGCCTAGCAGGTCTCACTGGAGAAGTAGCAGGTGCAGGCTCAGTATCCTCATCATCCAGATCTATAACTGGTGCGCTCATCCCTACAGTATCTGTCCCTGTATCCATTGGGATTTCACCCTCTCTGTCATCAGCTGTCTCCTCATCATATGCCTCCTCCTCAGCTGGGGCAGCTGCTGCCTCTCTGTAATCCTCCATCAGTGGGGCCCAAGCGGTCTGCCAATAATGAGGGTCATAAACAATAAACTGGGCAGACCACCTGATCCCTTGTGGTGCAGTCAGCTCCCACGGCATAGCCACGTACGGTGTAGTCAAACCTCGGGGAACCAGAATCCGCCGAGTGATCATCTCCTGCAGCCCAAGCGGCTTGGCAGCCGCCACCATCGTGCAAGCGCTGAGATCCATGTCCTGATAGCTGGCGATGTGGGTGACAAGTCCTCCGCAGCAGATGTCTCCCTTCGCCTTGGCCTTGATCTTGTGCAGATCCTCTGCCAACATCAAGCCAAAGTCCGGGATACCCCCAGTCACCATGCAGTATAAACTGAACAGCTCCCCCTGTTGGACCTTCTGGAGCGTCTCTGTACGCGCCAGAAGTGTCTCACTGAAGATCTGGTGGGCTAATCTAAAGGCTAAGTGGAAGATGACCTTCTCCCTGGAATCTCCAAGGCGCCATCTATCTGCGTGCTCAACAATATGGGCAATCTATCCCCAAAACTCCCTAGCTACAGATCGGGACGGGAATTCAACAGCTGTCGGCTTAGGAAAACCAAAAATCTCCCTCCAATACTCAAGTGGCACTAAGAAGTTCCGGTTTATCAACCGGCACTTGACAGATCGCTCTGTGGGGAGGTAGGTGAAGGAGCTAATGAACTCTAATGTGGGCTCCAAATAGGTTGGAGCTCGGATCTCAGTAAACTGATCCAGTCCCATTGTAGATATCATCCATCTTAGGTCTCCGTCTACATGGAGACAGTCAAAAGCAGACACGTCCAGGAAGCGAGGTGCAATCACTGGGCGGCCGGAAATACGCTCATAATCAACCTAGTGTCGCTCGTGGATCACTGGTCGATAGGGTCGGGAAGAAGAGGAAGAAGGGGAAGGTGAGGATCTATCCCAAAGGGCAAGGCGTCTGTCGGAACTCATTTTCAATTCTGTCACTGTCAGGTCACCTCGGTCGACTGACAACTCTCAAGAATCACCTCGGCCGAGGCACAGAACGACTAGACCGAGGCGGAAAACTGGATTCTAATTTCTTCAGAAAATTCAGTTCTTTTCCCCCAAAATCACTACAACTGCTTCCTATGGGGTACTTAATCCTTTTCTCAGCAAATGCAAGGGCAACCAAAGCCAAAATCGAAGCGAAATCAACGAGTTAGGGTTTCGGTTTTTGTTTTACCTTGTTCGGCCGAATCGGTTCGATTTTCTTGTAGATCGACGATGCACTGGGATCCTCTATGCCTTAATCACAGTTTGGAAGCAAAAATCTTCGAAAATGAGCGAGAATCGAAGGAGCGAGGTGAAACTATCGCCGCGGTCGAGGAAGAGGGTAAAGTGAGGAGAGAGAAATCTTCAGCCTTTTTATACCCTTTTTTGGAACTGATGTCACCTCGGTCGAGATGGTCTCGACTGGACCGAGGTGGTACGGACCGAGGTGGTTCTTCAGAACCCTTAGTTGCCTCGGTTGCTTCGAAAATCATCTCGGTCGAGGTGCTTTGATAGCAACCGAGATGCCTCAGTCAAACTTCGTCTTCTCAAATTCTCGATCTTCTGTCCTTCCAGTTATGCTCCTTCCTTAGATGTCACCTGTTATCTGTCTAGAACGCCAAAAACAAAACAAAGCAAAGCAAAAGCAAAAACTATCTAAGTTAGACTAGAAAAAAGGGAAAAGAAAGCAATACCTTGGGTTGCCTCCCAAGAAGCGCTTGGTTTAAGGTCGCTAGCTGGACCATGATGCGTCTCTCAAACGTGATGGGAGGTGTCCTCACCCCATACTTCACCTCCATCGTGGGGTAAAGTAAGTAAGTCTATTAAACGCTCCAACAAGTGTAAATGCTCATCGGGGAATGAATCGTCTATGGGTGGGTCGTCCTTCTCGCGTGAAGATGTAGGTAGCCGGCTGAGGTGATCCGCAACAGAATTTTCGGATCCCTTCTTATCGCGGATTTCTAGATCAAACTCTTGAAGTAAGAGAATCCATCGAATAAGACGTGGCTTGGCATCTTTCTTAGCCAACAAGTAACGGATGGTTGCATGGTCGGTGTAGACAATGACTTTCGCCCCTACTAAATAGGAACGAAACTTCTCAAAAGCATATACAACCGCCAATAATTCTTTCTCGGTGGTAGCGTAGTTGCGTTGTGCTACGTCTAGCGTCTTGCTAGCATAGTAAATGGCGGTGGTCCGTCCATCCTTCTTCTGTCCAAGCACCGCTCCTACGGCTACATCACTAGCGTCGCACATGATCTCAAAGGGCAAGGTCCAATCCGGAGGCTGGATAATGAGAGCGGAGGTCAACGCTTCCTTAATCCACTAAAAAGCATCAAGACACTCCTGTGAAAACTCAAAAACAACATCTTTATTCAAGAGATTGGTTAGAGGTTTAGAAATCTTAGAGAAGTCCTTGATGAATCTCCTGTAGAAACCTGCATGCCCGAGAAAACTCCTCACTCCTTTAACAGAACAAGGGGGAGGGAGTTTCTCAATAGTCTCGATCTTAGCGCGATCAACCTCAATGCCTCGATTAGAAACGAGGTGTCCTAGCACAATGCCTTCATTAACCATAACATGACACTTCTCCCAATTCAAAACAAGATTAGTGTCTTCACATCTTTTAAGCACTAGAGAAAGGTTAGATAGGCAATCATCAAAAGAGGAACCATATACCGAAAAATCATCCATAAATACCTCCATGATCTCCTCTATGTACTCGGAAAAGATAGCCATCATGCATCGCTGGAAGATAGCGGGTGCATTGCACAATCCAAATGGAATCCTCTTATAAGCAAATGTCTCCCATGGACAAGTGAAAGTGGTCTTCTCCTGATCATCCGGATGGATAGGAATCTGGAAGAATCCACTATAACCGTCTAAGTAGCAGAAGTGTGAATGCTGGGCCAACCGCTCGAGCATTTGATCAATGAAGGGGAGTGGAAAATGGTCCTTCCGTGTGGCCGTGTTCAGCTTCCTATAATCGATGCAAACCCTCCAGCCCGTAACGGTCCTAGTTGGGATCAACTCGTTGTTCTTATTCGTCACAACGGTCATCCCTCCTTTCTTCGGAACTACATGCACCGGGCTAACCCACTTGCTGTCCGAGATAGGGTATATGATACTTGCATCCACCAACTTAAGAATTTCTTTCTTCACAACCTCTTTCATGATCAGATTTAATCGTCTTTGATGTTCCCGTGAAGTCTTATGATCATCCTCCATTAAAATTCTATGCTTGCAGAAAGAGGGCTTAATGCCAATAAGATCATCTATAGTATAACCCAAAGCCTTTTGATGCTTTCTCAGGACATGCATTAGATTAGATAATTCAGTTTCGGAAAGGGAAGCACTAACAATAACGGGATAAGTGGAATCCGGTCCAAGAAAGACATACCTCAAGTGATTTGGGAATTGTTTAAGCTCCACAACTGGGGGTGCTTTCTGAGGGGGATCCTTGCTTCCTCCTTCCAGTGGAGTAGATCCAGTAACTGGACTTTTGGAAGTCTCAGTTGAAATTGTCGCCATCGACCTCGGTCGAGGCGCATAGGCGTTGACCGAGATGTTCTTCAGTCGCCTCGCTCAGTCCAGGAAGTGCCTCGGTCGAGGTACTGCACCTGGAACCTAAACTGGAGATATTCGTCTCCTGGGTTAGCTTCTCAGTTTTAGCTCCTGGATCCTCTTCTAGTGCTTTTAAGCTCCGTATATCTGCATCACAAGAAGCATCTATACCTTCCTCCATTAAACTAAAGCTAATAACTCTTTCGAGTGGATCGTTAGTAAGGATAGAGCTCACCAATTCTCTTGATTCTTCTTCATCGTAGATGTTGAAGATATCATCGCTTAGCTGCTCCCCTTTCATGGCTGCAAGTAATGTGAACTCCACCTCATCGCCACCAATGTTGAATTTTAACTTGGCGTTCTTGCAATCCACGTTGCAACCCGAAGTTGCTAGAAATGGCCTCCCGAGAATAATAGGAACAGGATAATCTGCGGGAATGTCAAGTACAACAAAATCTATAGGTAAATAGAAGTTACCTAACTTGACCGGAACGTCTTCCAAGATTCCCACAGGATGGGTGATGGAGCGATCCGCCATATAAAGTCGAATCTTGACCGGCTTGGGCTCTCCAAGTCCGATCTTCACACATAGCTCCAGCGGAATGATGCTCACGCTGGCTCCTAGATCACAAAGGGCTTCACAAGTGACATCCCCAACTTGAATGGGAATGCAAAATGAGTCAGGATCTCTCAATTTAGGTGGCATCTTCTCCTTCATGATTTGTATGAGCTCCGAGTATTTAGATGTCATCCTAACTTCACCAAAATCTTCCAATTTCCTCTTCCTTGATAGGATCTCCTTCAAGAACTTCCTATAGGCGGGCATTGCTAGAATAGCATCAAGGAAAGGAATGTTAATATGCAGTTTATTCATCAAGTCAAGAAACTTACCAAAGTGCTTGTCTATATGTGCTCCGGCCCTTGACTGGGGGAATGGAAGTGGTGGTTTGTATGCAGGAGGTGGAACATAAACTTCAATTTTCCCCTCCACTTTCTGTGGCTCCACCTCGGTTGGCATCTCGGTCGAAGTGTTCTTTGACTGCATCTGGACCGAGGTGGTCTTCGTCGGTACTGGCACCGACCGAGGCACTGGATCTGCAGTTTTCAATCGACTCCTCATAGTTATGGCCATGATCTGGCCCTTAGGGTTGCTCTTTGTCCTTGCTAGAAGCTTCCCTGGATCTCTTGGCGCTTCATTCGCCCTACTTGCAAGTTGTTGTTCAAAGGCTTTTTGGGCCTTCGAAAATGAAGTCATAGAAGTTTCCATAGCATTGAGCTTGATCAAGATAGCCTCCAGAACTGCGTCTTTCTTTTCCGGCTGAGACAAACTCGATCCTTGCCCCCGGATCTTTAATGGAGTAGAAGAAGAAGAAGGGGAAGAGAGGAAAGGGTTAGAGGAATCGTTAGAGTTGGAGTTTGAATGATTGTTACCAGAATTTTGGTTGTTCGCCCTCCAGTTGTTGTTGTTGGATCCTCTATTGTTGTTGTTGTAATTGTTGTTCCGGGAACCGTTGTGGTTGTTACGGTATCCGTTGTTGTTGTTCCTTTGTCCTTGCTCTTCCTTCTTGGTTTGAGCAACCAGGAGTTCCTTCAATTGCTTTACGTCATTCTTCAAAGACGTGAGTTGGTTGTTGTTGGACTGAGTTTCTTGGAAGTTAACTCTTTTTACTCCACCTTCAGCTCCTTGGTGGGTGTATTTCTCCATATGCAAAGCTTGCTTTTCGATGAAGTCCCAAGCTTCGTCAATCGCCATGTCCATAAAGGTACCGGCGGAGAGTAGTTGGAGATTGAACTGGGTGCTTCCGTCCAGTCCCTTGAAGTATATCTCCAATAACTCTAACTTTGGAATCCCATGATGTGGGCAATCCAAAAGAATGTCCTTGAACCGCTCCCATGACGTGGACAAGCTCTCCTTGTCCTTCATAATGAAAGCATTGATCTTCCCTCTTATTTCAGCGGTCTTAGAGGGGGGAAAGAATTTGGTCAAGAACTCCGTTGTCATCTCCTTCCATGTGCTAATTTTTCCTGGAGGAAGAGATTGATACCAAGTAAGAGCTCTATCTTTTAAAGAAAAGTAAAAAGGTCTTATCTTGCAGTTGTTGTTTCAATCCTTGAGGGTCTCAAGGTCTCCATCAAGATCTCATAGTTTTGAAGATGTTGATGTGGTGATTCCTTCTCCAGCCCTCCGAACTGGCATTGGCGAATCATGGATAGAACTTGCGGTCGAAGTTCGTAGTCATGGTCCGTTGGATCTCCTAGGTTAACTCCTGGACGCCTCAGTTGTTGATTGGGGTCCATCCTCTTACCTAGGGTTTGTGGTATTCCTGCAAGAAGAACGTCTCGGACTGGCATCCGAGGTGGAAGTACCTCGGCCGGGGCATCTGGTACTAGGACCTGCCTCAGTCGAGGGTCAGCAACTGGGACCTGGATCGGTCGAGGATCTAGAACAGGATCTTCCCTCGGTCGAGGTAGAAACTGGTCTCGTAAAGCTGCCATGTCAGCTTTGATCGCTTCAGTCCTGGTGCGAGTTTCTTCTCTTTCCTGCCTCAATTCTTCCCTGCTGAGGCGTAGCAGCTCTAGCGCCTCCTTCAACTCGGCCTCAAGATCGCGGTTGTCTTGGTGGGCCATCTTCGCTTCTCTTAAGCGTCGTTTGTATGTCTTTTCTGGTTCGGGATCGTAAGGAACGAGTTCCTTCCCAGTGCGGGTTCTTCGCATAAACCTAAGAAAGAACCTGCAAAAGTCGCTCAAGTAGAGTGGTTAGTAGACACGGGGGCAAGTGACCCAAGAGCAAACCGTAACCGGCTCGGTCTAGACCAAGTCCCCGGCAACGGCACCAAAAACTTGTTCGCTTCAAACGGTGTGTGCAAGCTTTAAATTTATAACCCTAGATGTAAGCTTAAAACAAGGATGCGAACCCGCAGTGTACGGGTCAATCGTAGTAAAAAGCAAGGAATTCCAGGGGTCGATCACAGGGACTTAGTGAAACAAAGTCCAATTACGGTATGCTTTAGTAATTACTAACCACAAGAGGTGATCAAAACAATCAAAGATGATATAGAAGTCAATAAAGGAAATATGCAATTCTAGGGATTAAAGCATCTAGTTGTGGTTCCAACTCAAGATCTAAAGATAAGCGGACGAAGCTGAGGTTTTTGCATAGGGAAGGTGTTACTAAAGTGGAATAGATCACCCGGTAAGTCTCACTACTCACTAATCCTGAACCGTAACTCCTATTACCGGGTAAGTCTCAAGGAATTAAGATAAAGAACTATAACCTCAAACTATCACACCATCTAAGGGAATAGAATCAACCTTTACCGGGTAAGTCTCAAGCTAACTCACAAAGAAGGGATGAAAGCACACTCAAACCCCAATAAAGGATAAACCTTTATTACCTACACTTATGATCGTTGGTACACAAACTAAGGAATTACCGGGTAAGTCTCATCCTAAGCTTGCATTGAACCAGGAAAGGTGTAATAAGAATAGGATTTGGCAAACTCTAACACTTAACTCTCAGTTTCGGATCAGATAAGTCACCTCGGTCAGCCAAATTCCACCCCGGCCGAGATGTTCATCGACTAAGCGAGATGCTCAGGGTTAAGGTTAAAGACTCGAGCTTTCAAGGTCCTATTGCAATCTAAGATTATTCTATCATTGTTTTTCCTACAACCTTCAGCCAATCACCTTAGAATCACACAAAGAGATTAGCCACTCATCATCATGAAAGCAATAATCAAATATATGGGAAGAAGGTGAATATTTGAACAAGAAGAATTTAATGACAAGACTTCAATAACTTAATCAAATATCACAACAAAAGCGTTCCTTGGATAGAAATCCAATAAGGCAAGACAACAAGGAAGGGAATCTAAGATGATCTTACAAAACCCTTCAAAAGCTATAAAAGCTACAATCTTCCTTCTTCAACCTTCAAAAAGGTTCTTCAAATCTCCCAACTAGAGTATGGTTGCTGCGGTCTATAAACCCTGATCGGTGGTATAGCATTATATTGGATTTGTGGAAATCCTACCCTTTTTATAGGAAAATAACCCTCCAAAGATAATATATCTTAGAAAGATCATTTCCCATAAATATAGGTAAAATATATGATCTAGCATATCTTCTTCCTTCCAGGAGCCAAGCCCATAAATATAAGATCTCTTTCCAAAGATAAAAGATCGCAGCCAAGAATAAAATATTCTCGCCGCGTCCCAGGTGTTCGCCTTGGTCGAGTCGACTTCTCTGGATCACCTCGGTCGAGGCGAATCTGTGGTCAACCGAGGTGAGTCACAACTGAATGTGAAATCTCTCAAATTTGGTCCAAAGTGAATCCTAAATCCATTGCTATGCTTCCTGGATGGTTTCCTTATGTTCCTGGATGTAGCTCCAATGACTCCATTGCTCCTTTTTAATGCAAAACGTGCCATTTTACCTACGATTACAACAATACTAGGTGTAGACCTCGATTCCCGCAAAGGTAGATAAAATGGTAATATAATCACATATTATACATACAAACATGCAGATTATGAAAGATAAAACGTCCAAACAAACCCTAAAATATAGACTATAATTCATGCTATCAAAATACCCCATACTTAGCCCTTGCTTGTCTCCAAGCAAGTTCCGCATATAAAATACAAGATAGAATGGATTATAAGTCAATAAAATCAATGAAAAGTTTTTCAAAAACATTTTTATGGTGTGCTACAATCATAGATCACTCTAAGAGAATACTTAATGGAATTTAAAATCAAAATATGATCAAAAGATTTTATAAGTATAAGAAAGTTGTTCATCTTTGCATAAAATCATAGAATGCATAATAAGTCATAATTATCGAAATTAATCATGCATAATCCAGTTTAAACCACTAAGTCAATCAACAAGCTCAAGGTCTCAAGGGCTTCCCAAAAGAAAGGTCAAGAAACGTGTAGGGTAGGGATGTATGTAAGGTAATGTGGTGCTAGAATCCGGGAAAAGGATGAACTTCACTTTCACTTTGACTTTCAACATCTTCCACCAATAAGCTTTGCTTATTTCACACTTTCTTTTTACTTTACTTTTTGGGATGCATGGACAGAGGTGCACAATAACCGAAGCCTAGGAAATTAGCAATCATCAATTTCTTGAGATGCATCAAACCCTTGATGCACATACCATGACCCGTTAGGAATATCGCTCAATCCGACTTTGGCAAGACACAAACACCCGGCTATGTGAATGGTGCCGAGTTACTCATCATCATGATTGACTTCCCCAAACCTATTATTACTTTCTAACACTTTCACTTCCAGCCAACTTCTCAACTTTAACTTCACTTGCTTTCACCACTTCGCTTGCTTCCAAATTCCCGGATAGGTAAAGGGAGGCAAAATGCATATGAGGGGTTAAGCATGATCAAGAAGAAGAAGAGAAAAGAATGAATTGCCTTGGTCTTTTCAGGAAGAAAGTGAGAGAACTCATAATGTGGTGTCAACCTTCAAATTCAACATAATTTGGATAAAAACAAAGTATTAAACATGCCAATAATTTCAAACAAAGCATTTAGCAACTTAAACATATTATAAAACCTTTCAAACACATAAAGAATTTCAAAACCAGTCAGTAAGCAAGATCTTCAGTGAGATCATATCCAAATAAGAAGCACAAAAATCGTTTTCGAAAACTCTCAGTTAACCCACCTCGGTCGAGGTGTTCTTAGGTCAACCGAGGTGAAACACCTCGTTCGGCCAGAACTGCCCCGGTCGAGGTCCAAAATTTTTTTTTTTTAAAACCAGTTTTCTTTCAATTTTGACGTTTTTCTCAATCAAATAACCTGTAAGTATGCATGTAGTCTCAAATAAACACATAGATGCAAAAGTGAAGCATAAATATAGATATCCGGTCAAATAGAGTCATACATCAAATAAATGTCAAGTAATATACAAATACCCCATACTTGGGACACACTGTCCCAGTGGGTCAAAATAAGTCTAAGGAATAAAGTATTCACCGGATAACAAGCTGAACTGCATAAAAATAAGAAAGAAAATCATGCAGCTCTCAGTAGTCACGATCCGGTGGTGGTGGTGGTGGCACATACGGATACTGGGATGGGTCGAACGGATAGCCCATGACGTGCTCAAACTGAATCTGTGCCATCATGTGCTGGTAATGCTGCCGCTCCTGCATCTCGCGGATATCCAGTGACAAAGCAGCATATGAATCAATAACCTGATCCGTCAGATCATCGATCCGTCTGTGAGCCTCGGGATCTCTGTGTCGGCGTGTCCTACGCCTAGCAGGTCTCACTCGAGAAGTAGCAGGTGCAGGCTCAGTATCCTCATCATCCAGATCTATAACTGGTGCGCTCATCCCTGCAGTATCTATCCCTGTATCCATCGGGACTTCACCCTCTCTGTCATCAGCTGTCTCCTCTTCATCGGCCTCCTCCTCAGCTGGGGCAGTTGCTGCCTCTTTGTAATCCTCCATCAGTGGGGCCCAAGCGGTCTGTCAATAATGAGGGTCATAAACAATAAACTTGGCAGACCACCTGATCCCTTGTGGTGTAGTCAGCTCCCACGGCATAGCCACGTACGGTGTAGTCAGACCTTGGGGAACCAGAATCCGCCGATCTCCTGCAGCCCAAGCGGCTTGGCAGCCGCCACCATCGTGCAAGCGCTAAGATCCATGTCCTGATAGCTGGCGATATGGTTGACAAGTCCTCCGCAACAGATGTCTCCCTTCGCCTTGGCCTTGATCTTGTGTAGATCCTCTGCCAACATCAAGCCAAAGTCCGGGATACCCCCAGTCACCATGCAGTATAAACTGAACAGCTCCCCCTGTTGGACCTTCTGGAGCGTCTCTGTACGCGCCAGAAGTGTCTCACTGAAGATCCGGTGGGCTAACCTAAAGGCTAAGTGGAAGATGACCTTCTCCGTGGAATCTCCAAGGCGCCATCTATCTACGTGCTCAACAATATGGGCAATTTGTCCCCAAAACTCCCTAGCTACATATCGGGATGGGAATTCAACAGCTGTCGGCTTAGGAAAACCAAAAATCTCCCTCCAATACTCAAGTGGCACTAAGAAGTTCCGGTTTATCAACCGGCACTTGACAGATCGCTCTGTGGGGAGGTAGGTGAAGGAGCTAATGAACTCTAATGTGGGCTCCAAATAGGCTGGAGCTCGGATCTCAGTAAACTGATCCAGTCCCATTGTAGATATCATCCATCTTAGGTCTCCGTCTACATGGAGACAGTCAAAAGCAGACACGTCCAGGAAGCGAGGTGCAATCACTGGGCGGCCGGAAATACGCTCATAATCAACCTGGTGTCGCTCGTGGATCACCGGTCAATAGGGTCGGGAAGAAGAGGAAGAAGGGGAAGGTGAGGATCTATCCCTAAGGGCAAGGCGTCTGTCGGAACTCATTTTCAATTCTGTCACTGTTAGGTCACCTCGGTCGACTGACAACTCTCAAGAATCACCTCGGCCGAGGCACAGAACGACTAGACCGAGGCGGAAAACTGGATTCTAATTTCTTCAGAAAATTCAGTTCTTTTCCCCTAAAATCACTACAACTGCTTCCTATGGGGTACTTAATCCTTTTCTCAGCAAATGCAAGGGCAACCAAAGCCCAAATCGAAGCGAAATCAACGAGTTAGGGTTTCGGTTTTTGTTTTACCTCGTTCGGCCGAATCGGTTCGATTTTCTTGCAGATCAACGATGCACTGGGATCCTCTATGCCTTAATCGTAGTTTGGAAGTGAAAATCTTCGAAAATGAGCGAGAATCGAAGGAGCGAGGTGAAACTATCGCCGCGGTCGAGGAAGAGGGTAAAGTGAGGAGAGAGAAATCTTCAGCCTTTTTATACCCTTTTCTGGAACTGCTGTCACCTCGGTCGAGATGGTCTCGACTGGACCGAGGTGGTACGGACCGAGGTGGTTCTTCAGAAACCCTAGTCGCCTCGGTTGCTTCAAGAATCATCTCGGTCGAGGTGCTTTGATAGCAACCGAGATGCCTCAGTCAAACTTCGTCTTCTCAAATTCTCGATCTTCTGTCCTTCCAGTTATGCTCCTTCCTCAGATGTCACCTGTTATCTGTCTAGAACGCCAAAAACAAAACAAAGCAAAGCAAAAGCAAAAACTATCTAAGCTAGACTAGAAAAAAGGAAAAAGAAAGCAATACCTTGGGTTGCCTCCCAAGAAGCGCTTGGTTTAAGGTCGCTAGCTGGACCATGATGCGTCTCTCAAACGTGATGGGAGGTGTCCTCACCCTATACTTCACCTCCATCGTGGGGTGAAGTAAGTAAGTCTATCAAACGCTCCAACAAGTGTAAATGCTCATTGGGGAATGAATAGTCTATGGGTGGGTCGTCCTTCTCGCGTGAAGATGCAGGTAGCCGGCTGAGGTGATCCGCCACAAAATTTTTGGATCCCTTCTTATCGCGGATTTCTAGATCAAACTCTTGAAGCAAGAGAATCCATCGAATAAGGCGTGGCTTGGCATCTTTCTTAGCCAACAAGTAACGGATGGCTGCATGGTCGGTGTAGACAATGACTTTCGCCCCTACTAAATAGGAACGAAACTTCTCAAAAGCATATACAACCGCCAATAATTCTTTCTCGGTGGTAGCGTAGTTGTGTTGTGCTACGTCTAGCGTCTTGCTAGCATAGTAAATGGCGGTGGTCCGTCCATCCTTCTTCTGTTCAAGCACCGCTCCTACGGCTACATCACTAGCGTCGCACATGATCTCAAAGGGCAAGGTCCAATCCGGAGGCTGGATAATGGAAGCGGAGAACAACGCTTCCTTAATCCTGTAAAAAGCATCAGGACACTCCTGCAAAAACTCAAAAACAACATCTTTATTCAAGATATTGGTTAGAGGTTTAGAAATCTTAGAGAAGTCCTTGATGAATCTCCTGTAGAAACCTGCATGCCCGAGAAAACTCCTCACTCCTTTGACAGAACAAGGGGGAGAGAGTTTCTCAATAGTCTCAATCTTAGCGCGATCGACCTCAATGCCTCGATTAGAAACGAGGTGTCCTAGCACAATGCCTTCATTAACCATAACATGACACTTCTCCCAATTCAAAACAAGATTAGTGTCTTCACATCTTTTAAGCACTAGAGAAAGGTTAGATGGGCAATCATCAAAAGAGGAACCATATACCGAAAAATCATCCATAAATACCTCCATGATCTCCTCTATGTACTCGGAAAAGATAGCCATCATGCATCGCTGGAAGGTAGCGGGTGCATTGCACAATCCAAATGGCATCCTCCTATAAGCAAATGTCCCCCATGGACAAGTGAAAGTGGTCTTCCCCTGATCATCCGAATGGATAGGAATCTGGAAGAATCCACTATAACCGTCTAAGTAGCAAAAGTGTGAATGCTGGGCCAACCGCTCGAGCATTTGATCAATGAAGGGGAGTGGAAAATGGTCCTTCCGTGTGGCCGTGTTCAGCTTCCTATAATCGATGCAAACCCTCCAGCCCGTAACGGTCCTAGTTGGGATCAACTCGTTGTTCTTATTCGTCACAACGGTCATCCCTCCTTTCTTCGGAACTACATGCACCGGGCTAACCCACTTGCTGTCCGAGATAGGGTATATGATACCTGCATCCAACAACTTAAGAATTTCTTTCTTCACAACCTCTTTCATGATCGGATTTAACCGTCTTTGAGGTTCCCGTGAAGTCTTATGATCATCCTCCATTAAAATTCTATGCATGCAGAAAGAGGGCTTAATGCCAATAAGATCATCTATAGTATAACCCAAAGCCTTTTGATGCTTTCTCAAGACATGCATTAGTTTAGATAATTCAGTTTCGGAAAGGGAAGCACTAAAAATAACGGGATAAGTGGAATCCTGTCCAAGAAAGACATACCTCAAGTGATTTGGGAGTTGTTTAAGCTCCACAACTGGGGGTGCTTTCTGAGGGGGATCCTTGCTTCCTCCTTCCAGTGGAGTAGATCCAGTAACTGGACTTTTGGAAGTCTCAGTTGAAATTGTCTTGCCATCGACCTCGGTCGAGGCGCATAGGCGTTGACCGAGATGTTCTTCAGTTGCCTCGCTCAGTCCAGGAAGTGCCTCGGTCGAGGTACTGCACTTGGAACCTAAACTGGAGATCTTCGTCTCCTGGGTTAGCTTCTCAGTTTTAGCTCGTGGATCCTCTTCCAATGCTTTTAAGCTCCGTATATCGGCATCACAAGAAGCATCTATACCTTCCTCCATTAAACTGAAGCTAATAACTCTTTCGAGTGGATCGTTAGTAAGGATAGAGCTCACCAATTCTCTTGATTCTTCTTCATCGTAGATGTTGAAGATATCATCACTTAGTTGCTCCCCTTTCATGACTGCAAGTAATGCGAACTCCACCTCATCGCCACCAATGTTGAATTTTAACTTGGCGTTCTTGCAATCCACGTTGCAACCCGAAGTTGCTAGAAATGGCCTCCCGAGAATAATAGGAACAGGATAATCTGCGGGAATATCAAGTACAACAAAATCTATAGGTAAATAGAAGTTACCTAACTTGACCGGAACGTCTTCCAAGATTCCCACAGGATGGGTGATGGAGCGATCCGCCATATAAAGTCGAATCTTGACCGGCTTGGGCTCTCCAAGTCCGATCTTCACACATAGCTCCAGCGGAATGATGCTCACGCTGGCTCCTAGATCACAAAGGGCTTCACAAGTGACATCCCCAACTTGAATGGGAATGCAAAATGAGCCGGGATCTCTCAATTTAGGTGGCATCTTCTCCTTCATGATTTGTATGAGCTCCGAGGATTTAGATGTCATCCTAACTTCACCAAAAACTTCAAGTTTCCTCTTCCTTGATAGGATCTCCTTCAAGAACTTCCCATAGGCGGGCATTCCTAGAATAGCATCAAGGAAAGGAATGTTAATATGCAGTTTATTCATCAAGTCAAGGAACTTACCAAAGTGCTTGTCTAGATGTGCTCTGGCCCTTGACTGGGGGAATGGAAGTGGTGGTTTGTATGCAGGAGGTGGAACATAAACTTCAATTTTCCCCTCCGCTTTCTGTGGCTCCACCTCGGTTGGCATCTCGGTCAAAGTGTTCTTCGACTGCATCTGGACCGAGGTGGTCTTCGTCGGTACTGGCACCGACCGAGGCACTGGATCTGTAGTTTTCAGTCCACTCCTCGTAGTTATGGCCATGATCTGGCCCTTAGGGTTGCTCTCCGTCCTTGCTGGAAGCTTCCCTGGATCTCTTGGCGCTTCATTCGCCCTACTTGCAAGTTGTTGTTCAAAGGCTTTTTGGGCCTTCGAAAATGAAGTCATAGAAGTCTCCATAGCATTGAGCTTGATCAAGATAGCCTCCAAAACTGCATCTTTCTTTTCCGGCTGAGAGAAACTCGATCCTTACCCCTGGCTCTTTAATGGAGTAGAAGAAGAAGAAGAAGAAGAAGAAGAAGAAGAAGGGGAAGAGAGGAAAGGGTTAGAGGAATCATTAGAGTTGGAGTTTGAATGATTGTTACTAGAATTTTGGTTGTTCGCCCTCCAGTTGTTGCTATTGGATCCTCTATTGTTGTTGTTGTAATTGTTGTTCCGGGAACCGTTGTTGTTGTTACGGGATCCGTTGTTGTTGTTCCTTTGTCCTTGCTCTTCCTTCTTGGTTTGAGCAATCAGGAGTTCCTTCAATTGCTTTACGTCATTCTTCAAAGACGTGAGTTGGTTGTTGTTGGACTGAGTTTCTTGGAAGTTAACTCTTTTTACTCCAACTTCAGCTCCTTGGTGGGTGTATTTCTCCATATGCAAAGCTTGCTTTTCGATAAAGTCCCAAGCTTCGTCAATCGCCATGTCCATAAAGGTACCGGCGGAGAGTAGTTGGAGATTGAACTGGGTGCTTCCGTCCAATCCCTTGAAGTATATCTCCAATAACTCTAACTTTGGAATCCCATGATGTGGGCAATCCAAAAGAATGTCCTTGAACCGCTCCCATGACGTGGACAAGCTCTCCTTGTCCTTCATAATGAAAGCATTGATCTTCCCTCTCATTTCAGCGGTCTTAGAGGGGGGAAAGAATTTGGTCAAGAACTCCGTTGTCATCTCCTCCCATGTGCTAATTTTTCCTGGAGGAAGAGATTGATACCAAGTAAGAGCTCTATCTTTTAAAGAAAAGTAAAAAGGTCTTATCTTGTAGTTGTTGTTTTCAATCCTTGAGGGTCTCAAGGTCTCCATCAAGATCTCATAGTTTTGAAGATGTTGATGTGGTGATTCCTTCTCCAGCCCTCCGAACTGGCATTGGCGAATCATGGATAGAACTTGCGGTCGAAGTTCGTAGTCATGGTCCGCTGGATCTCCTAGGTTAACTCCTGGACGCCTCAGTTGTTGATTGGGGTCCATCCTCTTACCTAGGGTTTGTGGTATTCCTGCAAGAAGAACGTCTCGGACTGGCATCCGAGGTGGAAGTACCTCGGCTGGGGCATCTGGTACTGGGACCTGCCTCAGTCGAGGGTCAGCGACTGGAACCTGGATCGGTCGAGGATCTAGAACAGGATCTTCCCTCGGTCGAGGTAGAAATTGGTCTCGAAAAGCTACCATGTCAGCTTTGATCGCTTCAGTCCTGGTGCGAGTTTCTTCTCTTTCCTGCCTCAATTCTTCCCTACTCAGGCGTAGCAGCTCTAGCGCCTCCTTCAACTCGGCCTCAAGATCGTGGTTGTCTTGGTGGGCCATCTTTGCTTCTCTTAAGCGTCGTTTGTATGTCTTTTCTGGTTCGGGATCGTAAGGAACGATTTTCTTCCCAGTGCGGGTTCTTCGCATAAACCTAAGAAAGAACCTGCAAAAGTCGCTCAAGTAGAGTGGTTTGTAGACACGGGGCCAAGTGCCCCAAGAGCAAACCGTAACCGGCTCGGTCTAGATCAAGTCCCCGGCAACGGCGCCAAAAACTTGTTCGCTCCAAACGGTGTGTGCAAGCTTTAAATTTATAACCCTAGATGTAAGCTTAAAACAAGGATGCGAACCCGCAGTGTACGGGTCAATCGTAGTATAAAGCAAGGAATTCCAGGGGTCGATCACAGGGACTTAGTGAAACAAAGTCCAATTACGGTATGCTTTAGTAATTACTAACCACAAGAGGTGATCAAAACAATCAAAGATGATATAGAAGTCAATAAAGAAAATATGCAATTCTAGGGATTAAAGCATCTAGTTGTGGTTCCAACTCAAGATCTAAAGATAAGCGGACAAAGCTGAGGTTTTTGCATAGGGAAGGTGTTACTAAAGTGGAATAGATCACCGGGTAAGTCTCACTACTCACTAATCCTGAACCGTAACTCTTATTACCGGGTAAGTCTCAAGGAATTAAGATAAAGAACTATAACCTCAAACTATCACACCATCTAAGGGAATAGAATCAACCTTTACCGGGTAAGTCTCAAGCTAACTCACAAAGAAGGGATGAAAGCACACTCAAACCCCAATAAAGGATAAACCTCTATTACCTACACATATGATTGTTGGTACACAAACTAAGGAATTACCGGGTAAGTCTCATCCTAAGCTTGCATTGAACCAGGAAAGGTGTAATAAGAATAGGATTTGGCAAACTCTAACACTTAACTCTCAGTTTCGGATCAGATAAGTCACCTCGGTCAGCCAAATTCCACCCTGGCCGAGATGTTCATCGACTGAGCGAGATGCTCAGGGTTAAGGTTAAAGCAATAATCAAATATATGGGATTAGCCACTCATCATCATTCTATCATTGTTTTTCCCACAACCTTCAGCCAATCACCCTAGAATCACACAAAGAGATTAGCCACTCATCATCATGAAAGCAATAATCAAATATATGGGAAGAAGGTGAATATTTGAACAAGAAGAATTTAATGAAAAGACTTCAATAACTGAATCAAATATCACAACAAAAGCATTCCTTGGATAGAAATCCAACAAGGCAAGACAACAAGGAAGGGAATCTAAGATGATCTTACAAAACCCTTCAAAAGCTATAAAAGCTACAATCTTCCTTCTTCAACCTTCAAAAAGGTTCTTCAAATCTCCCAACTGGTGTATGGTTGCTGCGGTGTATAAACCCTGATCGGTGGTATAGCATGATATTGGATTTGTGGAAATCCAACCCTTTTTATAGGAAAATAACCCTCCAAAGATAATATATCTTAAAAAGATCTTTTCCCATAAATATAGGTAAAATATATGATCTAGCATATCTTCTTCCTTCCAGGAGCCAAGCCCATAAATATAAGATCTCTTTCCAAAGATAAAAGATCTCAGCCAAGAATAAAATATTCTCGCCGCGTCCCAGGTGTTCGCCTCGGTCGAGTCGACTTCTTTGGATCACCTCGGTCGAGGTGAATCTGTGTTCAACCGAGGTGAGTCACAACTGAATGTGAAATCTCTCAAATTTGGTCCAAAGTGAATCCTAAATCCATCGCTATGCTTCCTGGATGGTTCCTTATGTTGCTGGATGTAGCTCCAATGACTCCATAGCTCCTTTTTGATGCAAAACGTGCCATTTTACCTACGATTACAACAAAACTAGGTGTAGACCTCGATTCCCGCAAAGGTAGATGAAATGGTAATATAATCACATATTATACATACAAACATGCAGATTATGAAAGATAAAACGTCCAAACAAACCCCAAAATATAGACTATAATTCATGCTATCACTAAATCACATAATGCATCATATGTGACATCTCCTACTCCTATTGGAACACAAAATGACCCCGGATCCTTCAGCTTTGAGGGCATCTTTTCCTTCATCGTCTTGATGAGATCCGACGAATCCGAACTCATCTTGACTTCTCCAAAGTCTTCTAGTTTCCTCTTGTTAGAGAGGATCTCCTTTAAGAACTTTTCATATGCTGGCATACCTACAATTGCATCAATAAAAGGTATATTAATATGCAGTTTGCTCATGAGTTCAATGAACTTACCGAATTGTTTGTCTAGACGTGCTCTTGCTCTAGATTGCGGGAACGGTAGGGGAGGTTTGTAAGCTGGAGGAGGAATGTAGATGTCTTCCTTCTCCTTCCCCTTTTCCTTCTCCTTTTCGACGGGAACTTCCACAAACTTAGGCTGCAGGTCGGTGGTTGTTGCTCCGCTCCTAGTTGTGATAGCCATCACGCTTCCTTTCGGGTTATCCTCCGTCTTTCCTGGAAGTTTTCCTTGATTTATAGGAACTTCCTCGGCATTGCTGAACATTTGGTTTTCTAAAATCTTTAAGGCTTTATCAACCTTAGTAATGTGACTCTCCAATCCTTGAAGCTTTCCCAAAATTGTTACCAACATGGGATCGGGCTTCTCTTTTCCTGAAGTGCTTCCACGATTAGATGTTTGCCCCTGGCTTTTCAAAGGAATGGAAGAAGAAGATGGTAGAGTTAGTGAATTTCCTGAATTGGGATAAGAATTACCGGAATTTTGTTGTTTGTTGGAACGCCAATTGTTGTTGTTTGAACCCCTATTATTGTTCCAATTGTTATTCCGGTTGTTGTTGTTGTTCCAATTGTTCCGGTTGTTGTTCCGGTTGTTGCGATTGGTGTTCTTATTCCCATTGTGGTTATTGTTGTTTCCCAAATAACCAACATCTTGCTCCTTAGGCTTTGGAAAGCTAGCCTTGATGACTTCCTTCAATTCTTTAATCTCGGTGTTGAGAGAAAAGATTTGAGTTTGAACAGCTTGTGTTAGCTTTGCTCCTTGCTCCACTCGATTTGATTCTACTTTCCGGTGAGAATACTTCTCAATGACTCGGGCTTGCTTCTCAATGAAGTCCCAAGCGTCATCTTTCCTCATGTCCATGAATGTGCCATATGAAAGGGAATGGAGCTTGAATTGTGTTTCCACATCCAGCCCCTTATAGTATATCTCCAATAGCTCCAATTTGGAAATTCCATGGTGTGGGCAATCCAATAGTAATTCCTGAAATCTTTCGCAAGACTGAAACAAACTTTCATTAGATCTCATAGAAAAAACATTAATCTTACCTCTCAACTCCGCCGTCTTGGATGGCGGAAAGAATTTGGTGAGGAATTCCGAAGAAAGATCCTCCCATGTGTTGAGTCTTCCATTTGGAAGAGCTTGATACCAAGATAAGCTTTCCCCTTCAAAGAGAAAAAGAATGGCTTGATCTTGTAATTGTTGGTGGTTACATTCTTTGGCTTCATTTTCTCCATTAAGATCTCAAAATTCTGTAAATGTTGATGTGGAGATTCAATACTCGTTCCTCCAAACTGATTTTGGCAAACGATGGTAATAACTTGTGGGTTGAAGCTAAACCCCTGAATATCGTCAGAATCAAAGTTCACATCTAGACGGCATGGTTGCTGAATTGGATCCATTCTTTGGCCAAGATTATTGGCACTTCATCTATACGAGCGGCTCTCGCACCCCCAGCTGGGACACGATAATTGGCAGCCGGTCTTGGATTATTCTGATTAGCATTTATCGTCGGATCAATGTCCTCTAGCAGTGGCATGGAAGAGTCGCTATCGTCATCGGATGAGTCGGTCCTAACCGATCTTGCCGGTTTCCTTCTCTTCTTCTTCTTGGAATCGCTCATCTCCAGCCTCATTTGAAGCATCATGTCCTTGAACTCATCAATTTGCAATTAATGACGGTCCGATTCTTCCTTGAGAGTCTTCTCGCTCCATCTAAGTCGAGCTTCGGAATCCTCCAACTCTGCTTGGATATCCCGCTCCTTATTCTCAGCCATCTTTCATTCTTTGAGTTTCTTCCTCAAAGTTTTCTCATGTTCTTGATCAAGAGGTAAGAGGTCTTTGTTGTTTCTAGACCTGCGCATATACCTAAGGTAACCTGCAAATATCACTCAAAGGAGATATCAAATAACAAGAGCAAAGCTCCCAAGCTTGACAACCGATAACCGAATTCGGCCTAAACTAAATCCCCAGCAACGGCGCCAAAAACTTGTTCGCCTCGAAGCGTGCGTGCAAATAAGCTTTAAATTTATAAAACTAGAATCAAAAAAGCGAACCCGTAGTGTACGGATCGGCATAGTAAAGCAAGAATTCCAGAGTGTCGAACTCAGGGATTTGGGGGAACAAATTCAGTTCACAAATTGTCAAGCAAGTAAATGTAATAAGCTTTGCAAATATTGGGAAAACAGCAACCCTAAAGATCCAGGTATCTAATTGTGGCAATCAATTCAAGATATACTAAAGAACTAAGGACAGAGTTAAGAGTTGCAAAGGTATGCTAAGGTAAAGTAATGTACGGTGAAGTTCCAAGGCTTTATATGACTTATCTAAAGATACTCTCTATAAAAGTTGTTGAGGCTTCAGTATAGAAAGGATTGATAGCATGAATTATAGTCTATATTTTGGAGTTTGTTTGGACGTTTTATCTTTCATAATTTGCATGTTTGTATGTACATTATGTGATTTTACTACCATTTCATCTACCTTTGCGTGAATCGAGGTCTACACCTAGTTTCGTTGTAATTGCAGGCAATATGGTACGTTTTGCATCAAAAAAGGAGCAAAAAGGAGTCATGAGTCATTTGGAGCTACATCCAGGAAGCATAGCCATGAATTAAAGATTTACTTTGGACCAGTTTTGAGAGATTTCACATCCAGTTGAGATTCACCTCGGTTGACTAGAGATTCATCTCGACCGAGGTGATCCAGGGACGCCGACTCGACCGAGGCGAACACCTAGGACGCGGCGAGAATATTTTATTCTTGGCTGAGATCTTTTATCTTTGGAAGGTGATCTTATATTTTTGGGCTTGGCTTCTGGAAGGAAGGAGATATGCAGAATCATATATTTTACCTATATTTATGGGATAATATCTTCTTAAGATTTATTATCTTTGGAGGGTTATTTTCCTATAAAAAGGGTTGGATTTTCCACAAATCCGACATCTCGCATACCACGAAAAGAGACCCGCCTACAGCTGAAACATCACGCAGCAGCCTACTCCAAGTTGGGAGGTTTGAAGAACCTTTTTTGAAGGTTGAAGGAAGATTGAAGTCCATAGCTTTTATAGCTTTTATTGAAGGGTTTTGTAAGATTGTCTTCAATTCCCTCAATTGTTGTCTTGTCTTTTTGGATTATTATCCAAGGAACGCTTTTGTGTGATATTTGATTCAGTTATTGAAGTCTTTTCATTAAATTCTTCGTTGTTCAAATATTCACCTTCTTCCCTTATATTTAATACTTTCATTATGATGATGAGTGGCTAATTTCCTTGTGTGATTCTAGGGTGATTGGCTGAAGGTTGTGGGAAAAACAATGATAGAATAATCTTAGATTCCAGTAGGATCCTGAAAGTTCGAGTCTTTAACCTTAACCCTAAGCATCTCGTTCGGTTGATGAACATCTCGGCCGGGGTGGAATTCTTCTGACCGAGGTGACTTATCCGACCCTAAACTGAGAGTTAAGTGTTAGAATTTGCTAAATCCTATTCTTATTACACCTTCCTGGTTCAAAGCAAGCTTAGGATGAGACTTACCCGGTAATTCCTTAGTTTGTGTACCAACGATCATAAGTGTAGGTAATAAAGGTTTATCCTTTATTGGGGTTTGAGTGTGCTTCCATTCCATCTTTGTGAGTTAGCCTGAGACTTACCCGGTAAAGGCTGATTCTATTCCCTTAGATGGTGTGTTAGTTTGAGGTTATAGTTCTTTATCTTAATTCCTTGAGACTTACCCGGTAATAGGAGTTACGGTTTAGGATTAGTGTGTAGTGAGACTTACCCGGTGATCTACTCCACTTTAGAAACACCTTCCCCACGCAAAAATCTCAGCTTTGTCCGCTTATCTATAGATCTTGAGTTGGAACCACAACTAGATGCCTTAATCCCTAGAATTGCATATTTGCTTTATTTGACATCTTATTCATCTTTGATTGTGTTAAATCGCTCTTGTGGTTAGTATTAACATTAGCACACCGTATTGACTCTGTTTCACCGAGTCCCTGTGATCGACCCCTGGAATTTTCTTGCTTTTACTACGATTGACCCGTACACTGCGGGTTCGCATCCTTGTTTTAAGCTTAAGTCTAGGGTTATAAATTTAAAGCTTGAACACACCGTTTGGAGCGAACAAGTTTTTGGCGCCGTTGCCGGGGACTTGGTCTAGACCGAGCCGGTACGGTTTGCTCTTGGGGCGCTTGCCCCGTTTCATCTAACCACTCTACTTGAGTGACGATCTTTGCAGGTTCTTTCTTAGGTACATGCGAAGAACCCGCACTGGGAAGGAAATTGTTCCTTACGATCCCGAACCAGAAAAGACATACAAGCGACGCTTAAGAGAAGCGAAGATGGCCCAACAAGACGATCACGATCTTGCGGCCCAATTGAGAGAGACGCAGGAGCTGCTACGTCTCAGTAAAGAAGAGCTAAGGCAAGAGAAAGAAGAGAATCATGCCAGGACTGCAGCAATGAAGCTGAGATTGCAGCCATTCGGGACCAGATTCTACTTCGACCGAGGGAGGATCCAGTAGTTGATCCTCGACCGAGGCAGATTCCAGTACCTGACGCCCCGGCCGAGGTACTTCCACCTCGGATGCCAGTCCGAGATGTTCTTCTTGCGGGAATCCCACAAACCCTAGGTCAAAGAATGGACCCTAATCAACAGCTGAGGCGTCCAGGGGTGAACCTAGGAGATCCAGCGGATCATGACTACGAACTTCGACCGCAAGTTCTAGCCATGATTCGCCAATGCCAATTCGGAGGACTAGAGAAGGAGTCGCCGCATCAACATCTTCAAAACTACGAGATCTTGATGGAAACCTTGCGACCGTCCAGAATTGAGAACAACAACTACAAGCTAAGACCTTTTTACTTTTCTTTAAAAGATAGAGCTCTTACTTCGTATCAATCTCTTCCTCCAGGAAAAATTAGCACATGGGAGGAGATGACTACAGAATTCTTGACCAAATTCTTTCCCCCCTCAAAGACTGCTGAAATGAGAGGGAAGATCAATGCTTTCATCATGAAGGACAAGGAGAGCTTGTCCAAATCTTGGGAGCGGTTCAAGGATATCCTTTTGGATTGCCCACATCATGGGGTTCCAAAGATTGAGTTGTTGGAGATCTACTTCAAAGGGCTGGATGGAAGCACCCAGTTCAATCTCCAACTACTCTCCGCCGGTACCTTCATGGACATGGCGGTTGACGAGGCTTGGGACTTCATTGAGAAGCAAGCCTTGCACATGGAGAAGTACACCCACCAAGGAGCTGAGGGTGGAGTTAAAAGAGTCAACTTTCAAGAGACTCAACCCAACAACAACCAGCTCACGTCCTTGAAGAACGACGTGAAGCAATTGAAGGAGCTCTTGATGGCTCAAACTAAGAAGGAAGAGCAAGGGCAAAGGAACAACAACAACAACAATAACGGGTACCGTAACAACAACAACGGACCCCGAAACAACAACTACAACAACAACAATAGAGGATCCAATAGCAACAATTGGAGGGCGAATAACCAAAATCACGGTAACAATCACTCAAACTCCAATTCTAATGATTCCTCTAACCCTTTCCTCTCTTCTCCTTCTTCTTCTTCTACTCCATTGAAAAGCCAAGGGCAAGGATCAAGTTCGTCTCAGCCGGAAAAGAAGGACGCAGTCCTGGAGGCAATCTTGATCAAGCTTAGTGCTATGGAGAATTCTATGACTTCATTTTCGAGGGCCCAAAAGTCCTTCGAACAACAACTTGCTAATAGGGCGAATGAAGCGCCAAGAGATCCAGGGAAGCTTCCAGCAAAGACGGAAACTAACCCTAAGGGCCAGTGCATGGCCATAACGACGAGGAGCGGACTCAAAACTGCAGATCCAGTACCTCGCTCGATGCAGACCACCTCGGTCCAGACCCAGTCGAAGAACACCTCGACCGAGATGCCAACCGAGACGGCGCAACAAAAAGCAGGAGGAACGACAGAAACTTATGTTCCACCTCCTGCATATAAACCACCACTTCCATTCCCTCAGTCCAGAGCCAGAGCACATCTAGACAAGCACTTTGGTAAGTTTCTTGACTTGATGAATAAGCTACATATTAATATTCCTTTCCTTGATGCTATTCTAGGTATGCCCGCCTATGGGAAGTTCTTAAAATAAATCTTATCAAGGAAGAGGAAGCTGGAGGATGTTGGTGAAGTTAGGATGACATCTAAATCTTCGGAGCTTATCAAGATCATGAAGGAAAAGATGCCACCTAAGTTGAGAGATCCCGGCTTATTTTGCATTCCCATTCAAGTCGGGGATGTCACTTGTGAAGCCCTTTGTGATCTAGGAGCCAGCGTGAGCATCATCCCGCTGGAGCTATGCACTAAGATCGGTCTTGGAGAGCCCAAGCCGGTCAAGATTCGACTTTACATGGCGGATCGCTCCATTACCCACCCCGTGGGCATTCTGGAGGACATTACGGTCAAGTTAGGTAACTTCTATCTACCTATAGATTTTGTCGTACTTGACATTCCCGCAGATTATCCAGTTCCTATCATTCTCGGGAGGCCATTTCTAGCAACTTCGGGTTGCAATGTGGATTGCAAGAACGCCAAGTTGAAATTCAACGTTGGTGGCGATGAGGTGGAGTTCGCACTACTTGCGGCCATGAAAGGAGAGCAACTAACTGATGATATCTTCAACATCTACGATGAAGAAGAATCAAGGGAATTGGTGAGCTCTATCCTTATTAACGATCCACTCGAAAGAGTTATTAGCTTCAGTTTAATGGAGGAAGGTATAGATGCTTCTTGTGATGCAGATATACGGAGCTTGAAGGCACTGGAAGAGGATCCAGGAGCTAAAACTGAGAAGCTAGTCCAGGAGACAAAGATCTCCAGTCTCGGTTCCAATAGCAGTACCTCGACCAAGGAACTTTCTGGACGGAGCGAGGCATCTGAAGAACACCTCGGTCAACACCTAAACGCCTCGACCGATGTCGACAGCGAGATGACGTCAACTGAGATCGCTAAGAATAACAATTTTCTTACTCCCTTCTCTGATATTCACCCACAGTTGGCGGATCATTCCCTCCACCAACTTTCTGATAATAAAGGTCCTTGGTATGCTGATATTGTGAATTATCTTGTTTGCCAGGAAATACCGCCCGGATTGACGTACTCTCAAAAGAAGAGATTCTTCAAGGAAGTACGACACTACTACTGGGATGAGCCGCTGCTATTCAAGCGCGGACCGGATGGGATGCTCCGAAGGTGCATTCCGGAAGATGAAGTTAATAGCGTCATAAGGCATTGTCATTCACTTCCTTGTGGAGGACATGCTAGCACCGATAAAACATGCGCTAAGGTACTGCGTTCCGGTTTCTTTTGGCCTACATTATTTAAGGATGTGCAATCTTTTGTTGTTTCTTGTGATGCATGCCAAAGAACAGGGAACTTATCAAGGAGGAACGAGATGCCGCTTAATAACATCCAAGAAGTGGAAATCTTTGATGTGTGGGGATTGACTTCATGGGACCTTTCCCATCCTCCGGAGGAAACCTCTACATTCTCCTTGCCGTTGATTACGTCTCTAGATGGGTTGAAGCCATTGCTTCTCCCACTAACGACGCCAAGGTGGTTGTGAAGTTCTTGAATAGAACTATCTTTCCACGATTTGGAACTCCACGCATCATCATCAGCGATGGAGGAACGCATTTCATCAACCGGAAATTTAAGGCACTTCTGTCGAAGTATGGGGTAACCCACAAGGTATCAACCGCTTATCACCCTCAAACTAGTGGACAGGTCGAGATCTCGAATAGAGAAATCAAGGCAATTTTGGAGAAGACCGTCTCTAGAACGAGGAAGGATTGGTCCATGAAATTGGACGATGCTCTTTGGGCGTACAGGACAGCATTCAAGACTCCCATAGGTACCACCCCTTATAATTTGGTATATGGAAAGTCTTGCCATTTGCCCGTTGAGTTGGAGCACAAGGCGTATTGGGCTATCAAATGGTTGAACTTTGACATCAAGGAGGCTGGCGAGAAACGCCTATTGGAGCTTAACGAGCTGGAGGAGCTGCGTTTGAACGCTTACGAGAATGCCAAAATCTATAAGGAAAGGACAAAGAGATGGCATGACAAGCGTATCATCCCAAAGAAGCTTAACGAAGGAGACTTAGTTCTACTCTTCAACTCCCGCCTCCGTCTTTTTCCAGGTAAGTTGAAATCTAGATGGACCGGACCTTATGTTGTGAAGCATGTTTTCCCTCATGGTGCAGTTGAGATATGGGGCGAAACTAGCGGAAGCTTCAAGGTCAACGGTCATAGACTTAAGAAGTACCAGCCGGAAACGCCGGTTGAGGAGGTTGCACCGATATACCTCGTTTGAGACGCATCATGGTCCAGCTAGCGACCTTAAATCAAGCGCTTCTTGGGAGGCAACCCAAGGTATTGCTCTTCTTTCCCGTTTTCTAGTCTAGCTTAGATAGTTTTTGTTTTTGCTTTGCTTTGCTTTGTTTTTGGCGTTCTGGACAGACAACAGGAAGAAACACATCTGGAAGGACAGAAGTTCGAGATTCTGAGAAGACAGAAGCACCTCGGTCACTGTCAGAGCACCTCGACCGAGTAGATTCTTGAAGCAACCGAGGCGACTAGGGTTTCTGCAGAACCACCTCGGTCCATACCACCTCGGGCCAGTCGAGACCATCTCGACCGAGGTGACAGCAGATCCAGGAACGGTATAAATAGGGAAAAATTTTACTTTTCACTTTTTATTTACCCTCCTCGACCGCGGCGACAGATCCACCTCGCCTCCTTCGTTTCTCGCTCGTTTTCGAAGATTTCTGCTTCTAAACCGCGATTAAAGAGTAGAGGATCCGATTGCAACTACAGATCTGCAAGAAATTTGAGCGTTTCGACCGAAACGAGGTAAAAACGTTCAAAAACCCTAACTCGCTTGTTTACTGCAATTTGGGCTTTGGTTGCCCTTGATTCTGTTGAGGAAACCTTTAAGTAACCCTTAGGAAGCATCAGTAGTGATTTTTGGGGGAAAAGAACTGAAAATCAGAGAGTTGAATTCGCGACTGTCTTCGCCTCGGTCCAGTCGTTCTGCACCTCGGTCGAGGTGATTCTTGGTATTTGTCAGTCGACCGAGGTAGTCTGACAGTGTGTTTGAAGATGAGTTCAGATCGCCGTTTGGCTCTTAGAGATAGATCCTCCCCTTCCCCTTCTTCTTCCGCATCCCGTCCCTACCGCCCGGCCATCCACGAGAGATGCCGGGTAGACTATGAGAGGATAGCTGGCCGTCCAGTCATCGCACCACGATTTCTGGATGTGTCAGCTTTTGACTGCCTAGGGTTAGATGCTGACCTTAGGAGGATGATTGCTACAGTGGGGCTAGATCAGTTCACTGAGATCCGAGCCCCAGCCTACTTAGAGCCGACACTCGAGTTTGTTAGCTCCTTCTCCTACCTTCCCACAGAGCGGTCTGTGAAGTACCGGTTGATGAGCCGGAACTTCATAGTTCCTTTAGAGATTTGGAGAGAGATCTTTGGCTTTCCGGACCCCACTGCTGTAGAGTTCCCCTCCCGATCCGTAGCTAGGGAGTTCTGGGGACAGATAGCCCACATTACTACACACGCAGACAGATGGCGCCCTGGAGATTCCAGGGAGAAGGTCATCTTTCACCCAGCCTTCAGACTTGCCCACAGGATCTTCAGTGAGACACTTCTGGCGCGTACGGAGACGCCCCAGAAGATCAGACAGGGTGAGCTCTTCAGCCTCTATTGCATGGTTACAGGAGGCTTCCCAGACTTTGGCTTGCTCCTAGCAGAGGATCTGCATAGGATCAAGGCCAAGGCGAAGGGAGATATTTGTTGTGGAGGTCTAGTCACCCACATCGCTACTTACCACGGGATGGACCTCAGCGTTTGCACGTTGGCGGCGGCTCCGAAGCCGTTGGGATTGCAGGAGATGATCACACGGAGGATTCTAGTTCCCCGTGGTTTGACCACTCCATACGTCGCCATGCCTTGGGAGCGGACTGCACCTCAGGGCATCCGCTGGTCTGCGCAGTTCACAGTCTTTGATCCGCATTTCTGGCAGACTGCTTGGGATACACTGATAGAGGATCACAGAGAGGCAGCAGCTGCCCCTGCTGCAGCTGCGGAGGAGGCTGAGGATGAGGATGACGACGATGATGAGACAGTGGATGAGAGAGGAGGTGGCGTCCCGATGGACACAGGTACAGATACAGCTGGGACGAGCGCACCACCTATTATTGATTTAGATGATGAGGAGGACACTGAGCCGGCGCCAGCCGCGACGTCTCTAGTCAGACCTGCTGGACGCAGGAGGCGTGGAGTGAGGGACAGAGCTACACACCGACGGATCGATGACCTGACGGATCAGGTTATCGACTCATATGCTGCACTTTCGCTGGATATCCGCGAGATGCAGGAGCGGCAGCATCATCAGCACATGATGGCTCAGCTACAGTTTGAGCGTATCATGGGCCATCCCTATGATCCGACTCAGTTCCCCTACATACCACCACCACCGCCGGATCAGGACTACTGAGGAGCTACAGGGTTTCTTTATTATATTTTTATGCAGTTCGGCCCTTATCCGGTGAGTTCTCCTGTTTTAGACTTTTATTATACCCACTGGGACAGTGTGTCTCAAGTATGGGGTGTTTGTTATTTGACTATGTGGCTACCTTTGATGTATTCGACACTTTTGATGTATTTTATTGACCGGATATTTATATTTATGCTTCACTTCTGCATTTATATGTTTATCTGAGATTGCATGCATACTTACAGGTTATTTGATTGAGAAAAACGTCGAAACTGAAAGAAAACTGGTTTTAAAAAAAAAAAAATTTTTTGACCTCGACCGGGGCAGTTCTGGCCGAACGAGGTGTTTCACCTCGGATGACCCAAGAACACCTCGACCGAGGTGGTATTAACTGAGAGTTTTCGAAAACGATTTTGTGTTACTTATCTGGATATGATCTCAGTGAAGATCTTGCTTCCTGACTGGTTCTAAAATTCTTTATGTGTTTGAAAGGTTCTATAATATGTTTAAGTTGCTAAATGCTTTGTTTAAAATTATTGGCATGTTTAATACTTTGTTTTTATCCAAATTATGATGAATTTGAAGGTTGACACCGCAGGATAAGTTCTCTCACTCTCTTCTTGGAAAGATCAAGGCAATTCACTCTTTTCCTCTTCTTCTTCTTGATCATGCTTAACCCCTCATATACATTTTGCCTCCCTTTACCTATCCGGGAATTAGGAAGCAAGCAAGTGGTGAAAGCAAGTTAAAGTTGAGAAATGGGCTGGAAGTGAAAGCCTTAGAAAGCAATTATAGGTTTGGGGAAGTCAATCATGAAGATGAGTAACTCGGCACCATTCACATAGCCGGGTGTTTGTGTCTTGCCAAAGTCGGATTGAGCGATATTCCTAACGGGTCATGGTATGTGCATCAAGGGTTTGATGCATCTCAAGAAATTGATGATTGCAGATTTCCTAGGCTTCGGTTATTGTGCACCTCTGTCCATGCATCCCAAAAAGTAAAGTAAAAGAAAAAGTGCGAAATAAGCAAAGCTTATTGGTGGAAGATGTTGCAAGTCAAAGTGAAAGTAAAGTTCATCCTATTCCCGGATTCTAGCACCACATTACCTTACATACATCCCTACCCTACACGTTTCTTAACCTTTTCTTTTGGGAAGCCCTTGAGACCTTGAGCTTGTTGATAGACTTAGCGGTTTAAACTGGATTATACATGATTGATTTTGATAATTATGATTTATTATGCATTCTATGATTTTATGCAAAGATGAACAACTTTTCTATATTTATAAAATGTTTTGAGCATATTGAGTTTTTAATTCCAGGAAGTATTCTCTTAGAGTGATCTATGATTGTTGCACACCATAAAATGTTTTTGAGAGGCTTTTTCATTGATTTCCTTGACTTATAATCCATTCTATCTTATTTTCTATATGAGGAACTTGCTTAGGGACAAGCAAGGGCTAAGTATGGGGTATTTTGATAGCATGAATTATAGTCTATATTTTGGAGTTTGTTTGGACGTTTTATCTTTCATAATTTGCATGTTTGTATGTACATTATGTGATTTTACTACCATTTCATCTACCTTTGCGTGAATCGAGGTCTACACCTAGTTTCGTTGTAATTGCAGGCAATATGGTACGTTTTGCATCAAAAAAGGAGCAAAAAGGAGTCATGAGTCATTTGGAGCTACATCCAGGAAGCATAGCCATGAATTAAAGATTTACTTTGGACCAGTTTTGAGAGATTTCACATCCAGTTGAGATTCACCTCGGTTGACTAGAGATTCATCTCGACCGAGGTGATCCAGGGACGCCGACTCGACCGAGGCGAACACCTAGGACGCGGCGAGAATATTTTATTCTTGGCTGAGATCTTTTATCTTTGGAAGGTGATCTTATATTTTTGGGCTTGGCTTCTGGAAGGAAGGAGATATGCAGAATCATATATTTTACCTATATTTATGGGATAATATCTTCTTAAGATTTATTATCTTTGGAGGGTTATTTTCCTATAAAAAGGGTTGGATTTTCCACAAATCCGACATCTCGCATACCACGAAAAGAGACCCGCCTACAGCTGAAACATCACGCAGCAGCCTACTCCAAGTTGGGAGGTTTGAAGAACCTTTTTTGAAGGTTGAAGGAAGATTGAAGTCCATAGCTTTTATAGCTTTTATTGAAGGGTTTTGTAAGATTGTCTTCAATTCCCTCAATTGTTGTCTTGTCTTTTTGGATTATTATCCAAGGAACGCTTTTGTGTGATATTTGATTCAGTTATTGAAGTCTTTTCATTAAATTCTTCGTTGTTCAAATATTCACCTTCTTCCCTTATATTTAATACTTTCATTATGATGATGAGTGGCTAATTTCCTTGTGTGATTCTAGGGTGATTGGCTGAAGGTTGTGGGAAAAACAATGATAGAATAATCTTAGATTCCAGTAGGATCCTGAAAGTTCGAGTCTTTAACCTTAACCCTAAGCATCTCGTTCGGTTGATGAACATCTCGGCCGGGGTGGAATTCTTCTGACCGAGGTGACTTATCCGACCCTAAACTGAGAGTTAAGTGTTAGAATTTGCTAAATCCTATTCTTATTACACCTTCCTGGTTCAAAGCAAGCTTAGGATGAGACTTACCCGGTAATTCCTTAGTTTGTGTACCAACGATCATAAGTGTAGGTAATAAAGGTTTATCCTTTATTGGGGTTTGAGTGTGCTTCCATTCCATCTTTGTGAGTTAGCTTGAGACTTACCCGGTAAAGGTTGATTCTATTCCCTTAGATGGTGTGTTAGTTTGAGGTTATAGTTCTTTATCTTAATTCCTTGAGACTTACCCGGTAATAGGAGTTACGGTTTAGGATTAGTGTGTAGTGAGACTTACCCGGTGATCTACTCTACTTTAGAAACACCTTCCCCACGCAAAAATCTCAGCTTTGTCCGCTTATCTATAGATCTTGAGTTGGAACCACAACTAGATGCCTTAATCCCTAGAATTGCATATTTGCTTTATTTGACATCTTATTCATCTTTGATTGTGTTAAATCGCTCTTGTGGTTAGTATTAACATTAGCACACCGTATTGACTCTGTTTCACCGAGTCCCTGTGATCGACCCCTGGAATTTTCTTGCTTTTACTACGATTGACCCGTACACTGCGGGTTCGCATCCTTGTTTTAAGCTTAAGTCTAGGGTTATAAATTTAAAGCTTGCACACACCGTTTGGAGCGAACAAGGATCTAAAGACAAGAATTAATCTCAAATACCAAAACTTGTAACCCAAGGATCAAAACTAACTAAAACGATTAAGGTTGTGACACTCGAAATCGAAATAGAGGGTGATGAGTCTCACTACTACCTAGAAAAGGGCAAGCCAAGACTAGATTAAAGCTAATCTTTAACCTTGAATCAAAGTAAAAGCAAAGTTCGTAAACTAGGGTAAATCACGGGTAGATCATGAGTTCCACGGCCGTGGAAGTTCAAGAACAGACTGTGATCTTGGTTCGTCGACGAGATCTCTCTAACTCTCAGGGTCCAATCAATTTACGATCGATCTATCATCATCTAAGCCACAACTATCAACCTTTCACCTTAGAATTGCTAAAGGGTTTTAGCCAATAACCATCATCATGATATCAAAAATCGATTTAAGAAGAATGAAAGATGAAAACCCTCAAAAACTCGAATATAACTCAAAGTCAATCTCAAATCCAAAACACAAAATGGAATACTCAATGGATTCAGAATATAACACAAAACCTCACAAGATCTAAGGGAAGTATGAAGAACGGGATGTCAATCCGTCTTCAATATCAAAACCTAAGAAAGGGGCGCAACTTTCGCCACACACGATCTTCGGGAATTCAAATTGCCGGCACTTCCGCAACGTTCCTTACGAAACCCTAAGGTTTTCTCTCCAAAGCGAGTCCTCCCAAAGCGATGATGATAAAAACTCTCTCCTCCCGCCTTTTTATAAGACAAGGAAAAATAACCGTACCGGCCCATTACATAAATGATGTGGCAATAATTGGTTCGTCAAAAGATCGCCTAAATCACGGTCTCAAGGGGTTCCACGACCGTTGTTTAGAGCGTGTAATTGGGTTACGGTCTCATATGACTTCCACGACCGTACTTTAGGCTGTGTAACTCTCTGGAATGCTCCACGCTCATGATGCCAAGATCCACGGTCGTGGTTTAGGGCGTGGACTCTTCTACGGCCGTATTTCAGGGCGTGGAAGTGTAGATTGCTTGTGGTTTCCTTTGTGTCGTGCCATTCCTCATCCTAGCATCTCCTTTGGCTTCTTTGTTGTGCTCCTAGTCCTTGGATGTGCTCAAATCCTCTCTTATCTCTCTCAAATGGTCCGGTTTCAGCTCTTATTTACCTATAATCAACACAAAGCTAATGTAGACCTCCATATCGAGAATATAGATAAACAAGCTAACAAATGCTTCAATGCCTTATCAATGAACACTATAATGAATGAAAAACAACTAGAATAAGTGCCTAGAATATCGCAATATTTCATGCTAACAGCCTCCCAAGTATGATTGGGATTGGGTAATTTGTAGGAATGTCCAAAACTACAAAATCAATTGGAACGTAAAACTTACCTAGCTTTACGGGAACATCCTTAAGAATTCCAACGGGTCGAGTGATAGATCGATCCACCATTTATAATGTCATATTAACCGGTTTAGGTTCCCCTAAACCAACTTTCTCACACAATGCAAGTGAGATAATGCTCACACTCGCTCCTAGATCGCAAAGAGCATCATATGTGATCTCTCCAATGCCTATGGGAACGCAAAACGAACCCGGATCCCTCAACTTGGGTGACATCTTTTCCTTCATGGTTTTGATGAGTTCCGATGACTCGGAAGTCATCTTCACTTCATCAAAATCCTCTAACTTCCTCTTGTTTGAGAGGATTTCATTCAAGAACTTTCCGTAGGCCATCATACCTAAAATTGCATCAATAAAAGGTATGTTAATATGCAGTTTGCTCATGAGTTCAACGAACTTACCAAAGTGTTTATCTAGATGCGCTCTCGCTCTAGATTGTGGAAACGGCAGCGGAGGTTTGTAGGATGGAGGAGGAACGTAAACAATGACTTTTTCCTTCTTCTTCACAGCCGAAACCTTTGTATCCTTGGGATGTTCGCCCTTGTCATCCGTTCTCGGAACGGGATCAGCAGTTGTCACACCACTCCTTGTGGTGATTGCTATCACATGGCCCTTGAGATTATTATCGATCTTTCCGGGAAGCTTCCCTTGATCTCTTGGAACTTCTCCGACATTACTAAATACTTGATTTTCCAAAGCTTTTTGTGCCTTACAAATCAAAGTAACGGAGCTCTCTAATCCTCGTATCTTCCCCATCATTGCTTCAAGCTTGTCCCTTGTTGGCTGGCTTGAACTTGATGAAGCTTGTCCCTGACTTTTCAAAGGAATAGAGGAGGAAGAAGGAGGGGTTAGTGAATTTTCAGCATGAGAGTAAGGGTTACCGAAATTATTTTAATTGGATCTCCAATTATTGTAGTACCGGTTGTTGTTGTTCCTATTCCCTTGTTGATTTCCCTTTCCTACATAGCCCACATCTTGCTCCTTTGGTTGTTTCACATGTGTTGTCAAAAGGTCTTTCAAAGCCTTCATCTCGCTATTTAAAGCGTCCAACTCCTTAACACTAGAGGCGGTAAGATTCAGCACCAGAGTTCTTGAGTTTTGACTCCCCGCTTCTTCACCTCGATGTGAGTACTTCTCAATGGTGAGAGTTTGTTTCTCAACAAATTCCAACGCCTCATCAACTAGCTTGTCCAAAAGTTCCACCTGAAAGTGATTGTAGCTTGAATTGTGCCTCCACATTCAAGCCCTTAAAGTAGATCAAAAGCAAATCAATCTTTGGAATCCCATGATGTGGGCAGTCCAATAAAAGGTCCTTGAACCTTTCCCATAAGGTGAAAAGACTTTCACCACTCCTCATCACAAATGCATTAATCTTTGCCCTAAATTCCGCCGTCTTTGATAGCGGAAAGAATTTGGTAAGAAACTCCGCGGTCATCTCTTCCCATGTGTTCACTCTTCCGATGGGAAGTGATTGATACCACGCAAGTGCTTTATCCTTCAAAGAGAAAAGAAAACACGCATTTTATAATTATTTTTTTTACATCTAGATGGTCTCAAAGTTTCTATCAAAATCTCATAATTTTGGAGATGTTGGTGCGTTGACTCTCTCTCCATTCCTCCAAAGCGATTCTGTTGAATCATAGTAATCACTTGAGGTCTAAACTCATAATCCTGACCAGCTAGATCTCTCAAGTGCACGCCCGGACGCGGCCTTGTTGGACCGGATCCATCCGTTGTCCAAGTGTTTGCGGAACACCCGCAAACAGATCAGCTGGCTCCACTCTTGGTGGAGGTGGTGGTGGCACATGAACTGGTGCTGGTAATATGTTGACGGGTGCTGGTGGAGGTGGATTAATCACAACTCTAGCATCCGTGTATGTCTCCTAATTTGCCAGTCGGACTTGCGCTACCACATCGGCCATGTCGGGTCGAAGTTGTTCTTGTAGAGTAGCTTGATCAGCTTTCTCTTTCCTTAAGGCTTCTTCTTGTTGCCTTATTTGATCTCGAGCTGCAGCTAATTCAACTCTAAGATCCTCTAGCTCTTGATTATTGTTAGCGGCCATTTTCTTAGCCTCTCTCAACTTCTTCTTGTAAGTCTATTCCAGTTCAGGATCGTAAGGAACGATTTCTTTACCGATTCGCGTTCTTCGCATAAACCTAAAGAAAGATCCTGCAAGAACACTCAGCAAGAGTAGTTAGTAGCAAAGCAAGAAGCTACCAAGCTAGACTTCCGTGCACTGGATTGGTCTTGACCATCCCCCGGCAACGGCGCCAAAAACTTATTCGCTCCAAAAGGTGTGTGCTCAAATAAGCTATATATTTATATCCAAGAATTAAGCCTAACGATAGTGAACCCGTAGTGTACGGATCAATCGTAGTATGGGCTATTATTCGGGAGTTGATCTCAAAGAATCGGTGAGAACAAATCAACAAAGGTAATCCAACTTGTGTAGCAAACAAAGCAATGATCAAAATAAAGAATATAGAAGAAAGAATAATGAGGAATGTGGATTCTAAAGATCCAAGTATCTGATTGTGGTGTTTGATTCAAGATGTCTAAAGATATGTACGGACATATGTGGATATCAAAGGTATATGTCTAAGGTAGGTATCGTACGATGAAGTTTCAGCACCCTTTTGTCTCACCCAAAGGATCCAACTTAATGGATGTTGAGTCTCGTCAAGAAGAGATTCTACGGATAGGAATGCACTCTCGATACCAAGCACCAAACCTAAGGTAGTCAAAGGAAAGACAAAGGTATAGGCTATGATACTCTCCACCTTAATAGAGGCTTTTGAATCCCCTATTACCTAGAACTCGTAAATACTCATAACCAAGCAATGTTAAGTGATAGCATGTATTATAGTCTATATTTTGGGATTGGTTTAGACGTTTGATCTTGATAAATCTGCATGTATGGATGTATATCCTTTGATCATTATGTTGTTTTGTTTACCTTTGCAAGAATCGAGGTCTACACATAGTTTTGTTGTGATTGTAGGGAAAATAACACGTTTTGGAGCGATATGGAGCTTAGGGAGCTAAAGAGTCATTGAAGCTACATTATGGAGCATTGAGGAGCTACAAGAAATGCTTAGGAACCATGGAAGTTGGACAAAAGATTGATTTTGGACCAGATTAGAGAGATTTACACGTAGCTGAGGATCACCTTGGATGGCTACAGTGTCACCTCGACCGAGGTGATCTTTCCGTTGGGCTGGACCGAGGCGAACGGCCCATAGTCCCTGAGATCTTTTATTCTTGGTTGAAGATCTTTTATTTTTGGGAAGTGATTCTCCTATATATTGGGATGGATTTTCTGGATGGAAGCATGTCTTAGAGCTGGAAGTTAAAGGAAGTTGGAAGATTGAATATATTCCAAGGAAGGAAGGAAGGAAGTTGGCTTTGAAGATAAAGTTAAACGCTTTGAAGGAATTTGTAAGGTTTTCTTAGATTGTTTGATTGTTGTCTTTCGGTTTGTGATTTAGGAGCACAGTTTGATTGTTTGATTGATTGTCTGATTGAGTTATTGAGACCTTTGTGTTAAGGTTTTCTTGTTTGAATATTGATTCCCTTTTCATATATTTGATTATTGTTATTATGATGCTTATCGCTTAAGTTCTTTGTGCGATTCTAGGGTGATTGGTTGGAAGTTAGGGAAAGACGATGAAAGAATGAGCCTTTATCCCAGTGGACCGTGAAAGCTTGAGCCTTACCTTAACCGAACCTCACCTCGGTCAGTTTGTAGATTATCTCGATCGAGATGGAACATGAACTGAACGAGGTGTTCCTTTTCATGATCCTTATCTGAGTTGAGGTTTCAGTTTGCTAAATCCTATTCTTGTTATATCTATCCTGACCCATACGCAAGCCTAGGATGAGACTTACCCAAGATCATGAGTGTTAAGTAATAAAGATTTATCCTTTATTAGGGTTTCAGTGTGCATTCATCCCATCTTTGAGAGTTAGCCTGAAACTTACCTAGTGAAGGTGTTATGCTAAAAAGTGTGCACGCAATAAGCCGTAAATTTATACTCGTTATATTTATCCTAACTTCTAGCGCACCCGCAGTGTACGGGACGTTTGTAGTATGGATAGTATTCCGAGGTCGAACACAAAGACTAAGGTGAAATTGATTCGGTTTTGTGATTAAGTTTAGTGAAGGTCTAAGGTTAGAAAAGGAGGAAACAAAGAAATGAAAATCTCAATTGTTTTTGGTCGGTTTTTGGTGATCAATCAAAGATCACAATTCATGCAAAGTAAACAATCAAACTAAACTAAAAATCAGCACAAATGAACAAACCAAACGAGATAATGATCAAGTAAAGAAAAGACGGATTCTAGGGGTCGGAAGTTCCGGTTATCGCATAGAACTCAAGTTATCTATTCATTCTTTGGATTAACTATGATATGTTGGGACTAAGTGTATCCAATTTGGGATCAATTACCGGGTAGGGCTCATGGTCCAACTAGTCCACACCTAAGGTCTCATTACCGGGTAAGTCTCTAAGAACCTAAGGATAGGAATTCTACACAAACCGGATTGTTAATTAGGGATCTAACCTATCCTTACCGGTTAAGTCTTGGAAAGGGAAGTCCTAAGCAACTATCCTAGCACATCTAATCCAATGGCGGCTTATTAGGCTCACCACTACCTAAGGTTTGCTATTTTAGATTCTAAGGGCAAGGATTAACGGGTAAGTCTCTCCTAACACTTAGTCACTACACTAGGTCACCCTAGGGTAGGTTAAACTCAACAAACACTTAGGGTTTCAACATTTTATGGGTCTAAGGTAAGGTCCTTCGAACCAGGGAGAATCACGGTTTGTTCTACCGAAACCACGGCCGTGGTTGTTCAAGAACTACCCGTGATTTCTTACAGGAACTACATTCATAAGCAAAAGTCATCCAAAGGTAAATCTAAGTCCGTCCTATCATAGCTCTAGCCATAACCATCCTTTCCTTACCCTAGAACCACATCAATTTAGCCTACAACATTCATAATGGAAATCGAGACAAACAAACATAAAATCAAAACATCCATTGCAAGATAATGAAAGAAGAGAGATGAACAAGTGAACTTAATTCAAAACTAAGCTGAAGATTAGAATAGAGCCACTTACAACCCTTCCAAAAGAAGGTTCAAAGATTCATACAATCTCTAGAAAACGAAATCCGAAATACAAGAAAGCTATGGTGTGTGTTCTTCTCCTCCTCTTCAATGGAGCTCTTCTTCTTCTCTTTGACACTTTCCTTCCTAGAAAAACTTCTTGTTTTTGAGAATATATTTGTTAGAGAGAAATGGATAATGGATGAGCTGCTCCCAAAACTACCCAGCTGCCTTAAACAACCCATGAAGGACCACTTTTATAACAAATCTTGCATGAGCTGGCCATGATAGTCGTGGCACAACTGTCACGAGAATCTGGCAAAATCCACGGTCATTTCCACGGCCGTGGTTCGTCAGAGAACCGTGATTTTATGCAGAAACTTCGCCTTGGATCATTAAGCTGTGATTTGGTGCATGGCTAGTGTTGGTAAGGCTCCATGAGTCCTCCTCATCCCTTGGCTTGTGTCCTAATGAATCCGAGGGTGTGTCATCTAAATGAACGATCCTCAAACGCATCGTTTAAGCTCCTAAACTTCCCGAAATACCTACAAAACGCGCACAAGTCCGTGTAGACGTCTATCTCGACAAAATACGTGAATTGGGTGCAAAACGTCTTGAACTAATGCTAGATCATGCACGAATGAGCGAGAATTCTATCTAAATGTACACCTAAAACTATGTTATAAATCGTGTTATCAAAATACCCCATACTTAAGGTTTGCTCGTCCCCGAGCAAATTTTCAACTATAGACTAAGAGATGACATGATTTATGTATGCAGAAAAATGGCAAAATCTTTTTGGGTTTTGTGCTTCTACTATTGGATCACCTTCATAGTCATGATCAATGGCAATTGGATAAGCAATTATGTATCAAACAATAAGGGCATGGAAAGACAATTGTACTTAACTCAAAAGCATGCATGAGATGTGAGGATGAAGAGGTCAAGAAGATCAAGAGTCTATCCAATCTAGATTACTAAGTCTTACAAACATGCAAGTAGGTCATAAGGGCTTGTGACATAAAAGGCCAAGAAACGTTGCAATTGGGCGGGGAATTCTTTAGGTTATGTGATGCTAATCCGGGAATGGAACTAACTCCATATCCTTGTCTTCGATCAACTTCCCCCAAGTGTATATTTTTCCCTATCTTGCTTTCTTTTCTTTTTCTTTAACTCATTTTTTTGAGACAATGGCATTGGTGTAAAATAGCCGAAACCTCGGTGATTAGCCATCCTCGGGCTTTTTCTCTTTTTCGAGGTGCATCCACACCGGGCACACATACCAAAGCTCGTTAGGGCTATTGGTTCATTTGACTTTGGCAAGGCACCAACACCCGATTATGTGAAGTGTACCGAGTTACTTGTCATTTAAACCAACGCCCCCAAACCTATATTTTGGCTACACTTCCACAATAATTTCAGCATTTCATTCACGACATTCTTTTCATTACATCTTCACCCCGCACTTGCTTTTCACACATTTCAACACACTAGCATGCTCCTATTCCCGGATGGGTTTAAAGGAGGTCGATTTTATATCAATTGAGGTGCTCAAGCAATCATGATCAAGATGAGAAGTAGAGAAAGATGAAATGCCTCATTCATTCCTAGATGGTATGCAAGAACTATCATGTAATTTCGACTTTCAATACTCAATCCATTCTAGGCAATCATCATGATCACAAGTCATTCATAGAATTTAAGAGAAGTAGTTCAAGTCCACGTATGCATTTATCAATTCAACACATAAGGCCATCCATAGCCAATCACAAGACAAGTTTCATCATTAGGATCATATCCAAGAGTAGAAAGCACAAAAATTTTTAAATTTTCTGATTTTTATGGGATTTTCGTTTTAAGTATGTACAATGCAAGACATGTGCAAATATTAACCTATCCTAGATGCTCATCATGCAAGGGATCATGCAAACCCCACCTCATACTTAGAAACACATTGTCCCCAATGTGTAAATGAAGTAGAGAGAGTGAAAGAAGGTTCTCACAATGTAAAATTGTTTGCTATGGTATTTGGGAATTCTCAAGTGAATTGATGTTGGATGATCCTTTCAACCATGGTAGAGAGCTCTAAGCATTCTTCAAAGCTTCGGAACCCGCGCTAGGCACCGCTAGCCGTCCAAGTTCCGCGTCCGCTCCACCCATAATTGGTGAGGGTTTCATCATCATCATTTTCATTGCCAAGAAAGGCTTCCAATGCTACTAATGCTCTAGCACACACACGAAAGTAGACAAAACACACACAAAGCACACAAAAACAGAAAAATCTAAGCAAAAATGAAAAGGGAAAAATGTTACCAATGGGTTGCCTCCCACCAAGCGCTTCTTTAAGGTCATTAGCTTGACCAAACTCGGGAGCGTCTATTCGAGGTGAAGCGGGGCAATCATGTCTACCGGGGCTCCCGGAATATACTTCTTCAAGCGATGCCCATTCACTTTGAAATTTCCACAATGCTCCCCTCCTATTTCAATAGCTCCGTGGGGAAAGATCTTCTTCACCACATATGGCCCGGTCCATCTTGATTTGAGTTTTCCGGGAAAGAGCCTTAGCCTTGAGTTGAAGAGAAGGACAAGATCTCCTTCACTCAACTCCTTTGGAATGATCCTCTTGTCATGCCACCTTTTGGTTCTCTCCTTGTAGATCCGGGCATTCTCATAAGCTTCCAACCGGAGCTCCTCAAGGGCATTGATATCAAGCAACCTCTTTTCTCCCGCTTCCTTGAGGTCAAAATTTAGCCACTTAATGGCCCAATAAGCTCTATGCTCCATTTCCACCGGGAGATGGCAAGACTTGCCATAGACCAACTTGTAGGGAGTGGTCCCAATTGGTGTTTTGAAGGCGGTTCTATATGCCCATAGTGCGTCATTGAGCTTCATAGCCCAATCCTTCCTTATCCTAGACACCGTCTTCTCGAGGATGGCCTTGATCTCTCGGTTGGAGATCTCCACTTGACCACTAGTTTGGGGATGGTAGGGTGTTGCCACCTTATGAGTCACCCCATACTTGGCCAAAAGTGCTCCAAAGTTCCTATTTGTGAAGTGCTTCCCTCCATCACTAATGATTACCCTTGGTGTTCCAAACCTAGGGAAGATCACCCGGTTGAAGAATCGCACTACCACCTTGGCATCATTCGTAGGAGAGGCGATCGCCTCTACCCATCTTGACACATAGTCCACCGCCAATAGGATGTAGAGATTGCCACATGAAGAAGGGAATGGTCCCATGAAGTCTACACCCCACACATCAAAGATCTCAACTTCTTGGATGTTATTCAAGGGCATTTCATTCCTCCTTGAGATGTTGCCCGTCCTTTGGCAAGCATCACATGCCGCTACAAAACCTTGCACATCTCTAAACAAGTTAGGCCAATAAAAACCGGATTGCAATACCTTTGCACACGTCTTGTGTGAGCTAGCATGGCCTCCGCATGGTAAGGAGTGGCAATGCCGGATCACACTCTCCACTTCATCCTCCGGTATGCATCTTCTAAGCACCCCATCCGGGCCTCTCTTGAATAGAAGTGGCTCACTCCAATAGTAATGCCTTACATCGTTGAAGAACTTCTTCCTTTGTGCATATGTAAATCCGGGAGGCACTTCCTCACACACTAAGTAGTTCACGATGTCGGCGTACCACGGCTCACTTCCTCTAGCCACTTGTAAAAAGTATTCCTCCACCATTTGCAATTGTTCATCCTGGAATGAATCATCTATCGGGATGTTATCTTTCCCAAGCTCCAATGGTGGGAGTCTACTAAGGTGATCCGCCACGGAGTTCTCGGATCCCTTCTTATCTCGTATCTCCAAATCAAACTCTTGAAGAAGAAGGATCCACCGAATCAACCTTGGTTTGGCATCCTTCTTTGTAAGTAGATAACGGATCGCCGCATGATCCGTATAAACTATGACCTTTGCCCCAACAAGGTATGAGCGGAACTTCTCAAATGCATACACCACCGCCAACAACTCCTTCTCGGTGGTAGCATAGTTGAGTTGAGCATCATCTAGCGTCTTGCTAGCATAGTAAATAGCATGAGTGCGCCCTTCTTTCCTTTGCCCTAAAACGGCCCCAACGGCCACATCGCTTGCATCGCACATGATCTCAAATGGTAGACTCCAATCCGGAGGTTGCATGATAGGTGCGGAGATCAAGGCGTTCTTCAACCTACAAAAAGCTTCAAGACAATCCTTGGAAAAGACAAAATCAACATCTTTCATTAGTAGGTTAGTGAGAGGCTTAGAAATTTTAGAGAAGTCTTGAATAAACCTCCGGTAAAAACCGGCATGCCCTAAGAAACTCCTTACCCCCTTCACCGAGGTAGGTGGTGGCAACTTCTCTATCGTTTCAATCTTAGCCCTATCAACCTCAATGCCACGGTTAGACACCAAGTGTCCTAACACAATCCCTTCACTTACCATGAAGTGGCATTTTTCCCAATTTAAGACAAGATTTGTCTCCTCACATCTTTGCAACACTAATGACAAGTTAGCCAAGCAATCATCGAAAGAAGAACCATAAACAGAGAAATCATCCATGAACACTTCCATGATATTTTCTATGTATTTTGAAAAGATAGCCATCATACACCTTTGGAAGGTGGCGGGTGCATTACACAACCCAAATGGCATTCTCCTATATGCAAAGGTACCCCATGGACATGTAAAAGTCGTTTTCTCTTGGTCATCGGGGTGGATAGGGATTTGGAAGAATCCACTATATCCATCTAGATAGCAAAAATGAGAGTGTTGAGCTAACCTTTCTAGCATTTGGTCAATGAAGGGGAGGGGGAAGTGATCTTTCCTAGAGGCCATGTTCAATTTCCTATAATCAATGCACATCCTCCACCCCGTAACCGTCCTAGTCGGTATTAGTTCATTGTTCTCATTAGTTACTACCGTCATTCCACCCTTCTTAGGCACTACATGAACGGGGCTAACCCACTTACTATCCGAGATAGGGTAGATAATTCCCGCATCTAGCAACTTAATGATTTCCTTTTTGACCACCTCTTTCATTATAGGATTCAATCTCCTTTGATGTTCAATAGAGGGTTTGTGGTTATCTTCCATCATTATCTTATGCATGCACAAAGATGGCTTAATGCCAACCAAATCATCAATAGTATAACCAATGGCTTTCCTATGTAATCTTAGTTCATGCAGCAATTTAGCAAGTTCCTCATCACTCAAGCATGCATTAACAATCACAGGATATGTAGAATTATCACCAAGAAATGCATACTTTGAATGAGGGGGAAGGGGTTTAAGTTCAAGTGAGGGAGGACCTCTATTGGTTGAAGACGATCCAAATAAGGTTGGATGAGATGAATCCAAAGCAAGGGAAGACTCCCCATGGCTCCTAGAGGCTTGATCATCATCAAGAGCTGATTCAGGGAAAACCACGGTTGGAAACACGGGTTGCTCATCTTCCACGGCCGTGGTTCTTGCCAAGCTTGCTTCTCGGAGTTGTCCAGAAAGTTTGACGACCGTGGAACTTGCAGCTGTTCACCACCTCTTCGTGGCTCTCAAATCCAACTCTTGGCTCCTCTTCCAAGGCTTCCAAGGCCTTGATCTCTTCATTGCAGGCCTCTTCAACACCTGACTCCATCATACTTAAGGTGAGAACCTTTTTCAAAGGATCCTTGATCAAGATCGAGCTCACAATTTCTCTAGATTCTTCTTGCTCGACTATGTTGAAGATATCTTCATCAAGGGTTGGCCCTTTCATCATTGTGGACAGCTTGAATTTGATGTTCTCTTCCCCGATGTTGAAGGAGAGGGTCCCGTTCTTGCAATCCACTAAGCATTCGGAAGTGGCTGGGAAAGGTCTTCCTAAGATGATAGGAACCGGATAATCCGCCGGAATGTCCAACACTACAAAATCAATAGGCACGTAGAATCCTCCTAGCTGCACCGGAATGTCCTCTAGAATCCCAACCGGATGAGTGATGGAACGGTCCGCCATATAGAGGGTCATCTTGACCGGCTTTGGCTCTCCTAGCCCGACCTTGTTGCTAAGTGCAAGCGGTATGATGCTTACACTCGCCCCAAGATCACAAAGGGCCTCGTACTTCACATCTCCCACTCCTATTGGGACGCAAAAAGAGCCCGGATCCCTTAACTTGGGTGGCATCTCTTCCTTCATGGTTTGGATCAATTCCGACGATCTCTTGGTCATCCTTATCTCCCCATACTCCTCCAACTTCCTTTTGTTGGAGAGTATTTCCTTCAAAAACTTGCCATATGCCGGCATTCCTAAAATGGCATCCATGAACGGAATGTTAATATGTAACTTGGACATTAGTTCAAGGAACTTACCAAAGTGATTGTCTAAACGAGCTCTTGCTCTTGATTGTGGGAATGGTAGTGGTGGCTTGTATGGAGGCGGTGCCACATAGGTTGGCTCTACATCTTTGCTCTTGCCTCCATCTTCTTGCTTTCTTTCCTCTTCTACCACTACTTGCTTTCCCTTAGCTTGGTCCTTGGGCAAAGGATCCTTCATATTCAACCCACTCCTTGTTGTGATAGCCAACACTTGGCCTCTTGGGTTGTCTTCGGTTCTTCCAGGAAGCTTTCCCGGATCTCTATGTGCTTCACCCGCCTTTTGAAAGACTTGTGCTTCCAAGACCTTTTGAGCTTTAGAAATTGAAGTCACGGTGCTCTCAAGTCCACTCAATCTTCCTAGCAATTGTTCAAACATGACTTCGGTCCTATCCTTTGAAGGTTGAGAAAAACCGGGTGGAGGTTCTTGTGAAGCTCTTTGTGGTGGAGTTGTGCTTGTGGAGGCGGGAGGGTTCAAGGCTCCATCCGGGTTAGAGTAAGAAAATCCGGGATGGTTGTGGTTGGGCCGGTAATTGTTGAATTGCCGGTTGTTGTTGAAATTTCTTGGGCCTTGGTAATTGTTGAAGTTGCCCCTTCCCATATAATTCACATCTTCCTCCTTGGAAGACAAGTTAGCTTGTGGAAGCACTTGAGGAGTTGCTTGGCTCTTCAAGGTTGTAGTACACAACTCTCTCAAGGATTTCAACTCATTGTTGATGGCGTCAAGCTTGAAATTGCTCATGGTGACTTCGCTCACCTCATATGCTCCCGCCTTTCTTCCTTCACTCTTCCTATGAGAGTACTTCTCAATCACTAGAGCTTGCTTCTCCACAAACTCCCAAGCATCATCTACATGTTTCTCCATAAATGTCCCACCGGAAAGAGATTGAAGCTTGAATTGGCTATCTTCATCAAGTCCCTTGAAATAGATCTCCAATAGCTCAATTTTCGGTATGCCATGGTGTGGACAATCTAGGAGAAGGTCTTTGAATCTCTCCCAAGACTTGAACAAACTTTCTCTATCCCTCATCACGAAGGCATTGATCTTCCCTCTTAATTCGGTGGTCTTGGAAGGTGGGAAGAACTTGGTCAAGAACTCGGTTGTCATCTCCTCCCAAGTACCAACTCGCCCTTGTGGAATAGATTGATACCAAGCCAAGGCTTTATCCTTAAGAGAGAAGGAAAAAGCCCTAAGCTTATGGTTGTTGCTCTCCAATCTTGGCGGCCTAAGAGTCTCCATCAAAATCTCGTAGTTCATCAAATGTTGGTGAGGAGACTCTCCTTCCATCCCTCCAAATTGATTGTGCCGGATCATTTGTAGAACTTGAGGGCGGAGCTCATAGTTGTGGGTTGCGGGATCTCCTAGATTCACACCCGGTCGGTGTGCTCTTTGTGCTGGATCCATACGTCTCCCTAGGGTTTGTGGCTCCTCAATAGCAATGGGAACAACCCTAACATTGGCCGCCAGCTGCGGTTGTGGTGGAGGAGGTGGAGGTTGTCGGCGATTAAGCTCTCCTTGAACAAGGGCTTGCCTAATCTCCTCAATCTCCCTCCTTGTTTCCTCTTGCCTCTCATTGGCAAGTCTCCTTTCTTCCTCCAAGAGCTCATCTCTTAGCCTTATTTTCTCTAAGGCTTCATCCAACTCAGCTTGAAGATTTCTACCGGCCATCTCTTTCTCTTTTCGGATGTTCCTGGATCTAGATCGAAGGGTTTTCTCCGGTTCGGGATCGAATGGAGCTAAATCCTTGCCACGAGATCTTCGCATACACCTAAAAGAGTAATAGATGTCCTGAAAAGCAAAGACACCAACCAAAGAGAGATCAAAAGCAACAAGAAAGATCTACACTAGAAACAATCACAAAATAGACTCAATCTAGACCTAGTCCCCGGCAACGGCGCCAAAAACTTGTTACGCTAAAAAGTGTGCACGCAATAAGCCTTAAATTTATACTCGTTATATTTATCCTAACTTCTAGCGCACCCGCAGTGTACGGGACGTTTGTAGTATGGATAGTATTCCGAGGTCGAACACAAAGACTAAGGTGAAATTGATTTGGTTTTGTGATTAAGTTTAGTGAAGGTCTAAGGTTAGAAAAGGAGGAAACAAAGAAATGAAAATCTCAATTGTTTTTGGTCAGTTTTTGGTGATCAATCAAAGATCACAATTCATGCAAAGTAAACAATCAAACTAAACTAAAAATCAGCACAAATGAACAAACCAAACGAGATAATGATCAAGTAAAGAAAAGACGGATTCTAGGGGTCGGAAGTTCCGGTTATGGCATAGAACTCAAGTTATCTATTCATTATTTGGATTAACTATGATATGGTGGGACTAAGTGTATCCAATTTGGGATCAATTACCGGGTAGGGCTCATGGTCCAACTAGTCCACACCTAAGGTCTCATTACCGGGTAAGTCTCTAAGAACCTAAGGATAGGAATTCTACACAAACCGGATTGTTAATTAGGGATCTAACCTATCCTTACCGGTTAAGTCTTGGAAAGGGAAGTCCTAAGCAACTATCCTAGCACATCTAATCCAATGGCGGCTTATTAGGCTCACCACTACCTAAGGTTTGCTATTTTAGATTCTAAGGGCAAGGATTACCGGGTAAGTCTCTCCTAACACTTAGTCACTACACTAGGTCACCCTAGGGTAGGTTAAACTCAACAAACACTTAGGGTTTCAACATTTTATGGGTCTAAGGTAAGGTCCTTCGAACCAGGAAGAATCACGGTTTGTTCTACCGAAACCACGGCCGTGGTTGTTCAAGAACTACCCGTGATTTCTTACAGGAACTACGTTCATAAGCAAAAGTCATCCAAAGGTAAATCTAAGTCCGTCCTATCATAGCTCTAGCCATAACCATCCTTTCCTTACCCTAGAACCACATCAATTTAGCCTACAACATTCATAATGGAAATCGAGACAAACAAACATAAAATCAAAACATCCATTGCAAGATAATGAAAGAAGAGAGATGAACAAGTGAACTTAATTCAAAACTAAGCTGAAGATTAGAATAGAGCCACTTACAACCCTTCCAAAAGAAGGTTCAAAGATTCATACAATCTCTAGAAAACGAAATCTGAAATACAAGAAAGCTATGGTGTGTGTTCTTCTCCTCCTCTTCAATGGAGCTCTTCTTCTTCTCTTTGACACTTTCCTTCCTAGAAAAACTTCTTGTTTTTGAGAATATATTTGTTAGAGAGAAATGGATAATGGATGAGCTGCTCCCAAAACTACCCAGCTGCCTTAAACAACCCATGAAGGACCACTTTTATAATAAATCTTGCATGAGCTGGCCATGAGAGTCGTGGCACAGCTGTCACGAGAATCTGGCAAAATCCACGGTCATTTCCACGGCCGTGGTTCATCAGAGAACCGTGATTTTATGCAGAAACTTTGCCTTGGATCATTAAGCTGTGATTTGGTGCATGGCTAGTGTTGGTAAGGCTCCATGAGTCCTCCTCAGCCCTTGGCTTGTGTCCTAATGAGTCCGAGGGTGTGTCATCTAAATGAACGATCCTCAAACGCATCGTTTAAGCTCCTAAACTTCCCGAAATACCTACAAAACGCGCACAAGTCCGTGTAGACGTCTATCACGACAAAATACGTGAATTGGGTGCAAAACGTCTTAAACTAATGCTAGATCATGCACGAATGAGCGAGAATTCTATCTAAATGTACACCTAAAACTATGTTATAAATCGTGTTATCAGAAGGTTAGTTCTATCCCTTTGGGTGGTGTGATGGTTTGAGATTATACTTCCTTTCCTTAGTACCTTGAGATTTACCCGGTAAGAGGATCTTTGGTTTGGGATAGTGTGTAGTGAGACTTACCCGGTGATCTATTCCCACCTTAGAAACACCTTCTCTTTACAAACCTCAGCTTTGTCCACGTTATCCTTTGAGATCTTGAGTCGGAACCACAACTGGATGCTTTGACCTCTAGAATCTGCATTTTCTTTATCTGATTATTACATCATCTTTGATATCTTTGCTTTGTTGCTTGTTTTTTATTGACAACCTGAATTACCGTGCTTTGTTTCACCATAGTCCTTGTGTTCGACCCTGGAGTATTTGCTGTTATTACAATTAATCCGTACACTGCGGGTTTGCATATTGTTTCAGGCTTATATTTTAGGTTATAAATTTAAAGCTATATCGTTCAATATACACACACGTCTGAGAGCGAACAAGTTTTTGGCACCGTTGCAGGGGACATTGTCAAGACAAAGTCGGTTTCGGTTATCTTTTAGGGTTGTTGCTATTAATTAATTTACTTGAGTGATTTCATAGGATCTTTCCTTAGGTTTATGTGAAGAACTCGTGCTGGAAAGGAAAATTTTCCTTACGATCCCGAACCAGAAAAGACATACAAAAGGAGATTGAAAGATGATAAGACGGCCGATCAAGATAATCGAGATCTTGAAGCTGAATTGAATGAGGCATTACAACAATTTCGCCTTAGTAAAGAAGAATTGCAGAGAGAAAGAGACGAGACTCGTGCAAGAACTAAAGATATTCAAGCTGATATGGTCGCTCTACGAGCTTAGATTCAACCTCGACCGGTCCTAGTTGCTCGACCGAGGCAGGATCCAGCCCTAGTTGCACCGGCCGAGATACACCTACCACCTCGGATTCCGGCTATGGTTGACCGAGGTGATCTTTTTGTTGGAGCTCCGCAAACTCTAGGTCAAAGGATGGACCCGAATCAGGAAGTGCGGCGTCCAAGAGTTAATCTAGGAGATCCAGCTGAGCATGATTATGAAATTAGACCTCAAGTTCTAACTATGATTCGACAATGTCAATTTGGAGGCATGGAAAAAGAATCTCCACATCAACAGATTCAAAACTATGAGATTCTTATGGAGACTTTGAGACAATTAAGAGTGGAGAACAACAACTACAAGCTAAGGCCTTTCTACTTCTCTTTGAAAGAGAAGGTGTTAGCTTGGTATCAATCCCTTCCAGCTGGAAGAGTTAACACATCGGAAGAGATGACTACGGAGTTTCTTACTAAGTTCTCTTCCCCATCAAAGACCGTTGAATTGAGGGGTAAGATCAATACTTTTGTTATGAAAGATAAACAAATTTTGTTCAAGTCATGGGAAAGATTCAAGGACCTTCTATTAGATTGCCCCTACCATGAGATTCCAAAGATCGAGTTGCTAGAGATTTATTTCAAGGGGTTGGATGAGGAAACTGATACGCCCCCGGATGGCGATGCCATCCGGGTTTCCGGCTAGAAGGACCCGCATATTTTGAAGACCGTTATTATTACTCGGCTATTTAATAATAAGTCTTTTTGTATTCGGAACTTTAATTTCGGAACTTAATTCCGTGAATTAAATTCGGACCTTTCATATTTTAGGCTTTTCATATTCGGAACTTAATTCCGACTTTAATTCCGTCATTTATGTTAAGACTCTTTGTATGGCCTCCATCCACTATATAAGGATGGCTTGGCTCATTTGTAAAGATATGTCTAAGTTGAATCCAAGTGTTGAGAAGGAAAACCCTCTTACTTGGAATAGGCATCACTTCTCCTTCAATCCCCTTAAAGTTCTTATCTTGGATCTAGTCTTTGATCCAAGCCTTCATACTCGAGGATCCTTTTGAAGGATCAACTTCCGCCACCCAAATCCTACATTTGATCCAATACGAACAATCAAGAAGGAGTAGTTGAAGTTTCTCCTCGATCTAGATCGCCCTTATTGAAGTCAGTTGGCAATGTAAAGACAAACCTCGGATCATACGACTCGGATTTGTATTCCATCAACATGATTGTGCCGTTGTCGGAGTCGATGATTTCTTCTTTCTCAATGAGGGCTTCATCTTTGTCATCTTGAAAGTACTCTCCACATAGCGGATTGACAAGATGAATTGGAATAATCGGGGATACCTCCGGAATAATGATTTCTTCCTTGGCCTCTTCTAATGGATCATCACACAACGGTTCTTCTTGTTGGGCGGCCGTCATGAGGGAGGTCATTTGTGCCTCAAAGCTTCTATCTCATGCTTTAAAGCGACATTCTCTTTGGCTAAGACGGCAACATGTTGTCGGTGTTCTTGTGGATACCCATGGATGCTCTCTTTAGGCCTTGGTGTATTTGGAGGAGGCAACCACTCCTCTTGGAGACTAGGACGCCGTCGGTGGGGCCTTGGTAGGTCCGGAGGATTTGGAGGAGGCAACCACTCCTCATCCTCAAAGTATTCTCTCCGTTGGTACTTCCGGGTGGTTTGCTTGGCCTTCGGTGGATATGGAGGAGGTAACCATTCTTCATCCTCATCATAAGAATCAGAATCGTCATAGAACATGATGAACGATGAAGAACACTTGAAGAACGGTTGAAGATCTTTGAAGAACGGTTGAAGATCTTCGAAGAACACCGAAGAATTGTTGAAGATCTTCGAAGAACGCCGAAGAACAGTTGAAGATCTTCGAAGAACACCAAAGAACGCTTGAAGATATTCAATGAACACCAAAGAGAGAACAAAATTTGTGAAGAACAATCAAGAACACAAGTAAAGAACTTGACCTCGATCCCGAGCTCTGATACCAATGATATAAATATGGGGCGATCTAGATCGAGGAGAAACTTCAACTACTTCTTCTTGATCGTTCGAGCTGGATCAAACATAGAGTTTGGGTGGCGGAAGCGTTGGTGGCGGAAGCGTTTAGTTGATCCTTCAAAAGGATCCTCGAGTATGAAGGCTTGGATCAAAGACTAGATCCAAGATAAGAACTTTAAGGGGATTGAAGGAGAAGTGATGCCTATTCCAAGTAAGAGGGTTTTCCTTCTCAACACTTGGATTCAACTTAGACATATCTTTACAAATGAGTCAAGCCATCCTTATATAGTGGATGGAGGCCATACAAAGAGTCTTAACATAAATGACGGAATTAAAGTCGGAATTAAGTTCCGAATATGAAAAGCCTAAAATATGAAAGGTCGGAATTTAATTCAAACTTCAATCACTTTCCGCTTGAGCTTTTATGGATGAAGATTGGGAGTTTATTAAGAAGCAAGCTTTACACATTAAGAAATAGTCTCATCAAAGAGTTGAAGATGGAGCGAGATGAGTTAGCTTTCCGGATACAAGTCTTACAAATTCAAGTGCTACTCAACTCACCACGCTCAACAATGAAGTCAAGGCATTGAAGGAGCTTTTGTTAGCTCAAACTAAAAAGGAGCAAGATGTTGGATATGTAGGAAGAGGAAACTATCAAGGACCGTGGAACAACAACAATTACAACAACAACAACAGCAACAACAACAACAATTTCAACAACAATAGAGATCAAATCAACAAAATCCCGGTAACCCTTATTCTCATGCTGAAAATGCTTTTAACCCCCCTTCTTCTTCTTCTACTCCATTGAGGAGCCAGGAGCCGTCATCAAGCTCATCCAAGCCACCCAAGGAGAAGCCGGACGCTGTGTTGGAGGCTATTTTGATAAATCTCAACGCTATGGAGACTTCTATGAACTCGTTTTTGAAGGCACAAAACGCCTTAGAACAACAACTTTTTAACAAGGCTAATGAAGCACCAAGAGATCCTGGTAAACTTCCACGAAGGACAGAGAACAACCCAAAAGGACAAGTCATGGCAATCATAGCACGTAGTGGATTGAAGACTGCAGATCCAGTACCTCGGTCGGACCACGACCAAACGAGGAACATCTCGGTCGAGGTGCCAACTGAGATGGAGCCCCAGAAAGCGAAAGAAAAAGCTGATGTTTATGTTCCACCACCTGCTTATAAACCACCACTCCTGTTCCCTCGGTCTAGGGAACGGGCACATCTAGACAAGCACTTTGGTAAATTTCTTGACCTTATAAATAAGCTACATATTAACATCCCTTTCACTGATGCTATCCTAGGAATGTCCGCCTATGAGAAGTTTCTGAAACAGATCTTGTCAAGGAAGATAAAGCTGGAAGACTTTGGAGAAGTACAGATGACCTCTAGATTTTCGGAGCTCATTCAAATCATGAAGGAGAAGATGCCACCTAAGTTGAGAGATCCCGGTTCATTTTGCATTCTCATCCAAGTTGGGAATGTGACTTATGATGTGCTTTGCGATCTAGGAGCTAGTGTGAGCATCATTCCTCTAGCACTTTGTGAGAGATCGGCCTTGGAATTCCTAAGCCCGTGAAGATGACGTTATACATGGTGGATCGCTCCATTACCCGTCCCGTTGGAATCTTAGAGGACGTTCCCGTTAAGCTAGGTAATTTCTATATGCCTATAGACTTTGTTATGTTGGACATTCCCGCATATTATCCCATTCCTATCATTCTCGGAAGACCATTTCTAGCAGCACCGGGTTGCAACGTTGATTGTAAGAACGCCAAGTTGAAATTCAACACTAGTGGCGATGATGTGGAGTTTGCACTCTTGGCTACAATGAAGGGAGAGCCTTTGGAAGACGATATCTTCAACATCTATGATGAAGAAGATTCTCGAGAATTGGTGAGCTCTATCCTTATTAAAGATCCTCTTGAGAAAGTTTTGAGTTTTAGTATGATGGAGGAAGGAATAGATGTTTTGTGTGATGTAGATGTGCGAAGCTTATAAGCATTGGAAGCAGATCCAGGAGCTAGATTCGATAAACAGATTCAGGAGAAGAAAAGCACGTTAGGTTTCGGTCCCAGTTCCAGTACCTCGACCGAGACAGTTTCCGGAGCAAGCGAGGTGATCATCTTTGAAGAATACCTCGGTCCACCATCTCGAACCACGACCGAGACAGCAAGCGAGATGAAGTCAACTGAGACTCACATCAGTCCAACACTTCGATCTAAGTCCTCTTCACTAGAGAGAGAAGGTATAGATCCACCACTGAAAGCACCCCCTGTCTTAGAACTTAAACCACTCCCAACTCACTTGAGGTATGCTTTCCTTGGTCCGGATTCTACTTATCCCGTCATTGTTATTGCTTCTATTTTTGAAGATGAGTTGTCTAAGTTGATGCATGTGATAAGGAATCATAGAAAGGCTTTGGGTTACACTATTAATGATCTTGTTGGAATTAAGCCTTCTCTTTGTATGCATAAGATACTAATGGAAGATGATCACAAGACTTCACGGGAACCTCAAAGACGGTAAAATCCGATCATGAAAGAGGTTGTGAAGAAGGAGATTCTTAAGATACTTGATGCAGGTATCATATTTCCCATATCGGATAGCAAATGGGTGAGTCCGGTGCATGTAGTTCCAAAAAAGGGTGGGATGACCGTTGTGACAAACAAGAACGACGAGTTGATTCCTACTAGGACCATTACGGGCTAGAGGATGTGCATTGACTATAGGAAGCTGAATTTGGCCACAAGAAAGGACCATTTCCCTCTTCCATTCATCAACCAAATGCTTGAACGGTTAGCCCAACACTCCAATTATTGCTATTTAGAGGTTATAGTGGCTTCTTTCAGATTCCTATCCATCCGGATGATCAAGAGAAGACAACTTTCACTTGTCCATGGGGGACATTTGCTTATCGGAGGATGCCATTCGGATTGTGTAACGCACCTACTACTTTTCAGCGTTGTATGATGGCTATCTTCTCCGAGTATATTGAGGAGATAATGGAGGTATTCATGGATGATTTTTCGGTATATGGTTCCTCTTTTGATAACTGTTTGGCCAACCTTTCTCTAGTGTTACAACGTTTTGAATACACTAATCTTGTTTTGAATTGGGAGAAGTGTCACTTCATGGTTAGCGAAAGAATTGTTCTAGGACACCTCGTTTCCAACCGAGGTAGCGAGGTCGATCGAGCAAAGATTGAAACTATTGAGAAACTTCATCCCTCTTGTTCTATTAAAGGTGTGCAGAGTTTTCTTGGGCACGCAGGTTTCTACAGGAGGTTCATCAAGGATTTCTCTAAAATCTCTAAACCGCTCACTAATCTTTTGAATAAGAATGCCTTGATGCTTTTTACAGGATAAAGGAAGCATTGATTACCGCTCTCATCATTCAACTACCTGATTGAAACTTACCCTTTGAGATCATGTGTGATGCTAGTGATGTGGCCGTAGGAGCGGTACTTGGACAAAAGAAGGATGGCCGGACCAACGCCATTTACTACGATAGCAAGACGCTAGATGAAGCTCAACTGATCTATGCCACTACCGAGAAGGAGCTATTGGCAGTTGTTTATGCATTTGAGAAGTTTCGCTCTAACTTAGTGGGAGCGAAAGTTATTGTTTACACTGATCATGCAACTATTCGATACTTGTTGGCTAAGAAAGATGCAAAGCCGCGCCTTATTCGTTGGATTCTCTTGCCTCAAGAGTTTGACCTAGAGATTCGCGATAAGAAGGGATCCGAGAATTCCGTAGCGGATCACCTCATCCGGCTACCACCAATCCCGCTCGAGAAGGATGATCTACCCATTGATGACTCATTTCCCAATGAGCACTTGCATTTTTTGGAGTATTGGGCGGAACCTCTTGTCTTTCCCATGGTGCAGTTGAAGTATAGGGTGAGGCCACCTTACACCTTGTTTGAGGATGATGTACGGTCCAGCTAGCGACCTTAAACCAAGCGCTTCTTGGGAGGCAACCCAACGTATTGGTTTCTTTTTCCTTTTTCTAGTTTAGATTAGATAGTTTGCCTTGTGTTTTGTGTGTCCTCCTAGACAGGAATCAGGTACTCTCTAAGAAGAAATTACAACTTAGGAGCTACATGGAAGGACTGACGTTCGAGAAAAGGAGTTGTTAGAGTGCCTCGATCAAAGTGTTCTCCTTCAACCGAGGTGCCTAGGTCTGACATCCACCTCGCTCTGACACCTCGGTCCCACCAGGAACACCTCGACGGAGGTGAAATCAAATTCAGCGAGGGGTATAAAAGGGGTTCGATATTTCTCTCTCCACTCACTTTTCCTCTCTTCGCTCTCCTCGACCGCGGCGTCCCTCCTCGCTCAAATTTTCGATTCTTGCTTGTTTTCGAAGATTTTTGGCTCCAAATCATCAGGAGAAGTACGAGAATCAGTTCCAAAGCAACAAACATCACAAAGATCGACTCGAATCTACAAATTTTTGGGTATTTCATCAAAAACCCTAACTTGCTTCTTTCTCTTCGATTCTGCATAGATCTGGCTTTGGTTGCCACAAATTATTGTTGAGAAGAGTATAAGTACCCCTTAGGAAGAAATTGGTAGTGTTTTGGGGGGAAAAAGCTTGCATTTTCTGGATTTCATCTCGCCCAGCCCTTCGCCTCGGTTGACCCTTCTACGTCTCGGCCGAGATGTTCTTGATCCGACCGAGGTGAATTTCAGCTATGAGCAGTTCAAGGAGATCTGATCGTCAGTTGGCCCTGAGAGATAGGTCTAGCAGTTCACACCACTCTTCCCCTTCTTCTTCTTCTTCTCAGTCTACCATCCCGGTGATCCACGAGCGATTCCAGCGGGATTTTGATAGGATATGTGGGAGACCCATTGTTGCCCCACATTTTGTGGATGTGGATGACTGCGAGTGCCTTCACGTGCTGGAGGACTTGAAGAAGATGATATCTATGGTTGGCCTTGAGCATTTCATGGCCATATAAGCACCGACTTATCTGGAGCCGACTTTTGAGTTCTTGAGCTCAGTTACCTACATACCCAAGCGTAGAGGAATCAAGTACCAGCTAGTGAACAGGAATTACGTCGTTCCCTTAGAATAGTTTGGGGAGATTTTTGGATTCCTGACCCCCACAACGACAAACTTTGCTTCTAGAGCACATGCTCAGAGTTTCTGGAGGGAGATAGCTCATGTGACTGATCACCGTGATAGATGGAAGCCCGGATATTCACGGGAGCGGATCATCTTTCACCTTGCCTTCCGCCTAGCTCACAAGATCTTTAGTGAGATGCTTCTGGCGCGTACTAAGACGCCCCAGAAGGTCCGACAGGGTGAGCTCTTTAGTTTGTTTTGTATGGTTACAAGAGGGGAGGGTTCTAGACTTTGTTGCCCTGCTAGCAGAGGATCTTCACGGGATCAAGGGGAAGGCAAAGGGAGACATTTGTTGCGGTGGGTTGGTTACCCACATTTCTACTTCTATGGGTTTGGACTTATTTGCATGTAAATTGGTTGCGGCTCCAAAGCCACAGGATTTGCAAGAGATGATCACACGGCGTATACTCGTTCCCCGTGGTCTTGGCACACCTTACGTTGCCATGCCATGGGAAACGTAGTTTCCTCAGGGCATTCTCTAGTCATCCTAGCTCTCAGTTTATAATCATCAGTACTGGTCTGCTATTTGGTTCCCGTATATGTAGGAGGATGCTACTAGAGAGGCAGCTGATAAAGATGATGATGGCTACGGATGAGCTGATGCCATGGATACGGGTACTGATACCGGTACTGATACCGGCAGGCCTAGTATTCCCACCGTTGACCTTGATGAAGAGGCCACAGAGGACGAGAGAGAGGCGCTTGCACCTCCAGCTGACATGCATCCACCACCTCAACAGCGAGCTTGTCGTCGTAGAGATCCCGAGGCGCATCAGCGGATCGATCATCTGACGAGACATATGATAGATTCTTACGCCGCCTTGATAGTATATGTCACCCAGCGTTTCGATGCCCATACCAAATCTATTAAGGGATGGACGCATCAGATGGAGGAGAGTCAACACTTCACGTAACGGATGATGAAGGTGCAGTTCCAGCAGGTTATGGGCTACCCATTCGATCCATTCCAGTTCCCCTACATTCCACCACCACCGCCAACTGACGAAGATTGAGCGCTTCATTGATTTATTTTCTATTTATTATTCAGTTCAGCTTTATCGGGTGAGTACTTGTTTCTCATAACTTATATTTGACCCGTTGGGACAAGTCCCAAGTATGGGGTATTTGTATTATTTGACCTACTTGTTATGATTGTATGACTCTTGTTGGATATTATCGTTATTTGGCTTCATGTGCTTATGTGTCATTACATGCATTGCATACAGGTTTCTATTTGAGAAAAACGTCAAAAACCAGTTTGAAATTTTTTTGGCTTGACTGAGAAGTTATTGACCAAACGAGGTTGTAAAACCGAGACACATCTCGGTTGAATACCTCGGATAACGTCAGATCACCTCGACCGAGAAGGGTTTTAACTGTAAAGATTTTCGAAACGTTATGTGCTTCTATTCTGGACATGACCTCGATGAAAATATTTGTATGCAGATTGACTTTATAATCTTTATATGCTCGAAAGGTTTTGTTGATAAATGCTTTGTTTGAAATTCTAGCATGTTTAATACTTTGTTTTTATCAAAATGATATTGAATTTGAAGGTTGACACCACATTATGAGTTCTCTCACATTCTTCTTGGGATGATTAAGGCACTTCATTCTCTTCTTCTTCTTCTTGACCATGCTTTAGCCCCTCATATACATATTTGCCTCCCTTTACCTATCCGGGAATTTGGATGCAGTTGATGAAAAGCGTGTGAAGTGAAGTTGAGATCTTGGCTGAAAGTGTTAGAAAAAAAAAATAGGTTTGGGGACATTGATCTTGATGATGAGTAACTCGGCACCATTCACAAAGCTGGACGTTTGTGTCTTGCCAAAGTCGGATTGATCGATAGTCCTAACGGGTCATGGTATGTGCATCAAGGGTTTGAGGCATCTCGAGAAATTGATGATTGCTGATCTCCTATGCTTCGGTTATTGTGCACCTCTGTCTATGTTCCCAAAAAGTAAAGTAAAAGTGAAAATAAGCAAAGCTTATTGGTGGAAGATGTTGTGATTAAAAAAAGTGAAAGTAAGATCTTATTCCCGGATTCTAGCACCACACTATCCTATATACATCCCACCCTGGCACGTTTCTTGACCTCTTTAGGAAGCCCTTGAGTATGATGATTAACTTGGTGGTTTAAAATGGATTATACATGATTGATTTCGATAAATATGATTTATTATACATTCTATGATTTTATGTAAAGATGAACAACTTTCTTATATTTATAAAATGTTTTGACCATGTTTTGATTTTATTTGCCATGAATCATTCTCTTAGGGTGATCTATGAATGGAGCGCACCACCAAAAGATTTTGAAATGTTTTTCATTGATCTTTTTGAAAACTTATAATCCATTCTATGTTGTATCTAAGATTTGGATCTTTCTTGGGGACAAGCAAGAGACAAGTATGGGGTATTTTGATAGGATGTATTATAGTCTATATTTTGGGATTGGTTTAGACGTTTTATCTTCATATATCTGCATGTATGGATGTATATCATTTGATCATTATGTTGTATTGTTTAGCTTTTCAAGAATCAAGGTCTACACATAGTTTTGTTATGATTGTAGGGAAAATAACATGTTTTGGAGCGATATGGAGCTAAGGGAGCTAAGGAGTCATTGGAGCTACATTATGGAGCATTGAGGAGCTACAAGAAAGGCTTAGGAACCATGGAAGTTGGACAGAAGATTGGTTTTGGACCAGATTAGAGAGATTTACACGTAGCCGAGGATCACCTCGGATGGCTACAGTGTCACCTTGACCGAGATGATCTTTCCGTTGGGCTGGAGATATTTTATTCTTGGCTGAAGATATTTTATTTTTGGCAAGTGATTCTCCTATATATTGGGATGGATTTTCTGGATGGAAGCATGTCTTAGAGATGGAAGTTGAAGGAAGTTGGAAGATTGAAGATAATCCAAGGAAGGAAGGAAGGAAGTTGGTTTTGAAGATAAAGTTGAAGGTTTTGAAGGAAGTTGTAATGTTTTCTTAGATTGTTTGATTGTTGTCTTTTGATTTGTGATTGAGGAATGCAGTTTGATTGTTTGATTGATTGCTTGATTGAGTTATTGAGACCTTTATGTTAAGGTTTTCTTGTTTGAATATTGATTCCCTTTTCATAAATTTGATTATTGTTATCATGATGATTATTGGCTAAGCTCTTTGTGTGATTCTAGGGTGATTGACTGAAAGTTGTGGGAAAGACGATGAAAGAATGAGCCTTTACCCCAACGGACCCTGAAAGCTTGAGCCTTACCTTAACCGAACCTCACCTCGATCAGTTTGTAGAACATCTCGACCGAGATGGAACATGAACTGAACAAGGTGTTCCTTTTCCTGATCCTTATCTGAGTTGAGTTTTCAGTTTGTCAAATCTTATCCTTGTTATACCTTTCCTGGCCCATACTCAAGCCTAGGATGAGACTTACCCGGTGATTCCTTTGCTTGTATACCCAAGATCATGAGTGTTAGGAAATAAAGGTTTATCCTTTATTAGGGTTTGAGTGTGCCTTCATCCCATCTTTGAGAGTTAGCTTGAGACTTACGCGGTGAAGGTTAGTTCTATCCCCTTGGGTGGTGTGATAGTTTGCGATTATAGTTCCTTTCCTTAGTACCTTGAGACTTACCCGGTGAGAGGATTTTTGGTTTGAGATAGTGAGTAGTGAGCCTTACCCGGTGATCTATTCTCACCTTAGAAACACCTTCCCTTTACAAACCTCAGCTTTGTCCACGTTATCCTTTGAGATCTTGAGTCGGAACCATAACTGGATGCTTTGACATCTAGAATCTACATTTTCTTTATTTGATTATTACATCATCTTTGATATCTTTGCTTTGTTGCTTGTTTTTTATTGACAACTTGAATTACCGTGCTTTGATTTACCATAGTCGTTGTGTTCGACCCTGGAGTATTTGTTGTTATTACAATTGATCCGTACACTATGAGTTCACATATTGTTTCAGGCTTATATTTTAGGTTATAAATTTAAAGCTTTATCGTTCACCATACACAAACGTCTGAGAGCGAACACTAAGGGTTAGAAAGGGTTATCAAAGGTAGGATTTAGGCAATCTTTAACTTTGGATAAAGGAAAAAGCGAAACGATCAAAATAGAGGAAACCACGGGCAAATCTTAGGAAACCACGGTCGTGGTTCTTGAAGAACAGGCCGTGGAAAGCCTCGTTCGAGGGTTTCGTCTCACAACTCTCAAGGTCCGATTTGTTAAGGCTCAATCTGTCATCATCTATACCACAACCATCAACCCTTCACCCTAGAATCGCAGAAGGGTTTATCTAACAATCATCATCATATTCAAATATAGATTAAGAAGGAAAATCAAGAATGGCATTCAACCAATAAGAACACAAAGATGAATAATGATATCTCAAGAATCAATCTTCCAAAAATCAAATAATTGGATCAAACAATGTATAATCCTAGAATATGCATTCTCTAAGACAATAAAATTAGGTCTCTAGCATAGAGAAATCCGAAGTATGGATGTGAATCCAAATGTGATGTGTTATTTCCGTCAAAATGCGGTCAAAACGAGCTCCTCAAAAATGCAGCTGTCAACCTCCTTTTATAAGATAAAATTAGGTCTCAAGGCTTCTTCCTTTCTTGTTGACGTGGCAATAACAGAGCGGTCTTTTCCGAAGAAAACCACCGGTGACATCATCAAAACCACGCCCGTGGTTCCTCCCATGGCGACCCTCGACCTTCCTTTCCACGTGTGAAATTCAAAGAATTATCAAAATCCCGGCCGTTGAACTTCCTTCTTGGTCGTGGTTTCTCCTTTTCGATGCTTTTCTCATTTACTTCACTTCATACTCCTTCCTATGATGTTTCAATGCTTCCCAATGAACTCCACATCAACCAATATTCTGTAAGCGCTTCCTTTCTACTCAAATTCAGTGCCAATTCACCTAAAATCACAACAAAGCTTGTGTAGATCTCGATTCCAAGATAATAGGTGAATATGCTCAATAAGTGTTATGAATGTATGTCCATGTGCTCAAAAGAAAGGGAAAAACTACCTATATTCACATCTAAACTACTTCATATTTCATGATATCATAATGTGATAGTGAAAGGTGCACCTCTACAATATCTAGCGATAGTCGCTCCACACAAGCATCAGATATAAACGATTGGGTAGCACCCGTATCAAATAAAACTCTAACAGACATGCCATGAATCAGGATGGTACCTGTAGTCGCCGGTGGTACCGGATCCCGGGTGTTCCTCATCTCAAACACCCTAGCATGCGAACCTCTTGCCTCTATAGTACCTCCACTATGCCCTCAACCCCCACTCGTACCTGGTGCGAAACCTTGTGGAGTGGACTGCCTAGAGGCTTTGTACTACTGCTTCCCTTGAGTGGGATATGGCGCTGGTCTCTGTCCACCACTCTATTCTCCCGTAGGGGATGATCCCTGTTGTGAGGGAGCCTTGCCCTGACGGCAAAAAGCTAGCTCGATGACCCATCTTACCGCCGGTGAAGCAAGTCACTAGCGGTCTCCTGCAAGTAGGCCTAATGTGACCCCTCTCTCCATAGTTATAGCATTGTCGCTCACCCTCAGGAAGCGGTGCCGACGATCTAGAACTCTGCCTACTACGGGCCGGAACACGTGCATAACATGAAGCTCCTCCTGCACTAGCCTGCCCGGTCTTCTGCCTCTTCTTAGGCCCACCAAACTGTATTGCTCTCCTAGGAACCGGTCGGTTCCTCTCATAAGTTGAGGCTCAATCCTAGTAATCTGTCAAGGAGTCACAACGGAAACCCGTCAGATAGGCGCGAGTAGACTCTAAGTCTCCGAGAGAAGAAATACACATGCTGGTTCGCTGTAGGTGCGACGGGACCAAATAGTGCCAACTCTTCTCTGAACCTCCTAATCGCCACTACCACCGGGACGTCTTCAAACCCAGCCTCAGGAAATCTTGAACTTTATCCCTCCCCAATGACTCAAGGTAGAAACTCTCTCGAACCTGACTCAACAACTGATCCATACTGGTAACTCCATCCCTGACTATCCTCCAGCAGTATCGTGCCTTATCTCGGAATAAAGTCTAAACTACCTCCACCATCTGATCCTCTGGGCAGCGGATTGCCTCTAAGGAAGACTCTACATGGCAGATCCAGTGCTCCACCTCTAGCCCCACCTTCCCGTCGAAAGTGGGTACCCTTTTCTGGTTGAAAGCCTTCAACAAGGAATCCGATTTCGGAGATCTCAACTCATCCCGCCTTTTGTCACCTCCAGCAACAACAAGTAGTGCATCATTCTCCGGTGCAACCATAACCTGGTAAACCCTTTGTTAGACCTTGGCCGATCTCGCAGGCATTGGCGGTGTTGGGGTGGTACTCCAGCCTTGTAAGCTTCCTCAACTCGCTGTACATAATCTTGGCACACAGACGCACAAAGCGATACTCGGTCCGACTCAACAGATGGTGAACTCCGTGCCCCGGACCTAACAACGGTCCTCTCCCTAACCTCAGACATAGCGCTCTTTGCAACATCCTCTATCGGTGTGTCCGCAGCTGGCGAAACTGCAGTGGGCAGGTCCGCAATGGGGATACGTCCTAACCTCTCACTAGCGGAGGTCTACTTCCTCGTCCTCGACCTCGGACGGAAAGAGTCATATCAACATCATCACGTCTAATTGGAGGAAGAAGTGGACGACCTATTCCCCTACCAGCAGTTGTCCCTGTCCTAGTACGTGCCATTTGCACGGGATACATATACTCCAATCAGGTCCGACTAGCGTATATATATATATATATATATATATATATATGTATGTATGTATGTATGTATGTATGTATGTATGTATGTATGTATGTATGTATGTATGTATGTATGTATGTATGTATGTATGTATGTATGTATGTATGTATGTATGTATGTATGTATGTATGTATGTATGTATGTATGTATGTATGTATGTATGTATGTATGTATCTATGTATGTATGTATATACTATGGCATAAGTCCAAAACTATTATGTAAAGGCCAACTACGCTACGCTACCGAGATCTGCGGAGGTGGTGGTTGTTCCCGTACTTCTATCCCAACTGACTATGCGTATGATTTTGAAAACGAAAACCCTTTTTAAAACTCAGACCCCTTTCGGGTTCTGTTTTAGATCGTTCGACCTTTAGAAGAATCCTAGTACCCTTGTTGCCAACCCAAAGCTCTGATAATATATTGTAACACCCCAAATCTCGGACTCGGGGCGCTACGGGCTAGGACCTCATAATGGGTCCCGACCATAGCTCGACAACAATATTACTAGATCTTACAACAAGACACAAACGATAAAAATATAGAAATCCAATGTCAAAGTATGCAATGCCACATAAGGTACCGATACTCAGCCGAGATAAAAAGGTAAACTGAAACCATAAATGATCTATCAAAGTCTACTACAAAAGACAAACAAAACCCAACTCGTCCTATCAACGTACGAGAACCCCAGCTGACCACCTCCTCCGAATCACTCGGTAGCTTCCCTCTCTTGTATCGACATCTAACAACACGGATACAACGTTAGCTAACTATGACATAAAGGAAAGATACTGAAGTACAAACACAAGCAATGAACATAGTAAACATCCATCACGTTATCACAAATATTTGGTTATTATTATCTTCATTAAGTCATCCACCTTATTAATTATGAGTGTGATACAAGAAGTCACGGACTATCGCCTTCGGGCATTATTCAGTTGGAGTGATCAACACATCAGCCCGTATACCATATGGAGTGGACCAGTACCATCCCTGTATATCCAAATCTGGCCCAGTCACGAAGCACCTCCAAGACTCCCTCAGGAGAACTGGACAAGTAATCACTGCCTGTTACTCGTGGGCCAATACATATGTCGGTAAATAAATATATATACTACCTAAGCCACAACACAATATCAAACACCACTCAAGCATCAATCAGTCATGTAATAGAAGCTAAGTAAGTCCTACATACGAACCAGGAATCGACTATCCTTAGCTATCAACACAACTCAATCAGAACTCATTCCTCGAAGCCTGATATAAATCAATGCAAGGTGTTCTACCACAACACAACCATATGAAACTGCATCTAAGCAGTTTCCTATCGAAAGCCATCTCCACGCACTCGGGACACAACCTACAACTAGCCTACTACATGGGATTTACTCATGGTCTGCTAGGCCACTAGCATGATTCTACATCATGCTCAAAAGGTACAAGGAAGGAGGGAAGACATACAACAAGATCACACTTAAGTCGGAAGAACAACTTAAGTGTCTCACTAGAGGAAAACCGTAGCCGCGCTAGTGAAGAGGCGTAGGGGCGACAAAGACATAGCAACCGCACCCGCGGCAAGAGAGACCCGCTGGGGCGGTGAGGTGCGGTCGCGGGGAGCGTAGACGCAGGGGAGACACTAGTGACAGCGAACTCCGTCTTCTCTTCTTCGATCGATCTTCTTTCACCACTACTTCCTGCAACCCATTATAGATCCATGAACGGAGCGAAGGAGGACTTACCCTTATCACGGAACCGAAGTAAGGGCTTCCTCCCGACAAAACCACACGGACGTTTCTCCAAGGCTACTCACTGTAGTTCTGGTGAAGGCGAACAATACAACGTTGATATTGGTGGAATCGGGAAGGAAAGAAGGTGATGAAGGGAGGATGAATAAATGAAGAAGAAGGAAAATAGAAGAGGAAAAAAAGAGGGATTCTCACTTACGTCAAATCTCCAAGGTGAAGAGCTTCAGCAGGACGGCAGGGTTCAAAAGAGGAAAAGAAGAAAGGTAGGGTTTTGGACAATTAAAAAGGTGAAGGGTTTGTAACCGTCGAAGGTTACAAATCAAAACGATGCGGCCCACTGTTTTACCGTCCCGTGGTAAACAGTTGCCGCTCCGTGGGTCGGCGCACCTGAGGCACACCCATGCCCCCCGCAGTCAACGTTCTTGCAGCTCTCTGAGGCTGCTCGTGCGTTTCTTCTACCCAAGACCTAACCTAAGGGCCTCCGAAGAACCGGGTGCTACATTATCATTATCCATAAAACTCAATACCGTAGATGAGGTTTGATGAGCGAGATCTCGAGCTTTATCAACTGAAATAGGGTCCTATATTAATATCATTGATTTACGGGACAAATAATAACATCAAAATGGAAGATGCGTGTTGACATAATGAGAACAAGTCGGCCGACCAACGAGGCTTAATCGACCGACCAACCATTAACAAAAGAAGTAGACTAGTGCGAACAAATAAACGTGAATGCAGTAGATTATGCTCACATCGGCCGACTTCGAGTCCATATAAAGGAGATTTTTGAAAGCATACGAGAAAATTTTGAAAAAGTTGGAAGGAAAATAAAAACGTGAAATTCAAGTTGTACGCACCCCACACTTAAATCTTACATTATTCTCAATGTAAAGAATAAGATAAAAGTAAGGGAATACTCACAAAATGGATTAGGGTTGCCTCCCAATTAGCGCTTATTTTAGGTTATTCAGTTGGACTTGATATTTTCATTTCCTCTTGCTATATGATAACAACAACCTCGAGGGTTGATGGTGTGAGTGATCTATTGGCCATGACGAATAGTTTTAGATTTTTATCAATTTCATCCTTAGTATCCGTGATCCGTCTTATCGTGATCAAGTGACAAAGAATAATGTTTAGTAATTATATGTATATTAATATTTTCCTTACATAATCTTGAGGGAAGGGTACTTTTGGGACCATTAATGTTGAACATGGTAAAAGTTTGTGTCAACCCTGCATTGTTAGTTGCGGCCATATCATGAGTAGGGGAGAAGGGGAGCAAGTAATGTCAAACCTGTTGATTTTTTCGTGATAAGGAGATGATTGATCTCTACGGATCTCAATCAGACCAATTGGTGTGGTGGTCGGCCGATTGTTGCTTAGTTTCCGGACACTTAGTGCTTAGTGGTTGGTCGCTTGGTGCTCCTGATGCAGTAGTATATCCGATCGGTTGATCCAATGTTTCTCATTCTTTGACCTCCTCTACCTCAATGTATATTGTTTCCATTTTTCGTGTTGCAACTTGTGGAATTGGACTATAATAATACTTGTATACATCACCCAATGTTTGTGGCTTTTTGGTCTGATAACAACTTCAATGACTAGTTTGGCATTTTCCGCTGTTCTCGTCCTTTCAATGATGGTTTCAATACGTTGTTTGGAGGCCTTGAGTCTTGCGGTCAATTCCTCCATTTGCTGCCGCACTATATCCTTAGCTTCTTTTACCCAACTTTTCACCTTAGGAGGTGCATATCTAGTTTATATGATTAGATCGAATATTAAAAAGATAATGTGATGATTTGACAAGATTAAGTGTAAAACCAAAATAATAGATTACATAAACAAAATAGAGCAAAAGTAGAGACATCAGTTGACCAAAGATTGAAGGTCGATCGATCGAAGTGAGAACAAAGGAAATGTGAAAGTGAAGATAAAAAGTCACAATGGTGAGAAAACACACACGTCGGTTGATCATTGGAGACTAGTCAGCCGACTACTAGAAGATGACAAGAATATTATTCGTAAAAACTAAAGGAGAATAACATATTTTTCATTTCTAATCCATAATCAGTAATATCGCAAGTAACCAAGTTCGTAGTATCAAAGATAATAGAATAGTTCTAGTATCATCATACCACAACAAACATATCAAATCTCAATTGATAACAACCTAATATGAGTCGTATATATCATTTTATGAGGGAGAAAATTTTTCTCGGCTTTTTTATTTTATAGAATATGAAATAAATCAATAACTCGGCTCTCACATTTTTCAATCAACACCTAGAAGATCAAATAGTATAAAAATGACTCTCCATTATGTATAGAAAAACCCTAAAGTGTCATTATATATATATATATATATATATATATATATATATATATATATATATGTGTGTGAAAAAAATCGGTTTCATGCTGAAAACTCCACATTGATTAAAATGGTTTACAGGTGTTGATGATGGAAGACTTCACACAAATATAGAAGTTGGATATACTAACAATGTATTGATTATATTTCTAGATATTTGGTTGGTTTGAATTTAGTGCAGGTTTTATCTAAATATCAAGGGCCTTGAAGTTGGATTCAAGAACAGAGGAAGAGATCAAGGAAGTTCAAAAGGACGAAATCAAGGGTCATGGAATCTAAGGTGCACAGAACAAGGATTCAAAATAAATTGAAGACCTTCTTTGAAGATTCTGTAACAAGAAGATCTCATCAACCAAAGATCTTATCAACCGAAGGAAGATCTCAACTGAAGAATAGAGAATCTTTTCTAGAAGATTTTCTAAAACAAACGGCAAAAATATCTTCTCTCTCGATTCAACAAAAGACGAGAAGATCAAGGAGTAAAGGACTCGACGTGTTCGTAGGGGCTGAAGACTTGGAACGTCTACTTTATCTCCAAACAAAAAAACGATCTTCATGGAAAAGAAGATTTATCTTCAAACGGTCATATCTACAACGGCTAGAAGACCTTTTCATAGAAGAGTATAAATGAAGATGATGGTCGAAGAAGAAAGATACACAAGCTTACACATGAAAACATCTTTACATCCTCAAGCAACCTAATCATCTTCATTCGTTGTTTTTCTTTCTCTCATTCACGCAATAGCTTTATCCACTTAGATAGAGAAAACACTAGAGCTCCATTGGAAGATCTAAATAGTGTTATACGAGAGTGTGTGTTACTCTGCGAAGTAACTAGGCTATTATAGCTAGGTTTAGAGTTGGAGTTAGATCGTAGCATTGGCTACATTGAGAGAAGAAAGGGATTTCTTCTAGTTTGTATCTAGGACTCTTTGAAGCTGATAATAGATAGTTAGATCCTACGGATAGACCTTGGGACGGAGAGTAGGCTATTTAGAGCCGAACTTCGTAAACATATCCTCGTGTCAATCTTTTCAATTCCGCATCCTATATACTTTATTATGACTAACTTTGTTTTGCAGGAGCAAGAAGTCAAGGCCCTTGAAAAGAGTTTCAAAGCCTTGAAAGCAAAGTTTCACGAGAAGCACAGATTGACATCAAGGCCCTTGAAAGAAGTTTCAAGGCCTTGAGATTTGGTTTGCAAAAAGTTCTCATACTCTATTCAACCCCCCTTCAAGAGTATCATTTATACTATTTATATCACCTACCGGTTCTTCACATGCCCTCGAGGTTTCGCCTTTTCTTGCTGGTGACCAACATCGCCATAATTCTTTTACACTCTTTGAGCGTAAATCAGTCTTGATTTGGTGTTAGTAATTACTATATTCCTAGATTTTTACTATATATTGATCTTCACAGTATTTGTAAGTTAAACCCCATTGCATGAACCACAATCCCCTCTTCTTTTTACACATTTTGCTTAAAAGCCGAACTTTTCAAATAGGTCAATTTGCTAGTCTTTGTGGAATTCAACCCCTTGATTACTAAATAGTGTATTACGAGAGGGAAACCGTACACTTGCGGGTGTTTTGTCAGACATACCACGACCACATCACAGATCTTTAATCTAAAAGATAAAAACGTCCAAGTGGGCAGTCTAAAAGATAGCCTAATAATAAAAGGGATAAATGGAGAAAATAATATTTCGGAACTCGTAAGCATATATGACCACTCGGCCGATTACATGGGAATGAACCATATCACATCGTTTTGGAGAAATGGGCAATGACTCTGACAAATGGTGGAAGTTAGTAGATGGGTGCTTTTGTGGTTGGGTGATCATTTCAAAAATTCGAGTAAATCTTTGTTATTCACTCTTGGATCTCAATTAATCTTGTCTTGACCTTGACTTCCTTCATTGCATGGAGAACCTTAGTGTGTTGAGGACATTCTTCCGCATATGACTCCTTTTTAGCTCTAGAAATTAAAGACCTAAATGCGTACAATAGCATTAACGCACAAGCATATCTCCAAAACACAAAAGGGAAGAAAATCTACCACAACGTAATGCAAAAGTATACTATACGCGCAATGAATGAATAAGCGTGTGGATGGAAACGACGCAAAAATGGATATTATCAATAAACATATGCACTCTCGTGATTAATTCAATTAAGATGAACCTAATCACTAAATGTATGATCAAATCATTAAAACAATGCAGCTTGCTCTCGCATTAAGCATCAAATAGCGTAATCAAACATTCACGAATGAGATATAACACATTAGAAGATCAAGTCATTACTCTCGCTTCTAAACAAGCTTTTAATTCCAACTCTAGCTTTTTAACATTGCATATCATCTAAATGTTTACCTCTTGGTTGAAATTTAGATGAGACACCAGTCAATTGATAGCACTGATCAAGTAATAATCATCTAGGAAGATTAACAATCAAGAATAAACTCGACATTAACCAACATACGAGAAATCCCCAATGCTATGCTAGACTCCTAGATTTAAAACTCTAGAGAAGGACCCAATTCAAGTATATATTCATCAAACATTCATGAACACAATAAAATCATCACATTAACAGTGAATTGAGTTCTCATCCACAATCCTAGAAAATATATATAACTAGACACAAGAGAAGAAGACGATAGGGAAATATGATAAACCATATTTAATTGTTCAATGCATAGAAAAATTATAATAATTGTTATTCTTGGTGGAGTTCTACAAACGAAAACCCTAGTGACTACTATTGATCTTGAAGCACTCGAATCAACCATTTTTGTGTAATAATTGTTGTTTAGCCTTCATGGGTTAACAACTTTGCAAGGGGAATTTGTCAAGTTTCACTCAATACGTGAACCCGGTCATCTAAATTGACTACAGTGATTTGCCAACCTCGTCTTTTGGTAGTTTTAAGATGGTTTTTAATAAATGGAAAATACAACACAATTACATGTCTTTTTATTATTGTTAGACTAAAATTTTATGGCTCACTAGTCTAATCAAAGTAAGTGCATTGATATTTATCATATCGTGCATGCTTTGTAAGTCAAATGAGGCATAATGAATGTAAGAAGCTTAAGTCACACCCTAATGTTTTAGTAGGCAAGAAAGCACGACAATTTGTATCCTGCTTTGAGGTTGTGCATGATCAACCTTTCATACACTACTAGCTTGCTACATTAATAAGGTTCACTACCACAAAAGGTACATGGATTTACTTTAGTTAGGCAGTTGTATGATCTTATTGTTTTCACGGAATGTGTTGAATAATTGATGTATATGCTAATTGAAAAGGATAATATTGTAGAACTATGTAAGAAGGTTTACTACACAAAATTGCCCGGTAGGTGTAGGGTTATTTTGATGAATCCATTAGTATTAATATATTTTTAGTGCAAAACATCTCTTGAAGTCATCGTAGAATAACAAATCCATGTAAGGACTATCCAAACACGCCCTTATGACACCTAGATCTTTGTATTGGCTAGTTGAATGAAGATATATATGTGGACACTATAGTTTTAATCTTGTTCCTGAAAGATAGAGAGTATTGGTGCATACAAGTGTTAATGTTAAGTTGAATGTTTGAGGATGTCAATTCTGAAACATGATCATAAATTTACAAGCTTGCGTTCTCCACATTTCCCATGTTGAAATTTGTGATGTCAAACTCATCGCGCAATGCTTGATTGTCCTTCCTTAGTCGACGAGCAACCTCTTGTATAGGTCCAATGATGGGTGAAGATGTAGGAGTGTCGATTAGCTCATCGTCCATGTCTAGTTGGAGCAACTACCAATCACACAAGTTATATTAGAGCACTAATATATAAATGACATTGAATTAAAACACCCACCTTTGTTTTGCTGATGATCTTTTGCAGTTTTGCAGGGGTGACCTCTCTTCAGTTAACATTTTGATGAACACATTGAACCACTTTGGAAGATACTCTGGCATCAAGCTCAACATGTCCAAGTCCTCCATTTTCCTTGGTGGGCTTTCCCCCCACGAGGATGATGCTCTCTCTGCTGCGTCTGGCTTGCGGCGCGACTCACTCCCGTTTATCTACCTCGGCATTCCCATTGGAAGTAAACGCCTGCGGGGAACTGAATACCTTCCCCTCATCACCAAGATTACTAACCGCATCAATTCCTAGAGTGCCCGGAACCTCTCATACGCAGGTCGGAAACAAATTATTGCTTCCATACTCATGGCTATCCATCACTACTGGTGCTCAGTCATCCCTATACCACAATCTGTCATCGCGAAAATAAGGAGCATGCTTCGGTCTTTCCTCTGGTCGGGTAAGGATGCTAGCCCTCACTCTCTCGTCGCCTAGGACACCGTCTGCTCCCCCATAAATGACGGTGGTCTGGGCTTCAAAGAGATCCTCTCTTGGAATAAAGCATGTCTCGCTAAGATCTTATATGACATCAACACTGAAATTGGATCCCCCACCCCAACCAATGGTCTGATTGGGTACACAAAAACATCCTTAAAGGGATCTCCATTTGGCTCGTAAGACCCAAGCCTCACTTTAGTCATGGGTGGAACTCTATACTAAAAATACGTGACCAGATTCTATCCAAAACCAATTGTACTCATTTCATAACCCATGTTACTACCCCTCAAGGTACTTTCTCATCTGCCATTGCTTACCATTTCATGAGGAATCAACCCTCTCCAAACCCACCCTACAAGCTTGGTATCATCTGGAAGGGGCTAAATGTGCCTAAATGCTCCTTCATTGCCTGGATTACTAGTCACAAGCGACTGCCAACTCTCACCAAGCTGCACGCTTGGAACCTCGTTCAGGATGTTGCTTGCCCCCTCTGTGGACTTCAGCCTGAAGATGAGGATCATCTCCTCAACCATTGTAGCTTCTCCCCACTTACATTTGACCTCATTGCACGTTGGTCTAGGGTTCCCACTCCCCATCCATACGGAAACTGTATTTGGACCTCAGTCTCCAAAAACCTAGCCAACACGACCTCATATCCCACATTCGCATATCCTCAGTCACCAGCCTTATTTACTCTATGTGGCACACTAGAAATGAGTTCATCTACAACGATCGCATTATCCACCCTACTGTCTGTGCTCATATTGCAATTAGAGTCACTAAGAATTTTGCTTCCAACAATTGGAATGATAGATCCCAAGGCTCCCTTTCTTGGGCTAACAGGCTTGGAATTAATCTCTTGTAATCTTCCTGCTTTTCTGCCCCCCCCTCTTTTTTGATGCTTCATTGTCTGTGCTCCTGTCTAAGTAGACTTTCATGTGAATGCTGGTTACTATTAATACATTCATTTAAAAAAAAACAGAAAAAAAGAAGAAAAAAAGAATATTGTAGAACTATGTAAGAAGGTTTACTACACAAAATTGCCCGGTAGGTGTAGGGTATGATGAATCCATTAGTATTAATATATTTTTAGTACAAAGCATCTCTTGAAGTCATCGTAGAATAACAAATCCATGTAAGGACTATCCAAACACGCCCTTATGACACCTAGACCTTTGTATTGGCTAGTTGAATGAAGATATATATGTGGACACTATAGTTTTAATCTTGTTCCTGAAAGATAGAGAGTATTGGTGCATACAAGTGTTAATGTTAAGTTGAATGTTTGAGGATGTCAATTCTGAAACATGATCATAAATTTACAAGCTTGTGTTCTCCACATTTCCCATGTTGAAATTTGTGATGTCAAACTCATCGCGCAATGCTTGATTGTCCCTCCTTAGTCGACGAGCAAACTCTTGTATAGGTCCAATGATAGGTGAAGATGTAGGAGTGTCGATTAGCTCATCGTCAATGTCTAGTTGGAGCAACTACCAATCACACAAGTTATATTAGAGCACTAATATATAAATGACATTGAATTAAAACACCAAGTCAAAAAACAAACACATCCCTGAAAAAAAGATTCATGAAACTATACCCAAAGCCCATGATCTATTGAAGGAGGGGAGTTTGAGACATCAAGCCCCCATTCATATGGAAAAGACGCATCCGACGGTAGTGAAAAGTGACATTTGGGAGCGGAGGACATATCTTGTTGTTCAATTGGTAATTAGAAGAAAGTTAGTATAAAAAAACTATCAAATATGTCGCACAATACACAGTCTTCTAATATAGTTTCTTTACGATTGTAATTTTCAAGATTGAGTATGATTTATGATTTATTCAAATCTTATTGGATCAACTAGAAGAGGAAAGGAGGAGGGGATAAGAACATATACCTTAGGTTTGGATCGTAGTGAAAATATACAAGTGTTTAGATCTTGCTATAGCGCGCCCTAACCCGCATCGAAACCTGAATTATAAAATCCGGATTGAAAACGCATGAATTTCCAATTGATACGTTAACTCGCAATGTAATTATTTAAGAGTGTATCTTATAACTCTAGAAGCTTCTACCACACTTTCACACACTCCTCGAAGCCAAACAAAACCCCTTCCCCTTCCCCGCGTAGTGGGAAAAGACTGTCATTTTTACGCATTTTCCCTTCCCGCCCTCCATTTCCCCCTCAACACTTCTTGCAAACTCAAGAAGGACAAAACATGGTTCAAGAAAAGCGCAAGCGAGGCCGTCCTCACAAATCCCCCTCCCCTGGAACACTAGCCCCATCCCCCACCACCGCCACCGATAACGTCCATGGAGGACAGAAGTCTCCTTCGTCTACGGCGCTTCCCTCTCCATCTCGCCGCAGTCCCCGCTTTCCCCGCCCTGTCGAGGTTTCCGTGGAGCGCGCTTCCAGTGGCTTGCCTACGGAGAGAAGGGAGATGCGGATTCCCGCTGCTGCGGACAAGGCTACTGCTGCGCCGTCGATGAATGCGGTGGTGAAGGTGCTCTGCGTTCATACTGAACCTAATTTCTCGTTGCCGTGGCAGAGGAAGAGGCAATATAGCTCTAGCAGTACTGGTTTTGTGATTGCGGGAAGGAGGGTTTTGACGAATGCGCATTCGGTTGAGCATTATACGCAGATTAAGCTCAAGAAGAGGGGCTCTGATTCTAAGTATCTGGCCACTGTCCTCGCCATTGGCACCGAGTGCGATATTGGTATCTCCTTGTCATATTCAGTGTTTTTCTTTCCGAATTATAGTTGTATAGCGTGCTGCCGTGAAGGTGTTTTTTGTCATCATTAGAATTTCGTTTTGTTTGTGTTTTGAATCGATAAGGTTGAGTGTTCATGCTTGATGGTTTTGTTCGATTGCAGTATTTGAGTAGTTGATTGATACTAAATCGATTTCGGTTTTCATCTTGGATTCTGACATTGTGCTTTATATCCGGATGTTGAGGGGTCAGTTGCTATCTTTTGGCGTTCCCTTAACGTTGGTTCAAGATTGGTGGGAATTATATTCTATGTAGTTCAATAAAAATGTTGTTCGGCGGAAGATTGGGTGCAAGAAAGGAAAATAAATCACTATCAAAGAACTTGAGGAAGGGTAGATGGCTAGATTTCTTTTGGTGTTCAATTTCATATGTAATGTGTTACACAATGGAAGAAACAATGGAGCGCTCAACTGTCTTTATTTTCCAAATTGAGTTTCTTGATATTGAATACTTTTGTATTTATTCCCAAGGACCTAAACATTGTGCATATGCTGTTGCAGCACTGCTCACGGTGAATGATGATGAGTTCTGGGAAGGGGTTTCACCGGTGGACTTTGGAGAACTTCCCGCACTTCAGGATGCAGTGACTGTTGTTGGTTATCCTATAGGAGGAGATACAATCTCGGTTACTAGTGGAGTTGTTTCACGCATAGAGATCCTGTCTTATGCTCATGGATCTACTGAGCTTCTAGGGTTACAGGTTAGAAATCCATTGGGAGCTTTTGCTGGACCTTTGATTTTTCTTTTGTTTGTCAGTTAATTAATCCTTTTTACTCAAGCACTGACATGCCATATGTTGCTTGTTTTTGTTTTGTTTTCAGATTGATGCAGCCATAAATTCTGGAAATTCTGGTGGACCAGCCTTCAACGATACGGGCAAGTGTGTTGGTATTGCGTTTCAGTCTCTTAAAAATGATGATGCAGAGAATATAGGATATGTTATACCAACACCAGTCATAACGCACTTCATTAAAGATTATGAGAAAAATGGAGCATATACTGGTGCGTTGGTTTCAATTCTTACCATTTTTGCTCATCGCTCCTCCCTGAATTCTTAAACTACTATGCAGTGTTTGTGGTATTGGTGATATAAATTTTGATATTTTCTTGTGTAATTATTGTCTATATGACCTAGGGTTCCCTGTTCTTGGAGTGGAGTGGCAGAAGATGGAAAATCCTGATTTGAGGATGTCAATGGGTATGAAATCAAGTGAGAAGGGTGTCCGCATAAGAAGAGTTAATCCTACTGCTCCCGAGTTCAGTGTTTTGCAGTCATCTGATGTTATTCTCAGCTTCGATGGTGTAGACATTGCAAATGATGGAACCGGTGTGTGATCATTTTCTTCTTTCAGCAACTTCAATTTACGTCTAAGCTGTGAATTTTTACCTATTTATTTACAAATTTGCTTCTTGCCTTTGCTCATGCATTGACATTCTCATGTATATACTTTTGCCTTGATTTGAGCCATCTTATTTGTGTATTTCCCTCATTCTTCTCTGTTTTCTTCTTCCTCCAATTTAGTTCCTTTCAGGCACGGGGAGCGAATTGGATTCAGCTACCTGATATCCCAAAAATATACCGGGGATGATGCAGAAATTAAGATTCTACGCGATACTATTATGCACAACTTCTGCATTAAACTTGGCACTCACATAAAGCTTGTTCCAGCACATAATAAGTGTAGACCTCCATCATATTATATTCTTGCAGGGTTTGTTTTCACAGCTGTGTCCGTTCCATATCTTCGTTCAGAGGTATAAATGCTAATCCTTCTTTGTTTTATGATTTTTGGTCGATGAGATGTTCATGTTTTGCAGCTACTGCTTTTTAGAGCTGCACTTTTTTTTTGTTATTTTGAATCTCCTTCTATGGATGTACTCTCATAAGCACTTTTCCAAAAGTTTTGATGATAATAACGAATTTGAAAGAACTTAAAGTGCCAGGTGCAAACAGTAATTTGTTTTGCAAGACATCAGTTATGCTGTTGATCCCTACAATTAGCTTGAATTAGATAATAGAACTGTTATTGACCCCTTAAAAAGAAAACTGTTGGTGATGCTTACACATATTTTTTCTGGAATTACAGTATGGAAAGGATTATGAATATGATGCTCCAGTCGAACTTCTGGATAAGCTCATGCATTCTATGCCACAATCAGTGGAGGAGCAGCTTGTTGTTGTTTCTCAGGTTTGCTCCATTCTCCTTATTATATTCCTTCAAACTTATTAAGTGAATTTGCATTTCCATATACCTTGTTTCACTTTTGCTTGTAATACTTGTAGGTGCTTGTGGCCGATATCAATATAGGGTATGAGGAGATTGTCAACACTCAGGTATAGAAGTCCTGTAATTTTTCTCTTTGGGGTTAAATCAATGATTCACTCAAAATTCTCAATATTGTTGGATACTTTACTTTCATTTGTAGGTCCTTGCATTCAATGGGAAGCCTGTTAAGAATCTGAAGAGCTTGGCACACATGGCAGAAGCCTGTGAAGACGAGTTCATGAAGTTTGACCTAGATCATGATCAGGTCATTTCTCTGTCTATCTCAAACACTGACACACATGCACGACTGTGAGATTAGTTGGTATAAATGGATACTCAGCCATTGTTTTGTACATGCAGGTGGCGGTTCTTGGGACAAAGTCTGCAAAAGCTGCGACTGTGGCTATACTTGCTACGCATTGCATACCATCAGCCATGTCCGATGACCTTAAGCAGTAAAATGATGGTGATGCACCCTTTCCATGAGTAATATTGGTTTGTTTTTGTGAAGCAAAATTTGAAAGTCTGATGATAGGAATGGCCTAAATGGGGTGGCGACTATATCTCAGTTTTACTGAGCTTTCTTAAACAGTAAAGTCTTTTGTCAGTTGTAAAATTACAGGACTTGCGCCGCTGATAGCCATGGCTTCTATATTCTAGTCGATGATTTGGGTTGGATTCAATTTTAGAGCTCTTTGTAGAGATTAACCTGCATTACAAGTGATGGCCTCCCTGTCGATCCCATCTTTGGCAATAGCCGCCGGTTCAGATAACCACCTCCCACCACGTATTATTATAAGAAAAAATCATTGTCAATGACCCAATAGCACTATAAATTAATTAAATAAATCACTCCAACAATCTAACAAGTGAATGTCACCGCCAGATATTCGCTACTTTTGATTTAATATGTTAAGTTGAAAATTTTCAACTTAGGTGATTGTGAGTTCACCCATTTTAGCGTTGCGTTCAAGTTAAAATCCAATATCAATCGCGGAAGACTGTTATTTCTTCCTTCTCCTTTTTCGCTTTGTTTTTGTGAAACTAAAAACCAAATGATAGATTATGAAGATGAATACGGTACGTCTATCAATTAATCAAATGACCCTTAGTTTTTCAATCCTTTTCCAAATGACCCTTAGTTTTTTAATCCTTTTTGTAAAAATGGTTATCTTTGGAACTTGACTATATATATATATATATATATATATATATATATATATATATATATATATATATATATATATATATATAGAACATACTTGATTTTAAATGAATAATTTTATGTGTAACTCTTTTGTTGGCCAAATAAACAAGAGAAAATTTTGCAGCTAAAACAATTTGAGAGGAATGAAGCGGACTATATTTGAAGGTGTATTAAATTATCAACAAGATGCGAGCAGAGGTTACGATGTTACGTGCTAACCATTGTTGCTAAATATGATTTGCTGCTAATCAAACATGAATTCTTTAAAGTTGACCTATTAATGTATATTATCAGGTTGATAGCATTTTAGTCAAACTATTTTAGACAACAAGTTGATGGGTTCTAATTATATGATTTAGATCATGGTCATTAGTAGGTGTCTATTCGGTAATATAATATAGATAATTACCCACGATTCTTTCTGCCAAACCCCATGCCTACGCGCTTTCACATTAATCGTCATTTATAATTAAAATTAAATGAGAAAATTCTGAGTTGATGTCATCTTTCTCTAATATTGTTTCATTAATCGTTTTTTTTTTTAATTTACAGTATATAAATAATATTTAATGTATTTTATATTTTTCTTAAATGTATCTTGTATATTATTTAAGTGTGTATTTTTAATAGATTAATGTTTTTATACAAAGACCTAAATTTTTACTATATCCATTGTGAAAAAAGAAAATTTGAGAGTGGAAAAACGAAAATCGCTCAAGGCATCACATCAATTGATTCGAATCTATCACCACCACTCCGGATTTGTGAGGGTTAAATGTCTTAAATGTTGATGACAATGATTTAGCCTCTTAGTTCTAACATTGTTGGTTGCAAGTGGGCGTATAACGTCAAAACCAATGCAGATGGTAGCATTCACAAAACAAGGCCCGATTAGTCGCCAAAGGCTTCCATCAAGAAGAAGAGGTAGAATACTTCGACACCTTTAGCCTCGTAGTCAAACCAACAATCATTCGCCTTGTTCTCTCAATTGCTCTCTCTAGAGCATGGTCCATCCATCAACTAGATGTCAACAACGCCTTTCTCAACGGTGATCTCAATGAGTTAGTCTTCATGCAACAACCACCGGGCTTTGTTGATAAGTCACACCCGACACATGTGTGCCGTCTTCGAAAAGCTCTTTATGGCCTCAAGCAAGCACCGAGAGCATGGTTTACTAAACTCAAAGACTTCTTCATCTCCAACGGCTTTCGTGCATGTCATTCCGATACATCATTGTTTGTGCGCCACACTCCTAATGACACTACTTATGTTCTTGCCTATGTTGATGACTTGGTTGTTATAGGTTCAAACTCTCATACCATTGCTACTTTGGTGGCCAACCTTCATAAGGTCTTCTCCATCAAAGATCTTGGTCCATTGAACTTTTTCCTAGACCTCCATGTGCGGCATCACGGCAACATCATACTTATCAACTAGTCCAAATACATTACTAAGGTACTCAACCATGCTCGAATGAGTGAAAGCAACTCCATTCGATCCCCTGCTGACTCCAGCTCCCTCCTAACACTCGATGGTGATCCGATTGATGATCCGAAGCTATACCGTCAGATTGCTGGTGCACTTCAATACATCATCATCACCCGCCCTGAGATATCATATTCCGTCAACCGTGTGTGCCAGTTCATGCACTCTCCACGTCTTCTGCACTGGCAAGCGGTAAAACGGATCCTTCGCTACTTGAAAAAAACGCTCACTCACGGTATGCTCATTCAACCATCTGGTATGTCCCGATTGACCGCTTATAGTGATGTTGGGTGAGCTGCGGACCGGACTGATTTCCGCTCTCAATACGGGTTTGTAGTTTATTTTGGTGAAAATCTTATTAGCTGGACCTCTCGTAAACAAAAGGTCGTTGCTCGCTCAAGCACTGAAGCTGCATACTGAGCCTTCGCCTACACCGGAACTGAACTCATGTGGGTCATGCAACTTCTACGCAAACTTCAGGTACCGCTCCAATCACCGCCGCTGCTTCTGTGACAATATAGGTGCTCAATTCCTCACCGCTAACCCTGTTGTCGGCTCTCGTTCCAAACATATACACCTCGACTACTTCTTTGTTCGTGAGCAAGTAAAACGCGGCAATCTTATTGTCCAACACGTATCCTCCGAAGCACAAATTGCCGACGTCTTCACTATGCCACTCGACTCCAGCAGGTTCGTTGTTCTTCGGTCCAAGCTACAAGTCGTAGATCCGTCTTTCGCTTGCGGGGAATATCAACCAAGTAGCCCATGGGCTTCAACCCTATCTTGTATATTGTTTCCTTATCTCTCAAGCTAATCTCTTGTATATGTATATATACCCTAATAGGGATATTCAATTAGTAATATTATCCTTCAATTACATTCTCTATATATATCTACTATGATGAATTGATGATTAGTTAAACTACCAATCCAAACTATGTTGCTTACTTGGATGCATGTTCTTCCTTTCACCCCCCACTTAATCATTCATCTCCCCTAACCCTCCATATAACTTCTTCTAACATTCATATACTACAGAACCCCAACACAATAATGCTCAAAACTAGAAGTGCAAAAGACAAGTTTCTAGTCGTTCACAAGTTCCTTCGAAAGGGCGACGACCAAACCCCGACGAATCCCGACATCGAATCCGGCAGAGATATCCATGGAGCTAATCCCAAATCCATCCCCACCCACACCCACCGATCCACAAGATTTTCTAAGGAGGTGTTTCTCCAACTCCTCAACACCATTCGTCGGAGGGACTACCACGTCGAATATTCCAATAAGCCCGACGTATACCAGAAACTAATGCACCACCTACACGAAGTCGAGGTGACTCACCGGAAGTTCAACTTCATCGCCATCGTCATCGAGTTCGCTGTCTTTTCCGGACTCCTTTCCGCCTTGGTTTTCTCCTTGACTACGGACCGACTCAAGCACCGGCGGATCCTCCATCTGAGAATCTGGCAATACGTGACTATGTCCATGATGCTTGCCTCGGGCTTATCGGTTATCCGGTTTGTAACGTTCTTGCTCTCGTGGGTCGTGAGGCGGTTATTTTGGGTCCATAAGTACGTTGTGTATTTTCTCCGTCAGCTTAAATGGTGTATAGACGTCACTTTCTGGTTTTGCACCGTGTTACTCGGTTGGTACGTGTGGTTTAGGTCACGCTTACATCACGTCCATGGAGATCTCTTGGCGGTGTTGGCCCACCAGATTACTCGCTTCCTAATCGCCCTCTGTTTAGGGTCCTTTCTGTGGCTTCTGAAGAACATTCTTTACTTAAAGCTCGAAGCCGATTTGCACTACGATCATCTCTTCGAGCGAATATAATTATCCGTGATGTATCTTCATGGTCTCCAGATTATTCATAATCGGGGTATGTGGAATTTCTTGGCGGATAACAAGAGCAAGAAAAAAATGAGGAAGAAAAAGAAAAAGAAAATTCATGATGAGGGTAAGGTTAATGCGGATGACGGAATGCAGGTGACGAATGTATGGATGGAAGTGTTGGCAATGGAAAAGGAGAGTGTTCCATGATATCATGAATTATAGTCTATATTTTGGGACTTGTTTAAACGTTTTATCTTCAATAATCTGCATGTTTGGATGTATATTATGTGATTATATTGTCGTTTCATCTACCTTTACGGGAATCGAGGTCTACACCAAGTTTCGTTGTAATCGTAGGTAAAATGGCACATTTTGGACTAAAATGGAGCTAAGGAGTAAAGGAGTCATATGAGCTACGTTCTGGAGCATAAAGAGGAACTCAGGAAGTATGGAATTAACGAAGAAGATTTACTTTAGACCAGATTTGAGAGATTTCACATTCAGTTGAGATTCACCTCGGCCAGCTACGGTACCACCTCGACCGAGGTGATCTTGAGAAGCGTCTCGACCGAGGCGAATACCCTGACGCGGCGAGATATATTTTATTTGGCTGAGATCTTTTATTTTTTGGAAGGAGAGATCTTATATTTTTGGGCTGGATTTCTGGAAGGAATATCATGTATTCTGGAGATCTATTTCAGAGATATGGATATATTTTATTAGGATATTATCTTTTTAAGATATTATTATCTTTGGAAGATAATTCTCCTATAAAAAGGGCCAGATTTTTCACAATTCAGCATGCCCGCTACATCGGCGCATCACCGATAAACCGCTATCATTGCAGTATTTGGAAGGAAGATAGAAGGAAGAAAGTTCATAGCTTGTTATAGATTTTTAAGGGGATTTGTAAGACTTTCTTAGATTCCTTTTTGGTTGATTGTCTTGATTGGATTTGTGATCCAAGGAACACTTATTTGTGTGATATTTGATTCAGTTATTGAAGCCTTGCTCTTAAGGTTTTTGTATTCAAATACTCATTCTCTTCCCTTATATTTGATTATTGCTTTCATGATGATGAGTGGCTAATTTCTTTGTGTGATTCTAGGGTGATTGGCTGAAAGTTGTGGGAAAGATGATGATAGAATGATCTTAATCCCAGTAGGATCCTGAAAGCTCGAGTCTTTATCCTTAACCTTAGAACGTCTCGTTCAGTCGATGAACATCTCGGCCGGGGTGGGATTTGTCTAACCGAGGTGACCTTTTGATCCAAAACTGAGAGTTAAGTGTTAGAGTTTGCCAAATCCTATTCTTATTACAACTTTCCTGGTTCAATGCAAGCCTAGGATGAGACCTTTTGCCCCTGTTGCTACTAACCACTCTACTTGAGTGACTTTCGCAGGTTCTCTCTCTTAGGTTTATGCGAAGAACCTGCGTTGGGAAGGAAATCGTTCCTTACGATCCCGAACCAGAAAAGACATACAAAAGACGCTTGAAAGAAGGTAAGATGGCCAATCAAGAGAATCGCGATCTTGAGGCCGGATTGAAAGAGGCATTGGAACAACTACACCTCAGTAAAGAAGAACTGCGACTGGAAAAGGAAGAAACTCGCGTAAGGACGGAGGCGATCGAAGCAGATATGACGACTTTATCGGACCAATATCTACCTCGGCCGAATCCAGATCCTCGACCGAGGCAAGACCCAGTTCCAGACCCAGTTCCAGACCCTCGCCCGAGGCAGGACCCAGCCCCAGCTGCCCCGGTCGAGATACTTCCACCTCGGATGCCAGTTTGAGATGCTCTTTTTGCAGGTATTCCACAGACCCTAGGGCAAAGGATGGACCCTAACCAGCAAGTGAGGCATCCAGGAGTCAACCTAGGAGATCCAGCGGAACATGATTATGAACTTCGACCGCAAGTTCTTTCTATGATTGGCCAATGCCAGTTTGAAGGGCTAGAAAGGGAGTCTCCGCATCAACATCTGCAAAACTATGAGATCTTGATGGAGACCTTGAGACCTTCAAGGCTGGAAAACAACAATTACAATCTAAGGCCTTTGTACTTATCTTTGAAAGATAGGGCGCTTACTTGGTATCAATCTCTTCCTCCCGGAAAAATCAACACTTGGGAGGAGATGGCGACGGAGTTCTTGACTAAATTCTTTCCCCCCTCTAAGACCGCTGAAATGAGAGGGAAAATCAATGCATTTATCATGATGGACAAGGAGAGTTTGTCCAAATCATGGGAGAGATTTAAAGACATCCTTTTGGATTGCCCATATCATGGGATTCCAAAAATAGAGTTGTTGGAGATATACTTCAAGGGATTGGATGGAAATATGATAACACGATTTATGACTTAGTTTTAGGTGATCATTTAGGTAGAATTTCCACTCATTCATGCATGGTTTAGCATTGGTTCGAGACATTTTGCACTCAATTCATATATTTTGTCGAGATAGATGTCTACACGGACTTGTGCGTGTTTTGTAGGTAATTCGGGAAATTTAGGAGCTAAAACGATGCGTTTGAGGATCGTTTATCTAGACGACACACCCTCGGACTCATTAGGACACAAGCTATAGGCTAAGGAGGACTCATGGAACCTTGCCAACACTAGCCATGCACCAAATCACAGCTTAATGATCCAAGGCAAAGTTTCTGCACAGAATCACGGTTCTCTGACAGATCACGGCCGTGGAATCAACCGTGGTTTTTGCCAGATTCTTGTGACAGCTGTGCCACGACTCTCATGGCCAGCTCATGCAAGTTTGTTATAAAAGTGGTCCTTCATGGGTTGTGAGGGGCAGCTGAGAGTAGTTTGGAGCAGCTCATCCATTATCCATTTCTCTCTAACAACAATATTCTCTCAAGAAGAAGAGTTTTTCTAGGAAGGAAAGTGTCAAAGAGAAGAAGAAGGGTTCCATTGAAGAGGAGAAGAAGAACACACACCATTGTCATTCTTGCTAGTTTTTGTAGAGAAGATTTCCGGATTCTATTTCTAGAGTTTTGTGAATCTTTGAACCTTCTTTGGAAGGGTTGTAAGTTGTTCTAATTCATTTTTAGCTTGGTTTGTTTTTAAAGTTCACTTGTGCATCTCTTTTCCTTGATTATCTTGCAATGAATGTTATGATTCTATATTTGTTTGTTTCGATTTCCATTATGAACGTTGTAGGCTAAATTGATGTGGTTCTAGGGTAAGGAAAGGATGGTTATGGCTAGGACTATGATAGGATGGACTTAGATTTATCTTTGGATGACTTGTTTGTATGAACGTATCCTCTGTTAGGAATCACGGCCAGTTCTTGTCAAACCACGGCCGTGGTTTAGGTAGAACAAACCGTGATTTTCCTGGTTCGATGGATCTAATCTTAGACTGTTAGAATGTTGAAATCCTAAGTGATTGTTGAGTTAAATCTATCCTAGGGTGACCTAGTGTTAGCAACTAAGTGTTAGGAGAGACTTACCCGGTAATCCTTACTCTTAGATTCCGAAGATAACAAACCTTAGGTAGTGGTGAGCCTAATAAGCCGCCATTGGATTTAGTGTGCTGGATAGTAGCTTAAAACTAGCCCTTCCGAGACTTGCCCGGTGAGGATAGGTTGGATCTTAAGTTAGAAATCCGGTTCGAGTAGAATTCCATCCCTTAGGTTCTTAGAGACTTACCCGGTAATGAGACTTAAGGAATGGACTAGTGGATCATGAAACCTACCCGGTAATTAATCCCAATCTAGAAACACTTAACCCCAACATAGTTAATCCAAGAATGAATAGATAGCTTGAGTCCTATGCCATAACCGGAACTTCAAATCCCTAGAACCCGTTTTTTTTTCTCTCTTTGATCTATATCTTGTTTAGTTGTTCATTTGTGTTGATTTATAGTTTAGTTGATCGATTACTTGCATGTATTGTGATCTTTGATTGATCACCAAAAACCAACGAAAAACATTTGAGATTTTCATTTCTTTATTTCTTTCTTCTCTTTCAACCAAGGTCTTTACTAAACTAAATCACAAATCAAGTCAATTTCACCTTAGTCTTTGTGTTCGACCTCGGAATACTATCCCTACTACGAACGTCCCGTACACTGCGGGTTCGCTAGGAGTTAGGAGAAATATAACGAGTATAAATTTAAAACCCAATTGCGCATCACACGATCTTAGCGTAACAAAATACCCAATTCAACCTTCAACTACTATCCGCCGGCACATTCATGGACATGCCGATTGACGAAGCTTGGGAGTTCATAGAGAAACAAGCTTTGCACATGGAGAAATACTCCCATCAAGGAGCTGAGGGTGGAGTTAAAAGAGTCAACTTTCAAGAAGCTCCATCAAACAATGATCAACTCACCTCTCTAAAGAATGATGTGAAGCAATTGAAAGACCTTTTTGGTTGCTCAAACCAAAAAGGAAGAGGGAGGATATCAAGGGTCAAGGAACAACAATCAAAGTTCCCGAAACAACAACTACAATAACAATAGAGGATCCAATAGCAACAATTGGAGATCCAATAATCAAAAATCGGGTAACTCTTACTCTAACTCCAATTCAAATAATTCTTCTAATCCCTTCCTCTCTTCTTCTTCTTCTTCTACTCCACTGAAGAGCCAGGAACAAGGATCAAGTTCATCCCAACCAGAAAAGAAAGATGCAGTGTTGGAGGCCATCTTGATCAAACTAAGCGCTATGGAGACATCCATGACTTCATTTTCGAAGGCACAAAAAGCCTTAGAACAACAACTCTTTAATAAGGCGAATGAAGCGCCAAGAGATCCAGGGAAGCTCCCAGCAAGGACAGAGAGCAACCCCAAGGGACAAATCATGGCAATAACGACGAGAAGTGGACTGAAAACTGCAGATCCAGTGCCTCGGTCGATGCCAGTACAGATAAAGAACACCTCGGTCCAGGTACCATCGAAGAACACTTTGGCCGAGGTACCAACCGAGGTGGAGCCTCAGAAAGCGGAGGAGAAATCTGAAGTTTATGTTCCACCTCCTGCTTATAAACCATGACTTCCATTCCCCCAGTCAAGTGCTAGAGCACATCTAGACAAGACTTTGGTAAGTTTCTTGACTTGATGAATAAACTATATATTAACATCCCTTTCCTTGATGCTATTCTAGGGATGCCCACATATGAGAAGTTCTTGAAAGAGATTCTATCAAGGAAAAGGAAGCTGGAAGACTTTGGTGAAGTAAGGATGACATCTAAATCCTCGGAACTTATTCAAATCATGAAGGAGAAGATGTCACCCAAATTAAGGGATCTCGGCTCGTTATGCATCCCCATACAAGTTGGGGATGTGACTTGTGAAGCCTTGTGTGATCTAGGAGCCAACGTGAGCATCATTCCGCTGGAGCTATGCGTGAAGATCGGACTTGGAGAGCCCAAGCCGGTGAAGATAAGGCTATACATGGCAGACCGCTCCATTACCCATCTCGTGGGTATTTTGGAAGACGTTCCGGTTAAGTTAGGTAACTTTTACTTACCTATAGACTTCGTAGTACTTGACATTCCCGCAGATTATCCAGTTCCTATCATTCTCGGGAGACCATTTCTAGCAACCTCGGGTTGCAATGTGGATTGTAAGAACGCCAAGTTGAAATTCAACATTGGCGGTGATGAAGTGGAGTTTGCATTGCTAGCTGCAACGAAAGGAGAGCTGCTGGAGGATGATATCTTCAACATCTATGATGAAGAAGAATCAAGAGAATTGGTGAGCTATATCCTTGTTAATGACCCTCTTGAAAAAGTTATTAGTTTTAGCTTAATGGAGGAAGGTATAGATGCTTCTTGTGATGCAGATATACGAAGTTTAAAGGCGCTGGAAGAAGATCCAGGAGCTAAGATTGAAAAACTAATCCAGGAGAAGAAGATCTCCAGTTTCGGTCCCAGTTGCAGTACCTCGACCGAGGCACTCTCTGGACCAAGCAAGGTGTTCTTAGCTGAAGAACATCTCGGTCACCCACTCTGCACCTCGACCGAGGTCGCAAACGAGATATCGTCAACTGAGAATAACAAACTCTCTACTCCCTTTCTGAATCTCATTCATAGTTGGTGGAGTATTTTCTCCACCAAACTTCTGATAAGAAGGAACCTTGGTATTCTGACATTGTTAATTATCTTGTTTGTCAGGAGATACCGCCCGGATTGACGTACGCCCAAAGGAAGAAATTCTTTAAAGACGTACGCTATTACTATTGGGATGAACCTCTACTGTTTAAGAGAGGTCTGGATGGGATGCTTCGAAGGTGCATTCCGGGAGATAAAGTTCCTAGTGTCATACGACATTGTCACTCACTCCCGTGCGGAGGACACGGTAGCGCTCACAAAACATGCGCTAAGATATTACGTTCCGGTTTCTTTTGGCCTACATTATTTAAGGATGTGCAAACATTTGTTGTTTCTTGTGATGCATGCCAGAGAACAGGGAATTTATCTAGGAGAAACGAGATGCCACTCAACAATATCCAGGAAGTTGAGATTTTTTATGTATGGGGAGTCGATTTTATGGGACCTTTCCCATCGTCCGGAGGAAACCTCTACATCCTCCTAGCCGTCGATTACGTCTCTAGATGGGTGGAAGCCATTGTCTCTCCCACTAATGACACCAAGGTGGTTGTAAAGTTCTTCAATAGAACTATCTTTCCACGTTTTGGGACTCCTCGCATCATCATCAGCGACAGAGGGACACATTTCATCAACCGGAAGTTTAAAGCACTTCTATCGAAGTATGGGGTAACCCACAAGGTAGCAACCCCTTACCACCCTCAAACTAGTGGACTGGTCGAGATCTCAAATAGAGAAATAAAAGCAATCTTGGAGAAGACCGTCTCTAGGACGAGGAAGGATTGGTCCATGAAGTTGGACGACGCTCTTTGGGCCTACAGGACCGCATTCAAGACTCCCATAGGAACCACCCCTTATAATTTGGTATATGGGAAGTCTTGCCATTTGCCCGTTGAGTTGGAACACAAAGCATATTGGGCAATCAAATGGTTGAACTTCAAAATCAAAGAAGCCAGTGAGAAGCGACTATTGGACATCAACGAGCTGGAGGAGCTGTGTTTGAACGCTTATGAGAATGCCAAGATCTACAAGGAAAGGACAAAGAAATGGCATGACAAGCGTATCATTCCTAAGGAGTTCAAAGAAGGAGATTTAGTTCTACTCTTCAATCCCGCCTTCGCCTCTTTCCAGGTAAGTTGAAATCTGATGGACAGGACCTTACGTCATAAAACATGTTTTCCCTTATGGTGCAGTTGAGATTTGGGGAGAAACGAGCTGAAACTTCAAGGTCAATGGCCATAGACTCAAGAAATACCAACCGGAAGTCCAAGCTGAGGAGATTGCACCACTATACCTTGTTTAAGGAGTACCGTACGGTCCAGCTAGCGACCTTCAATCAAGCGCTTCTTGGGAGGCAACCCAAGGTATTGCTTTCTTTTCCTTTTTCTAGTCTAGCTTTAGATAGTTTGCTTTCGCTTTGCTTTGCTTTGTTTTTGGCGTCCTAGACAGAAACCAGGTACTTTCTAAGGAAGGAATACAACTCAGGAACAACAATGGAAGGACAAAAGTTCGAGAAAATGAGAAGACGGAGTTTGACAGAGACACATCTCGGTTTCTGTCACAGTACCTCGACCGAGATGATTCTTGAGCAACCGAGGCGACTAGGGCTTACAGAAGACTCACCTCGGTTCATCCACCTCGGTCCAGTCGGGATCGCCTCGACCGAGGTGATAGTAGATTCAGTGAGGGGTATAAAAGGGGGAACGGTTTCTCTCTCTTCCCTCCCTCACCTTCTTGACCGCGGCACTGATCTTACCTCGCTTCTTCGATTCTCACTCGTTTTCGACGATTTTTGCTTCGGTTCTGAGAGGAAAGGCTAGAGGAACGGATTGCAAGTAGGAAACTGCAACAAAAACGCCTCGAATCGACCGAATCTGGGGTAACAAAATTGAAAACCCTAACTTCTCGTCTTTTACTGATTTTGGAAGAAAATGGCTTTGGTTGCCAATCATTTGTATTGGAAAAGGCTTAAGTACCTCATAGGAATAATTGGTAGTGATATTGGGGGAAAAGAACTGGAAATTTGAGAGTTGAAATCACCCAACACCTTACCTCGGTCCAGTCGACCTGTGCCTCGGCCGAGGTGTTCTTGAGGATTGTCAAGGCAACCGAGGTGATCTGAAAGAGAAAGAAAATGAGTTCCAGATCTGACAGGCAGTTGGTTCTGAGGGACAGATCCTTACGTTCTTCTTCTTCTCGACCTTCCATACCGGTGATCCATGAGCGTCACCAGGTTGATTACGACTGCATCTGTAGGTGCCCAGTGATTGCGCCGCGGTTTTTGGACATTTCTGCCTTCGACTGCCTCTACATAGTTGATGATTTGAGACGGATGGTCTCGATGGTTGGGCTGGAGCAGTTCATGGAGATTCGATCTCCAGCCTACCTCGAGCCCACATTGGAGTTTGTGAGCTCTATGACTTACTTGCCCGAGGAGAGGGCCATCAAGTACCGGTTGCTGAACTGGAACTATCTAGTTCCCATGGATCAGTGGAGGGACATCTTCGGCTTCCCGACCCCCACAGTTTCTGACTTCCCTTCTCGAGCTGTAGCTCGACAGTTCTAGGGACAAATAGCTTATGTGACTGAGCATGCTGATAGGTGGAGACCTGGAGACTCCAAGGAGCGGATCATCTTCCACCTCGCTTTCAGACTCGCCCACATGATTTTCAGCGAGACACTTCTGGCGCGTACTGAGACGCCCCAGAAGATTAGACAGGGGGAGCTTCTGAGTCTGTTCTGTATGGTGACTGGAGGAGTTCCCGACTTTGGAGTTTTGCTGGCAGAGGATCTTCATAGGATCAAGGCCAAGGGGAAGGAAGACATCTGCTGTGGTGGCTTAGTGACTCACATTGCTACAGTGATGGATTTGGATTTGCGTGCTTGTACTTTGGTGGCGGCTGCCAAGCCGCTAGGGTTGCAAGAGATGATCACCGGGAGGATTCTAGTTCCTCGTGGATTCACTACGCCATATGTGGCGATGCCTTGGGACCAGACTGCCCCTCAGGGTATTAGGTGGTCAGCTCAGTTCTCCGTATTTGACCCTCAATAATGGTCCACTGCATGGATACCTTACGTTGAGGATGCCAAAGACACAGCAGCAGCCCCGGTACAGGATGATGAGGAGGTTGATGAGGAGGATGATGACGGTGCTGCCATGGAGACAGGGACGGACACAGCCGGTCCCAGCGTACCAGTCGTCGATCTAGACGACGAGGAGACAGAGGATGAGCCAGCTGCAGCACTAGCACGTCCTGCTAGGCGCAGAGTCCGCAGACAGAGGGATCCCGCAGCTCACCGCCGGATTGACGAGCTGACGGATCAGATGATTGACTCCTACGCAGCCCTGACAGTCAATATCAGTGAGCGATTGGATGACCATCGCCGAAAGATGGATAATCGGACACATCAGATACTGAAGAGTTAGCACTACCAGTGCCGGATGATGGAGATCCAGTTCCAGCACATGATGGGATATCCGTTTGACCCATCCCAACATCCGTACATGCCATATCCACCACCACCAGCAACAGATTAGGACTAGAGCTTGCAGGGATTTCTTTTATTTATTTATTATGCAGATCAGCTTATGTCCGGTGAGTTTTCCTGTTTCCTAGACTTACTTTGACCCATTGGGACAATGTGTCCCAAGTATGGGGTATTTGGATGTATTTATATGACTTATGTGTATGCTTGGATGACTCTACCAGTTATCATTGTTTTATCTTGCTCTATGTGCTTATCTGAGACTACATGCATGCATACAGGTTATTTGATTGAGAAAAACGTCAAAAACTGGTTTAAGAAAAAAAAAAATTTATGACCTCGACCGAAGTGATTATGACCAATCAAGGTGTAGCACCTCGGTTGACTTAGAACATCTCGACCGAGATGTTTTAACTGAGAGTTTTCGAAACGATTTTTTGTGCTTCTTTTCTGGGTATGACCTCAGTGAAGATTTTTGTTTGCAGATTGGTTTTGAAATCTTTATATGTTTGAAAGGTTCTATGATATGTTTAAGTTGCAAAATACTTTGATTGAAATTTTGGCATGCTTAATAATTTGTTTTTATCCAAATTATGTTGAATTTGAAGGTTGACACCACATGATGAGTTCTCTCACTTTCTTCCTGGAATGATTAAGGCAATTCATTCTCTTCTCTTCTTCTTCTTGATCATGCTTAGCCCCTCATATACATATTTGCCTCCCTTTACCTATCCAGGAATTTGGAAGCAAGCAAGTGAAAAGCAAGTGAAAGAAAAGTTGAGATGTTGACTGGAAGTTAGAAAGAAACAAATAGGTTTGGGAAAGTCAATCATGATGATGAGTAACTCTGCACCATTTACATAGCCGGGTGTTTGTGTCTTGCCAAAGTCGGATTGAGCGATATTCCTAACGGGTCATCGTATGTGCATCAAGGGTTTGAGGCATCTCGAGAAATTGATGATTGCTGATCTCCTAGGCTTCGGTTATTGTGCACCTCTGTCCATGCATCCCAAAAAGTAAAAAAAAAGTAAAAATAAGCAAAACTTATTGGTGGAAGATGTTGAAGTTCAAAAGCAAGTAAAGTGAAGATCCTTTTCCCGGATTCTAGGACCACATTCCTATATACATCCCATCCTCACACGTTTCTTGACCTTCTCTTGAAAAGCCCTTGAGGCCTCGAGCTTGTTGATTGACTTGGTGGTTTAAACTGGATTATACATGATTAATTTCGATGATTATGATTTATTATGCATTCTATGATTTTATGCAAAGATGAACAACTTTCTTATATTTATAAAATGTTTTGATCATGTCTTGATTTTAAACACCATGAAGCATTCTCTTAGAGTGATCTATGAGTGGAGCACACCACAAAAATGTTTTGAGATACTTTTCATTGATTTTTCTGACTTATAATCCATTCTATCTTGTACTTAAGATTTGAAACTTGCTTGGGGACAAGCAAGGGACAAGTATGGGGTATTTTGATAGCATGAATTATAGTCTATATTTTGGAACTTGTTTAGACGTTTTATCTTCAATAATCTGCATGTTTGGATGTATATTATGTGATTATATTGTCGTTTCATCTACCTTTACGGGAATCGAGGTCTACACCAAGTTTCGTTGTAATCGTAGGTAAAATGGCACATTTTGGACTAAAATGGAGCTAAGGAGCAAAGGAGTCATAGGAGCTACGTTCTGGAGCATAAAGAGGAACTCAGGAAGCATGGAATTAACGAAGAAGATTTACTTTGGACCAGATTTGAGAGATTTCACATTCAGCTGAGATTCACCTCGGTCAGCTACAGTACCACCTCGACCGAGGTGATCTTGAGGAGCGTCTCGACCGAGGCGAATACCCTGACGCGGCGAGATATATTTTATTTGGCTGAGATCTTTTATTTTTTGGAAGGAGAGATCTTATATTTTTGGGCTGGATTTCTGGAAGGAAGATCATGTATTCTGGAGATCTATTTTATAGATATGGATATATTTTATTAGGATATTATCTTTTTAAGATATTATTATCTTTGGAAGATAATTCTCCTATAAAAAGGGCCGGATTTTCCACAATTCAGCATGCCCGCTACATCGGCGCATCACCGATAAACCGCTATCATTGCAGTATTTGGAAGGAAGATTGAAGGAAGAAAGTTCATAGCTTGTTATAGCTTTTTAAGGGGATTTGTAAGACTTTCTTAGATTCCTTTTTGGTTGATTGTCTTGATTGGATTTATGATCCAAGGAACGCTTATTTGGGTGATATTTGATTCAGTTATTGAAGCCTTGCTCTTAAGGTTTTTGTGTTCAAATATTCATTCTCTTCCCTTATATTTGATTATTGCTTTCATGATGATGAGTGGCTAATTTCTTTGTGTGATTCTAGGGTGATTGGCTGAAAGTTGTGGGAAAGACGATGATAGAATGATCTTAATCCCAGTAGGACCCTGAAAGCTCGAGTCTTTATCCTTAACCTTAGAACGTCTCGTTCAGTCGATGAACATCTCGGCCGGGGTGAGATTTGTCTAACCGAGGTGACCTTTTGATCCAAAACTGAGAGTTAAGTGTTAGAGTTTGTCAAATCCTATTCTTATTACACCTTTCCTAGTTTAATGCAATCCTAGGATGAGACTTACCCGGTGATTCCTTTGTTTGTTTAACCAAGATCATAAGTGTAGGTAATAAATGTTTATCCTTTATTGGGGTTTGAGTGTGCCTTCATCCCATCTTTGTGAGTTAGCCTGAGACTTACCCGGTAAAGGTTGATTATATTCCCTTAGTTGGTGTGTTGGTTTGAGATTATAATTCCTTTCCTTAGTACCTTGAGACTTACCCGGTAATAGGTTCTTTTGGTTTGGAGTTAGTGAGTAGTGAGACTTACCCGGTGATCTATTCCACTTTAGAAACACCTTCCCTTTGCAAAATCTCAGCTTTGTCCGCTTATCTTTAGATCTTGAGTTGGAACCACAACTAGATGTTTTAATCCCTAGAATTGCATATTTCCTTTAATTAACTTTTTATCATATCTGATTGCTTTAATCGCTTTCGTGGTTAGTAACTACATTGACTACCTATACTTGCTTAGGTTTCACCTAAGTTCCTGTGATCGACCCCTGGAATTCTTGTTTTTTACTATAATTGACCCGTACACTGCGGGTTCACATCCTTGTTTTAAGCATACTTCTTGGGTTATAAATTTAAAGCTTGCACACACCATTTGGAGTGAACATTCCGATTTGGATTCTCCGGCGACTTTCCGAGGAGTACCTTGAACAGTTCAAACTCCGGCCTTTGCCCGGAAACAGCGACATCACGAAAGATGATCGGAAGATCCTGAACGAAGCTAAAAGGTTGTTCAGGCAGCTCATCATCCACAGGATCGAGAATGTGGATCGAGAATGTTGTTCAGCCATACAAGCGGCCTACAAAATACAACATACAAACTCCAAAACAACTCCAAACAAAACCCTTCCTAAAATGTATGGACCTCGGCTGCCCACTCTTTTGGATCTCTCGGCCGCATTCCTAACCTGCAAGGTAATCTACAACATTCGGTATAAAACCGTTAAAAGCATTAGAATCAAGGTGATGACACACACACACACAAATAAACATAAACACACAAAATGCTCGAAAGCACACAAATTCGGTTCATTATCTTTTTATTATTGTTAGGTCATATCCCATTACTAATTCAACTTAGGTTTGTGACACGAGAATCACCGCATGATCTCGCCTCGATTCCTACTCACCGTCAAGGAATGACACTGATGCATCTGGCCGTCTACCTGTCCGGGCTAGTTACCGAGAACCCCCTAGCTCTCCGCAAGAGCTAAGTAGTGTTGTCACCGCCCGTTATCATACACTTGGGTCAATATCAAAATATAAAGTACGTCCTATGTCCGGTGTCGTTGTTACAACATAGATAATAAACACTCACCAAACATAATATTAACCACACCCCACCAAACACACATAGATGCTAATACAAGTAATACGAGCTAAGTAAGTCCGGAGACTTACCTCGTCCCAAATGCTAACTCACAAAGCACTCTCACTTTCCTTGGGAAGAAGCCCACAACCTGCTCACAACAAGATACGTATCAAAACTCGCTCAACTCTAGAAGTCTAAGGCCTTTCCACAAATGATCTACACAAGATCATTTGACTCTCATTCTAGGACCACATCCTAGAATCTGTAACGCTCACATCTCACTCAACGCATGAGGAGATCTCTCAACATCCTACTAACTCTCATAAGATCCTACTCATCAACCAAGAGCAACGCAAAAGTCTATGAGGTCTAACATGCTCATCACACTCGTCTAAGATCCATAACCACTACTTGGTATTCACTCTAAGTTATGCTAGATCCATCCTAGCATGATACTACCATAAAACATAACTAGATCGAGTAAGATCATAATCTCGAGGGAGAGGGTACTCACGTGACATCAAAAGACGGAAGTCGAACATGGACTCGTTAGGCCTTTGTCGGGCGCTTCCGGACCTAAAACCAAAGCTAAGAAAATTTAGCTAATATGCTAAATTTGAACGGGATATGTAACTTATATAAAACTTAAGGTAAAACTCGTTTTTCCAAAACCAAGGTTAAAACCCGCAAAGACATTTTCTGGGCAAATTATACAATTTCCGAGTATGGGTCATATTCTATAATTAATTTTCTGGAGGGGGCATAAATGAAAGCTTCCAAAAATGTGGGTCCAAACTGCCATTATAAACTATGGGGCACAATTTGTTATAAACCAAAAGTGTGGGGTTCCTGTGTGAAATCAAAAGGGTTCATTTGAAACTTTCTCAGCTGGCGGAAGCCCTGGGAGACTCGATCCGCGGCGGCAGTTAGGGCACCGACGAGCGAAGTGAGGAGGAGGCAGGTTACCAGCTTCTCCGACGTCGACGAGGGTGCTGTTCCGACTCGGTGGAGGTAGAGCAAGGAGGTTCCAGCGGCGGGAAGGCAGAGCAAGCAGAGGGGACGGAGGTGGCTGCAAGGCTCCGACAAGGCTTGAGTAGACAAGGTACGCGAGGGCCTCTCCGGTGGCTGCCAAGCTTCTCCGATGGAGGCAGGTAATCACAGACGTGGCTCGAGGGGGAGTTGACGACGGGAAGGTGAAAGAAGACGAATAGGGGAGCAGAGGAAGGAGAGACGGCGTGAGTTCAGCTTGCTGGTGGCTCCGGTAGCTCGAGGCGGCTTCTCCTTCTCCTGGCGGTTCTCAGGTGGTGCGGGCGGTTGCACAAAGGCAAGAGAAAGAGATGCAGTGCACAGCTGGTGGGGGAGAATGGAGGCTTCGTGAGAAAGAAACAACTGAGAGGTGAAGAGATGTGGTGAGTGTAGCTGTGCAGAGGGACAGATGATGGCGTGAGGGTTCATCTCAGGCTGGAAACGAGGGGTCAAAGCCACAGCTTGCAGGAGGTAGGGTAGGATGGCATTGTAGGTTGGGCGGCAATGGTATCCGGACAAGGCAATCGACACAAGTGAGGAAGGAAGAAGGCTGGATTAAAAAAAAAAACGGAATAAATAATTGGAACGGGATTTTCAGATCGGAAAATATTTTCGAACTTTTTCGAGAAAAAAAAAGACGGATACACGTAAACGTATCCAAAAATATAAAGATATTAGGGGAAACATATTTTACGCCTTAAAATACTTTTAATAAAAATATTTGTGCTAGAAATTATTGATAAAAGTCAGAAAAATAAATAACGAAAACGCGCCAAAATTTTGGGCGTTACAACATCATCTTATAAGCAACAGTTTTAAAAAAAAATGATCAAATCCATTTTTTAAAATATCAGTGTTTTGTTTCTGTTTTTTTTCTTGCAATTATTTTTCATCGTGCCGAAAGATCTAAAGGTAAGATTTTGTATATTAAAATTTATATTTCTTTTTTTCTTTACAAAGTTTGTGTTAGTAGTAAATTAAAAAAATATTTAATTTGTTTTTCATAAATATATTATTAGTTCTCACATACACAAGTTGATGACATTTTCAAAAAACATCAATATTTAAATATACCCGCACAAGGTGTGAGATATGAACTAGTATATTATAAATTACCATTTTTTACACTTATCTATTTTAAAAAAGAAGAATTTGGCCTACTAGGTCTTTTTTTAGTTTTGTGTTTAGTAAATGTACCCCATTATTTTTTACCACTTTCATTTAATAGTAGGTAAAAGTATTTAACCCCTCTATTTTAAATAAAAATAACAATACATGTTTGTTAGTTGTGAGGTACGTGTAAATTTTAATTTCTAATTATTGAATTTATTTATTTATTTTATGTAATTTTATTTATTATTTTCTAGAATTAATTTCTGGTATGAAATTTATACCAGAAATTTTTCATACCAGAATTTTTTTTCATACCAAAAATTAACATACCAGAACTTTTAATACCAGAATTTCATACTAAAATCTTAATACCAGAAGTTCATACCAGAATTATTTCATACTAGAAATTTTTTCATACCAGAAGTTTTTTTTTGTCCTTTTTTATTTTTTTTTTTATAAATTTTTGGTATGAGTTTCTAATTAGTGAATTTCTGGTATGAATTGTTTTATAATTTTTTTTTTTATTTTGACCTCTTTGGACCCATTTTATAGCATGGCTTGTAATTCACTAAAGTAAAGAAAAAAAACTTTACTTGAGTGACTGTGAGGCTAATCAACCAGAAATCAAATAACTGATACAAATTCTATATTGTGCAAAGTGTTTTGAGTTTTTCCAAAACATGTATCATTACCCTAATCCACTTTTAAAAAACTACTTAAAAACCTTGTATTTGGTCCTCTTTATGCTAAAAACATGTTCAATTGTTTTAGATGCAGAATTAGAAGTTGCCTAATCATCTTTATTTAGCTCTTCTGTAGTATCCCTTTCCAGCGTCATGTTTCTGCTATGTTTGTGTCTTTCAAGAAGGGTATTAGACAAGCCACGCCCTGTCTGTACAACAAGCAAGTTAGATGAAGTGATTATAGGGAAAAGAGGAGGTTTACCTTGGAATCCGTGGGTTGATTACATCTGGATCTAGATCTAAATCTGGAATTGGCACTGTTACACAGGAAGGCGGCGGGAAAGGCTTCGTCGTAGGGCTTCGACGACCGACGGCGAAGGTGTGGGCTAGGGCATTGGCTTCGTCCGACGGCGAGACGGAGGCAGCAAAGTGGAACCCCGGTGGCGTAGGCGAGGCTTCTCCGGCAAGCGGCAGCTGCATCCGGCGACTCGATAGTGGAGGCGAGGGAGAGCTTCTCCCGATTAATTTTAACCAAATTGTAATATCCGAATTTTTTTTTTTACTCCGTTTAATACGGAATTCAACGGATTCCGATCCGCCAAAATTGTTGTCTTTTTTTTAAATTAAATAAAACGAGATTAGTTCTATCATTTTATGTGACTAGATTCACATAAAATGATAAACTAGGCAATCAGAGATAATTCCGTACCTTTTAAATAAAATAATAGAAAGGTGTAACCAGAATTAATTCCGTACTTTTTTAAAAATAAAAACCGATAAGAGGTTCCGTACGAATAACTTTTAACTAACCTTCCAGTTTAACTTAACCGAACGGACCAAGCCCGACTTGTTGGCCCATATCCTCAACCGGCCCAATACTAATTGACTAACCTAATCCTAATTTAACCTAACCCTAAACTAAAAACAGTCGGCTGCTATCTTCCCGTACCACCTTACAATGGAGAAGAAGAGGACGCCGCCTACCTTCGTCGCCGCCTTCGACTTGCGCAGCAACTCCAGAGCCGAACCAGCAACCCATCGCGAACCGTAGCCACACCACATCGGACCAGGTGAGCCATCTTCCCTACCGTCTTCCTCTTCTCCTTGTTTGCGAAACTCTCAGATGGAGTCTAACCTGAGCCACGCACAACACCGGGAGTCCGTCCGCCGAAGCTGTCGACCGCCAGTAGCAACGCGTGACACCAGTGCTGCAGTAGTACCGCCGCCCTTTTGGACTCCCCGCCGGCAACGATACCGAAGCTGCATCCATCATCTGCGGTGCGGCTGTTCCCTCGTCCTCGAGTGCGACCAATCCAGTCGGACCCAGGTGACTTATATTTCCCCTCCAGCCTTCTCCTACCTTGCTTCTGCCTTCCGACGCCGGACTTCTCGAACCTGCAGGGAGCAGTTAAAACCCAGCCTACCTAGCGAGAGTCTCCACTCAGAGTACGGTGCGACGTTGGATCCTTCACTGTTGCAGCCAGGCTAGGCACTCAACCGCAGCTCCGTTTAGGCCATCTCGTGTCTCGTAGGGAGGGTGTGCTGATCCGGGTCGAGATAACCGAGTGAGTCCACTGTTTGTAGATGCGTTGTGTTTGAGTATGTATATATTTATAGCTGTGGGTAGAAGTGTTGAATTATGATAGTGAATGAGTATGTATATATATATATATAGCTGTGGTTAGAAGCGTTGGGATGTGATAGTGTATGAGTATATATATCGACATGGATGAGAAAAAAGAGAGAGTGCGAGTGCTGTTTTATTTACATACATATATAATTAAACATTAGAGTGAGGGTACCGAAGTATATATACATATATATATATATATAGACATGTAGATGTACAGTGATGTGGGTATATAAGAATGATCGAGAGAGATAAGCACATATGTGTATAAGTATATATATATTTGCACTACAATGCTTTGCAGAATTAATAAAGGTGAGTAAAATGTAAAAGAGATATAAATATATATATAAATAAATGGGGATTTCAGGATTTATATATATAAAGAACCATAAGAATATATACTCATGACGTAAGTGTACCTATACCCGTACAAGATAGAAAATAAAATATGTAGATATATATCTATGAGTACCGAATAATTACACAATTAAATAAGTGAGTTGAGGAGAAAGGTTAAAGTATATAATACTGATAATATATGTAATAGAGTAGATAGTAACCGGGAAGGAGGAAGAGTGTTATTCTTTTTCGAGTGGATTCAAGTTTGAACTTATGACCTATAAGTAGCTAACCGAGAGACACAAAGTATGGAAACAAGTTTAAAAGGAATTAGAAGGTTTAAGAATAAATTTGAGAAACCTTCAGCTGAGGGTAAAATGGTCTTTTACCGTACGAAACTTTTTTCGTAATTCCTTAGCATGAGGTTGGATATCTGGATGTGATTTTGATCCACATGCCTTAATTGACAGGCGTTTGAGTTACCACGAGTACGGACTATTTGAGACGTGTTAGAGTGTATTTTGACTCAGGTAAGTGCTTGCGACTTACTTAGCCGGTTTCTGGATATTAGCTGGGTGATAATGGTTGTGTGTGTGCAATGTGTGTTATAATAAAAATAACTTGTTAGGACGACCGTGGTTATTTTGTGTTAAGGCCCAAGTGTATGTATAACGGGCCGTGACATCACTGCCCAGCTCTGCCAGGAGACTGGGAGGTTCTCTATACGCAGACCATCCAGGTACACGGTGAAATGCATCGGATCCACTCCTTATGGGTACACGGGGGCGGAGGCGAGGTTTGGGAATCCCTCGTGTCACAAAATAAGTATCATTAGAGTGAATGACTTAAATGAAGATAATAAATGGATTGTTTGAAAGCATGATGAGTGTTTATTATTATTTTTTTTTGTGTGTGTGCTATTATTATCCTCCTAATGTTTAGATAACTAGCTCATGGTTGTTTTGTTGTGTTTTTTTTAGATTTACTGCAGGTTAGAACAGCAGCTGAGTGATCAGGAAGTAGTGGTCAGCCGGGTCTCCGTACTCCTTAGAGTGGGGGTTGGGGTTGTTTTTTTGTCGTTCTTTCGTTTGTAAGACAGTTGATCGTTTTTCTCTTGTTAAGTACCTTAGGCTGCTAGACCGTGCTACATTCATTCCTTTGAAAATACTTTTTCATGAATTTCGGTTTTTCTTATTTGTGTCTTGTTGCAAGATCCTAGTAATATTGTTGTCAAACTGAGGTCGGGACCCATTGTGAGGTCCTAACCAGTAACGTCCCGAGTTTTGAGAATTCGGGGTGTTACAACATGGTATCAAAGCTCTAGGTTGGCAACAATGACACTTGAAATCTTTTGAAAGACCGAATAAGTAATTGAGCAGAACCCGAAAAGGGATATGAGTTTTAAAAAGAAATTTTGGTTTTCAAATGCATGCATAGTCGGGTTGGGAATAGAAAAGTACGGCTGACCACCACTACTACCGTGGATCTCAGTATGCTTAGTATGGACTTTAGATTGTTACTCTCTTTGGACTTATTAGCTTGTTTATAAAGATATGTGATATAGATAAGTATACGCCGAAGCTTAGTAGGAATTATAGTTATATTATGCCCTTAACGGAGATAACCAAATGAGATCCTCACTCCATTGACACACCTAAGTATATTTGAAGGGTTTCAATGTGAGGATTAGTATGCACAATCTTATGTGCATTAGGGTAGACGAACGACGAACAACTCCTTCGAGCTTGTTGAGGAACGTCGAGACGGAAAAGTGAAGACGAAGAGACAACATCAACTACGATGACAAGAAGAGAATCCCGAGTCAAGTCAATAGGATTAAATGAAGAGTATACATGAGAGTAGTTCCAGCAACGCGTTGGATGACCAACAAGTATACAAATTGGAAGAGACACCCCGTAGGTTCTTTCAAGATGGTGTAAAGTAACGTTGCAAACAAATTAGATGCCTTCAGAAACACACATAGGCATGAAGGTCAAGGTGAAATGTAGTAGCAATCCAGACAAGAGGCATTGAATCTAAGCTTAATGACGGATCAGAAGGTGAAAGTTTGAGGCTAGAAGCAGAGCGGAATATAATCACTCTCGACAAGCTACTTGCCACCACGATCAAGATGAGAAACCGAGACAATCATAAGCGTAGGAGTCAAGATAAGATACATTGTCCATCCTGATACAAAGCATTAAAGAGCCGCAAAATGAAAGCTTACAGATGGCTAAAGAGGGGAAGGCTGATTTCACCCACATGGAAGTGGTGTGACCACCTAGAAACACAAGAATTACAACAAGGATCGGGATACAACAAAGACAAGATTTCCCTAAAGGCGGAAGTACAAGCAGCACCCCAAGGAAGAAGGGGGTAGGAGAATAGTCTTGGGAAAAAGAGTGTCTCTAATAACTTCTCACTCATGAAGGGATTTAAGTTAATAACACTAACGGGTCATAACAGAGAACCGCAAGTGGACAATAACTCGGGTAAAAAAAAAAAAGGAATCATGGAGAAATGCCTACAAGTCACCGTAAAAGAATTGATAAGTCCGTTGACGGGAGACGAAGATACAACTAGACTCGTAAGAGGATAGTACTCTTATAAGAGTGTAATTTGTAGAAAGAACTTAAAGAGTATAAATGGAAGAGATATATTTTCACCTTGTATATCAAACCTCAAAAGAGATAGAAGAAAAGGTAAGTCTACGATCTTATAGAAGGTCAACTACAGACTAATTGGTAACAACAGAGAATTTACACGTGCTAGCTAATTAGTGATGGTTAGTTGATAGATAAGAAGAATAACCACAAGGTTATAAAGGAATTTTACCGACATTTGGCGAATTTCTTCCAAAGATCAATGACGACAATGGTGAAATTAAATCAATACAAGTACTAGTAACCGTGTTGGTCACATTGAATGAGTCCAATATGATAACGCTAATAAAGAAATTAAAGAGAAGCTCTTGACGGTCGGTAATGACCATTGATGATAGTAATGGTGTAAAGAAAATTGTTGGGAGTAGTTACTTACTACTGACTAAGGAAAGATACATATCGAAGTTAGAATGAAGGGATCCTTGTAAGAAGAACTAGAAGACTAAGAGGAAGTGGATGATTGGAAACATGTCCTATGTCTTAGCATTCCACACAAGTAAGACTGATGGGGCTCCTTCAAGGAAAAGTAGGGTCAGACTGTCTAGATTGACAGGGAAACCCTTGTGATTAAGGATGTGACACAGAATAATTGGAAATTCCGAGGCGGCACAAACATAGAGATTATGATTTAAAGCCTTGGTGAAATTGTGTGGTCGAGTTGTGAGGTGATTGTAGATGGAATCTACATGTTGGCTAGAACAAACATGAGAAGGAGTAAAGTTGAATGACTAAAGGTTGTTTTAGGGATCCGGTATTACCCCAATAAGATGAATACCTAAAGGGTATATATAAAAGTTTGATGAGAAATGGAAGTACTCCATTGAAATTTCAAGCTGGACTGATAACATAAGAGTTGATGAAAGTAATAAGACCAACCAACGTGGTCTGTAAAGCGTGTACGAGAAAAAACTCAAAGGGATTTAACTATCTTACGAGGTGTAAAGATTTAAAGAAGGTAAAGCGACATGAGTATAAGGAAAACATAATAAATGGGATGTGAGGAATTTGATTTGGGAGAAAATCATATGCATCTGATGTGTCGTATACAAATGGGACCATTAGATGTTTAATAAAAATCATACTATCGGACTGATGACACTGTGATAGATTAAGTGTAAACCAAGCGCATAACTTAACCAGGGAGAATGAAAGTCATGTATCAAAATACGGGTCATGCTAAATTTAAATAAGTCTTGAGATGAGGATGTCTTTAGGAAATCTATGCAAGAGTACAAAGTAACTGAAGTTCCAACACAGAATGGGTAGTAATGATCAACAGACAGTTAGAGACCGATTCAGAGAAGGAAAAATGTATAAGATGAGTCACTAGTAGAAGAGTTCACAAGACAAGCTTGAGAGACCAAACGAGATAAAATGTCGACTCGGATGTGGGGGTCTTAGGTGCATGGAAGGGTACCTACAATGGAGTGTAGAAGTAAAATGTAGACTTTACAAGGGTGGAAAGGTGTTGACCTCCTCAAAGATATAGGAATTTGAAAGAAATCGCAATGCCGGTATCAAAGAGTTGAATCCCTGTAGCGGAAACAACGGAGTTTCATGAAGGCAATTTGCCGGTAGCACCAGCGAAGGAATTTATATATGAGAACGGCCTTTGTGGACTCGAAAGTCCAAGGTTACCCCAATTATCACGGGACCTAAGTCATCAACACCGACGGTCCATGCAAGGGAACTGCAAGGGGATGATAACTAAAGTCATCAGAACTACAAAGACACTTACAAAGATATCGTTGAAGACTTGGAATGACTATTTATGTCAAGATGAATGACCCAGTTGGGCTCGAGAAGTAGAGTTAGCCTCAGGAAAAGGAAGGGAAGAAGATAAAACGATTTAGCGAAGTGTGAAAGGATTAATCGAGCAGATGATGCCCACCAAGAATTTAACACCAGTATAGGTATGAGAAAAGTAAGTCCGGGATATGGAGATAAGTTAATTATAGACTGACCGACGTCAACTGAGGACGTGTAAGTGTTGGTTGGTATTGACGAGTAGGTACCGTTAACAAGAGACATTAGTGACTGCGGATTTAAGAGGTAACGTTACCGATGCCTTGGAGGATTTTCCAAGTAGGCAACGACAATATTCTGGGATGATCTAAGGATATGGAGAGAATCGGGTTAGAAGTTGCTTACTGGTTGGTTAAGAACATACTATAGTTGAATAAGCGAGTAAGGGTCGGTTTGAAGAGGATCTTACTAGTATTAGAAGGGAAGTATAGGCGGGAGTGGGGTAAATCATGTTGACCCTCAAAAAAGACTCCATTGTGATTAATGGGTGTTACAACAGAAGCGTGGTAGGCCATAAACCACAGATGAAGAAAATCAGTGATTGGTTAACTATGATTTCAAGTTAAGGAATTAGAGATCTAAATGAAAAGGTTCACTTGGGTGTGTGATTTGTTTTGAGTTATATAATTTGAAAGCTTGACAAGAAATAGGTGATGAGGTATTATTTGAGAAACGGTCCCACTGAGTCGTATTAGGGAGAAAAGACCAAGTGAGTGGTCTTACAAAGAGCATTAACCACCTACTAAAGTATCGGGAGATGTCTCAGATCATTGTTTCAGAATTTATAGACGGGATCTTCCGAAAAGTCGGGAGCAAATGGATTCAATAGAAGGAAGGAAGTTTTATTGTTACTTTAGTAGTCGCCAAAAGATTTAGAGGTGAGTTTAGAAAGGGAACTGTTGATATATATATATAAACTGTTTCAGTTCGATTGACACTATTACCCATACTAAAGGTTGTACGCCCACCATTCCCCATGTCTCAGTGAGAGAGTACTTACCGGATAAGAGTCACGTCGTCAACTTTAAGAATCGGACAGTTGAGCCCGATCATACATTTGTAGAGTACCCAATAGCTGTCCTGGAGCGCAGTATCAGACGTCTGCAGTCCAAGGAGATACCTATGTTGAGGATCCAGTAGTCTAGACGAGGAACTGATGAGGCCACTTGGGAGACCGAGGAGAGTATTAGCCGCAATTATCCCGAGGGTTAGGTGTCACTTTTGTATCGACGAGTTAGTACTCGGATGTTGTGTTGTTTGACCATTCATGTTTTTATATTTGGATTGAGGAGTTATGTTCTAATGTGATGCGTGTCTGAGTATGATGATTGAGTAGTTGCATGGTAGAAAACGGAAAGTTTGAAAACTAAGTTATACCAAGAAAATCATGTGATTAGGTATATTATTCTAAGTTTCGGGACGAAACTTCTTTTAAGAGGGCACTGATGTAATAACCGAAAATTTTCTTTTTTTTACTCCGTTTAATACGGAATTCAACGGATTCCGATCCGCCAAAATTGTTGTCTTTTTTTTTAAAATTAAATAAAACGAGATTAGTTCTATCATTTTATGTGACTAGATTCACATAAAATGATAAACTAGACAATCAGAGATAATTCCGTACCTTTTAAATAAAATAATAGAAAGGTGTAACCAGAATTAATTCCGTACTTTTTTAAAAATAAAAACCGATAAGCGGTTCCGTACGAATAACTTTTAACTAACCTTCCAGTTTAACTTAACCGAACGGACCAAGCCCGACTTGTTGGCCCATATCCTCAACCGGCCCAATACTAATTGACTAACCTAATCCTAATTTAACCTAACCCTAAACTAAAACCTAAACAGTCGGCTGCTATCTTCCCGTACCACCTTACAATGGAGAAGAAGAGGACGCCGCCTACCTTCGTCGCCGCCTTCGACTTGCGCAGCAACTCCAGAGCTGAGCCAACAACCCATCGGGAACCGTAGCCACACCACATCGGACCTGGTGAGCCATCTTCCCTACCGTCTTCCTCTTCTCCTTGTTTGCGAAACTCTCAGATGGAGTCTAACCTGAGCCACGCACAGCACCGGGAGTCCGTCCGCCGAAGCTGTCGACCGCCAGTAGCAACGCGCGACACCAGTGTTGCAGTAGTACCGCCGCCCTTTTGGACTCCCCGCCGGCAACGATACCGAAGCTGCATCCGTCATCTGCGGTGCGGCTGTTCCCTCGTCCTCGAGTGCGACCAATCCAGTCGGACCCATGTGACTTATATTTCCCTTCCAGCCTTCTCCTACCTTGCTTCTGCCTTCCGACGCCGGACTTCTAGAACCTGCAGGGAGCAGTTAAAACCCAGCCTACCTAGCAAGAGTCTCCACTCAGAGTACGGTGCGACGTTGGATCCTTCACTGCTGCAGCCAAGCTAGGCACTCAACCGCAGCTCCGTTTAGGCCATCTCGTGTCTCGTAGGGAGGGTGTGCTGATCCGGGTCGAGATAACCGAGTGAGTCCACTGTTTGTAGAAGTGTTGTGTTTGAGTATGTATATATTTATAGTTGTGGGTAGAAGTGTTGAATTATGATAGTGAATGAGTATGTATATATATATATAGATGTGGTTAGAAGCGTTGGAATGTGATAGTGTATGAGTATATATATTGACATGGATGAGAAAAAAGAGAGAGTGCGAGTGCTGTTTTATTTACATACATATATAATTAAACATTAGAGTGAGGGTACCGAAGTATATATACATCTATATATATATATATATATATATATATATATATATATATATATATATAGATATGTAGATGTACAGATGTGGGTATATAAGAATGATCGAGAGAGATAGGCACATATGTGTATAAGTATATATATATTTGCACTACAATGCTTTGCAGAATTAATAAAGGTGAGTAAAATGTAAAAGAGATATAAATATATATATAAATAAATGGGGATTTCAGGATTTATATATATAAAGAACCATAAGAATATATACTCATGACGTAAGTGTACCTATACCCGTACAAGATAGAAAATAAAATATGTAGATATATATATATATATATATATATATATATATATATATATATATATATATATATATATATATATATATATATATATATATATATGAGTACCGAATAATTACACAATTAAATAAGTGAGTTGAGGAGAAAGATTAAAGTATATAATACGGATAATATATTTAATAGAGTAGATAGTAATCGGGAAGGAGGAAGAGTGTTATTCTTTTTCGAGTGGATTCAAGTTTGAACTTATGACCTATAAGTAGCTAACCGAGAGACACAAAGTATGGAAACAAGTTTAAAAGGAATTAGAAGGTTTAAGAATAAATTTGAGAAACCTTCGGCTGAGGGTAAAATGGTCTTTTACCGTAAGAAACTTTTTCCGTAATTCCTTAGCATGAGGTTGGATATCTGGATGTGATTTTGATCCATAGGCCTTAATTGACAGGCGTTTGAGTTACCACGAGTACGGACTATTTGAGACGTGTTAGAGTGTATTTTGACTCAGGTAAGTCCTTGCGACTTACTTAGCCGGTTTCTGGATATTAGCTGGGTGATAATGGTTGTGTGTGTGCAATGTGTGTTATAATAAAAATAACTTGTTAGGACGACCGTGGTTATTATGTGTTAAGGCCCAAGTGTATGTATAACGGGCCGTGACATCACTGCCCAGCTCTGCCAGGAGACTGGGAGGTTCTCTATACGCAGACCATCCAGGTACACGGTGAGATGCATCGGATCCACTCCTGATGGGTACACGGGGGCGGAGGCGAGGTTTGGGAATCCCTCGTGTCACAAAATAAGTATCATTAGAGTGAATGACTTAAATGAAGATAATAAATGGATTGTTTGAAAGCATTATGAGTGTTTATTATTATTATTTTTTTTTGTGTGTGTGCTATTATTATCCTCCTAATGTTTAGATAACTAGCTAATGGTTGTTTTGTTGTGTTTTTTTTAGATTTACTGCAGGTTAGAACAGTAGTTGAGTGATCAGGAAGTAGTGGTCAGCCGGGTCTCCGTACTCCTTAGAGTGGGGGTTGGGGTTGTTTTTTTGTCGTTCTTTCGTTTGTAAGACAGTTGATCGTTTTTCTCTTGTTAAGTACCTTAGGCTGCTAGACCGTGTTACATTCATTCCTTTGAAAATACTTTTTCATGAATTTCGGTTTTTCTTATTTGTGTCTTGTTGCAAGATCCTAGTAATATTGTTGTCAAACTGAGGTCGGGACCCATTGTGAGGTCCTAACTAGTAACGTCCCGAGTTCTGAAAATTCGGGGTGTTACACAAATTCAGTTATTTATTTCTTAATTAATTTATATTAAATCTAGTTGTTTACAAAATAAATTGATTTTAATAAACTTCCATTAATTTCGGTATTTTATAAAACATTTCAATTTTTGTGCAGATTTTTAATATTACAACTACCTAATCCCCATCAGTATTAACCCAAAATTTAAAAAAAAATCATTAACTAAATTATCATACCGTCATTTTCTAATAACTTTTATAATTATTTTTTTAATACGATATTCTATTTTATGTTAACTAAACCTTATATTTTAAACAATAAAGTGAAAAAAATGAGAATAAACAAACAAAATCGTAATATATATCCAATTCATGGAAGATTGAGACTTTATAATACAAAATTTAGGAATTTCAGTTTTATTTAACGGATCGTATTTTTATTTAATTTTATTAGTTTTATCGTACTAATAAAAAAAGTAACTAGTCGAATACAATTATGATTTTCTTTATTCAATATTATACTATCAAATATTTTTCTTTTCAATGAAAGATTTTATGAAGTTAGTCACTAATAATATTTTTAATTGAATCAATGTTACACCACTATAACATTTTGTAAGACAATTACATATTAAATTAATTTAACTAAAATTTGACAATAAATTTTAAATTAAAGTTTCACTTTACTTACTCGATAGTCTCGATTATGAATGGACCTATTAATCGACTTCATTTTTTAAATCAAAATTATTAAAATCTATGTTTAGAAATATTTTTATGTTAACCTAGGGGTCGGCAAGAGACGGGAAGAGATGAGATGGAATTGAAGTCATCACAGTCCCGTCCCGGCTATTTTACATTGGGTATTTTAATTTAGATTGAATCCCATTAGTCTTGTCCCGGTTGAGAACGGGACGGGACGGGCTCAATCTTGCTTAACCCTTAATTGATTTATTGTGTTTGAATTTTACACTTTATCCACAAAATATCCGTATATATCGTACTTAAATAAGTTAATGCCCATATTCCGGCTGTGTTTGGGTCATTTGCCAATTTTGACGGTTTGACCAACATGATTTTTTTTAAATATATACGCATAACTATATAATAACTATATATATAATAACTATATATGTATATTACTAATGCTTATGAATTTTATTTATTTATTATTTTATGATAAAAAGCTATATGGGACGGGCCTAGCAAGATGAAGAAGTTAAGGCTCATATACCGTTTCAAATAGTTTTTAGCGGGGCTAATTTAGGACGAGAGTTCTAATTTTGAATTAATTACCGCCAAGATCTAGACGGGACCAGATTTGGGGGACGGGACTGGCGGGATGAGACCGAGTTTGGCAGGATGAGATGGGATTGAGACGGGATCATGATGTTCGAAGTTTAAATTTGTTGTAGGTGTAATATTTTTATATCTTCATAAGAACTTGTATTATTTAGTAATGAAAATATTTATTTAAATTTATAAATTAATTTATCTAATCAATAATCTCTTTATTAATCTGATTACGACAAAAAATATTGTGTAATTTTCTAGATTGACAACGCCCCAAATGTAATCATAGTTTCATCACGGATTTCATTATGTGTTTTAATATTCTCTCATGTCGTGGAGGACGTTCATATATTTCTTTTAATATACTCAAAATACAATACTGAAATACCCGTACACGGTATATATATATATATATATATATATATATATATATATATATATATATATATATATATATATATTACGAATACTGAAATACCCGTACACGGTATAAATTCTAAACTAGTTTAGGACAAAATAGTTGTAAACATTTTTTTTAAATAGGGTGCGTTCGGCGTGCACAAAAAATGGGGTTATTTGGTAGATTATTGTACCTAGATTATTTTGAGAGATTATTTGATCCAAAAAAAGTACCGAACTACAAAGAGATTATTGAGATTATTGGTAGATTATTCAAATTTTTCATCCCTCACAATAATCTCAATGTTCCACCAAACGGACCCATAATTGTCATATAAATTGTCAATGAGGTTTTTTTGGCTTTCGAACAGCGTGTTCATGATTTAAAAATTTTAATACATTTTTCAATATAAATATAATATCTTTTATTATCACCGATAAATTATTATTAGAATACAAAAAATTATTAAATTCCTTACTAATAGTATTTTAAATTTTAGATTATTTATCGGTTGATTAAGTTTTTTTTTTTTATCACAGATAAGCTATCATTTTAATATAAAAATAATTATTAAATTCCTTACAAATAATTGTCATATAAATTTTGTCGAGTGATAGGTAATCTCTTTTTGTTTTGGAGTCGAGTGATAGGTAATCTCTTTTTGTTTTTCTACTTGAATCACCATTTCCAAAACTTGATTTACAGGAGGTAAAATTTCTTGAGCAAGAATATTGCTCTTAATGTGTTAAAATTGCTCATTTAACTCCATTAACAACTGTATTACACGAAGCTTAACTTCTCTCTTAGTGATTTTTTCAAAAATAACAAGTACAACCAAACATACCACGATATATATAGGTAGGCATAACATCAACATAAGACAATTCATCCCAAAACTTCTTTAATTTTTCATAGTATATTGCAACAATGTTATTATCTTACCTTAAGGAAGCATGATCTTTATGTATTTGGCATATAAAGACGCATTAGATACCTCAAAGCGTTCGAGAATATCATCCAAAGTTTCTTCGCCGACTCTACATATGTGAAAAGTTTGGCATATTTGATTTCATGGAGTGTAGGATCCAATATCGCATCATATAATCTGCACGTATCCAACTAACAAACTGTTCATTGCCGTTAGCAACCGGTTTCGTGCAAGATTCGTCCATAAATCCCAACTTCTGCTTCGCATCTAACGTCATACGATACAAAAAGATTTGTGTATGAAGAATAGACAAGGGAAGAAAGGTAAAACTATTCAAAAGTTCGATCAATTAGTAAAAGCTTCATCGTTCTAATACCATGTTAAGCGGTAATGGAATAAAATCTCTCATATATCGAAATGATTCTTTACAGACATTACTTATACAAGATTTCATATAACAAAATTTAGTTAGGATGTATATCTATCTACATTGTGTGCCCTAGTATTCCATGTATTCTATATATACATCATGTACTTCTACAAAAATCACCCAAATTTTCTTAATCTTAAATATTTTCGATGAAATACTCTCCCTTGTACCGTTCCTTTCGTTTAGAATAATCTTAGGTTGACTCGAACTAAAAGCCAAATTATCTGCTAATGCACACTGGATTAATTAGCTGGATGCATGTTCTCCCCCTTGGGCCCCACCCACTCTATCCCAATCATTCACATGCATTTGACTTCTCCTAACCTTCAACCTTAAAAACCCCAAGTAACACTCTCTATTTATAGCCAACTTTTCACTTTACCAATGTTATGTACTAATATACACACCACCCATATATAATGCAGCCGAGTAGCACCGTCGCCCTCCGCGATCAGGCGCACCCCACCAACGCCGACCTCGAATCCGGCCCAGCCAATGAAGCCAAACCCACCTCGACCGGTGCCAATGGGTCAACTTCGAAACCCATCACCAGCACGATGAGCACTGCCAAGGAGGCGTTTACCCAACTCTTCAAAAACGCTCGACAGAGGGGTAAACACGTTGACTTTTCTAATAAGCCGGAAGTTTACCGGAAACTAATGAACTGCCTTGACGACGTAGAGCAGATTCACTGGAAGTTCAACTCCACACTCATCGCCGTCGAGCTACTCGTCTTTTCCGGGCTCCTCTCCGCCCTCATATGCTCACTGACAATGAACCGGTTGAAGCACCACCGGATCCTCCGACTAAGGATCTGGCAGTACGTAACCATGGCCATGATGCTCGCCTCGGGACTCTCGGTTATCCGGTTTTTAACCGCGGTCGTCTTATATCCTGTTAAGCGGATTTTTCGAATCCATAAGTACGTGGTGTACTTCACACGTCAACTCAAGCGTTGCCTGGACGTCACGCTTTGGTTTTGCATAGTACTTCTGGGTTGGTACTTGTGGTTTCGCCCTCGCCTGAAGCACGTCCACGGTGACGTTTCCGTCATAGTAGCTCACCAAGTGACTCGCTTCCTCATTGCCCTATGTCTCGGCTCTTTCCTCTGGCTCCTCAAAAACATTCTTTACCTAAAGCTTGAAGCCGACTTGCACTACGACCAACTCTTCGATCGGATTCAGTTGTCGGTGATCTATCTCCATGGACTCCAAATCATTCATAAACGAGCGATGTGGAAGTTCTTGACGGATAGCAAGAACAAAAAAAGGCTCAAGGAAATGAAAAAGGAGGAAGACAAAGAGGAAATTGAGAATATTTTAATGAAGGGAAATAATATATGGATGGAGGTGGAGGCGATGGAGAAGGAGAGCGTTCCGATCTGGATTCTCCGGCGACTAGCGGAGGAATATCTCGAGGAGGTCAAACTCAACCCGTTGCCGGGGAATAGAGATCTAACAAAGGATGATCAGAAGATCCTCAAGGAAGCCAAGAGGATGTTCAGGCAGCTCATCAAAATCAATATCAACAAAAACAAAGGCATGGTGGTTCATGCCGATCTCCGTTCTGAATCTTCTTCTCAACTCAACAGCAAACCGATCCACTTCAGGTTTCAAAATTCTCACCAACCTCTCCATATCATTGTCAATTCCTGTAAAAATTGTTGATTGTTTTTTTTTTTGTCGTACTTTGTTTTTAATAATATAAAATGACTAAACTATTGGATTCAGATGTATTATCATGTAAAATAAGTTATTGGCTGGATCCAGCTAGATCCGGCTCTTCGATCAATAAACAAACAAATATATATAAAAATAGATAGGCTACTACTGTATGAAGTTATTGGTTATTGTAGAGTATGTACTGATTTGTGAAAAACTTGAGAATCTATTGTTCTGTTAAAACCAAGATAAATATTCTCCTTAAAAACAACTATATATGTAAAATATTGATTTGCAAAAAAGCTTGCGTTACGGAATAATTTGAACCCTTGATTTACATAATAGGTCATGACATGATTACTTATCTTCTTTAAATACATAGTTTCTGCTCAAATTCATAAATGATAGCTCTACATTAATGGTTTCAAGTGCAACATACGAGCCTTAATCAAATATCCAGTCGTATCATAAACTAAATTATTCTTGTGGCAATACATAAAATGTAGTGATCATGAAATTAAGAGGGATGACCTGAAGGAGTATGGACTGTCACGTGATGAGTTGGATTTCATATTCAAGCGTACAATACAAGGAGAAGAAGACGACGATGACGAAACAGACGAGGAAAGCAAGAGGCAAGTAATTAGCAGCGGATTAACTGAAGACAAATCCATTACCTATGATGAATTCCTCAACTGGGCTGTATGTTTTCCTCTTGTACTAAATAGAGTTAGTTTCTCTTTTCTTAGAACGTAACAAGTGAATATGGAGTTTGCAGGTTCGGGCATACAAGAACTGTTGGGGATTGGAACATACTTTGTACAGCTCTAAGAGAGTGTTCATCAAATTGAACAGGCTGATGAGTACATTTCTGCTCATGGTGATGCTTATTATATGGCTTCTCCTATCTAAAATCGTCAACACCCGTCAACTTGCTCTTTTGTTCACTCCATTTTTAGCAGTTAGCTTCATCTTTGGAGACAGTTGCAAAACGATGTTTGAAGGCCTTATTTTCGCTTTTGCCATGCATCCTTTTGACGTTGGTGATCGTGTTATTATTAATAATGCACAGGTAACGACTTACTATATAATTTTGGTCAAGCAATTTTAGATTTTGCTATTGCAGTTGTGAATAATGTGCACTCTTTGTTTGGTTTGGATAGATGAGGGTTACAAAGATGAACATTTTAACATCCGTCTTCTATAAGTATGACACCGGAGAAGAGGTGATCTTCCCCAATTCCGTGCTCACAACCACAAGTATTATTAACCTTGATATCACTCCGGACCAAAGTGACAAAATTGAGTTTACAATCCCTGCAAAGACTACTTCTCTAGAGGAAATTAAGGATCTTGAGATCAAAATCAAGAAGTAAGTTCATATATGTTAAATTATTGTGTTATTTCATCTCTCTTAATTGTGTGAATGAGCATTGTATTGTACTGTCATTAGGTGGTTGGATGATGACATTGAATACTCGTCCAACAACAAGGTGGTGAAATCAGAAATTACAAATGAAGACATGAAGATGACCATATATTTCAAGTATTTGGTTTCCTATCTTACGTCGGAGACAAAAGCTGTACGTGCATAAATCAAAGATCTTGAGTATGATAATGCAATATCGAAAGAATATGGAGACGAACAAGAAAGAGTTTTTGCCATCTTATCAGCCTTACAGTGTTGTAATCCATCTACGTAAGGTCATCAAGTTGAAGGACATTGAAGACCTTCAAGACGAGATAATAGGGTAAACTAAATTAAAATGTACAAATCTTCCTTATCCTATGAAGATTCAGAAAATGTTATTAATATGATTGTATATATATATATATGATGTAGGGGATTAGAGCCGCGTTACGGTCCCTATTCCAAAGTTCTGCTCGTTGAGCTTACAAAATCAAGAATCGAAATGGATCTATATGTGGGGCATCCACCTTACACTGGCACAGAAGATGGATCTGCGCATGATATACTAAGGATGAAGTTTTTGAAGAAGGACTGTAAGGAGAAAGAGAAGAAGAATCTGGAAGATATCTCAGAGAGACTTAAAAGGATCAAATTTGTTAAAGGAGTGATGATAATCGAACCCACGACTGTCGACAATGGTGATGATGAAGTGATTGCTCAAGGTGGTGTAGGATGGGGCAGTTTTCAGGTAAGTTATATTATATGTATGTTGTTTTTACATATGAGATTGACATTGGTGACTCATTATTGTTGTCACAAATTCGAGAATTGGAGACAGAAATTTGAAGAACAGAAAACTTCTTCTTTTTCATTCTATAAAAACCAAAGCAATTACAATCTTAAATAAGCTACAGAATAACCATTAACTAACTCCACTAACTAGTTCCACTAACCACGTCTCACACCACCTAGAATTAGGGATAACTATCTGACTAAAAACAAAGATTCAAATAAACCTAAAACAAAAGCAGAAAACTAGCAACAGCTTTGACATAATCTTCCTATAATTCAGCAAACTGGATCTGACTTACTTAGCCTACCTACGTGGACCATACATGCTTGAATTATATTTTAACACCTCCTCTTAATTCAAGCTCGTGCATGCCAATTTTCTCCAGAAAGAACTGATGCTTAACTTGTGCTAAGGCCTTTGTAAACAGATCTGCACTTTGATCATTAGTGCCACAGAATTTCAGAACCAATTTCTCCTCAGATACCAGCTTCCTGATGAAATGATGCTGAACTTCAATATGCTTGGTTCTTGCATGAAATGCTGGATTCTTGGTCATAGCTATGGCTGACTTGTTGTCACACCACAACTCAATTGCACCTTCTTGCTCACAACACATGTCCTTTAGCAATTTTCTCAACCAAACAGCCTGCCTTGCAGCTGATCCAGCTGCAACATACTCAGCTTCAGATGAAGATAGAGCTACTGTATCCTGCTTCTTGGAACTCCATGTGATAGCTCCAGACCCCAAGCTAAATACAGATCCAGATGTGCTCTTTCTATCGTCTAAGCATCCTGCCCAGTCACTGTCAGAATAGCCAATTAACTTGAAATTCTCAACACTTTCATACCAGATTCCAAGCTTAATTGATCCTGCCACATATTTGAGAATTCTTCTCGCTGCTCCCAGATGTTGCTTGGTTGGAGAGTGCATGTATCTTGACACTACACTCACACTATGAGCAATATCAGGTCTTGTATGTGTGAGGTAGTTCAAGCCACCAACTAAGCTTCTGAATGTCTTCTCATCAGCCTTTTCTGTGCCATCCTCTCTCTGCAGTTTCTCATTTGTGTTCATAGGAGTTCTCATTGCTTCACACTTCTCCATAGAGAATTTCTTCAACAAATCTTCAGCATACTTCCTTTGACACAGAAATGTTCCATCATTTCCTTGCTTCACTTCTAGACCAAGGAAATATTGAAGCTTTCCCAGGTCTGTCATTTCAAATTGCTCCATCATTGCCACTTTGAACCCATCTAGCATCTCTTGAGAAGAACTGAAGTAGATTATATCATCTACATAAAGACAAACAATTATGAAACCATTCATACCTTGTTTCTTCACATACAAAGTTGGCTCATTTTCACTTCTCTCAAATCCATTTTGAAGGAAAAAAGAGTCAATCTTGCTGTACCAGGCTCGTGGAGCCTGTTTTAGTCCATACAAGGCCTTCTGCAGTTTGTATACTTTGCTTTCTTCACCATTTATGACAAAGCCGAGTGGTTGCTCAACAAAGACCTCTTCTTGAAGGTCTCCATTCAGGAATGCAGATTTAACATCCAATTAAAACACTACCAGTTTCCATTGAGCAGCCAAGGCCAAAACAACTCTTACTGTTTCAAACCTTGCTACTGGTGAGAAAGTCTCCTCAAAATCAATTCCCTCTTGTTGTGCATATCCCTTAGCCACCAGCCTTGCTTTATACTTCTGAATACTTCCATCAGTGTTGAACTTGGTCCTATACACCCACTTCAATCCAATGACATTCTTGCCTTCAGGAGGATCAACCAAAGCCCAAGTCAGATTCTTCTCAATTGACTTGATCTCTTCTTTCATTGCCTTTTGCCATTCAAGCTCATTCTCAGCTTCCTCAAAACAGGTTGGATCTGCAACTATCAAAGCAAAATCACAATTTTCATACAACTCCTCCATAGATCTGTACCTTCTTGGAGCTGAATCACTTGATGAACTTGGTGAAGATGCATTTGAAGAAGATCGTGAACTCTGGCTTGATGATGAGGGTGTTGAAGGAGAGCTGGGAGACTGATAAACATTCTCTGGCACTTCTGAGCTAACTTCTGAGCTGTCAAAGTTAACTGTCTTCTGCTGAGAGTTGTAACTCTCAATTCTTTCCTCCCAATTCCAGCCTTCATTTTCATCAAATATAACATTTCTACTAACAACAATCTTGCCATTGAGAGGGTTATATAGTCTATATGCTTTAGATTGAGTAGCATAGCCAATAAATACACATTTTATTGACTTATCATCTAGCTTAGACCTCAAATCAGCTAATGCATAAGCTATACAACCAAAGATTCTTAGATGACTTACAGATGGTTTTCTTCCTTGCCAAGCTTCAAATGGAGTCATATTCATGACTGCTTTTGTAGGAGAGACATTCAGAATGTATACTGCTGTTGCAACTGCCTCACACCAGAATTTGTTTGGCACTCTTCTAGCTTTAAGCATACTCCTTGCCATTTCAACTACTGTTCTATTTTTTCTCTCAGCTACTCCATTTTGCTCAGGAGTGTATGGAGCTGTCAATTCCCTTCTTATGCCTTGCTCTTCACAGAATTTAATAAATTCATTTGACATAAATTCTCCACCTCTGTCTGTCCTCAATGCTTTCACAATCAATCCTGATTGTTTTTCCACCATAGCCTTAAAGATTTTAAAGCTATCTAGTGCATCAGATTTAGCCTTGAGAAAATACACCCAACTCATCCTACTGTAGTCATCAGTTATAAGCAGAAAATACTTACTTCCACCAAGAGAGATTGTCTGCATTGGACCACACAAATCAGCATGAAGAAGCTGAAGACACTCACTTGCTCTCCAAGCCTTCCCACTTGGAAATGATCCTCTTGATTGCTTTCCATAGAGGCATCCTTCACACAACTCAAGTTCACCCATCTTTGAGAGTCCTTGCACCATATTCTTGGAATGCAAGACTTTCAAACCTTGCATATGCAGATGACCATATCTCAAGTGCCACAATTTAGCATCATCATCCCCCTTAACTGTCAAAGCTCTACTGATGTGGCCTGACAAATCCAGAGGAAACATCCTGTTTCTTCCCATCTGAATTCTCACCACAACCTCCTTGGTTTTCTTGTCAGAAATTATGCAGGCATCATTTTCAAATAACACATGAAACCCAGAGTTGAGCAGTTGACCCACACTTAGTAGATTATGAGCCAATTTTGGTACATACTGCACATCACATAAGAGCTTAGTGTTACCTTGCTCTGTTGTGATTGCAACTGTGCCTTTGCCTTCCACCTCAAGCTGCTTTCCATCTCCAAGTCTCACCTTGCCCTTTGCAGCTTGATCCAAGTCTCTAAACATAGACTTGGCACTTGACATGTGATTAGAACATCCGCTATCAACATACCACATGCCTCCTTCTACATCATTGCCTGAGGCAATCTGAGCAAGGAACAACTTCTCTTCTTGCTCTACAAAATTAGATTTCTGATCACCCTTTTGCTCATCCTCTTCTTTCTTCCAACAGCTAGCTTCTTTGTGTCCAGGTTTCTTGCAGTAATAACATTTCAGAGGGCCTTTGTAGTTCTGAGAGGCTTGATCTCTTCCCTCAAGACTTTGCCCTCTTCCACGTCCTCTTCCTCTTGAGCCTCCTCTACCTCTTCCTCTACCAGAATTTTGCTGAAATCTCTCCTTGGTTGAAGACTCTCCTTTGACTTGGAAAGCTTTCTCCTCTTTCTTGTCATCTCCCTTGCTCATCCTTTCTTCATGAGCCTGCAGAGAGCCTTTTAACTCATCAAATGTGTAGATTTCCATGTCTTTGGACTCCTCAATTGCAGTCACAACATGGTCATATTTTCTGGTAAGGCTTTGAAGAACCTTGCTCACAATTTGACTGTCCTTGATCTCTTCACCAAGAGCCCTCATCTGTTGGACAGTACTTGACATCCTTGACAGGTACTCTTGAACTGTCTCCTTTTCCTTCATCTGAGAAGTTTCAAATTCTCTTCTCAAGGATTGTAATCTTACTGTGATTACCTTCTTGTCTCCCATGTATTCTTGTCTAAGAATACTCCATGCTTCTTTTGCTGTTGAAGCTGCTGCAATACGTGGAAACACCTCATCATCCAATGCCTGCTGAATGATGAAGAGTGCCTTTGCATCTTTCTTCCTCTTCTCCCTTAAGACTTGATTTGGCTCCTCAGTTCCATCATCTTCAAAGCCACTCTCAACACAATTCCAGATTTCTTGTGATCTGAAAAGAGTCTTCATTTTTAAACTCCAAAAATGGTAGTTTACTCCTTTGAAGATAGGTAGATGGTTTAGTGAATTTCCATTCCCATTCCCATTGTTGATCTGCATGGTGAATGATTCACTAACAACACTGTGTTTCCCTTGTGTTTTAATCTCTCACACGAAACACTCACCAAACCCAAGATAACTCTCTAGCTCTGATACCAAATGTTGTCACAAATTCGAGAATTGGAGACAGAAATTTGAAGAACAGAAAACTTCTTCTTTTTCATTCTATAAAAACCAAAGCAATTACAATCTTAAATAAGCTACAGAATAACCATTAACTAACTCCACTAACTAGTTCCACTAACCACGTCTCACACCACCTAGAATTAGGGATAACTATCTGACTAAAAACAAAGATTCAAATAAACCTAAAACAAAAGCAGAAAACTAGCAACAGCTTTGACATAATCTTCCTATAATTCAGCAAACTGGATCTGACTTACTTAGCCTACCTACGTGGACCATACATGCTTGAATTATATTTTAACAATTATTGTATATTCTGTTACAGCCACAAGACGTGATTCAAACCCTAGATAGCCCGAAGAAAGCTTTGGAGAAAATAGACAGTGGAGGTGTAGAAGAGGAAAAAGAAGTCGTAGTTAAATCGTTAATGGCTCAAGAGATGATAGCAGCAGCTGCTCAAAGTCATGATCAACCACCTACCACCTGAGTGAGGAGCTATATTATACAATGTACGTGTGATTTATATTTTTATTTTGTACAATTATTTATGGGGCGATATCTGTTTTTTGACTTTGCATATTTGGATCCAATAGTTCAAATAAGGAGTAAAAATTTAATTTCTTTATTTTTGTTGTGCAGTCGTCACATATACATAATAAGGTGTCATTATTCAACCTGTTATATATATCGTGAGAGAGAAAATGTATATTTTGCTTCTTTGCTTCTATATACGTGTATATTGGTTGTTGCAGTTTTTTTATACATTGGACGGTCTAGATTAGCTCAGATTTGTGAATGGTTGAGATCATTGTATATTATGCTCAACACCGCCGCAAACTAGGAGATTGATACATCCCTAGTTTGGTAAGCAAACGATTTTGTTGTGCATATGGTATTATTTTGGTAAAAACGTCGGTCAACTGATCATGTGTAGCAGATGGAATAGTCCTTCTATGACTTTGTGTTTGGTGAAGTGGCAACCTATCTCTATCTGCTTCGTTCTCTCATAGAATACTACATTCTTCCCGATTTGGATGGCAACATTGTTGTCACAATACAGTTGAACTAGTTGAGGAAAAGATAGTCCGAATTATTGAAGCAATTGAATTAACGAGGTTATCTCAACAACTACTTGAGCCATTGCTCTATACTCAGCTTCAGATAAACTTCTAGAGACGGTTATTTGCTTCTTAGGCTTCCAACTTATAAGAGAAGACCCAAGAAGAACAATTTAGCCACCAACACTTCCACGTGTCAAAGTACACGAAGCCTAGTCAAAATTTGCATATGCCATTACATTGGGTCTGTCATAACTATTGAGAAAAATACCATTTCCTATAGTGTCCTGTACATAACGTAGTGTATGAACAAGATCATTCATATGAGAAGTGTATGGATGTTGCATGAACTGGCTTAGACATTGAACAACATAGCATATATCCGAACGTGTGTGTAAAAAAATTCAGCTTTCCAACAAGAGATCGATAGATGAGTGCACTAAAGAGTATATCACCATCATGTGGAAGGAGCTTTATGTTTAAAGGCAATGGAGTCAGGCCCAGCTAAGTACTTGTGCAACAAGTTTTGTTGCACAAGGCCCCCAAACCTGATAGGCCTCAACCCACTGCCCATATATATATACATGTATTAAAAAAAAAACTAACGTTAATAAAAGCTACTACATGCTTGCAACATTGGGAAGTGGGGCACTTTTTAGCACCGGTAATTAATCCGTTAAAAAAATGTTGTACATTATATAATTTGTTATAATTTGGTAAGATATGAATTTATAAAAGGAAACCAAATAATGAAAAAAAGAGAAACAAAAGCAAAAAAATAATATACATTTTATTTTGAAAAAAAAATTTTAAAAAGAAAAAAAATAATAAAAATTTATATTTATTTATTGAAAATTACTTAAATTACAGAAACTATAAATAATAAAACGAAAATATATTTTATGTGCTTTGCTTTTTTTTTTTCTTATATGAAACATAAATATCAAACATAAGCAAATATTTTTGAAACAAAAAAAAAGAAAAGCATAAAAAATACTTTTTCATTTCATAATTTGTTGTGTATGTAGTTGAAGTAATTTGTTGCAAAAAAGTATACATTTTCATCATATGTTTACCGATTTTAAAAATGCTCTAAAAAGCACGAACTATAGGAGGGTTTACGTAATTTAAGAAATTTGCTGCAAATAAATTATAAGTTTTTATTATTTGTTTTCCTTTTTAAAAATTTTATCCTATCAAAATAAAATGCATATTATTTTCTTCTTTTTTTTTTCTCCTTTTTTTCATTATTTGGTTTCCTTTTTTAAATTCATATCTTACCAAATTATAACAAATTATAAAATGTACGACTTGTTTAACAGATTAGTTATCGGTGCTAAAAAAATACAACACCTCTATAGTTCGTGCTTTTTTTTTCTACAACTTTAAAAGTTAGTTTCACCTTCCACAACATTAGTAAAGGTTGTGTTATTTAGAGCATTTTTTCCTTTTAAATAAAAGAAGTAATCATATTTACAAACAATTGGCTATACACACAAGAAATTTATCATTCCAACAAATTTATTTTAACTCTCTCTTCTTCTAGTTTCTCATTCTTCATTGTCATCTTCTATTCTTCTTCTTCTTCTTCTTCTTCCTCGTCCTCTAATTTCTTTTTCAAATTGACATTACACCCATGAACCAAAATTCATTTTCTCAATTCTTCTCCATTAACAACATTTAGAAGGTGTGTGTCTTTTTACTTTAACTTTTTAGTTTTATTATAAATTATTTGAAGTATAAACTACTTCCAAATTTCAAGTAAATTTGGTTCATATGTACGGAAATTGTGATTATCAACATCATGTATGGAGTTAACGATCCATCCCAAGAACCCGAGCTCCCGGGCAAACTACATACAGAAAAATCAAGTTGTTTTATTCCTTAATAGTTATATTTGTGTCATATTATTCTTTTTTAGCTATGTATTCTAGAATTAGGAAACATGAATCCAGAGCTGAAAAACAAAAAAAGAAAAAATGAATTGAGGAGTTAACTCAATCTCAAAGAGAAGCTCTCAATAAATTTATCATAAGAGAATCACAAAATTCTCTTGAAAATGAAAGTGAAAAATCTCTTGTTGATGGTTGTGATGATCATGTTCATGTTAGTGATACTCTTAACGGTCCTGAAAATCAAAATGTTGATGGTATCGAAAACCAAAATATTGATAATGTTGATGATATAGAAAACCAAAATGTTGATGTTAATGTTGATGACTTTAAAAACCAAAATGTTGACAAGTCTACTAACTTAAATAGTGTTAAGGATAACTTTATTAGGCATGATATATTTGATCCAACATATTGGGATGCTCTTGAACTTAAAATGATTGATGTTCTAGTATAGTTGCAAAGGATATTTATCCATTCAAAAAGGTCCTAAAGATAAATTTTCTAAACGGTTTTCTACAACACACTACACTAGAGTTCTATCAAATGGTGAAAAATGTGATAGAGATTGACTTGTTAATTCCAAAGGTATTGATAAGGTATTTTGTTTTTGTTGTAAAATATTTAAGACCGGATGTCTAAGAAGTCAACTAGTAAATGAGGGTTTTGGAGATTGATCACATCTTAATACTAGAATTAAGGAGCATGAAACAAGTTTAGATCATGTTAAGAATATGAGCACTTGGTATGATATGTGTTTGAGACTTCAAAATAATCAAACTATTAATAAAGTGGCTAAAAAACAACTAGAGAAAGAAAAAGACTATTGGAAAAAAGTATTGGTCAAAATAATTTCGGTTGTGAAATTTCTTGGAAAACATCATATAGCCTTCCATGGTAGTAATGAAAAATTGTATCAAAATTAATGAGGGACCATCCCCAACACTACCTCACGGACCAATCACTAGATCAAGGGCTAAGACATTGAAGGACAATTCAACTACACCTTCTTTAAATCCCATCATGGAAGGAGTAATCACAAGGACAAGAGCAAAGGCCATTCAAGATTAAGTTACAAGCATGCTAACAACATGTACACTCAAAGAGACCCTACTCACTCTTAAGAATCCTTTGGGGACATTGTTGCTTGTTATAAAAGAGTCAAGCCACGACCAAGAAGAGCCAACAAGCATAGAAGGTGGCTAGGACGAAGAAAGAGCCTTATAGAAGAAATCTCGATCAACCTACACGAATCTCGGCCGAGATATTTATTATCTAACCGAGATTTGCTTTAGTTGAGGACTTTCAATCTAGATCGAAAACTGCGATATTAACCCCACGTCAAAAATATTAACGGAAACTTCTTAGGTTTGGTTGACATGTTAGCCAAATTTGATCCAATTATTCAAGAACATGTTCAACATATCACAAATGGTGATGTTCATTGTCATTATCTAGGTCATAATGTACAAAATGAATTAATACTTTTATTTGCTTCAACCATCAAACGTGAAATTATTAAGAAAGTGAAACAAGCAAAGTATTTTTCAGTTATTCTTGATTGTACTCCCGATGTAAGTCATCAAGAACACATGTCTGTGATACTAAGATATGTGGATATGTCTTCAAATTCTATTAGAATTGAAGAATCATTTTTAGGGTTTTTGGATGTGAATAGTACAACGGGTCAAGGCTTGTTTGATGCTTTGCAAAATGAATTAAATTCACTTGATCTTGATATAGATAATGTCCAAGGGCAAAGCTATGATAACGGATCAAATATGAAAGGAAAACATCAAGGGGTACAAAAAAAACTTTTAGATATAAACCCTAGAGCTTTTCATACGTCTTGTGCTTCTCATGGTTTGATTTGACATTATGTGATATGGCAAATAGTTATGACAAAGCTCAAGATTTTTTTGGAGTCATACAACGTGTGTGTGTGTGTGTGTATATATATATATAGTATAGATCATATGAGCACAAGCTTATCGTGTAATCATGAGAACAAATTCGTAATTATTATTAGTTTTGTTACGAAGGTGCCGTATCGTTTAATGTATTATTCGTAATTATTTTTGGTTGAATGAATTATTTCTAATTATTATTATTCGTAGTTATTATTAATTATGATATTTACTCTAAATCTCGACCATTTATACTCACCATCTGACGGTCTAATATATATATATATATATATATATATATATATATATATATATATATATAACAAAATGTGGAAGGATTGGTAGTTAAACATTTATCATCTACTCGGTGGGAGAGTCGTGTTGATAGTGTTAAAGTAATAAGAATTCAAGTTTTAGATATACGAGAAGCATTACTTCAACTAGCGGAGGTCGATAATGATTCAATTATAAGAGGTGAAGCTAAATCCTTAGCACACACCGAACTCGGTGACTTTGAGTTTTTAGTGGCGATAGTAATTTGGTATGATATATTAAATATAATAAAGGATTTTTCCTCTTGGTGCCATTAGGTTTGGAATTTTCCTCTTGGTATCCACTAAGTTTCAAATTTCCTCTTGGTGCCCTCAAGGTTTTATTTGTTTCCTCTTTATGCCCATTCTTAATATATTATATTAAAATTCATTAAAAAATAATTTAAAAAATTAGAAATTTTTTTTAAATAGATTATGACCTCATTAAACATAATTAATAAACTTATAATAGAAATAGTTTTTTTTATATATTTTTCTATTTTTTGAAATAAATATATTTTTTATTTTTGAATTAAAATATTTTTTTTTATTTTTGATTTAAAAAATATATATAAAATTAAATAAAAAACATTTTTTGAAACTTTATTAATAGTCTAGAGAATTAAAGTATAATAAAATTTTTTTATTTTGAATTTAAATTTTATATAATTAACACAATTTTTTTATTCTCTAATTAATATAAATTATAAAAATTAACTTAAAAAAATACTATATGTTTAATTTTATGGACTCTTAAAAAAAATTTTAAAATATTATTTTAAATTTTTTTTAATAAATATTATTAACATAAATTATAAATATTTTTTAAATCGAAAGTAAAAAGTAAAAATATATTTTAATTCGAAAATAAAAATATATTTATTTTGAAAAATAATAAAAACTATTTTTATTAAAAATTTATTACTTAAGGTCATAATCTATTTTAAACTTAATTTTTAAAATTTTTTAAATAACTTTTTAATGAATTTTAATGTAATATATTAATAATGGGTATAAAGAGGAAACAAATGAAACCTTGAGGGCACCAAGAGGAATTTTGAAACTTAGTGGATACCAAGAGGAAAAGTCCAAACCTTGATGACACCAAGAGGAAAAATCCTAGAATAAATTTAGTTAGTAGTCACTTACAATCAAAAGATATGTTTATTGATGTTGCCATTAAAGAAGTAAGGGAATTGATAACTTTTTTGATAGCTGTAGAGAGATAGGTTTTGCAAATACCTTAGAAGTAGAATGAAATAGATATTGATCCCGTAATTCCTCAAAGACGTGTAATACGAAGGAAAAAATATTTTGATGAGAACTTAAGTGATATATCTATAAATGTTTCAGAATCAGCAGAAGAGTTATTTAGAGTTAATTATTGCTTATATATTATGGATCAAGCAACTGTTTATTTAACTAGGAGGTTTGAACAATATCAAGAATATGAAAAAACATTTGCAATTTTTTTTTACTTCTATGGAGTTATTTTCATTGGATGATGAATGTTTAAAATCTTCTTGTACTCATTTGGAAGCTTCACTTAAAAAACATGGAAAATATAATATTGATGGAAATGAGCATTACATAGAGTTAAAATTACTTCAATATTTTTTGCCTCATAAAAAATGGAACCTATTGATATTTTTAACAGTTTTTAAAACATCAAGATTGCTTCCCTAATACAATTATTGCTTATAGAATCTTGTTGACTATTCATGTAACTATTGTATTTGCAAAAATAAGTTTTTCAAATTTGAATGATATGTTGGAAGAAGTTGATTATGAGGAACTCATCGAAGATTTTGCCTCAAAGAGTGTTGGAAGGAAGAAACTTTTAACTAAACTTGTGTATGTTTGTACTATATTAAAAAAATTTAAGATATTATAAAATGATGATATAAATTGTGAGCTATTGTTAGTATATTTTATTAGTAGGGCCTATTTATATAAATTGCACGGGACCACAAAAATGATTGAGCCGGCCCTGAATGAAGTAGATGTAGGCTTTCCAAGAGGTAGATTAGCTTCAGATAAGAGCTCAAGAGTGACCTTGCGTTGGGCATGAACAATAACAAAAGGCATGTGATCAGCTTCAATCCCAAGAAAGAAGTGAAGAATCCTCAACATTTTTGAGGCTGAAGGTGGAATCGAGATAAGCTTTAAGAGAAGCAACTTCAGCCTGATTAGAACCTGTAACTAAGAGGCTATCAACATAAACTACAAGGATGGTAACGTCAGAGCCATAATGTTTAAGAAAAAGGGAATAGTCATTCTTGGATTGTCGAAACCCTTGATAAACTAGAGCAATGATAAGTCTATGAAACCATTGCCTAGAAGCTTGTTTTAGGCCATAGAGTGACTTCGTTAATTTGCATACAAAGAGATAGAGGATTAGGTATACTAGGATAATGTCTCATGGAAATCAATGTCTTTCTGATGCGCCCCCGCATACTATGACACCCGAGGACGAACACCAAGCCTTTGGCGTGCGCTCCGACAGACCTATCACTCGAGCACGAGCCAAAGCCATTGCAAGAGCCACTCAATCCTTCATGGCTCAAACGCGGATTCATCCCGACCACGTCTCGTCTCCCGAGCCTCGGAACCTCACCAAGATAGCGGAAACAAATCAAGGACGCCTGCGTTGATGCACGATCGTGCACTCAGACCGCACGATCATGCGCTAGCACCAGCGCCAGCATCAGCGTCTCCTCAGCCCCTGCGCTGATGCACGATTGTGCACTCATACCACACGATCGTGCACTGCACCAGCGCCAGCGCCAGCGTCTCCTCCGCCTAATTTCCGCTCCGTTTATTTATTGTTTCGTTTTATTAAGTTTCCGAACTATTTTTGATATTTTGTAATTTCCGTTTAATTGACCCGGCTCCTCTATATAAGAGAAGCTCGCGTCATTTTTTAAGCACAAACTCTTTTAAGCTAAAACTAGTCGAAGTGCCATTGCCTTCTCCTTTAGTCCAGGTTTTGTCAAACACGTTACATCAGTTCTTCGATCAACCTCGATCACTCTAGATTGATCTTGATCTTCGTTCAACACATCCCAATCCATTTCTATACTTCTTTCGACAACCGATTCCACCGGATTTGTCGAACACCCTTCGGTTCTACGCACACAAGGAGTAGTCGAATATTTGCCCGGTCTAGATCGTGCGCGTTCTCGACGTCTCGCTCATGCCATAGCCAAGGACGCATCAAATTGGTATCAGAGCAAGGGATCGGGCTTATTGTCCTTACTCTTGATTTGTCTGCACTTTGTTTGATTCCTTTCGACCTTTTCGTTATTACCTTAGTTCTTCGTGTTCATTCTTCATTCACGCTAGATCCTGAAATTTTTTCGAGTCGTTATAAATTGCTTGATTCGTAGTGTGTTTGTCATTATTGGATTGGAAAACCTAGGTATTGACTCCAACAACCAAAAATTTGCCTACCTATATCCAAAATTCGGGCTAATTAATTGCATGCTATTTTTCTCGTTCATATAAACTGATTATATTTCTTGAGACTTGCATGTTTTGATCTAATTTTGGTTGTAGTTTGCTTGCAATTTGTGTTTGTGATAATTTGACTCTTCAAATTCTTCCGTGTGATCAATACAAATCTCCACAAAATCAACCTGTTACTATTTGCTAATTAATATCGTGCATTTAATTAGCATAACAACCGCTTAATTAGTCACATTTGTGATACATTTCCCTAATTGTAGGATAGATAAAGTCAAATCAGAAATTTAACTTTTGTTTTGTTAAAAAAAAAGAAAAGAAACATTAAAAAAAAGTATACGAGGTTCAAAAAACGAATCGGGCAATACCGTGACCTCAATTCTTTTTATTCTTTTCATTCCATTTCATTTGTCGCATTCATTTTTTGCATTCGATTATAATTAAGGTTGATTGAACGTGTTTAGTCTTAAAACCTTTAGACGTTTATACGACCTTGATTTTGTGTGTGCAATTGGTTGCGATATTTTTCGGATATTTGCCCCCACCCACCTTACCCGCCCACACAGCTTTAGCTAAATAGACACCCGCGCACATAAGACTTGAGTATCTAACTTTCTTGTTCATCCTTGCCTGCTTGATACCTATTTTAGTGTGTGTTTAAAGTGTCTAACGTGAACGAAATGTCCCAAGAGAATGGTGATAACTGGGAAGTTGACGAGACTACTTCTACACCATTGACATTGGAGGGTATTGCAAAATAGCAAGTCGAGTTCGAGCGACGAATGAGGGATTTCATTGCTAACATGTTCGCCGCACAACAAAAGGCTACCCCCCCCCCCCCCCCCCCGATTCTAACTCCCGTTGATCCTACCACTACCTCCAATCTACGAATGGAAAAGAGAAAAGAACCAGCCGGGACATCAAAACAAGCCGAGAAACCTCTACTACATTCAGTAATTGAACATAATCAGTCTCCTTTTGACCGTCACACCACCGATGACTACGAAGAAGGCGACGAAGTGCTAGCGTTGACAAAGAAGGACATACGATATGTAGATACAACGGATCGTAGGACTCATGCTAAACGCCAAGAGAGGTACTTGACGAGTCCACCACCGCGTCATTAACACCAACAACAACGTCGCTACCGTAATCGCGGAGGACGGGATCATCATGATCCGGATGACTACGCGCCCCGACCGAACCCGTGTCAATCGCATCGGGAACGTAAGATTAAGTTTCCCTCTTTTTATGGTACCAATGATGTTTTTTTATTTTATTAATTGGAAATAGGATACTGAGAGAGTCTTCAGACATTGCCATTACATAGCTCACGAGAAGGTTGACGTTGCCACCATGCACTTTTAGGAAAGGGCGAAAAATTGGTGGTCATGCAATGAGGCTAGCCGAACTAGGAAAGGTTGGCCACCAGTTGTGAGTTGGAACCAACTATTTCATATTATGACAAAGAAGTATGTGCCGGATACGTTCAAGGAAGATATGCGAATGGAAATAGCGTACCTCAAACAACGAACCATGTCTCCGGATGACTATTTAGCCGAGTTGGAAGACTTATATGAAAAAGCGGAAATATCGGCATCTCAATCGGCTCTCCGTACAAAGTTCATGACGGGCCTCAACGCGAAGATTCAGGAGACATTGGAGATTATCCCGTACAACGACTTCAACTCATTGGTCCACGCCGCTAACAAAGTCCACAAGAAGCTTCAAATTAAAGCTTCGAAAAGGTATGGTTCGACCCTTTATAAATACGGTTTTAACACTAACTATCGTGGGTCGAGTGGTTCTTCTTCACAGGGACCTAGGGATACACGAGACGGAACCAGCAGGGAGCAAGACAGTTTGACAGGACGCCCAAACGAGCAGCCCCGACTTGCTACTCGTTCACACGATCGTGCGCCAGCAACGCACGATCGTGCGCTGGGGCCGGGGACCAAAATGCACGATCGTGTGGTGGTATGGGTCACGTGCAACGAGATTGCCCGAACAAGAAGAAGGTCTTCTTCGCCGAACACGAACGCGAGGATTTCGGTCCTTACGAAGATGGCGAGATAACCATGGAAAACGAGGAGGATGCCGATCCCGAGTACGGGATGGAGCCCTATGACGACCATGAAGAATGTGAACCTCCTCAAAGTAAGTTTCTAACTTTAGTTAATAGGCGTGTGTTGTCGGTATAGCAAATTGTGCCTATTGATCAATGCGAGAACTTATTTCATTCTCGGTGCACGGTCAATGACACAACTTTATCATTAATAATTGATTCGGGATCATGTTGCAACATTGTTAACCAATGAGTGGTCACTCACTTTAGGTTGCCAACGATTGCACACCCACAATCTTATGGACTCCAATGGATATCCGATAAGGTGAACGACACGTTCACCCATCAAGCATGGGTAAAGTTTTCAATTGGTGGGTATGTTGATAACATCCTCTGTGACGTTATCAACATAGACGCCACACATGTACTATTGGGACGTCCGTGACAATACGATCGTTGATCGTTTCACGACGGATATCTTAATACGTATATGTTTCACTTAAATGGTAAACAAATCACACTCATGCCTATGATACCACATGAGATTCTTGTCTATTATGCCGAGCGTAAGCGACAAAAGGCCATTGAAGAGGTCAAGTTGACTAAATCAACGTCGGGATAAGATAAGGACAAACCTGACGCCAATTTGGGTCAACGAAACAAGAGGATCACACCGATTGACGACGAGTCTAGTCATTCCGCTAGACATGCCGGATGACAGGATAGGTATTCTCGTAAGGAGGGAACAAATGGAGTTGTACAAACCCATGCTAAAACAGCCCCCACGACTACTATACAAGGTAGTTGTGCTCCCCGTACCCTTCTTGCTCGGAAAAGTGATTGGGCACCCGTGATCACGGGGAAATCACCATGCTTTCTTTTGGTGTCCATATGTTTACATGTAGCTCATGACAATTCTAGTGTGCCACACGAGGTGTCTATGGTTTTGTATACCCCCTACCTATACCAATGGGACATGGGGAGGACTTGTCTATGGACTTTGTTATGGGGTTACCTATGTCCAAGAGAGGCAAAGACTCCATATTTGTGGTAGTCGACCGGTTCTCAAAATGGCACACTTTATTGCATGCATGAGTACACATAATGCGATGGAGATCGCTACCTTATTCTTTGATAATGTTATACGATTGCATGGGATTCCATGTTCCATTGTTAGCGATAGGGACGTGAATTTTGTGAGCCATTTTTGGCGGACTTTGTGGGGTAAGCTTGGAACCAATGCAACTTGTTGTTTTCGAGCTCTTACCACCCACAAACGGATGGTCAAACAAAGGTGACCAACCGTACATTGGGCACTCTACTTATGACTATCCTTAGGGCGAACTCACGTAGGTGGGAAAACTTACTTTCTATTGTCGAGTTTTCTTATAACAGGTCCAGGCACTCGACAACAACATAACACCATTCGAGGTTTTTTATGGGCGCAACCCGCATACGCCTATGGACTTGACACCTCACCCACTGAAGGATGGAGACCATGTTTCGGCCGCCAACCGGGCTGAATTGGTCTGCGAGCTTCATGAGAAGACGAAGCTCCAGCTGGAACGCCGAGCCAAGCAATATGCGGAGCAACACAACAAGGGCCGCCAGGATATTGTTTTCCAACCCGGGGACTTGATATGGTTGCACCTCCGCAAGGAGAGATTTCCGGCCTTATGACACTCCAAATTATCCCCCCCGAGGAGATGGCCCATATGTGTGACTGAATGGATCGGGTCAAATGCTTACCGATAGGAGCTTTCGGATAACTATGGGAAACACCCAACTTTCAACGTCGCTGATCTTCAACCATACACAACGCCACTATTTGACAACGGTGAAACGGGAACGTTTCACAACCAAGTGGGGAGACTGATGCACCCCCGCATACTATGACACCCGAGGACAAAGACCAAGCCTTTGGTGTGCGCTCCGACGGACCTATCACTCGAGCACGAGCCAAAGCCATTGCAAGATCCACTCAATCCTTTGTGGATTGAACGTGGATTCATCCCGACCACGTCTCGTCTCCCGAGCCTCAGCACCTCACCAAGATAGCGGAAACAAATAAAGGATTCCTGCGCTGATGCACTATTGTGCACTCAGACCGCACGATCGTGTACTGGCACCAGCGCCAGCGTCTCCTCATCCCCTACGCTGATGCACGATCGTGCACTCATACCACACGATTGTGCACTAGCACCAGCACCAGCGACTCCTCCGCCTAATTTTTGCTCCGTTTATTTATTGTCTCGTTTTATTAAGTTTCCGAACTATTTTTGATATTTTGTAATTTCCGTTTAATTGTCCCGGCTCCTCTATATAAGAGAAGCTCGTGTCATTTGTTAAGCACGAACCCTTTTAAGCTAAAGCTAGTCGAAGTGACATTTCCACCTCCTTTAGCCCGGGTTTTGTCAAACACGTTACAACAGTTCTTCGATCAACCTCGATCACTCTAGATCGATCTTGATCTTTGTTCAACACATCCCAATCCATTTTTATACTTCTTTTGACAACCGATTCCACCCGATTTGTCGAACACCCTTCGGTTTTACGCACACAAGGAGTAGTCGAATCTTTGCCTAGTCTAAATCGCGCGCGTTCTCGACGTCTCGCTCACGCCATAGTCAAGGACGCATCACTTTCCTTTTGGTTGAAACTTTTAGCAACTAAATGAGCTTTGTATCTCTCTAAACTTCCATCAGCTTTCAGTTTGACTTTGTGATGCGGGAGTATCCCAACTATCTTCTACAAGACCAATCACAAGTGTTCATGCGGGAGAACAACTAGACAAACCCATGCATGAACTAGAGAATTGCTATAACAAGATGGAAGCATTTGAAGAAAGCTCGAGAATGGTTCTACACGTCCAACCACGAGGACATGCATGCATGTGTGTAGAAGGAGAAGTGTTACACGTAAGTGGCTAATTTGTGTTTTAATTTGATCTTATTTTTCAGCCCACAAAGGACAATTTTTATTATGGGCTTTGCTTATTATTTTGGGGTTTTTAGTTATATTTTAAGCCCATATTTTTAATTAACATCCTATCTAGTAGGGTTAGGATCCGATTCTTGTATAAGGCATTGAGAAGAGACGTTTTTGGCGGCCAATTTTTGAATAAACACATTTATACTTTTTAGTATTCTTTGTACGGAGTTCGCTTGTCTTCCCGGGGAAGAGAGAGCTAGTGGATTCTTGTTCAACCTTATAGCTTGTCTGTGTTTTGTTGTGTCACCTTGAATTTCGAAGTTGATGCCCTCAATCATTCACAAGCCTCCTTCTTGTGCTCTAAGGACAATTGTTTTCCCTCTAGTGTAAGATTGTAGCGGTAGGGTTCTACGATCATTCATGGTTGTGTGTTAGAGCCTTATTTCCCTAGTGTGTTCCAAGTTATTTCATAGGGTTCGACCTTAATATATCCAACTACCGATCCACCACCATCATCGGATCATCAACCACCCCTCAACCTCCTCCAATCCAGCCACCACCCCTCTATATACAATCACACCTCGTTTGCTCGATCCTTATAATAAGAATTGAAAATAGTCTTTGGTGTCGAAAGATTGGGATGCAACCACACAACTAATTCCCGTATCAAAATTGGTATGAGAGATGTGTTTATCGACACCAATCCATCAAGAAAAAAACAATAACTTCAACATCCGTCAAGAAGTTCAACAAAAAAAGAGTCACCAAAGCATTCACCGTTTTGGTTAGTTCTACTATTCTTGTTCTTTACTGTTTTTCAATTCCGATTTCAATTTCTTTTACAAGTATAAATTTTGGCCTGTTTTTTAACTCGCCATACGCCGGCCAAGATTCAATCTTTTTATCCCGTTCTTGATCGAAAAACTATCCTACAAGATCCTCGATCGGGTTGCCAACAAACCGGCTCCTCAAGACCGGTTTTTGAAACCCCCAACAACCACCTCCACCCATTGTTCACACAGCTAACACCCTGGTGGCTCCACCCTTGTCAGATCCCTTTCGAAACCCCCAACAACCGTTGTTCCGAATCGGAACTCCACAAAACCTTAAACTGTTCCGTACCTTTTACGTAAACCCTAACCACAAACCACTAAACCAGACCCTAGCTTGTAACACCCCGAATTCTGAGAACTCAAGGAGCTACTGGTTAGGACCTCACAATGGATCCCGACCTCAACTTGACAACAACTTTACTAGGATCTTACAACAAGACACAAATAAAGAAAACCGAAATTCATAAAGCGATGGTTTAAATGATATGAATATAACATCATACGTCTAACAACCAACAAGTACCTAAGATATTAGAAGTCTAACTGTCATCATACTATAAAGGAAACATCAATATAAAACCCCCAACCCCATTCTAGGGAGTACAGAGACCCGACTGACCACTACTTCCGGATCACTCAACTGCTGCTCTAACATGTGGTAAGTCTAAACAATAAATCAAATCAACTGTTAGCTAGCTATCTAAACGTTAGACAAATGAAAATAGCACACACACACAATAGAAAAACTAAACACACATCATGCTTTCAGAGAATCCATTTTTATTATCTTTATTTAGGTCATTCACTCTTACTAATGATACTTATATCGTGGCACGAGGGATTCCCAAACCTCGCCTCCGTCCCCGTGTAACCATCAGGAATGGATCCGATGCACCTCACCTTGTACCTGTATGGTCTGGGTATAGAGAACCTCTCAGTCTCATCTCAGAGTTGAGCAGTGATGTCACCGTCCGTTATACAAACACTTGGGCCATAAGAATAATAAAGGTCGTCCTATGCATGTTGTAATTATTAAACAATCAACAAACACCACTATCATCATTCAGCTAACATCTAGAAACTAGCTAAGTAAGTCCCAAGGAATTACCTAAATTAAATCTCAAATCCGATATCTCGAATCATTTTGTAATCGTGGGAACTCAACCGCCTGTTATTAAAGGCAAGTGGATCAATAATGTATCCCCCTTTCTTAGAAGTCTAGAACTTCTAAGATACACAAACTCATCAAGATAAATTACTAAAATACCCTCCTAAGGAAAAATGACCATTTTACCCTTGGTCCCAAAACTCGAGAAAAATTCCATAAAGAAATTCCGAACTAACCTTTGGAGCACAAAACCACCCTCTAACTCTCACAAGGAAAATTGGATAACACTTGGAAGATTTTCTACTTTGTTGACTTTTGCGAAAAGTCACTAGGAACCAACTTGGACTAAGATAAGAGGCTCAAATAAAAATATAAAAATTACATCAAAATATTCTAGGTATTCTATGCTATGTCATCTACTCATAGAAGAAAAGATCTTTCAAAACTACGCAGCCACAACTCCTACATAAATTCTTAAAGTTGGGTATAACATCCAGAAGGTCTTTACTTAGCCAAATAATCACTTCTTTTCCAAAAAACTATGTTACTACCCTACTTTGGAACATCATAAGTTCGAACCTAACCATTGTATCATCCTCAAAACTTTACAAGACAAACTACAGTATATGATCTATAATCCATCAAAATTTCATGTTCATCAGAATTATTTAACTCATTCAAATCTGGATCCAAAGACTGCTTTAACACACAGTAGAAAAACTGTTTAAGGTTCCAACTTTAAAAAATTATAACTCCTAAACCTCTCGATGAAATCCTCTGAAAATTTGATATATTCAACTATGAAATCCTAAATATAACATATCCAAAATTCAAGTCTAACCGAGGAATATAACCCAATCAAATCTGCACCACAAAGCTGCATCACAAGCAGTTTTCTCAACAATTCAGCACAACCTATAAACTGCTCAAGGTCTCTACTTTGGGGCACCATAACTCTTAAACTGTAACTCGGATTCCTTTCAAACTTTAGTATGATCTACTACAATATGCCGACTATATCATATCAAAATTTCAGCCAAAAAGGATGAGTATTTCTTACCTAAATCGGGCCTCAAAGTTGGATGTTCACCACTGTTAAAAATTCTGGAAAAAAAAGCAGACCTTGCGGTTTCTCTTGGCTGTTATGTGCGAATTTAGGACAGATTTGGAGCATCCATTAGCACATATAAACGACGGAAAGGACAATGAAGAGTGGTGTGGATCTTACTCGACTTACAAGGTTCGATGTTCCTGCGTGCAAAACCGGAAAGGGAGGCTCTTGTTGCTGGTGTTGCTATCTTGTGTAGCAGAGGGAATGAAGGGCATCTGCTTGCTGGTGTTGCTGTCTATGAAGAGGCTACTGTGTGCAGAAACAAAGAATCTCAAAGGTGTCCGGTATGGTGTGCAGAAAGGCTGCAGCGGCAAGATCTCGTTGAAGATGGATGGTCCAAGGGAGAAGCGTAGCATTGCTGATCCGGTATCGATGAAGAGAGAGGGAAGGTGGAGTGGAGCGTGAATCTGGATGTGCGAGATTTACGGTAAGGATGCTCAACAAGGAAAATGAATCGAGAGAGAAGCGGGGGTTAGGGAAGAGGTAGTGTAACAACTATTCTCTTCATTTGTTGGGCTGACTTGGAGAGGCTGGACGGGCTGAAGAAGGTTGCGGCTGGGCTAAAACAAGGTTTTGTATGGGCTAGAAAAAAATCTATGTGCAAGGCTAAGGGAAGAAGTGGGCTGAAATTTTGTAAGGCCTTGTCAAGAGCTTGTCATGGGTTGTCAAATACATGCCATGACCTTGGCAAAAGCAAGTCATCATCATGTCAAAAGGATGTCATGACCTTGTCAAAATACATCAACATAAACTAGGGTTTGTAAGATTAGAGTTTGGTGTAATTTCATCATTTTATATTAATTAAAGCTTACATAAAATGATAGAATTTGTGATAGGGTACAACACTAGGTAGGATGAGAAAAAGCCAGCTGATCGAAATCCGATTTTACTCGGAAATAAACATAATAAAATTTCCGGATATTACATAGCCTATCCCACCCACGCGACCTGGTTCGACTCGAACCCACATTCACACCCCTGAACCGGTCGAACCACACCTAGATCGGACTTGGACCCATTTTGCAGAACCAAACCCGATCGGTTCTTGATCATCTCTCTCCAACCGGTTCTTGATCTTGATTGAACCAAGACCCACACTTAGACTGGGTCTGCTTCCTGGATATCAAGCCACACTTGGTCCATCAGACTACAATTGAGCTGCACCGCCACTGTTAGAGTCGTGGAGCGCCGATGATTAGAACCATAAACCCTAGTAGGTGTAACGCCCCGTTTACTGGGTGCGTTTTTGATATATTTTTTTCCGGCTTTATCGATATTTTTATAGCTTAAATATTTTTACGAATATTTTCACGTCTTAAATTAAGATTTACGAGTATACAAATATCGATATGTATTATTACCCGTATATATAGTATTGTTTTAATCTCGTAGATTATTTACGAGATTGACTTCTATATCGCGAAGTATATTTTTGCGAGTTTGTATACACATTAATTTCCGTATATTATTTTTATATTTTTCTTTTATTTGGGTTTACTTTCGGAAAAGGTCGGAAGGCTGTTCCGATTCGTAAATCCCGTTCGGATTTAAGTTTGATCGAGTTTATATAGTAATCATTTTTCCTTTCCTATTTTCTTTTTATTATTTATTTCTTTTCCCCCTCTTCCCTTCCCTTGGTTGATGAGCGTGACGTGCTCCCTTTGCAGTCTGCACCTGACCCTTCGTTTACCTCAATCTCCCATCAATTCGCTCTCTCGTTTGCATTCAATAAGAAACCTGTTCTACTCCTCAACCTCTCTTTCTTTTCCCTCTCTCAACTACAAGAGTATGTTCCCTCACCTTCCCTGGAAGGCTAGCCCAACAGCCCTGCGTTGCCCTCGATGCTGCTAGGAACAAAGCCGACCTTCCCCTGTCCACCGCCATCGAACTTCGATTGAGGAAACAGAGAAGTTGCAGCCACCGGAAAAGGGCGCTAGGGAGAAACGCTACGTCGGGGAAATGCCACTACAACCACTGGAAAAAGGGCGCCACCTGGGATACCTCCATTTTCGTTGGAGAGTGCTTCCGCTTCCCTCGTCTTCACCCTCCTTCAGCCCCGAGCTACACCGGAGCCATCCCTGCTTCTTTGTATGCCACTGCCCCTTCGCCCTTCTTGTTTGCTCGCCTGCACAGCAACTGCTCTGGTGTGCGCCGCCAGCCGGAGAAGGACCACCCTCATCGCCGCCATGAAGAAGGCTCCGGTGCCCTCTCCATCGGAGCCGACACTGCCCTAGGCGCCGCCTCCCTCCTTTGTCGTGTCTGCTTTCCTCCTCCGTGATGTTGCATCTGTAGGGCTAAAAGAAACCCTTTTCTTCAATTAAATCGGCCCCTGTTGATAGCATGAATTATAGTCTATATTTTGGGACTTGTTTAGACGTTTTATCTTCAATAATCTGCATGTTTGGATGTATATTATGTGATTATATCGTCGTTTCATCTACCTTTACGGGAATCGAGGTCTACACCAAGTTTCGTTGTAATCGTAGGTAAAATAGCATGTTTTGGACTAAAATGGAGCTAAGAAGCAAAGGAGTCATAAGCTACATTCTGGAGCTTAAAAAGGAACTCAGGAAGCAAGGAATTAACAGAGAAGATTTACTTTGGACCAGATTTGAGAGATTTCACATTCAGCTGACAGTCACCTCGGTCAGCTACAGTACCATCTTGTCCGAGGTGATCTTGAGGAGCTTCTTGACCGAGGTGAATACCTTGACGCGGCGAGATATATTTTATTTGGCTGAGATCTTTTATTTTTGGAAGGAGAGATCTTATATTTTTGGGCTGGATTTCTGGAAAGAAGATTATATATTTTGGAGATCTATTTTAGAGATATGAATATATTTTTATTAGGATATTATCTTTTTAAGATATTTTATCTTTGGAAGATAATTCTCCTATAAAAAGGGTTTGATTTTCCACAATTCAGCATCGGCGCATCACCGAAAATCCCGCTATCATTGTAGTGTTTGAAGGAAGGAAGGAAGATTGAAGATCAATCTAGGAAGGATTGATAGCTTGTTATAGCTTTTAAAGGGGATTTGTAACACTTTCTTAGATTCCCTTTTGGTTGATTGTCTTGTTGGATTTGTGATCCAAGGAACGCTTATTTGTGTGATATTTGATTCAGTTATTGAAGCCTTGTTCTTAAGGTTTTTGTGTTCAAATATTCATTCCCTTCCTTTATATTTGATTATTGAAATTCATGACGATGAGTGGCTAATTTCTTTGTGTGATTCTAGGGTGATTGACTGAAAGTTGTAGGAAAGACGATGATAGAATGATCTTAATCACCGTAGGACCCTGAAAGCTCGAGTCTTTATCCTTAACCCTAGAACATCTCATTCAGGCGATGAACATCTCGGCCGGGGTGGGATTTGTCTGACCGAGGTGACCTTTGATCCGAAACTGAGAGTTAAGTGTTACAGTTTGCCAAATCCTATTCTTATTACACCTTTTCTGGTTCAATGCAAGCCTAGGATGAGACTTACCCGGTGATTCCTTTGTTTGTTTACCCAAGATCATAAGTGTAGGTAATAAAGGTTTATCCTTTATTGGGGTTCGAGTGTGCCTTCATCCCATCTTTGTGAGTTAGCCTGAGACTTACCCGGTAAAGGTTGATTCTATTCCCTTAGTTGGTGTGTTAGTTTGAGATTATAGTTCCTTTCGTTAGTACCTTGAGACTTATCCGGTAATAGGTTCTTTAGGTTTGGAGTTTGCGAGTAGTGAGACTTACCCGGTGATCTATTCCACTTTAGGAACACCTTCCCTTTGCAAAATATCACTTTGTCCGCTTATCTTTAGATCTTGAGTTGGAACCACAACTAGATGCTTTAATCCCTAGAATTGCATATTCCTTTAATTGACCTTTTATCATCTTTGATTGCTTTAATCGCTTTTGTGGTTAGTAATTACATTGATTACCTATACTTGCTTAGGTTTCACCTAAGTCCCTGTGATCGACCCCTGGAATTCTTGCTTTTTACTATAATTGACCCGTACACCGCGGGTTCGCATCCTTGTTTTAAGCATATTTCCTCGGTTATAAATTTAAAGCTTGCACACACCATTTGGAGCGAACAAGTTTTTGGCGCCATTGCCAGGGACTTGGTCTAGACCGAGCCGGTTGCGGTGATCTTTCGGGGCACTTGCCCTTGTTGCTACTAACCACTCTACTTGAGTGACGTTCGCAGGTTCTTTCTCTTAGGTTTATGCGAAGAACCCGCGCTGGGAAGGAAATTGTTCCCTATGAGCCCGAACTAGAAAAGACATACAAAAGACGCTTGAAAGAAGCGAAAATGGCCAACCGAGACGACCGCGATCTTGAGGCCGAATTGAAGGAGGCATTGGAACAGCTACGCCTTAGTAAAGAAGAACTGCGACTGGAAAAGGAAGAAACTCGCGCAAGGACGGAAGCGATCGAAGCAAATATGGTGACTTTACGGGACCAATATGTACCTCGACCAGATCCAGCTACTCGACCGAGACAAGACCCAGATCCAGCTCCTCAACCGAGGCAGGACGCAGTTCCAGCTGCCCCGGTCGAGATACTTCCATCTCGGATGCCAGTCCGAGACGCTCTTATTGCAGGTATTCCAGAGACCCTAGGGCAGAGGATGGACCCTAACCAACAACTAAGGCGTCCAGGAGTCAACCTAGGTGATCCAGCGGAGCATGATTATGAACTTTGACCGCAAGTTCTTTCCATGATTCGCCAATGCCAGTTTGGAGGGCTAGAGAGGGAATCTCCACATCAACATCTGCGAAACTATGAGATCTTGATGGAGACCTTGAGACCTTCAAGGCTGGAAAACAACAATTACAAGCTAAGGCCTTTCTACTTCTCTTTGAAAGATAAGGCGCTTACTTGGTATCAATCTCTTCCTCCCGAAAAAATCAACACTTGGGAGGAGATGACAACGGAGTTCTTGACTAAATTCTTCCCCCCCTCAAAGACAGCTGAAATGAGAGGGAAGATCAATGCATTCATCATGAAGGACAAGGAGAGTTTGTCCAAATCATGGGAGAGATTTAAAGACATCCTTTTGGATTGCCCACATCATGGGATTCCAAAGATAGAGTTGTTGGGGATATACTTCAAGGGATTGGATGGAAACACCCAATTCAACCTTCAACTACTATCCGCCGGCACGTTCATGGGCATGCCAATTGACGAAGCTTGGGAGTTCATAGAGAAACAAGCTTTGCACATGGAGAAATACTCCTATTAAGGAGCTGAAGGTGGAGTTAAACGAGTCAACTTCCAAGAAGCTCCATCAAACAATGATCAACTCACCTCTTTGAAGAATGATGTGAAGCAATTGAAAGACCTTTTGGTTGCTCAAACTAAAAAGGAAGAAGGAGGATATCAAGGGTCAAAGAACAACAATCAAGGTTCCCGAAACAACAACTACAATAACAATAGAGGATCCAACAACAACAATTGGAGATCCAACAATCAAAAATCGGGTAACTCTTACTCTAACTCAAATTCAAACAATTCCTCTAATCCTTTCCTCTCTTCCTCTTCTTCTTCCACTCCATTGAAGAGCCAGGAATAAGGATCAAGTTCGTCCCAACCAGAAAAGAAAGATGCAGTGTTGGAAGCCATCTTGATCAAACTAAACGCGATGGAGACATCCATGACTTCATTTTCGAAGGCACAAAAAGCCTTAGAACAACAATTCTTTAACAAGGCGAATGAAGCGCCAAGAGATCCAGGGAAGCTCCCAACAAGGACAGAGAGCAACCCAAAGGGACAAATCATGGCAATAACGACGAGAAGTGGACTGAAAACTACAGATCCAGTGCCTCGGTCGATGCCAGTACAGACGAAGAACACTTCGGCCGAGGTACCAACCGAGGTGGAGCCTCAGAAAGCGGAGGAGAAATATGAAGTTTATGTTCCACCTCCTGCTTATAAACCACCACTTCCATTCCCCCAGTCAAGGGCTAGAGCACATCTAGAGAAACACTTTGGTAAGTTCCTTGACTTGATGAATAAACTACATATTAACATCTCTTTCCTTTATGTTATTCTAGGGATGCCCGCATATTGGAAGTTCTTGAAGGAGATCCTATCAAGGAAAAGAAAGCTGGAAGACTTTGGTGAAGTTAGGATGACATCTAAATCCTAGGAACTTATTCAAATCATGAAGGAGAAGATGCAACCCAAATTAAGGGATCCCGGCTTATTTTACATTCCCTTACAAGTTGGGGATGTGACTTGCGAAGCCTTATGTGATCTAGGAGCCAGCGTGAGCATCATCCCGCTGGAGTTATGCGTGAAGATCGGCCTTGGAGAGCCCAAGCCGGTGAAGATAAGGCTATACATGGCGGATCGCTCCATTACCCATCCAGTGGGTATTTTGGAAGACGTTCCGGTTAAGTTAGGTAACTTCTATTTACCTATAGACTTTGTTGTGCTTGATATTCCCGTAGATTATCCCGTTCCTATCATTCTCGGGAGACCATTTCTAAAAACTTCGGGTTGCAACGTGGATTGTAAGAATGCCAAGTTAAAATTCAACATTGGCGGTGATGAAGTGGAGTTTGCATTGCTTACTGCAATGAAGCGAGAGCAGTTGGAAGATGATATCTTCAACATCTATGATGAAGAAGAATCAAGAGAATTGGTGAGCTCTATCCTTATTAATGATCCACTTGAAAATTTATTAGCTTTAGCTTAATGGAGGAAGGTATAGATGCTTCTTGTGATGTAGATATACGGAGTTTAAAGGCATTGGAAGAAGATCCAGGAGCTAAATTTGAAAGACTAATCCAAGAGAAGAAGATCTCCAGTTTCGGTCCCAGTTGAAGTACCTCGACCGAGGCACTTTCTGGACCAAGCGAGGTGTTCTTAGCTGAAGATCATCTCGGTCACCCACTCTGCACCTCGACCGAGGTTGCAAGCGAGACGATGTCAACTGAGACTTTTGAAAGTCCAGTTCCTCAATTTGAATCTACTTCACTGGAAGGAGGAAGCAAGGATCCCCCTCAGAAAGCACCCCCAGTTGTGGAACTTAAACAACTCCCAAATCACTTGAGGTATGCTTTTCTTGGATCAGATTCTACTTATCCCGTCATTGTTAGTGCTTCCCTTTCCGAAACTGAATTATCTAAACTAATGCACGTCCTGAGAAAGCATCAAAAGGCTTTAGGTTATACTATTGATGATCTTATTGGTATTAAGCCCTCTTTCTGCATGCATAGAATACTAATGGAGGACGATCATAAGACTTCACGGGAACCTCAAAGATAGTTAAATCCGATCATGAAAGAGGTTATGAAGAAATAAATCCTTAAGTTATTGGATGCAGGTATCATATTTCCTATCTCGGATAGCAAGTGGGTGAGCCTAGTGCATGTTGTTCCGAAGAAAGGAGGGATGACCGTTGTGACGAATAAGAACAACGAGTTGATCCCAACTAGGACTGTCACGGGCTGGAGGGTGTGCATCGACTATAGGAAGTTGAACTTGGCCACTCGGAAGGACCATTTCCCGCTTCCCTTCATCGATCAAATGCTCGAACGGTTAGCCCAACATTCCCATTTTTGCTATTTAGATGGTTATAGTGGTTTCTTTCAGATTCCTATCCATCCGGATGATCAAGAGAAGACCACTTTCACTTGTCCATGGGGGACATTCGCTTATAGGAGGATGTCATTTGTATTATGTAATGCACCCGCTACCTTCCAGCGATGCATGATGGCTATCTTTTCTGAGTATATAGAGGAGATCATGGAGGTATTTATGGATGATTTTTCAGTATATGGTTCCTCTTTTGATGATTGCCTATCTAACCTTTCTCTAGTTCTACAAAGATATGAAGACACTAACCTCGTTTTGAATTGGGAGAAGTGTCACTTTATGGTTAATGAAGGCATTGTGCTAGGACACCTCGTTTCCAGTCGAGGTATTGAGGTCGATCGAGCTAAGATCGAGACTATAGAGAAACTTCCTCCCCCTTGTTCTGTTAAGGGTGTGCGGAGTTTTCTCGGGCATGCAGGTTTCTACAGGAGGTTCATCAAGGATTTCTCGAAAATCTCTAAACCACTAACTAAACTCTTGAATAAAGATGTCGTTTTTGAGTTTTTGCAGGAGTGTCTCGATGCATTCTACAGGATTAAGGAGGCGTTGATCTCCGCCCCCATTATCCAACCTCCGGACTGGACCTTGCCCTTTGAGATTATGTGCGATGCGAGTGATGTGGCGGTAGGAGCGGTGCTTGGACAAAAGAAGGATGGCCGGACCAACGCCATTTATTATGCTAGGAAGACGCTAGACGAAGCCAAGTGTAACTACGCCACCACCGAAAAGGAGCTATTGGCGATTGTATATGCTTTTGAGAAATTTTGTTCTTACTTAGCGGGAGCGAAAGTTATTGTTATACACCGACCATGCAGCTATTCATTACCTAGTTGGTAAGAAGGATGCTAAGCCACGTCTTATTCGATGGATTCTCTTGCTTCAAGAGTTTGACCTAGAGATCCGTGATAATAAGAGATCCGAAATTTCTGTTGCGGATCACCTCAGCCGGCTCCCCCATTCTTCACGCGAAAGGGACGAACCACCCATAGACGATTCGTTCTCGGATGAGCACTTGCATTTGCTGGAAAGTTTGATAGATTTCCTCATCTCACCCCATGATGGAGGTGAAGTATGGGGTGAGGATACTTTCCAGCATGTCTAGGGATACCGTACGGTCCAGCTAGCAACCTTAAATCAAGCGGTTCTTGGGGGGCAACTCAAGGTATTGCTTTCTTTTTCCCTTTTTCTAGTCTAGCTTTAGATAGTTTGCTTTTGCTTTGCTTGTTTTTGGCGTCCTAGACAAAAACCAGGTAATCTCTAAGGAAGGAGTACAACTCAGGAGAACACTAGAAGGACAGAAGTTCGAGAAATTGAGAAGACGGAGTTGACTGAGACACATCACGGTTGCTGTCAAAGCGCCTCGACCGAGATGATTCTTGAGCAACCGAGGCGGCTAGGGCTTATCACAATCCACCTCGGTCCGTATCACCTCGGTCCAGTCAGGACCATCTCGACCGAGGTAACAACAGTTTCAGTGAGGGGTATAAAAGGGGGGAAAGATTTCTCTCTCTTCCCTCTCTCACCTTCTCGACCACGGCGTACAGAATCACCTCGCTCCCCGATTCTCGATCGTTTTCGACGATTCTTGCTCCCAATCTGCAAAGAAAGAGTAGAGGATCAGTTTGCAAGCAACAATCAGCAACAAAAACGCTTCCAATCGGTCGAATCTAGGGTAAATGATAAAACCCTAATCTCTTCTTCTTCCACTGATTTTCAGAGAAATTGTCTTTGGTTGCCATTTCTTTCTGTTAGAAAAGGATTAAGTACCCCATAGGAACAATTGGTAGTGATTTTGGGGGAAAAGAACTGGAAATTTGAGAGTTGAAATCGAACAGCCTTCTACCTCGGTCCAGTCGACCTGCATCTCGACCGAGGTGTTCTTGAGGATTGTCAGGGCAACCGAGGTGGTCTGACAGAGAGAGAATGAGTTCCAGATTTGATAGACAGCTTGTTCTGAGGGATGGATCCTCACCTTCTTCTTCTTCCCGACGTTCTATACCGGTGATCCATGAGCGTCACCAGGTAGATTACGACCGCATCTGTACGCGCCCAGTGATTGCGCCGTGGTTCCTAGATGTTGCTGCCTTTGACTGCCTCTATATGGATGATGACTTGAGGCGGATGATTTCTATGGTAGGGCTAGAGCAGTTTATAGAGATTAGAGCTCCAACCTACCTCGAGCCCAAATTGGAGTTTGTGAGCTCCGTGACCTACTTGCCCGAGGAGAGGGCCATCAAGTACCGGTTGCTGAACCAAAACTACTTAGTCCCGATGGATCAGTGAAGGGACGTCTTCGGCTTCCCGACCCCCACAGTTTCCGATTTTCCTTCTTGAGCCGTGGCTCGACAGTTCTGGGGACAGATAGCTCACGTAGTTGAGCATGCTGATAGGTGGAGACCTGGAGACTCCAAGGAGCGCATCATCTTCCACCTTGCCTTCAGACTCGCTCACCTTATTTTTAGCGAGACACTTCTGGCGCGTACTGAGACGCCCCAGAAGATTAGACAGGTTGAGCTTCTGAGTCTGTTTTGTATGGTTACCGGAGGAGTTCCCGACTTCGGAGTGATGCTGGCTGAGGATCTTCACAGGATCAAGGCAAAGGGGAAGGGAGATATCTGTTGTGGCGGCTTAGTAACTCATCTTGCTAAAGTGATGGGACTTGATCTGTGCGCATGTACTATGGTGGCGGCTGCCAAGCCGCTTGGTCTGCAGGAGATGATCACAAGGAGGATTCTGGTTCCTCGTGGACTTACTACGCCATATGTGGCGATGCCTTGGGAGCAGATTGCCCCTCAGGGTATCAGATGGTCATCTCAGTTCTCAGTGTTTGACCCTCAGTACTGGTCCACTGCATGGATCCCGTACATTGAGGACGCTAGAGACGCAGCAGCAGCAGCCCAGGAGCAGGATGAGGAGGAGGCTGATGAGGAGGATGATGGTGGTGCTGCCATGGAGACAGGGACAGATACAGTTGGTCCCAGTGTGCTAGTCGTCGATCTAGACGACGAGGAGACAGAGGATGAACCAGCTGCAGCACCAGCACGTCCTGCTAGGCGTCGACCCCACAGATAGAGAGATCATGTAGCCCATCGACGGATAGATGATCTGACGGATCAGATGATCGCCTCCTACGCCGCCTTATCCCTAGAGATGATGGAGATATGGGAGAGCCAGCATTACCAGCGCAGGATGGCTGAGATTCAGTTCCAACAGATCATGGGTTACCCATTTGACCCATCTTTGCATCCATACGTGCCATATCCACCACCACCACTAGTAGATCAGGATTGGAGCTTGCAGGATTTCATTCTTTATTTATTATTCAGCTCAGCTTATGTCTGGTGAGTATCTTGCTTCCTTAGACTTATTTTGACCCATTGGGACAATGTGTTCCAAATATGGGGTATTTATGGATGTATCTTATTTGACATTGATGTATGACTTGTATGACTTTCTATTTATGAGTTTCTTATGCTCTATGTGCTTATCTGAGACTACATGCATGCATACAAGTTATTTGATTGAAAAATACGTCAAAAACTGGTTTAAATAAAAAAATTTTTTGACCTCGACCGGGATGATTTTGGCCGAACGAGGTGATTCACCTCGGTTGACTTAAAACACCTTGACCGAGGTGGGTTCTTAATTGAGATTTGTTCGATATGATTTTTGTGCTTCTTATGTGGATATGACCTCAGTGAAGATTTTGTTTGCAGACTGGATTTGAAATCTTTATATGTTTGAAAGGTTTTATGATATGTTTAAGTTGTTAAATGCTTTGTTTGAAATTTTGGCATGTTTAATACTTTGTTTTTATCCAAATTATGTTGAATTTGAAGGTTGACACCACATAATGAGTTCTCTCACTCTCTTCCTGGAAAGACCAAGGCAATTCATTCTCTTCTCTTCTTCTTCTTGATCATGCTTTAGCCCCTCATATACATATTTGCCTCCATTTACCTATCCGGAAATTTGGAAGCAAGCAAGTGAAAAGCAAGTGAAAGAAAATATGAGATGTTGGCTGAAAGTTAGAAAGAACCAAATAGGTTTGGGGAAGTCAATCATGATGATGAGTAACTCGGCACCATTCACATAGCCGGGTGTTTGTGTCTTGCCAAAGTCGGATTGAGCGATATTCCTAACGGGTCATGATATGTGCATCAAGGGTTTGAGGCATCTCGAGAAATTGATGATTGCTGATCTCCTAGGCTTCGGTTATTGTGCACCTCTGTCCATGCATCCCAAAAAGTAAAAAATTAAAAAAAGCAAAGCTTATTGTGGAAGGTGTTGAAGTTCAAAGTAAAGTGAAGTGAAGATCTTTTTCCCGGATTCTAGCACCACATTCCCTAAATACATCCCACCCTTACACGTTTCTTGACCTTCTTTTAAAAAGCCCTTGAGACCTCGAGCTTGTTGATTGACTTGGTGGCTTAAACTGGATTATACATGATTAATTTCGATGATTATGATTTATTATGCATTCTATGATTTTATGCAAAGATGAACAACTTTCTTATATTTATAAAATGTTTTGATCATATTTTGATTTTAAATTCCATGAAGCATTCTCTTAGTGTGATCTATGAGTGGAGCACACCACCAAAAATGTTTTGAAATACTTTTCATTGATTTTTATGACCTATAATCCATTCTATCTTGTATTTTAGATTTGGAACTTGCTTGGGGACAAGCAAGGGACAAGTATGGGGTATTTTGATAGCACGAATTATAATCTATATTTTGGGACTTGTTTAGACGTTTTATCTTCAATAATCTGCATGTTTGGATGTATATTATGTGATTATATCGTCGTTTCATCTACCTTTACGGGAATCGAGGTCTACACCAAGTTTCATTGTAATCGTAGGTAAAGTGGCACGTTTTGGACTAAAATGGAGCTAAGAAGCAAATGAGTCATGAGAGCTACATTCTGGAGCTTAAAAAGGAACTCATGAAGCAAGGAATTAACAGAGAAGATTTACTTTGGACCAGATTTGAGAGATTTCACATTCAGCTGAGAGTCACCTCGGTCAGCTACAGTACCATCTCGACCGAGGTGATCTTGAGGAGCGTCTCGGCCAAGGCGAATACCCTGACGCGGCGAGATATATTTTATTTGGCTGAGATCTTTTATTTTTGGAAGGAGAGATCTTATATTTTTGGGCTGGATTTGTGGAAAGAAGATCATATATTTTGGAGATCTATTTTAGAGATATGGACATATTTTTATTAGGATATTATCTTTTTAAGATATTTTATCTTTGGAAGATAATTCTCCTATAAAAAGGGCTTGATTTTCCACAATTCAGTATCGGCACATCACCGAAAATCCCGCTATCATTGTAGTGTTTGAAGGAAGGAAGGAAGATTGAAGATCAATCTAGGAAGGATTGATAGCTTGTTATAGCTTTTAAAGGGGATTTGTAACACTTTCTTAGATTCCCTTTTGGTTGATTGTCTTGTTGGATTTGTGATCCAAGGAACGCTTATTTGTGTGATATTTAATTCAGTTATTGAAGCCTTGTTCTTAAGGTTTTTGTGTTCAAATATTCATTCCCTCCTTTATATTTGATTATTGCTTTCATGACGATGAGTGGCTAATTTCTTTGTGTGATTCTAGGGTGATTGGCTGAAAGTTGTGGGAAAGACGATGATAGAATGATCTTAATCACAGTAGGACCCTGAAAGCTCGAGTCTTTATCCTTAACCCTAGAACATCTCATTCAGGCGATGAACATCTCGGTCGGGGTGGGATTTGTCTGACCGAGGTGACCTTTGATCCGAAACTGAGAGTTAAGTGTTAGAGTTTGCCAAATCCTATTCTTATTACACCTTTCTTGGTTCAATGCAAGCCTAGGATGAGACTTACCCGGTGATTACTTTGCTTGTTTACCCAAGATCATAAGTGTAGGTAATAAAGGTTTATCCTTTATTGGGGTTCGAGTGTGCCTTCATCCCATCTTTGTGAGTTAGCCTGAGACTTACCCGACAAAGATTGATTCTATTCCCTTAGTTGGTGTGTTGGTTTGAGATTATAGTTCCTTTTGTTAGTACCTTGAGACTTACCCGGTAATAGGTTCTTTAGGTTTGGAGTTTGCGAGTAGTGAGACTTACCCGGTGATCTATTCCACTTTAGGAACACCTTCCCTTTGCAAAATATCACTTTGTCCGCTTATCTTTAGATCTTGAGTTGGAACCACAACTAGATGCTTTAATCCCTAGAATTGCATATTCCTTTAATTGACCTTTTATCACCTTTGATTGCTTTAATCGCTTTTGTGGTTAGTAATTACATTGATTACCTATACTTGCTTAGGTTTCTGTTAGCATGAAATATTGTGATATTTTAGGCACGTTTTCTAAGTGTATTTGATTCATATTGATAGTCATTGATTGAGCATTGATACATTTGTGAGCTAGTTTATCTATAATGTCGATATAGAGATCTACACAAGCTTTATGTTGATTATAGGTGATTGAGAGCTATTTCCGAACGGAATCGAGCAAGGATGGAATTGTTGAGCAATGTCCATGGATTGGAGGCATTTCTAGGAGCTAAGGGAATGCCAACTTGAGGAATGCACGAGGCTAGGGAAGAATCACGTTCTTGCCCTAAACCACGCTCTAAAATACGGCCGTATCACTTTCCACGTTCAAGTCCACGGCCGTGGAACCACGGCTAAGGAAGCGTGGTTCATTCCAGCAACTTCTACGGCCGTGGAGAAGATGGTTCAAACCGTGTTGATTTCCACGCTCTAAATTACGGCCGTGGAACCCTTCCACGACCGTGATCTTGGCGATATTTTTCGCCACACTTTAAGCCACGATCTTCTACGCAATTGGGTCGGGCCGATATTTTATCTTACACTATAAAAGGACGGACGAAGGGAGATACCGTCACCTTCGCTTACACCTTCGCTTACACCTTCGCTGACACCTTCGCTGACACCTTGCTTTAGACCTAGTTTTACGCATACGCTTGCGTTGGGAATTTCCCTAATTTCGCATTTGGCGGAGATTTTGTTGAGAGATTTTGGCGCATTGCTATTGGCGATTTCCGGATTGACGGAGGATCGAAGATTTGGAAGATTGTTCGCAAGGAGATTTCGCTTCTTGCTTAGGTTTGATTTAGAAGACGGATTGACATCCCGTTCTTCCTTCTTATCTAAGATTGTGTTTGTTTGTTCTATTCCGAATCTAGTGACGATATTTGTTCTTTATTGTGACTTTGAGATTGGTTTGAAGTTTATTGAAGGTTTTCGGAAGTTTTCATCTTTCAATCTTTTAATTCTTGAATTTGATATCAGTATGACTATTGTTGGCTAAAAACCCTTAACAATTCTAAGGTGAAGGATTGATAGTTGTGGCTTAGATGATGATAGATCGTTCGTAAACAGATTGGACCCTGAGAGTTAGAGAGAATCGCCGACGAACCCTAATCCACGGTCTGTTCTTGAGCTTCCACGGCCGTGGAACTCAAGAACTAGCCGTAATTTTGTGTTAAGTCACGAACTTGCTTTTACTTTAATCCAAAGTTAAAGATTTTCTTTAATTTAGTTTAGGCTTGCCTTTTCTAGGTGGTAGTGAAGCCTCAACAACCTCTACCTCGATTGTGAGTGTCACAACCGTAATCGGTTTAGTTAGTCTTGATCCTTGGATTACAAGTTTGGGTATTTGACATTAATTCTTGCCTTTAGAACCTTTCTATATTGAAGCCTCAACAACATGTATAGAGAGTTTCTTGTAGGTGAGTCATATAAGGTTTTTGGAACTTCACCGTACGATTACCTTACATTAGCATACCTTTGCATATCTTAACTCTGTCCTTATATCAATAGTATATCTTGAATCGATTGCCACAGCTGGATACTTGGATCTTTAGGATTGTTGTTTTCCCAATAATTCGAAAAGCTTCTTACATTTACTTGCTTGATAACCTACAACTGAATTTGTTCCCCCTAAATCCCTGTGTTCGATACTCTGGAATTCTTGCTCATCTATATCGATCCGTACACTGCGGGTTCGCTTGCTTGATTTCTAGTTTTATATTTAAAGCTTATTTGCACGCACGCTAAGTGGCGAACAGTTTCACCTAAGTCCCTGTGATCAGTGTTCTAAAATCCGCCGTCCAGGGCCGTCTAGACGGCGTCTGGACGGTGGACGGTGGTTGGCCGTCCCGAATTGAGGCAAGACGGTGATGGCAAGACGTTTTCAGTGTAAAACGGCTCTAGGACGGTTTTCTGGACATGTGAGACGGGCTGGACGGTTTCAGGACGGGAGGGACAGACTGGACGAGTTTTTGGACGAGTAGGACGGGCGGGTGAATAAGTATCTTTGTCCTTGTTTTTAGGGTTTTCTCATTCCGAATTTCAATTTCAGAAGAGACTTGCTCCTCCGACTCTACCTCAGTCCCTCCAGTGACCTTTCTCCTACCGTCTTTTGTCCGGCGACTTCTCTCCTCTGGGTATCCTTCGATTTCTCTCTTCCTTCTTCAACCTCTGTCGACCTTGCTTCTTCTCCGCCATCTCCCGTTTCTTCTCTCCGGCGACCTCTCTTACTTCTTCTCTCCGATTTCTCTCTCGACTTCGCTTCTCCTCAACCCTTTCTCGCTTCTTTTCGCTGACTTCTCTCCCGACTTTACTTCTCCTCTAGCCTAATGTGTAGTGTTGAACGTGTTGATTTTTCTTTTAATTTTTTCTTTTAATTTTTCTTTATTCCAATAGAATATGAGTATCTCACTATTGTTGTCCCGTTGTGTTTGATATTTTTAATTGAATGTGCTGACTTTTTTTACTATGAAAAGGAATAACTATTTGAATAACTATTTGAATTACATGATATTTTTACATAATTTAGGTGGAAATACTAGAAAATAATAAAAAACGTCTTGTCCATCTGGACGGCCGTCCGGCCGTCTAGACGCTAGACGGTGCCTCTCCGTCCCGTCTCCGTTTCACGTATTTTGGAACACTGCCTGTGATCGACCCCTGGAATTCTTGCTTTTTACTATAATTGAACCGTACACTGCGGGTTCGCATCCTTGTTTTAAGCATATTTCCTCGGTTATAAATTTAAAGCTTGCACACACCATTTGGAGCAAACACCTGCATTTGTGGTTAATTACATAAGTGACCCAGTAATTTGTATTCATAAATTTAATACAGATTTTTGGAATGTGAAATTATGCCCTCTGTTGTAATATTTTCGAAAAATAGCCCAAGGTTTATTTACGGTTTATGGCCCGCATTCACAAGATTGTATATTTTGCCCGGAAAATGGTTGAACGGTTTTGGTTACCTTTGGCTTTGAGAAAGAGTTTTACCATTGGGTTTAAGATGTTGTTTAGATTACCCGGAAAATATAATTACAAATTTTAAATTCGGTTTATGGTTCGAGTTGTAATTTCGAGTTTACGACCAAGTGGGTTGATTTCATATTTTCGCCCCGGAAGGATTTAACGAATTTTAACGTTGGCTTTTGAAAATGGGTTTTCCTTGGATTTATTTATATTATATATTCTGTTTAAGTTTAGGGTATGAGCTAAACTTGCTTAGTTTTGGTGTTAGGTTTGGAAGAGTCCCGATAAAGGCCTAACGAGTTCAAGTCGACATCTGTTGAACGACTTCCGTCTTTTGACGTCATGTGAGTACCCTCTTCCCCGAGCTTATGATCTTACCTCGATCTTATTATGTTTAGTATTAGTATCATGCTAGGTTGAATCTAGCATAACCTAGTGAGAATGCCAAGTAGTGGCTTTGAACCTTAGGTGAGTTTTTAGGATTTGATATTGTTTGGTAGATTGATATTGATCCGAAGCTTGAGGTGGTATTGCAGTCTAGTGAGGTTGTTATAAGGATTCGAGTATATGGTTTGATCTTGTGAGAATCATTAGACTTGAGGTTTGGGATTACATGTTGTTGTGAGAGCATCGAGACTAGGAACGTGTTATCCTAACATGTGAGTTGTATGACCTTATAGAGGTCATTTGGGCTAGAAGTCTAAGGACTTCTAGCATGAGAGATAGATATTGATCGTGTGCCTTGTTTTGGCCAGGAGTTGAGAGATATTGTTGATCGGTTTAGCTTTGGGATGAGGTAAGTCCCCGGACTTACTTAGCTCGTATTCCTTGTATTAGCATTGATGTTTGTTTGGTGGTGTGTGTTTATATTCTTTATTGTTTATAATAACTAAACCGGTAATAGGACCACCGACCTTATATTATTTTGGCTCAAGTGTATGATAACGGGCGGTGACATCATCTGCCTAGCTCTTGCGAGAGTCTAGGAGGTTCTCGGCGACTAGCCCGTGTTGGTTAGACGGTCGGAGGTATCCGTACCGTTCCATGCCAGTAAGTAGGGACCGAGACGGGACCACGGTGGTCTCGTGTCACAAAAATAAGTTGAATTAGAACGGGATACGACTTAATAATAATAAAGATAATGACCGGGGAAAAGCCAGCCCCTTGTTTGTATAGGGAAAAAAACTTATTTAAAATATCCTGGTGTGCTTTTAAGTATGTTGTGTGATTGTGGTGTTCTACTTGTGGATGTGCCTTTCCCATTGATTCTAATGCTTCGAATATGAGCTAACGGTTTTATACCGATTATTGTAGATTGCCTTGCAGGTTAGGAATGCGGCTGAGAGATCCGGAAGAGTGGGCAGGCGGGGTCCGTACATTTTAGGAAGGCTTTTTGGTTGGAGTTGAGTCGTGTTTTGTCCTTCGGTTGTTGTGTTTTGTATGCCGCATGTATGGCATTTATTATTGGATTGTATCTCGGTTGAGGTCTTTTGTTATATTTTTCGGGTTTCATATCATGTGCATTGCATAAAAATGAATTTCGATTTTTCCTTTAGTTGTGCCATGTTGGAAAGGTCCGGAGAAATTGTTGTTAAGCTAAAGGTCGGGACCCATTGTGAGGTCTCGCCCGTAGCATTCCGATATCCCGCGGATTCGGGGTGTTACAGTTGGGTTCTTGTTATCTTATCTTAGTAATATTGTTATTTTAATTCAGTCTAAAGAAGAACATTGAAAGTCAGTAAAAAAAAAGTATAGAAAGTTCTATTTTTTTATTTCTTTTCGTTATTACATTTTGTGTGTTGTTCCCAGACTGTTCCGAAGTTGAGACTTGACCCAACTTCTATCCATAACTCTACCATATCTCCATCTTGTTTTAAGATTGTGTTTGTCTTTTATAAGTTATTGTTTTTTGTTGAGAAAATTAGGCGAGTCTAGTTTTGTTAATTCCTATTTTAGCACCACTCTAAACATCCGTTTCATTTTTGAGATCAAGGCTTGTTCATCTTATTCGATTGTAGCTCATGAGCACATTCACTTGTGCCTTTTTTTAGGTATTACTTGAAGATTCGTAGGTAGACTTTCCAAACCGGTTAAGATAAGCTAGACGGAAACGAGAAGGTGAGGGGAAAAAAGAGATACACTTGTGAGCGTACCTTTCTTTGATTTCACTAACTTGACGTGTTTGCTTGTTTTGAGTGATGTCTACTTCAAGGAAGGATAGCCGAAATAAGATGATACAACCAAACTCCCCAAAACCCACAAGGAGTAGCCCCTAACTCATCTTTATCTTCGGTTGATATGAGAATATTGAATTTTCCAATGATATTTTTTGAATTTATAATAAAAAGAATATTTTTCGTACTAGATGCATGATTAAGGATAGGGTGTGTAACATGATCATTGATGGGGAAAGTTGTCGTAACATTGATAGTCTTGAAATGGTTACCAAACTACAACTCACTTTATTTGATCACCCAAAACCTTACAAACTCTCTTGGTTAAATGAAAGTGGAGAAGTGAGAGTAGATAACCAAGTAGAAGGGACTTTTCTTCTAGGGAGATATGAAGATATTATTTTATGGGATGTTGCTCCTATGGAAGCTTGTCATTTCTTTTATTATGTCAATGTTGACAAATGGCAATATGATAGAGACGTGAGTCATAAGGGACAAACTAATCATTATATTTTTGAGTTTTAGGGCACCACCTTTACTCTTAAGCCCACGAGTCCCGAAGAGATTTCCACCATATTAAAAATGAGGCCTCAAGAGGCCATGACCAAAGACATCCAGCTAACAAACACCGAGGTCGAGGACAACGCAAGCTACTGTATTTGATCTTGGGACACGCTCCATGAAGAATTCGTTGATTCGGAAACCAACCTCATGCTATTGGGCAAAGACTGCGAACCTTCTCAGCCCGCTACTTACCAACCATTACCAAAAAATATTCAACAAGTCATGGTTGAGTTTCAAGATGTCTTTCCAACAAATTACCACTTGGCCTACCGCTGATTAGAGGGATTGAACACCAAATCGACCTTATACCCGAAATATCTTACCAAATTGCCCTGCCTACAAAATGAACCCTAAAGGTACCTGTCCTCTTAGTACCGAAGAGAGATGGAAGTTGGAGGATGTGTGTCGATTGTAGAGTTATCAACAATATCACCGTCAAGTATCGGAACCCTTCCACGTCTTGATGACATGTTAGATGAGTCACATGGAGCTCGTAGTTTCTCCAAAATTGGTCTCAAGAGTGGATATCATCGTATCTGAATGAGAGAGGGAGACAAATAGAAAACAACTTTTAAGACAAAATTCTGGTTATACGTATGGTTGGTAATGCCTTTTGGCTTAATCAATGCTTCTAGTACTTTCATGTGCCTTATGAACTATGTTCTTAGGCCCTCTTATAAAAGAATTTGTGGTTGTGTATTTTGATGATATACTTATCTATAATCAGGACCTCCAAGAACATGAACACCATCTCGGGAAAGTACATTATCCTTCACATTGAACATTTATATGAAAATCTACAGAAATGTGAGTTATGTACTAATGAAGTTACCTTCTTTGGTTTTGTAGTGAGTTCGCGAGGATTGCAAGTATGTGAGAGCTAGATCAAAGCTATTCTGGATCATTTGTAGCCATATCTTCCCTTGAAAAACTCTAAAACTCGTGTGGCATGGAACGGAGTGGAAGACATGACTTCCTTGTGGTCAATTTGGTTTTAGCCATAGCTAAAAAAAATCCTTAAAATAACACAAACCTAAAAAGAAAAAAAGAAAAAACGAAAGAAGAAAAAGAAAAAGAAAATGGGGGAAATGGATTAAAACAAAAAATAAGTTTCAAAATTAATAAGTCAAAGCGACTTAAAGCCTTCCCTAGTGACGATGCCAATTTGATGAGGTTGAAGTGTTTTAGTCTCAGGTCTCGAAAATACTTACAAGACCCGTTGTAACATAGAGGGACATGATCACAACCAAGGAAGCGATTTTTCACTTTGACAAATTAATTAAGAAACCAAAAGACAAAAATAATCTAAACGGAATATGTACTATAATAAAGAATACGAAAGAAAACCAAAAACCGAAAGTAACAACCCTAGGTCGTCCAATTTGGGTAAGGTCAACCGAGGAAAATCACCGTTAAATTATCAAAGAACAAAAAGGATTCAACTAGACATGAAATCGGAGAAAAATTCGGGAGTCAAATGGGAGAGGTAATCCGACCTCAATAGAGATAGTTTTCCGACTGGCTCATAAAATAGGTTAAAAATACATAATAAAAAGAGGGGAGAAAGTTTGGCTCATTGGAACGTTCAAAAACATATTTATATGGGAGAATAGTCAAGCAACAAGTATTAATAACGATAAAAGTATTCCAAAGTCCATATCACCACAACATGCGTACAATAAATCTTAAAAGGTAATTCCACAATATTGAATGTAAGCTAGAGTTGGCGTTGATTGTCAGACATGGTCAGGGTCTATAACTCGCGGTACATCATGTTCAACATTGACTGTCACATGATCAAGGTGTTGTCTAATCATCACATCAAACGAAGCATGGAGGTGTGAAGACAATATTGTCACCGAAAGTCAGGTCACCCTTTATAGAACATATAGTATATATAATACTACCATAACTAATAGACATACAATCAATTCAATATCATATATCAATGCTTATCGGGCTCACTAGACTTTAGAACAAAGAAGGATTGCTCACACAAACTTCATAACAAGAAAAAAAAACTTTATTAATGATCGAAATGGAATCTCGTCGTCCGACCTCTAGAGAGAATAAGATATAGAAACTACCGATGAACGTGGGAAATTAGATATTTAACCTAAATGTTGAAGAGGCTTATTTATAGGGTCTGGAAGGGGCCAAAACCCCCTAAATCTCCCTCGATCTTATTTTATTAAGATAAGATCAAATGTACTTAATCTTATCTTTTATTTAGATAGGACTAAACTGTTAAGATAGAATTGTAAAGCAAATAGGATATAATGTCATTCCCAAAAAATAAGACGTCGAAGTGAGCAGATCGAGTTGGCCGTTGTCCGACCTCCTAGGCTCAAATTATGCGTTTGGTCCAGATTTGCTCCAGTATCTTTCTTGCCACAACAAGATTGAGGTCGTCTTTAGGGTCTAGTGTGAGAGGTTCGTCCTCCAATAGGGGTCCTAGTCAAGCACTTCTACACTTTTTCCGATGTTCTTCCCTTCACTCTCGGACTTCAATCTTTTTCTTCTTAACCATGACTTCTTTGACTACAAAGAAACCCTTAGTGTGTATCAGGTCATTAAACTATAGATATTATTTGTGCTTTGCAAATGTCTAGAATGCTTGCAATTACATAAACCAAATAGTAGATCTCCAGCCAAAACACGGATATAAACAAAATAGACAAACAAGACATATTATTTAGCTCAAAGAGGTAGAGAATGGAATAGAATGATGATGGAAAAAGACGCTAATTTGAGTTATATCATTAGTTCGGCCCAATTTCCCTTGTGGATCGGCCCTATCGAGCATAAAGTTTGTCATCTTACTCTCTTTGTTAACTTGCGATATGTCCAACTCCTCCTCTGGATCAATAATCTTTTTAACTTGCATACTATGTCTAGTCGGATAGTATTATGTTCCCTGTAAATCAGATACTACTCTATGACTTTATACTTGTTAACGGTGCTTTAGATATTGCTTTCAATCTTGTTTATTCTATTGAGTTGTATGTATGATTATAAGTGATTGAATTCCATGACATGACCTATTGAATATTATTTTACCATAAAGACATTATTTACATGTGTCTCACTTCTTTATAAGTGATCTCCTCTGTGCTTTTGATTCTCTACAACTTACTATGGAATCTTTTTTAGATTGCATGCTTGTTCTTATTTTTACAAATATGAACATGATTAAGACATATCTTTGGTAACCTATCTTTGTAGCTCTATAAATTTCAATACCCATCTATAGCCTTATTTAACCCAACCAGGAATTAGGAGGTGAAACCATGCACAAGAGGACAAAACAAATATTGGAGTATGGGGTTGTGTGTATAAAAAATGTCACATAGTTATTAAGTGTTATGATTTTAATATGACTCTTTGTGGTGTTGTGTATAAAGAAAAGAAGAAAATTTATATTATATTTACATTTATGCGCCACTTGGACATAACTTTAGAAAAGGGGATCACTTTGCAAAGCATAAAGTGCTAAAATGATAATGTAATGTGTTTATGATTTAAGTGTGAAGAAACCAATTTGTTGTAGAATAAGACTTAATCAAATTGATTAATAGGAGTAGTCAACATGACTAAAGACAAACGATCGGTTGGATTAGGTGTATAGATCGAGTGAAACGGGAGCGTTGAGGCGTCTTGATTTCCGGATCTCTAGCTCAACCGAACCAAAGTAATTCCTCACCTTTATACTCATTACCCTTGACCATGTTACAAACCAATAAAAGACTTCTTGATTATATTGTAATTGCTGGAAATCGGGTGATGGAGATTGAAAACGTTATTGTAAGTTTATGGTTATGAATCATTGCCTATGAATTGAGTTTGAGTGATTATTGAATATGCCTAAATATATAATAAATTTATACACATAACCTTGAGAGATCTTGAAATTCTTGATGCTATGACATTTACATATAACTATGATATCCGTGATGATTAAGAGTTATATCTTCATAGCACACATATGTATATTTGTCCTTTAGATAGAGATGTTTTTGGATCTTACTAGAGGACAAATATCGTTCATGTACGGGGTATCTGATAACATCCAAATTGGTGTGTTTTTCACCATCATTCTTAACCACATTCTTTGCATATGGTATAGATTTTTAGGATATATATTAGAGTTGAATTTGTTGGGTTTTGTGATTTTGGTTGTATACTCATACTTCTATTAATTATAGATGTTCAAGGCCATGCAAATCACATTTTGGATCTAATTTGGAGGAATGCCTACATCAAGCTAAACTCTTCCTACGATCGAGGAGGTTTCCATAAAGACCTAATCAATTGAGAACCAAGAGCTAAGGACCTAGTTAAGAATTTCAACAAGGATGTAGAAATCACAGTTTTTTTTACCATCTTCCCATCAGTTATGAACTTTCATATAAACTACAAAGTGGTAGAGTTTTGAATTACCTTCGGAAGTAGTAATCAAGGGTTTTCTGGTCTTACCACAACAACGGAAAATTTAATTTTGCACAAGTGTTAATTTTTATCAATCAACCCGATCTGTGTACCCACGGCCCGATTGACCCATCATTTGGCTAGACTAAGACCAATCTTTCAACATGTGATTGACATATACAAACATTGATAGTTTCAATGATCGGGCCGATCGAGATGATACATTCGTCAACGGATATGGCTCTATATCTTCTTGCTTTCTCCTTTACAATTTTTGTTTTATGCTATGTTTTAGTCCGTCAATTGAACGTTTTTATATTTCTCATATATTCCCTTAGAGATAATGTTAGTTTGAAGATATAATTCGACTTTTATTATTTTATATTCTTAGAGATATGATTTAGTAGCACTAGTCTCAAAATCTTATTTAACATGGACTTTTCACAAAGATAACAAAATAAATTAAAAAATATTATTAAAATAGCAAAAGTTTCAAAATATTTACCACTATGGCAAATCTACTGACACAAATATACAGGGAGATATTTATGCAACGTTTATTATTTATATAACGTTGTTCACCTTAAAACATGGTCAAATTAGTTAATTTTTTTTTTTTGACAGTTTTCTCTGATAACTAAGTTTATGGTATAAATATTTTTTATTAATGTACCCTTAATCAAACCTTTTACCTTTCAATTTTACATTTCGTTATTTTATGTACACTTTTATGATATTTTGAAAATGCAATTAATTTAAATTAGAAAAAATAATATTAAATTAGGTAATATAAGTATTTTCTAATACTGTGATTTTATACATTGTAAAAAATTTATATTGTCCAAAATAAATTATCAGAATTAAGATCCATTTTATTCTCATCTTCGTTGTCTTCCTCCTCTTCGAAATCCTCAACAAATTCTCAAGAATTCTAAACCTCAAAAACTTCATATTATCGCTATTTTATCCCTACCTACTTTCAAATTTTTTGTTATTTTTTATTTTTTTCAAAAATTTCCACTAGTTTTATTCTAATAAAACAAACTTCAATGATTGAAAGAAAATGATTAGATTAGCTATGAAGAGTAAATTCACTCCTTGATTAAAAGAAAATGATTACATGTTATAAACACTTGAATTAAATGTAATTTGTTTTTCATTTGTCGATTCTGTATTGATGAAGTCAAAGTGAAAGATATAGTTTGTAAGCATACCATCGTCGGTAAACGGGAAAACAACTTTTCAATCGATGAAATGATCCCTAGCTAGATTATGGCTGTGTTTGGAAAGCCATTTACACTAGTGTAACAGCTTGTTTAGTGTTTCCGTTTCATTTTACGTGTGTTTGGTAAGCGAAAAAATAAATGTTTCGTGTGTTTTGTGGTGTGTTTTAAAAACCGACCTGAGAGGCCCGGTTGTGTTTATTTTGAGAGTGTTTTTGCACTACAAATTACTTAAACACCCCTGTACTTTCCACCTATATTACATATCATACCATATATATAAAGCTGCTTATTTTTTTTGGAGTCGCCAGCTTCTCTTCCCAGGCTCTTTGTTTCTCGACTGCACAAGCTTTCTTCATTGAAGACAACCACAGCGAGGTCATCGAGGAACACCACAACGAGGTTTGTCGGTCTCCCTTAACTTCCTTTCCGTTTCCTTAACTCTCAATTAGGGTTTATGGTATTTATTAATTTCGATGCCTGTATGTTTGACCTAGATCTGGTAATTGGGGATTTTTTGGCTCGAAGATTACTCTACTTACCTGCTCCATTGTTGGTTCTCATCAGGTATTGAAATCGAATATATTTAACTCGAATCTTGTTTCATCAGGTATTGAAATCGAATATATATTAACTCGATGCCTGTAGTTGTACTAATTGAAATCGAATATAGTTCTCATCAGGTATTGAACTCGAATCTTGTTTCAGCACTTTAGAACACTTGTTGGTATTGAACTAGTGTAGTGTGTGAATATATTGTACTGATTGTCCCTGCTGTTTATTAATTTCGATGCCTGATGTTTTTTTAGTGTGTGGAATGCTGCTAGGGTTTTTGTTAATGGATATATGTTTTTCAACTTTTGTGTTTGATCTACCCTTATTAGCAGCTTACTGTATACATGCCTGATGTTTTTTAGTGTTCGTATTGAACTGTGTAGTGTGTGAATATCTTGTTTCAGCACTTTAGAACACTTGTTGGTATTGAAACAAGATTTTTTGCTGTCAAAGTCACCCCTGTTTTAGCAGCTTACTGTATACATTGCTAATGCTTGGTTTAAATGTTTCTTCCTACATTGAGTTCTTGTTGTTTGTCTAAACAAGTTTGAGTTATGTATATATCAATATATATATTGTTAATGCTTGGTTTAGTCTTTCTGTTTTGTGGTTCTGTTAGTGGGTTGATAATAGCAAGATCATTGTTGTTGTGGTTAGATAGGATGGACAATAGTGCATCACAAAAAAAGTTGTAGGGGTCCTAACTATGCATGGAACGATAACTTGGTGAGACTACTTGTAGACATGCTACTTGCTTATCAGAGAAAGAATCCCAAACAAGCATACAACTGGGGGAACATTAGTGAGGAATTTTTTAGGAGGACTGGAACAACGGGAACTAAGGATGTTTGTAGGAACAAATTTGAGGCCATGAAAAAGGAGTTCAAGGCATGGAATTTGCTTAGGAATGCAGAGACTGGTCTTGGTTGGGATGAAAGCACACGCATGATCACTGCCTCTAAAGAATGGTGGGATCGGAAAATTAAGGTACTTTGAGATGTATTGAAGGTTGTATAATCTGTGGATACAAGCAGTGATTATAATGTACATAATTAATATTGTGAATGTCATTACTTATCTCAGGAGGACGCGAACTGTAAGAAATACAGGACAAAGGGTATGGATGTCTAGTATGAAGAGTTATTGTCATCTCTTTTTAGGGGAAATGTAGCTACTGGTCGGTTAGCGAGGTCATCTGGAATGGATCGTGAACCTGAACCTGAAGCTGAACTGGAGCCTGATAATGAACCTGAACCTGAGACTGATACACCTGCTGCTGCTGTTGATTTGGAGGGTCTTGGAACAGATAGGGGGTTCTTTAGGACATTTGTTGAGACTGCCACAGAAGACCGAGCCTCAAGTCAGTCTGGTGTTGGAGAAGACAGAGATGATGACCCAGTTCAGCCTACACAAATACCAGTACCAACTCTGGAGGTTAGGGTTACAGCTGAGAAGACTCCAGTTAAGAGGAGAAGAAGGCAATCGGTTGGCTCTTCCCGGTTTGAAGAACACCTGGCACATACTAGAGCAAACAGTGACAAGATGGTAGCCATACTTCAGGAAGAAGTGAACTCCCATGAAAAGGCAGCTGAGGATAAGGTGAAGACATATCAAGACATCATAGAAAGAATGGTCGTAGATGAGAAATTGGTGAAGCCAAGCCCTCTGTGGTTATTTGCAGTTTCAATGAACAAGTCAAAACAAGAGTCCAATATATTTCTTAGCTTGTGTAATGACGCTAACAGACTGGAGTGGCTGAAGTATGAATTCGAAAAGATTCAGAAGTAGATGTGTTGAATACATTGCAGCCGTTGTCGGTTGCTGAGCATTTCAAGTTGTTTTTTTTTTCTGTGCTTCTGTACTAATAAATAGCCATTTTCAAGTTGTTTGTTGTGATGAATGTTTTTCTGTGCTTCTGTACAATAAATTTCGTTTATAACATTCAAGTTGTTTACATTCAATAAATATATATGTTCTTAAATCTTGTTTAGCTTCTTACATTCAAAGTAACTGACAGGTTTAGGATGTCAAGTGATGGCACAAGTAGTGAGACCAGATTGTTAAGATCTCGTCGGCTTGCTCGCAAGATTATTCAATGTCATGATGCGACTCAAAAAGAAAATGACGTATTGGCTCAATATTTCTACACACACATGTACAAGCAACCTTGTTACACAGAATATGAGCGAGGAAGACTATGGATGGAGGAGATAGTGCAAGGACATCATATTCGCACTGTGAACATGTTTAGAATGGATGCCGAGGTCCTCCTACGCCTATGCAATGAGCTAGAGCACAATTACGGACTTAATCCATCCAGAGAAGTTTCAGTACTTGAGAAAGTTGGCATATTCCTTTACACTCTAGCACAAGGAAGCTCGGTTCGAGTTGTTGCTGAGCATTTTCAGAGATCAACCGAAACCGTGAACCGATCTTTCCATGATGTTTTAGATTCTGTAACCAGTAAAAATGGAGGACAAGGGCTTACACGTGACATTATACGACCAAGAAACTCCAATTTTCCAAGAACACCAACACATATTGCAGCAGATCCTAGATATAAAGATTATTTCAAGGTATGAGATAACTACACTTTCGACCCTAGTTAACTAATCAATAACTTGTTCCTCGTAAATCGATTATTCATGTACAGGATTGCATTGGTTGCCTTGATGGTACACACATTAGCGCATGCATACCCGAACCTGATCAAGGTCCTTTCATAGGCCGTAAGGGTGGAGTTACCTTCAATGTCCTTGCAGTTTGTGATTTTAACATGCTGTTTACTTTCGTGCTATCCGGTTGGGAAGGATCTGCGCATGATGCAAAGGTTCTGGATAACGCCATTTGTAACCCCTCTCTCAACTTCCCACACCCGCCAGTAGACAAGTATTACTTGTGTGACAAGGGTTACGCTGATAGACCGGGGTATCTGGTTCCGTTCTCAAGGACTCGTTATCACCTAAATCAGTTTGAGAATAAACCTCCGTGTAATAAACAAGAAGCCTTTAATAAGGTACACTCTTCCCTACGGAGCTGTATAGAACGCTGCTTTGGCGTACTAAAGAAGAGGTGGAGGATCCTGCAATCAATGCCACGTTACTCGGCCAAGACCCAAGTGGACATTCATATGGCTTGTTTTGCCCTACACAACTTCATTCGGTTGTATTCAGGGTATGATGACCTTTCTGAGGATGAAGACGACGACAACTCCGTGCCTTATGTACAAGAAGGAGAAGAAGAGGAGGACGACGGACTACAAGAGCAACAAGAACTAAACCAAACCTTCGGAGGGATGAGCCACATTCGTGATCGAATTGCGAACACAATTTGGAATTCAAGAAGGTTTTAGGATGCATTTTGTGTTGGTATTTGACATTGATGAAATTTTGTTTTTTTGTGATAACAAAAAAGTATTTTGTGTTTGCAAAGCACTTTAATATCACCCATATTACTCCCTTTGGGTTTGTACTCTAGAAGAACAAACTAATTTCAATCATGAATTTTAGTAAGTATTATATATTCGACTGAGTCACAAATTGATTGATCTGAACCGAGTAGTACATACAGACTTCTGCAAATATACATAAACCTGAACCTGGTAGTTCATACGAACCACAAATTGATTATAATTCACAATAGTCAATACAAAGGCCAGGTTTACACATACTGTTCCATGCAGCAATAGTCATTACAAAAAGGCTAAACCAGACTCATCAGTAGTACACTACATAAAGGACAAGTGCTATCCCAATTAGTAAACCCCATACAAATGCATCGACTCTATGAGAATGATCAATCTTTTTATTTTTCTCCTTCAATCGAGTAACCTCATGCTGTAAAGAGTCGACCAACAACCTCTTATAGTCAAGAGTGTTGCGTAGACTGTGAACTTCATTCGTTAAATTCTTCTTCTCTTGCCTCAAGCCAGTGACATACTCCCGTAATGCGCTTGAGCTGTCATTAAATTCATGAGCATATTCAACCATCTCATCTTCATTAGCCTCCCTTATGAACTCGTTCACACTCTCATCACTTGAATCAGTGGATGGATAGCTCACCATTTCAATAACTGTCACTCAGCAAACAATAAAGTTTGAAAAATTATAACCAGTATGCATAAATTCATACAAGAAAAAAGCTGTAAATGTAGCCTTTGGCACAATGGCAATTGAAAGAGTAGACTTCAAGTGGATTTATTTCCCTCCATAGGGTCAAAGCAATGGATGTGGACAGTGGGACAAATACATGGATTGTCTCATCTGAATATAAATTTGATAAGAAAAATCATTGTCTCTCAAATTAGACTAATATTCTGTCATTTAAGCAGATTCAGAAAGAGATGATCATTGTAGGCTCAACTCTCACATTTGGTATCCATTGATTCACATTTACTAATGCTGAGATGTTTGCCGGAAAGCCAAGCCCACTTGCTTTAATTTGTTGTAAAATGTGAATCAACAGATACCGAATGTAAGAGTTGATCATCAACAATAAAAACCACCACTGATGCTCAACAGCAACAATAAAAACCACCACAGACACTACAAATTAAGCAGACTAATGCCTTCAGGCTGAACTCTTACATCTTTGGTATATATTGATTCACATTCACAACAAATATACTAATGCCGGTAGGCTCAACTCTCACATTTGGTATCCATTGATTCACATTTACTAATGCTGAGATGTTTGCCGGAAAGCCAAGTCCACTTGCTTTAATTTGTTGTAAAATGTGAATCAACAGATACTGAATGTAAGAGTTGATCATCAACAATAAAAACCACCACTGATGCTCAACAGCAACAATAAAAACCACCATTTCACAGCAAACCTTCAATGAAATTTCTGAATTTTAAAGACTTCAAGCTCGGTTTGAATCTGAAAATGGCTACTTTGAGATGCATTTCCCCTCAATTGCTCAATTAGAGAACATATAAAACATGCATTTTCCCTCAATTCGCACATCCTTTTCAAGTCATTCCATCACTTTCTTACTTTAAACCCTAACCCCCAAAATTTGAAGAACAAATAAATCTAAGTGCTGAGAATTACCTGTCTAAACCCAATCGATTTGCAGTTGCCTCTTCTCGTCTAACCACTGCTAAACCCTTCACCTTTCACCTGCTGCTTTTCGCGTTCCTCTCCTTTGCCTTCCAGTTGCCTCAAACAGAAGACGAAACTCTCTGTTGCTCTTTGTTGGGTCTTCTGTGAAAACAGAAATTATCGAAATAAAAACCTTGTTTTTTAGTCACGTGTGTAGCACATGGGTCGAAAAACTAGTGTGTTGCAAGCAAACAACCGTTAACAATATGCAAACACTAAACACTCCATACCACTTGTATTTGGGCCAAAACACAACTACACACACTACACTAGTTTAACTAGCCTAACATCCAAACACAGCCTATATATATTATCTCACCAATAAATATACACACACTAGCTAGATTAAATATTACTCCATATAAAAAATACACCAAACCAACAACTCCTCCCGATCCGTACTAATACTATGTTGCTTACTTGGATGCATGTTCTGACTAAATCATTAAGCTTGCATATTGGCTTATCTTAATCCTCTATATAAACTTCCAATTTCCTCGACGAAAATTCATATACTACAAAACCCCAACAACAACAATGCTCAAAGCGAGTAGTGCAAAAGACAAGTTTCTAATCGTTCGCGACTCCCTCCAAAGGGACGACTGTTACGCTAAGATCGTGTGATGCGCAATTGGGTTTTAAATTTATACTCGTTATATTTCTCCTAACTCCTAGCGAACCCGCAGTGTACGGGACGTTCGTAGTAGGGATAGTATTCCGAGGTCGAACACAAAGACTAAGGTGAAATTGACTCGATTTATGATTGAGTTTAGCAAAGACCTAGGTTGAAAGAGAAGAAAAAAATAAAGAAATGAAAATCTCAAATGTTTTTGGTTGGTTTTTTTGGTGATCAATCAAAGATCACAATACATGCAAGTAATCGATCAACTAAACTATAAATCAACACAAATAAACAACTAAACAAGATATAGATCAAAGAAAGAAAAAGACGGATTCTAGGGATTGGAAGTTCTGGTTATGGCATAGGACTCAAGCTATCTATTCATTCTTGGATTAACTATGTTGGGGTTAAGTGTTTCTAGATTGGGATTAATTACCGGGTAGGTCTCATGATCCACTAGTCCATTCCCTAAGTCTCATTACCGGGTAAGTCTCTAAGAACTTAAGGGATGGAATTCTAATCGAACCGGATTTCTAACCTAAGATCCAACCTATCCTCACCGGGTAAGTCTCGGAAGGGCTAGTTTTAAGCTACTATCCAGCACACTAAATCCAATGGCGGCTTATTAGACTCACCACTACCTAAGGTTTGTTATCTTCAGAATCTAAGAGTAAGGATTACCGGGTAAGTCTCTCCTAAAACTTAGTTGCTAACACTAGGTCACCCTAGGATAGATTTAACTCAACAAACACTTAGGATTTCAACATTCTGACAGTCTAAGATTAGATCCATCGAACCAGGAAAATCACGGTTTGTTCTACCTAAACCACGGCCGTGGTTTGACAAGAACTGGCCGTGATTCCTAACAGAGGATTCGTTCATACAAACAAGTCATCCAAAGATAAATCTAAGTCCATCCCATCATAGCCCTAGCCATAACCATCCTTTCCTTACCCTAGAACCACATCAATTTAGCCTACAACATTCATAATAGAAATCAAAACAAACAAACATAAAATCATAACATCCATTGCAAGATAATGAAGGAAAAGAGATGCACAAGTGAACTTTAAAACAAACCAAGCTGAAAATAGAATTAGAACAACTTACAACCCTTCCAAAGAAGGTTTAAAGGTTCACAAAACTCTAGAAATAGAATCCGGAAATCTTCACTACAAAAACTAGCAAGAATGGCAATGGTGTGTGTGTTCTTCTTCTCCTCTTCAATGGAACTCTTCTTCTTCTCTTTGACACTTTCCTTCCTAGAAAAACTTCTTGTTGAGAGAATATATTTTGTTAGAGAGAAATGGATAATGGATGAGCTGCTCCAAACTACTCCCAGCTGCCCCTCACAACCCATGAAGGACCACTTTTATAACAAACTTGCATGAGCTGGCCATGAGAGTCGTGGCACAGTTGTCACAAGAATCTGGCAAAAACCACGGTTGATTCCACGGCCGTGATCTGTCACAGAACCGTGATTCTGTGCAGAAACTTTGCCTTGGATCATTAAGCTGTGATTTGGTGCATGGCTAGTGTTGGCAAGGTTCCATGAGTCCTCCTTAGCCTATAGCTTATGTCCTAATGAGTCCGAGGGTGTGTCGTCTAGATGAACGATCCTCAAACGCATCGTTTTAGCTCCTAAATTTCCCGAATTACCTATAAAACACGCACAAGTCCGTGTAGACATCTATCTCGACAAAATATATGAATTGAGTGCAAAATGTCTCGAACCAATGCTAAACCATGCATGAATGAGTGGAAATTCTACCTAAATGATCACCTAAAACTAAGACATAAATCGTGTTATCAAAATACCCCATACTTAAGGTTTGCTCGTCCCCGAGCAAATTCCCAACTATAGATTAAGAGATGACATGATTTATGTATGCAGAAAAATGGCAAAAATCTTTTTGGGTTTGTGCTTCTACTATTGGATCACCTTCAAAGTCATGTTTCATGGCTAAGGACAAGCAATCATTCATCAAAAAAATGAAAGCATGGAAAGACAATTGTACTTAACTCAAAAGTATGCATGAAATGTAAAGATGAAGAAGTCAAGAAGATCAAGAGTATATCCAATCTAAACTACTAAGTCTTACAAACATGCAAATAGGTCATAAGGTCTTGTGAGATAAAAGGGCCAAGAAATGTAGTGATTGGGTGGGGATTTCTAGGTTATGTGATGCTAATCCGGGAACGGAACTAACTTCACATCCTTGTCCTCGATCAACTTCCCCCAAGTGTATATTTTCCTCTATCTTTTCTTTCTTTTCTTTTTCTTTGACTTATTTTTGAGACAATGGCATTGGTGTACAAGAGCCGAAACCTTGGTGATTAGCCGTCCTCGGGTTTTTTCTTAGTTTTCGAGGTGCATCCACACCGGGCACACATACCAAAGCTCGTTAGGACTATTGGTTCATTTGACTTTGGCAAGGCACCAACACCCGATTATGTGAAGTGTACCGAGTTACTTGTCATTTAAACCAATGTCCCCAAACTTATATTTTGGCTACACTTTCACAACAAATTCAGCATTTTATGCATGATATTCTTTTCATCAATAACTTCACCCCACACTTGCTTTTTTTTGCACACATCAACACACTAGCATGCTCCTATTCCCGGATGGGTTAAAAAGAGGTCAATTTTATCTCAATTGAGGTGCTCAAGCAATCATGATTAAGATGAGAAGTAGAGAAAGATTGAAGTGCCTCATTCATTCTTAGATGGTATGCAAGAACTATCATGTAATTTCGATTTTCACTACTCAATCCCTTCTAGGCAAACATCATGGTCACAAATCATTCATAGAATTTCAAGAGAAGTAGTTCAAGTCCACATATGCATTTATCAATTCAACACATAAGGCCATTCATAGCCAATTCACAAGACAAGATTTCATCATTAGGATCATATCCAAGCCTAGAAAGCACAAAAATTTTTTAAAATTTTCTGATTTTTATGGGATTTTCGTTTTAAGTATGTACAATGCAAGACATGTGCAAATATTAAACTATCCTAGATGCTCATCATGCAAAGGATCATGCAAACCCCACCCCATACTTAGAAACACATTGTCCCCAATGTGGTATTCAAGCAAAGAGAGTGAAAGAAGGTTCTCACAATGTAAAAGTGGTTGGCTATGGTAATTGGGATTTCTCAAATGAATTGATGTTGGATGATCCTATCAACCATGGTAGAGAGCTCTAAGCATCCATCAAAGCTTCGGAACCCGCGCTAGGCACCGCTAGCCGTCCAAGTCCCGCGTCCGCTCCACCCATAATTGGTGAGGGGTTCATCATCATCATTCATATGCCAAGAAAGGCTTCCAATGCTACTCTAGCACACATTACAAAGTAGACAAAACACACACAAAGATAGAAAAATCTAAAAATCTAAAAAAAACGAAAAAGAAAAAAATGTTACCAATGGGTTGCCTCCCACCAAGCGCTTCTTTAAGGTCATTAGCTTGACCAAACTCGGGGGAGTCTATTCAAGGTGAAGTGGGGCAATCATGTCCACCGGAGCTTCCGGAATATACTTCTTCAAGCGGTGCCCATTCACTTTGAAATTCCCACAATGCTCCCCTCCTATCTCAATGGCTCCATGGGAAAAGATCTTCTTCACCACATATGGCCCGGTCCATCTTGATTTGAGTTTTCCGGGAAAGAGCCTTAGCCTTGAGTTGAAGAGAAGGACAAGATCTCCTTCATTCAACTCCTTGGGGATGATCTTCTTGTCATGCCATCTTTTGGTTCGTTCCTTGTAAATCCGGGCATTCTCATAAGCGTCCAACCGGATCTCCTCAAGGGCGTTTAGATCAAGCAACCTCTTTTCTCCCGCCTCCTTGAGGTCAAAATTTAGCCACTTAATGGCCCAATAAGCTCTATGCTCCATTTCCACCGGAAGATGGCAAGACTTGCCATAGACTAACTTGTAAGGAGTGGTGCCGATCGGTGTCTTGAAGGCGGTTCTATATGCCCACAATGCGTCATTGAGCTTCATAGCCCAATCCTTTCTAGTTCTAGACACCGTCTTCTCAAGGATGGCCTTTATCTCCCGGTTGGAGATCTCCACTTGGCCACTAGTTTGGGGATGGTAAGGTGTTGCCACCTTATGAGTCACCCCATACTTAGCCAAAAGCGCTCCAAAGTTCCTATTTGTGAAGTGCTTTCCTCCATCACTAATGATCACCCTTGGTGTTCCAAACCTAGGGAAGATCACCCGGTTGAAGAACCGCACCACCACCTTGGCATCATTTGTAGGAGAGGCGATTGCCTCCACCCATCTTGACACATAATCCACCGCCAATAGGATATAGAGATTGCCACATGAGGAAGGGAATGGTCCCATGAAGTCCACACCCCACACATCAAAAATCTCCACTTCTTTGATGTTGTTCAAGGGCATTTCATTCCTTCTTGAGATGTTGCCCATCCTTTGGCAAGCATCACATGCCGCTACAAAACCTTGCACATCCTTGAACAAGTTAGGCCAATAAAAACCGGATTGCAATACCTTTGCACACGTCTTGTGTGAGCTAGCATGGCCTCCACATGGTAAGGAGTGACAATGCCGGATCACACTCTCCACTTCATCTTCCGGTATGCATCTTCTAAACATCCCATCCGGGCCTTTCTTGAACAAGAGTGGCTCACTCCAATAGTAATGCCTCACATCATTGAAGAACTTCTTTCTTTGTGCATATGTCAATCCGGGAGGCACTTCCTCACACACTAAGTAATTCACAATGTCGGCATACCATGGCTCATTCCCTCTAGACACTTGGAACAAGCATTCCTCCATCAATTTCAATTGCTCATCTCGGAATGAGTCATCAATTGGAATGTCGTCTCTTCCAAGCTCCAATGGAGGCAATCTACTAAGGTGATCCGCCACGGAGTTCTCGGATCCCTTCTTATCTCGTATTTCCAAATCAAACTCTTGAAGAAGAAGGATCCACCGAATCAACCTTGGTTTGGCATCCTTCTTTGTAAGTAGATAACGGATCGCCGCATGATCCGTATAAACTATGACCTTCGCTCCAACAAGGTATGAGCGGAACTTCTCAAATGCATACACCACCGCCAACAACTCCTTCTCGGTGGTAGCATAATTGAGTTGGGCATCATCTAGCGTCTTGCTAGCATAATAAATGGCATGAGTGCGCCCTTCTCTCCTTTGCCCCAAAACAGCCCCTACGGCTACATCGCTTGCATCACACATGATCTCAAATGGTAGACTCCAATCCGGAGGCTGCATTATAGGTGCGGAGATCAAGGCGTTTTTCAACCTACAAAAAGCTTCAAGACAATCCTTGGAAAAGACAAAATCAACATCCTTCATTAGTAGGTTAGTGAGAGGCTTAGAAATTTTAGAGAAATCTTGAATAAACCTCCGGTAAAAACCGGCATGCCCTAAGAAACTCCTTACCCCCTTCACCGAGGTAGGTGGCGGCAACTTCTTTATCGTTTCAATTTTGGCCCTATCAACCTCAATGCCACGGTTGGACACCAAGTGTCCTAACACAGTGCCTTCACTTACCATGAAGTGGCATTTTTCCCACTTCAAGACAAGGTTTGTCTCCTCACATCTTTGCAATACTAATGACAAGTTAGCCAAGCAATTATCAAAGGAAGAACCATAAACAGAGAAATCATCCATAAACACTTCCATGATATTTTCTATGTATTCTGAAAAGATAGCCATCATACACCTTTGGAAGGTGGCGGGTGCATTACACAACCCAAATGACATTCTCCTATATGCAAAAGTACCCCATGGACATGTAAAGGTTGTTTTCTCTTGGTCATCGGGGTGGATAGGGATTTGGAAGAATCCACTATAGCCATCTAAATAGCAAAAATGAGAGTGTTGAGCTAACCTTTCTAGCATTTGGTCAATGAAGGGGAGAGGGAAGTGATCTTTTCTAGAGGCCATGTTCAATTTCCTATAATCAATGCACATCCTCCACCCCGTAACCGTCCTAGTCGGGATTAGTTCATTGTTCTCATTAGTCACTACAGTCATCCCACCCTTTTTAGGAACTAAATGAACGGGACTAACCCACTTACTATCCGAGATAGGGTAGATAATTCCCGCATCTAGCAATTTGATGATTTCCTTTTTGACTACCTCTTTCATTATAGGATTCAATCTCCTTTGATGTTCAATAGAGGGTTTGTGGTTATCTTCCATCATTATCTTATGCATGCACAAAGACGGCTTAATGCCAACCAAATCATCGATAGTATAACCAATGGCCTTTCTATGCAATCTTAGTTCATGCAACAACTTAGCAAGTTCATCATCACTCAAGCATGCATTAACAATCACCGGATATGAAGAATTTTCACCAAGAAATGCATACTTTAAATGAGAGGGAAGGGGTTTAAGTTCAAGTTGAGGAGGACCTTTATCGGTTGAAGATGATCCAAATAAGGTTGGATGAGATGAGTCCAAAGCAAATGAAGACTCCTCATGCCTCCTAAAAGCGTGATCATCATCAAGGACTGGTCCAGGGAAATCCACGGTTGGAATCACGGCTTGCCCAACTTCCACGGCCGTAGTTCTTGCCAAGCTTGCTTCTCGGAGTTGTCCAGAAAGTTTGACGGCCGTGGAACGTAAATCTCGACCGTGGAATTTGCAGCTGTTCAACACCTCTTCGTGGCTTTCAAATCCAACCCTTGGCTCCTCTTCCAAGGCTTCCAAGGCCTTGATCTCTTCATTGCAAGCCTCTTCAACACCTTCTTCCATCATACTCAAGGTAAGAACCTTCTCCAAGGGATCCTTGATTAAGATCGAGCTCACAATTTCCCTAGATTCCTCTTGCTCGACTATGTTGAAGAGATCTTCATCAAGGGCTGGCCCTTTCGTCATTGTGGACAACTTGAACTTGATGTTCTCTTCTCCAATGTTGAAGGAGAGAGTTCCATTCTTGCAATCCACTAGGCATCCCGAGGTGGCTAGGAAGGGTCTCCCTAAGATGATGGGAACCGGATAATCCGCCGGAATGTCCAAGACGACAAAGTCAATTGGCACATAGAATCCTCCTAGTTGCACCGGAATGTCCTCTAGAATCCCAACTGGATGAGTGATAGAACGGTCCGCCATATAGAGGGTCATCTTGACCGGCTTTGGCTCTCCTAGCCCGACCTTGTTGCAAAGTGCAAGCGGTATGATGCTTACACTCGCTCCAAGATCACAAAGGACCTCGTACTTCACATCTCCCACTCCTATTGGGACGCAAAAAGAGCCCGGATCCCTTAGCTTGGGAGGCATCTCTTCCTTCATGGTTTGGATCAATTCCGAGGATCTCTTGGTCATTCTTATCTCCCCACACTCCTCCAACTTCCTTTTGTTGGAGAGTATTTCCTTCAAAAACTTGCCATATGCCGGCATTCCTAAAATGGCATCCATGAACGGAATGTTAATATGTAATTTGGACATTAGTTCAAGGAACTTACCAAAATGATTGTCCAAACGAGCTCTTGCTCTTGATTGTGGGAACGGTAGTGGTGGCTTGTACGGAGGCGGTGCCACATAGGTTGGCTCTACGTCCTTGCTCTTGCCTCCATCTTCTTGCATTCTTCCCTCTTCTACCACTACTTGTTTTCCCTTAGCTTGGTCCTTGGGCAAAGGATCCTTCATACTCAACCCACTCCTTGTTGTGATAGCCAACACTTGGCCTCTTGGGTTGTCTTCGGTTCTTCCGGGAAGCTTTCCCGGATCTCTATGGGCTTCACCCGCCTTTTGGAACACTTGTGCTTCCAAGACTTTTTGAGCCTTAGAGATTGAAGTCACGGTGCTCTCAAGACCACTCAACCTTCCTAGCAATTGCTCAAACATTATTTCGGTTCTATCCTTTAGAGGTTGAGTGAATCCGGGTGGAGGTTCTTGTGAAGCTCTTGGTGGTGGAGTTGTGCTTGTGGAAGCGGGAGGGTTCAAGGCTCCATCCGGGTTAGAGTAAGAAAATCCGGGATGGTTGTGGTTGGGCCGGTAATTGTTGAATTGCCGGTTGTTATTAAACCCCTTGGTCCTTGGTAATTGTTGAACTTGCCCCTTCCCATATAATTCACATCCTCCTCCTTGGAAGACAAGTTGGCTTGTGGAAGTACTTGAGGAGTTGTTTGGTTCTTCAAAGTTGTAGCACACAAATCCCTCAAGGACTTCAACTCGTTGTTGATGGCGTCAAGCTTGAAATTGCTCATGGTGACTTCACTCACCTCATATGCTCCCGCCTTTCTTCCTTCACTTTTCCTATGGGAGTATTTCTCAATCACTAGGGCTTGCTTCTCCACAAACTCCCAAGCTTCATCTACATGCTTCTCCATAAATGTCCCACCGGAAAGAGATTGGAGCTTGAATTGGCTATTTTCATCAAGTCCTTTGAAGTAGATCTCCAATAGCTCAATTTTTGGTATGCCATGGTGTGGACAATCAAGGAGAAGATCTTTGAACCTCTCCCAAGACTTGAATAAACTCTCTCTATCCTTCATCACGAAGGCATTGATCTTCCCTCTTAACTCGGTAGTCTTGGAAGGTGGGAAGAACTTAGTCAAAAACTCGGTCGTCATCTCCTCCCAAGTACAAACTCGCCCTTGTGGAACAGATTGATACCAAGCCAAGGCTTTGTCCTTAAGAGAGAAGGAAAAAGCCCTAAGCTTATGGTTGTTGCTCTCCAATCTCGGCGGTCTAAGAGTCTCCATCAAGATCTCATAATTCATCAAGTGTTGATGAAGAGACTCTCCTTCCATCCCTCCAAATTGATTATGCCGGATCATTTGTAGAACTTGAGGGCGGAGCTCATAGTTGTGGGTCGCGGGATCTCCTAAGTTCACACCCGGTCGGTGTGCTCTTTGTGCCGGATCCATACGTCTCCCTAGGGTTTGTGGCTCCTCAATAGCAATGGGGACAACCCTAACATTAGCCGCCGGCTGCGGTTGTGGTGGAGGAGGTGGAGGTTGTCGGCGATTAAGCTCTCCTTGAACAAGGGCTTGCCTAATCTCTTCAATCTCCCTCCTAGTTTCTTCTTGCCTCTCATTGGCAAGTCTCCTTTCTTCCTCCAAGAGCTCATCTCTTAGCCTTATTTGCTCTAAGGCTTCATCCAACTCAGCTTGGAGGTTTCTTCCGGCCATCTCTTTCTCTTTTCGGATGTTCTTGGATCTAGATCGAAGGGTTTTCTCCGGTTCGGGATCGAATGGAGTTAAATCCTTGCCACGAGATCTTCGCATACACCTAAAGAGAGAGATGATGTCCTGAAAAGCAAAGACACAAACCAAAAAGAGATCAAAAGCAACAAGAAAGATCTACACTAGAAACAATCACAAAATAGACTCAATCTAGACCTAGTCCCCGGCAACGGCGCCAAAAACTTGTTACGCTAAGATCGTGTGATGCGCAATTGGGTTTTAAATTTATACTCGTTATATTTCTCTTAACTCCTAGCGAACCCGCAGTGTATGGGACGTTCGTAGTAGGGATAGTATTCCGAGGTCGAACACAAAGACTAAGGTGAAATTGACTCGATTTGTGATTGAGTTTAGTAAAGACCTGGGTTGAAAGAGAAGAAAGAAATAAAGAAATGAAAATCTCAAATGTTTTTGGTTGGTTTTTTTGGTGATCAATCAAAGATCACAATACATGCAAGTAATCGATCAACTAAACTATAAATCAACACAAATAAACAACTAAACAAGATATAGATCAAAGAAAGAAAAAGACGGATTCTAGGGATTGGAAGTTCTGGTTATGGCATAGGACTCAAGCTATCTATTCATTCTTGGATTAACTATGTTGGGGTTAAGTGTTTCTAGATTGGGATTAATTACCGGGTAGGTCTCATGATCCACTAGTCCATTCCCTAAGTCTCATTACCGGGTAAGTCTCTAAGAACCTAAGGGATGGAATTCTAATCGAACCGGATTTCTAACCTAAGATCCAACCTATCCTCACCGGGTAAGTCTCGGAAGGGCTAGTTTTAAGCTACTATCCAGCACACTAAATCCAATGGCGGCTTATTAGACTCACCACTACCTAAGGTTTGTTATCTTCGGAATCTAAGAGTAAGGATTACCGGGTAAGTCTCTCCTAACACTTAGTTGCTAACAGTAGGTCACCCTAGGATAGATTTAACTCAACAAACACTTAGGATTTCAACATTCTGACAGTCTAAGATTAGATCCATCGAACCAGGAAAATCACGGTTTGTTCTACCTAAACCACGGCCGTGGTTTGACAAGAACTGGCCGTGATTCCTAACAGAGGATTCGTTCATACAAACAAGTCATCCAAAGATAAATCTAAGTCCATCCCATCATAGCCCTAGCCATAACCATCCTTTCCTTACCCTAGAACCACATCAATTTAGCCTACAACATTCATAATAGAAATCAAAACAAACAAACATAAAATCATAACATCCATTGCAAGATAATGAAGGAAAAGAGATGCACAAGTGAACTTTAAAACAAACCAAGCTGAAAATAGAATTAGAACAACTTACAACCCTTCCAAAGAAGGTTTAAAGGTTCACAAAACTCTAGAAATAGAATCCGGAAATCTTCACTACAAAAACTAGCAAGAATGGCAATGGTGTGTGTGTTCTTCTTCTCCTCTTCAATGGAACTCTTCTTCTTCTCTTTGACACTTTCCTTCCTAGAAAAACTTCTTGTTGAGAGAATATATTTTGTTAGAGAGAAATGGATAATGGATGAGCTGCTCCAAACTACTCCCAGCTGCCCCTCACAACCCATGAAGGACCACTTTTATAACAAACTTGCATGAGCTGACCATGAGAGTCGTGGCACAGCTGTCACAAGAATCTGGCAAAAATCACGGTTGATTCCACGGCCGTGATCTGTCACAGAACCGTGATTCTGTGCAGAAACTTTGGCTTGGATCATTAAGCTGTGATTTGGTGCATGGCTAGTGTTGGCAAGGTTCCATGAGTCCTCCTTAGCCTATAGCTTGTGTCCTAATGAGTCCGAGGGTGTGTCGTCTAGATGAACGATCCTCAAACGCATCGTTTTAGCTCCTAAATTTCCCGAATTACCTATAAAACACGCACAAGTCCGTGTAGACATCTATCTCGACAAAATATATGAATTGAGTGCAAAATGTCTCGAACCAATGCTAAACCATGCATGAATGAGTGGAAATTCTACCTAAATGATCACCTAAAACTAAGTCATAAATCGTGTTATCAACGACGTCGACCGAACCCCGACGAACCCCGACATCGAATCCGGCGCCAGCAAATCCATCACCACCCACCGATCGATAGGCTTCACTAAGGAGGTGTTTGTCCAACTCCTCAACACCATTCGTGGGAGGGACTACCATGTGGACTATTCCAATAAGCCGGACGTGTACCGGAAACTAATGCACCACCTGAAAGCCGTTGAGGTGACTCACCGGAAGTGCAACTTCATCGCCATTGTCATCGAGCTCGCCGTATTTTCCGGACTCCTTTCCGGCTTGATTTTCTCCTTGACCATGGACCGACTCAAGCACCGGCGGATCCTCCATCTGAGAATCTGGCAATACGTGACTATGTCCTTGATGCTTGCCTCGGACTTATCGGTTATCCGGTTTGTAACGTTCGTAGTCTTGTGGCTGGTGAGGCGGTTGTTTCAGGTCCATAAGTACGTTGTGTACTTTCTCCGTCAGCTTAAATGGTTTGTGGACGTCACACTTTGGTTTTGCATCGTGTTACTCGGCTGGTACGTGTGGTTTAGGCCTCGGTTAACGCACGTGCATGGACAACTCTCGGTGGTATTGGCCCACCAGATTACCCGATTCCTAATTGCCCTCTGTCTGGGGTCTTTTTTGTGGCTTCTGAAGAACATTCTTTACTTAAAGCTCGAAGCTGACTTGCACTATGACCATCTCTTTAAACGGATACAACTATCCGTGGTGTATCTTCATGGTCTGCAAATTATTCATAATCGGGGCACGTGGATTTTCTTGGTGGATAACAAATGCAAAAGGAAACTCAGGAAGAAAATAAAAGAAAACAAAAAGAAAATTCATGACGAGGCTAAGGTTAGTACGGATCAAGCAATGCAGGGGACGAATATATGGATAGAGGTGTTGGCAATGGAAAAGGAGAGCGTTCCGGTTTGGATCCTCCGGCGGCTTACCGAGGAGTACCTTGAACAGTTCAAGCTCCGGCCTTTGCCCGTAAACAGCGATATCACTAAAGATGATCGGAAGATCCTGAACGAAGCTAAAAGGCTGTTCAGGCAGCTCATCATCCACAGGATCGAGAATGTGGATCATCTCGATCTCAGGTTTGAATCTTGCATAATAACGTATTACATAATCTTTAACTAGTCTACTTAAATAAATGTTTTTTTTAGAAGGGATTGAATAGTTAATTAGTTTAAATATAGCTTATTTTTTTTTAAATCAAATTTAAAATATTTTTGATAATAATTGGAAAACGGGTACCCGCGAGCCTACACCGGTACGGTATCCATCCCCGCCTCGGTAGCCGGGCTTAGCCCCGGATCCGGCTAAACGGGCTCAATATTTTATAAAGCCCGTCCCGGGTCCGGATATGACCATGTTTAAGTGGGAATAATTATATATGGGACTATGAGACATGAATGAGGTTATCTCACGTCATGTCCTATCTATTTTAGAAATAATTAGAGGAAGAGGACCCCAAAAATTTGCATTTTGTGAAAGGGGCCTCTATTAAGCTAACTAGATAAAATAGGTCTGAAAAATATAAAGTAGGGCACTGTTTTTGAAATAATGGTGTTGCAGGCTTTTTTCAGATGATTTGATGTTCACTTTTTGTGGAAAAAAAAACATTGCTTACCCACAAACACAACTCTTACCGTTGCTTACCCAGAAATAGAGTACCCATGAAGTTTGACATTACCCAAGAAGTTTGAGTGTTTTAGATTCACAAAAATAAGAGAGAAGAAGTTTCATATTATCCAAAAATACATTACCCAGGAAGTTTGAGATTACCCAAAAATAGAAAAAAACACTACTTACCCACAAATAGAAAAGGAAAATAGAAACAAACACAACTCTTACCGTTGCTTACCCAGAAATAGATTACCCAGAAAGTTTGACATTACCCAGAAAGTTTGAGTGTTTTAGATTCACAAAAACAAGAGATGAAAAGTTTCAGATTACCCAAAATACATTACCCAGGAAGTTTGAGATTATCCATGCAAACACACTGCTTACCCACAAATAGAACATGGAAAATGTAAACAAACACTGCTTACCCACAAATAGAACAGGGAAATGTAAACAAACACTACTTACCCACAAATAAAACAGGAATTTTGAGTGTTTTAGATTCACAAAAACAAGAGATGAGAAGTTTCAGATTACCCAGAAATACATTACCCAAGAAGTTTGAGATTACTCAGAAATAGAACCAAACACTGTTTACCCAGAAATAGAACAGGGATATGTAAGCAGTCCAGATTCCGGTGAAGGGAAGAAGAAGGGACCTGCATATGGATACCCAGAAATACATTTACGTTTGAAGGGAGGGAAGAAGAAGGGACAAGGGAGGGAAGAAGTTGAGCTGAATTGATTGGGCTATTTATTTTATTCAACATGTCACCCATCAAATCAGATGGATACCTATGTCCCTACTTTTCTGATTTTATCTACAATAGGAGCCCATTTTCTAAATGAATAATTGGGAGACCCTAAATCCAAACTCTACATTGTAAAAGGCCTACATTGCAAATTCAGCCTCTATTTTATTATATATGGGTCGAGATCGGGACTTATTTTTTTTTAAGATGAATCTCGTCGGTCTTATCACGGTTGGGATTGGACGGGACAGGCCCGAGGAGATTAATTTATTTGACCCATAACTTTTTATAGTGTTTGATTTTACATTTACACACAAAAATATTTAGATATATCATACTTAAAACGAAAGACGTTAAATTTTCCAATATACATAACAACGTAAACCATAATCTCCTCAAAATACAATTAATTTTTATTTAAAAATCAACGTATTTAACAGTCCAAACTATAAAAAAATCCAAAATGTATTTATGTCATTTGGTTATTTGGGTTTACATAATTTAAATTTTAAAATATACTAATGTTTTAGGCTTAGTGATTCAATTTTATTTATATTTAAAAATACATTTTTTTTATTATATACGGGACCGAACGGACCTAGTGGAATGAAGAAACTAAAGCACGTATCATGTCCCATATATTTTTTGATGGGACGAGTTTGGGACGAGATTGTTAGTTTAAATGAAATTCGATCTGTCAGGATCGAGACGGGACTTGCGGGATTTATATCTCCCCCTAACTACAAGGATATTGTCATTAAGGGTTAGTTAGTTAATTTATTAGAATAAAAAATCAAATGAAATTAATTCTTTTTGAAGAGTCAAATGAAATTAATTTGATTATGATATTTCACCAATTTTTAACTTAAACTAGTTTAATTCGACGTAATTTGTATGGTTGATCAAATTTATTTTATTTTTAAAAGGTTATGGAACTAAAGTTTATGTATATGATTTTATAAATATTTGAAAATATATATATAATGTGATATCTAATTTATATAAAGATTATATTTATAACAAAATTACAATCTAATCTAATTTAATAGAGTTGTTTTATTTTATTTTTAAAATAAAAAAAATGAGTTTGCAATAAATAAAATATAATTTAAAATAAAAGTTGTCATCAACCTAACCTTTATTTTCATGTCAACTTTCTGATATATTTCTAATTTAAAATATAGTGACCATGAAATAAAGCAAGATGACCTGAAGGAGTTTAAGCTTTCAGTAGAGGAATTATATTACATATTTAAGTCTAAGAAAAAAGAAGAAGACGAGGATGAAGACGAAACCGGAAGACAAGTACAAAGTAGTATTGGATCATCCATTGAAGATAGAACCATAGCTTATGATGAGTTCCTCGAATGGGCGGTATCATCTTCTCTTCTATTACGAAATCATCGATCATAATGTATTTATTTTGATTAATGTACAATTGAATGTTTATGTAGGTCCGGGCGTACAAAAATTGTTGGGGCTTAGAACGAACTTTACGCAGTTCAAAGAAAGTATTCCTAAAATTGAACAGACTACTCAACGCATTTCTACTCGTGGTCATGGTTCTCATATGGCTTCTCCTCTCCGATATTGTCAACACTGCTCAACTCGCTCTCCTGTTCGCTCCATTTCTAGCGGCCAGTTTTATCTATGGAGATAGTTGTAAGAAAATGTTTGAAGGCCTCACTTTCGCCTTTGCCATGCATCCTTTTGATGTCGGTGACCGTGTTATCATCAACAACACACATGTACTTGACCTATCTACTTTTTTCATTCCTATATATTTTGAAGTAATACTAATCGATATGTTCACTCTTTGGGTGAATAGATGCGGGTTACTTAATTGAACATCTTGACATCGGTTTTCTATAAGTACGACACCGGAGAAGAAGTCATCATTCCAAACTCAACACTAACGACCACGACTGTTATTAACCTTGATATCACTCCGGATCAAAGCGATAAAGTTGAATTCTCTGTCAATGCTCAAACCCCTTTAGAGGATGTGAAGGATCTCGAGATCAAAATCAAGAAGTAAGATAATATATATATTTCCGCTTAATCATACTATGATGCTTTTTTCTTCATTTAAACTCATCTTATGAATGATTAGGTGTTTGGATGATGATATTGAATGCTCATCCAACAACAAGGTGGTGAAGTCGGAGATTGGGAATGAAGAGATGAAGATGACGATACATTTCGGGTATTTGGTTTCCTATCTTACCGCGGATTCTAAAGCTGTGCATAAGTCAAGGATCTTGAGTATGATAATAAAGTATCGAAAGGATATGGAGATGAATAAGAAAGAGTATCCGCCTTCTTATCAACCAATAATTGTGGAAATCGATTTCAAAGGTAAGTTTAAGCAAAAGGATATTGAAGTCCTCCGAGACGATATACTAAGGTAAACATCAATCTAGTGCAACATTATCATTTATTATAACTTATAAGTATGAAAGACTTGGTTGTTGTGCAATAAAATTGCATAATGTAGGGTTATAGACAAGTGTTCTCGTCCTTATTCTAAAGTTGTGATGATGGAGCTTAAGAAATCGAAGATCAAAATGGGTTTATATGTACGTGATGCACCTTACACTAAGAAGGAGAAGAAGAGAGACGGGGATAAAAAGGCGTGGAACGAAGATGATAAGATAAATATAGACGAAATGAGGTTGCAAGTCATGTGTGAGAGACTCAAAAGACATGAAGGGGTTAGAGGTGTGAAAATTTACCCGTCCTTTAGCAATGGGCAATGGTGGAATGATTGCTCAGGGTGGCATAGTATGGGGAAGTTATGAGGTATTAAAAAAACCGAAACCCTATAGTTTGATGTCTTTCATATGAAGTTGATTTTAACAGTTCTCTTTACGTTTTCTTTGTAGGCCAGTAAAGTGATTCAAGCCCATGAAAAAATGAACTCATCGTTGGTGACAACAGCTAGCGGACGAGTAGAAGAGGATGGAGGAGAACTCGCAAACTCGGATCTTGTCAAGCAATCTGTTGGAAAGATCCTTTGAGATGGTGGTGTTGCTCGTGCCTTCAATCTAGTCCGACGACCGTGGCTCACGAGAATCACCAACACAAGCCGTGTTAGAAAGTACCAACAATTAAGCAAACTAATAGTTTATGCAAAATTGGCATGTTTTTCATTGTGGTCACACAAGTGTTGAACATTACTAGTCTTTTTCTTTATGCATCAAATGGAAATATCTTTTTTTTGATTTGTTGACTTTTTTTTTATATATCATTACTGAAGAACCGGATATATAACTAATTCGAGTTCATCTCTATTTGTTCTATAACAATAATCGCGGTGTATGTTAAAAAACTGTCTATCTACGATTTAAAATTTAGACTTATGAATTCATATCAATTATTCAAGCTGAAAAAGGTAAAATGATACTTCCTTCGTTTATATAAGACGTTGTAACCTTAAAAATTTTGATAAGTTATATATGCCATTTATATATTCTAGATAATGAGTTAGGGTAACTCTAGTTTAGGTATTTTCTGGCTTTTTAAGTGATTTCTTCAAAAGGACGAGGTTGATTAATAAGTATAATATATATTAAAAGAATTTGGCCAAATAAGTCCTTTTTTATTTTCTTTAAAGCGATTCTTGACTGCATTTTTATTTGTTTTGTTTTGCCTTTTTTTTTTTTGGTATGAGTTTGTGATATAAATTTCTAATATGGTTTCTGATTGAGTTTTTTTATATGAGTTTTTGGTTGAGTTTCTGGTATGAGTTTTTGGTATAAATTTTGGTATGATTTATGGTATGGGTCCAACATATACATACTAAGTGGGTCTAGTCTTCACCCCACTAGCCCTCTCACAACCATACGTAAAGTAGGCTCTTTTGAGATTTTATTCTTCACCAATACTTCATCAAAACAAGCTTTCCATTTGTAAGAAGATAATGACTATCAAGTCTTCCCAAAGTCAAGCTGAAGTATTCGTGTAGAATGATCTAATTGGGGATTCTTTAGTGCCGTGCACTTCAATCCTTGGCGGTGAATTAGCTTGCAAAGTGGTAAGTCTTCGACCGGCTGATTGTTTTTTCATCATTGAAGGCGTTGACATGATTCCTCCAACTTCGTAGGTGTTTGTTGAGCTGGCGCCATTTCTTTGGGTTAATTTTCAGATCTTTGCGCATTCCAGAATACTTGGGTTTTTCTTGGATTATAACTTTCTCTAAATCTGTTACAGATCTATGATCTAACTGAGTTTTTTAGTATATTATACTTCAGGAGCTATGCGGGTCTTACTAAGATGCAGAGGGTCAAATGGAAAAACCGGTAGGTTTCGTCTTGAATACGGATGCTATACTCATTCATTTGATTCTTCGAAGCCTTGAACAATATAAAAAGATAAATCGGATACATTTACCAAATGCGTTTATGCTAAAAATCTTAGTTAATAGAGCAAAATCTCAACCAAAAAAGCTTACCTCGCAAATTTGGCCATTCTTTTTGGAAAATGGAAAGCGGTTCGAACCAATAGACGGCACGCCATCATGAAGGGCATACAACAAAGGGGAAAGAAATATACAAAAAAAATATATCAAAAGGAACCCGAAAGCAAAAAAGTATTTAATGGAAAGCAAGATGATCCAACCAACAGGAGGCAATGAGCTAGGATAAACGTCCGTCTTCGAAGGAAGTACATAAGCAAGAAGTTTGGGGAACAAATATTGACACCTCGGATTTGAACTGCAATAGAGCCATAGGGGTCGATCACAAATCCACGACCCCTTCTCGACAAACACTCAAAACGTCACCAAAGACATCATCAAACCTCGGAAGGCAAAATTGCCGGAAACGGGTATCATGATATATCAATGTGTAAAACTTGATGGTTTAAAAATTAATGATTTGTAAGGAAAAATGGTTAAAAGAGGGTTGGAAAACAAATTGGTAACCGAAGATATCGATTCGAATGGAAAGCCCACTGTTTTTGGTTGTAATGTAGTCAACAACTAAGATGGAGGAGAAAAACACAAAATCTCCATTAGGGTCTCTAGCAATATTTTAAAACTTTCCATAAGAGAATGAGATTTGATTAATCTAACCTTCTTTTTTTTCCGATTTAATGAACAAGTGAAAGCGTTTCTGCAAGTGCAAATATGGCGGTGGTTGGCGGTATTTTCCAACAAGCTTGGTGGTAAGTTTAGCCAACATTATAATTGTTTTTTTTTTTTCCAAAACACAAGTTTTATTTTATTATTTTTAAGTTATGGTTAAAAAATATGGTACTGGAAAATCCGTAACTCTGGTGGGCGTAGTCGCGGCTGTGGATTACCTTGTGCTTAGTTTATGGAAACTATCATAGATGTAGATATAATGTCTTTGGCTTATAGTTGCCAATAGTTTGGTAGCAGTAAAGCCATAATTCACCAAGAAAAAGCGGAAAGACGTTTCACTAGGTTTTATTCAGCAGCTTGCCTCCGTGGTTAATTAGCATACATCATCATCTTTGCCAAAGAAACAGATATAAATCACACACCGACACACTGTATAAGTATAACATAGCTCCTCACTCAGTGGTAGGTGGTTGATCGTGACTTTGAGCAGCTGTTGCTATTATCTCTTGAGCCATTAGCGATTTAACTACGACTTCTTTTTCCACTTCTACACCTCCACTATCTATTTTCTCCAAAGGTTCCTTCGGGCTATCTAGGGTTTGAATCACATCCTGCGCCTGTAACAGAATATACAATAATGAGTGACCAAAATCAACCTCATATGTAAAAACAAAAAATATAATATAACTTACCTGAAAACTGCCCCATCCTACACCACCTTGACCAATTACTTCATCATCACCATTGTTGACACTCGTCGGTTCGCTTATCACCACTACTTTAACAAATTTTTTCCTTTTGACTCTCTCTGAGATATTTTCCAGATTCTTCTTCTCTTTCTCCTTACAGTACTTCAAAAACTTCATCCTTAGTATATAAATATCATGCGCAGATCCATCGTCTTTGCCAATATATGGTGGATGTCCCACATATATGTTCATTTCGATTCTTGATTTTGTAAGCTCAACAAGCAGAATTTTGGAAAAGGGAGCGTAACGCGGCTCTAAACCCCTACATCATACATACAATCATGTTACTAAAATTTCTGAATCTTCACAGGATAAGAATGATTTATATATTTGATTTTAAGCCTACCGTACCCCATTATCTCGTCTTCGAGCTCTTCAATGTCCTTCAACTTGATGACCTCACGTAGATGGATTACAACACTGTAAGGCTGATAAGATGGCGAGAACTCTTTCTTGTTCATCTCCATTTTCTTTCGATATTGCATTATCATACTCAAGATCTTTGATTTATGCACAGCTTTTGTCTCCGACGTAAGATAGGAAACCAAATACTTGAAATATATGGTCATCTTCATGTCTTCATTCGTAATTTCTGATTTCACCACCTTGTTGTTAGACGAGTATTCAATGTCATCATCCAACCACCTAAGGACAGTACAATACAATCATCAATTCACACAATTAAGAGACAGAAAGTACGTAACACAATAAGTTAACATATATGAGCTTACTTCTTGATTTTGATCTCGAGATCCTTAATTTCCTCTAGAGAAGTAGTCTTTGCAGGGATAGTAAACTTGTTAAAATGTGATTCAACACTTAGATTTTATATAAGTAATTTCTGATTTTCCAGTTAATAAGCTAAAATGTAGGAAGTTGTTTATTTCTCAGATCAGTTTGTTTTGAGAATTGTGGACGTGAAACTAGGAAGTTAGTGGTAGAAGTAGTGGTTTGTTTAGTGGTTTTGTTTCTTTAAAATGCTTGTATCAGTTTGATTTAAAAGATGGATGTGAAAAAAAGCACGAACACAGTGCAGTTGTTTTCTGTGCAAAACTCTATCTTTTCTTTACATTTCTCTTTGAATTTCTCAATTAAAGCTAACAAATTGGTATCAGAGCAACCCAGGTTGATATCCTAAGGGAAACAAGGAGAGATGCAGAACGCCGGAGGAAGTCAAAATGGGAACTCTCAGTTGCCCATCTTCAAAGGAGTTAAATATCAGTTCTGGAGTTTGAGAATGAAGACATTCTTCATGTCTCAAGAACTGTGGAAGTTTGTTAATGAAGGGTTCGAGGATGAGGACACAGAAGAGCCAGACCAGGCTCTAAGAGAGAAGAGGAAGAAGGATGCAAAGGCCTTGTTCAATATTCAACAAGCCCTGGATGATGATATCTTCCCAAGAATTGCATCTGCCACAACATCAAAGGAGGCTTGGGACACGTTGAAGCAAGAATACCTTGGAGATAAGAAGGTGATTACAGTGAGATTGCAATCACTGAGGAGAGAGTTCGAGACATCTCTCATGAAAGACAAGGAACCTGTGCAGGAGTACTTGTCAAGGATCTCAGGTATTGTGCAGCAAATGAGATCTTATGGAGAAGAAATCTCAAATGAACATACTGTTGGTAAGGTTTTGAGAAGTCTTACACCAAAATATGATCATATTGTTGCTGCTATTGAGGAATCAAAGGATATGGAAACCTACTCTTTTGATGAGTTGATGGGTTCACTACAAGCTCATGAGGAAAGGCTGAACAGGTCTAGTGAGCAGAAGGAAGAAAAGGCTTTCATGGGAAAAGATGAAAGCAAGGAAAGGTTTGGGCAGCAGTATAAAAGAGGAAGAGGAGGCTTCAGAGGAAGAGGTAGAGGTAGATCTACTCAAGGCAGTGATGAAAGAGAACAAAATCAGAATCAGGAAAGGAAGCTCTTCAAATGCTACTACTGCAAGAAACCAGGTCATAAAGAGGCTAATTGCTGGAAGAAGCAAAAAGAGCAGGGGCAAGGAGATCAAAAGAATGATCAAAGATCAAACTTTGCAGAGCAAGAGGACAAGCTGTTTTTAGCACAACTTGTGGAGCTAGAAAAGAAGATGCTACTTACACACAGTCCAACTACCAAGTGCAAAGGCAGTATGTGGTATGTTGATAGTGGCTGCTCAAATCACATGACTGGGATAAGAGCATTCTTCAAAGATCTAGATGAGTCAAAGAAAAGTCTGGTAAGACTTGGTGATGACAAACAACTTGAAGTTGAAGGAAGAGGCACTGTTGCAATGACAACAGAAAAAGGTATCACCAAACTCATCTATGATGTTCAGTATGTACCAAAGTTGGCTCACAATTTACTTAGTGTTGGTCAGTTGCTTTGCTCTGGATTTTATGTTCTCTTTGATGATCAGTGGTGTCTCATAAAAGAGAAGAAGTCAGATGAGCTGATTGCTAGAGTTGAAATGGGCAAGAACAAAGTATTTCCTCTTGAGTTGTCCTCAAGTGCAGGGAAGGCACTGACAGCAAGAGGAATTGATGATACCAGATTATGGCATCTCAGATATGGACATCTCAACACACAAGGACTAAAGTTGTTGCAGATGAAGGAAATGGTAACTGGGCTGTCAAAGATTGGTGAGTTGGAATTATGTGAAGGGTGTGTTTATGGGAAGCAGTCAAAGGGATCCTTTCCAAGTGGGAAAGCATGGAGAGCAAGTGATGTGTTGGAGCTTCTTCATGCAGATTTGTGTGGCCCTATGCAAACAAATTCTCTAGGAGGCAGCAAGTATTTTCTTTTGATCACAGATGACTACAGCAGGATGAGCTGGGTATTCTTCTTAAAGGCTAAGTCAGAAGCCTTTGAGAATTTTAAGAAGTTTAAATCCTTGGTGGAAAACCAAAGCAGCAAGAAGGTGAAAGCTCTAAGAACAGATCGAGGAGGTGAATTCTTGTCTGCACAATTCACTGAATTTTGTGAGGAGCATGGAATAAGAAGAGAGCTTACTGCACCCTATACACCAGAGCAAAATGGGGTGGCAGAAAGGAAGAACAGAACAGTGGTGGAGATGGCAAGGAGTATGCTGAAGGCAAAAGAATTGCCAAATGATTTCTGGTGTGAAGCCGTTGCAACAGCTGTGTATATACTCAACTTGTCACCCACTAAGGCTGTCATGAATCAGACACCATATGAAGCATGGAGTGGCAAGAAACCAAGTGTAAGTCATTTGAGAATATTTGGTTGCACTGCCTATGCTATGGTAAATTTAAGAGCAAAGTTGGATGACAAAAGTGTAAAAGGTATCTTCATTGGTTATGCAACACAGTCCAAGGCATACAGACTGTATAACCCAGTGTCAAAGCAGATAATTATAAGCAGAAATGTGGTGTTTGATGAAGGTTCAAAGTGGGACTGGAAGGAGAAGCAAAGTGAGGTGATTCAGAAACGAAGGGAGATCAGTGTTGATAACTCCGTGGATGAGGTAGTAGAAGAAGTTGTAGAAACTACAAGGTCATCATCAAATGATTCATCACCAAGAAGAGTTAGCTCACCAAGCTCATCATCCAACAACTCAGGGTCATCAGACGACTCTTCACCAAGAAGGTTCAGATCAATGGCTGAGTTATATGAAACCTGTGATTTTGCTTTGAATGTTACTGAGCCAAGTAACTATGAGGAAGCTGCAAAAGCACAAGAATGGAAACAGGCAATGGAGGAAGAGATGATTTCCATTCAAAGAAGTAGAACTTGGGAGCTAGTTGATCTACCTGAAGGCAAGAATGTAATTGGCTTGAAATGGGTCTTCAGGATTAAGTTCAACACTGATGGAAGCATTCACAAGCACAAAGCAAGGCTGGTGGCAAAAGGTTATGCACAAAAAGAAGGGATTGATTATGTAGAAACATTTTCACCGGTGGCAAGGTTTGAGACTGTGAGACTTGCGCTTGCAGTAGCTGCTCAGAAACAACTCCCACTATATCAGTTTGATGTGAAATCAGCCTTTCTGAATGGAGAACTTCAAGAAGAAGTATTTGTTGATCAACCAGAAGGCTTCATCAAGCAAGGAGAAGAAGGAAAAGTGCTCAAGCTACACAAAGCTCTCTATGGGCTAAAACAGGCCCCACGAGCATGGTATAGCAGAATTGATGACTTCTTCATCAACAGTGGATTCCAAAGAAGTGAAAATGAGCCTACACTTTATGTGAGAAAGGAGGATGAAAAGGAGTTCATTGTTGTGTGCCTCTATGTTGATGACATCATCTATTTCAGCAATTCAGAGAAGCTGCTGTCAAATTTCAAAACTGTGATGAAAAGGGAATTCGAAATGACTGATCTGGGTTTGCTGCAGTACTTCCTTGGTCTTGAAGTGAAGCAAAGAAAGGAAGGGATATTTGTGTGTCAAGAAAAGTATGCAAAAGATATGTTGAAGAAATTCTGCATGCAAAACTGTGAAGTTGCAATAACTCCAATGAACACAAATGAGAAACTGCAGAGAGAGGATGGCACTGAAAGAAGTGATGAGAAGATGTTTAGGAGCCTTGTTGGAAGCCTAAACTATCTCACACACACAAGGCCTGACATAGCCTATTGTGTGAGTGTTGTCTCAAGATACATGCATTCACCATCAAGGCAACACTTGGGAGCTGCAAAGAGGATTCTCAGGTATGTGGCTGGCACTGCAGGATATGGAATCTGGTATGAGCCAAAAGAGAGCTTTAAACTCATTGGGCATACAGATAGTGACTGGGCAGGTTGCTTAGATGATAGAAAGAGCACTTCAGGTTCAGTGTTTAGCTTGGGATCTGGAGCAGTCACTTGGAGCTCGAAGAAGCAAGACACAGTGGCTCTATCGTCATCTGAAGCTGAGTATGTGGCAGCAGGATCAGCCTCGAAGCAAGCTGTATGGCTGAGGAAGATGCTGGTTGATTTGTGTTGCACTCAAGAAAATGCAACAGAGCTGTGGTGTGACAATCAGTCAGCAATTGCTATGACAAAGAACCCTGCATTTCATGCAAGGACAAAGCACATAGAAGTTCAACATCACTATATAAGGAAGCTTGTGTCTGAAGAAATTGTTGTGCTCAAGTTCTGTGGCACAAATGAGCAGAATGCAGATATGTTTACCAAAGCACTTAATCAAGTGAAGCACATGTTTTTCATGGAGAAGATAGGAATGTGCAAGTTTGAATCAAGGGAAGGTGTTAAAATGTGATTCAACACTTAGATTTTATATAAGTAATTTCTGATTTTCCAGTTAATAAGCTAAAATGTAGGAAGTTGTTTATTTCTCAGATCAGTTTGTTTTGAGAATTGTGGACGTGAAACTAGGAAGTTAGTGGTAGAAGTAGTGGTTTGTTTAGTGGTTTTGTTTCTTTAAAATGCTTGTATCAGTTTGATTTAAAAGATGGATGTGAAAAAAAGCACGAACACAGTGCAGTTGTTTTCTGTGCAAAACTCTATCTTTTCTTTACATTTCTCTTTGAATTTCTCAATTAAAGCTAACAAAACTCAATTTTGTCACTTTGGTCGGGAGTGATATCAAGGTTAATAATACTTGTGGTCGTGAGCACTGAGTTGGGGAAAATCACCTCTTCTCCGGTGTCATACTTATAGAATACTGATGTTAAAATGTTCAGTTTTGTAACCCTCATCTGTCCAATCCAAACCAAACAAAGAGTGCACATTATTCATAACTTCAATAGCAAAATCTAAAATTACTTCGTCTAAATTATATAATTAGTTGTTTACCTGTGCATTATTAACGATAACACGATCACCAACATCAAAAGGATGCATGGCAAAAGCGAAAATGAGGCCTTCAAACATCTTTTTGCAACTTTCTCCAAAGATGAAGCTAGCTGCTAAAAATGGAGTGAACAAGAGAGCAAGTTGACCGGTGTTGACGATTTTAGAGAGGAGAAGCCATATAATAAGCATCACCATGAGCAGAAATGTACTCATCAGCCTGTTCAATTTGATGAACACTCTCTTAGAGCTGTACAAAGTCTGTTCCAATCCCCAACAGTTTTTGTATGCCCGAACCTGCAAACTCCATTTTCACTTGTTACGTTCTAAGAAAACAGACAAATTAACTCGATCTATTTAGTACAAGAGGAAAACATACAGCCCAGTTGAGGAACTCATCATAGCTAATGGATTTGTCTTCAGTTAATCCGCTGTTAATTGTTTGCTTCTTGCTTTCGTCGTCTGTTTCGTCATCCTCGTCTTCTTCTTCTTGTATTGTACGCTTGAATATGAAATCCAACTCATCAAGTGACAGTCCATACTCCTTCAGGTCATCCCTCTTAATTTCATGATCACTGCATTTTATGTATTGCCACAAGAATAATTTAGTTTATGATACGACTGGATATTTATTTACTTACAGAAGGCTCGTATATTGCACTTGCAAACATTAAAGTAGAGCTATCATTAATGAACTTCAGCAGAAATTATTTATTTAAAGAATGATAAGTAATTACATGACTTATTTTTACCTGAAAAATGAACGTAAATAGGCATAAAATGTGGTATTTTTATCCTTTTGAAAATTTGTTTTACTAGTTTCTGACATGGTGGCAATTTTATAATTTTTAAAAGGTGTAGTGAGAATATGTGTTGTTCTGTTAGCTCAAACTCTTTGTTTTAATGATTCATATTTATTTAACTAGTTCAAACTACATAAAATATTAGAACAAATAACGCATATTTTTTAACGAATTGAACTAAAATTATGAACAAAGATAATAACTGTTATACTTTTCTCATAAAAATTACAAAAATATAACTACGTCCCTCTTTTAAAAAATAGATTTTCAAATTGACAAAATTATTCTCTTACCTTCTCAAAATTACAATAACTATTCCCATATTTTAGGAAAAATATTTATCTTGGTTTTAACAGAACAATATATTGTCAAAGTTTTTCACAAATCAATACATACCTAGCAATAACCAACAACTTCATACAGTATCCTACCTATTTATATATATTTGTTTGTTTATTGATCGAAGATCCGGATCCAGCCAATAACTAATTTTACATAATAATGCATCTGAACCCAATAGTTTAGTCATTTTAAATTATTAAACACAAAGTAGGGACAAAAACATACCAAACAATAATTACAGGAATTGACAATGATATGGAGAAGGTGGTGAGAATTTTGAAACCTGAAGTGGATCGGTTTGCTGTTGAGTTGAGAAGAAGATTCAGAACGGAGATCGGCATGAACCACCACGCCTTTGTTTTTGTTGATATTGATTTTGATGAGCTGCCTGAACATCCTCTTGGCTTCCTTGAGGATCTTCTGATCATCCTTTGTTAGATCTCTATTCCCCGGCAACGGGTTGAGTTTGACCTCCTCCAGATATTCCTCCGCTAGTCGCCGGAGAATCCAGATCGGAACGCTCTCCTTCTCCATGGCCTTCACCTCCATCCATATATTATTTCCCTTCATTAAAATTTTCTCAATTTCCTCCTTGTCTTCCTCCTTCTTCATTTGCTTGAGCCTTTTCTTGTTCTTGCTATCCGTCAAGAACTTCCACATTGCTCGTTTATGAATGATCTGGAGTCCATGGAGATAGATCACCGAAAACTGAATCCGATGGAAGAGTTGGTCGTAGTGCAAGTCGGCTTCAAGCTTCAAGTAAAGAATGTTTTTGAGGAGCCAGAGGAAAGAGCCGAGGCATAGAGCTATGAGGAAGCGAGTCACCTGATGAGATACTATGACGGAAACGTCACCGTGGACGTGCTTCAGGCGAGGGCGAAACCACAAGTACCAACCCAGAAGTACTATGCAAAACCAGAGCGTGACGTCCAGGCAACGCTTGAGTTGACGCGTGAAGTACACCACGTACTTATGGATCCGGAAAATCCGCTGAACAGGATATAACACCACCGCAGTTAAAAACCGGATAACCGAGAGACCCGAGGCGAGCATCATGGCCATGGTTATGTACTGCCAGATCCTTAATCGGAGGATCCGGTGGTGCTTGAGGCGGTTCATTGTCAGTGAGCATATGAGGGCGGAGAGGAGCCCGGAGAAGACGAGTAGCTCGACGGCGATAAGTGTGGAGTTGAACTTCCAGTGAATCTGCTCTACCTCGTCAAGGCAATTCATTAGTTTCCAGTAAACTTCCGGCTTATTAGAAAAGTCAACGACGTGTACGTGTTTACCCCTCTGGTGAGCGTTTTCGAAAAGCTGGGTGAACGCCCCATTGGGAATGCTCATCGTGCTGGGGATGGGTTCCGAAGTTGACCCATTGGTACCGGTGGAGGTGGGTTTGGCTTCATTGGCCGGGCCGGATTCGAGGTCCTGATCGCCGAGGGAGACGGTGCTACCCGGATGCATTATATATGAGTGGTGTGTATATAAGATATAAGATGGGAGAAGTGAAAAGTTGGCTATAAATAGAGAGTGTTACCAGTAGGGCTTTTTAAGGTTGGAAGGTTAGGAGAAGTCAAACGCATGTGAATGAATGGGACAGAGTGGGTGGGGCCCAAGTGGGAGAACATGCATCCATAAGTAAATATTTTATAGGAAGATAATGTTGTTTTTTTTGTGGGGAGGAACAAAATGTTATTCATCTAACAAATAATCTATACGTTTAAAAATACTATTATTAGTATTAATGATTTTTTTTTAATGAAATCATAATTGACTGATGATAGAAAGGTATTATCTTACATAAAAAATTTAAAATTTATGAACATACTATTCGAATTAAAGTTTCTATGATAATTATTTAAAAATTTGTTTACAGCTGTTCTGTATTAAATCGACGAAGTGGGAATGCAAGGTTTCTAATTAATATATAGCTACTATATCTAGTAAAGTACTTAAATGCTAACGTGGCATTTTATGGTGTTAATATTTGAAACTTAGATCTCTCATTACTTGAAATTCAGATCTCTTATTAAAAGGCATAAAAAAATTTTATATTAAATTATCTATATAAATTTTTTTAAACTAATCATCTTTTTTTTAAATTACATATTAAATGTAATTTAAATGTATCATATTAAATGTAATTAATATATAGCTACTATATCTTTTTTTAAATTTTATGGTGTTAATATTTTAAACTAATCATCTATCTATATATATATATATATATATATATATATATATATATATATATATATATATATATTATTTTCCTTCATTTGTCATAGGTTTCAAAAAAACCCAATAAAGTAGCTCCATCCTATTATCTACCCTTACTATAAGACCTTTTTGCTATTCGTACCACACGTTTCATATTAAATGTATCATATTTACGCCTACGTATCTGGCATGCGTAGTTCTAACCATTTTTCCTTTAATTTTTCGAACAAAATGAACTTATTACTACTGTTATGTAATGCGTAGTCGATAATGTGGTACAAATAATGTGTTTTATGAGCTACGAATAACATTAACCCTAATAAGACATGACTTAATGATGAAAATTTTAAAAAGATTTGAAGAGTTATGACTCATGATGTATGTCAGAGATCTGATAAAAAGAAAAAAAGGGAAAAAAAAACGTAATAACTATTGTCTTAACAAAGACCCGATCTTTAAAGCATTTTATCTCATGTTTTTCCTCCAATCAATAATATAAGACATTCTCCAGTCCAATAAAAAATAAAAATAAAAAGCTTAATAAATTACAAATAAAACATGGGCTTAATGGTGGAGATTTTAAAAGATTTGATGAGTTATGACTCAAGATTTATGTCAGAGATCTGATAAAAAAAAAATTAAGAACGTAATAACTATTGTTTTAACAAAGACCCGATTTTTAAAGCATTTTATCTCATCTTTCTCCTCCAATCCATTATATAAGACATTCTCCAATCCAATAAAAAAATTTTCAAAAAAAATCTTGATAAATTACAAATAATATAAAATATACTTATTAATCAACATTGTCCTTCTAAAAAAATCAATTAAAAGTAAAATCACAAAAAATACATAAACTAAAGTTATCGTAAATCATTATCTAGAAAACATAAAATCTCCTACATAACTAATTAATTTTTCATTTTACCTTTTTCAGCTTGTATAATTGATATGAATTCATTACTCAGAAATTTTAAATTGAAGCTAGGTAGGCAAAATTTTAATCTATACCGTGATTTTTGTTTGGGTTGCGAGGAGTATAACCCTCCACGCTAAAGCGTTTTATTAAGCAAAAACTACAAACAAGAACCGGGGAAGACTAACCCTGAACCTCTGGACCCCAACGTTACAAGAAAACGCAAAATTTGTATGCGAATCCGCCGTCTTATTGTCTTCCCTAAACACATGATCGAGACTAATAAGTCAATCCTGGTTTAAAAAAAAAACATTGACAACGAATCACTAAGCTAGACAAGGGACGTGAAGAACACACCCCTTGCTAATAAGATCAACCACCACTATCGAGTCAACTTCCACACAAACCCGACGGAAACCACACTCCCAAGCAAGCTCCAAGCCATGATAGACACCCTACAACTTTACTGCCGGCACCGACGTACAACCAAGGTTAACCGCTACAACTTGTACCCACTCCCCTTTCTCACCCCTTATCACTGTTCCTGTTGAAGCCCTACCGTCTTCTCCCCTTAATGAACCATCCGTATTTTCATCTTTACCCAAGCATTCCTTGGCTTGTACCAACACACGAACCTCTCAGTCTTAGGTTTCAGTCCCAAACTCAGCAACCTACCCATAGCAATGCCAACCTCTTTGAATTTGTCTTATAGAAAACTCATCTTATCCAGGATCATTTCCTTCCCCGTGAACACCCTAGTGTTATGCCATTTCCACAACCACCAAGCCGGACATGCAAACATAACATTCCATGTACTTCCCGTAGGCAACCTCTTGTCTATGCTGACATTAACATACAACCATTCTTCCAAGTAAGATTGAAAAATGCCTACTTGTGATGGTTCGGCACTAGCTTCACCCAAATTCGTTTTGCCATTGGACAGTCCCAAAACAGGTGTAGCAGTGTGTCCTCAGAGTTAAGACAATACTGACAACAAGGATCCATCGCCAAATGTCGTTTACACCTGTCAGAGTTTGTCAAAGAAACATCCCACGCAAGAAGCCACATAAAATAACGAACTCTCTCAATGACTTGAAGCTGCCATATTTGTGTAAATAACTCCTCCCTTACTTGAAACCTATCTCACCCTGTTGGATAAATGTGTACGTCGAATGAACTATAAAATTTTCATTCTTTGATCCTATCCACCAAACCGAATCCCCCTTACTAGATTCTCCCAACAGAGATATTGTAATAAGCTTAAGAAAGCCATTATTGTTAATACAAGTAGACAAGTAGTCTGAGTTCCATGGGCCCAAAGCAAGGTAAACGTCCTTGACATTTAACGCTTGGTCCCTCTGGGTCAGAGATACTTGACAAAACAAACTAGAGGTACGTTTCCAAGCCAACAATTCGTCCAAAATAAAGCCTTACATCCATTAGTTACACTCCACCCAATATTTAGAACAATAATCTTGATATAAGTATGCACTAAACCCCTTCATATGAAAGAGCTTCCTCCCCTGCAAATCAGCACACGAGGCCAACCACTTCCATGGACAGAGTACTTCTCGAGTAAAATTTGATAGATTATGTAATTATTGTAAATATAGGGGTGCCAAATGTAATTATGTAAACTCGCTTATTATTAATATGAGTCGTCTGATGATCGAAACCCCAAGGGGAATTCATTCTATTCTCACATCGTATCAGACTTATCGTTCCTCTAAATCTCTTCCGCTCTTTTCCAAACCTTAAACACGTTCCCCTTCCAACACGTTCTTCTTTGGCCGCCGAACGGAAACCTTTATTCCATTATGCCCTTGGGATCTCCAACATCAAGAACAACATCGCTCTCGTCCTTGACCATGACACTCCATATGCGTCTTGGGTTACCCTTTTTCGTGTCACTGTAAAAGCACACAATGTTCTTGATCATATCGATGCGAAGGTTCTCAAACCAACGGATATTGATGATTCCTTATGGCTTCAAGTCGACGCTGCGGTTCTCCAATGGATTTACAGTACAGTTTCTCGGGATATTCTATTGCAAATCCTTGACTCGGATGATACTGCTCTTCAGGCATGGAATCGAGTACAAGACATATTTAAAAATAACAAAAACACTCGTGCCGTCTACCTCGAACACGAGTTCTCAAATTGTAAGTTATCTGGCTTTCCGTCCATTAAAGCTTATTGTCTTCAACTCAAGTCTTTGGAGGATCAACTCAAAGGAGTTGTCTCACCGGTTCCTAAAACCCGTCTCGTTCTTCAACTGATTTCGGGTTTACCTGCCGAATACAACGTTGCTGCGAGTTTTATTCAACAAACAGATCCTCTTCCGAGTTTCACAAAAGCTCGATCTCAATTGTTACTAGAAGAAACTCGAATGGCGTCGTAGTCCATTTCCGGCTCCTCTACCGCCCTCACTGCAGCTGGATCCACGCCTACTTCTCCGGTCACTGGCTCGACGACGCCACCTCCAACCGCCGCTTCCGACTCTTCCACTAGGCGGCGTGGTCGTAGCCGAAAAAGTTGCAGCCGCAACTCCAGCAGTGCCCAGCCCCAGACGCAGCGGTACGTCTTCCGCCAGCCCTTCGGATGGGTTCCTGTGCAGCCCAGCAACTCCAACAACCCTAATGGGCCTACCCCTCCTGCCTGGTTTCCAGCCCAGTACGCAGCAACTCCAGCCCAGTATGCAACGGGTCCAGCCCGGCCTCCTTTCCCCTATCCTCAACAAGGAATTCTTGGTCCTGCACCTCAACAGCCCACTACACAGGCCCATCTAGCTTCAAAATTCCAGCCCACTGCACTGGACCATTCATTTGCTACCATGTCCCTCAATCCGACGGATAATTACCGGTATATGGACACAGGTGTGACATCCCATATGACGAATAATTCAGGTTCACTCTCATCTTTTTCTCATAATGGTTTATCAAATTCGATAATTGTTGGGAATGACATGCGTATTTCTTCTACAGGTCTTGGAGAAACCACCCTCCAAACCGATAGCCACCCTCTCCGATTATCCAATGTCCTCATCGCACCTAAAATTGTCAAAAACATAGTATTTGTTCGTTGTTTTACCATTGATAACAATGCTTCTGTGGAATTTGACCCTTTTGGCTTTTCCGTGAAGGATTTACAAACGGGGACAACTCGTCTGAGGTGTAACAGTTCCGGGGAGCTCTATCCAATTAGTCGTCCTTCTACCCGTTCACATCAAGCCCTTTCAGTCGAGTCATCCGGTCTTTGGCATGAACGTCTTGGTCACCCCGGCGCGCCTGTTTTGGATTTTCTTAGGAATTCTTCTTTTTTAAAGTGAAACAAACAAACCTCGTCTCCTCTTTGTCATGCTTGTCAATTAGGAAAACATCATAGGTTACCGTTTGAGCGCTCACAAACTAGTTCGTTTGCACCTTTTGATATCATTCATAGTGATCTTTGGACCTCTCCTATCCCTAGTCGGGAAGGTTTTAAATATTACTTGCTTTTTCTTGATGATTTCACACATTATTTATGGATTTTCCCAATCAAGTTTAAATCTCAAGTCTTTGATCTCTTCGTGCAATTTCATCAACTAGTCAAAACACAATTTCACCACAATATCAAAAGCTTCCAGTGTGACATGGGCCGTGAATTCAACAACAACAACTTTCACAAGTTCTTTGTTGATCATGGCATCGTTTTTTGATTTTCATGTCCTCACACCTCCCTTCAAAATGGCAAAGCCGAACGTGTTATCCGGACGATCAATAATATGATGCACTCCCTCTTGTTTCATGCCTCTCTTCCCGTGTCTTTTTGGTCTCATGCCGTGGAAACGTCATGTTATCTTCTTAACATACTTCCATTGGTCTCCATTCAAAATAAATCTCCCACCCAATTGTTGTATCTTACAACATCAACTCTCAACCATCTCCGAGTCTTTGGTTGCCTTTGCTACCCAAATCAAATCGCCACTATCTCTCACAAACTCCAACACCGCACAACACCGTACGTGTTTCTTCGGTACCCAACCCATCATAGGGGTTACAAGTGTCTAGATAGAACCACAAATAAAATCATCATTTCTCGTCATGTCACCTTCGACGAGAGCGTTTTTCCGTTGGCTACTCCCTCCCGAGTCTCCCTAGAAATGTCGATCCATACAAATGATGATTCATATTCTAAGTATTTTTTTGACTATCTACAAGCTGCTGATCAATCAACTCAGCGTTTTTCCCGGCCCATCTCACCCATCTTTTCACCTGCAGGCCCATCCACGTCCTCCAGTGCTGTCCCACATGCAGCCCAATTCTTCGGCCCAACGCTCTCCTGCCCCTTCCACACGCTGCAATAGCAGCATACCCACCCGGCCCAGCGCCTCTTCCCCAGATCCCTATCCGGCCCAATCCCATCCGGCCCAACGCTCTTTACCTAGCCCAGTAGCTGCTCCGCCTACTTTTACCCATATCCCACATTGCCCAGCTATGACCTCTATTAGCATGAAATATTGTGATATTTTAGGCACGTTTTCTAAACGTATTTGATTCATATTGATAGTCTTTGATTGAACTTTGTGCATATGTGAGCTAGTATTACCTATATTGTCGATATGGATGTCTACACTAGTTTTATGTTGATTATAGGTGATTTGGAGCTATTTCCGAACGGAATCGAGCAAAAGAGGAGTTGATTGAGTATGTCCATAGATTGAGGACATTCTTTGGAAGCAAATTGGAGTTTTAAGCTTGAGGAATGCACGAGGCTAGGGAAGAATTACGTTCTTGCCCTAAACCACGCTCTAAAATACGACCGTATCACGTTCCACGTTCAATTCCACGACCGTGGATTTGGAGTCAGAAATTGAAGGTCATTCCAGAGGATATTACGGCCGTGGAACATATGGTGCAAACCGTATTTATATCCACGCTCTAAATTACGGTCGTGGAACACTTCCACGACCGTGATCTTGGCGAATCTTTTCGCCACACTTTGAAGCCACGATCTTTTAAAGATTGGGCCGGGCCGACATTTTGCCCTGCACTATAAAAAGACGGACGAAGCAAGATTCCGTCAACCCCCGCTTACCCTAATTTATGCACGCTTACACCCGTCATCCGCGCTAAGGATCGTTTAGCCCTTGCTTGGAAGCGTCGACATCTCTTTGGAGATCGAAGTTCGTGTTTGGGAATTGCCCTAATCTCGCACTTTTGGTGGAGATTGCTGTTGAGATCTCCGGATTGGCGGAAGATCGAAGTTTTTGGAAGATTTTGCAAGAAGATCTCTCTTCTTGTTTAGGTTCGATTCGGAAAACGGATTGACATCCCGTTTTCCCTTCTTTCCTAAGGTTGTGATTGTTTACTTTATTGTGAATCTTTTGACGACATTCGTTCTTGATTGTGATTTTGAGATTGATTTGAAGATTATTGAAAGTTCTTGAAAGTTTTCATCTTTTTATCTTTTAATTCTTGAATTGATATCAACATGACTGTTATTGGCTAAAAACCCTTAACAATTCTAAGGTGAAGGGTTGATAGTTGTGGCTTAGATGATGATAGATCGATCGTAAACAGATTAGACCCTGAGAGTTAGAGAGAATCGCCGACAACCCTAAATTACGGCCTGTTCTTGAGTCCACGGCCGTGGAACCTCAAGAACTAACCGTAATTTCCCTTAAGTCTACGAACTTGCTTTTACTTTAATCCAAAGTTAAAGATTTGCTTTAACTTAGTTTAGACTTGTCTTTTTTAGGTGGTAGTGAAGCCTCAACAACCTCTACCTCGATTGTGAGTGTCACAACCTCAATCGGTTAAGTTAGTCTTGATCCTTGGGTTACAAGTTTGGGTATTTGACACTAATTCCCACCTTTAGAACCTTTCTATATTGAGCCTCAACAACCTGTATAGAGAGTGCCTTGTAGGTGAGTTACATAAGGTTTTTGGAACTTCATCGTACGATTACCTTACATTAGTATACCTTTGCATATCTCAACTCTGTCTTTATATCATTAGAACATCATTAAATCGATTGCCACAGCTGCATACTTGGATCTTTAGGATTGTTGTTTTCCCAATATTTGCAAGACTCTCATATTTACTCGCTTGATAACCTACAATCGGATTTGTTCCCACCCAAATCCTTGTGTTCGATACTCTGGAATTCTTGCTTAGCTACGTCGATCCGTACACTGCGGGTTCGCTGCTTGATTCTAGTTTTATAAATTTAAAGCTTATTTGCACACACCTTTAGGGGCGAACAACCTCCAACCCAGCCGGCCACTCCATAAATAAGCCAGCTCCACCTCCACAACCCCTACGTTGTCGGACCGACCTCACACCCGGAGTCAATCTGGCATTGTGAAACCGAAAACGATTTTTGACCTATCCGTTTCGACCGCACCTTTATCGCCTATTCCCAAATCCCACAATGTAGCCCTTCAAGACCCGTATTGGACCGCTGCCATGCTCGATGAATATCGAGCCCTTATGCGGAATAAGACTTGGGTCCTGATACCTCGTCCTGTGGATGCTAACATTGTGTGATGTATGTGGATTTTTAAGCATAAGTATAGGTCTGACGGTTCCCTGGAGCGATACAAGGCTCATTTAGTTGCTAAAATTTGTTCTCAGCAGGTTGGAATTGATTGTGATGAGACTTTGAGTTTTTGCAGGAGTGTCTTGATGCATTTTACAGGATTAAGGAAGCGTTGATCTCCGCTCCCATTATTCAACCTCCGGATTGGACCTTGCCCTTTGAGATCATGTGCCATACGAGTGATGAGGCGGTAGGAGCGGTGCTTGGACAAAAGAAGGATGGCCGGACCACCGTCATTTACTATGCTAGCAAGACGCTAGACGAAGCACAACGTAACTACGCCACCACCAAAAAGGAGCTATTGGCGGTTGTATACGCTTTTGAGAAATTTCGCTCTTAGTGGGAGCGAAAGTTATAGTTTACACTGACCATGCAACTATTCGTTACTTACTTGCTAAGAAGGATGCTAAGCCACATCTTATTCGATGGATTCTCTTGCTTCAAGAGTTTGACCTAGAGATCCGCGATAAGAAGGGATCCAAAAATTCTGTTGCGGATCACCCCAGCCGGCTACCTCTCTCTTCACGGGAGAAAGACGAACTACCCATAGACGATTCATTCCCGGATGAGCACTTGCATTTGCTGGAACGTTTGATAGACTTCCTTATCTCACCCCATGATGAAGGTAAAGTATGGGGTGAGATACTTTCCAGCATGTTTAGGGATACCGTACGGTCCAGCTAGCGACCTTAAACCAAGCGCTTCTTGGGAGGCAACCCAAGATATTGCTTTTTTTTTTCCCTTTTTCTAGTCTAGCTTTAAATAGTTTGCTTTTGCCTTGCTTTGTTTTGTTTTGGCGTCCTAGACAGAAATCAGGTACTTTCTAAGGAAGGAACACAACCCAGGAGCAACACTGGAAGGACAAAAGTTTGAGAAGCCGGAGTTTGACTGAGACACATCTCGGTTGCAGTCAAAGCACCTCGACCGAGATGATTCTTGAGAAACCGAGGCGACTAGGGCTGACGACAATTCACCTCGGTCCAGACACCTCGGTCCAGTCGGGACCATCTCGACCGAGGTGACAGAAGAATCGGCGAGGGGTATAAAAGGGGAACGATTTCTCTCTCTTCCCTCCTAACTTACCCCTCGACCGCGGCGCACTTCCATCTCGTTTTCTTCGTTTCTCGATCGTTTTCGACGATTCTTGCTCCCATTCTGCGAGGAAAGGCTAGGGGAACCAATTGCAAGCAACAATCTGCAACAAGAACGCCTTGAATTGACCAAATTCGGGGTAAAACAGTCGAAACCCTAACTCCCTCTTTCTTTATAGATTTCGGAAATTAGTGGCTTTGGTTGCCATAGATTTCTGTTGGAAAAGGATTAAGTACCCCTTAGGAACAATCTGTAGTGAAATCGGGGGAAAAGAACTGAAATCCAGAGCGTTGAAATCGAACAGCTTCGCACCTCGGTCCAGTCGACCTGCGCCTCGACCGAGGTGATTCTTGAGTTCTGACAAGCAACCGAGGTAAATTGTCAGACAGGAAAGAGAAAATGAGTTCCAGGTCAGATCGTCAGATTGTCCTGAGAGATAGATCATCCCCTTCTCCTTCTTCTTCTTCTAGACCTTCCATACCCGTGATACATGAGCGTCACCAGGCTGATTACGACCGCATCTGTGCGCGCCCTGTGATTGCGCCGCAGTTTCTAGATATTTCTGCTTTTGATTGTTTATATGTTGCTGATGATTTGAGACGGATGGTCTCGATGGTAGGGCTGGAGCAGTTTATGGAGATTAGAGCTCCAACCTACCTCGAGCCTACATTAGAGTTCCTGAGTATTGTGGCTCATCTGCCTGTGGAGCAAGCCATAAAGTACCGGTTGTTTAATCGGAATTATTTAGTACCGATGGATCAGTGGAGAGACGTCTTCGGCTTCCTGACCCCCACAGTTCCCGATTTTCCTTCTCGGGCTGTAGCTCGACAGTTCTGGGGATAAATAGCTCATGTAGTTGAGCATGCTGATAGGTGGAGACCTAGAGACTCCAGGGAACGGATCATCTTCCACCTTGCTTTTAGACTCGCCCACTGTATATTCAGCGAGACACTTCTGGCGCGTACTGAGACGCCCCAGAAGGTTAGACAAGGGGAGCTTTTGAGCTTATTCTGCATGGTGACTGGGGGTGTGCCTGATTTCGGTGTGATGCTAGCTGAGGATCTGCACCGGATCAAGGCTGAGGCGAGAGGGGACATTTGTTGTGGCGGCTAAGTGACCCACATAGCTACAGTGATGGGGGTAGATTTGAGTGCTTGTACACTAGTGCCGGCTGCCAAGCCGCTAGGGCTACAGGAGATGATCACCAGGAGGATTCTAGTTCCTCGTGGACTTACTACGCCATATGTGGCGATGCTTTGGGAGTAGACTGCCCCTCAGGGTATCAAGTGGTCAACTCAGTTCTCCGTATTTGACCCTCAGTACTGGCCCACTACGTGGATACCCTACATTGAGGACGCTAGAGACGCGGCAGCAGCTCAGGTACAAGAGGATGAGGAGGTTGATGAGGAGGATGATGGCGGTGCTGCGATGGAGACAAGGACGGATACATCCGGTCCCATCATACCAGTCGTCGATCTAGACGACGAGGAGACAGAGGAGGAGCCAACTGCACCACCACCATGTCCTGCCAGGAACAGACTCCGAAGACATCGGGATCCAACAGCACATCAGAGGATTGATGACCTCACCGACCAAATGATCGACTCCTACGCCGCTCTGACATTTGATATCGGTGAGCGTCTTGACGACCATCGCCAAGAGATGGAGAGTCGGACACACCAGATGTTGGAGAGCCAGCACTACCAGCGCTGGATGATGGAGATCCAGTTCCAGCACATGATGGGGTATCCTTTTGACCCATCACATCATCCGTACTTGCCATATCCACCACCACCACCAACAGATCAGGACTAGAGCTTGTAGGATTTCTTTTATTTATTTATTATGCAGCTCAGCTTATGTTCGGTGAGTACTCTCTTTCAGACTTATTTTGACCCATTGGGACAATGTGTCCCAAGTATGGGGTATTTGGATGTATGATTTGACTATGTGTATGCTTGTATGACTTCAGTTTGGATATTTATGTTTTATCTTGCTCTACGTGTTTATCTGAGACTACATGCATGCATACAGGTTATTTGATTGAGAAAAACGTCAAAAACTGCTTAAGAAAAATTTTTTATGACCTCGACCGAAGTGATTCTGACCAATCGAGGTGCAGCACCTCGGTTGACTTAGAACATCTCGACCGAGGTGGTTTAACTGAAAGTTTTCGAAACGATTTCTATGCTTCTTTTCTGGATATGATCTCAGTGAAGATTTTTGTTTGCAGATTGGCTTTGAAATCTTTATATGCTTGAAAGGTTTTATAATATGTTTAAGTTGCAAAATGCTTTGTTTGAAATTCTTGGCATGTTTAATACTTTGTTTTTATCCAAATTATGTTGAATTTGAAGGTTGACACCACATTATGAGTTCTCTCACTCTCTTCCTGGAAAGACCAAGGCAATTCATTCTCTTCTCTTCTTCTTCTTGATCATGCTTTAGCCCTTCATATACATATTTGCCTCCCTTTAACTATCCGGGAATTTGGATGCAAGCAAAAAGAAAAGCAAGTGAAAGTGAAGTTGAGATGTGGGCTGAAAGTTTTAGAAAGAAACAAATAGGTTTGGGGAAGTCAATCATGATGATGAGTAACTCGGCACCATTCACCTAGCCGGGTGTTTGTGTCTTGCGAAAGTCGGATTGAGCGATATTCCTAACGGGTCATGGTATGTGCATCAAGGGTTTGAGGCATCTTGAGAAATTGATGATTGTTGATTTCCTAGGCTTCGGTTATTGTGCACCTCTGTCCATGCATCCCAAAAAGTAAAAAAAAGGAAAGTAAAATAAGCAAAGCTTATTGTGGAAGATGTTGAAGTTCAAAAGAAAGTGAAGTAAGATCCTTTTCCCGGATTCTAGCACCACATTCTCTATATACATCTCACCCTCACACGTTTCTTTACTTTCTCTTTTGGAAGCCCTTGAGACCTCGAGCTTGTTGATTGACTTGGTGGTTTAAACTGGATTATACATGATTAATTTCGATCATTATGATTTAGTATGCATTCTATGATTTTATGCAAAGATGAACAACTTTCTTATATTTATAAAATGTTTTGATCATGTCTTGATTTTATTTGCCATGAAGCATTCTCTTAGAGTGATCTATGAGTGGAGCACACCAAAAATGTTTTAAAATACCTCGAGCTTGTTGATTCCTTAGTTTGTTTACCCAAGATCATAAGTATAGGTAATAAAGGTTTATCCTTTATTGGGGTTTGAGTGTGCCTTCATCCCATCTTTGTGAGTTAGCCTGAGACTTACCCGGTAAAGGTTGATTCTATTCCCTTAGTTGGTGTGTTGGTTTGAGATTATAATTCCTTTCCTTAGTACCTTGAGACTTATCCGGTAATAGGAGCTTTGGTTTGAGATTAGTGAGTAGTGAGACTTACCCGGTAATCTATTGCCACTTTAGAAACACCTTCCCTTTACAAAATCTTAGCTTTGTCCGCTTATCTTTAGATCTTGAGTTGGAACCACAACTAGATGCTTTAATCTTTAGAATTGCATATTTCCTTTAATTGACTTTATTATCATCTTTGATCGCTTTAATCGCTTTTGTGGTTAGTAACTACATTGACTACCTATACTTGCTTATGTTTCACCTAAGTCCTTGTGATCGACCCCTGGAATTCTTGCTTTTTATTACAATTGACCCGTACACTGCGGGTCGCATCCTTGTTAAAAACATATTTCCTCGGTTATAAATTTAAAGCTTGCACACACCGTTTTGAGCGAACAGTAACTAATGAGAAAAATTAACTAATCCCTACTAGGCCGGTTACGGGGTGGAGAATGTGTATTGACTATAGGAAACTTAATGTGGCCTCTAGGAAAGATCACTTCCCTCTTCCCTTTATTGATCAAATGCTAGAAAGGTTAGCTCAACATTCACATTTTTGTTACCTTTATGGATATAGCGGGTTCTTTCAAATCCCGATTCACCCGGATGACCAAGAGAAAACCACATTTACTTGTCCTTGGAAAACATTTGCATATAGGAGGATTCCATTTGGGTTGTGTAATGCACCCGCCACCTACCAAAGGTGTATGATTGCTATTTTTTGTGAATATATTGAGAACATTATGGAGGTGTTTATGGATGATTTCTCGGTGTATGGCTCTTTATTTGATAATTGCTTGGCTAACTTGTCTTTGGTGTTGAAGAGATGCGAGGAAACTAATCTTGTGTTGAATTGGGAGAAATGCCACTTCATGGTTAGTGAAGGCATAGTGTTGGGACATTTGGTTTCCCACCGAGGCATCGAGGTTGATAGAGCAAAGATAGAAACGATAGAGAATTTGCCACCACCTACCTCGGTGAAAGGGGTAAGGAGTTTCTTAGGGCATGCCGGTTTTTACCAGAGGTTTATAAAAGATTTCTCTAAAATTTCTAAGCCTCTCACTAACCTACTAATGAAAGATGTTGAGTTTGTTTTCTCCAAAGATTGTCTTGAACCGTTTTGTAGGTTGAAGGATGCTTTGATCTCCGCCCCTATCATGCAACCTCTGGATTGGAGCTTACCATTTGAAGTAATGTGTGATGCGAGTGATGTGGCTATAGGGGCTGTTTAAGGAAAAAAGAAAGATGAGCGTACACATGCCATATACTATGCTAGCAAGACGCTAGATGATGCCCAACTTAACTATGCCACAACCGAGAAGGAGTTGCTAGCGGTGGTGTATGTCTTTGAGAAGTTCCGGTCATATCTCGTTGGGGCAAAGGTTATTGTGTACACGGATCATGCTGTGATCTGTTATCTCCTCACAAAGAAAGATGCCAAGCCTCGCCTCATTCGGTGGATCCTTCTCCTCCAAGAATTTGACTTGGAGATTCGGGACAAGAAGGGCTCCGAAAATGCAGTAGTGGACCACCTTAGTAGGCTACCACCATTGGGTGTTGAGAGAGATGACATCCCGATTGATGACTCATTCCGGGATGAACAATTGCAAGTGATGGAGGAGTGCTTACTTCAAGTGTCTAGAGAGAGTGAGCCATGGTATGCGGACATAGTGAATTATCTTGTGTGTGAAGATGTGTCACCCGGTTTATCATATGCCCAAAGGAAAACGTTTTTCAAGGATGTGAGGCATTATTATTGGAGTGAGCCTCTCTTGTTCAAGAGAGGACCGGATGGAGTCAATAGGAGGTGCATCCCGGATGATGAGTGGAGAGTGTGATCCGCCATTGCCACTCCTTGCCATGTGGAGGCCATGCTAGCTCACACAAAATGTGTGCAAAGGTATTGCAATCCGGTTTTTATTGGCCTAACTTGTTTAAGATGTGCAAAATTTCATAGTGGCATGTGACACTTGCCAAAGGACGAGCAACATCTCAAGAAGGAACGAGATGCCCTTGAACAATATCCAAGAGGTTGAAGTCTTTGATGTTTGGGGTGTGGACTTCATGGGGCCATTCCCCTCTTCATGTGGAAACCTTTACATTCTATTGGTGGTGGATTATGTGTCAAGATAGGTGGAGGCAATCTCCTCTCCCACAAATGATGCCAAAGTAGTGGTGCGGTTCTTCAACCGAGTCATTTTCCCTAGATTTGGAACACCAAGAGTGATCATAAGTGATGGAGGGAAGCATTTTACCAATAGGAACTTTGGAACACTTTTGGCTAAGTATGGGGTGACTCATAAGGTGGCCACACCTTACCATCCCCAAACTAGTGGCCAAGTGGAGATCTCCAACCGGGAGATAAAAGGAATACTTGAGAAGACGGTTTCTAGGACAAGAAAAGATTGGGCTATGAAGCTTGATGATGCTTTGTGGGCATACAGAACCGCCTTCAAGACACCAATTGACACCACTCTCTACAAGCTAGTTTATGACAAGTCTTGCCACCTTCCGGTGGAGATGGAGCATAGGGCATATTGGGCCATAAGGTGGCTAAATTTTGACCTCAAGAAAGCCGGTGAGAAGAGGTTGCTAAACATTAATGCTCTTGAGGAGATCCGGTTAGATGCTTATGAAAATGCCCGGATTTACAAGGAAAGGACCAAGCGTTGGCATGACAAGCGTCTCATCCCAAAGGAGTTGAGTGAAGGTGACTTAGTGCTTCTCTTAAACTCAAGGCTGCGGCTCTTCCCCAGAAAGCTCAAGTCAAGATGGACGGGTCCTTATGTGGTGAAGAAGATCTTTCCCCATGGAGCGGTTGAGATAGGTGGGGAGCATTGTGGAGATTTTAAGGTGAATGGGCACCGTTTGAAGAAGTACATCCCGGAAGCTCCGGTGGAAGTGATTGCCCCACTTCACCTTGAGTTAAACGCTCCCGGATTTGGTCAAGCTAATGACCTTAAAGAAGCGCTTAATGGGAGGCAATCCATTGGTACATATCTTTCCCTTTTATTTTCTTGTTTTTGTTTGATTTTGTTCTCGGTGTGCTTTGTTTTTCTTTTGTGTTTTTGGGTGCTAGATCTTGTTGTTGTCATGTGTGATGAGATGTTGGAGGTCATGTGAAAACCTCATGAAACTGTTCAGAAGAAGGTACAAGATCCGAGCACATGGACAAGGAAGAAAGCACCCAGGAAAATCGGACTGTTCTTGCACAGAAATTGGCCGATTTTCCTGGGCTTGTAGTCCAATTTTTCTTTCTTTCAAGAAAAGTCATGATCTTCAATCAAGCATGGGTGGAGCGGACGTAGAACTTGGACGGCTTGCGTTGCCAAGTGCGGGTTCCGACACCATAATGAATATCAAGAGCACGCTACTATCCTTCATCGATCATCCACCATCATCATTCGATGTGAACCGAAATACCAAAGCATCACCATTTTTACATTGTGAGACCTTCTTTCACTCTTTGTTTAAACTCTCACATTGGGGACATTGTGGTTTTAAGTATGGGGTGGGGTTTTCATAATCATTTACATGATTGCATCTCGGATAGTTTCATATTATTGTCACATGTTTCATTACCTTTTGCATTGCACATATTTATCTCAAAAATTCCAAAAAAATCAGAAAATTAAAAAAAGAACCGTGATTTCTAGTTTGGATATGACCCTTATGATGAGATTGTTTTGTGAATTGGCTATGGATGACCTTGTGTGTTGAGTGGATTTATGCATATGTGGACTTGAAATACTTCTCTTGAATCCTATGTATGAATTGTGATTATGATGCTTGCCTTGATTGGATTGAGACTTGATTGTTGACTGACGGTATTTCTATGGTCGTCTATACCCAATCAAAAGTAAATCCCGACTTAGCACTAAAAATAAGTATAGTGGTTAAGTAAGGGTCAAACCCAAGAGAGTTAAGATGTTTTAGATGCAATTATCGATTATAGTAACAAGTAACAAAGGGGGAGTTTTGGTTGAATTGATGCACAAAAACTAATGAAAATTATTAATGCGACAAGTAAGACAATGATGGGTGAATCCACACTAGGTTGATTCTAAGCATGCAATTGCTACTTTGGTGTGTTCCTTTTACAAGTTTTCAAGTAATCTCCCGTCTCGATCATATATATATGTTGAGCCAACCAGCATCAACACAAGTTAATAGGTTAGTGTTCCGTAAACCTACAAGAACAAATAACAAGTTAGCTTTCAAACAAAGACTAAGGGATATAAAGAGAATATTAAAACCGTTAAACTTATCTTTATATTTTTGTTCCTTTTCTTTAAGTAATTGCAAACAGTTATTACTTAAAGTTGCTACTAGATTAAAGACCCGAACCCGGAACCTATTAATCCTAGTTATTTGCATGCACTTTAGAACCTAAGGTGATCAATCTCAAGCAATAATAAACATGCAATTAGACAATGGAGATCAAGGAAACACAAAGCATTACTGAATGAAAACTTAGATTAAAAAAACTTACAACCAAAGTAACAACGCAGCTTCAAACCAACCCAATGTAGCAAGGGAGTTAGCAACTCATTACAAAATAAGTAAGATAATCTAAGTAGATAATTTGTTGGCTAACAAGATCATGATTCTAGCAATCAACCAAGGACTGTTTATACTACAGAAGACACTAAATGGGAGTAAATGGCCGGCCTAAAAATTTCACCTTTAATGCCATAAAGGTGGTGTAAACAGCCGGAGTAAAGCTTCTGACGTTAAACCGCAGGGGCGGCCTTCAATTCCGCAGGGGCGGTGAAGGCAAATACGCTTTCTCTTCTTCATGGCCGCAGGGGCGGCAAGGGAATTCCGTTGGGGCATATCTTCAATGCTCTTCAAACGTTTGACCCTTCGACTTCCTAACGTTTTTTATGCCAAGCCGCCGGGGCATCCCTATGTCAACGCAGGGGCGGTTACACAACCTCTTCGTCTTCCAGCTCCCAGGTTGAGGCGCAGTGGAAGGCGCAGGGGAGCTGGTCTTCGTTTCTTCAAGGCTAGTCACCGCAGGGGCGCCAAGGAGTGGCGCAGGGGCGGTGACACACTTCATGGCCGGCGCTGGCGAAGGCGCAGGGAGCGCTCCGGTGTAAGGCGTCACCCGCAGGGGCGGGGACAAGGCTCCGCTGGGGCGGTGAGGCAATAGAAGCTTTGCTTCGTGAACGATCTTCACTCCTAAGTGCTTATAAATCTTTCCTTAGCTTCTTTTGGTCTTCTTCGTCTGGACCAAGGAGTTAGTAGCATAAACCGACACAAATGCAATAAAAAGACTCTAAAAACTATCCTAAATGATAGTGATTCCATCACCTATCAAACTCCCCCATACTTAGACCTTTTACTCATCCCGAGTAAAAACAAATGACAGCAATTAGACTCAAAGGCCTCAGGAAGCATGGACAAGCAGAAAAGACAATGAAAACAAGAGAAAAACCAAGAAAGAAAAAAGGAAAAGAGAATAAATGTGAGAAAAAGGGAGAAACTACCATCCTTATTTCTCCAAGAGTGGCCTACCCGGACAACCTCATTATGACTCCCCTTCTTATGTCGCCAAACGTCAGAAGGGAAACCTACACTCAGTGTCGCTCATTTTTCCAAGGCGCCCTTTCGGGTTTTCACCTTGCCACTCTTCTTCTTTTGATGATCTCACTTTTAACTCACATCCCTCAAGTCCAATTTTGCAGCAACCTAAGGTTGGTCGGACTACCTTCTTTTTGCCTAAACCGCCCTTTCGGGTTTTCGGTTTATCCAAGGATTTCATGCCTCTTTTCAATTTCTTTGCCTTTTTTTTTGTGAATTTCAATCTAAATTCAAATGCAAGACAACTTAAAACAAAACAACTTAAATGAACTGTACAAGCAATGATATGTCCCTCCCCCATAATTGAAGTACACTTTGTCCTCAAAGTGAAAATGAGGCAAAGATAAATGTGGGAAAGGGAAGAGAAATGTACCCCTCAGTGGGATGGTCCGGATGGACCACCTGGACCCTCCTCCGATGGGTAAGGAAAATGGCGGAAGAAGTGCTCCTGCCGCTGGTAGAGCGTGTCGATGCGGCCCTCCTGAGCCTCCATCCTCTCTCTAAATGAAGTCTCGTAGCTAGCTTGCCAAGCCAGCTGCTGAGTCTCCAACTGTTGCTGATAAGCCGTCTGTCAAGCATCCTGGCGGCGGTCGAAGTGAGTGGTTATGGAGGAGGCAAAGCTGGACTGCCACGCCTGCTGCTGCTCAAGCATGGACCGTTGGTACTCGGTCTGCCATGCCTGGTGCTGTGTAGTCAAGGCTGCCATATGAGCTTGCAGACTCTCCATGGCCCGACTGTCGTGTGCTGCAGTCGGCATCTCCTCATTAGTGGAGGGGGCACGGCTGGAGCCTTCTGCGTATCTCCCAACAACATCCTCCTGAGGCCGTCTCGGAGGAACTGGGTCAGCTGGTACGTATAAGTTGGAGAGCTCGTCTTTTAGTGGAAGTCGTCGGGGAAGGTAAGTAATGTGACTCCCATCTGCCAAGGAGAGCCAAAAGAGGTTCTCCCCGTCTCTCTTGAGGAGCCTACACCTCCTCAACATACCCTCTGTATATAGTGGGGCCTCTAATCCGTCCTCCAAGGCAGAGAGATCCATCACCCGTGCAGCTAACAAGGAGATGATCCCTCCTCCCACAATATCTCGTGGGGTTATTCTTCCTAATCCGCTTCAAAGCGGTAAGGAAGAGGTATGGCCAATCCGGTACCCAGTCGTTCGTGGAGAGGCAGACGTATAGCAGTGGAAGGTCCTTAAGAGCAACCTTATTCTCCTCCTTGTGTCCACAGAAGACACTCATGAATATCTTCGAGATGAGCCTCAAACAGGGGTGAGTGAATTTTTTGGATTACTCACCCCCTACATGAAACTCAGACCTGGTGGCGGCCTGCCAAAACTCCATCAAATCAGGTGTCGGGATGGGTTCCCACCAGTCGTCGGAAGCAGCTATAGTCACCCCTAATGCCTCCTGCAGCTGGGTGTAGTCCAATGTGTACTTTCTTTTGTTGAACTTAAATGTAAGTCCAACACACCCGTGGTCTACCGTTTCCATTTTGCAGGTGGCAATGAACTGGCGGCTGAGCTCGGGGTACGTTGGGGCGCTTGTTATCAGAAAATCCCCGAGCCCAACATTGTTGAGGAATTCCTACATACTCTCCAACATGCCCAAACGTTCCAAAGTAGGAACGTCCAAAAACCGGGTTGCATACACATCCCGGCCTTGTACGATCCTATATCGTCCCTTCTCAGCTTCCGATAACTTATATTTTCTCTGGTCTTCCATCTCTTGCAGTTTGAACATTCAAAGGAATTAGAAATTTTAGAAAATTGAGTAAGAGACGAACCCTCTATTGTGTTTTCCGCAGGGGCGGCTGAAGAAGGCGCAGGGACGGGTGCTTGCAGGCGTAGGGGAGGTCGAAGAACAGAGGGCGATTTTTAGGGTTCGTCAAAGGTTGTGGTGATGGGGCTGTTCCGGCGTCTTCCTTGTTGTTGCAGACGTCGCCGGAGGTAGGGTAGTGGAGGGCGAGAGTGAGAGGGTTGAGGGGATGTTTATGTGTGGTGGTGGTGAGGGCTGGTGTCGCAAAGGGGGCGGTAGTCGTCGGAGCCGGTGCAAGAGAGTTTGGACAGGGTGGTGCGAGGGCTTCCGGAGGGCGCAGGGGCGTATGGAGGCGAGGTGGCTAGGTTTCGAAGGGTGAATGGAGGGGGAATGTAAAGGGCGGTAGATGTAGGTTATTTTTGGGAAGTGTATTTTTTTTCTTTCCTTAACAAAACCGCAGGGGCGGCGTTTGTTACCGCGGGGGTGGTGACAAGGAAGAGGGGGTACGCAACCTCAACGTTGGGGGCGGCGTTGAGGATACATGTCAGGGATGGCCGCCGTAGGGGCGTGGGGTGTCACCGCGGGGGCGGTGGCAGGTATTTTGCAGATGCTGGCCCAGCGCCGGGGGCGGCGCTGGGCAAGGGTGTCACCTCGGGGGCGGGGTCACCCAGCCGCAGGGGCGGTTTTCTTGACAGAAGCTCCTCTTCTTTATTCCTTCGGGTTGCCTCCCGAATCAGCGCCTTTGTTTTACGTTGTTGGCTCGACGTAAGGATTCCACCTCTATGATTGAGCCTCCTCCAGCATCACCTTTGGGTTTATAACCGTCTGTGAAGGTAATCCTCCGGAGGACCTAGTTTCCATTCTTCTAATGGCTTCCGCCATTTGACCAACCTGTTTTTCAAGGTTCTTGATGCTAGATTCTGTTGTTTGGACATGAGTAGCAAAGTATTTAGTCAAAACCTGCAACATATCTTCAGTTGATTGATACTTACCTTGACGGGGTTGCTGTTGTTGGTTTTGTTGATACTTCCAACGAAAGTTCTGTTGGTCATGCCAGTTTGGCATGAAATTCTGTGCATAGGGATCGTTCCTAGGCCTTTTCTGTTGTGGTTGTCCATAACCCATTCCGTTCACCTCAGCATCGTCATCCTAGACTTGTGGACACATGTCCGTTGGATGATATGGGTCAGCAGAAACTCCACAAGCCTTGAGCTGCTGTGGGGTTCCCATAAGTGTTAGTCTCTTCACCATTTCCTTCAGTTCCGCGAGCTCGGTGGAAATCTCTCTCTTCCCGGAACTCACAACATGAACTCCTTTCTTGGAAGGAGTCCTTCCAAAGTTTCGAGTACCTTCCGCTAGTTCCTGTATCTTTTCCAAAGCAAGGTCAGGAGTAGAGTTAAGAATATTACCTCCGCAAGCCGCATCGACGATCCTCCTTTCATTATCTAGCAAGCCATTGTACAAGTACAAGACTAGATCTTGAGTTTAATATCCGTGAAAAGGACAGCTGGATCGGAGGCGTGCAAACCTCGCGAAGTACTCGTAGAGAGTTTTGTTCGCCTCTTGCTCGATATTGATTATAGCTTTCTTCAAGCTATTGGCCTTCTAGGCTGGAAAGTATTTCTCCGGGAACGCCTTGTGAAGGTTCTCCCAAGTGTCGATGCTCCCGGATGGAAGGTGGTAATACCAATCATCCGAAAAATCTTTGAGTGTGAAGCCGAATGCCCTCATCTTGATTTGTTCTTCGGTAATGTTGGCCGGCTTCATGCTCATACACACGGTATGGAACTTCCCAAGGTGTTTGATGGGATCTTCACCACTTAGCCCATGGAAGGATGGAAGCAAGTGAATGAGGCCCGGCTTGAGCTCAAAATTGATTCCTTCCCCGAATGCCGGTATAGTGACCGCAAGAGGGTTTTGAGCCAAGATGGGCTGCGTAAGTTGACGAAGAGTACGGTCAGCCATCTCTTATTGAAGTTGTTGTTGTCTTCGTTGCCGGATGAGCGTCCTCTCAATTTCTGGATCAAAAGAAGCAAAGCCGAAGTTAGTAGCACGGGTTTGAACCATAAAAATGGTTTAAACCAATAATCAATAATAACAATAAAACACTAAAAATCCCGACAGCGGCGCCAAAATTTGACTGATGGTATTTCTAAGGTCGTCTATACCCAATCAAAAGTAAATCCCGACTTAGCACTAAAAACAAGTATAGTGGTTAAGTAAGGGTCTAACCCAAGAGAGTTAAGGTGTTTTAGATGCAATTATCGATTATAGTAACAAGTAACAAAGGGGGGGGGTTTGTTGAATTGATGCACAAAAACTTATCAAAACGATTAATGCGACAAGTAAGACAATGATGGGTGAATCCACACTAGGTTGATTCTAAGCATGCAATTGCTACTTTGGTGAGTTCCTTTTAAAAATTTTCAAGTAATCTCCCGTCTCGATCATATATATATGTTGAGCCAACCGGCATCAACACAACTTAACAGGTTAGTGTTCCGTAAACTGATAGCATGAATTATAGTCTATATTTTGGGGTTTGTTTGGACGTTTTATCTTTCATAATCTGCATGTTTGTATGTATATTATGTGATTTTACTACCATTTCATCTACCTTTGCGAGAATCGAGGTCTACACCTAGTTTTGTTGTAATCGTAGGTAAAATGGCACGTTTCGCATCAAAAAGGAGCAAAAGGAGTCATGAGTCATTTGGAGCTACATCCAGGAAGCATAGCCATTGATTAAAGATTTACTTTGGACCAGTTTTGAGAGATTTCACATTCAGTTGTGACTCACCTCGGTTGACCAGAGATTCATCTCGACCGAGGTGATCCAAAGACGCCAACTCGACCGAGGCGAACACCTAGGACGCGGCGAGAATATTTTATTCTTGGCTGAGATCTTTTTAAATTGGAAAGTGATCTTATATTTTTGGGCTTGGCTCTTGGAAGGAAGGAGATATGCAGAATCATATATTTTACCTATATTTATGGGAAAATATCTTTCTAAGATTTATTATCTTTGGAGGGTTATTTTCCTATAAAAAGGGTTGGATTTCCACAATTCCGAGATCACGCTATACCGTCGATCAGGGTTATAGCACGCAACAGCCGCAGCATACTCTCATTGGAGAGATTCGAAGAACCTTTTTGAAGGTTGAAGGAAGATTGAAGTCTATAGCTTTTATAGCTTTTTTGGAGGGTTTTTGTAAGATTGTCTTCAATTCCCTCACTTGTTGTCTTGTCTTGTTGGATTGCTATCCAAGGAACGCTTTGTTGTGATATTTGATTCAGTTATTGAAGTCTTTTTCATTAAATTCTTCTTGTTCAAATATTCACCTTCTTCCCATATATTTAATACTTTCATAATGATGATGAGTGGCTAATTTCCTTGTGTGATTCTAGGGTGATTGGCTGAAGGTTGTGGGAAAAACAATGATAGAATAATCTTAGATTCCAGTAGGACCCTGAAAGTTCGAGTCTTTATCCTTAACCCTAAGCATCTCGCTCAGTCGATGAACATCTCGGCCGGGGTGGAAACTGGCTGACCGAGGTGACTTATCTGATCCATAACTGAGAGTTAAGTGTTAGAGTTTGCCAAATCCTATTCTTATTACACCTTTCTGGTTCAAAGCAAGCTTAGGATGAGACTTACCCGGTAATTCCTTAGTTTGTGTACCAACGATTATAAGTGTAGGTAATAAAGGTTTATCCTTTATTGGGGTTTGAGTGTGCTTCCATCCCATCTTTGTGAGTTAGCCTGAGACTTACCCGGTAAAGGTTTATTCTATTCCCTTAGATGGTGTGTTAGTTTGAGGTAATAGTTCTTTATCTTAATTCCTAGAGACTTACCCGGTAATAGGAGTTACGGTTTAGGATTAGTGAGTAGTGAGACTTACCCGGTGATCTATTCCACTTTAGTAACACCTTCCCCACGCAAAAATATCAGATTTGTCCGCTTATCTATAGATCTTGAGTTGGAACCACAACTAGATGCTTTAATCCCTAGAATTGCATGTTTGCTTTATTGACTTCTTATTCATCTTTGATTGTGTTAATTGCTCTTGTGGTTAGTATTCACGAAGCTTACCGTTATTGACTTTGTTTCACCGAGTCCCTGTGATCGACCCCTGGAATTTTCTTGCTTTTTACTACGATTGACCCGTACACTGCGGGTTCGCATCCTTGTTTTAAGCTTAAGTCTAGGGTTATAAATTTAAAGCTTGCACACACCGTTTGGAGCGAACAAGTTTTTGGCGCCGTTGTTGGGGACTTGGTCTAGACCGAGCCGGTACGGTTTGCTCTTGGGGCGCTTGCCCCCGTGTCATCTAACCACTCTACTTGAGTGACTTTTGCAGGTTCTTTCTTAGGTATATGCGAAGAACCCGCACTGGGAAGGAAATCGTTCCCTACGATCCCGAACCCGAAAAGACATACAAGCGACGCTTAAGAGAAGTAAAGATGGCCCAACAAGACGATCGCGATCTTGCGGCCGAATTGAAAGAGGCGCTAGAGCTGCTACGCCTCAGCAAGGAAGAACTAAGGCAAGAGAAAGAAGAGAATCGCACCAAGACTGCAGCAATCGAAGCTGAGATAGCAGTCATACGAGACCAGATTCTACTTCGACCGAGGGAAGATCCTCCTGTTGATCCTCGACCGATGCAGGATCCAGTAGCTGATCCTCGACCGAGGCAGGCTCCAGTACTTGACGCCCGGCCGATGTACCTCCACCTCGGAGGCCAGTCCGAGATGTTCTTCTTGCAGGAATCCCACAAACCCTAGGTCAAAGGATGGACCCTAATCAACAACTGAGGCGTCCAGGAGTGAACCTAGGAGATCTAGCGGATCATGACTACGAACTTCGACCGCAAGTTCTGGCCATGATTCGCCAATGTCAATTCGGAGGGCTAGAGAAGGAGTCGCCACATCAACATCTTCAAAACTACGAGATCTTGATGGAAACCTTGCGACCTTCCAGAATTGAAAATAACAACTACAAGCTAAGACCTTTTTACTTTTCTTTAAAAGATAGAGCTCTTACTTGGTATCAATCTCTTCCTCCAGGAAAAATTAGCACATGGGAGGAGATGACTACGGAATTCTTGACCAAATTCTTTCCCCCCTCAAAGACCGCTGAAATGAGAGGGAAGATCAATGCTTTCATTATGAAGGACAAGGAGAGCTTGTCCAAATCTTGGGAGCGGTTCAAGGATATCCTTTTGGATTGCCCACACCATGGGATTCCAAAGATCGAGTTGTTGGAGATCTACTTCAAAGGACTGGATGGAAGCACCCAGTTCAATCTCCAACTACTCTCCACCGGCACCTTCATGGACATGGCGATTGATGAGGCTTGGGACTTCATTGAGAAGCAAGCCTTGCACATGGAGAAATATACCCACCAAGGAGCTGAAGGTGGAGTTAAAAGAGTCAACTTTCAAGAGACTCAATCCAACAACAATCAACTCACGTCTTTGAAGAATGACGTGAAGCAATTGAAGGAACTCTTGATGGCTCAAACTAAGAAGGAAGAGCAAGGGCAAAGAAACAACACCAACAACGGGTACCGTAACAACAACAACGGTCCCCGAAACAACAACTACAATAACAACAATAGAGGATCCAATAGCAACAACTGGAGGGCGAATAACCAAAATCACGGTAACAATCATTCAAACTCCAACTCTAACGATTCCTCTAACCCTTTCCTCTCTTCCCCTTCTTCTTCTTCTACTCCATTAAAGAGCCAAGGGCAAGGATCAAGTTCGTCTCAACCAGAAAAGAAAGACGCAGTTCTGGAGGCTATCTTGATCAAGCTTAGCGCTATGGAGAATTCTATGACTTCATTTTCGAGGGCCCAAAGGTCCTTCGAACAACAACTTGCTAGTAGGGCGAATGAAGCGCCAAGAGATCCAGGGAAGCTTCCAGCAAAGACGGAAACTAACCCTAAGGGCCAGTGCATGGCCATAACGACGAGGAGTGGACTTAAAACTGCAGATCCAGTACCTCAATCGACGCAGACCACCTCGGTCCAAATCCAGTCGAAGAACACCTCGACCGAGATGCCAACCGAGGTGGAGCAACAGAAAGCAGGAGGGACGACTGAAACTTATATTCCACCTCCAGCATACAAACCACCACTTCCATTCCCTCAGTCCAGAGCCAGAGCACATCTAGACAAGCACTTTGGTAAGTTTCTTGACTTGATGAATAAGCTACATATTAATATCCCTTTCCTTGATGCTATTTTAGGTATGCCCGCCTATGGGAAGTTCTTAAAAGAGATCTTATCAAGGAAGAGGAAGCTGGAGGATGTTGGTGAAGTTAGGATGACATCTAAATCTTCGGAGCTTATCAAGATCATGAAGGAAAAGATGCCACCTAAGTTGAGAGATCCCGGCTCGTTTTGCATTCCCATTCAAGTTGGGGATGTCACTTGCGAAGCCCTTTGTGATCTAGGAGCCAGCGTGAGCATCATCCTGCTGGAGCTATGCACGAAGATCGGTCTTGGAGAGCCCAAGCCGGTCAAGATTCGACTTTATATGGCAGATCGCTCCATTACCCATCCCGTGGGCATCTTGGAGGACGTTCCGGTCAAGTTAGGTAACTTCTATCTACCTATAGATTTTGTCGTACTTGACATTCCCGCAGATTATCCTGTTCCTATTATTCTCGGGAGGCCATTTCTAGCAACTTCGGGTTGCAACGTGGATTGCAAGAACGCCAAGTTGAAATTCAACGTTGGTGGCGATGAGGTGGAGTTCGCACTACTTGCAGCCATGAAAGGGGAGCAGCTAACTGATGATATCTTCAACATCTACGATGAAGAAGAATCAAGAGAATTGGTGAGCTCTATCCTTATTAACGATCCACTCGAAAGAGTTATTAGCTTCAGTTTAATGGAGGAAGGTATAGATGCTTCTTGTGATGCAGATATACGGAGCTTGAAGGCACTGGAAGAGGATCCAGGAGCTAAAATTGAGAAGCTAATCCAGGAGACGAAGATCTCCAGTCTCGGTTCCAGGAGCAGCACCTCGACCGAGGCACTTTCTGGACTGAGCGAGGCGACTGAAGAACACCTCGGTCAACGCCTCTGCGCCTTGACCGAGATCGATAGCGAGATGATGTCAACTGAGACTACTGAGAATAATAATCTTCTTACTCACTTCTCTGACATTCATCCTCAGTTGGTGGAACATTCTATCCACCAACTTTCTGATAAGAACGGACCTTGGTATGCTGATATTGTGAATTATCTTGTTTGCCAGGAGATACCGCCCGGATTGATGTACTCTCAAAAGAAGAGATTCTTCAAGGAAGTACGACATTACTACTGGGATGAGCCGCTGCTATTCAAGCGCGGACCGGATGGGATGCTTCGAAGATGCATTCCGGAAGACGAAGTTAATAGCGTTATACGGCATTGCCATTCACTCCCTTGTGGAGGACATGCTAGCACCGATAAAACATGCGCTAAGGTATTACGTTCTGGTTTCTTTTGGCCTACATTATTTAAGGATGTGCAATCTTTTGTTGTCTCTTGTGATGCATGCCAAAGAACAGGAAATTTATCAAGGAGAAACGAGAGGCCACTTAATAACATCCAAGAAGTGGAAATCTTTGATGTATGGGGGATTAACTTCATGGGACCTTTCCCATCCTCCAGAGGAAACCTCTATATCCTTCTTGCGGTTGACTATGTCTCTAGATGGGTTGAAGCCATTGCTTCTCCCACTAACGACGCCAAGGTGGTTGTGAAGTTCTTGAATAGAACTATCTTTCCACGATTTGGAACTCCACGCATCATCATAAGCGATGGAGGAACGCATTTCATCAACCGGAAGTTCAAAGCACTTCTATCGAAGTATGGGGTAACCCACAAGGTATCAACTGCTTATCACCCTCAAACTAGTGGACAGGTCGAGATCTCGAATAGATAAATCAAGGCAATTTTGGAGAAGACCGTCTCTAGAACGAGGAAGGATTGGTCCATAAAGTTGGACGATGCTCTTTGGGCGTACAGGACCGCATTCAAGACTCCCATAGGTACCACCCCTTATAATTTGGTATATGGGAAGTCTTGCCATTTGCCCGTTGAATTGGAACACAAGGCGTATTGGGCGATCAAATGGTTGAATTTCGACATCAAGGAGGCTGGTGAGAAGCGACTATTGGAACTCAACGAGCTGGAGGAGCTGCGTTTGAACGCTTATGAGAATGCCAAAATCTACAAGGAAAGGACGAAGAGATGGCATGACAAGCGTATCGTCCCAAAGGAGCTTAACGAAGGAGACTTAGTTCTACTCTTCAACTCCCGCCTCCGCCTTTTTCCAGGTAAGTTGAAATCTAGATGGACCGGACCTTATGTTGTGAAACATGTTTTCCCTCATGGTGCAGTTAAGATATGGGGCGAAACTAGCGGAAGCTTCAAGGTCAACGGTCATAGACTTAAGAAATACCAGCCGGAAACGCCGGTTGAGGAGGTTGCACCAATATACCTCGTTTGAGACGCATAATGGTCCAGCTAGCGACCTTAAACCAAGCGCTTCTTGGGAGGCAACCCAAGGTATTGCTTTCTTTTCCCGTTTTCTAGTCTAGCTTAGTTTTTGTTTTTGCATTGCTTTGCTTTGTTTTTGGCGTTCTGGACAGACAACAAGGAATATCTAAGGAAGGAGCATAACTGGAAGGACAGAAGTTCGAGATTTTGAGAAGACAGAAGCATCTCGGTTACTATCAGAGCACCTCGACCGAGTTGATTCTTGAGCAACCGAGGCGACTAGGGTTTTCTGCAGAACCACCTCGGTCCGTACCACCTCGGTCCAGTCGAGACCATCTCGACCGAAGTGACAGCAGATCCAGGAATAGTATAAAAAGAGGAAAAATTTATTTTTCACTTTTTTACCTTCTTCACCTCGACCGCGGCGACAGTCCACTTCGCTCTCTCTCATTTCTTGCTCGTTTTTTAAGATTTCCGCTTCTAAACTGAGATTGAAGAGTAGAGGAACCGATTGAAACAACAGATCTGCAAAGAAATCAAGCGAATCGACCGAAACGAGGTAAAAACAGTCGAAACCCTAACTCGTCCATTCGCTTCGATTTGGGCTTTGGTTGCCCCTGATTCTGCTGAGAAAAGGCTTAAGTACCCCTTAGGAAGCGATTGTAGTGATTTTTGGGGGAAAAGAACTGAATTTCTGAGAATTGGAATCGTAACTGCTGCGCCTCGGTCCGGTCGAACTGCATCTCGACCGAGGTGATTTCTGAGTCTTGTCAGTGACCGAGGTGGTCTGACAGTGTTGAGTGAAAATGAGTTCCGATCGTCGCCTAGCCCTTAGAGACAGATCCTCACCCTCCCCTTCTTCCTCTTCTTCCCGTCCTTACCGCCCGGTTATCCACGAGAGATGCCGGGTAGACTATGAGCGCATAGCTAGCCGTCCAGTTATCGCACCACGATTTCTGGACGTCTCAGCTTTCGATTGCCTAGGGTTAGATGCTGACCTTAGGAGGATGATTGCCACTGTAGGGCTGGATCAGTTTACTGAGATCCGAGCCCCAGCTTATTTGGAGCCGACCTTAGAGTTTGTTAGCTCCTTCTCCTACCTCCCCACAGACCGGTCTGTGAAGTACCGGTTGATGAACCGGAACTTCATAGTTCCTTTAGAGATTTGGAGAGAGATTTTCGGCTTTTCTGAGCCCACCGCCACCGACTTCCCCTCCCGATCCGTAGCTAGGGAGTTCTGGGGGCAGATTGCCCATATTACCGAGCATGTAGACAGATGGCGCCCTGGAGATTCCAGGGAGAAGGTCATCTTCCACCCGGCCTTCAGATTAGCCCATAGGATATTCAGCGAGACACTTCTGGCGCGTACTGAGACGCCCCAGAAGATCCGACAGGGCGAGCTCTTCAGCCTTTACTGTATGGTCACGGGGGGTTTCCCAGACTTTGGCTTGATCTTGGCAGAGGAACTGCACAGGATCAAGGCCAAGGCGAAGGGAGACATTTGCTGCGGAGGTCTAGTCACCCATATTGCTACCTATCACGGGATGGACCTTAGTGTTTGCACGATGGTGGCGGCTCCAAAGCCGCTTGGATTACAGGAGATGATCACACGGAGGATTTTGGTTCCCCGTGGTTTGACCACTCCTTATGTTGCTATGCCTTGGGAGCGGACTGCACCACAGGGGATCCGCTGGTCTGCTCAGTTCACAGTTTTCGATCCGCATTACTGGCAGACAGCTTGGGCTCCACTGATGGAGGATCATAGAGAGGCAGCTGCTGCCCCGGCTGAGGAGGAGGAGGATGACGACGACGAGGAGACAGTGGATGAGAAAGATGGTGGAGTCCCGATGGATACAGGGACGGATACTGCTGGTACGAGCGCGCCACCGATCATCGACTTGGACGATGAGGAGGAGACAGAGCCTGCACCAGCTGAGACTTCTCCAGTCAGACCTGCTAGACGCAGGAGGCATGGAGTGAGAGATCGAGCTGCTCACAGACGGATCGATGACCTGACGGATCAGGTTATTGACACGTACGCTGCATTATCGCTGGATATCCGCGAGATGCAGGAGCGGCAACACCATCAGCACATCATGGCCCAACTTCAGTTCGAGCATGTCATGGGCTATCCGTACGATCCGACTCAGTATCCGTACGTACCACCACCACCACCGCCGGATCAGGATTACTGAGGAGCTGCAGGATTTTTCTTATTATATTTTTTATGCAGTTCAGCTATTTATCCGGTGAGTACTCTCATTTTCAGACTTTTATTTCACCCACTGGGACAGTGTGTCCCAAGTATGGGGTGTTTGTACTTATATGACTACTTGATGTATTTGACTACTTTTGATGTATTACATTTCATCGGATATTTTATTTATGCTTCACTTCTGCATTTATATGATTATCTGATATTACATGCATATCTACAGGTTATCTGATTGAAAAAAACGTCGAAACTGAAATAAAAAAAATTGGTTTTAAATTTTTTTTTTTTAACCTCGACCGAGTCAGTTCTGGCCAAACGAGGCGTTTCACCTCGGTTGAACCAAGAACATCTCGACCGAGGTGTGTTAACTGAGAGTTTTCGAAAACGATTTTTGTGTTACTTATCTGGATATGATCTCAGTGAAGATCTTGTTTACTGACTGGTTTTAAATTCTTTATGTGTTTGAAAGGTTTTATAATATGTTTAAGTTGCTAAATGCTTTGTTTGAAATTATTAGCATGATTAATACTTTGTTTTTATCCAAATTATGTTGAATTTGAAGGTTGACACCACAGGTTAAGTTCTCTCACTTTCTTCATGGAAAGACCAAGGCAATTCATTCTCTTCTCCTTCTTCTTCTTGATCATGCTTAGCCCCTCATATACATTTTGCCTCCCTTTACCTATCCGGGAATTTGGAAGCAAGCAAAGTGGTGAAAGCAAGTGAAGTACAAGTTGAGAAGTGGCTGGAAGTGAAAGTGTTAGAAAGCAATAATAGGTTTGGGGAAGTCAATCATGAAGATGAGTAACTCGGCACCATTCACATAGCCGGGTGTTTGTGTCTTGCCAAAGTCGGATTGAGCGATATTCCTAGCGGGTCATGGTATGTGCATCAAGGGTTTGATGCATCTCGAGAAATTGATGATTGCAGATTTCCTAGGCTTCGGTTATTGTGCACCTCTGTCCATGCATCCCAAAAAGTAAAGTAAAAAAAGAAAAAGTGTGAAATAAGCAAAGCTTATTGGTGGAAGATGTTGCAAGTCAAAGTGAAAGTGAAGTTTATCCTTTTCCCGGATTCTAGCACCACATTACCTTACACACATCCCTATCCTACACGTTTCTTGACCTTTCTTTTGGGAAGCCCTTGAGACCTTGAGCTTGTTGATTGACTTAGCGGTTTAAACTGGATTATACATGATTAATTTTGATAATTATAATATATTATGCATTCTATAATTTTATGCAAAGATGAACAACTTTCCTATAATTATAAAATGTTTTGAGCATATTGAGTTTTTAAATTCCATGAAGTATTCTCTTAGAGTGATCTATGATAGTTGCACACCATAAAATATTTTTGAAAGACTTTTTCATTGATTTTCATGACTTATAATCCATTCTATCTTGTCTTCTATATGTAGAACTTGCTTGGGGACAAGCAAGGGCTAAGTATGGGGTATTTTGATAGCATGAATTATAGTCTATATTTTGGGGTTTGTTTGGACGTTTTATCTTTCATAATCTGCATGTATGTATGTATATTATGTGATTTTACTACCATTTCATCTACCTTTGCGAGAATCGAGGTCTACACCTAGTTTTGTTGTAATCGTAGGTAAAATGGCACGTTTCGCATCAAAAAGGAGCAAAAGGAGTCATGAGTCATTTGGAGCTACATCCAGGAAGCATAGCCATGGATTAAAGATTTACTTTGGACCAGTTTTGAGAGATTTCACATTCAGTTGTGACTCACCTCGGTTGACCAAAGATTCATCTCGACCGAGGTGATCCAGAGACGCCGACTCGACCGAGGCGAACACCTAGGACGCGGCGAGAATATTTTATTCTTGGCTGAGATCTTTTTAAATTGGAAAGTGATCTTATATTTTTGGGCTTGGCTCCTGGAAGGAAGGAGATATGCAGAATCATATATTTTACCTATATTTATGGGAAAATATCTTTCTAAGATTTATTATCTTTGGATGGTTATTTTCCTATAAAAAGGGTTGGATTTCCACAATTCCGAGATCACGCTATACCGTCGATCAGGGTTATAGCACGCAGCAGCCGCAGCATACTCTCATTGGAGAGATTCGAAGAACCTTTTTGAAGGTTGAAGGAAGATTGAAGTCTATAGCTTTTATAGCTTTTTTGGAGGGTTTTTGTAAGATTGTCTTCAATTCCCTCAATTGTTGTCTTGTCTTGTTGGATTGCTATCCAAGGAACACTTTGTTGTGATATTTGATTCAGTTATTGAAGTCTTTTTCATTAAATTCTTCTTGTTCAAATATTCACCTTCTTCCCATATATTTAATACTTTCATAATGATGATGAGTGACTAATTTCCTTGTGTGATTCTAGGGTGATTGGCTGAAGGTTGTGGGAAAAACAATGATAGAATAATCTTAGATTCCAGTAGGACCCTGAAAGTTCGAGTCTTTATCCTTAACCCTAAGCATCTCGCTCAGTCGATGAACATCTCGGCCGGGGTGGAAACTGGCTGACCGAGGTGACTTATCTGATCCATAACTGAGAGTTAAGTGTTAGAGTTTGCCAAATCCTATTCTTATTACACCTTTCTGGTTCAAAGCAAGCTTAGGATGAGACTTACCCGGTAATTCCTTAGTTTGTGTACCAACGATAGTAAAGGTTTATCCTTTATTGGGGTTTGAGTGTGCTTCCATCCCATCTTTGTGAGTTAGCCTGAGACTTACCCGGTAAAGGTTTATTCTATTCCCTTAGATGGTGTGTTAGTTTGAGGTAATAGTTCTTTATCTTAATTCCTAGAGACTTACCCGGTAATAGGAGTTACGGTTTAGGATTAGTGAGTAGTGAGACTTACCCGGTGATCTATTCCACTTTAGTAACACCTTCCCCACGCAAAAATCTCAGCTTTGTCCGCTTATCTATAGATCTTGAGTTGGAACCACAACTAGATGCTTTAATCCCTAGAATTGCATGTTTGCTTTATTGACTTCTTATTCATCTTTGATTGTGTTAATTGCTCTTGTGGTTAGTATTCACGAAGCTTACCGTTATTGACTTTGTTTCACCGAGTCCCTGTGATCGACCCCTGGAATTTTCTTGCTTTTTACTACGATTGACCCGTACACTGCGGGTTCGCATCCTTGTTTTAAGCTTAAGTCTAGGGTTATAAATTTAAACCTTGCACACACCGTTTGGAGCGAACATAAACCTACAAGAACAAATAACAAGTTAGCTTTCAAACAAAGACTAAGGGATATAAAGAGAAGATTAAAACCGTTAAACTTATCTTTATATTTTTGTTCCTTTTCTTTAAGTAATTACAACCCGTTGTTACTTAAAGTTGCTACTAGATTAAAGACCCGAACCCAGAACCTATTAATCCTAGTTATTTGCATGCACTTTAGAACCTAAGGTGATCAATCTCAAGCAATAGTAAACATGCAATTAGACAATGGAGATCAAGGAAACACAAAGCATTACTGAATGAGAAACTTATATTAAAAAGAACTTACAACCAAAGTAACAACACAGCTTCAAACCAACCCAATGTAGCAAGGCAGTTATCAACTCATTACAAAGGAAGTAAAATAATCTAAGTGGATAATTTGTTGGCTAACAAGATCATGATTCTAGCAATCAACCAAGGACTATTTATACTACAGAAGACACTAAATGGGAGTAAATGGCTGTTCGCCCCTAAACGTGCGTGCAATCAAGCTTTAAATTTATAAAACTAGAATAAAAGCAAGCGAACCCGCAGTGTACGGATCGGCTAAGATTAGCAAGTATTCCAGAGTATCGAACACAGGGATTTGGGGAGAATAAATTCGATCATAGGTTATCAAGCAAGTGAATATAAGAGCTTTGCAAATTATTGGGAAAACAACAATCCTAAAGATCCAAGTATCTAGCTGTGGCAATCGATTCAAGATATACTTAATGATATATAGACAGAGTTGAGATATGCAAAGGTATGCTAATGTAAGGTAATCGTACGGTGAAGTTCCAAAAACCTTATATGACTCACCTACAAGACACTCTCTATACAGGTTGTTGAGGCTTCAATATAGAAAGGTTCTAAAGATGAGAATTAATGTCAAATACCCAAACTTGTAATCAAAGGATCAAGACTAACTAGATCGATTACGGTTATGACACTCACAATCGAGGTAGAGGTTGTTGAGGCTTCACTACCACCTAGAAAAGGCAAGCCTAAACTAAGTTAAAGCAATTCTTTAACTTTGGATTAAAGTAAAAGCAGGTTCGTAAGGGAAATCACGATTAGTTCTTGAGGTTCCACGGTCGTGGACTCAAGAACAGGCCATAATTTAAGGTTCGTCGGCGATTCTCTCTAACTCTCAGGGTCTAATTTGTTTACGATCGATCTATCATCATCTAAGCCACAACTATCAACCCTTCACCTTAGAATTGTTAAGGGTTTTTAGCCAACAATCATCATTCTGATATCAAATTCAAAGATTAAAAGATTGAAAGATGAAAACTTCCGAAAACTTCTAATAAACTTCAAACCAATCTCAAAGTCACAATCAAGAACGAATATTGTCAATAGATTCAGAATAAGGCAAACAAACAAAATCTTAGGAAAGAAGGAAGAACGGGATGTCAATCCGTCTTCTAAATCAAACCTAAACAAGAAGAGAAATCTTCTTGCAACAATCTTCCAAAAACTTCGATCTTCCGTCAATCCGAAAATCTCAACAGCAATCTCCACCAAAAGTGCGAGATTAGGGCTACTCCAAGGATGAGCGCAAATTAGTCTTTTGCAAGAATCACCAAAATCTCCAAGTCGCAATGTCGTAAAATGAGGCGTAATTGCGTCTAAGCGGAGATGTAAGCGGGGTAAGCGAGGATAAGCGCCGCTAAGCGAAGGTGACGGAATCTCCCTTCGTCCGTCTTTTTATAGGGCAAGATAAAATATCGGCCCGGCCCAATCTTCAAGAGATCGTGGCTTCAAAGTGTGGCAAAAAAGATCGCCAAGATCACGGTCGTGGAAGGTTCCACGACCGTAATTTAGAGCGTGGAAATCAACACGGTTTGAACCATGGATTCCACGACCGTAAAAGCTTTTGGAATGAACCACGCTTCTTCTGCAGGGTTCCACGGCCGTGGAACTGAACGTGGTTTGTAGTACGGCCGTATTTTAGAGCGTGGTTTAGGATAAGAACGTGATTCTTCCCTAGCCTCGTGTATTCCTGAAGTTGACATCCATTTTGCTCCTAAGAATGCCCTTAATCCATGGACATACTCAATCAACTCGTCTTTGCTCGATTCCGTTCGGAAATGGCTCTTAATCACCTATAATCAACATAAAGCTTGTGTAGACATCTATATCGACAATATAGGCAAACTAGCTCACAATTGCAACAATGCTCAATCAAAGACTATCAATATGAATCAAATACATTTAGAAAACGTGCCTAGGATATCACAATATTTCATGCTAACAATGACCGGCCTAAAACAACCACCTTTAATGCCATAAAGGTGGTGTAAACAGCCGGAGTAAAGCTTCTGACGTTAAACCGCAGGGCGGCCTTCAGTTCCGCAGAGGCGGTGAAGGCAAATACGCTTGATCTTCTTCATGGCCGCAGGGGCGGCTAGGAAATTCCGCTAGGGCAGATCTTCAATTCTCTTCAAACGTCTGACCCTTTGACTTCTTGACGTTTCTGATGCCAAGCCGCCGGGACGTCCCTATTAACGCAAGGGCGGTGACAAAACCTCTTCGTCTTCCAACTCCCAGGTTGAGGCGCAGTGGAAAGCACATAGGAGCTGGTCTTCGTTTCTTCAAGGCAAGTCACCGCAGGGGCGCCAAGGAGTGGTTCAGGGGCGGTGACACACTTCATGGCCGGCGCTGGCGAAGGCGCAGAGAGCACTCCGGTGTAAGGCGTCACCCGCAAGGGTGGGGACAAGGCTCCGCTGGGGCGGTTTGGCAACATAAGCTTTGCTTCGTGAACGATCTTCACTCCTAAGTGCTTATAACTCCTTCCTTAGCTTCTTTTGGTCTTCTTCTTCTGGACCAAGGAGTTAGTAGCATAAACCGACACAAATGCAATAAAAAGACTCTAAAAACTATCCTAAATGATAGTGATTCCATCACCTATCAATTGTCGAAATTACATGCTAGTTCTTGCACATCATCTAGGAATGATTAAGGCAATTCATCTCTCTTCTTCTCATCTTGATCTTGTTTTTTGAGCACCTCACTTAATTAAAATTTTGACCTCTTTTGACCCATCCGGGAATAGGAGCATGCTAGTGTGTTGAGTGTGTGAAAAACAAGTGTGGGGTGAAGTTGTTGATGAATGAATGTTGTGAATGTAGTGCTGAATTTGTTGTGAAAGTGTAGAAAAAAATATAGGTTTGGGGACTTTGGTTTTGATGACGAGTAACTCGGCACTATTCACATAATCGGGTGTTTGTGCCTTGCCAAAGTCGGATAAACCGAATGTCCTAACGATCCTTGGTATGTGTGCCTGGTGTGAGCCACCTCGGAAAAATCCCGAGGTCCGCTAATCACCAAGGTTTCAACTTTTGTACACCAATGCCATTGTCTCAAAAATAAGTGAAAGAAAAAAAGAAAATGAAAAAGAAAAGAAATAAAAGATGGAGAAAAATATACACTTGTGGGGAAGTTGATCAAAAATGAAATTGTGGAGTTAGTTCCTTTCGCGGATTAGCATCACATGACCTAAAAAAAGTTCCCACCTATAACAACGTTTCTTGGCCTCTTCTTTCCCAAGTCCTTAAGACCTATTTGCTTATGTGTATGACTTAGTGATCTAGATTGGATATTCTCATGATCATCTTGACTTCTTCATTTTCACCTTTCACGCATGCTTTCGAGGTAAGTATAATTGTCTTTCCGTGTTTTCATTCATTTAATACATGATTGCTTGTCCATTTTCATGAAACATGATTATGAAGGTGATCCAATTCTAGAAGCATAATTCCAAAAATATTTTCTATTTTTCTGCATTCATAAATCATGCCATCTCGTAGCCTATAGTTGGACCTTGCTCGGGGACGAGCAAGTGACAAGTATGGGGTATTTTGATAACATGATTTATGACGTTATTTTTTTAGATAGTTTTTACTTTCATTAATGCATGATTGTACGTTAGTTCGTGACGTTTATTTCTTAATTGAGTCATATCTCTAGAAAAGACGTCTACACGAGATTTTGTCGATTTTGTAGGTATTTCGGGGATCTTTCGGACATTAATCGATACATTCGAGGGTCAAGCCTCATGGTGGTACATATCCGAGGCTTTGAAGGAACACGATTGGAGCAATGAAGGACACAAGGACCCTTATTGGTGCAAGCAATGAAGCAACTCATGGCTAGATGATCATAACAAGCTTCTATTGAAGGAAATCGACCTAACACTCAGGAAAATCGGACAATTTTTCTATCTGGGTCGATTTTTTTGGCCTTTTACAGCTTGTGCCACGTGTCCCACGATCTCTTTGCCCGGCCCTTGCTTCTTGGTGGAGTATTTAAGTGGTCTTGCAGGATGATTTGAGGATCCCTCTCCTTTTTGGACCCTTCTCCTCTAGCTCTTCTCCAACACTCTCCCGTTGTAGCCTCTCTTCAAGGCACCCTTGTGGGTGTCTTGAGAGAGATTAGTGTAGATTTTAGTTTTGTAGTGAGATTTGAGTGGTTTTGAGTGAGGTTTCCATTGTTGACAACTTGGAGCAACTCTTGGAGCCTTTGTAAGACTTGGTAACTTCTATTCTAGCTTTATAATGTATTTTCTTTGGTTCATTCTTCATTATCTAGCTATGACTTGCAAGCATGCTCTATTTATGAAGTTTGATCTAGATTTGTATGTTGTTGGCTGAATAGTTGTGATTCTAGGGTAATGGATTAATGGTTATGGCTTGGGTGATGATAGAACGGACTTGTATGTTAGTTTAGGATGATTTGTATGCACAAAACCTAACCCAAACAGAAAAATCGACCTGTTCATAGCCTAGATCGACCGAATTACTAGATGATCCACCCAATTTTTCCTTTTGTTGCTCTTTAATTGATGAATCTGTATGTTAGGATTTTAGATTGTTGAAATCTAGTGTTTGTTGAGCATAATCTAGCTTAGGGTGACCTAAATTTAGCAAGCTAATTGTGGAATGAGACTTACCCGGTGATTTCCGCTCTTAGGTATAGAAGATGATGAACTCTAGGTAGTAGTGAGCCAAAAAAGCTGCTATTGGACTGAGTGTGCTAGGATTGTTGCTTGAGACTTACCCGGTAAGGAGAGGTTTGCCCCTTAAGTAGTGTCCGGTTTGTGTAGAATTCCCAACTTTAGCTCCTTGAGACCTACCCGGTAATAGGAGTTTGGTGAAGGACTAGTGGAACATGAGACTTACCCGGTAATTGTTCCCATTAGAGAAACACCCTTTCCCAACAACCGCAACTTTGTCCTTAGATGTTTAGAAGCTTGAGTCCAATGCCATAACCGGAAATCTTGATCTCTAGAATCCACTTATCTTACCTCTTATCTCCTATCTTGCATTTGTGTGTTTTTTTGCTTGTTTGATTTGCATAATTTGTGATCCTTGTTTGATCACCCCAAAACCAACCAAAAACATTGTGTTTTGCACTTTCTTTATTCCTCATCTCATCTTAGTTTAGATTTGCACTATCTTTGATCATTGAATGACTTAATTTCACCTAAGTCCTTGTGTTCGACCTCGACATAATTTCCTTTTTACATAACGATCCCTACACTGCGGGTTTAGCTAGGTAATTTAGGAGATTAGATCGAGTTTATAAATGTAAAGCTTTGTGTGTTACATCTCTAGCGTAACACAAAGCAAGTATGTATGCTGCCTCTCCAACTCGCTCTAGAATCTCAAACGGTCCGACATATCTGGGACTCAGCTTCCCCTTGGCACCGAAATGTCTAACGCCCCATGTCAGGGATACCCTCAACCAAACTTGGGCTCCAACTCTGAACTCCAAAGGTTTGCGCCTCTTATATACATAAGACTTCTGCCGACTCTATGCTACTAAGATACGCTCTCGGATCATTGCTACTCGTGTCATGTCATCCTGAATCTTCTCAGGTGCTACTCCGCTAGCACTACTAGGCTCGTCCCAACCCAGCGGCGTACATCATCTCTGCCCAAATAAAGCCTCATAAGGATCCATCTTGATCGATGCGTGCCAACTATTGTTATACGAAAACTCCACTAAGAGAAGGTCACCTGGCCACACGTGTCTCTAGTCCAACACGCATGCTCTCAACATGTCCTCCAAAGTCTGACCATCGGTCTGAGGATGATACACTAGTACAAAGACACCCCCTAGACCTCGCTTATGTTGGAGCGGTTTGAAAGAACCGTGATCAAAGGTAATTTCGGACCACGGTTATATGTATAACCGAGGTCAATTAGTTTTTACTTTAAAAAAAAAAAAATTTAAACCCCGGTTATTTGATTTAACCGGGATATTAAAGGCTCGGACCCCGGTTATTCTACTAACCGTGTTGAAAGAACGAACCCGGACCCCGGTTTTTTTAATAACCGTGGTAAAAAAAACCCTCAATTAACGGCGTCGTTTTGAGCATAGTAACACAAGCGCATTGATGCACCTCTCAGTTAGCCCTAACCTATTCCCAACTCTCCTCTTCGTGTTCAAGGGAGATATCCCAACCGGCAATCAGATAACATATCAGTAGCGACTAGCGGCGGTGACTGACGGCGACGACTGGCAGGCGATTCTTGACCCCGACTCTTCTTCCTGTTTTGGTGGTCCTTCAAAATCGATTGCGGTTAGGCTCTTACCTATTTTCTCGAGTCTGAATTGATCAAACGTATCTTTATCTCTTTCTCTACCAGCTTCGTTTCAATCGAGTCCTTCTCATCTCCTTTAGTTGGTTTGAAACTAATTTGCATCTATTCTACTTCTAGGGTTAATTTCGCTGGATCTGAGACTTGAACTTGAACAGGTGTTGAGACTTTATATCAATACCTTGTACAAATAACCATATTTTGCACACTAGATGTACACCATACTACCATGTATGGTTAAGGAAAATACCATAGTTTTTTCACTCAAATTCACTTTCTGTTGGTTGATTTCTTTCATATGTATTAATATTCTCTCCTTTTCAACTCTTCTCCGGATTTGTGATTTTGGATTGGCCCGTGCAATGTAATTGCACACAAAAGGCCATGGAGTGTGCCTGAGGTAACAGTATCCCTCTCCTTTCAAATCTCTATTTATACAAACTTTTGCTCATGCCTTATACTTCTTCCAGGAGAGTTATCTAGCAGCAATGAGAATAAGTACAAAGCCCTGAAACGAACAACAGAGAGGGAGATAACTAAGAGTGTTGATGTCATCTGTTGTACATATATTGATGTTGGAGATTCTAGGCTTTCAAACTTTAGATTCTGATAGGTTTGTAAGCTGTAATATGATTTTTGTATTAGTTGAATCCTGCATCTTGTGTAGCTGCTCATCTTTCAAACTTCATCTTCCTTGCTTATTATTCCCTTCAGTTTATTTCTTGTTCTGTTGTCTTATATCCTTTTTGGCAGTAGACTATTTGTGTGTATAAGCTGTGAATTGGCTAGCATCTCAGATTGACTTGGTTTGTCTAGTTGTTTTATGTTTGGAAATTTATGCTCACTGTTTGCAACTTTGTTCTCCTAACCAAAGTAATTCTGAAGCCATATTCTTGATGACTGATGCATATTAAATTGATCATGTAACATCATCTTTGAAATTCCAAAACGCTGACTATCTTTTTCTAAATCACCTACTTTGTGTATCTTTATCTATGAATTTTAGTGGCATCAAGTACCATAATCTATTGCTTATTTTATGAATAAACTCTCTTTAAACACCTGACTTATAGAGACGAGCAGGTACTGGTGTTTTTCATGTTCTTTTTTTGTTAGTCTGTATCCTTTTCTTATTTTCTCGAAAAAGAAAGAGTTCTTTTTTTAGCATTGTTTGCATATTTTTCAGAGTTACTTTGTTACATGAGATTGATTGATATATGATTTAGTCTGTAATACGTAATAATGAAAGCTTGTATCGTGTCTAACACCAACATGCCACGAGCAGATAAGAAATATATATATTTTTTTTGTGAATGCCATTCTTATGACATTACTCTCTGTCTTCCTTTTCTTAGTGATGTTGTGTAAATCTCTATTCGCCAGTTCACATCAAAGAGTTATGTTCAAAAAATCTGTTTTCTCGTGAATCTATCTTTTGATTTCAAGTGAGGCTTCTCATAATTATTCCTTTCTTTCTCTCATGGATGGTTGCAACACGAGACATCTATTTATCACTGTGGTTTCGAAATCTTTCTCGAGTCTCCTCTCTGGTGGTACATTCTTGTGTGGTTTACTTAATGCATCTGTTGTATTGGGGTGATCAGGATTCTTATGCTATAAGTAGCTGTCAACGTGGTCTCTTTGCACAACAAAGCAGTGCTTTTTCGTGGGAAAAGGTTCCAGTAAGATATCCCTTGTATCATGCATGCAAAAATGTTTCTGACCAATAAAAAATTTTATCTTCACTTATTATGAGTTATTTGCGACACTCAGGTAAGTATTTCTAGAGGGAAGGGGAAGCCAGATGTAGTTATTGGCAAGGATGAAGGACTACAAAAGGTGTGAATGAATTTTGTATTGTTTAATACTGCAGTACTACACTTATTTCTGCATTCATGCTTTGGCAAATTTTATTGCCATATGGAGTTTACCAAAATCCACTAGCAGCTTATTGCTGCCACAACTATGATGAAGTCCTACTTAAACGGAAACGGACAAGACCTTAAACCCAAATTTCGAATTCAGCATGAGTTTGGTGTGAGAAAAAATTCGTTTTACAAAATAAAAATTCAGAAGCTATTGAAACGTCAAGTGTCCATTAATAACATGTTGAGGTAAGCCAAAACTCTTGTACATGTATTTGTTTACGAGGGGATGCAATTAACGTGTGACTAATAAAATCTACTATCCATGATATATATTTAATAAATTTTAATAGTTAGTATCACTCAACGCCATCAAAGTAAGTATATTTGTACAAATTATAAAAAATAGGACTCAAAATCTGAATGCTGTAATTTGATTTGTCTTTTTGGTGTGTTGTGTTTTACTTGTTTATATTTTTATGCGTAGCCCATTGTTTAGAGTTATAATATGGCTTGTCCTTTTGTGTTGTTCATAAATGCAGCCCATCGTTTAAGGTTTAGCCCTTGGATCATCTAGCACCGAGAGGGCTTGTTTAAAGTGTTAATGTGATTACTGTATGCCTGAATGAAAGGTGGTTTGCTCTCTTGAATGAAATTCATTTCATATTTTGTTTATACATTTCAACAGGAAGGTTGATAACTTAATAGGGTAAATATGGTAAATTATTATCCATGGTAAGTGAAAAGCCTTGTTACATCAAATAGGATGATAATCGATTTTCATGTATTGTTAGAGTGTCAAATGTTAGTAAAACATATTTGTTTTATGATATATATGTTGAATGTTTAATTCTTAGTATAATAAAGCATGACACTTCAATCTTCATGAAACCAATTAATCCGTCTGCTATTTGCTTATCGAAGTTGTTATGTTTCCTCCTTGGAATTGTTGAGAAGCCATATCACATATCTGTTAAATATGATATTTAACTATTAGTTAGTGATGCTGTCATGGTAACCCTGACCAAATTCCACCATGTTTCACAACTTCCATACCTGAGACTTGTTTCTCCATTGCCTCTGTAGTTGAATCAGTTGTGTAAGTTATTGTCTAATAGTTCAGACCTACCTCTGTAACTATTTTCGTATATTCTTTTGCTCATCTTGTATTTATCTTTTGTTGCAGGGATGTTACCAACAACAATATATGCGGAACAATTCCTACTACTGGTCCTTTTGAGCACATTCCAATAGAGAAGTAAGCATTTCGTTTGATCCTTGTTTATTTTCTTCGTTACTTATGATTACACTGTTGTACCACACATCACTTATATCATGAAAATTGCTTTATATGGTTTGATTAGATAATAACAAGCTTCCTTTGTCAGAGTTAGCCCAAAAAATTGTTGTCATACTTGCAAACTTGACCGCAAACAAATCTACTGTCGTAAGTTTTATACTGAGATTGGAACACATTGAGAGAATGAGAATACCTGCTATTGATTATTTGGTGGGAGATGAAGATAGATAGGAAAACAGAACAGAACATGGGAAGATCCAACAGCAAATGACACCAATTTTCATGTCTCCAAACTTAGAATTTGTAGTTTTTAGAGGATATAGATTGATAATAATTTGCAGGTTTTTAGAATATAGTTTGGAATATTTTATTGGTTTCCCTACCAACTTTTGTGTATATATATATATATATGCAATTGTAGCATGTACGCTCAGTTCTTGAAAACCTAGTACACCACGGTTCTTTTAAGAACGGCTGTTTTTTTTTTAAAAAAAAAGGAGTTAGGACCATGGTTATTTTAGATAACCGTGGTCCGAGATTTTTTTATTTTTTTTAAAAACAGTTTTGGGACCACGGTTTTACCCTAAAAACCGGGGTGCAAAAATAAGTTACCACGGTGACGTTTACCGGGGTCCGAGTAGCTTTACCTCGCTCCCATTAACCACGCTATTAAAACCGGGGTCTCATGTACAATAAAACCGGGATCTACCCCCTGTTTTGTACTAGTGATAAGTAGTCGTGAACTGCAGATTCGTACCTAGGGCGGCATGCACTTGCTGCCAAAACCTCGAGGTGAACCGTCCGTCTCTATCAAAGACTACAATCCTAGGTACTCCGTGAAGTCTGACTATCTGTCATGTGAACTCCTCTACCAATCGACTTACCGGCCACGTTTCCTTGTTCGGGATGAAACGTGCAGTCTTCGTTAGTCGATCTACTATAACTCAGATAGAATCAAAACCTTGACTCGGTCTCAAACCGGTGACAAATCCATAGAGATGTCTTCCCACTTCCACTGAGGAATGGAAAGTGGGTGTAACTCGCCTCCTGGTTGATAATACTCGATCTTGACCTGTTGGCAGGTCGCACACTGAACTACATATCTCGTCACGTCTGGCTTCAGACCTCCCTACCAAAATGAGCGTCTGATATCCTGATATATCTTATTCGCACCGGGGTGCACTGAGTAAGATGAAAAATGAGGCTCTTGAAGGATCCGTTGTCTCAACTCTCGATCTGAAGGAGCACATACACACCCCTGGCGTCTCAAGATCCCATCGACACCGACTGCAAACTATGGCGCCTCTCCTCGAGACATCCGGTCTCGGATCTATGTCAAAGCTAGGCAACTCTCTTTCTTCTGTCGGATCTCTACCAACAGATCAGGTACTATCTCCAGGGTGGAAAACTAACTGTTTGAATCCGGAAAGTGGATATCAATCTCTATTCATGCGAAATCTCACTGTAACTGTGGTTGACCTATACAACCTAGCGATCGCCATCTCCTAGGGAGTCTTCCTACTAAGGGCATCACCTACCACATTTACCTTCTTCGGGTGGTATAACATCTCTAGGTCGAAATCCTTGATCAACTCCAACCATCCGCACTGACGGTTATTCAATTCCCGCTGAGTGAATATATACTTCAGACTCTTATGGTATGTGAATATCTGAGACATAGCTCCGTACAGATAATGCCTCCAAATCGTCAAGGTGTGAACAACAACAGCCAACTCTAGATCATGGGTAGGGTAATTCTTCTCGTACGCCTTTAGTTGTCTAGACGCGTAAGCAATCACCTTATCCCTCTACATAAGAACACATCCCAAGCCTAGCTTGGATACATCGCTGTAAACCATAAAATCCTCCCTCTGGTTGAGCTAAGATAGGAGCAGAGGTCAATCTCTTCTTCAGCTCCTCGGAGCTCTGCAGGCACGGCTCGGACCACACGAACCTTGTAGACTTCCTCAGCAAGGAAGTGAGCGGTCGGGTGATAACTGAAAAGCCCTCAATGAAACGCCGGTAGTAACCCGCTAATCCTAAGTATCTGTGTACCTCCTTGACGTTCTTAGGAGGCGGCCAAGATGCTACTGACTCGATCTTCGTTGGATCTACCTTGATCTCCTCAGTAGAAATGATGTGACCAAGGAATGTTACCTCGGACATCCAAAACTCACACTTAGAGAGCTTGGCGTAAAGCTCTCTATCCTGCAGAAACTAGAGAACGATCCTTAAGTGTCCAACATGCTCCTCTCTACTGCGAGTTATGAAGACAACTACGACCTGGTATAGGAAGTCGATGAAGATGCTGTTCATCAACTCCATGAAAACTGTGTGCGCGTTCGAAATCCCAAATGGCATCAGTACAAACTCGTAGTGTCCATATCTGGTCCGAAATACCGTCTTGGCTACGTCCTTCTCCCTAACCCTCAACTGGTGATATCCAAATCTCAGATCGATCCTTGAAAAGGATGAAGCTCCGTGCAACTGATCCAAAAGATCTTCGATACGGGCAATGGGTACTTATTTTTTATCATCACCTTGTTAAGTTCTCGGTAGGGTGGATGAAGCCCTTCTCTACTAACTCCTCCAGATACTTCTTAAGCTCAAGCATCTCGATAGGCATCATATGGTAAGGAGCCTTAGAGATCAGTCTTGTACCGGGCTCTAGATTATTGCCAAAGTCTACCCTCTTCTATGGAGGTAAACTTGATGGCTATCCGAAAACCTCGGAAAAATCGCAAGCTACTGGAATCTTCTCCAAAGCTGGACTCGTACTATCCTTCATGGCATAGCACCAAAAAGCTTTGCAATCCTGACCGATAAGTCTCACAGCTCGAACTGCCTGTTGACTGTACTGGTCTTCCAGAGATCCCATCCTCTGAAGATCTATACATGGTCTGCATTTGTAGTTACCATTATTGTCCTCTTGCCGATGTCCAGAATTGCTCGATGTCGATCCATCTAATCCATGCCAAGGATACCTTCTTCATGCACTAAGTACATGACGAAGACGTCAGTTGGCTAATCGCGACCTCCCAATCTAATAGGTTAATCGTGAACCTCTTGGGTACCTCTAATCTTACCCCATCGGGTAATATTATAAAGAAGGGTCTACCTTCTACGGTAACTAAGGTCAATCTATCTACGCAAGCATCAAATATAAAAGATTGCGTAGTACCGGTATCGAAAAGAACTCAGACAGGAAAACCATTAATATGAATGGTACATGTGGTCGTTGGCGTTGTCGGCTCTACAACACTCCTCCGCTCGTAAACTCTAGCTGATGTATCTCTAGTGTCTGTTGAACCAACAACTCATCCTCTACCTCTCCCCTGTCCCAGAGTGGAATCCTAAGGAGTGGTAGAACCAGGAACTCTCTGTTGTTGATATTGTGGTCTTTGTCCTCCTCCGGCAACACTAGTAGGTGAAGAACCCTGCTGCGATGGCGCCTTGTCCTGACAGAAAAACGCAACTCTATGTCTGGGATTGCCACAAGAGTGGCAACTCACAATAGCCTTCTTACAATCAGCTCTCATATGTCCGACACCTCCGCAGTTAAAGCACTGTCGTCCTTGACCGGAACTTTGTACAGAATGCTGGAAACCAAAATGCCACGGCGTCTGACAATGCCCAAAACTCGATGCTCCAGCTCTAGCACCGACTGGTTCAATCCTTAGCCTCTTCTCAAGACCTTTTATTTGAGAAGCTCTCCTCTGACCCGATCGGTCCCGTTCATAAGAAAAAGCTCTATCCTGATAGTCCGTTAAAAAATCGCAACGGAAACCAGCAAGATAAGAGCGTATCAACTCCCTTAATCTCCGAGAAAACAGATACACATGATGGTCCTAAGGTGGTGCAGACGGACCCAACAAAGACAACTCCTCTTGAAACTTGCTAATGATCTCAACAATAGGCAAATCATGAAGACAATCCCTCCTCATAGCTGCAAGGCAATAGCTATCCCTGATCACCGTCTTCATCTACTCATAATTGGTGACCTTACTACGAGCGGCCTCCACCAAGACTGAGCTTGATCCTTTAGCACCGTCTGTGCTATCTTGACTCGACGTCCCTCTAGGCAACCGATAGACTCCATAGTTGAATCCAGTTGTCCTAGTCACTGCTCCACTTCTAATCTACTCTTCCCCATGAAAGTGGGAACCTTCAACTGGTCGAAATCCTTCACCCAACTGTCGGGCTTCGGCTCTCTCGCCTCAACCGGAACTCTAGCAGCCACAATAACTCTAGAAGGTGCAACAACAACCTACGTAACTCTCTGCGAAACCTTAGCTGATCTCGCGGGAACTGGAAGTACTGGTGCATGTCCTTTACTCATGATAGCCTCCTCAACTCTCTACACTTAGTTGCGGTATGCAGAGACTCCGATGGATACTTGTCCAAACTCAGTCGATGGCGCTCCCTATGCTCTAGACCTAGCGGCGGTCTCAATCCCGGCCTCAGGAACAATGCTCTCAGCAACTTCTTCAGGGAACGCCTCAGTGATAGGTGGATCAGCAATTGGGGCTTGGCCCCAACCTCTAGTTAGTAAAGGTCTTCCTGCACATCCTCATCCACGGACGGCAGGTGGAAGAGGTGGTCGACCCCTTCCTCGCCCCAGAGAAGATGTAGCTCTAGTATGCGTCATCTGCGACAGGGATATGGACATATAAGACTATATATAAGGCCAACACAAGAGAAAACTACACTACTGAGATCCGTGGAGGTAGTAGTGGTCGCCCGTACATCTATCCCAGACCGACAAGTTTAAAAACAAAACCCCTTTTTGAAAACGTAGACTCCTTGTGGGTTCTGTTTATTTATATATCCGACCTTTAGAAGATTTCAACTGCCATTGTTGCCAACCTAGAGCTCTGATACCATATTGTAACACCCCAAGTTCTGGGAACTCGAAGCGTTACGCGCTAGGACCTTACAATGGGTCCCGACACTTAGAGTAGCAATGACACAACGGATCTTACAACAAGACACAGACAAATGAAAACCAAAACTTAATATAAAACCAAAGGTTTAAACAAAGGAAAGCTTAAAAGACTCGCAACCAAGTTCAAAACAAAAGGGAAAGCAACAACATAAACGTAAACCCGATCTCGTCCTATAATGTACGGGAACCCCGGCTGACAACAGCATCCCAATCACTCTACAGCGTCCTGAACCTGTGAAACATCTTCAACATCGGTATAAGCCGTTAGCTAACATTCTAGGTATAAGAAAGAACATAAAGGCACAAACATACATAAGGTAAAGCAAACACATAGCATGCTCACACTCAGCCGGTTACTATCTTTCATTAGGTTATCCAATTACTAATTCAACTTAAGTTTGTTACACGAGAATCGCTACGACCTCGCCTCCGTCCCCTTTCATCAACATGAATAGAACGTATACATCCTTCAATCACCTGTTGGACTGGTGGCGACAGCATCTCCCAGTTTCCCCATTTTGAACTGGAAAAACGGTAACCGCACGGTTATAAACACTTGGGCCGATGAAGGTATACCAAGGTCAATCCTATTTCCGGTTATCACTTATAGCAAAATAAGCAACACAAACAAGTCAATACAATAAAACTAATACGCGGAATGATGCTGAGTAAATCTAAGGGACTTACCTCACTCATATAAGTCAACAAACGACTCAGAAACCTCAGGAAAGAAGAACAAAAAGCCTGTTCACACAAGGCATCATGAATCAGGAACCGAAGTAATTGCTAGAAGTCTATAACTTCTAGTCTCCATGATCTCTAAGAGATCTACACAAGCTAGGGTCACAAACCCTAGTCTTAGAGATCAACAAGGGTCAACAAAATCCAAAAGAGCCAAGGAAAGGAACGAGCAAAGCAAGGAAGGAAAGAAACTCACCAAAGACGGGAAGATTGTAGACAAACCGCGGGGGCAGTTGGGTAAAGGCGCAGGGGCGGCACATGACAGAGGTGCAGGGGCGGCTCTGTGCAGGCGCGGGGGCGGATCCTTGACAAAATCATATGTCGACTTATCGACGATAGCAAAACCACGACAAAGGCCAAAGTTTGCTCTTCCAACTCTCTCACACTTCACAACTCAACCAAGGGAGCCTGTGAACTATTACGCTAGAGATGTAGCACATAAAGCTTACATTTATTAAATCGATCTAAAATCCTAAACTACCTAGCAAACCCGCAGTGTACGGATCGTTATGTAGGAAGGAAAGTATTCCGAGGTCGAACACAAGGACTAAGGTGAAATCAAGTCATTCGATGATCAAAGATAGTGTAAATCTAAACTAAGATAAGATGGGGAATAAAGAAAGTGCAAAACACAATATTTTTGGATGGTTTTGGGTGATGAAACAAGGATCACAAATATATCAACACAAACAAGCAAACTAACACACAAACATAAAGAAAAGAGATAAGAGGTAAGAAAGCGGATTCTAGAGATTCAGAATTCCGATTATGACAATGGACTCATGCTTCTAAAGATCAAAGGAAAGTTGTGGTTGTTCGGAGTTGGGTGTTTCTCTAATGGAAGCAATTACCGGGTAAGTCTCATGCTCCACTAGTCTCGCACCTAAAGTTCTATTACCGGGTAAGTCTCAAGGAAACTTAGGACGAGAATTCTACACAAACCGGCCACTACCTAAGGGTCAAACCCCTCCTTATCGGGTAAGTCTCGGAAAAGGTAAGTCTTAGGCAACGATCCTAGCACACTCAATCTAATAGCGGCTTTTTGGCTCACTACTACCTAGAGTTCATCATCTTATGTATCTAAGAGAGGAAATTACCGGATAAGTCTCATCTCTCAAAAAGGTTGCTAACATTAGGTCATCCTAAGCTAGATTAGGCTCAACGAACACTAGGATTTCAACACATCCACATCCTAACATCCAGATTCATCAATACAAGCACAAGAGAGAAAACCACGGCCAAAACCACGGTCTAGATTTTGGATGAACAAGCCGTGGTTTTGGGTCTGAGTTAGGGTTTCTAACACGAATCCATCCTAAGCTAACATGGAAGTCCATACAATCATAGTCCAAAGCATAAACATCATTCCTTCACCCTATAATCACCACTATTCAGCCAACAACATACAAATCAAGATCAAACTTCATAAATAGAGCATGCTTGCAAGTCATAGCTAGAAAATGAAGAATGAACCAAAGAAAAGACATTATAAAGCTAGAATAGAAGTTAATAAATCTTACAAAGGTTCCAAGATGCAGCTCCAAGGTATCAACAAGGGAAACCTCACTCAAAACCACTCAAATCTCACATTAAAATTAAAATCTATACTAATCTCTCCCAAGAACAACCACCAGGGTGCTTGGAAGAGAAGCTCAAATGGAGGAGTGTTGGGGAAGATGCTAGAGGAGAAAGGTCCAAAAAGGAGAGAAGATCCTCAAATCAGCCTGCAGTTCCACTTAAATACTCCACAAAAAATCAAGGGTCGGACAAAGAGATCGTGGGACACGTGTCAAAGTGGTCCAAAAAAAACCACGGCCAAAACCACGGTCGAGATTTTGGCCTCTGGCCCGTGGAATTTTCTGTTCAGCTCTCTTTGGATCATTAAGCCATGAGTTGGTGCAAGGCATGCACCAACAAGGTCTTTTGTACTATCATTTGCTCCTAGCTTGCTCCTTAATGAGTCCGGAAGTGTGCCATTACGAGGAATGATCCTCGAATGTATCGATTAAGCTCCAAAAGCTCCCCAAAATACCTACAAAACCGACAAGAGTTTGTGTAGACGTCTATTTCGACAATATGCATGAATTAAGCGTAAACGTCATGAACTAATGCCAAACCATGCATGAATAACGGGAAAAACTATCTAATTGAATGCTTAAACTAACTTCATAAATCATGTCATCAAAATACCCCATACTTGTCACTTGCTCGTCCCCGAGCAAGGTTCAACTATAGGCTACGAGATGGCATAATTTATGAATGCAGAAAAAACATAAAATCTTTTTGGGATTGTGCTTCTAAAGATGGATCACTTTCATAGTCATGTTTCATGGCAATGAACAAGCAATCATGTATTAAATGAATGAAGGCACGGAAAGACAATCATACTTAAGTCAAAAGCACGCATGAAAGGTGAAAATGAAGAAGTCAAGATGATCATGAGATTATCCAATCTAGATCACTAAGTCATACACATAAGCAAATAGGTCTTAAGGACATAGGAAAAAAGAAGCCAAGAAACGTGATGATAAGGTGGGAATTTTCTAGGGTCATGTGGTGCAAATCCGGGAAAGGAACTAAACAACCACTACTTCACATTTATACTTCATCCACCAAAGTGTTTTTTTTTTCCTTCTTTTCTCTCGTTTCTTTTCTTTTTTCTTTTTCATTTTCTTTCACTTATTTTTGAGACAATGGCATTGGTGTACAAAAGCCGAAACCTTGGTGATTAGCGGACCTCGGGATTTTTCCGAGGTGCCTAACACCGGGCATACATACCAAGGCTCGTTAGGACATTCGGTTTATCCGACTTTGGCAAGGCACAAACACCCGATTATTGGATGGTGCCGAGTTACTCGTCATCAAAACCAAAGTTCCCAAACCTTTTTTTTTCTACACTTTTCACAGCACATTTTCAACAACTTCATTCACAAAATTCATACACCAACTTCACCACCCCATACTTGGTTTTCACACACTCAACACACTAGCATGCTCCTATTTCCGGATGGGTCAAAAGAGGTCAAATTTCATATCAAGTGAGGTGCTCAAACAACATGATCAAGATGAGAAGAAGAGAGATGAATTGCCTTAATCATTCCTAGATGATGTGCAAAAACTAGCATGTAATTTCGACCATCAATTCCCGATCCAATCAAGACAAGCATCATAATCACAAGTCATACATAGGATTCAAGAGAAGTATTTCAAGTCCACATATGCATAAATCCATTCAACACACAAGGCCATCCATAGCCAATTCACAAAACAATCTCATCATAAGGGTCATATCCAAACTAGGAAGCACAAAAGTTTTTGAAATTTTCTAATTTTTTGAATTTTTGAGATAAATATGTACAATGCAAAAACTAACGAAACATGTGACAATAATATGAAACTATCCTAGATGCAATCATGCAAATGATCATGAAAACCCTACCCCATACTTAAAAACACATTGTCCCCAATGTGCAAATCAAGTAAAGAAGAGTGAAAGACAGTCCTCACAATGTAAAAATGTAGCGTTTTCGGTATTTTGGTTCACTCATGTGGAGTGGTGGTCATGGATGATCAATCAAGCATGGTAGACAGCTCTTCTTAGTCATTCTGGCGTCGAGATCCGCGCTAAGGTGTATGCGAGATGAGAGCTCTTCCATCCAACAAAGACACCTCAAGCCGTCCAAGCCTCACGTCCGCTCCACCCATGATTGAAAACGGGATCATCATCATCATCCTCATGACTTGCAAGACTTCTTTGTTACCTAGACTCTACCACACAAACACCAAACACAAAAACACACAAAAACAAAAACAAAAGCAAAAATGAAAACGAAAGAGAAAAGGGAAAGAGTTGTTACCCTTGGGTTGCCTCCCAAGAAGCGCTTCTTTTAGGTCATTAGCTTGACCAAACCTCATAGATATGTCAATCCACCTCAAATACCATGGTTTGCTTGAGGAGTCCAAGCAACCATCGCTTTTCGCCATCCATGATGACAAGAACGGGCCACTTGATGCCCAAATAAGCTTTAAGTTCTCTCTTCACCGGGGAGTAGTAGACTCCTTCACCACCGCTCCCATGATGATAGTATGGAGTTGTAACCATAGGTGTCACCCCATACTTAGATAATTGGTATTCCGTGGTCACACCGGTGAAATGCTTGCCATCCTCATCCTCTATGATCCGAAGAAAGCCGATTCTTGGAAATAATTCTTCAATGAAGTGCTTCATAACCATCGTGGATCCATCATGCTTGCCTCCATCATTCAATATGGTAGACTCCTTACGAAAGGGACTCCAATCTTCGTATGTACTCCGGACAAGAAAGAAAGGATTGGAAGGAGTTGGAGTTAATTTAGGGCTCTCAACGACAGAGCTTTCCACGGGCAAAACCACGGGCGTGGTTGTGCCAGATAGGCCGTGGTTCTGTCTGTTCTCTCCATCCCTCGTGAGCTCTTCAAGTGTGGTACCGGGGTTGATGGAAAGGATGTCCAGGGGTGAGAGCACTTCATTGCACTCCTCCAAAGTTGAAGGAGGTGGAGGTAAGCCTTGAAGGATGGTAGGATCTCCTATCATAAGAGCATGCCTAATCTCCTCAATCTCCCTCCTCATTTGTTCTTCTCTCTCGAAATTCAATCTTCTTTTATCCTTCAAGGCCAAATCCCTTAGCCTTACTTGCTCCCAAGCTTCACCCAACTCTTCTTGAAGGTCCTTAAAGATCATGGTTGAATCGGGCACTTCTTGGATCTCCTCATGGTGAACCTCCTCTTGTTGAAACATTTCCACTTCAAGCTCCATATGGGAACTTGAAATGAAAGCAAGGTTACTTTCTAGATCATCTATCTTCCTTAACATTTCTTCTAGTATTGATTCCAATCGATCATTGTGAGGATGATGGTGAGGTTCCTCATAAGGCAATGTAGTCATGTGAGCTTGATCATGGGACTCATGATAAGAATTAAACTCCTCCCAATACTCAAACTCAACATGGAGAGGTCCAAGATCTTGGCTTTCCATCCATCCCTCATACTCCATGTCGTCAAGGTTGTCTTTGAAGTACAGTCCGTCCATGGCAAACATGAAAAGGCAAAGACAAAAACAACACAAGATCAAAAGTAACAAGAAAGATAAACACTATGAACAATAAAAAATCAAATGATTTAATCTAGACCTAGTCCCCGGCAACGGCGCCAAAAACTTGTACGCTAGAGATGTAGCACAAAAAGCTTTACATTTATAAACTCGATCTAAAATCCTAAACTACCTAGCGAAACCCGCAGTGTATGGAACGTTATGTAGGAAGGAAAGTATTCCGAGGTCGAACACAAGGATTGAGGTGAAATCAAGTCATTCAATGATCAAAGATAGTGTAAATCTAAACTAAGATGAGATGAGGAATAAAGAAAGTGCAAAACACAATATTTTTGGATGGTTTTGGGTGACCAAACAAGGAACACAAATATATCAACACAAACAAGCAAACTAACACACAAACACAAAGATAAGAGATAAGAGGTAAGACAGCGGATTCTAGAGATTCGGTATTCCGATTATCACAATGGACTCATGCTTCTAAAGATCAAAGGAAAGTTGTGGTTGTTCGGAGTTGGGTATTTCTCTAACGGAGCACTTACCGGGTAAGTGTCATGCTCCACTAGTCTCGCACCTAAAGTCCTATTACCGGGTAAGTCTCAAGGAACCTAAGGACGGAAATTCTACACAAACCGGCCACTACCTAAAGGTCAAACCCCTCCTTACCGGGTAAGTCTCGGAAAAGGTAAGTCTTAGGCAACGATCCTAGCACACTCAATCCAATAGCGGCTTTTTTGGCTCACTACTACCTAGAGTTCATCATCTTATGTATCTAAGAGAGGAAATTACCGGGTAAGTCTCATCCCTCAAAAAGGTTGCTAACATTAGGTCACCCTAAGCTAGATTAGGCTCAACAAACACTAGGATTTCAACACATCTACATCCTAACATCCAGATTCATCAATACAAGCACAACAGAGAAAACCATGGCCAAAACCACGGTCTAGATTTTGGATGAACAGGCCGTGGTTTTGGGTCTGAGTTAGGGTTTCGAACACGAATCCTTCCTAAGCTAACATGAAAGTCCATACAATCATAGTCCAAAGCATAAACATCATTCCTTCACCCTAGAATCACCACTATTCAGCCAATAACTTACAAATCTAGATCAAACTTCATAAATAGAGCATGCTTGCAAGCCATAGCTAGAAAATGAAGAATGAACCAAAGAAAAGACATTATAAAGCTAGAATAGAAGTTACCAAATCTTACAAAGGTTCCAAGATGCAGATCTAAGGTATCAACAAGGGAAACCTCACTCAAAACCACTCAAATCTCACTTTAAAACTAAAATCTATACTAATCTCTCCCAAGAACACCCACAAGGGTGCTTGGAAGAGAAGCTCCAATAGAGGAGTGTTGGAGAAGATGCTAGAGGAGAAGGGTCAAAAAAGGAGAGAAGATCCTCAAATCAGCCTGCAGGTCCACTTAAATATTCCACCAAAAAGCAAGGGTCCGACAAAGAGATCGTGGGACACGTGTCAAAGTGGTCTGATAGCATGTATTATTGTCTATATTTTGGGACTTGTTTAGAAGTTTTATCTTCAATAATCTGCATGTTTGGATGTATATTATGTTATTGTTATTGTTTCATCTACTTTTACGGAAATCGAGGTCTACACCAAGTTTCGTTGTAATCGTAGGTAAAATGGCACATTTTGAACTAAAATGGAGCTGAAGGAGCAAAGGAGTCATTGGAGCTACATTCAGGAGCTTAAAGAAGAACTCAGGAAGCATGGAATTAATGAAGAAGATTTACTTTGGACCAGATTTGAGAGATTTCACATTCAGCTGATATTCACCTCGGTCAGCTATAGTACCACCTTGACCGAGGCGATCTTGAGGAGCGTCTCGAACGAGGCGGACACTCTGGCACGCGGCGAGATATATTTTATTTGGCTGAGATCTTTTATTTTTTGAAGGAGAGATCTTATATTTCTAGGCTGGATTCTTGGAAGGAAGATCATATATTTGGGAGATTTATTTTAGGAGATATGGATATATCTTATTAGGATATTATCTTTTTAAGATATTATTATATTTGGAAGATAATTCTCCTATATAAAGGGCTAGATTTTCCACAAATTCAGCACCCTGCTATCCCCGCTACACCACATTCTACACAACAGTTAGGAAGGATTTTTGGAAGATTGAAGGAAGATTAAAGGAAGTTCATAGCTTTTTCATAGCTTTTGAAGGAGTTTGTAAGATTATCTTAGATTCCCTTTGGTTTGTCGTCTTTGAGTGATTTGTGATTAAAGAACGCTGATTTATTTGATATTTGATTTAGTTATTGAAGCCTTGTTAAGGTTTTTATGTTCAAATGTTCATTCTCTTCCCATATATTTGATTATTGCTTTCATGATGATGAGTGGCTAATTTCTTAGTGCGATTCTAGGGTGATTGGCTGAAAGTTGTGGGAAAGACGATGATAGAATGATCTTAATCCTAGTAGGACCCTGAAAGCTCGAGTCTTTATCCTTAACCATAGAACATCTCGTTCAGTCGATGAACATCTCGGCCGGCGTGGAATTTGTCTGACCGAGGTGACCTTTTCTAATCCAAAACTGAGAGTTAAGTATTAGATTTTGCCAAATCCTATTCTTATTACACCTTTCCTGGTCAATGCAAGCCTAGGATGAGACTTACTTGGTGATTCCTTTGTTTGTTTACCCATGATCATAAGTGTAGGTAATAAAGGTTTATCCTTTATTGGGGTTTGAGTGTGCCTTCATCCCATCTTTGTGAGTTAGCCTGAGACTTACCCGGTAAATCAGTCAAAGACAACAAACCAAAGGGAATCTAAGAGAATCTTACAAACTCCTTCAAAAGCTATGAAAAAGCTATGAACTTCCTTTAATTGTCCTTAGTACCTTGAGACTTACCCGGTAATAGGAGCTTTTGCTTTGGATTTAGTGAGTAGTGAGACTTACCCGGTGATCTTTTCCACTTTAGAAACACCTTCCCTTTGCAAAATCTCAGCATTGTCCGCTTTATCTTTAGATCTTGAGTTGGAACCACAACTAGATGCTTTAATCCCTAGAATTGCATATTTCCCTTAATTGACTTTATTATCATATTTGATTGCTTTAATCGCTTTTTTGGTTAGTAATTACATTGACTACATTTACTTGCTTAGGTTTCACCTAAGTCCCTGTGATCGACCCCTGGAATTCTTGCTTTTTATTACAATTGACCCGTACACTGCGGGTTCGCATCCTTGTTTTAAGCATATTTCTTGGGATATAAATTTAAAGCTTGCACACACCGTTTGGAGCGAACATGGTCCAGAAGAAACCACGGTCGAGATTTTGGCCTTTGGCCCGTGGAATTTTTTGTTCAGCTCTCTTTGGATCATTAAGCCATGAGTTGGTGCAAGGCATGCACCAACAAGCTCTTTTGTGCTCTACTTTGCTCCTAGCTTTCTCCTTAATGAGTCCGAAAGTGTGCCACCAACAAGGTCTATTTCGACAATATGCATGAATTAAGCGTAAACGTCATGAACTAATGTCAAACCATGCATGAGTAACGGGAAAAACTATCTAAATGAATGCCTAAACTAACGTCATAAATCATGTCATCATGAACATCAAAGGATCATCAATGGAACGCTCCACAAGAATCAAGGATCAAACTTGATTCTTGGAGAAGAAGAAAAGAGGAAACGAAGGGAGAACGAAACAGAAGGAAGTAAGGTGCAACAACACCTGAACGTGATGAAGAACAAGAGAGAAAGAACTTACACATTCAATAAGGGAAGAAGGAAACGCGGCTGCAACTCTCAAGGGTGAAGAAACGTTTGCAAGAAACGCAAAAAAGAGGGGAAAGAAGGGGATTTACAAAAGAGGGAGAAAAGATAAAAGGAAGGACGTCCTAGGGTTTAAAGATCCAGGAAAGTCGTCCAAAAATAAGAAAATCGGATCTTCTAAGATAAGAACAAGATAGAACTGAAAAAGGAAAGAAGATCTTCGCGATCAGAGGCCAATCCGCAGGGGTAGATTGCCCGTGCCGCAGGGGCGGCTAGTCATCGGAGCGGCCCCTTGTCACCGCGGGGGCGGTGACAGACAGCTTGCCGCTAGGGTGGCCTTCTTCACCGCGGGGCCGGTGAATGTAAAAACTGGGATCTTACATTTGCACTCTTCAATTTAAAGATCTTAGTTTAGAGAGATTTGGGATGAGGATGAACATCTTAACCTTGTCTTGACCACCTACGACTTCTCTTCTCTCGATCGCTCTCTCTCTTTTTTACTGTTCGCCACTTAGCGTGCGTGCAAATAAGCTTTAAATTTATAAAACTAGAAATCAAGCAAGCGAACCCGCAGTGTACGGATCGATATAATTAAGCAAGAATTCCAGAGTATCGAACACAGGGATTTGGGGGGTTAAATTCAATTATAGATTATCAAGCAAGTAAATGTAAGAGCTTTTCGAATTATTGGGAAAACAACAATCCTAAAGATCCAGGAATCCAGCTGTGGCAATCGATTCAAGATATACTAATGATATAAGGACAGAGTTGAGATATGCAAAAGTATGCTAATGTAAGGTAATCATACGGTGAAGTTCCAAAAACCTTATATGACTCACCTACAAGACACTCTCTATAAAGGTTGTTGAGGCTTCAATATAGAAAGGTTCTAAAGGTAAGAATTAATGTCAAATACCCAAATTTGTAATCCAAGGATCAAGACTAACTAAACCGATTAAGGTTGTGACACTCACAATCGAGGTAGAGGTTGTTGAGGCTTCACTACCACCTAGAAAAGGCAAGCCTAAACTAAGTTAAAGCAAATCTTTAACTTTGGATTAAAGTAAAAGCAAGTTCGTAACTTAACACAAAATTACGGCTAGTTCTTCAGTTCCACGGTCGTGGAAGCTCAAGAACAGACCGTGGATTAGGGTTCATCGGCGATTCTCTCTAACTCTCAGGATCCAATCCATTTACGAACAATTTATCATCATCTAAGACACAACTATCAACCCTTCACCTTAGAATTGTTAAGGGTTTTTAGCCAACAATAGTCATATTGATATCAAATTCAAGAATTAAAAGATTGAAAGATGAAAACTTCCGAAAACCTTCAATAAACGTCAAACCAATCTCAAAGTCACAATCAAGAACAAATATCGTCACTAGATTCGGAATAGAACAAACAAACACAATCTTAGATAAGAAGGAAGAACGGGATGTCAATCCGTCTTCTAAATCAAACCTAAGCAAGAAGCGAAATCTCCTTGCGAACAATCTTCCAATTCTTCGATCTTCCGTCAATCCGGAAATCGCCAATAGCAATGCGCCAAAAATCTCTCAAACAAATCTCCGCCAAAATGCGAAATTAGGGCAATTCCAAGCGCAAGTGTATGTGTAAAACGAGGTCTAAGCGGAGGTGACGGAATCTCCCTTCGTCCGTCCTTTTATAGTGTAAGATAAAATATCGGCCCGGCCCAATTGCGTAGGAGATCGTGGCTTAAAGTGTGGCGAAAAAGATCGCCAAGATCACGGTCGTGGAAGGGTTCCACGGCCGTAATTTAGAGCGTGGAAATCAACACGGTTTGAACCATCTTCTCCACGGCCGTAGAAGTTACTGGAATGAACCACGCTTCCCTAGCCATGGTTCCACGGCCGTGGAACTGAACGTGCAAAGTGGTACGGCCGTATTTTCGAGCGTGGTTTAGGGCAAGAACGTGATTATTCCCTAGTCTCGTGCATTCCTCAAGTTGGCATTCCCTTAGCTTCTAGAAATGCCCTCAATCCATGGACATTGCTCAACAAACTCGTCCTTGCTCAATTCCGTTCGGAAATAGCTCTCAATCACCTATAATCAACATAAAGCTTGTGTAGATCTGTATATCGACATTATAGACAAACTAGCTCACAAATGCATCGATGCTCAATCAATGACTATCAATATGAATCAAATACGCTTAGAAAACGTGCCTAAAATATCACAATATTTCATGCTAACAAATAACCCCATACTTGCCACTTGCTTGTCCCTAAGCAAGGTCTTTCAAAAGCTTTAAAACAAGAGTTAGGATGAAATATGTGTACCTTCTCAAAGCAATACTTCTTTTGGATGAATGTGCCTTCTAATCAATAGATCACTCTCAAATCTTGCTTCAATCGTTTATAAGACTTTCATACACTTAATCAAAGAGTAAAGAGTAAAGAAAACTCATGAATTAATCAAACTTCCATACAAACATCATAACCTTTAAATATTATCAAAATCAATCACAAGAAACTTCAATTTAGATCACCAAGTCATATAACATTATTTTGATCTTAAGGACTTTCAAAGAAAAAGGTCTAGAATGTGGAAAGGGAAGGAAACTTTAAGGAATGTGGTGCATGAATCCGGGAAAGTGGACAACTACTCTTTTCTTCTTCTCTTGCGGTTTCCGCAACACCTTCAACTTAGAGCTTCGCTCTCTTCTTTTCATTTTTCGACTTTACTTTTGGAGTTATGGATAGAGGTGCACAAAAACCGAAGCCTAGGAGATTGGCGTTTCTCAATTTTTATGAGATGCCTCAAACCCTTAGCGCACATACCATAATCCGCTAGGAATATCGCTCAATCCGACTTTGGCAAGACACAAACACCCGGCTATGTGAATGGTGCCGAGTTACTCATCATCATGATTGACTTCCCCAAACCTACAATTTCTTTCTATTCCTTTGAATGCAAATATTGCTTTCATGGCCCTCCCACATCATACATGCCTTTTTCAATCAACTCCTCCAAATTCCCGGATAGGTAAGGGAGGTCATAATTTCAATGAGGGGCTAAATGAACAAAGAAAGAAGAAAGAAAAATCGAATTACCTTAATCATCTCAACAAGAAGCATAAGAACTTATAGTGTGATTTCAACTTCAATTCCTCAACATGATTTAGGTAACATTCATCACATTATGAAACTTGCAAAAGAGGTATAATCAACTCATTCAATTTCTTTTCAATCCACTATTCGTTTAAGCATGCAATTGTCATCAAACTCAATTCACAAGTAGCGATTATCATAGAAATCATCTCAATTCCTTAGAAGCACAAAATTTTCAAAATTTTTCAATTTTTATGGGTTTTTCAAACTCTTTTTTCATGCAATGCAGTAATGAAACGTGCAACAATATAATGAAATGCAAGATAGTCTCGAATAGAAGCAATCAAAGTGAGTAAGAGTTATTACAACTTTTAGTCACACCCCACCCCATACTTGGAACAAACATTGTCCCTAATGTTCAAAAGAAAGAAAAGAAAAAGAAACTCACAAAGTGGCGGTGGAGCGGCTAAAGCTATCGGTCATCATCATCACTGTGGCGCTGGTGGAGGCGGGAATGGAGAGAAGCTAGGATCGTAGTGCCGCCCAAACTGCTAGCGGTAGACGTCTCTCATCATGTGATCGAGGTCGTCCAAGCGTCCATCTCTAGCATCGGCTCGGATCTCCAATGCTCCCACTCTCTCAAAAAGACCGGTGGCCCAATCTGGCATCTGCTCGTACCATCCTGGGGCCTGGCTGTACCATCCTGGAGCGTCGGACGGTGCTGGTGCTGACGGCTGCTGTGAGGACCATGGAGGTGGAGATCCGTACCATGTAGGAGGTGTATCCATCCAAGTGGGTCGCTCACTCACGCTGGTGCGGCGAGAGGACGAACATGAAGCTCTGGCTGGACGTGGAGAACGTCTAGGCACATCAGGGGCCGCATCCGGCTGATCCGGAAACGTGCCAAACTCCTGCTCTGCTCCTCCTCCTCCCTCATACTGATCCCTCATCTCCTCCTCCTCAATTACTGGCGGTGGTGGGACATACGGAGGAGCTGCAATCCTGTTCGCATGCATAGCTGCGAACGTAGCCTTCCAATTATGGCGTCCAGCCATAATGGAGTACTCCGGGAGCCACTCAATGCCCCTCCCCGTCCTGCTCTCCTAAGGCATGGCTGCATAAGGCGGTCCTCTATGGGTAGGGAAGATAAGGCCTCTAGTCATGAAGGCCTAGAGTCCTAGGGGTACAGCTGGTATGCGTGTGCATGCAGAAAAATCAACCCCCAACATCCTAGCAAGGTGGGTAACTATCCCACCATATCCAATGTTCCCCGCCCTCTTATTCTTAAGCTTGCTCATGGTAGCAGCTAAGAGGGTGGCGCAATCAGCAAGGCGCCCATACAGCATAGAATACAGCAGAAAGAGATCATCCATCTTGATCTTTTGAGGTGTCTCCGTCCTAGGGATGAGACACTCCGAAAGAACACGGTGAGCAATCTTCAAGGCTAAGTGATACATCAACTTAGCCTTGGTATCAGCAGGTTGCCAGCGGTCCTCGCTGGCGTAAATCATGGCTACCTCCTACCAAAAGTCTTTGGCGTAAACGCCACTAGGAAAACGACCATTGAAGGTCTCTTGGAACCCAAAGAAGGCTCCAAACTCACGGATGGTAAAATCATAGTTTCTTTCCATAAGGCGGAAAGAAACGGTCCTGTCCACATGGCTGTGCTGAAACGACGTCACAACCTCTCTCGTTATCTCCTCATAAGCGTCCTCTTGGATAGCCGAGAAGACGATAAGACCGGCTCTATCCAAGAGCCAAGTAAGGTCATCTACTATGTTTAGAGGAACTAGATCCTCCAACCATAGATACCTAGGTCCGATAACTGCCCTCTTATGGATCCTCTCGAGTGCATCGAGATGATCCTCATGAATGGTCGGTACTCTAGGGCTAGGAGGTGCGGGTGATGAAGGTGAGGATGGAGGTGAAGGGGAGGAAGGTGGTGGTGCTCTAGAGGATGAAGAGGAAGAGGGGTTACCCTTCCTCTTTTTGTTCTTTTCCTTATCATTCTTCTTCTCCTTAATTCTCCCTGAAACTCTCCTAACAAAATCCATCACTGTTCAAAATCACGGTCTGTTCTTAGTATTTCCACGGCCGTGGAACTGACAGAGACCGTGATTTGTCTCAGTTTTTCTCAAAACTCAACAAACAGCACTCAAATTCAGCAATCAGGCAGCCCTAGTCTAATTCCTTCCAATTTCAAGCAGTTCTCCTATAATTTCTAGCAAAAACGAACCCAAATTGACAAAGATCAAGAAGAGGGGAAAGAACCTAGGTTTCCGATTTTAAAATCCGAATTGTGTGTTCTTTGGTGATTTGCCGCTTGATTCGTTGCTTGGATCTCGTTGGTGGTCGAATTTGCTTCAATTTGGAACGAAGAATCGTCGAAAACGATTAACGAATGGAGATTTGAGGTGAAGGGCGTGGAATCGGCGATATTGGGTCGTGGAAATGGTTTTGTGAAGTGTTTTTGTGAAGAACGTGGTTTATATAGTGGCCGGCAAAATTTATGAAAACCACGGTCTATCGGGGGGTTCCACGGCCGTGGAAATGTACGGAACCGTGGTTTTGGTGATTTTTCAAAGGCTTTTGGAAATTACGGTCACTGTAGCTGTCACGACCGTGGTTTAGGCCGTGGAACTCTCTGTAAAGCTCCAAAGTCGAAGTTTCGTCACTTTTCTTCAAAGTAACTCTTCCCCTTTCCTTCTCCATCGTTCCTACATCCAAAAACACGAACATACCGGAAGGAATCGAAGGCAAAATAAAGCAAAAACGTCTAAACTAAGCTAAACTATGAATCGAAAACAAAAACGTAAATGCAATACCTTGGGTTGCCTCCCAAGAAGCGCTTGGTTTAAGGTCCGTAGCTAGACCAAGCTCGCACTTATTCGAGTGCGGTAGGCGCGAACTCTTCAGCTTGGAGTTCCGGCGTATACTTCTTGAGTCGTTGACCGTTCACCTTAAAGCTTCCGCCCGCTTCACCCCATACTTCAACTGCGCCATGGGGGAAAATACGCTTAATTAGAAAAGGTCCGGTCCAACGAGATTTAAGCTTACCTGGAAAGAGACGAAGCCTTGAATTGAAGAGGAGAACTTGATCTCCTTCTTTGAAGTCCTTTGGAATGATATGCTTATCATGCCAACGCTTTGCTCTCTCTTTATAAATCTTGGCGTTTTCATAGGCGTTCAAGCGGAGTTCTTCCAGCTCATTAAGGTCTAAGAGACGCTTCTCTCCCGCTTCCTTCATGCTGAAATTTAACCATTTGATAACCCAAAACGCCTTATGCTCCAACTCTACACCTAAGTGACAAGACTTCCCATACACAAGGTTGTATGGTGTGGTTCCTATGGGAGTCTTGTACGCAGTCCGGTATGCCCACAATGCGTCATCAAGCTTCAAAGACCGATCCTTCCTAGTCCTTGAAACCGTCTTCTCTAGGATTCCTTTGATCTCCCGATTTGAGATCTCAACTTGTCCACTTGTTTGTGGATGATAAGGGGTGACGATCTTGTGAGTAACCCCATACTTAGCTAGAAGAGCTTCAAAGCGCCGGACAATGAAGTGAGAACCTCCATCACTAATGATAGTCCTTGGTGTCCGAATCGTGGAAAAATGGTCTTGTTGAAGAACTTAACCACCACCATGGCATCATTGGTGGGAGAGGCAATTGCTTCCACCCATCTAGAAACATAATCCACCGCCAAGAGTATGTATTGGTTTCCACAAGATGATGGGAATGGTCCCATAAAATCTACTCCCCAAACATCGAAAATCTCCACTTCTTGGATATTGTTGAGAGGCATCTCATTCCTCCTAGAGATATTACTTGTTCTTTGACAAGCATCGCAGCAAGAAACAAAGGATTGCACATCTCTAAATAAAGTAGGCCAAAAGAATCCAGATTGCAATACCTTTGCGCTAGTCTTGTTCGAACTAGCATGTCCTTCACAAGGTAATGAATGACAATGGCGGATGACGCTTTGCATCTTATCTTCCGGCACACGTCGCCGAATAATGCCATCCGGACCTCTCTTGAAAAGGAGAGGTTCATTCCAAAAGTATTCCCGAACATCCTTAAAGAGGAGAGGCTCGTTCCAATAGTATTCCCGGACGTCCTTGAAGAACTTCTTCCTTTGTGCGTAGGATAGTCCGGGTGGTATCTCCTGGCAAACCAAATAGTTAACAAAATCAGCAAACCATAGTTCATTACCTCTGGAGATCACTTCGATGCACTCCTCAATGATATGTAGGTGTTCGTCCGGGAAGGAGTCATCTATAGGTAATTGGTCGTCCTCTAGATGTGTTAGGCGACTCAAATGATCCGTAACAGAATTTTCCGAATCCTTCTTGTCGCGGATCTCTAGATCGAATTCTTGTAGGAGAAGAATCCATCTAATTAGCCTTGGCTTCGCATCCTTCTTTGCAAGGAGGTACCGGATCGCAGCATGATCCGTGTAGACAATCACCTTTGCACCTACAAGATAAGAGCGAAACTTGTCAATAACATAGACAATGGCTAAAAATTCCTTTTCCGTAGTAGCGTAGTTGAGCTACGCTTCATCTAGCGTCTTGCTAGCATAGTATATGGCATGGGTTCGCCCTTCCTTCCGTTGTCCAAGAACAGCTCCTATGGCTACGTCACTAGCATCGCACATAACCTCAAAGGGAAGAGTCCAATCTGGAGGTTGGATAATAGGTGCTGAAATTAGAGCTTGCCGAATTGTGTTAAACGCATCCAAACATTCCTGCGAAAACTCAAAAACTGCATCCTTCATCAATAGATTAGTGAGCGGTTTTGATATTTTAGAGAAGTCTTTAATGAAGCGTCTATAAAATCCAGCAATTGTAACACCCCAAGTTCTCGGAACTCGGGGAGCTACTGGTTAGAACCTCACAATGGGTCCCGACCTTGGTTTAACAACAACATTACTTGGATCTTACAACAAGGCACAAATGTATTTAAAACAATTTCTAAAATATAATATTTTTAATTATATAAACGTACACATGTGACAGCCTTACAAACATATATAAAGATACATAACATGCATGACGTATGGAAGACTCCCCCGTCCCCATCTAATGAGTACGTGGACTCGGCTGACCATCCGTTCCGGATCTCTCTGCAACTGTCTATCTCTACAGATCTACAACACGGATAAACCGTTAGCTAACTATCCAAATATAAGCAAAATGATAACAGCACACACACACGCAGAAACAAAAATAAACAAACATCATGCTGGCACTCAACCGTTTATTATCTATTCTTTAAATAATTCACATTATTCAATTTAAGTTGTGGCACGAGAATTATTATTAGTTCTCGCCTCCGTTCCTTATCCAACTGGTGTAGGTCTAGCTGACTTCCACTGGTAACATCACTACAAACCACGTATGGACTAGTCCCGAAAGAAACCCCCAGCGCCCCGCGAGCTACTGAGCAGAATGCCACCGCCCGTTACTCTTAGGCCAAAATATAGGTCGGTAATTATATATCACAACCTATCTCTCTAACATTTCAATCACACACCACCATCATCATTTATACTCATATTTAGCAGTCAGCTAAGTAAGCCCAAAGGACTTACCTGATATAAAGCTCGACTCTCTGTAAACCAACTCGCTCTGTAAACTGTAGCAACTCAGTTGCCTGTCAAAGGAGATAAGTGCATTAGCACACTCCTACGTAGTCTAAGACTTCTAAAATAGAATAATATATTAAGACATAACTAGTTGCAGTATTAATTTAGGGTAAAATGACCATTTTACCCTTGGTCCCGAAATTCCCGCAAATTCTAAAAGTCATGTCTACTCTCCTATTTGAGATTCTAAAATCATATTCTAACTCCCAAAGCTTCGTTTGGTTCCAAGCTAACATTTTTCCTATGTTTCTATTTTCCGGGAAATCGTAAAGGTCTAACTTCGATTGTAAAAATAAAATTCGTAACCGCTTATAAAATTCCGACTTAAATCCCTAGATTATCTATGATATCCTATCTAACTTTAGGAGAAAGAATTTCTCCAAACTGTTCATTCAACAGTTTTATAAAAATTCCTAAAGTTGACTACTCCCTTTACAAATTCTATACTTAGCCAAAATCTGAGTACTCTTGGAAAAATCATAAATCCCAAACCACTCGTTGGATGCCTCTCAAATTTTAATATGTTCTACAACAATATGTCAACTATATCATATCCAAAATTCAATCCTAACAGAGATCAACAGCCTATTCAAAACTATCTCCTAAAACAGCATCCCATGTTGTTTTTCTCAACTCAGCACATTTATCAAAACTGCATGAGGAGTCAACTTTGCAGCATCATAACTCTCAAACCGTAAATCCAATTCTTCCCAAATTTCAGTATGATTTACTATGCAATACCGTCTACGACATATCCCAAAATCAGCCAAAAAGAATGAGTTTAGCATACCTAAATCTGGCCCAGAAGTTGGATCCTCGGCACAATTTCGAAAATTCAGAAAAACGCTGAAACTTCACAGATCCTGCTGCAACTGCCAAAGCCTAACCCTTTCTACTACTCCGCTACGCACAGGAAGGAAAAATGAAATGCTCACTCACGTTTTGCTGAGGGATGGAACATCGCCCGGTCATTGGTTCTTGGCTCGTGACAGAACCAACTAGGCAGTCCTCCCTGGTGTGCTGCGTCGCAGGTGGGTGTCTATACAGAGAGTGATACAAGGTGCGACCCTGGGTGTCGGCGAGACACGCGGCTTGTTGGAGGGGATCATACTAGTTGAATCTGTTCGACATAAGAGGGAGAAGAGTCTCATTCATCACGTCCCAACTGAGACCAACAGAAGAAAGCAACTAAAACATACCTGGATGTTGATGCACACGACAGGGAGGAGGCTGGTTGGCTTGTGACGACAGGGCAGGGATTCAATCCGAACTTGAGGATGGCTGTGTGTGAGCAAGAGTCCCCGTACTCGTTTATGTTGTAAGTGAAAGAAGGGTAAGGAGGCGCCATGTGCGCGACTGTTGTGGAGAGAAGATCGACTACGTTACTCACAGCAAACGGAGGACAAGAAGATAGGATTATGTGGTTTGCTGCAATGCAGAAGATATAGGGGCTGGTTAAGCGTGAATCTAGACATGTATGGAAGTAGGCGTCCATCTGCTGTAGAAGCGTAATCCCAGTCTCCGCAGTTGCCTAGGGTTGCCGGATGTCTTCGTTTGCAAGTGTTGCTAGGGCTGGCGATTGGGCTGGCGATTGGGCTGCGAGCAACTGTGTCAGGCAAAGGAGGCTGTTGCAATCTGGGCTGGTTGGAGGCGCGAGCAGGCCTGGGCTGAGGCAAGGTTGGAACATGAAGAGAGGGGCCCAACCAAGGAAAGAGGAATGGCTTCCTGGGCTGCAGTGGGAGCTGACGGGCTGCTGCTGGGCTGCTGCTCTCCCAAGGACCACGCTGGCTGGAGCAAAGGTATGTGGGCTGAGGTAAGGTAAAGGTTGGGCTTTAAACAAGGTAAAAATAAGAGTGGGTTGTGGTTGTCAAAACTCGTCAAAAACTCGTCATGGCCTTGTCAAGCCCATGCATGGCCTTGTCACAAATTTGTCAGGGCCTCGTCATAACTCATCATGGTCTCGTCACAGCTTTGTCATGATCTCGTCTAAAGTCGTCGTTAATGATTAATTATAAGAATTGGGGTTTGATATAATTCTATCATTTTATGTGAATTAAATTCTACATAAAATGATAAATAATTATAAGAATTAGGATTTGATATAATTTTACCATTTTATGTGAATTAGCTTCTACATAAAATGCTAAAATTTGTGAAGAAAGACTTGCTAGATAGAATGGAAAACCGTCAACGGCTCAAAGTCCTATTTGATTCGGAATTAAACGGAAATAAAAATTCCGGATAGTACATCAATACCCCCTTAAAATAAGTTTCGTCCCGAAACTTAAAAGAAGACAACATAAAGACGAAGTCTATACAAAAGAAATAAAGCGCCGGGAAAAAAGTCATAATCGGTCAAGTCCTTAGTTGTTTCGGAAATAGTCGGAAGAAAAATTTCCGGGTATTACATCAGTACCCCCTTAAAATAAGTTTCGTCCTGAAACTTAGGGTCAGACAATCCTGATTGGCCTTTAAGGCACCAAATGGGTGTGTCTGATCACTACACAAAAAGTCTCGTCGTTTCCTCATCTAACTATCCCACACATAAAGGTTACCAAAAGAGCACATCACTGACTAAACACTCAATCATGAAATAAACAAGCAGTCAAACAATATCACATATACAAGGTCAAACCCTAACTCGTCACTCCCGAGGTTACAACTATCGCTACATAGGTCTTTGAAAGGTTACATCTCTTACTATCCCCCATATCTTAGGTAGCTTTATCCACTTTTCATAAAACTATAGAATCTTAAATCTTTTCAGGTACTTAGATCATGAGCGTCTCCTACCACGTTCTAGAGTGGTTACCGGATATCTCACCGGTATCATCTTACTCAACTGTCTAATCCTCTAATTTGATGACCTAATTGGTGTCGGGTCGGTATCTCTCCAACTGAAATTCTCAAACTCAGTTCCCAAACTTAGCCTCCGTGGAAAACTGAAGCTACATTCTCCACTAGGGTGAGGAATACTAGTCCTTCACTCACTTTCAACTCTGCTTGTAAGATCTCACAAGGTTGTCTTACCTAACTCACCTCTAAATCCTTTGATGACCTTCCTGAGGTAATTTATTCCAATTCTTTCCTTTCTGATATTCTAAAGGGTTCCGGGTATCCGATCTAGGATATCCCCTTATACACCTCCCGGTACTTTACTGAGTGTTTAAGGATAGTGGTATCATAACTCACTTGGTCTTATTTCATAATATGGCTCCGTCATATGGTTCCTCCATTAAAGAACCATCATCTGCTCCTTTTTAGTCTTAACTTTGATATAACTTAACAACCAAAACCCTGTGGTCAATCTTTGGATTCTATCGACGTCATCAGATTCTTTTATAGATCTCTAGTTCAACTCAACCTTCTTACTCAATATCAAGATCTTAGGTGATATAGAATGTATTCGCGATGACAACACTAGCCACAAGTTAATCTTACCTCACCATCGTTTGATCAAAATTGCTCGATAATTGCTACCACAACATCAACATTCCACTCTTATATCCCTCACGTCTATCAGACGGATAATATTCTCTGACTTGCAACGCAACTCGGATCCGTTCTGATATAACATTACATGTAAACTCTACCTGAGATTATGCTTTCTCTATGTGCGATTACTGAGTTGCAAGCATACCCTTGTCGCTTCTTTCCTTAATAATCTTCTGACTCGGTAGGGTAGTTATTCACTTTGAGTTTCCAAGGGTGAACCCTGCACAATACTTCTGTTACGTCGTAAATTCTTCTCCTAATCCCTCAAGAAAACTCACTCTAGAGTACTCCATTAGTACAACAGTCAAAACCCACTTGCCTAGCAACATGTAACGAAGCCGCCATTCTTCACTCGGATCCATAATAGGGTACCACTCCCAATCTATAACCCCTATATGCCATACTTTCCCGTCTACCTTGATGGTGGTACAATTCTTCCATAAAATTTATAGTCACTCAGCATAGTCCATCTCATGTTAGTTCTCATCAAAACGTATTTCACCAACTACCATCATCTTAAATTCGACACGTCGTTTTTCTGTATCATTGAGTTTCTTACTTTGTGGGTAAGGACTCACCACGCTTCTGCTGCGCTACTTTGCTAATTCTATTTTCACCCATTAAATATATGGACATTTTCTGTAAGTCCAAAGTGATTGACCCCAAACTCTTTACCCAAATTGCACTATTAGTCCTTTCCAGATGGAGTAACAAGTATTTTTCTTACTCGCATTCCCGAAATAAATTAACTATCGAAAAACAACCTCTTCCGTTTACTTTCTTAAATCTTCTAAGACGGATCCACACTCCGTGACTCGACCCGAGTTTGATCTTAACTAGCCAACACGATTTTCTTTATATTTTTAGTTCATCCAAGAAGGTTGTCGTTGCCTCTTTGAGGAAATCCTCCAAAGTATCGGTATAGTTAATTCAATAATCCACAATCCCAGATATCTCCTCTTAACTGTACATAACTCATCAATACCAACAACACTTGCACGTCCTCCGCTGACGTTGCTTATTCTAGAGTTGATTTACCTCAACATATCGTACTCACTCTTCTCATACTTCTAATGGCGTAAAATTCCTGGTACGCATCCACTACTCGGTTAACTCTTTTCTCCTTTGTTAGTTCATTCTATCCTCCCCACTTCCGTTTCCTTAGACCAATTCTCTTCCACCAGTCCACTAGGTCATTCTCACATGTTCCTTCATTAGCGTTGTTTATAATATTGCTCTGTTGAACTCCATTGACTCTGCTACCGGCCTCTTACTCCTCTAGTTCTTCTTTTATAATCCATCTGTACTAACTGTGATATGCACCCTTTTCCTAGCCAGTAGGCAGTAAATTCTTCACACGCTTCCCTTGGTCTTCAATGACATACAGGGGGTCCTTTCTGACCGTCTAGTCTTTCTTCTTAAGTTCTTAATTAGGGATCCTTGCTCGAACTCACTCCATGTTATTATTAAGGTGCTAGCACGCGGATCGATTTAGCTTCACATTTGTCGTTGTTGATCTCTTGAAGGGTCCTCTAGACGTCTATAAAATTATTTCATCATTCTATAGTTATCATCCTTATCTGATAACCAGTACCACTGGTTGACCCGCACGTGTTATGTCTCAATTATTACTGACTGGTATGTAGTTGACCTTCCATAAGATCCCAGACTTATTGTTCTTCTATCTCTTTTGAAGTTTGATAGACTTGGTCAAAATCTATCTCCTCTAGTTTCTTTGTTAATACTCTTTTAGTTTCTTCCACAGTCTGCACTTCTCTTGTTCTCTTATGAGGTCACTATACTCTTCTGAGTCTAGTCCTAGCATTCATCTGTCGCCAATGAGTTCATCAAGTCTTCCACATTAGCTTGTAAGCGTGTCTTCGCGATTCTCCTTACTTTAGTCATCATCTGTTTGCGGTTCTCTGGTATGAACCGTTAGTGTTGGTAACTTAAATCTCTTTGTAAATGAGAAATTATTGCGGACCCTTGAGTCCACCAAATCACTTTTCCACATTCTTCCCCTTGTTTAGTTTTGTCTTGATCATGTCGCCTTTATAAAAATTCGTTGTCTCAATTTTAGACTTCTAGTTTCTTGGATACTTATGTCGGACTTTCATTCAAAACTCTCATATCCTTGAAGGACTCCACATGCTTCCATGGTTACAGGATTTATTTCTCGTCATCAAACTCACTCTTTATCTTTGTACCTTTTAACTTCTCGCAACTGGGTCGACACTCTATCTTCTTTGTACTCTCATGTCCATGCTTGCTTATGGCGGCGTCCGTCTTGATAGTCACGTCCTTTACACCGAAATTCTTGGTTGTACTCCGTTCTATATGATTCTTGTTTCTCCATTTTTATCTCCATTCTATGCTCTCGTCGTCTCTTGCATGGTTCTTCTAATTCATCTCTCGACTTCATACGACAAAGCCCCTTGCATGATTCTCAATTTTTTCTATCTAAGCTGACTCGGGAACCTCTTTCTCATCCGGTTGTACTGGCGGTAAAAATTTTCTAAACATCTTTACTGCTTTGCCCACCCGTCTTTCGGATGATTTATAAGTCACCAGGACGTCCATCAGAGTATCATACTAAATCTTGGTCTGAATCCCTTATCTCGTGTGGAAAACTCTTCAAACTCGTTACCGATTTATCATGAGGCGCTAATCGCTTCATGATATCACAACTAAAGAATACAAGATATCCTTTAGGATAATAGCATACTACACACACACAGATATATAATTTACACTAAAACCTATCGATATAAGTCTATATACTAACTCACCTATCGTTCCAAGCTGCAGAGATCCACGGAGAACGATGGTGGTCCGACGTACTACTAACCCAACAACCCGACTATGCACGTGTATAAAAACAAAATTCGTTTTTAAAAAAAAAATCTTAGACCCCTTTCGGGTTCTGGTTATTTTATACATTCGGTCTTTTAGAAGATTTCAAGTGCCATTGTTGCCAACCCAGAGCTCTGATACCATGTTGTAACACCCCAAGTTCTCGGAACTCGGGGAGCTACTGGTTAGGACCTCACAATGGGTCCCGACCTTGGTTTAACAACAACATTACTTGGATCTTACAACAAGGCAAAAATGTATTTAAAACAATTTCTAAAACATAATATTTTTAATGATATAAACGTACACATGTGACAGCCTTACAAACATATATAAAGATACATAACATGCATGACGTATGGAAGACTCCCCCGTCCCCATCTAATGAGTACGTGGACCCGGCTGACCATCCGTTCCGGATCTCTCTGCAACTGTCTATCTCTACAGATCTACAACACGGATAAACCGTTAGCTAACTATCCAAATATAAGCAAAATGATAACAGCACACACACACGCAGAAACAAAAATAAACAAACATCATGCTGGCACTCAACCGTTTATTATCTATTCTTTAAATAATTCACATTATTCAATTTAAGTTGTGGCACGAGAATTATTATTAGTTCTCGCCTCCGTTCCTTATCCAACTGGTGTAGGTCTAGCTGACTTCCACTGGTAGCATCACTACAAACCACGTATGGACTAGTCACGAAAGAAACCCCTAGCGCCCCGCGAGCTACTGAGCAGAATGCCACCGCCCGTTACTCTTAGGCCAAAATATAGGTCGGTAATTATATATCACAACCTATCTCTCTAACATTTCAATCACACACCACCATCATCATTTATACTCATATTTAGCAGTCAGCTAAGTAAGCCCAAAGGACTTACCTGATATAAAGCTCGACTCTCTGTAAACCAACTCGCTCTGTAAACTGTAGCAACTCAGTTGCCTGTCAAAGGAGATAAGTGCATTAGCACACTCCTACGTAGTTAGAAGTCTAAGACTTCTAAAATAGAATAATATATTAAGACATAACTAGTTGCAGTATTAATTTAGGGTAAAATGACCATTTTACCCTTGGTCCCGAAATTCCCGCAAATTCTAAAATTCATGTCTACTCTCCTATTTGAGATTCTAAAATCATATTCTAACTCCCAAAGCTTCGTTTGGTTCCAAGCTAACATTTTTCCTATGTTTCTATTTTCCGGGAAATCGTAAAGGTCTAACTTCGATTGTAAAAATAAAATTCGTAACCGCTTATAAAATTCCGACTTAAATCCCTAGATTATCTATGATGTCCTATCTAACTTTAGGAGAAAGAATTTCTCCAAACTGTTCATTCAACAGTTTTATAAAAATTCCTAAAGTTGACTACTCCCTTTACAAATTCTATACTTAGCCAAAATCTGAGTACTCTTGGAAAAATCATAAATCTCAAACCACTCGTTGGATGCCTCTCAAATTTTAATATGTTCTACAACAATATGTCAACTATATCATATCCAAAATTCAATCCTAACAGAGATCAACAGCCTATTCAAAACTATCTCCTAAAACAGCATCCCATGCTGTTTTTCTCAACTCAGCACATTTATCAAAACTGCATGAGGAGTCAACTTTGCAGCATCATAACTCTCAAACCGTAAATCCAATTCTTCCCAAATTTTAGTATGATTTACTATGCAATACCGTCTCCGACATATCCGAAAATCAGCCAAAAAGAATGAGTTTAGCATACCTAAATCTGGCCTAGAAATTGGATCCTCGGCACAATTTCGAAAATTCAGAAAAACGCTGAAACTTCACAGATCCTGCTGCAACTGCCAAAGCCTAACCCTTTCTACTACTCCGCTACGCACATGAAGGAAAAATGAAATGCTCACTCACGTTTTGCTGAGGGATGGAACATCGCCCGGTCATTGGTTCTTGGCTCGTGACAGAACCAACTAGGCAGTCCTCCCTGGTGTGCTGCGTCGCAGGTGGGTGCCTATACAGAGAGCGATACAAGGTGCGACCCTGGGCGTCGGCGAGACACGCGGCTTGTTGGAGGGGATCATACTAGTTGAATCTGTTCGATATAAGAGGGAGAAGAGTCTCATTCATCACGTCCCAACTGAGACCAACAGAAGAAAGCAACTAAAGCATACCTGGATGTTGATGCACACGACAGGGAGGAGGCTGGTTGGCTTGTGACGGCAGGGCAGGGATTCAATCCGAACTTGAGGATGGCTGTGTGTGAGCAAGAGTCCCCGTACTCGTTTATGTTGTAAGTGAAAGAAGGGTAAGGAGGCGTCATGTGCGCGACTGTTGTGGAGAGAAGATCGACTACGTTACTCACAGCAAACGGAGGACAAGAAGATAGGATTATGTGGTTTGCTGCAATGCAGAAGATATAGGGGCTAGTTAAGCGTGAATCTCGACATGTATGGAAGCAGGCATCCATCTGCTGCAGAAGCGTAATCCCAGTCTCCGCAGTTGCCTAGGGTTGCCGGATGTCTTCGTTTGCAAGTGTTGCTAGGGCTGGCGATTGGGCTGGCGATTGGGCTGCGAGCAACTGTGTCAGGCAAAGGAGGCTGCTGCAATCTGGGCTGGTTGGAGGCGCGAGCAGGCCTGGGCTGAGGCAAGGCTGGAACATGAAGAGAGGGGCCTAACCAAGGAAAGAGGAATGGCTTCCTGGGCTGCAGTGGGAGCTGACGGGCTGCTGCTGGGCTGTTGCTCTCCCAAGGACCACGCTGGCTGGAGCAAAGGTATGTGGGCTGAGGTAAGGTAAAGGTTGGGCTTTAAACAAGGTAAAAATAAGAGTGGGCTGTGGTTGTCAAAACTCGTCAAAAACTCGTCATGGCCTTGTCAAGCCCTTGCATGGCCTTGTCACAAATTTGTCAGGGCCTCGTCATAACTCGTCATGGTCTTGTCACAGCTTTGTCATGATCTCGTCTAAAGTCGTCGTTAATGATTAATTATAAGAATTGGGGTTTGATATAATTCTATCATTTTATGTGAATTAAATTCTACATAAAATGATAAATAATTATAAGAATTAGGATTTGATATAATTTTACCATTTTATGTGAATTAGCTTCTACATAAAATGATAAAATTTGTGAAGGAAGACTTGCTAGATAGAATGGAAAACCGTCAACGGCTCAAAGTCCTATTTGATTCGGAATTAAACGGAAATAAAAATTCCGGATATTACAAGCATGTCCTAGGAAACTTCTTATCCCTTTCACCGAAGTTGGGGGAGGAAGCTTCTCTATAGTCTCTATTTTCGCCTTATCCACCTCTATCCCTCTACTAGAGATTAGGTGTCCTAAAACAATTCCTTCCTTTACCATAAATTGACACTTCTCCCAATTAAGAACTAGATTAGTGTCTTCACATCTTTGTAAAACAAGAGCAAGGTTAGAAAGGCAATTGTCAAAAGAGGAACCATATATGGAGAAGTCATTCATGAAGACCTCCATGATTTCCTCAATGTATTCGGAGAAGATGGCCATCATGCACCTTTGAAAGGTGGCTGGGGCGTTGCAAAGCCCGAACGGCATTCTCCTATAAGCGAACGTACCCCATGGGCACGTGAATGTGGTCTTCTCTTGATCGTCCGGGTGTATCAGAATCTGAAAGAAACCACTATAACCGTCAAGATAGCAAAAGTGTGAATGTTGCGCTAACCTTTCAAGCATTTGATCGATGAAGGGTAGTGGGAAGTGATCCTTCCTCGTCGCGTTGTTAAGCTTGCGGTAGTCAATGCACATCCGCCATCCCGTTACGGTTCGGGTAGGAATGAGTTCGTTGTTCTTGTTGGTGATAACTATCATTCCTCCCTTCTTCGGAACTACTTGAACCGGACTCACCCACTTACTATCGGAGATAGGATAGATGATACCTGCATCAAGAAGTTTAAGAATTTCCTTCTTGACAACCTCCCTCATGGTCGGATTCAACCGCCTTTGAGGTTGTCTTGAAGTCCTAAAGTCTTCCTCCATTAATATTTTATGCATGCATAGGGAGAGTTTGATTCCTACTAAGTCTTCTATAGTATAACCTAAAGCTTTTCTATGTTTCTTAAGGACAACCATAAGCTTACTATGTTCATCTATGGTTAGATCGGAACTAACAATAACCGGATAAGTAGAGTTAGGTCCTAGAAAAGCGTACCTTAGATGTGTAGGAAGTTGTTTCAAGTCCATTGCTTTCGGAGCTTCCAATGGCTCTTGAGGAGCATCCGATGCCTCCTTAGAAGTGTCTAAGGGTGTAGAGGGTGTGGGAGAAGAATCAAAAGAAGTTGAAGAAGTGGTTTGATCACCCTCTTCCACGGCCAGAATTACGGTTTCCCTACATTCTCCACGGCCGTGGTTTAGGGCGTGGAAGGTAGTTACGGTTGCTCTGCCTTCTCCACGACCGTGTAACCCTCTGGAGTGGGACACGGTTTGGTTGGTGAAATCCACGGCCGTGGAATATAATGTATGGCCGTGGATTCTCACGTTTTCTGCCTCGTCGTGGAGCATCTCAAATTCCGCTTCACCCACCTCTTCTTGTGCTTCTAAGGCTTCAATTGCCTCATTGCACTCCTCTTCTTCCCCTACATTCGTTAGACTCATAGTAATAACCTTTTGCAAATGATCTTTGAAGAGAATAGCACTTACCTCCTCTCTAGACAACCCTTCTTCATCTTGGATATTGAATATATCCTCATCAAAGATTGGCTCCTTCATTAGAGTGGAAAGAACGAACTCTACCTTCTCCTCTCCTATGTCAAAGGCGAGTCTAGCATTCTTGCAATCGACTATGCAGCCGAAAGTTGCAAGAAACGGTCTTCCGAGTATGATCGGGACCGGACTATCTGCAGGAATGTCAAGCACAACAAAATCAATGGGAACAAAGAATTTACCTAGCTTGACTGGGACGTCTTCTACAATACCGACGGGGCGAGTGATGGATCGATCCGCCATGTACAACGTCATCTTCACCGGTTTAGGGTCGCCTAAACCGATCTTCCTACATAACGCAAGTGGTATGATGCTCACACTTGCTCCCAAGTCACATAACGCATCATATGTGACATCTCCCACTCCTATGGGAATGCAAAATGACCCCGGATCCTTTAGTTTTGGGGGCATTTTCTCCTTCATGGTTTTGATGAGATCCAAAGAATCCGAACTCATCTTAACCTCGCCGAAATCTTCTAGCTTCCTCTTGTTGGAGAGGAGCTCCTTCAAGAACTTGCCATAAGCCGGCATACCTACAATAGCATCAATAAAGGGTATATTAATATGCAGCTTGCTCATGAGTTCTATAAACTTACCAAACTGTTTATCTAGGCGCGCTCTCGCTCTAGATTGAGGGAATGGTAGGGGAGGTTTGTAAGCCGGAGGAGGAACGTAGACATCTTCCTTCTCCTTCCCCTTCTCTTTGTCTTTCTCTACGGGGACTTCAACAAACTTAGGCTGTGGATCGGTGGTAGTCACTCCGCTCCTAGTTGTGATTGCCATCACCCTTCCCTTAGGGTTGTCCTCCGTCTTTCCTGGAAGTTTCCCTTGATTCCTAGGAACTTCCTCCGCATGGCTGAACATTTGGTTTTCCAAAACCTTTTGGGCTTTATCAACCTTAGAAATTTGATCATCAACCTTAATGATGCGGTTCTCCAAACCTTGAAGCTTTCCCAAGATCGTTTCCAACATGGGATCGGGCTTCTCCTTCCCCGAAGTGTTTCCTCCATTAGATGTTTGCCCCTGGCTTTTCAAAAGAGTAGAGGAAGAGGAAGGTGGAGTTAGTGAATTCGAATTGGAAGGATAAGAGTTACCGGAGTTTTGTTGATTGGGGCGCCAATTGTTGTTGTTTGAACCCCTATTGTTGTTCCAATTGTTGTTCCGGTTGTTGTTGTTGCCATTCCAATTATTTCGGTTGTTGTTCCGGTTGTTGTTGTTGTTGCGGTTTGTGTTTTCACCGCCATTGTTGTTGTTGCCCAAATAGCCAACATCCTTTCCTTGTTGCTTTGGAAAGTTGGTCTTGATAGCATCCTTCAACTCTTTGATCTCATTGTTGAGGGAGAAAATCTGATTTTGAGCTTCATGTGTGAGCTTCGCTCCTTGCTCCACACGACTTCCCTCCACTTTCCGGTAGGAATACTTCTCTATGACTCTTGCTTGCTTCTCAATGAAGTCCAAAGCGTCATCTTCTCTCATGTCCATGAATGTGCCACATGAGAGGGATTGGAGCTTGAATTGTGTCTCCACATCCAGCCCCTTATAGTAAATCTCCAGCAATGCAAGCTTGGATATGCCATGATGAGGGCAATCCAATAACAAATCCTGAAACCTTTCCCATGATTGAAACAAACTTTCGTTAGACCTCATGGAAAATGCATTAATTTTACCTCTAAGTTCCGCCGTTTTGGATGGCGGAAAGAACTTAGTGAGGAACTCCGCGGAAAGGTCTTCCCATGTGTCTAGTTTCCCATTAGAAAGAGCTTGGTACCAAGACAATGCTTTCCCCTTCAAAGAGAAGAAGAAAGGCTTGAGCTTATAGTTGTTGGTAGTCGCGTTCTTCGGCCTCATTGTCTCCATCATACACTCAAAATTTTGCAAGTGTTGGTGTGGAGATTCAGCGCTTGTCCCGCCAAATTGGTTTTGGCGAACAAGAGTAATAACTTGAGGGTTCAAGCTAAACCCTTGTACATCATCAGCATCAAAGTTCACACCTAAATGGCGTGGTTGCTGCGTTGGATCCATCCTTTGGCCAAGAGTTCTTGGCTCATCATCTACATGTTGAATCCTAGCGTTCCTGGATGGAACACGGCGATTAGCAGCTGCCCGTGGATGGAATGGATTCACATTGATCGTGGGATCAATTTCCTCTAGCGGTGGCATGGAGGAATCGCTATCATCAGCGGATGAATGACCCCTCTTCGACCTTAAAGGTCTCCTTGAGGATTTCTTGCTCCCCTTATTCTTAAGGTTGCTTAGTTCTATCCTCATCTGGAACATCATATCTTTTAGATCGTCAACTTGAGATTGATGACGATCCATTTCATCTCTACGTGTCCTCTCACTCCATTGGAGTTGAGCTTCTTTCTCCGCTAGCTCCGATTGAAGATCACGTTCGTTTTCTTCAGCCATCTTCTTTTCCTTACGCTTTTGCCTTAAAGTTCTCTCAAGCTCTTGATCAAGAGGCAAGAGGTCTCCGGTGTTCCTAGATCTGCGCATGCACTTGAAAAGGTATCAAATAACAAGGGAGAAGCTCCCAAGCTTGACAACCGAAAACCGAATTCGGCCTAGACCAAATCCCCGGCAACGGCGCCAAAAACTTGTTCGCCACTTAGCGTGCATGCAAATAAGCTTTAAATTTATAAAACTAGAAATCAAGCAAGCGAACCCGCAGTGTACGGATCGATATAGTTAAGCAAGAATTCCAGAGTATCGAACACAGGGATTTCGGGTGTTAAATTCAATTATAGATTATCAAGCAAGTAAATGTAAGAGCTTTTCGAATTATTGGGAAAACAACAATCCTAAAGATCCAGGAATCCAGTTGTGGCAATCGATTCAAGATATACTAATGATATAAGGACAGAGTTGAGATATGCAAAGGTATGCTAATGTAAGGTAATCGTACGATGAAGTTCCAAAAACCTTATATGACTCACCTACAAGACACTCTCTATAAAGGTTGTTGAGGCTTCAATATAGAAAGGTTCTAAAGGTAAGCATTAATGTCAAATACCCAAACTTGTAATCCAAGGATCAAGACTAACTAAACCGATTAAGGTTGTGACACTCACAATCGAGGTAGAGGTTGTTGAGGCTTCACTACCACCTAGAAAAGGCAAGCCTAAACTAAGTTAAAGCAAATCTTTAACTTTGGATTAAAGTAAAAGCAAGTTCGTAACTTAACACAAAATTACGGCTAGTTCTTCAGTTCCACGGCCGTGGAAGCTCAAGAACAGACCGTGGATTAGGGTTCGTCGGCGATTCTCTCTAACTCTCAGGATCCAATCCGTTTACGAACAATCTATCATCATCTAAGCCACAACTATCAACCCTTCACCTTAGAATTGTTAAGGGTTTTTAGCCAACAATAGTCATATTGATATCAAATTCAAGAATTAAAAGATTGAAAGATGAAAACTTCCGAAAACCTTCAATAAACTTCAAACCAATCTCAAAGTCACAATCAAGAACAAATATCGTCACTAGATTCGGAATAGAACAAACAAACACAATCTTAGATAAGAAGGAAGAACGGGATGTCAATCCGTCTTCTAAATCAAACCTAAGCAAGAAGCGAAATCTCCTTGCGAACAATCTTCCAATTCTTCGATCTTCTGTCAATCCGGAAATCGCCAATAGCAATGCGCCAAAAATCTCTCAAACAAATCTCCGCCAAAATGCGAAATTAGGGCAATTCCAAGCGCAAGTGTATGTGTAAAATGAGGTCTAAGCGGAGGTGACGGAATCTCCCTTCGTCCGTCCTTTTATAGTGTAAGATAAAATATCGGGCCGGCCCAATTGCGTAGGAGATCGTGGCTTAAAGTGTGGCGAAAAAGATCGCCAAGATCACGGTCGTGGAAGGGTTCCACGGCCGTAATTTAGAGCGTGGAAATCAACACGGTTTGAACCATCTTCTCCACGGCCGTAGAAGTTACTGGAATGAACCACGCTTCCCTAGCCATGGTTCCACGGCCGTGGAACTGAACGTGGAAAGTGGTACGGCCGTATTTTAGAGCGTGGTTTAGGGCAAGAACGTGATTCTTCCCTAGTCTCGTGCATTCCTCAAGTTGGCATTTCCTTAACTTCTAGAAATGCCCTCAGTCCATGGACATTGCTCAACAAACTCGTCCTTGCTCAATTCCGTTCGGAAATAGCTCTCAATCACCAATAATCAACATAAAGCTTGTGTACATCTCTATATCGACATTATAGACAAACTAGCTCACAAATGCATCGATGCTCAATCAATGACTATCAATATGAATCAAATACGCTTAGAAAACGTGCCTAAAATATCACAATATTTCATGCTAACATTTACTCACAAGAAGAACCCTAGCTATTGCCCTCAAAGCAACAACTCTTCGGTGTTAGGGTTAGGTGAGGTAAGTGAGGCTCCTTTATAGTCTCTCCTTCAAGTCCAAACGCAACGTTTCACTTAAGTGAAACCAGACCATCTTGAACCCGGAAGTAACACGCATAACTTGAACCCGGTTCACCATAAGACACAGAACACGAACGCTCCTCTTATAACAAAACCAAGGCTAACACAGGTGGCAAAGCTGCCCAAAAACCACAAGAACTATAGCAACTATACACCACTATATATTAGATTAGGTTCCTTAACAAAAATCATAGCACCTAATGAGACCAAGATACCAAGACTTTGTGATCACTCACATGAGCCAGCAACAAGGCCACCATTAGTTACCTATAACAAGTGATAAGCATTCTAATCCAATACACTAGGCTTAGGCTTATATTACAAACTAATACAATTGCGTGCATAATATGTAGCCACTCCTATATTACATGAATCATAAAGTTAAAAGGGTTACCGAAGCTTCTGCAAATAATAGGACATTGTCTGCAAAAAGAAGGTGAGAAATTTTCAAGCCTCCCCTTACATCGGCTTCCAAACACCATCCTCAACATCTTTATTATTCATATGACTCAACCTCTCTAAGCAAAGTACAAAAATATAAGGTGAAAGTGGGTCACGTGCCTTAATCCTCTCTTCATAGGGAAGGCTCTCGTCACCTCCCCATTCCAGAGAAATTTCATCGCAACCGTAGATAGACACATCGATATCCATTGGACCCATCGGAGATACAACCCAATATCTCTAAGGGTCTCAATGACAAACTCCATCGGAGCATATCATATGATTTCTCAAGGTCTAGCATTAAAATCATTCAGCCTTTACAACCTCTGTTCCTCTTCATAGAGTGAATAACTTTTTGGGTTATAACGATGTTATCCGATGTCATCCTCCCCGGAATGAAGCTGGACTAGATCAGGGATACCAATTGGTTCATCACACTTGATGCGGGGTTGAAGCTGTAGTTTATGATCTAGATTGAAAGTCCACAAATTGTCTCAGAGAAGGAATCTCGGTCAAAAATCTCGGACGAGATTCTAGCTACGGGCTGAGATTTATGAAATTCGAACAGAAGAACATGAGTTTGATGGATTGCTAATGGACTAGAAAGATGATAATATGGAATAAAATTGATGGAAATATAGGAAGATATGAACCAAGGTATTCCCGCAAAGAACCTTGACCAATTATGTGTCAATACCCTTAACGAAGAGCTTACCTTAATCATCCCTTTAACCTTACACAAGCCTTCTAAATAAGACAAGCACAAGGAGGGACTAAAATTGACCAGGAGCACGGACCTTTAAGTAGTTTAACACACATAAGCACAACTAGCAAGGATTACAACGATTTAATCAAAGGCTCTCTCTTTTGATTGAATAGGAATGAATAAGACATAAACTTCATAAGCGAAGCAGCGTGTTCACATAACTTTATGGAAATATTAATCAAATCAAATCTACCTAATAAACTTTCCCTCTGAGGCTATTTATAGGTGAGATTCTCCTATAAAATATAAGATTTCTAACTAAATAAATAATCCTAAAAGATAGGATCAAAAATCAAAAAATACCTTTAGAACGTTTTAGAGCCGTAAGTGTATTAAAAATAACAAAATATATCTATAACTAATAAGATCGCAACCGGATCTTATGGATCTTGACAGGTGCCAAATCTCGGTCAACCAACATAAATCTCGGGCGAGATTTTGACCTTAGGGCCGAGATTTCTTCTTTGGAACTCTTTCCTCGTCCTAGCCACTTTATATGCTTGCTTGATCATCTTGGGTCTTGTATGGTCCTTCCTCAGTAGCCAATAATGTCACTAGAGGAGACCTACGTATGAGTGAGGTCTCTTTTTAAGTGCACATGTTGCCAATAAGCTAGCAACTTCATCATGGATGGTATTTTCTCTTGCTCTAGTAATAGCTCCTTTCATGGTAGGACTCAAAGATGATGTGGTTGTATTCTCCTTCATTGCCTTGGCCCTTGATCTTGTAATTGGTCCTTGAGGTGGTGTTGGGGATGGTGTCGGGGATGATCCCTCATCATATTCCCGTTCTTGAAAAGGATTCATCCTCGAATCACCAACATTCCCATTTTTAGACTTAAAAGGACTCAAGTCTCCTACATTGAAGGTCTTGTTTACTCCATACTTAGCTGGGAGCTCAAAGACATAAGCGTTGTCGCCAACCTTACACTTTACACGAAACGGTTCATCTCCTCTTGGAGACAACTTAGAGTTCCTCTTCTCCAGAAATCGCTCTTTCCTTAGACGCAACCAAACTAGATATCCTGGTTTGAATAACACTTCCTTGCTATTCCGATTCACTTTGGATGCCACGCTTTTCCCTTTGTTTTCCAGCATTATGCGCGTCTTTTCATGCCACTCCTTGATGAACTCAACCTGTTTTCCTACATTAAAATCTGCTCGCTCCTCTATAGGCAATGATATAAGATCAAAAGGGGTCAAATGGTTCAACCCATAAACACACTCAACAAGCGTTAGATTAGTAGATGAATGCAAGGTACGATTATAATTATATTCCACACGTGGTAAGATATCCTCCCATGCATTCAAATTGTCCTTCAAAACAACCCTCAAAATAGTGGTTAAAGTCCTATTAGTGACTTCTGTATGTCCATCCGTTTGAGGATGACTAGAGGTTGAAAATACCAACCTTGTATCTAGCTTTCCCCAAAGAGTCTTCCAATGGAAACTAAGGAATTTGACATCCCTATCGCTCAAAATAGTCTTAGGTACTCCATGCAACCTAACAGCTTCCTTAAAGAACAAGTTAGCCACATTATAAGCATCATCGGTGTTCGCTCCAAAAGGTGTGTGTGCAAATAAGCTTTAAATTTATATTTAAGAATGATGCCTAGCGATAGCGAACTTGTAGTGTACGGATCAATCGTAGTATGAGCTGATATTCTGTAGTCGATCTCAGGGAATTAGTAAGAACGAAGTAGTAAAGCAATCTAACTTGTAAAGCAAGCAAAGCAATGATCAATGTAATGAATATAGATGTAAGAATAATTGGGAATGCGGATTCTAAAGATCCGAGTATCTGATTATAGCGTTCGGTTCAAGATGTCTAAGGATGTGTAGCAGACAGAGCTGTAAAGAAAAGGTATATGTTCTAAGGTAGGATATCGTACGGTGAAGTTCCAACACCCTTTTTATCTCACCCAAAGGTTCTACTTAACGGATGTTGAGTCTCGTTAAGAAGAGAATCTAAGGATAAGAATGTACTCTCAATACCAAACCAAACCCAAGGAGGTCAAAGGGAAACACAAGGTAAAGGCTATGACACTCTCCACCTTAATAGAGGGATTAGAATCCTCTATTACCTAGAACTTGTAAAACCTTACAACCAAGCAAGGATATGGGTAAGAACAGTTCAATAAGCCTAGGATTTAGGCCATCTTTAACTATGGATAAAGGCAAAAGAAAATCTTGCAAGACAAAGGAAACCACGGCAAGATCTTGGGAAATCACGGGCGTGGTTCCTGAAGAACGGACCGTGGAAAACCTTCTGCGAGGGTTTCGACTCACAACTCTCAAGGTCTTATCTGTTAAGGCTCAATCTATCATCATCAATACCACAACCATCAACCCTTCACCCTAGAATGCAGGGGGAGTTAGCCGACAATCATCATCATATTCAATTCAAGATTAAAAGAAGAAATCATGAATAGCATGCAACCAAGAATCACAAGAAGAACAATAGGTTTCCAATGCAATGAATCAAATTTGTAGAAAACTGAATAATCAATAATCAACAATCCCGTTCTTGTGTTTTAAAAGATCAAAATCAAAGACTAAGGAAGATCTCACAAATATATCTCAAATCTCCAAGGTAGCCGAAAGTATGAATCCGAAGCAATCAATCTCCGTCTTCCAAGAATCCGTCGTCTCTTGCTTGCCCTAAGTTGTAGTAAGTAAGTCTAAAATCAATGTCGGGCGAGATTTGTGGGGTAAAGCCGAGATTTACACTGCATATAAATATCACCAAAATCAATGTCATCCACGTATAGATCCTCAATATAATAGAAACATAAGACCTTAGAATCCATAGTAGTGATCAAAGAATATCTCCTAGAAAGGGCATCAACAACAACATTATCTTTTCCTTTCTTATACTTGATGATATACGGAAAAGTTTCTATAAACTCCATCCATCTACCATGCCTCTTATCCAAGTTATCTTGAATCCTAAAATGCTTTAGAGACTCATGATTAGTTCTAAGGATGAATTCATTAGGCCAAAGATAATGCTTCCATGTCTTGAAGACTCGAAATAAAGCGTACAATTCCTTATCATAGGTCGAAAGCATGATCCTTTCAATTTTTCATTAAAGTAGGCAAGTGGCTTACCTTCTTGGATGGATACTCCCCCAATTCCAATTCTTGACGTGTTACACTCAACCTCAATTGGTTTAACGAAATCTGGAAATGCTAGAAGTGGTGCATGTGATAGTTGCTTCTTCAACTCCTGAAATGCCTTCTCTTGAGCTTCTCCCCACTCGAATTGTACTTTCTTCTTCGTGAGAGACGTGGGGGCTGCAATGGTACTAAAATCCCGTACAAAATGTCTATAAAATGTTTCTAGTTCATGAAAGATCGGACATGACCGATTATGGTAGGTATAGGCCACTCTTGGATGGCTTTAATTATTCTCCTTATTCCGCCTCTAGGCCTCTTGTACTCAATACAAATCTAAGGAAACAAAATGATTAGTACTAAACTGACATTTCTTAATATTAGCATATGAATATTTAGTTCTAAGAGTTCCTAGTACTTCCCTTAAATGTTCTTCATGCCCCTCAAGTGATTTGTTGTAGATGAGAATATCATCGAAGTAGAAAAACACAAACTTTCCAATGAAATGGCGCAAGACATGGTTCATGAATATCATAAATGTGCTAGGAGTGTTAGTCAAACCAAAAGACATAATCAACAACTCATAAAGATCAAATTTAGTCTGAAACACCGTCTTCCATTCATCTCCTTCCCGCATCCGGATTTGATGATAGCTACTCTTAAGATCAATCTTGAAAAAACAAGGTAGCTCCATGGGTGACGATACTTGATAGTAATGCTATTGATTTCTCTATAATCAACACACAAACTCCAAGTATTGTCCTTCTTAGGTACCAAGAGAGCTGGAACCACACATGGACTCAAGCTTTCTCGAACATAGCCTTTATTCAAAAGATCTTGCACTTGATCCTTGAATTTCATGACTTTCTTGAGGACTCATCCTATATGTTGGACGGAAATAAAGTGTAGAACTTGGAATGAAGTCAATTCGATGCTCAATGCCTCTAAACGGTGGAAGACCTGCAAGAATCTCATTCGGAACTATGTCACAAAACTCATCCAAAGTCCTTGATATGTTTTGAGGTAAGGTAGTGATAGCATGTATTATAGTCTATATATTGGAATTGGTTTAGGCGTTTTATCTTCATAAATCTCCATGTATGGATGTATATTTTTTTATTATATTATTGTTTTGTCTACCTTTACGGGAATCGAGGTCTACACCTAGTTTCGTTGTAATCATAGGGAAAATGGCACGTTTTGGACTAAAATGGAGCTAAGGAAGCTAAGGAAGCTAAGGAGTCATTGGAGCTACATTCTAAAGCATTAAGGAGTTATAAGAACATCTCAGGAAGCATGGAAATGATTCAGATGAATAATTTTGGACCAAATTAGAGAGTTTCATTCTTAGTTGAGACTCACCTCGGTCAGCTACATATCACCTCGACCGAGGTGATCTTCAGGAGCGTCCCGGACGAGGCGAACACCTCACCGCCGACAAGATCTTTATTTTTTGCTGAGATCTTCTATTTTTGGAAAGAGAATATCACATATTTTTTGCTGGATTTCTGGAAGAAAGATATTATATTTTGCTGATTTATTTTGAGAGATATGGATATATTTTCTAGGAAAATATCTTTTTAATATACTATTATCTTTGGAAGATAATTCTCCTATATAAAGAGCTGATTTTCTACAATTCAGCCATCCAACAATCAGCGGATCACCCATTCTCTGAAGTTTAAAGGAAGTTTGAAGGAAGTTTCAAAGGTTGAAGTTCAAGGAAGGAAGGAATCTAGTTGGAGATAGCTTTGAAGGAAGTAGTAAGACTTTCTTAGTTGGCTTGTTTGTTGTCTTTTCTAGCTTTGATTTGAGGAACGTTGATTGCTTGTTTGATTATTCAATTGAGTTATTCAGACCTTTGTCTTAAGGTTTTCTTGTTTGAATATTGATTCCTTTCTTATAAATTTGATTGTTATTATCATGATGATTGTTGGCTAAGTTTCTTATGCGATTCTAGGGTGATTAGCTGAAAGTTGTAGGAAAGACGATGATAGAATGATCTTAATCCCAGCGGACCCTGCAAGCTCGAGCCTTTACCTTAACCGACGAACACCTCGGTCAGTCATTGAACACCTCGGCCGGGGTGGAATATAACTGAACGAGATGAACCTTTTCTGAACCCTATCTGAGTTAAGATTGCAGTTTGCTAAATCCTATTCTTATTACACCTTTCCTGGTTCAACGCAAGCCTAGGATGAGACTTACCCGGTGATTCCTTTGTTTGTATATCCAAGATCATGAGTGTAGATAATAAAGTTTTATCCTTTATTGGGGTTTGAGTGTGCCTTCATTCCATCTTTGAGAGTTAACCTGAGACTTACCCGGTAAAGGTTGATTCTATTCCCTTGGGTGGTGTGTTGGTTTGAGATTATAGTTTCTTTCCTTAGTACCTTGAGACTTACCCGGTGATAGGATATTTGGTCTGGGATAGTGAGTAGTGAGACTTACCCGGTGATCTATTCCCATCTTAGAAACACCTTCCCTTTGCAAACCTCAGCTTTGTCCATGTTATCTTTTGACATCTTGAGTCGGAACCACAACTAGATGCTTTAATCCAAAGAATCCAATTCCCTTTACATGACTTTTACATCATCTTTGATTTGTTGCGTGATTTGTTAATTGACAACCTTATTTACCGAACTTTGTTTCACCATAGTCCCTGTGATCGACCCCCGGAATTCTTTCTTTTATTACAATTGATCCGTACACTGCGGGTTCGCATATTGTTCAAGCATACTTCTTGGGTTATAAATATTAAAGCTTGCACACACCTTTTGGAGCGAACAAGTTTTTGGCGCCGTTGCTGGGGATTGGTCAAGACCAAGTTCGGTTTCGGTTGTCTTTCGAGGCTATTGCCCTTGTTGCTATTAACTACTTTACTTGAGTGATTTCGCAGGATCTTTCCTTAGGTTTATGCGAAGAACTCGTGCTGAAAGGAAACCGTACCTTACGATCCCGAACCAGAAAAGACTTACAAGAGAAGATTAAAAGAAGCTAAGATGGCCGGTCAAGACAATCGCGATCTTGAGGCCGAATTGAAGGAGACATTGGAACAATTACGCCTCAATAAAGAAGAATTGTAGCGAGAGAGGGAAGAAACTCGTGCAAGAACTGAAGTAATTGAAGCAGATATGGCCGCTCTAAGGTCCCAGTTTGTGCCTCGACCGATCCCAGATCCTCGACCGAGGCAAGACCATTTCAAGTTGCCCCGGCCAAGATACACCTACCACCTCGGATGCCTGTCCGAGATGTTCTTTTTGCTGGAGTTCCACGAACCCTAGGACACAGGATGGACCCCAATCAGCAAGTGAGGCGTCCAGGAGTCAACCTAGGTGAGCCAGTTGAGAATGATTATGAACTTCGACCGCAAGTTCTAACTATGATTCGACAATGTCAATTTGGAGGTTTGGAGAGAGAGTCTCCACAACAACATTTGCAAAACTATGAGATTCTGATGGAGACTTTGAGACCATCAAGATTGGAGAATAACAACTACAAGTTAAGGCCTTTCTATTTCTCTTTGAAAGACAAGGCGCTTGCTTGGTATCAAGCTCTTCCGGTTGAAAAAATCAACACTTGGGAAGAGATGACTACGGAGTTTCTCACTATGTTCTTTTCCCCTTCTAAGACCGTTGAATTAAGGGGAAAGATCAATGCTTTTATTATGAAGGACAAGGAAAGTTTGCCAAGTCATGGGAGAGATTCAAGGATCTTTTGTTGGATTGCCTGTTAGCATGAAATACTGTGATATTTTAGGCACGTTTTCTAGATGTATTTCATCCATATTGGTGTTCATTGATAAGGCATTGAAGCAATTGTGAGCTAGTTTGTCTATATTGTCGATATAGAGGTCTACATAAGCTTTGTGTTGATTGTAGGCGAATAAAAGCTAAAACCGAACGAATCAAGGGAGAATGGAGATGGATTGAACATATCCAAGGATTGAGGACACCACAAGGGAGCTAAGGAAGATGCTAGGATGAAGAATGACACGAAACAAAGGAGATTTACGAGCAATCTATGTTCCACGCTCTAAAATACGGCCGTAATGGAGTCCACGCTCTAAACCACGGCCGTGGAACTTTGGCAACACAAGCGTGGAGCATTCCAGTGAGTTACACGGCCGTGGAAGTTGTGAAGCACCGTAATCAAATTCCACGCTCTAAATCACGCTCTAAACCACGGGCGTGGAATCCTATGGAACCGTGATTTAGGCGATCTTTTAACGTACAAATTAAAGCCACGATCTTTTACACAATGGGCTGGACACTTATTCTATCTTGCCCTATAAAAGGGTGGAAGGAGAGAGATTCCGTCACCTCCGCTTAGACCGTGCTTAGCCCAATTGAGACTTCCGAATTGACGGAAAGGCTTAGAGAAAGAGTGAAGATTTGGAAGATTGTTCGTACGGAGATTACGTCTTTTGTCCTTAGGTTTGATTAGAAGACGGATTGACATCCCGTTCTTCGTTCTCATCAAGGATTTTGATTGTTTGTGTTATTCTGAATCTGTTCACATCATTGTTCTTGTTTGTGGATTTGAGATTGATTTGAGATTTATTCAAGGTTTTCGAAGGTTTTCATCTTTCATTCCTTTAAATCTTGAATTTGATATCATAATGACTGTTGTTGGCTAAAACCCTTTAGCAATTCTAAGGTGAAGGGTTGATAGTTGTGGCTTAGATGATGATAGATCGATCATAAATAGATTGGACCCTGAGAGTTAGAGAGATTTCGCCGACGAACCAAAATCACGGTGTGTTCTTGAGTTCCACGGCCGTGGAATCTCAAGATCCACCCGTAATTTCCCTTAGTTTACGAACCTTGCTTTTACTTTAATCCAAAGTTAAAGATTTCCTTTAACTTAGTCTTGGCTTGCCTTTTCTAGGTGGTAGTGAAGCCTCAACAACCTCTACCTCGATTCCGAGTGTCACAACCTTAATCGGTTTAGTTAGTCTTGATCCTTGGATTACAAGTTTGGGTATTTGATATTAATTCTTGACTTTAGATCCTTTCTATACTGAAGCCTCAACAACCTTTATAGAGAGTGTCTTTAGTTAAGTCACATAAAGCCTTGGAACTTCACCGTACATTGCTTTGCATTAGTATACCTTTGCAACTCTTAACTTTGTCCTTATATCTTTAGTATATCTTGAATTGATTGCCACAGCTGGATACCTGGATCTTTAGGATTGTTGTTTTCCCAATATTTACAAAAGCTCATACATTTACTTGCTTGACAAATCTATAATTGGATTTAACCCCCCAAATCCCTATGTTTGATACTCTGGAATTCTTGCTTAACTATATCGATCCGTACACTGCGGGTTCGCTTGCTTGATTCTAGTTTTATAAATTTAAGACTTATTGGCACGCACGCTAAGTGGCGAACAAGTTTTTGGCGCCGTTGCCAGGGATTTGGTTTAGGCCAAATTCGGTTATCGGTTGTCAAGCTTGGGAGCTTTTCCCTTGTTATTTGATATATCTTCGAGTGTATGCGCAGGTCTAGGAACAACGAAGACCTCTTACCTCTTGATCAAGAGCTTGAGAGGACTTTGAGGAGAAAGCTTAAGGAAAGAAAGATGGCTGAAGAAAGAGAACATGATTACCAAACGGAGTTGGCGGAAAAGGAAGCTCAACTCCAATGGAGTGAGAAGACTCGCAGGGAAGAAATGGATCGTCATCAAACGAAGGTTGATGATCTATCGGACATGATGTTTCAAATGAGGCTGGAAATAAACAACCTCAAGAAGACAAAGAGAAGAAGGAGGCCATCAAGATCGGTTAGAGCCAACTCATCCAATGAGGATAGCGACTCTTCCATGCCACCACTAGAGGAAATTGATCCAACGATCAATGTGAACCCGTTCTTTCCACGGTCAGCTGCGAATCGCCGTGTCCCAGCTAGAGGTGCAAGAGTCGAACGTGTGGATGAGGATCCAAGAACTCTTGGCCAAAGGATGGATCCAACGCAGCAACCACGCCGTTTGGGTGTGAACTTTGATGTTGATGATGCACAAGGGTTTAGCTTCAACCCACAAGTTATTACCATTGTCTGCCAAAATCAATTTGGGGGAACAATCGCTGAATCTCCACATCAACATCTACAAAATTTTGAGATCATGATGGAGACAATGAAGCCAAAGAATGCAACTATCAACAGCTATAAACTCAAGCCTTTCTTTTTCTCCTTAAAAGGGAAAGCATTGTCTTGGTATCAAGCTCTTCCAAGTGGGAAACTTGAAACATGGGAGGATCTTTCTTCGGAATTCCTCACTAAGTTCTTTCCGCCATCCAAAACGGCGGAGTTGAGAGGTAAGATTAATGCATTTTCTATGAGATCTAACGAAAGTTTGTTTCAATCTTTGGAAAGATTTCAGGATTTGCTATTGGATTGCCCACATCATGGCATATCCAAATTGGCGCTATTGGAGATATACTATAAGGGGCTGGATGTGGAGACACAATTCAAGCTCCAATCCCTTTCATGTGGTACATTCATGGACATGAGGGAAGATGACGCTTGGGACTTCATTGAGAAGCAAGCGCGAGTTATTGAGAAGTATTCTCATCGGAAAGTAGAGGCGAATCATGTAGAGCAAGGAGCACAACTATCACAAGCAGCTCAAACTCAAATCTTTTCTCTCAATACGGATATTAAAGAGTTGAAGGAAGCCATCAAAACCAACTTTCCAAAGCAAAAGGAACAAGATGTAGGTTATTTGGGCAACAACAATAACCACAACGGGAATGAGAATACAAACCGCAATAGCCGGAACAACAACCGGAACAATTGGAACAACAACAACAATAACCGGAACAACAATTGGAACAACAATAGGGGTTCAAACAACAACAATTGGCGCCCTAACCAACAAAATTCCGGTAATTCTTATTCCAATTTAGGAAATTCACTAACTCCACCTTCCTCTTCTTCCACTCCTTTGAAAATCCAGGGGCAAACATCTAATGGTGGAAGTACTTCGGGGAAGGAGAAGCCCGATCCCATGTTGGAGACAATTTTGGGCAAGCTTCAAGGATTGGAGACTCACATCATCAAGGTTGATGATCACATAAATAAGGTTGATAAAGCCCAAAAGGTTTTAGAAAACCAAATGTTTAGCCATGCGGAGGAAGTTCCTAGGAATCAAGGAAAACTTCCAGGAAAAACGGAGGACAATCCAAAAGAAAGGGTGATGGCAATCACAACTAGGAGCGGAGTAACAACTACCGACCTGCAGCCTAAGTTTGTAGAAGTCCCCGTTGAGAAGGACAAAGAAAAGGGAAAGGAGAAGGAAGATGCCTACGTTCCTCCTCCAGCTTACAAACCTCCCCTACCATTCCCGCAATCTAGAGCAAGAGCGCGTCTAGACAAACAATTCGGTAAGTTTATTGAACTCATGAGCAAACTGCATATTAATATACCTTTCATTGATGCAATTGTAGGTATGCCGGCATATGGAAAGTTCCTAAAGGAGATCCTCTCTAACAAGAGAAAGCTAGAGGATTTTGGAGAGGTTAAGATGAGTTCGGATTCATCGGATCTCATCAAAACCATGAAAGAGAAGATGCCCCAAAGCTAAAGGATCCGGGGTCATTTTGTATTCCCATAGGAGTGGGAGATATCACATATGATGCATTATGTGATTTGGGAGAAAGCGTGAGCATCATCCCGCTTGCCTTATGCAGGAAGATCGGTTTAGGCAATCCTAAACCGGTGAAGATGACGTTGTACATGGCGTATTGATCCATAACTCGTCCCGTCGGTATAGTTGAAGAAGTTCCGGTCAAGCTTGGTAAGTTCTATGTTCCTATAGACTTTGTTGTGCTTGACATTCCTGAAGATAGTCCGGTCCCGATCATTCTCAGAAGACCGTTTCTTGCAACATCCGGGTGTATAGTCGATTGCAAGAATGCTAGAATCGCCTTTGACATAGGAGAAGAGAAGGTAGAGTTCGTCCTTTCCACTCTAGTGAAGGAACCAGCCTTCGATGAGGATATATTTAATATTCATGACGAAGAGCTATCTAGAGAGGAGGTAAGTTCTATTCTCTTCAAAGATCCCTTGCAAAAAGTTCTTTCTATGAGCATAATGGATATAGGGGAAGAAGAGGAGTACAATGAGGCAATTGAAGCCTTAGAGACACAAGAAGAAGTATGTGAAGAAGAGTTCGAGAAACTCCACGATGAGGCAGAAAACGTACGGATCCACGGCCAAACAGCCTATTCCACGCCGTGGAATTCACCAACACAAGCGTGGAGCACTCCAGAGAGTTACACGGTCGTGGAGGAGATAGAGGCACCGTATTTACTTTCCACGCCCAAAATCACGGCCGTGGAGAAGGCCGGGGTGCCGTAATTTTGGGTGAATCCAAGGGAAATTGTGTTTCTTCCACAACTTCTCTTGATTCTTCTCCAACACCTTCTACCCCCTTAGACACTTCTAAGGTACCATCGGATATTCCTCAAGAGCCATTGGAGACTCCCATAGTGATGGAATTGAAACCACTTCCTACACATCTAAGGTACGCATTTCTAGGACCTAATTCTACCTATCCGGTAATTGTTAGTTCCGATTTAAGTATAGATGAACATAGTAAGCTTATGGTTGTCCTTAGGAAACATAGGAAAACCTTAGGATATACTATAGAGGATTTAGTAGGAATCAAACCTTCCCTATGCATGCATAAGATCTTAATGGAAGAGGACTTTAGAACTTCGCGACAACCTCAAAGGCGGTTGAATCCGACCATGAAGGAGGTTGTCAAGAAGGAAATTCTTAAACTACTTGATGCAGGTATCATCTACCCTATCTCCGATAGCAAGTGGGTGAGTCCCGTACAAGTGGTTCCAAAGAAGGGAGGAATGACGGTCATCACCAACAAAAACAATGAACTCATTCCTACACGAACCGTAACAGGATGGCGGATGTGTATAGACTACCGCAAGCTAAACAACGCGACGAGGAAGGATCACTTCCCACTACCCTTCATCGATCAAATGCTTAAAAGATTAGCACAACATTCACACTTTTGCTATCTTGACGGTTATAGTGGTTTCTTTCAGATTCCGATACACCCGGATGATCAAGAGAAGACCACGTTCACGTGCCCGTGGGGTACGTTTGCCTATAGGAGGATGTCGTTCGGGCTTTGCAACGCCCCAGCCACCTTTCAAAGGTGCATGATGGCCATCTTCTCGAAATATATAGAGGAAATCATGGAGGTTTTTATGGATGACTTCTCCGTTTATGGTTCCTCTTTTGACAATTGTCTTTCTAACCTTGCTCTTGTATTACAAAGGTGTGAAGACACTAACCTAATTCTTAATTGGGAGAAGTGTCAATTTATGGTGAAAGAAGGCATTGTATTAGGACACTTAATCTCTAGTAGAGGGATTGAGGTGGATAAAGCTAAAATAGAGACAATAGAAAAGCTTCCTCCCCCAACTTCGGTGAAAGGGATAAGAAGTTTTCTAGGACATGCTGGATTTTATAGGCGTTTCATAAAGGATTTCTCTAAGATATCAAAACCGCTTACTGATCTATTGATGAAGGATGTAGTTTTTGATTTTTCACAGGAATGCTTAGATGCGTTTAATATGATTCGGGAAGCTCTAATTTCAGCCCCGATTATCCAACCTCCGGATTGGAATCTTCCCTTTGAGGTAATGTGTGACGCAAGTGACGTAGCCATAGGAGATGTCCTTGGACAAAGAAATGAAGGGCGAACCCATGCTATCTACTACGCTAGCAAGACGTTAGATGAAGCGCAGCTCAACTACGCCACTACCGAAAAGGAATTCTTAGCAATTGTATATGCTATTGACAAATTTCGCTCTTATCATGTAGGTGCAAAGGTGATTGTATACACGGATCATGCTGCGATCCGGTATCTACTTGCAAAGAAGGATGCGAAGCCAAGGCTAATTAGATGGATTCTTCTCCTACAAGAATTCGATCTAGAGATCCGCGACAAGAAGGGTTCGGAAAATTCTGTTGCGGATCATTTGAGTCGTCTAGCACATCTAGAGGACGACCATCAACCTATAGATGACTCCTTTCCGGACGAGCATTTATATATCATAGAGGAGTGCATCGATGTGATCACCAAAGGTAACGAACCATGGTTTGCTGATTTTGTTAACTATTTGGTTTGTCAGGAATTACCGCCCGGATTATCCTACGCACAAAGAAAGAAGTTCTTTAAGGATGTTCGGGAATACTTTTGGAATGAACCTCTCCTCTTTAAGAGAGGTCCGGATGGAATTATTCGGCGATGTGTGCCGGAAGATGAGATGCAAAGTGTCATCCGTCATTGTCATTCACTACCTTGGGGAGGACATGCTAGTTCGAACAAGACTAGTGCTAAGGTATTGCAATCTGGATTCTTTTGGCCTACTCTATTTAAAGATGTGCAAACCTTTGTTTCCTGCTGCGATGCTTGTCACAGAACAGGAAATATATCTAGGAGGAATGAGATGCCTCTCAACAACATCCAAGAGGTAGAGATCTTTGACGTTTGGGGAGTAGACTTCATGGGACCTTTCCTATCATCTTGTGGGAACCAATACATACTTTTAGCGGTGGATTATGTTTCGAGATGGGTTGAAGCAATTGCCTCTCCCACCAATGATGCCATGGTAGTGGTTAAGTTCTTTAACAAGACCATCTTCCCACGATTTGGGACACCACGGACTATCATCCACAAACTAGTGGACAAGTGGAGATCTCAAACCGGGAGATCAAAGGAATCCTAGAGAAGACGGTTTCAAGGACTAGGAAGGATTGGTCTTTGAAGCTAGATGATGCATTGTGGGCGTACCGGACTGCATATAAGACTCCCATCGGAACAACACCATACAACCTTGTGTATGGGAAGTCTTGTCACTTACCGGTAGAGTTGGAGCATAAGACGTATTGGGCAATAAAGTGGTTGAACTTCAGCATGAAGGAAGCGGGAGAGAAGTGTCTCTTGGACCTCAATGAGCTTGAAGAACTCCGCTTGAACGCCTACGAAAATGCCAAGATCTACAAAGAAAGAGCGAAGCGTTGGCATGATAAGTATATCATCCCAAAGGACCTCAAAGAAGGAGATCAAGTTCTCCTCTTCAATTCAAGGCTTCGTCTCTCTCCAGGTAAGCTTAAATCTCGTTGGACTGGACCTTTTCTAATCAAACGTATTTTTCCCCATAGTGCAGTTGAAGTATGGGGTGAAAAGGGCGGAAGCTTTAAGGTGAACGGTCAACGACTCAAGAAGTATACACCGGAACTCCAAGCTGAAGAGTTCGTGCCCACCGCACTCGAATAAGTGCGAATTTGGTCTAGCTACGGAGCTTAAACAAAGCGCTTCTTGGGAGGCAACCCAAGGTATTGCATTTACATTTTTGTTTTTGATTCATAGATTAGAATAGTATAGACGTTTTGTTTTGTTTTGCCTTCGATGCCTTCCGGTATGTTCGTGTTTTTGGATGTAGGAACAGTGGAAAAGAAAGGGAGAAGGAAAAATTTGAAGAAAATTGACGAAACTTGGACTTTGACACATTACAGAGAGTTCCACGGCCAAAACCACGGCCGTGACAGCTACAGTGACCGTAATATTCAAAAGCCTGAGAAAAATCACCAAAACCACGGTTCCGTACATTTCCACGGCCGTGGAACCCCCCGATAGACCGTGATTTTCAAAAATTTTTACGGCCACTATATAAACCACGTTTCTTCACAAAACACACACAATACCCCAATTCCATGCCCTATTTTGCCGAATTCTTCCCCATCTCTAAATTCCTCGTTCGTTAATCGTTTTTAACGATTCTTTGGCCAAAACCGAAGCAAATCCAATCACTAACAAGATCCAAGCAACGATTCGAGCGGAAATTCACCGGAGAAGACAGAATTCGGATTCCAAAATCCGAAAACCTAGGTTTTTCACCTCTTCTTTCTCTTTGTCGATTCGGCTTCGTTTTTGCTAGAATTTTTAGGAGAACTGATTGGAATTGGACTGAAATTAGTCTAGGGCTGCTTGCTGTTGAGTTTGGTGTGATTCTGCTGAGTTTTGCGAATTTGCGAGACGAACCACGGTTTCTGGGCATTCCACGGCCGTGGAATCTGAAGAACAGACCGTGGATTTTTGACAAAAAATGGATTTTGTAAGGAGAGTGTCTAATAGAAATAAGAATAAGAAAAGGAAAGGCGACACTGCTTCCTCTTCTAGAGCACCACCAGTTGAGCCTCCATCACCCCCATCATCACCATCACCACCTCCCCCTAGGATCCCTACTATCCATGAGGATCATCTAGATGCCTTAGAGAGGATCCTTAAGAGGACGGTCATAGGACCTAGGTACTTACTACTTGAGGAGCTAGAGCCCTTGCATGTGATAGGGGATCTCACTTGGCTATTGGATAGAGCCGGCTTAGTCATCTTCTCCGCTATTCGGGAAGATGCTTATGAGGAGATTACTAGGGAGTTTGTAGTTTCCTTTGAGCACAGTCATGTTGACAGGACAGTTACTTTCCGGCTGATGGAGAGAAACTATGATTTCTCTATTAGAGAGTTTGGAGCCTTCTTTGGGTTCCAGGAGACCTTCAATGGTCGATTCCCTAGTGGCGTGTACGCCAAGGATTTCTGGGAGGAGATAGCTATGATATACGCCAGCGAGGACCGCTGGCAACCTACTTATACCAAGGCTAAGTTGATCTACAACCTAGCCTTGAATATTGCCCATAGAGTGCTTTCTGAGTGTCTCTTCCCTAGGACGGAGACACCTCAGAAGATTAAGACGGACAAGTTGTTTCTTCTCTACTGTATGTTATACGGCAGGCCAGCTGATTGTGCCACCCTCTTAGCTGCTACTATGAGCAAGCTAAAGAATAAGAGGGCCGACAACATTGGATACGGTGGGATGGTCACCCACCTTACTACACAGTTAGGGGTAGACTTCTCCGCTTGCACCCGCATTGCAGCTAGACCCCTAGGACTTCAGAGCCTCATGACTAGAGGCATCATCTTCCCTACACAAAGAGGTCCACCATATGCTGCTATGCCTTGGGAGAGTAGGACAGGGAGAGGGATTGAGTGGCTTCCTGAGTATTCCATTATGGCTGGACGCCATAACTGGAAGGAGACGTTCGCTGTCATGCATGCGAACAAATTAGTAGCCCCTCCCAACGTTCCACAACCACCAGTTGTAGAGGAGGAGGAGATGAGAGGGGATGACGAGTTTGAGGGAGGAGGAGCTGATCATGACTTTGGTACTTTTCCGGATCAGCCGGACACAATTCCTGACCTTCCTAGACACTCTCCCCGCCCCGCTAGAGCTTCTAGCTCTTCCTCTCGCCGTGCTAGTGTGAGCGAGAGGCCGACTTGGATGGCAGATCCTCCTACTTGGTATAGTACGCAGCCGGACTAGATGGGAGCTCCACCACCGTGGCATGCACAACCGCCACCTGCACCAGCACCTTCAGATGCACCGGCATGGTACAGCCAGCCGCCTGGTTGGTATGAGCAGTTGCCAAAGTGGGCCACCGACCTTTCCAGCAGGGTCGGAGCTTTAGAGATCCATGCAGATGCTAGGGATGCACGAGCCTCCGATCATGACCGCATGATGAGAGACATATACCGCCAGCAGTTTGGGCGGAACTATGATCCCGGCTTCTTCCCGTTTCCACCTCCACCGGCACCGCAGTGAGGATGATTGATGATCCACCGTTCTAGCCGCTCCACAACCGTTTTATGAGTTCTTTTTCTTTCTTTCTTTTCTTCTTTTTCTTTTTGAACATTAGGGATAATGTTTGTTCCAAGTATGGGGTGGGGTGTGACTAATCGTTTGTAATAACTCTTACTCACTTTGTATGCTTTTATCGAGACTACCTTGCATGTTCATTCTATTGTTACACGTTTCATTATTGCATTGTATGAAAAAGCTTTTGAAAAAACCCATAAAAATTGAAAAATTTTGAAAATTTTGTGCTTCTAGGAATAGAGATGACTTCTATGATAATCACTACTTGTGAATTGAGTTTTGATGACAATCGCATGCTTAAACAAATAGTGAATTGAAAAGAATTTGAATGAGTTGATTATTCCTCTTTTGCAAGTTTCATAATGTGAAGAATGTTACCTAAATCATGTTGGGAAATCAAGGTTGAAATCACATGATAAGTTCTTATACTTCTTGTTGAAATGATTAAGGCAATTCGATTTTCTTTCTTCTTTCTTTGATCATTTAGCCCCTCAATGAAATAATGGCCTCCTTTACCTATCCGGGAATTTGGAGGAGTTGATATTTGGCATGTTTGATGTGGGAGGGCCATGAAACCAATTATTTGCATTCAAAAGAATAGAAAGAAATTATAGGTTTGGGGAAGTCAATCATGATGATGAGTAACTCGGCACCATTCACATAGCCGGGTGTTTGTGTCTTGCCAAAGTTGGATTGAGTGATATTCCTAGCGGATTATGGTATGTGCCTCAAGGGTTTGAGGCATCTCGCAAAATTGAGAAACGCCAATCTCCTAGGCTTCGGTTTTTGTGCACCTCTATCCATAACTCCAAAAGTAAAGTCAAAAAATGAATTGAAAGAAGAGAGCGAAGCTCTAAGTTGAAAGTGTTGCGGAAACCGCAAAAAGAAAAAGAAAGGAGTTAGTTATCCACTTTCCCGGATTCACGCACCACATTCCTTAAAGTTTTCCTTCCCTTCCGCATTCTAGACCTTGTTTGAAAGTCCTTAAGATCAAGAGAAGGTTATATGACTTGGTGATCTAAATTGAAGTTTCTTATGATTGATTTTGATAATGTTTGAAGGTTATGATGTTTACATGGAAGTTTGATAAATTCATGAGTCTTCTTTACTCTTTACTCTTTGATTATGTGTATGAAAGTCTTATAAACGAATGAAGCAAGATTTGAGAATGATCTATTGACTAGAAAGCACATTCATCTAAAAGAAGTTTTGTTTTTGAGAGTGTATCCATATTTCATCCTAACTTGAGTTTTAAAGCTTTTGAAAGACCTTGCTTGGGGACAAGCAAGTGGCAAGTATGGGGTTATTTGTTAGCATGAAATATTGTGATATTTTAGGCACGTTTTCTAGATGTATTTCATCCATATTGGTGTTAATTGATAAAGCATTGAAGCAATTGTGAGCTAGTTTGTCTATATTGTCGATATAGAGGTCTACATAAGCTTTGTGTTGATTGTAGGCGAATAAAAGCTAAAACCGAACGAATCAAGGGAGAATGGAGATGGATTGAACATATCCAAGGATTGAGGACACCACAAGGGAGCTAAGGAAGATGCTAGGATGAAGAATGACATGAAACAAAGGAGATTTACGAGCAATCTATGTTCCACGCTCTAAAATACGGCCGTAATGGAGTCCACGCTCTAAACCACGGCCGTGGAACTTTGGCAACACAAGCGTGGAGCATTCTAGTGAGTTACACGGCCGTGGAAGTTGTGAAGCACTGTAATCAAATTCCACGCTCTAAATCACGCTCTAAACCACGGGCGTGGAATCCTATGGAACCGTGATTTAGGCGATCTTTTAACGTACAAATTAAAGCCACGATCTTTTACACAATGGGCTGGACACTTATTCTATCTTGCCCTATAAAAGGACGGAAGGAGAGAGATTCCGTCACCTCCGCTTAGACCGCGCTTAGCCCTATTGAGACTTCCGAATTGACGGAAAGGCTTAGAGAAAGAGTGAAGATTTGGAAGATTGTTCGTACGGAGATTACGTCTTTTGTCCTTAGGTTTGATTAGAAGACGGATTGACATCCCGTTCTTCGTTCTCATCAAGGATTTTGATTGTTTGTGTTATTCTGAATCTGCTCACATCATTGTTCTTTTTTGTGGATTTGAGATTGATTTGAGATTTATTCAAGGTTTTCGAAGGTTTTCATCTTTCATTCTTTTAAATCTTGAATTTGATATCATAATGACTGTTGTTGGCTAAAACCCTTTAGCAATTCTAAGGTGAAGGTTTAATAGTTGTGGCTTAGATGATAATAGATCGATCATAAATAGATTGGACCTTGAGAGTTAGAGAGATTTCACCGACGAACCAAAATCACGGTGTGTTCTTGAGTTCCACGGCCGTGGAATCTCAAGATCCACCTGTAATTTCCCTTAGTTTACGAACCTTGCTTTTACTTTAATCCAAAGTTAAAGATTTGCTTTAACTTAGTCTTGGCTTGCCTTTTCTAGGTGGTAGTGAAGCCTCAACAACCTCTACCTCGATTCCGAGTGTCACAACCTTAATCGGTTTAGTTAGTCTTGATCCTTGGATTACAAGTTTGGGTATTTGATATTAATTCTTGACTTTAGATCCTTTCTATACTGAAGCCTCAACAACCTTTATAGAGAGTGTCTTTAGTTAAGTCACATAAAGCCTTGGAACTTCACCGTACATTGCTTTGCATTAGTATACCTTTGCAACTCTTAACTCTGTCCTTATATCTTTAGTATATCTTGAATCGATTGCCACAACTGAATACCTGGATCTTTAGTATTGTTGTTTTCCCAATATTTACAAAAGCTCATACATTTACTTGCTTGACAATTCTATAATTGGATTTAACCCCCAAATCCCTGTGTTCGATACTCTGGAATTCTTGCTTAACTATATCGATCCGTACACTGCGGGTTCGCTTGCTTGATTCTAGTTTTATAAATTTAAGACTTATTTGCACGCACACTAAGTGGCGAACATTGCCCACATCATGGGATTCCAAAGATTGAATTGCTAGAGATATATTTCAAAGGTTTGGATGGAGATACTCAATTCAAGCTCCTATTACTTTGCACCTTTATGGATATGCCGATAGATGAAGCTTGGGATTTCATTGAAAAGCAAGCTTTACACATGGAGAAGTACTCCCATCAAGGAACTGAAAATGGAGCAAGGAGAGTTAGATTCCAAGACACTTCATCAAATGGATCTCAACTCACCTCGCTTAGCAATGACGTGAAGCAATTGAAGGAGCTTTTAGTAGCTCACACAAAGAAGGAGCATGATGGTGGATACCAAGGAAGAAACAAATATAAAGGGCCGCGGAAGTTTTAAGGTCAACGGTCATAGACTAATGAAATACTGACCGGAAGTCCCAGCTGAGGAGATTGCACCATCATACCTTGTTTGAGGATGACGTACGGTCTAGCTAGTGACCCTAAACCAAGCGCTTCTTGGGAGGCAACCCAAGGTATTGCTTTCTTGTCTCTTTTTTCTAGCTTAGCTTTAGATAGTTTGCTTCGCTTTGTTTTTGCGTCCTCTAGACAAGAATCAGGTACTTTATATGGAAGGATTACAGCTCAAAAGCTACACTGGAAGGACAGAAGTTCGAGAAATTGAGAAGACGGAGTTTGACTGAGGCACATCTCGGTTGTTGTCACAGCGCCTCGACCGAGACGTTCTTGGTCAACCGAAGTGACTAGGTCTGACAACCAGTCACATACCTCGACAGAGGTGTAATCAAATTCAGCGAGGGGTATAAAAGGCGAGATGGTTTCTCTCTTCATTTTTTCCCTCCCAAGTGCGACCTCGACCGCGGCGGCCCCTAACCCTCAATTCTTCGATTCTTGCTCGTTTTGCACGATTCTTGGCTCGATTACACCGGAGGAAGCAAGAGGATCAGTTTCCAAGCATCAAACAGCAAGGAAAACGCTCCAAATCTGCAGAATTTGGGTACTTCGTTCCAAAACCCTAACTCATTCTTCTTTTGTCGATTCTGCACAGATCTGGCTTTGGTTGCCACTGTTTGTTGTTGAAAAAGATATAAGTACCCCTTAGGAAGCCTTTGGTAGTGATTTGGGGGAAAAGAACTTACAAATTTGAGATTTGCGAACGAACAGTGTTTCGCCTCGGTCCAGTCGGTTGTGTCTCGGCCGAGGTGTTCTTCATCCAGAAATATGAGCAACATATCTGATCGTCAGTTGGTCTTGAGAGACAGACCCAGTAGTTCACACCATTCATCCCCTTCCTCAACTTCTCAGTTTTCTATCCCGGTGATCCATGAGAGACACCAACGGGACTATGATCGCATTTGTGGGCGCCCTATCACTGCCCCACGATTTCTAGACGTTTCTGTATTCGAGTGCCTCCATGTGGCGGAGAACTTGAAGAAGATGATCTCCATGGTAGGACTGGAGGAGTTCATGGATGTTAGAGCGTCGGCTTATCTAGAGCCGACGATGGAGTTTGTCAGCTCAGTTACTTATGTACCGGAGCGTCAAGGAAAAAAGTACCGGCTGCTGAACATGAACTATGTAGTTTCTATGGACCAGTTTAGGGAGATTTTCAGCTTCCCTACCTCGACTATTTCTAATTTTCCTTCCCGAGTTGTAGCTCGAGATTTTTGGGGCGAGATAGCCCATGTGACAGAGTATAATGACAAGTGGAGACCCGGGGATTCTCAAGAGAGTATTATTTTTCATCTTGCTTTCTGCCTTGCTCACAGGATTTTCAGTGAGACTCTTCTGGCGCGTACTGAGACGCCCCAGAAGGTCCGACAAGGGGAGTTACTGGGTATGTTTTGCATGGTGACTAGAGGAGTTCCTGATTTTGCTGCTATGTTGGCAAAGGACTTGCACAGGATAAAGGGCAAGTCGAAGGGCGATATTTGTTGTGGTGGGTTGGTGACCCACATCGTCACCGCTATGGGTTTGGATCTGACTACTTGTACGCCGGCCGCGGCTGTGAAGCCACTGGGACTTCAGGAGATGATCACGAGACGTATTCTTGTCCCTCGTGGCCTTAGCATGCCCTACGTTGCCATGCCGTGGGAGAAGACGGCTCCACAAGGAATTATGTGGTCATCCCAATTCTCTGTCTTTGACCGTCAGTTCTAGTCTGCTGCTTGGTTTCCATACATGCAGGATATTGGAGATGTAGTTGAAGTTGATGATGATGAGGAGGATTACGATGGAGGAGCTGTCATGGAGACCGGTACTGATACCGGCGGCCCTAGTGTTCCCGTTGTCGATCTTGATGATGAGGTGACAAACGAGGAGACAGCACTACCACCACCACCACCTCAGCGTAGATCCCGCAGACGCAGAGATCCCGAGGTCCACCAACGGATTGATGAGATGACTGAGGAGATGATTGATTCTTATGCGGCTATGACAGTTGACATGTCCCAACGCTTTGTTGATGAGCGTTGGCACACTGATGGATGGATGCATCAGATAATAGAGAGCCAGCATTATCAGAGCCGCATGATGGAGATCCAATTTCAGCAGACGATAGGCTATCCCTTTGACCCAACCCAGCACCCCTACATTCCACATCCACCACCGCCAGCTGACGAGGATTAGAGCTTCATGGATTTCTTTTTTATTTATTATGCAGTTCAGCTAGGTCTGGTGAGTACTCGGTTCTTAGACATATATTTGACCCATTGGGACAATGTGTCCCAAGTATGGTGTATTTGGATGTATCTTACTTGACTTATGTGTGTATGGTTTGTATGACTCCCGGATATTATGATCTTATTTGGCTTTATTTGGCTTTATGTGCTTATCTGTTATTACATGCATACATACAGGTTTCTGTTTGAGAAAAACGTCGAAAACTGGTTTGAAAAAAAAAATTTATGACCTCGACCGGGACATTCTTGGCCGATCGAGGATGAACACCTCAGATGACGCCAGAACACCTCGACCGAGATGGCTTAACTGAGAGATTGTCGAAACATTTTTTTGTGCTTCTTCTCTAGATATGACCTTGATGAACATACTGTTTGCAGATTGGTTTTGAAATCTTTATATGATCGAAAGGTTTTAAGATATGCTTAAGTTGCTAAGTACTTTGTTTTAAAATGCTAGCATGTTTAATTCTTTGTTTTTATCAAAATTATGTTGAATTTGAAGGTTGACACCACATGATGAGTTCTATCACATTCTTCCTGGAATGATTAAGGCAATCATTCTCTTCTTCTCCTTCTTCTTGATCATGCTTAGCCCCGCATATACATATTTGTCTCCCTTTACCTATCCGGGAATTTGGAAGCACGTAAGGAAATTCAAGTGAAGTGAAATTGAGATGTTGGTTGAAAGTTTTAGAAAGAAACGATTAGGTTTGGGGAAGTCAATCATGATGATGAGTAACTCGGCACCATTCACATAGCAGGGTGTTTGTGTCTTGTCAAAGTCGGATTGAGCAATATTCCTAACGGGTCATGGTATGTGCATCAAGGGTTTGAGGCATCTCGAAAAATTGATGATTGCTGATCTCCTAGGCTTCGGTCATTATGCAACTCTGTCCATGCATCCCAAAAAATAAAGTAAAAAAGTGAAAATAAGCAAAGCTTATTGGTGGATGATGTTGAAATTCAAAGAAAGTGAAGTAAGATCCTTTTCCCGGATTCTAGCACCACATTACCCTATATACATCCCACCCTTACACGTTTCTTAACCTCTTTTGGAAAGCCCTTGAGACCTCGAGCTTGTTGATTGACTTGGTGGTTTAAACTGGATTATACATGATTGATTTCGATAAATATGATTTATTATGCATTCTATGGTTTTATGCAAAGATGAACAACTTTCTTATATTTATAAAATGTTTTGATCATGTCTTGATTTTATTTTCCATGAAGCATTCTCTTAGGGTGATCTATGAGTGGAGCACACACCAAAAGGTTTTGAAATGTTTTTCATTGATCTCTCTGACTTATAATCCATTCTATCTTGTATCTAAGAGTTGGAACTTGCTTGGGGACAAGCAAGAGATAAGTATGGGGTATTTTGATAACATGTATTATAGTCTATATTTGGGATTAGTTTAGACGCTTTATCTTCATAAATCTGCATGTATGGATGTATATTCTTTGATTATATTATTGTTTTGTCTACCTTTACGGGAATCGAGGTCTATACCTAGTTTCGTTGTAATCATAGGAAAAATGGCACGTTTTGGACTAAAATGGAGCTAAGGAAGCTAAGGAGTCATTGGAGCTACATTTTCGAGCATTGAGGAGTTATAAGAAGATCTCAAGAAACATAGAAATGATTCAGATGATTAATTTTGGACCAAATTAGAGAGTTGCATTCTCTGTTGAGACTCACCTCGGTCAGCTACAGTACCACCTCGGCCGAGGTGATCTTCAGGAGCGTCCCGACCGAGGCAAACACCTCACCGCCAACAAGATCTTTATTTTTGGCTGAGATCTTCTATTTTTGGAAAGAAAATATCACATTTTTTGGCTGGATTTCTGGAATGAAGATATTATATTTGGCTAACTTATTTTAAGAGATATGGATATTTTCTAGGAAAATATCTTTTTAAGATTTTATTATCTTTGGAAGATAATTCTTCTATATAAAGGGCTGATTTTCTACAATTCAGCCATCCAGCAATCAGTGGATCACCCATTCTTTGAAGTTTAAACGAAGTTTGAAGGAAGTTTTGAAGGTTGAAGTTCAAGAAAGGAAGGAATCTAGTTGGATATAGCTTTGAAGGAAGTAGTGAGACTTTCTTAGTTGGCTTGTTTGTTGTCTTTTCTAGTTTCGATTTGAGGAACGTTGATTGTTTGTTTGATTGTTCGATTGAGTTATTGAGACCTTTGTCTTAAGGTTTTCTTGTTTGAATATTGACTCCTTTCTTATAAATTTGATTGTTGTTATCATTATGATTGTTGGCTAAGTTTCTTATGCGATTCTAGGGTGATTGGCTGAAATTTGTAGGAAAGACGATGATAGAATGATCTTAATCCCAGCTGACCCTGAAAGCTCGAGCCTTTACCTTAACCGACGAACACCTCAGTCAGTCATTGAACACCTCGGCCGGGGTGGAATAAAACTAAACGAGGTGAACCTTTCCCGAACCCTATCTTTGTTAAGATTGCAGTTTGCTAAATCCTATTCTTATTACACCTTTCCTAGTTCAACGCAAGCCTATGATGAGACTTACCCGGTGATTCCTTTGTTTGTATATCCAAGATCATGAGTGTAGGTAATAAAGTTTTATTCTTTATTGGGGTTTGAGTGTGTCTTCATTCCATCTTTGAGAGTTAGCCTGAGACTTACCCGATAAAGGTTGATTCTATTCCGTTGGGTGGTGTGTTGGTTTGATATTATAGTTCCTTTCCTTAGTACTTTGAGACTTTCGGTAATAGGATCTTTGGTATGGGATAGTGAGTAGTGAGACTTACCCGGTGATCTATTCCCATCTTAGAAACACCTTCCCTTTGCAAACCTCAGCTTTGTCCACGTTATCTTTTGAGATCTTGAGTCGGAACAACAACTAGATGCTTTAATCCCTAGAATCTGCATTCCCTTTACTTGACTTTTACATCATCTTTGATTTGTTGCGTTATTTGTTGATTGACAACCTTATTTACCGAACTTTGTTTCACCATAGTCCTTGTGATCGACCCCCGGAATTCTTGCTTTTATTACAATTGATTCGTACACTACAGGTTCGCATATTGTTCAAGCATACTTCTTGGGTTATAAATATTAAAGCTTGCACACACCTTTTGGAGCAAACAGGTAGCCTTGACTTCATTACTCAAAGTCATAAGGCTCTTACATAGGCTCAACAAAAAAATATCTGAAGGAACAAAATCATCAAGAAACTCCCATTTAGATGCTAAAAGGACTCGATTGTTCTCAACAGAAGGAATCTTGGGTGGTAAATCTTGGGCGAGATTTGTGCTTCGGGGCCAAGATTCTGTTAAACTAGACTGAGATCTCGAACTTGATTGAGAATTCTCTGAACTGGGACGTGATTCTTCCAATATCGGGCGAGATTTTATGGTTTTACCTGAGATTTCTTCTGTGGAATGTGTTTCTCACTCCTATTCCTTGCATTTCTCTTTCTTTTTGTCATAATGTTCTACAATATGTAAAGGATTCATAGGTTTAAGAGTAACTGTTTGTCCATTGAACTCAAATGAATGTTTACTATTAAAACCGTCATGTTTGAATCTTCTTTTGAATTGTCATGGAGGCCATAATAGTATATGGCATGCTTGCATGGGCACAACATCACATACAACCGTATCCTTATATTTTCCTAAGGTGAAAGCAATCTTAGCTTGTCTATTAACTTTCAATTCTCCACAATCAATCATCCAATGTAATTTATAAGGTCTAGGATGATAGAAAGTAGTGATTTGTAACTTAGTGATCAATTCATCACCATCAATAATCATATTGCACACCTTTCCTTGAACAAGACATCTAGCATGAAAAAAGTTTTTCCTTTGATTATCCTCACATGGGGATATCTTGTTCGCTCTCAGATGTGTGTGTATATGACCAAAAATAAGTCTTAAATTTATACAGAAAATAAATCAAATAAGCGAACCCGCAGTGTGCGGATCAATCGCAATAAAGGCATATATTCTAGGGTCAAACACAAGGACTGTGGTGAAACCAAATAGGAACAAATCTAGCTAGACAATTTGCAAATATCAATGAATGAAAATAACAAAAAGCAATGATATGCATTTATGTAATAATCGGGAAGGTGCAGATTCTAGAGATCAAAGTATCCAATTCTGGTTTTCGATTCGATACTTCTACATATTTATTGACAGAGCTGGGATCGCAAAGGAAGAGTGTTTCTAAGGTGGAAAGGATCACATGGGAGGTCTCACTATCCACTAATCCCAAACGAAAGGTCCTATCATAGGGTAAGTCTCAAGGATCTAAGAAAAGGAACTATAATCTCAAATCAACCACTCAACCTAAGGGAATGGAACTAACCTTTATCGGGTAATACTTTCTTTGTTTATTGATGGATCTAAGAAAAGGAACTATAATCTCAATATTTTTTCTGATATACTAACCTCTTTGTTTATTGAAGTTTTTCTTCATATAATACTTTCTTCCATAACCATTTTTCTGATTATCTGTTCGGTTACATTTCCATTCTCTAAGAAGATCCCAACAATTTAGAAATTATTATTTCATTTGTTGATATCCCTTAAGTTCTCGACATTTTTTCTCTACCCATTTTTTTAATGAACTTTAATCTATTTCCAAGGGTATCCTTTGAGTTGTATTTTTATATCCATTCTTTCACTAATTTCTTCATTTATTGGTATAGGGAGTTTATCGAATAGCATTTGAAGATTCATCCCGTTTCTCCCACCTTATAGTAATAATACTCAAGTTCTGAAAGATAGTTTTAAATATCTCATATTACAAATTTCAAGAGTATTAAGTTTTCTTTGCCATTTGATTATTTTTTTTATCTTTATCATCTTTGTCTGCAATAAATTCAAATTATAAGGCTTTGCAGAATTGCCTAAACATAATATCTGGTGGTTTTACTATCCTTAAGGTTTCTTTGATTTCTTCATCGATTTCTTCATATTAAACTACCACAATCCCATACAAACTATGCTCGATATAATTTAGAAAATTTACAGATCTTCATTCAACATTCATGTTTGAGCACACATCATACTTTCTTCCAAAAGTCTAACACATCCTCTTGGTTTCTTACTCCATCCAGATTAAGCTTATATCTAGTTTCACTTATGGGTTCAAGCAAAAGTTCTCTTTTGTTAGGTCTATATTTTGGCATAATTTTAACTCCGAATTTAGCTGGTTTCTCTAAAAAAATCTTCCGGTTTTAAATTAAATATGTGTTGACTCGTTGACCCTTATTCATATTCTCGATAAAAAGATCTAGTAGCCTTGTTAACTTCATGCTCTCGAAACAATTTCTTCTTCCACTTCTTTAACATACATAACTCCTTTTCCCATCTTTTTTATCTAGTTTTCTTTTAACTTTACTTAAGGGAATAGTCTCCAAGTCTTTCTGTTTGATTAACCCCATTTGTTGATATATTTCTTCTTCATCACTATAGTAACCAGATTCGTCATTACTCAAAGAACTCATTTATTTGTCAGACATATCAAGTATATCTTTGATTTTCTAACTCTTCTTTTGGTTCTTCTTTCGTTTCGTATTTTTTAGTTAAACTTGGTACTAAAAATTTCTTTTGGGAATTTTTGTTTTGGAATGGATACCTATAAGAAAAACCGGCTGGTTTTTTTGTTGGAGGATTTAAGATTGTTGTTGCACCATGGTGTCTAATTTCTTTGATAATTTCAAGAATTAATTTTTTTATTTTCTTATTGATAGATAATAAGGTAGCAGATATGTCTTCTTGATATTTTGCAAGATTTGTTCGCAACTTAATTAATCTGACTTCTAAATTTGCAATATCGTCGATTATAGTATTTAAAATAGCTTTGTGATGACCTTGTCCAGCGTTTAAATGTTTTGCATGTGGTGCTAGTTTATGTGGACGACTTTCAAAAAACCTCTAGTTTTATTTAATTTTTGGATTTTTTAATTAACTTTTTAAGTTTATTTAACTACTCGGCTCTGATACCAAATGACAAGATCGCTCAAAAATTGCAAAATACGACTTAAAGTCACAAATAAAGATATAAATACAACTTATTATAAACTAAGTACCTTAAATATAAATTTTAAAAAAAGTATGGGTATAAAAAAAGATTAATGTGATTGATGAGATAATTTAGGGATGGATAGAAAGATGATTGGCAATGGAGTACTTTTCTTTTCTTTAAGTTTTACATTTCCAGTTCGAGATTGCTATTCGTACCCACCATTTCATGCTAATTATACCCATTACACGACTACGCGTTGCGTATGCGTAGAAAATGGATCAATTTCTGAGGCGAAAGTTACTACGCGTACGTATCGCGTAAGCGTAGTGACTTTCTCAATTCAAAATTAAGAAAAGTCACTACGCCTACGCTTTACGTACGCGTAGTAACTTTCCAAACGGCAGGAAAGTTACTACGCGTACGCAACGCGTACGCGTAGGGCTCTTCGCCTCCATATCGCGAAGGCGGACAGTCGTCTTTCTCATTTCACAATCTCTTTCAATTCTTACCGGCGACGACGAAGAAGAAGCGACGAAGACGACCACCACCAACCACTCCGACGACGTTTACACACAACACCACCAGCCATGATCCGAACCCGGGGAAGAGTCGGAGGTGTGGTCCGGAGGAGCCGCTCCGGCAACGGCGGGGGTGACTCCTCCGGCAGTTTTTCCGGCGAGGGTCGCGGACGATCGGTTTCCGATGCCGACGTTGGGCGAGGACGGGGCTCTCGTGGAGGGCGATTAGGGGGAGTAGTCCGAGGTTGCACGACATCTCGCGTTTCTAGCGAGGTTGGGGTACGTTTCAATTTATTTTTATTACATTTTTCTTTATATACGTTAATTAGAGAATAGTAATCGATAATTAGTGTAGGATTAGTTGTTAATTAGTGATTATGTATAGAATTAGTGAATGAATTAATGAATTAGTCTTCATTAGTCGATAATTAGTTAAATTAGTGAATAATTAGTTACTGGTTAGTGAAATAGTCGATAATTAGTTTAATAAATAGTCGATAATTAGTTTAATAAAAATTGAAAATAGGCGATAATTAGATAATTAGTTTATTGAAAATAGTCGATAATTAGATAACTAGTTTATTGAAACTAGTCGATAATTAGTTAATTACTCGATAATTACTCGAGAATATTGGAATTAATAGATAATTAGTTTAATAAATATTGAAATTAGTTGTAAATTCTGTAATTAGTTAATTACTCGGGAATATTGAAATTAGTTGCAAAATTCGGTAATGAGATAATTAGTGAATGAATTCCGTAATAAGTTAATTCCGTAATTAGTTGTAAATTCCGTAATTAGTTAATTGAAATTAGTCGATAATTAATTAATTAGTCGATAATTAGGTGTTAATTATTGAAATTAATATTTAATTACTCGATAATTAGTTGTTAAATAATGAAATTAGTTTTAAATTCCATAATTAGTAGATAATTAGTTTAATAAATAGTGAAATAGTCGATGATTAGTTTAATAAATAGTCGATAATTAGTTTAATAAAAATTGAAATTAGTAGATAATTAGTTTAATAAATATTGAAATTAGTCGATAAATAGTTAATTACTCGATAATTAGTTGTTAACTTCCTTAAATTAGTCGATTACTAGTTATTTACTCGATAATTAGTTGTTAATTATTGTTTTAAATTCCGTAATTAGTAGACAATTAGTGAAATAGTCGATAATTAGTTTAATATATATTGAATTTAATTATTAATTAGGTAATTAGTAGATAATTAGTTTGATAAATATTGAAATTAGTCGATAAATATTTAATTAGTTCTTAATTATTGCAATTAGTTGTAAATTCCATAATTAGTAGACAATTAGTTTAATATATATTGAAATTAATTGTTAATTAGGTAATTAGTATATAATTAGTTTAATAAATATTGAAATTAGTCGAAAAATATTGAAATTACTCGATAATTAGTCGATAATGAGTTTAATAAATATTGAAATTACTCGATAATTAGTTAATTACTCGATAATTAGTTGTTAACTTCCTTAAATTAGTCGATAGTTAGTTAATTAATCGATAATTAGTTGTTAATTATTGGAACTAATAGATAATTAGTTTAATAAATATTGAAATTAGTTGTAAATTCCGTAATTAGTCAATAATTAGTTAATTACTCGATAACTAGTTGTTAATTATTGAAATTAATAGATAATTAGTTGATAATTAGTTTAATAAATATTGAAATTACTCGATAATTAGTTTAATAAATATTGAAATTAATAGATAATTAGTCGATAATTAGTTAATTACTCGATAATTAGTTGTTAATTATTGAAATTAATAGATAATTAGTTGATAATTAGTTTAATAAATATTGAAATTACTCGATAATTAGTTTAATAAATATTGAAATTAATAGATAATTAGTCAATAATTAGTTAATTACTCGATAATAATTGTAAATTCCGTAATTATTCGATAATTAGTTAATTACTTGATAATTAGTTGATAATTATTGAAATTAATAGATAATTAGTTGATAATTAGTTTAATAAATATTGAAATTACTCGATAATTAGTTTAATAAATATTGAAATTAGTTGTAAATTCCGTAATTAGTTAATTACTCGAGAATTAGTTGTTCACTATTGAAATTAATTGTTAAATAGGTTGCCGGGACTAGTACTCGTCCATGGGCCGCTACGGTTTCAAACCATAAGCGGCGTATGATTGAGATGGGAGTAGCGCGTCCTGATGACGTTCTTGAGGATCCTCAGGAGGAGGAGGAGAGAGTTGTGGAGGAGCATGTAGACGAGCGGATGGACATGTTGTTCAGTTCGTCCGACGTTTCCGGCGGCCAGATGTTACCCGAGGCAGACGTTGATGCTTTTGTATTGGAGTTGCAAGACACATTGGACCGCCGATCACCTGCACCTGCTCATTCAGAGAGCTTTGCCGCCGGGAGTAGGAGACTCGGTCAGGAGGGTTCACCACCACCCCCACCACCACCTCCACCTCCACCTCCACCTCCGCCTGTGGTTGTAGATGACGCTGCTGGGTATCCAGGAGGTCCCGCTATACGGGACCTACTTTACAGCTATGACACTCATGTCGCTCGTGACATATGGGTTGGTCAGGTATGGATTTAAATTTCGATTAGCTTTTTATATTTCCTTAAATTCAAACGTGTTACTTACGTTTAAATGTTATTTTCATAACAGGATAGAGGTGTTTTACGAGTCTATAGGCTAGGTGCCACGGTCAGTGGCTTACGTAGCCTTGTTGATCGATTTTCAGAGTCAGAGTGGATGACACTGGTTAGGGGGAGTGGACTGCATGGCATCCTAGAGATGCAGTGGGGCGGTGTCGACCATGCGCTTACATCTGCCTTTGTTGAGAGGTGGTATCCAGAGACTTCCGGATTTCACTTCCCATGGGGACAGATCTCTATCACCCTCCACGACGTATATCACCTCTTAGGATTTCGCATTGACGGAGACAAGGTTATCGGCGCCAGGGATGACACACTCTTCACCTCCATGTTCGGCTTCCCGCCGTTGGAGGTGAAGGACGTCGTGAAGGCGGGTGGGTGGCCGTCTTCTCATCTCCTCTCTACTATTAGGACTATGGCCGAGTCCCCAGATGCTAGACACGAGGACATCGCTACCGGATTTCTTGCTCTTCTCATTGGCTCCACCCTGTTCATTGACAAGACCACGAACAGGGTGAAGTCTCATCTATTGAGCGTATGTCGAGACCCCATCACCATGGCGTATCGTGCTTGGGGAACTGCCACACTGGCATATCTATACAGACAGCTAGGCGAGTCCTCTCGGAGGGAGGTTCATACATTAGTCGGTTGTTCTCTTCTCTTAGAGGATGCAATGAACTATAACTTCATAGTTTACAATATTTTAATTGATAATCAGTTTAATATGAAAATGATATGTTTTTGGCAGTCATGGATTCATGCTTATTTCTCTCACTTCCGACCTAGAGGACATACTGACCCTCTTAGACAGAGAGATGCGAGACATGCACAGAGGTCGGAGAGGGCTCCTACAGGCCAAATGGAGAGATCGGCCCTGTTAGGGTTTAGGGCCTAGTTGTTGAGGTGTAGGATGGACGAGTTACTAATAAAGTCAAGTTTCTTACGTATCTTGAATTGATCTTCTGAAATGACGTTATATGTTTGTCGCATGTGACGTGGATGCCGTGGGGTTCGCTAGACGGCTTTCAGACTGGACAGATGCGCGTATCAGCCTATTTTGGGGTGATACGCTTCTGTTGGTTGGAGGAGCCCTATCAGCCACCGTTTATGCTACGTCAGTTCGGGCATGTACAGATAGTCCCCCCATAGCTTCATACAGTTCCTCCCGGATGTATCATTCGCCCCTTCATGATGAAGAGGCCGGCGAGGATAGAGAAGTATGAGCTGCTATTTTCTCCCGACGCATGGCATTTGTGGGCGACGCGAGACCAGCATCTATACGACATACAGAGCGTCCCAGCAGTTGTCGACCCATGGCAGATGGAGGAGTACTTCTTGGACTGGTTCTTACCACGTACTCACTCACACCTGCAGCCACCTCCAAATGGTGCACCACCACCGCCTGCACCTCCAGTTGCACCTGTTATACTTTCAGAGCGGGTACGGAAATGAATTGTTACGTTAAAGTTCATTTTATTTAAGAATTAGTTGAGTTTCTTACGTATTTTCTTGTTCTGCAGCGTGTACATATAGCTATAGGTATGGTTCGAGATCAGTTGACTCGTTGTCCTCCGTCTGAGGCTGATTTTCTTCGACGTCTCCTAGATGTTTTAGGAGAAGACGAGGCACCAGAGGCGCCACCTCCTGTTAGGGTGTCACAGCGACAGAACTAGACACTTATGTTTCTATTTATTTATTATGTATGAACATGTTTCATTACTTTGACTTGTTTCTATTTATTACGTCCCGTGCTTGTTTCATTTTATTACTTTGACTTGTGATTTATGTTTGAACACAACAAATCAAAATCTCAATTTGAAATCACAAATCAAAACCAATTAGTCGATATCACAAATCAAAAACTCAATTCAACACTACTATTCGAAATCACAATTCAACATCACAATTTGAAATCACAGTTCTCAATTTCTGTCTCAAACTAAGAACCCGCATCTTCTTCTCTCTGAAGCAGTCTTCCGTATCTCGTTATTCTTCGGTTATGTATGTCGGCAAAACCATCAACTGAAGCGTCGTGACCTCGCATCCAATCAAGACATATCGGGGGCAATGGAGCGTTTTGATGCAACCAAACCTGTTTTACAAATCAAGAGCATTTTAGTCAAACATGTTTTGATACAACCAAACTTGTTTCACAAATCAAGGGAATAAAATGGACTTACCGGAACGTAGTGATGATCATTGAGTACTGCGATTGCTTGCACTTTCGTTGGAGGTTATTGTTCTTCTTCAGAATCGGCAATCAATGGCAAGCAGGTGTAGGAGTCCAATCTAGAGAAGACGACAAGGGACACCCGAAATAAAGTAGCGTATGCGAGAGCACAAGTAGGAACCTCCATCAAGAACTGTGATGCGCAAGGTGCGGGGTTAAGGTAGTTGACGTTGTCAATCAGTTCTTCAATCTCATCATCACCATGTATTCCGGAGTATACATGCATGTGTCTACTCAACTCCCAAGCAAGCTCTCTCCGGACACGAATATACTCATCTTGATGGTAACTCAATAACGCACCAAGTGATCTATATCCGCAATGTCCATCGCCAGGAACATCTATCACACGATCAACGTAGGATAGCATAAACGATGGGATATTCCGATAACCCCAATTGAATCCTCGGACCACAACTTCAGACGACTGAGACTCCGGGATGGTAGTAGCCTCGCCCGTGGTGTTTGCTCGTCCTCGACCCCGTCCTCGGCCTCGTCCTCGAACTCTTCCTCTAGAACTTTGTGAAGACTTCCTCATCTGTGAATCCTTATCAGCTCGAGCATGCTCAAATCTAGATGGCACTCGTCCTTGCTTGCTTCCCTTGTCTGAAGGATGTGAAATTCTCGGCTCTCGAGCTACTGACTCCGTCGGGTTCAACATGGTTGCAATATAAGCGTCAAACTTGTTCACAGCGTCTTTGGGCAACCTACCCTCCCTGTGCATGGCCATAAAAGATGTCAAAGTAATATCCCCCATCGACAGAGGAATAGCCTCGGGTTCTTCCACTTCTTCGGTGACTTCATGCCACGTAACTTGTCTCCGGAAAGGATGTATTGCAGTCAAAAACATAGGCATGTTTTCCCGGAGGGCAGCCGCAAACTCATGAATGCACGGGATCACATACGATTGCCTCCAATACCAATCGTCACATGTAGCATCAAATGTCCCTTGCCGCGCCAGTTTGCAATTCTCGATCAAGTACTTCATGCAGTTGTTCGACACCTTTCGGAGAAGAAATGTAAACATAGGGTCTTCTTGGATGCCTACGATAGTATGAGTACGTGACTTTTCTATGCTACCTTGAATCTCATCAATCTGATCTCCAATCATTCTATGGATGGCCTTGATGAGAGTATCAAATCCACAACGGGTAGACTTAAGAGTTCTCTTCAACACCGAATGAGTACCCTCGGCCCTAAGATTAGAACATAATTTATAATTATAAAATAAATCATCACAAGTAAACTAAACAATAAAAGATGCAATGAATATTTGTCTAACCTTCCTGTCGTCCTTGATCCGAGATGGAGATAGTGATCGGTCCAGCAACGAACAATAGCTTCCTTGTACTTGTCCAATCATGTCTTCTCGAGGTACTCCATCAAATGATACTTGTCCATCCAACTATCCCTCATATGCAAGAGTCTCGCCTCATAAGCCGCAATAGTAGTCGATTCAAACAACTAATGACAATCTCTCATGAATTTTGCTTGGATGGATGGCGAATGTGACTTCCACCAACTATTTGATTCGATGTTTCGATACACGTGTCACTCACACAAAATATGTTTGGCATCTGTGAAGACTCTAGGCATTGCTTTTATGAGACCTAATTCTCTGTCCGTCACTATCACTTCCGGCTTCTTTCCACTGAATAACAAGGCAATGCGTTCCAAAGCCCACTCGTAATGACCCGTCGTTTCTCGTTTCATTAACACAAACGCAACGGGAAAAGTTTGTTGTGTGCTAGTCAATCCGACGATCTCTAACAACGGCATGTCATATCTGCAAAATATAATGAATGAGACTTTGTAATTAAAAAAAGTTTAATATAAACAAACTGAATGAATTACATACTAACCTGTTCGTCTTGTATGTAGCATCCATGATGACAACGTAAGGAAACATGGCAACCCAATGCTTCGACTCGGGATGGGCTAGGAATAAGTCGCTCACTACCTCTCCTCCTTCAGTGGTTTCCATCCTAATATCCCACATATAATCCTTATCTTTCAAGAATTTCAACACTTCTTGAATTACCGTTCGATCTCCCATCGCTTCCAACCTAATTTTATTCCGAGCGTTTGAAACTTGCTTCCTAGAAGTGACCATCTTTTCGGGATCTTCAAAATCACTCTTTAACAAACGAACAATTTCCCTCGGAGGCATTCCCGCCTCGGTGTAGATTTGGACTCGTTTCATTTGTGCCTTCGTCAACCGTCCATCAAAAGCATGACCTACCAACTTCTTCGGAAGAGGATGATTGTGAATTCCGTGAACATTCCTCACACCCCAAAGACCCCTTTGCACCTCATCAATGTGTAAGCGAAAATTACAATCAAACTTCTTCGTTTTGCATACCCTCAAGCCCTTCGCCTCACTCTTGCGGACTCCGTGATGCTCACACGCAAATATCACCTTTCCAAAACGACGATCATCCGACTTGTAGGACTTTAGTTTGATGAGAACCATATTTTTACTTCCTGCTTTCTCAAGAACCCATGCAACTAACGAGTCCATATCCGTCCATATCCGATGGTCCACAAACAAACTAGTATAGTCATAATCATCGGGAATATCGGCATCCTACAATAATTATTTCGAAAATTTCATTCACTACTACTATATCATATGTTCTTAGATTGCTCAAATTAATTAACGACTACTTAACTAATAATTGTCTACTAATTCATTAATTAACGACTATTTTCTTCAATTAACGACTAATTGATACCTAATTAACGAGTAAATTCTTCATTTAACGTCAAATAACATTACTTATTGAATAATTGTCTACTAATTCATTAATTAACGACTCACGCATATAACATAAAACTAACTAAAACATATAACACTAAACTACGTCAAAACAAACGAATTGAAAAAACTAACCTCAACACCCGAATACGGATCGTAACTACTGAGCATCGCGGGATTGAACAAGCCCTCGTCAACCTCCACGTCATCTTCACCACCGCCGAAATCAACACCGTCATCCTCTTCTCCATCGCCGGAATGATATCTTGCTTCTCCATCGTCGGAATTCATTTTCGAAAGGACTTTTTTTGCGAAACAACGTTTGACAATGAGGTTTTATGAAATGGGTCGAATACATGATATTTATACTAATGTTTGGGTTACATTACCGTTGGTAACAGCTAGTTCTTAACTCTACGCCTACGCGCTGCGTAGGCGTAGTAAGTTCTTGTATTTTGGCGTTTGATTTATGCTTCCCCTACGGCTACGTGATGCGTAGTCGTATAATGGGTACAAATAGAATGAATATGTGGGTACGAATAGCACGAACCCGAAATGGGACATGGGACATTGAACTGAAGGTGTATTTAATGGTATTAGGTGAGTAACAACAATACAACACCAATAATGGTTGATATTAAATTAGCTTGTACTAATCATTAAAACCCTGATCCGCTAATCAGTCTAGATGCTCTGCAGCCTAATATATAACATTACTAGTGACGTGGCTATTTGATTTATTTTGAAGGAGTTAATCTTCAATGTGAGTGTACACCTAATGGCTAATTATACATAAATTCTTTGCATCAAGTTAATCTTCAAAAAGTTTTAAAATAGGGTAAAAAGATTAGAGACAATGGTTAAGTAGTTTAAAAGTCAATGTTCCAAACTCTTGCAATCACAACAAGCTCATCAATCTTTTTCTAGAAGAGTTTTTATAGCTAAAAACAAGTAGATAAAATAGTTGAATATGAAATCAATGTTAAGATTTAATTGGGTAGTCAATTTTAAGAGTTACAAAATTAAAATTTTAATTGGGAGAGTTAATTGGGTGGTATGAAATAAAATAGGAAATTAATATGAATAAATGTTAGGAGTTACAAAAACAAATTTTAATTGGGAGAGTTAATTGGATAATATGAAATAAAATATAAACTTAATGTGAAGCAAAATACGGTCTTAATATGAGACATTTATTGCTATCAAAAGAATTGAAACAAGAATCTAATGACGAAGAAGGTGTTGCTTCTGAAGAAGTTGTGATCGGTTTCTACAGTGACTTTGCTTGGTTGATAGGCATGATTATTGTGATTGGCTATTGGAGCAACTCTAGGATCTGCAAATGAGTTGTAAACTCATTCACACAAGCTATAGGTTTTATGGAACTTCAGCCTTTAAAGGATTAATGTGCATATGTGTCACTACATCTAAAGGTGCAACCTAGCCATTGATGGAGTCATTACAAGTCTCGTTGGTTCTCTGATGAAGTTTGGCCAAATGAGTGGAAACTTGATCCAAGTGACACACCGTGGGGAACAAGTTTTCCATTTGAATAAGTGTGCAATGGAAGTGAAGATCTGTTTGAAAATTGAGGTGAGTATGCTTTGGAATTTATACCTGGTTATGTCTACTGTTCAAACCGAGCCACGTACTATCTCCATCTAGAAATCATGGCTGAGGTTCTCCAAACTCCTTCTCGGCTATGAAGGTAGATAAGCCTCCTGTTTTGTTCAAAGACCACAAAAAATACTAAATTTTCAACCTGCTCCATTGATGGTGTCATCTCAATCTCAACTCGAAGCTTGATTAGCTCAACTTTGCCGGATTCAATATATAGACATTTAAATGTAGACATTATTATGAAATTAATATTAGGATAATTAAATATAGAAGTTACAAAAATAATATTAGGACAATCAAATATAGAAGTTATAAAAATAAAAGTTTAATTGAGATGTTATTATGAAATTGTTATTAGTATACTTTCAAATTGAATGATCCTTAATGATTGATTTAGGTTCCCCGACAACAACAAAATTACACCACCCAAACATACGTGGTCGTCAAAAGGTATTAAAAACGCAAAAGTAATTGCACATCTACAAAATAACTGTACAAAAACCGAAGTGGCACAAAAAAGAAAGTAATAAAAGTGATTTTGAGTTGAAATACTTATCCTCAGAATGGCCCTTCGAATCTCACCATATCACTAATTAATTTTTTTATATTAGCGTTAATCCATCATTAAAATATTCTCTGTCCCCACCCCTTCTTCAATATCGTACTGCGCTATAATAATTGAGGAAACAACTTTACATTCATCGTCTCCCTCCAGGCCCCACCTCCATTCATGTTCTTGCTCTTACCTTACTAATCCCATTTATTAACATTTCAATGACTACAACTTTCAACACAATTACAAAAATGAATTCTAAACCTCATGAGGCTGAACACACCTTCCAAGCTGTTAGCAACTCCCTTCTTCCAACTAAGCACGACATCGAATCCGGCAACGATGAACCCTCTAGACCCACCACCGACGCCGCCGCCAGCAGTACAAACTTTGCCAAGGGCGTCTTTACCCAACTCCTCGAATCCATTCACGACAGACGCTACCACATCGACTACGAGAAGCGAGTTGTATACCGGAAGCTAATGAATCAGCTTGACTCGGTAGAACCCACTCCCCTGAGCTTCAACCTCGCCCTCATGGCCATCGAGCTCATCGTCTTCTCCGGCTTAACGGCAGCCCTCATCTGCTCCCTCACACTACACCAGCTAAACCGTCGGCGGCTCCTCTGCCTCAGATTATGGCAGTGGATCACCATGGCCATGATGCTATCATCAGGGCTATCGGTTATCCGGTTTATAACATTCGCGGTCTCATGGCCAATCAACTGGTGGTTCCGAATCCACAAGTATGTTGTGTACTTCACGCGCCAACTCAAGCGCTGCGTGGATGTCACGCTCTGGTTTTGCATCATTCTACTCGGCTGGTACCTCTGGTTCCGTCCCCGTCTCCGGCATGTCCACGGGGATATCTCTATTGTGGTGGCCCACCAAGTCACCCGGTTCCTCATGGCACTCTGTATAGGCTCCTTCTTATGGCTCCTCAAAAACATTCTTTACCTGAAGCTTGAAGCCGATCTGCACTACGACCAACTGTTTGAGCGCCTCCGGCTAACCGTAGCGTATCTTCACGGCGTGCAGATCGTGCATAACCGTGGAATGTGGAAGTTCTTGGCCGATAACAAGTGTAAAAGGAGGCTGATGAAGATGAAAAAAGGCAAAGAGGAAGCAGATAAGGAGGTACTGATGAAAGGCGAGAATATATGGATGGAAGTTTTGAAGATGGAGAAGGAGACCGTTCCGATTTGGGTTCTCCGGCGACTCTGTGAGGAGTATTTGGAGCAAGTCACCCTCCGGCCATTGCCGGGGAACAGTGATCTCACTAAGAATGATCAGAAAATGCTGAGGGAAGCCAAGAAGATGTTCAAGCAACTCATTTTTAACAGGATCCCCAACATTCATCTTGATCACCTCAGGTTTCATTTCTTTCGATCTTCCAAATTAAAATGAAAACTTAGAAGATTTGTGTGCATAGATAGATTCACTTTAACCTCTGAAAACCCGTCAGATATATGAAATAAGTAGTCAACAGCTAGCGTTACCTGACTCGCATCTTTGTCCTCAATGGAATGATTGTTTTTTATTTAAAAGAGCTCAATTTTCCATGTCTTTGGCTTTAGTTTTATGGTCCCGTTTTAATAATTTGAAAAGACATCACTGCTTTTTCATTTGTTGAAAGTTGTTGATGGCTTATTATATTTTATTAAACTGTAGCGACCATGAAATAAAGCGGGAAGACCTGAAGGAATATGGGCTAACAGAAATGGAGTTGGATATAATATTCAAGCCTAAGAAGCAAGAAGACAAAGATGAAGAAGACGAAAGCAATGTAGAAGCACATGGTAACGAGTCTGTTGGAGATAGAGTCATTTCCTACGACGAGTTCCTCAACTGGGCAGTGCGTTTAATTAGTTTTCTCCATTAATACATTAAATATGTGATTGGGTTGGGGTGATAAATTAGCATTGTTTATGCAGATTCGGGCCTATAAAAACTGTTGGGGTTTGGAACGAACTCTGTACAGCTCGAAGAGAGTGTTCATAAAACTGAACAGGCTGCTTAGTGCATTTCTGGTGATGGTGGTGGTTATCATATGGCTCCTCCTTTCTGAAATTGTGAACACTGCCCAGCTGGCACTCCTCTTCACTCCATTTTTAGCAGCCAGCTTCATCTTCGGAGATAGTTGTAAGAAAATGTTTGAAGGCCTTATATTAGCATTCGCCATGCATCCTTTCGATGTCGGCGATCGTGTTATCATTAACGATGTCCAGGTAATCTACATCGCCATTTTATTTATTTATACATTTACATTTTCTTCTTACAAAGTTTTTGATGATCAGAAAATTATTTATATTAAATCCACCGAAAAAAGCACAACTTGGTGGACCTTTCTGGTCACTATATTAAAGTGGGCATCAATTCTATCTCCAATTACATAACTGTGTATTAAATTTAGAATTTAATTTATGTTTGGTAGTTTTACAAAAATAACTAGAAAATAACGTCAGCATGGGATAACTAATTTTGTTTTATAATTATTATAAATTTATTAATTATATTTTTTATTATTAAATTATTATATTATAAGTTATTTTAACTTATTTATTTTTAAATTTATTAATATTTATATTTTATATCTATAATTGGTTTTCCTATAATTTATTGAACATTGAAAGTCTTTAAAGTTTATTATTGCATAAAGTTTTGCTATATATGAAAAATTCTTACATGTAGACAAATGTTTTGTTACCGTAATTTTCAAACTCTTCTTAACTTTAACAAAATAAATATGACAATATTGATAATAAGAAGATTTATTAAGCAAAATACTTTACATGTAGACAATTTATAAAATTTATAATACAATTTTACTAAATATATATGGTTATATTGAGTGAGAACATTTTGGGCTCTAAAACCCTATTTTACAAGTATAAAGATAATATGAGTTACTTTGAATTTTTATTTTTAAAAATATTAATATTTATACCTAAATTTATTTTTAAATTCTAATTAATTATTGAACATTTGAAAACTTCTAAAGCTTACTACTATATACATTTTTTATTACGAAAAATTCTTACTCTACATGTAGATAAAATTAAACCAAATAAATATGATAATATTAAAGTAAGAGCATTTATTAAAAAAAATATTTATTTTACATCAAGATAACTTTTAAAACCAATAATAAAATTTTATAAGATAAATATGATTATATTAAATTAGAACATTTATGTTCTAAAATTCTTTTTTTATATGTAGATATGAATCTTGTAGATTAACTTGTCAATTTTGGAACTTATTTGTTGTTTGGACAGATGAGGGTGACGGGGATGAACATTTTGACATCTGTGTTTCACAAGTATGACACCGGAGAGGAGGTGATTATACCCAACTCAACGCTAACATCCACAAGCATTATCAACCTTGATATCACCCCAGACCAAGGGGATAAACTCGAATTCGTTGTCAACGCTCAAACTCCTCTAGAGGACATTCACGATCTTGAGATCAAAATCAAAAAGTAAGTATATCATATCCTCGCTAGATCTCATTTTAACTAGTTTCATATACAACGTACTTAATATTGCCTTAATCATGATTAGGTTGTTGGATGATGATATCGAATACTCGTCTAACAACAAGGTTGTGAAATCGGATATCGGGAAGGATGACGTGAAAATAACCGTATATTTCAAGTATCTGGTTTCGTATCTTACCGCAGAGACGAAAGCCGTACATAAGTCAAAAATCTTAAGTAAGATAATGAAGTTTCAAAAGGGTATGGAAAGAGAATGGAAAGTGTATCCACCGTCATATGTACCTTATAGTGTCATCATCACTCTCGCCAATAAGATAAAGCTGGAGGAAATTGAGCAAGTACAAGTTGAAATAATGAGGTAAAGTATTAGCTTCTCTAAATTTGTATTCTTTAACATGTTAATTCTTAAGTTAAGTGAACTTACACACAAATTTTCGGTTCCATCCTGAAAACTAACTGACAATAGGAGGAGTAACATATGTCTTATATGTTAGTTCACGTAGTATCATATTATCGATATTTGACATTTTCACACATCTCAACACTCTCCCTTCAAGGGCAACTATCCTGAACTAGTTGAAACCTAACAAAAACGTTAAGGTCAGCTTAGCAAATAGGAAGAGTAACCTAGGACTTATATGTTAGGCTCATATATTATCATATTGTCGATGTAAGACATTTTCGAACTCAACATAAAAGTAAGATAATGAAGTTGCGTGTTGTTAGGGGCTTGGAGGGGCGCTATGAGCCGTATTCAAAGGTTGTGATGACAGAGCTTACGAAATCTGTGATGAAGATGGATCTATACGTGCGAGACTCGGTGTATAGAGAAGTGAAGGAGGAGGGAGAGGAAAAAGATGAAGATGAAATTCGTCGTAAAAAGATATGGGAAAAAGCTTGCCGTGACAAGGAGATGATGAACTTGAAAGACATATGTGAGAGCCTCAAACGAAAGAAGAAAGTTGTTAAAGAAGTTAAAATTTTAGATGAGAATGGTGAAGTGGTAGCTCAAGGTGGCATAGGATGGGGTTCTCTTCATGCAAGCGATGTCGTTCAATCCAATAATAGCTTGACCACGTCCCAAAATATTTGTGCACATATTGATGGTGTAAACCAGAGTACCAAGTCTCAGCAAAACTAAGACCAACGTCACGGTTTTGCTACATTATTGTGAAGCATTTTATATAACGAGTGTAAAATCTAATATGTGCATTTTGTGAACAATAGTTTTTTATGTATTTTTTTTTCAATTTCACAAAGCTTTTGGATTATTCTTATTTTAAAAATCTACCCGTACGATCACGATCCATATTGGAAGTTACATATCATGATATCTTCTTATTAAATAAATAATGATATTATTCCGTTATATTAGGCTAATTTATATTTGATTCTATTATTGCAATCTTTATTATTTTATTCTTATTCTATTGTAATCCCTATATATAGCGTGATTGTTGCATCAATATATTTGTGGTTCTACCTCCACCATTCGTGTGGTCCAATTCACCAAAATCTATCAATCCATTATTTTGAAAATTCTATTTCCGGTCCGGTTCAGAACCGGAAAAAATCTGTCCTAAATATTATTTTTATCTTATAAATTTAATTTTATTATATTTAAAAAAACTATGAGGCAAACACTTATGGATCAGTAACATATTCTTTGTCCCCACCCCCTGGTCACCTCCGACTTCATTGATGTATTGCGCTATACTACTTGAACAAATAGCTTTACATTCATCGTCTCCCTCCAGGCCCCACCTCCATTGATGTCGTGCTCCATTTTTTCAACATTTACTAATCCTATTTATTAGCATTTCAATGACTACAAGTTTCTGATTGTACCAACACAACTACAAAAATGAATTCCAAACCTCTTGAGGCTAAAGACACCTTCCAAGACATTAGCAACTTCCTTCCAATGAAGCGGACCCCAACTAAGCCCGACATCGAATCCGCCACCGATGAACTCTCTAAACCCACCACCACCAGCACCACCAGCCGTACAAGCTTTGCCAAGGCCGTGTTTACCCAACTTCTCGAATCCATTCACGACAGACGCTACCATGTCGACTACGAGAAGCATGTCGTATACCGGAAGCTAATGGATCAACTTGACTCGGTAGAGCCCACTCCCCTGAGCTTCAACCTCGCCCTCGTGGCCACCGAGCTCGTCGTCTTCTCCGGCTTAACGGCAGCCCTCATCTGCTCCCTCACAATACACCAGCTAAACCATCGGCTGCTCCTCCAACTGAGGTTATGGCAGTGGATCATCATGGCCATGATGCTATCATCAGGGCTATCGGTTATCCGATTTATAACATTCACGGTGTCATGGCCCATCAACTGGTGGTTTCGAATCCACAAGTATGTTGTCTACTTCACGCGCCAACTCAAGTTGTGCTTGGATGTCACCCTCTGGTTTTGCACCATCCTACTCGGCTGGTACCTCTGGTTCCGTCCCCGTCTCCGGCATGTCCACGGCGATATCTCTATGGTAGTGGCCCACCAAGTCACCCGGTTCCTCATGGCACTCTGTATAGGCTCCTTCTTATGGCTCCTCAAAAACATTCTTTACCTGAAGATTGAGGCCGATTTGCACTACGACCAACTGTTTGAGCGCCTCCGGTTAACCGTGGCTTATCTTCACGGCGTGCAGATCGTGCATAACCGTGGAATGTGGAAGTTCTTGGCAGATAACAAGTGTAAAAGGAGGCTGATGAAGATGAAAAAAGGCAAGGAGGAAGCAGATAAGGATGTACTGATGAAAGGCGAGAATATATGGATGGAAGTTTTGAAAATGGAGAAGAAGACCGTTCCGATTTGGGTTCTCCGGCGACTGTGTGAGGAGTACTTGGAGCAAATCACACTTCGGCCATTACCGGGGAACAGTGATATCACTAAGGATAATCAGAAAATGCTCAGGGAAGCCAAGAAGATGTTCAAGCAGCTCATTTTTAACAGGATCCCTAACATTCATCTTGATCACCTCAGGTTTCATTTCTTTTGATCTTCCATACTGAATACTCCGTATATGATTTTTCGTATTGTTCATCGTAGTCAATAGCGTTACCGACACATCTATGTCCTTAATTGAATGATTGTTTTTTATTTGAAAGACTTCAACTTTCCATTTGTTTGAGTTTTATGGTCTCGTTTTAATAATTTAAAAAGGCATCACTGCTTTTTCATTTGTTGAAAGTTCTTGATGGCTTATTGTATTAATGAACTTAGGGCCCGTTTGGTTTTATCTCGGGAATCGGAAACGGAATAAAAAGAATCTAGTCCATATATATATATATATATATATATATATATATATATTCTTTTTTATGAAATCTTTTGGCCTTGTGGTTTGAAGTGATTGGAGTTGAATTTGATTAATTTTGATATCCTATAAGAAAACAAAATGTGGAGAGGTAATTGAATTTTACATGAAACAAAGAATAATTCCATAAAATTTCATGATTAGACTAAGGGCCCGTTTGGAAGCGCTAGGAATCATTCCCGGTAACGGAATGATTCCGAATCAATCAAAAAATAAGTTTGGTTAGAGCTCGTTTAACACATGAAAGTAATCCCATCATTTTCATTTCCATTCATAACCCTTATCCGATTCCATTCCGTTTCCATTCTACTACTCCAACCAAACGGGCACTAAATTCGTTTCCATTCCGTTTCCATTTTCGTTTTCGGAGTTTGAACCAAACGGGACCTGAGAAGAGTGTGTTGTAAAATAAATTTACAACAAAAAAGAATTGCTAAATGATGATCTACATTTATTAAACTGTAGTGACCATGAAATAAAGAGGGAAGACCTGAAGGGATATTGGCTAACAGAAATAGAGTTGGATATCATATTCAAGCCTAAGAAGCAAGAAGATAAAGATGAAGAAGACGAAAGTAATGTAGAAGCACGTGGAAACGTATCTATTGGAGATGGAGTCATTTCCTACGAGGATTTCCTCAACTGGGCAGTGCGTTTAGTTTTCTTCCATTGTTATATATTACTATTAATTAATATGTGAGTGGTTATAAATTAGCAATGTTTCTGCAGATTCGGGCCTATAAAAATTGCTGGGGTTTGGAACGAACTCTGTACAGCTCCAAGAGAATGTTCATAAAATTGAACAGACTGCTTAATGCATTTTTTTTTATGGTCGTCGTTATCATATGGCTCCGCCTTTCGGCAATTGTAAGCACTGCCCAACTGGCACTCTTGTTCACTCCTTTTTTAGCAGTCAGCTTCATCTTCGGAGATAGCTGTAAGAAAATGTTTGAAGGCCTTATATTAGCATTCGTCATGCATCCTTTCAACGTCGGGGATCGTGTTATCATTAACGATGTCCAGGTAATCTACGTCACCATTTAATTTATTTATCAATTTACAATGTTTTTACAGAAAATGTTTTATGATTAAAATATCATGTTTGGACAGATGAACGTGACGGATATGAACATTTTGACATCGGTGTTTCACAAGTATGACACTGGAGAGGAGGTGATTATTCCCAACTCGACGCTAACAACGACAAGCATTATCAACCTTGATATTACCCCAGACCAAGAGGATAAACTCGAATTCGTTGTCAACGCTCAAACTCCTCTAGAGGACATTCACGATTTAGAGATCAAAATTAAGAAGTATATCATATCATCGCTACATCTCATTTTAGTTTGACATACAACCTACTTAATTGCTTAAATCATGCATGATTAGGTTGTTGGATGATGATATCGAATACTCATCCAACAAGGTTGTGAAGTCGGATATCGGGAAGGAAGAGGTGAAAATGACCGTATATTTCAAGTATCTAATTTCGTATCTTACCATAGAGACAAAACCCGTACATAGGTCAAAAATCTTAAGTAAGATAATGAAGCTTCAAAGGGGTATGGAAAGAGATAGGAAAACGTATCCACCATCATATATACCGTATAGTGTCATCATCACTCTCGCCAATAAGATAAAGCTGCAGGAAATTGAGCAAGTACAAGTTGAAATAATGAGGTAAAGTATTGGCCTATGTAAATTTATACTCTTAACAGTAAGATCGATAATGAAGTTGCATGTTGTTAGGGGGTTGGATGAGCGCTATGAGCCCTATCCGAAGGTTGTGTTGACAGAGCTTACGAAATCAGTGATGAAGATGGATCTATATGTGCGAGACTCGGTGTACAGCGAAATGAAAGATGAAGATGAAGAAGAAATCCGTCATAAAAAGATATGGAGAAAAGTTTATCAAGGGAAGGAGAAGAAGAATTTGGAACACATGTGTGAGATCCTCAAGAGAAAGAAGAAAGTTGTTAAAGATGTTAAAATTTTAGATGAGAATGGTGAAGTGGTTGCTCAAGGTCAAGGTAGCATAGGATGGGGTTCTCTTCAGGCAATCGGTGTCATTCAATCCAACAATATTGTTGGTGTAAATCAGCGTACCAAATCTCAACAAAACTAAGACCAACATCACGTTTTTGCTACATTATTGTGAAACAATGATAACGAGTGTTTAATCTAATATGAGCATTTTGTGAACAATAGATCTCACATGTGTGTGTTTTTTCAATCAATTTCACAATCATGCAAACAATGAGCTTCAACTTTTTTTTTTTTTTAATGACACGTAAAAAATCAGTTACCACGTCATTACGGTCATGTAAAGTGACCGGTCCGGTTCCAGTCCATTATTTTTGGAAATTTCGTTCACGATTCGGTCCAGCATAAGAAAAAAACCGGGTCACACCATAATGTTGTTTTTATTTTATAGATTTAATTTTATATATTTTTAAAAAATCATATATATTTTTACATGTTAAAAAAAATTATATTTTTTAAATTATTCCTTTTAGTTTTCGCAAAAAAATATTTTTTATTTTATTTTAGGAAAAATAACTCAAATTAATATCAACTATCAACATTCAACCCAAAATAATACCAACTTTGAAAATTACTACGAGCGATACAATTTATCAACGTATTTACCAAAAAGAATGTCTTACTTTTCAGGCGAAATTACTAACTCCGGCGTTGACGTGGCAACCGGAATTTAACATGTCATAAAAAAGGATTAATTGTGTGATTTGGATTTTTGTAACTCAAGTTAATGACATAATTTTTTTAAAATATAAATTAAGTTCTTTTTTGTTAATATTATATTTAAAATATAATTTTTATAGATCTTATAAGTTTTTACATTTTTTTGGTAAAAAATATTTTTTTCTTAAAAAGAAAAATTTTGTTAAATATATATTTTTTAAAAATAAATCGTTTTTTTTGTGATTTTCTTAAAAATTTTGGGGAAATTTTTATTTTGTATATATTTTAACTAATTTTAATATAAAGTATTTTTTTTAAAAATAAATTTTTTTTATTTAAAAATTAATTAAAATATATAAATTCCAAATTTTGTTTTAAAAAAATTAAAAGAATTTTTTTAAAAGTACAAAAAAAGATTTTAAAAAATATATTTTTACAATTCTATTATGTTTTTATTAAAAAAAACTATTACAAATTTTTTTTTTATAAAAATAGTTACGAATTTATTATCAAAAATAAATTAATATATATTTTTAACATATTAAATGTTATTAACTTGATTTACAAAAATAAAATCCACATCAAAAAATTATTTCGTGATGACATGTCACTGGTTGCCACGTCATCACCGGAGTTATGGTTTTTGCCGGAAAAATAAGACATATTATTTTTGGTAAATACGTTGATAGTTTGTCTAGTTCCTAGTAATTTTCAAAGTTGGTATTATTTTGGGTTGAATGTTGATAGGAATTCTTCGCCCTTATAAACTAAGTTATAAAACTTTTTCCGAAACTAGACTCGGGTGAAAGTTTATTCCGAAAATACACAAAGTGGTCAGGTCCGGTATAGAAGCGCGGTGACTCACCGCGTTTCTTCCGTAAAGAAACGCTATGCATAATCGTCATCCTAAAAAATCAAACGGAAAATTAAAATAAAATAAAGGGGAGAAACGTGGTGACTCGCCGCGTTTCTCTCATAAGAAAATAAATAAATACTAGAAGCGCGGTGACTCACCGCGCTTCTGTGCTTTTTCTTTTTTCTTTGCTTTTTCCGTGCTTTTTCTGCGCTTTTCCTATGCTTTTTTTGCCACGGGTAGAAACGCGGTGACTCACCGTATTTCTCCCCTTTATTTATTTTTTTTATTTTCCGTTTGATTTTTTAGGATGACAGTTATGCATAGCTTTTCATTACGGAAGAAACGCGGTGAGTCACCGCGCTTCTATTCCGTAACTCACCACTTCGTGTATTTTCGGAATAAACTTTCACCCGAGCCTAGTTTCGGAAAAAGTTTTAAAACTTCGTTTATAGCGGCAAAGAATTCTGTTGATAGTTGGTATTATATATTTTGAGTTGTTTTTCCTTTATTTTATTGTGGTCAGAATCCGGACCGTAATGGACCAAGATGGTTCGGTCCCTGATCCAAGTTTTTGAAAGTTCCGGTCCACTGGACCGGATGCACAACCCTACACATAATCACCGGGACCGGATTTTTGCCGAAAAAATAGGTCGTATTATTTTTTCAATACATTGACATTTTGTATTGTTAACATTAATTTTTAAAGTCTTGTTGATAATTGATATTATTTTTAATTACTTTTCCTTCAAAATAATATATGATCTCTTGCGTTTTGTTTTTTAATATTTTTATACCCTCCTTGATTTGGACGTACTCTTTAGGGTTTGTATGTTTTTTCTTTCAATCCTTGTGTTGAACTTATTTCCCCTTTGTTTCTCTTTGTTTTGTTGTAGATTTAGGGCCCGTTTGGTTACGGAAGGAGAAACGGAAACGGAAACGGAATGAAGAAACGAAGGAAAGGAAACGGAAAGGGTTATTTTTAAGGAAAATTGACCAAAATTAATACAAACTATCAACTGTGAACCAAAAATAATATGAACTTTAAAAATTACTAACTCGTATACATACTATCGCATAATCAACCAATTTTGATACGGAACCAATTCCGGCCAAAACTTCGGTGATTTTAATGACGTGGCTCACCGGAAAATAAACAATCAGCATTTTTTATCCTACATGTAAACTAATTTTTGCCACATAGGATCCATCTAATTATAATGATTTAAATAAAGAAGAAAAAAATTACTTCTCAGTACAAAAATCTATCGACAGAAACAGGAGAAATAGAAGGTTGAAGGATATCGATTAAACCCTAAATCGATTACAAACTAAATCCCAGAAATTACTTCACGGTGAAAGAAGATTAACGACAACTCTTGTCAGGTATGTATAAAATCGCGTTTTGCAAAGAGTAGAGAAACTAGAACCTTCTTCTCTATTTTTAACTATTACTTATGATTTCTGCTTTTGTGTTTGTCTGTAAGGACAATAGAATGAAGGAAATTGATGAGGATGATTTGTATGCTGAAAACAACTCCGAGAATAATCCTCATGAGAATGAAAGAAGAGCGTTGGAAGGCACTTACAGTGATGATGACAACATGAATTGGGAAAATTTTTTAACTGAGGGTGCTATGAATGTATCTTCAGATGATTCCGATTATGCTCCTTCTGAATTTCCGTTGAGTGACAATGGTGACGATGCTACATCCGACATAATTGAGGATGATGGAAAACTTGCTTTGATTGAGTACATAGGGGAGCCTGAAGAAGATGAAGAAGAAGGGATGAACAACTATGGTATGAATGCACACGAACTTGAGTCTTCTGATGATGAATTGCATATTGCAAGACAAAGGGTACAAGAACATAGAGAACATTCGGAGAAGGAAAGAGAGTCTCAATTTAGTGAATACGAAGACTCTGACGGTGACATACATATTGTGTCTCAGGATGAAGAAGATGACGATGCTAAACTGAAGAGGAGGAGGAGAATAAAGATGACAGTTGGTGATAAAGCTAACTACAAGGAGTTTACGTGGGAAGTTGGACAAAGGTTTCCAAACATTACCTTGTTCAAGGAGCATACCAGAAAATATGGTATTTTCAACGGTTTTAGCTTGTCGTTTGTTGTGTCTGACAGGTTTAGAGCAAAGGTAGGGGTTATTTGCAAAAAAGGTTGTCCCTTTAGAGTTTATGCATCATGGCATCATAAGGAGGGGTGTTTGCTTGTAAAGAGTGTAAAAAATGAACATTCTTGTGTGAGGGATATGCATAGAAATCGTCAACTTACATCCAAATGGCTTGCTAAGCAATACCTTGATCGTTTTAAGGTAAATCCCAACTGGCCAGCTGAGTACTTGATGGAAAGTGTGAGGAAAAGGTATGGTGTGATCATACAAAGATGGATTGCATACAAGGCAAAGACAGCCGCACTTAAAATGTTGCATGGTTCACTTAAGCAACACTATAACAAGCTTGGAAGGTACATTGAAGAATTAAGAAGATCAAATGGAAGTAGCACATTCGAGCTCATTACTATCCCATCTAGCCCTCCAATATTTCATAGGATGTTTGTCTGCTTTGAAGGCTTGAGAAATGGATTGATTGCTGGTTGTAGACCCTTTATTTGCTTGGATGGATGTCATCTTAGAACTTTCTTGGGTGGTATATTACTCGCAGCTGTGGGGAGAGATGGGAACAACCAAATGTTTCCAATTTGTTGGGCCGTAGTAGAGTCTGAGAATAGAGATAGTTGGGAATGGTTCTTAAACAAGCTGAAAATTGAGCTACATGGATTTGGTGGAGCAAGTTTGACCTTAATGTCTGATCAACAAAAGGTTCGATATCACCAACCTTTATATTTCTTATATTCTAAATTTAATTTCCTAACCAATTGATTAAAACTCAACATATTATGTGCACAGGGTTTACTTGCTGCTTCTGCTTCTGTTTTTCCTGGGTCTCATCACAAGAATTGTGCAAGACATATATATGCAAATTGGAATAAGTTGCATAAAGGAGATGAGCTGAAAATGATTTTTTGGAAGGCCGTTAGAGCTTATAATGAAGCTGATTTTGAAGAGGCTGTGGAAGACTTGAAGATGATTTCAGGTAGAGCTGCAGAAGATTTTTTACATCAAAATCCTAGGGTTTTTTGTCGGGCATTCATTACTGGTGTGACCAAGTGTGATGTAGTTGTGAGCAATATGGCAGAGACCTTCAATGGTTACATTCTAAAGGCAAGGGAAAAACACATCATTGACATGCTTGATACAATAAGAACTCTGCTCATGGAAAGGATGACAGTAAAAAATAAGTTGATGGATAACCAAGAAGGAAATGCTATTTGCCCTAGAATCAAACTAAAACTAGAGGAGGAGAAGGTCAAAGCATGGGAGCTGACAGTCCAACCTTCAACAGATTTCATTTTTCAGGTGAGAGAATTTGTAGATGTCTTCAAGGTAAATATTCAAGACAGAAGTTGCACATGTAGGAAATGGGATATAACAGGCATACCATGTCATCATGGGGTGGCTGCTTTGTCATTTAAAAAAGAAACAGTAGAAGATTATGTTGACGACTACTACAAGAAGGAGCATTACATGAAGGCTTATCAAGGAAATATAAATCCATGTGTGAGTGAAAAGTTTTGGCCAAAGGTGAGCTTTTCTTTGGACCCTCCCCCGGTTAGAATACTACCTGGGCGCCCAAAGAAAAATAGAAGGAAAGACCCGCACGAAGATCCAAAGAAAAAAGGAAAGCTTACTAAGCACGGGGTTCAAATGACTTGTAGTGTGTGTAAGTCAACTGAACACAACAAGAGAAGGTGTCCAAACAACAATAGCAATTTGCCACTCCATGAGAAAAGGCCTCGAGGTAGACCTAGGAAACATCCAATGAATGTACAAGCTCACTCTGTTGGTCCTTCGGGTAAATTTCATCTTACACACAAAACAATTTTTTTTTCTCCTTCTCATTCACCTATTTTAATTACTTATTGTGTGTTGTAGATGAAGGTGTTGCCTTGAGAGGAAGAAGCACATCAAGAGGAAGAAGATCAGAGAGAGGAAGAAGCACAGGAAGAGGAAGAGATATTAGACTAGCTGCAACAGGAATGGGAGTTATATATGGTGAAGGAGGATCAGTCTTACACAAATCTAGTGCCTTCGGACATGTGGTTGCACATCATATGGGAAATATCAATCCTTCACAGGTGCTTTATAAATTTTTTTTTGTAGGGTTCAATTTGTGTTCCATTTGAATTAATTTATTGTTATTGTTTATAGGCACTTCATCGTGAATCTCAAGATCTGTCAACTTCAGCACCCTTTATGGAAAGTGAAACATGAATTGGCTTATGCGGAGGAGCATTGAATACTGATATATGGTGTACTTTTTATATTTTTATTTTGTTACAACAACATTTTAAACAAGTTATATGCTGTACTTTTCTACTTTTTTATGGAAAGTGAAAATGGAGGAACACTAGATACTCAGTTTTTGTTACAGCAACATTTTGAACAAGTTATATGCTGTACTTTTCTATTTTATTTTGTTTATGAATCAATTAGAACAGAGATGGTCTTCTTACCATGTATTTTGGTGAATGACTTCTTCAACTGTCTGTTTTGAGGAGGAAATACACACAGGAGGGGTGCTGTCAAAACAAACAAAACTATGTGTTTGATCCTCTGGTACCTGTCGATCAGCTTGATTTGCTGTAATTTGTTACAACAACATTTTGATATGATGTAATTTGTAAAACTTAATTTGCTTTGTTAAACTCACGTGAATGGATTTCACTGAGTTTTGTATTCAATTGAATATACAAGTCTTAACCTTACAATTTGCAGTAGTTCCTCCTTTTATAATAGAATATAAACATTAACCCCTAAGAATGATTAAAAAATAATAATTTTAAAAGTTTAGCAGCTAAAACAATGTAATGGGAATCGGGAAACATGGAGAAAGTGGAAGGAAATGGGAAAGTGCCTAAAACTAGGAACTTGAAATTCACATAACCAAAAAAAATGAAAAAATACAGATTATAAATAGGATAAATATTTTATTGCATTAAAAATAGGATAAATAATTTTTTAAACCTATTACAGTGCATTAAGAATAGTACTCCAGTAACAAAATGTGAAGATAGTTGTTGGCTTGTAGCTTTGAAGTAGATATCAATGGAGTCTAGCAAATCTTCTACTGCTGCACAATGTAGCTAAGATTCACAGTTTTTGGCCTATGGAGATATCACAGTCAAGTGCTTTTTTGTCGGTCTATTTTTTTGCCTTAAACTCAACATAATTGATGTCAAAGGTAAGTGATCTGTTTGGTTACAAATCCAAATGGTGAAATTTAGACTTTTCCTTTTCTGTTTGTCACACACTCATGCTGAATAGATGTGTCAATGCTGGTAGGAACCCTCCACAAAACTAATAAATTGAACCAGTAAAATATAGCAAAACTAGCAAAACCAGTAAATTGAAACCACAAAATCAGCAAATCAGTAAATTGAAACCAGTAACAAAAACAAAACCAGTAAGTTGAAACCAGTAAATCAGCAAAACCATTAAAAATAACAACACCAGTAAGTTGAAACCAATAAATCAGCAAAACCAGTAAATTGATACTAGTAAAAACAACATAATCAGTAAATGAACCAGCAAACTCAATAAACATAGCTTGACCGAGAATTTAGATGAGAATCCAATGGAAGATTGAGAGACGAGGATGAAATGAGTAGGTTGATTGAAGATTCAACACAAGTATTACCAATAACTAAAAATAATGCATCAAACTCGAGTTAAACTAGAATTAGCCGCAACACTAAGGCTTGATTCAACTTTAGAAGTTTATATAAACTTCTTGATAATTCTAGAAATTGAAATCTGTAAAAAAAAAAAAACAAGAAAAACTAGCTAAACCAGTAAATTGAAACCAATAAATTGAAACCGGTAAAAATACCAAAACCAGTAAGTTGAAATCAGTAAATCAGCAAAACTAGTAAATTGAAACCAATGAAAACAGCAAAATCAGTAAATTGAACCAGCAAAGCAAGTACAATTGAACAGCTAAAACACCTTGATATCAACCATAAATCAGTAATATGAAGCAGTCATTCATAAATTGTTCTTGATAATTCTAGCACATTACATGATTCACTACCATTACATGAACACTCTTGGATCATCAATCTCAATACATCATAGTTTCAACATCATGATTACCAACATAATAAACAACAAAACAACTACAACTTTTAGTACTAAATTTTCTCCATGAATTTTCAAAATATCTTGGCTCAAAGGCATGTCCCCAGGGTACATTGAAGAGGTTGTAGTAACTTGATTAGCGTTTCTTCTTCCTATAGCTTGATCAGCCCAAACAAAGTACTCACATTTTTTCCCTACCTGCAATTTAAACAAAAGCAGTTACTATATACAAAATGAGAATGAAGAGTTTCATAAGCAAAAGATGAAACCCTAATTTGAACTCACTACAATCTAAAACCTGCAAACTAAATTAAGCAACAAAATACGAAAGCATAAGCAAAAGATGAAACCCTAATTTGAACTCACTACAATCTTACCTTCCACAAAGAACACCCATAAAATTGTCTACCGGAATTAGATCCTCTTTTACATGTTTGCAGAGTTGAAGGGAGGCCATGGAAGCATGTTCGAACGAAAGATTCACGAAGCCCTGATCTCCATGTCGTAGAACTTCGAGAAGAATTCATGCTTTCCTGCCTTGACATCTTCCTTCGCACGACCTTGTTGTTCACTTGCCTTTGATTTTGCAGAATTCACGAAGCCCTAATCAGTTTAGTTTCTCATGGATGACCTTCTATTTCTCTTGCTTCTATCGATAGAATTTTGTACAGAAGTAGTTTTTTTCTTCTTTATTTAAATCATTATAATTAGATGGATCCTATGTGGCAAAAATTATTTTACATGTAGGACAAAAAATGTTGATTGTTTGTTGTCCGGTGAGCCACGTCATTAAAATCACCGGAGTTTTGGCCGGAATTGGTTCCGTATCAAAATTGGTTTATTATGCGATAGTATGTATACGAGTTAGTAATTTTTAAAGTTCATATTATTTTTTGTTCACAATTGATAGTTTGTATTAATTGTGGTCAATTTTCCTATTTTTAATGTATGTTTGGTTACATTTTAGGAATGGATTCATTGACCTCAATCATACTTTTTCTTGTTTGGTTTGAACGGAATCATTAATTGGAATCATTAGTCTCATTGAATAAAAATGAAATTTATTATTACTATATATTATTATATATAATAGATAATGGATCATAACAAAAAACCTCGAACTATTTCAACAATCAAACTAATTCACTCGTAACTTCTGATTTTTCAGAAAACAAAATATGTTTCAGACTCCAAAAACAGGCTTTACAGAATCACCACAACATGACTAAACATCTCAATGGAATGACGGAAGCAGCACAATGCCACAATATATGCAAAAACAGAATTAGTTGTAGAAACCGTTTACAACTTACAAAAACAGAATTAGCCGCATAAACAGTTTTCAACTAGCAAAAACAGAACACGCAAGGCAGTGTGGCAATCATATGTTATCCGAGGTCTCTCGCCTTCCTGCTTCACCGTTGTTAAAGCGACCGCACCTACCGTATCATTGGCTTCCAGTGCCACTGTGACGATCTTATGAAGAAGCAAGAGGAAGAGTGAAAAGCATATGAAGAAGCGAGAGGAGACACGCCCAACACGCAAGGCAACATGTGTCATTTCCCCATTATTCATCCATAATTGTGGAAAGTAAAATGCAGAACATAACCATTTCTATAAAATCTTCTGAAAATGAAGCAGTACAGTGCAGATTAGGAGAATTATAGGCAGGAAACATAATTTATACTAATTGAACACATTTGATCAGCTCAAACAAGCTTCCATCTTGAATTCTACCTATCAACTGATGCACTACTCTTCAAACAAGAAAGGAAGCATGACCTATAATCTTGTTTGAGCATTTGTGAACTTCCAGTCAAAATGATAAATAGTAATTAACCCTCCAATCTAGTCAAGTAACAATGAACCATCTTGCTTTAAGAAATAATAAAAATGAGTAGTAAAAAGTACGAACAATGAACCGACATACAAATATGAGGTTTTTCATAAAATGTATCTCACCTCTAATGAACAGCAATAAAACAGTGAAGCCAAAGTCTTGCACAAAAAGATTCACGAAAGTACAAAGACCTGATACTATTGAAGTAGGCTCGCATCTTATTAGCACAACTCACAAATTAAACGCTTAGAAGCCAACCTTCATACTGATGCGAACAAGTCATTCCGACCATAAGAGCGAGCAATTACTAACATTATGTTTGCCTCCCCGCAAATAATATCAACCCTCACCAGTGAATCTTCTCCCAACTATTGAGAAACAATAAGTAATTACTAAGGAATAGGGTTTTTTTCTTTTAGCAGAATTCAAATATATTATGTGTTCAAGGCTTGAGCACTCAAAATTAGATCACTTTCGAATTATGTTGTTAGATCATTTTTCTGAATTGAAAAGGTATCTGCTTAAGTAGAAACACTAAAACAAATTATATAAAAGCAAGTTGAAAGCTACATCACCAAACATATTTTTTTGTTGATTTCATATAGTCTCCATTAACCTTTTGCTTATCCAATTAGGGACGATCAATTTTTGGTCATTTTTTGGTATATCACCAGGTTTGCAAGACTTGGGATAATTTCTAATGACTACTGGATACTGGATAGGCTTTCAAAACCCTAGTACTTCCACTGGACCAAGCAATATTGATGAATAAAAAGTATTAAAAACCCATGTAAAAATTTCTAGTAAACAATAATCCAACTAGAGCTCCAAGATGTCTGATTTCTTTTACTCCATCAAAAGACATTCAACATTATCAAACCCTAATTGTTGAAGCACTCAAAATTTGCTTGACCAAGAAACGAAAATGGATAAGTAAATCAAACTTGACAGAAGACTTGCTTGACCAACTAGAAAGTAGACATGTAAATTCACAAAAATCAGTCAATAAAAAGAACCTAATCCAAATAAAGTTGCAATTGCACTCAACAAATTCAGCACACAAGTCACCAATCCCCACCTAGACACGAAGGATTAGAAAATTATGCAGAACGAGAGTGTAGAAGATAGAGGTGCGAAGGAAATTCGTATAGTTACCTGTATTAATGGCTCATATGCAGGATTTCCAATCTGAAGATAACAAAATCGGAGCAAAATGGAGATGGGAAAAACGGGGGAGATACAAGAGATTAGGGCGTAGAAACCGTCGGGGAGAGAGAAATCAGAAGCGTGAGGTTTTTTTCTCTGGAATTGGGCTATTTTTAGTCCGGAAACAAGAAACGGAAATGGATATGGCCCAGTAATGGATTCATTCATTAAAAATGCTCAAACAAACAGTCAGTTTTAATTTGGGCCGGAATCAATCCATTCCGAGCCCATTTTACTACTAAACAAACAGGCCCTTAGAGTTTCTGGTTTCCCAATCTCTCAAGATGGACGACGAAAACCACTGATGGGCCTTAACATTTTGGTAATTCAAACTTTATCAAGATTTTTCGGTGATTTTTTTTAAAAAACAGAAAGTGTATCAAAATATTATACGGTATGCCGTCTAGTGAATCGAAAGGCCGAAAAAGATCGGTAGACGGACTAGCCCTTATGAATGACTACAACAAAGGAGAAAAGAAATACATAAAAATACATCTTAAAGACCCGAAAGCTAGAAGATCTTCAAAGAAAAACAGAATGATCAAGTCAACAAGGAGCGACGAGCAACATCGTTCATTTTCGAAGAAAGTACAGAGGTATGAAGCATGAGAACAACTGTGGGCACCTCAGATTTTGGATGCATTAGAGCCGTCAGGAGTCAGTCACAAATCCACACCCCTTCTTGACAAAACACACGAACCGCAATCAAAGCCGGACAACATCAAAACTGAGTAGCCGATGCAACAAAACACGGTTATCATGATATGTAGATGTGTATAACTTTGATGGTTAAAAGAATAACGATTTGTAAGAAGAAATTGTTCATAAAGAGTTGGTTAAATAGTTGGTTTAACACACATGAGCTTGCACAATGAAATGATATTGTTTTGATTTTGTTCGATTTTGTTTTTGAAATCTTTATTTCCTTGGGCAATAAAGATTTGAGCCTTAACTCATACTTATCTTTGATTTTCATTGTTGGTGTATTTGGTGTCATTAGGCTAAAATCGGTGCCGTTAGGCCGTGAGATTAGTGCCCTTAGGTCAAGGATTAAATTCCTCTTTCTTTGTATCACATTTTGTGTTTAAATTTAAATTTTATTTTTGAATTTCTTATCAGGATTTGGATTAGGAAATTAGTTTTCTTTGCTTTCAAGACACGAGATCCAAATGGTTTTGAGGCCAAATGGTTTTTGTGTATTGAAGTTCTTTTATAAATTATCTTGCCGTGATAAATTAGCATCCATTAACATATGTCAAAAAGGTAACAAATTGTGAATGTTCAACGGCTAGAGCAAGCGGCTAGAACCGGTAGATTAGCTAAAAAAGGTAGTTAGATATACAACGAAGACCGATAAGGATCTGAATGGGGTGGTGTGCGTTTGATTAGTGAAGTTGTTCAGTTTTGATATATAATACGAAGCTCAAAGTTTGTAACCGAAGCTCCTTAGAATACAACAAAACTCCGGTGTAATAAAAATCCAACCAAAACCTCAGTAAAAGGACTTCGAAAAATACCAAAATTTAAACATATGGAAAAAAGGATGAGGGGGTTTGGTATTATGAATAATTTGCTTGTAGCCTATGAGTCGGTTGTTGTAGACGGAAAGTCGTTAAGTAGTGACCGGAGAACCACGTGAATGAGGCTTGAAGGTCAATTGATAGTAAGTTGTTAATAAAATTCCACTGCAATATGCTTTTTCCGGGCCCCAAAATCCAGTGAGATTGAAACAAATCAGGCCAGGAAGGGAGAACGGAAACAAGGGGATGTCGCTGGAAAAGTAGTTCCCCAAATGGAAAGGTACCGAAACTGCAAAAGGGAGGGGAAAACGGAAGCAAGAGTTCCGGTGAGGCCATTGAAACAAAGACCGAAGAAAGTGAGCGCGGTAAGGTAACCAATAACTCCATTAGGGAAAGGACCAAATAGAGATCGGTCAGGCAAAAGGATTTCTTAACACATTGATTACGAGAGAGAGGGGTCGGCTAGGGTTTTTGACCGGATTAATAGCAGAATGATCGGATCTTGAGTTTGGTTGAAAAAACCGGGGTTACCGAAATCAATAACTCGATTTGGTCAAGGAAAAGGCGGAGATATGTTGGATTCAACAAGAGACAAAAAGAGAAACCCTTCGACTTTGAAAGGCGAGGGTGTAGATGCGAAACTGCTTCCTGGTAGGCGTCGTTTTTTTGTTCTTGCCAACCTTGGGATTGAAATTTTATTATGTTTTTCTCTTTCTTTGTCCAATGCCTCTTCTATATATATGTACAAGTGTTACAATGTTTTCTTCTCATGTTCAACAATGAAATTAGAATTTCAATATATAGATGTATATTATTACGTTTGTAATATCTAATTTGTTCTATTGTAGTCTCATAGATTCACTTCATGCATATGTTATGAATTATCTTTTTTTATAATGACCTAAAATATAAATCTTAATCAATAGATTTAAAGCCAAGGTCCTTATAATTGATTTTCTGATACGCCTCTTACTAATTCTGCTCTGAAACAATTTGGTACCTCATAAGCAAGAGTTCTTATCTACAAATGAGTAGACCACCAACACATGTACATTTGCTTAGTTTATTTTGTATAACTAACAAGACTTTGCAAAACATCGATAGCATTTTTTTATACTATGTTTTTAGATGTGTTTTTGTCTTAATTTTGCATGGTTTAGGTATCTAAATCATAGCAAAAGATTTAAATGTCCAAAGAATATCTAATTCCTCTTGTTTGTGTGTCTTTGTAGGTATTTGGACCTAAAATAGAGAAAAAATGAAGATATCAAGACATCCATAAATTGCAATCATCACATCTATATCCTCCAAGTGCAAAGGAAAAAGTAAATCAACAAGAAAGCCAAGCACTTGATCCATGTGATGGTCCTTAATCAAGTCTCAAGCCTCACAAGATTGACATCATGTCCCTTTAGAGCTTAGCTTGGATCCAAAAGAGCCTTAGGATCAAGCATGAAGAAGAAAAACAATCAAGGAGAAGCAAAGGTCTCTATCACAAGTTAGTGGCAAATCTCCTGACAGCCAACTTAATTTAGCTCGAGGTTAGCCCCGAGTTTGAAAAATCGAGCAAAGGCAAAGAAGTGTTATCTCAAGTCTAAGGTCGGGGTTGAGCATCAGCTTCTTCTAAAACACTCTTCCAAATGGACAAAAATTCTTTTTGGAGGGGGGGGGCAATCTCTAAAACCTATATAAGGTCATTATCTGAATTGAATTTGTATCTCATCTTACCACAACAAACTAGACAACGATTCTCAAATTTAGAAACTTATTTTCATCATTGAATGAGACGAAACTTGAATCAAAGTTGGAGGAAATTTGATGTTCTTCATTTCTTCATCTTGTTCTTCATTTCTTCAAACCTTCATAATTTTTAATTGGTAAGTCCAAATTCGTCCATTATTCTTTCATTGTTACAATTTTGTTCTCCTATTTTTATCTATGAAATTTATTTTTTATAGTTATGATGATTATATCTCCAATTGAAGATTAGTTTTATATCTAGGTTTCGGTGTAAAAATCCCCCAATCATGCTAGATTAGTGTTGTTTTAGTGTGGATTCATGATATGAAGGGAATTTATACTTGTTTAGTAACATATATGAGGGACAACATTTTGGTTTAATCAGTCATTCATGTTGGATTTATTTTGTATTATGGTGGTTTAGATTTACTATTCGGCCGTTCGGTATCTCATTCAGTCGAACGAATCAACTAAATGAGATTTAAGTATGTAAGGTTGGGATTTAGGGATTTCATTAAGTCGAACGAATCGACTGAATTTTTGGGATGAATCGACTTAATGATTCATTTGAAGGGGTGAGGTTTAATCAAATGAATCGATTTCGGATGGCATTTCTACCCTTCAGTTAGGAAGGAAAGGAGAACAAAGGGAGAAGTTGCATTCCAATTGAGCACCGTCTTCAACCTCGATCCATACTTTGACTCTTCCGCAGAGTCTGCTCGTTGGTGGACCCTTGAATTTGAGAAGAAGATTGATTATATGCTCCCATCTGTTGTTGATTGTAGCGAGGGGGCTTTGAAGGAGATTCGTGTCAGGCACTACTTCGATCGTGTTCTCATTGTCCGGAGGTTTGATCGTCATTTTATTTAAAACTCGTTTTTTTTCAGTTTTTGTTGCTTATCAAATTCTTCCGTTTTCTTCTGTTTTTACCTTCAACATCAATTAGTATGATTTCATATTGTGCGTTTAGTTAGCCAATATCAAATGATTATTGATCAGCTAGATTGTGAAGAATAGAAAATGATTAGTACAAAGAAAATTGTGATTGTTGATCATATAACTAAAAACACCTTAAAAATCATATAATCTTGTTTACATGAGAATTTGGTTGGTTTACATGAGAACTTGGTTGATTTCTATGATCGACTCGAATATTCATGTACAGAATCAAATAGTTTGATATTTGGTTACTTGTTCTTGCTCAAAAATTTGAAAATCCAAGTTAACATTTTTTTCCTTTTATAGATTGGTAAACAATAAAGTTTTACCCGACTTCATGTGTATAGGTCCCCAATACTAGAAGTTCTTTCAATTAGAAATTTCAAGAGTGTTATAAATGCAAATGCAAGTATCTCAGAAGTGGCCAAGAGTTGTCCACTTCTTAAGGAACTTGACATCAACTACTGCCATTAAATATCTCATGAATCTCTTCGTTCAATCGGAGAAAGTTATCAAAATCTTAGGGTCCTAAAACACAACTTCATGAATTGGTTGGACCCTTCCTAACATATGGGCATTGTCCTATATGAGTATCTCAAGATGGGCATTTTGAAGCTGTTGTGACGGAAGAATCAAACTGATATCTTCAGGATTTGATATGATCGGATATGGGATGCTCAACCATGAATTTTTGTCTTTTCTTCTAATTGTATGTATGTAATTGTAAGACCCCAGTCTTTCGCTTTCACCGCCCCCGAGGTGAAGTGTACCGCCCATGCGGCTGACTACAGATCGCGTTCGATCTTTCTTTCGTTCGTTTATCTTCCTTCCATAGATAAAAGATCCGATCTTCTATCTTATGGGCCGGCTTTCTTATCTTCTTCTTAACCCTATAACATCTTTCTAGCCCTTTTCTATATATTCCCGTCTTTTCCTCGTTTTCCTGTTTCTTGCTTACGCTTTCTTCAACCCTTGAGTGTTGAAGCCTTGCTCCCTGTGACCTTGCTAAACGTGTAAGTTCTTCCTCCCTTGTTCTTCATCACGTTCATGTGTTGCTGCACCTTGCTTCCCTTCTGTTTCGTTTCTTCCTTCGTTTCCTCTTTTCTTCTTCTCCAAGAATTAAGTTTGATCCTTGATTCTTGTGTAGCGTTCCGTTGTTGATCCTTTGATGTTCACAGACTCCCTTGGTTGAGTTGTGAAGTGCGAAAGTGTTGGAAGAGCAAGCTTTGACATTTTCATGGTTCTGTTGTCATCGAGAAGTCGACATACGCTTTTGTCAAGGATTTGCCCCCGCGCCTGCACAAAGCCACCACTGCGCCTCTATCACGTGCCGCCCCTGCGCCACATCCTGCCGCCCATGCGGCTTTCTCTGCAGTCTTCCCGTCTTTGGTGAGCTGCTTCCTTCCTTGCTTTCCTCGTTTCTTTCCTTGGCTCTTCTGGTTGTTGTTGACCCTTAGTGTTCGGTAAGAGTAGGGTTTGTGACCCTAGCTTGTTGTAACGCCCCGTTTATTGGGTGCAATTTCAATATTTATTTTCTGACGGTTATCGATTTTTTTTAATATGTTAAGGAAGATTTACGAGTATTTTAAGTCATAAATTCTATTTTACGGGTATATGTTTATATTAATATGTTAACGGTATTTTTTTCATTATTTGAACCTCGTAATTTAGTTACAAGATCGATTTATATGTCGCAAAGGTTATTTGGTGAATTTATTTATATATTCGATCCACATATATTCCCGTACCTTATTTTCGGAATAGTTCGGAAAAGTTTGCGGATTCGAAAATCCCTTTACCTATGTTTTTAATCGGGATTATCTTATTATTACTTTTCTTCCTCTTTTCTTTTTCCTTTTTCTTCTTTGATGGTCTCTCTCCCGGCTGACGTAGGCTGACTCCTCGACCCTCCGCTGGTCGTCCCCTCGCCCCTCTTGCACACCAGCAGTCTCACCCTCTCCCTCTCTCATGCTACCCTCATCTCCCATCCACACATCTCCTATCTCCGCTTCTCTCTCGCTCACTCAGCCTCCATCTCCCCAACAACTACACTATTCAATCCTTTATTCTTTCACCCTTAGACCCACGCAAAAGCAATACTCAGCAACGCTGCTCGTCTCTCTGCACTGTCATCTCCTCTAGCCGGAAACTCCTCTGCAACCAGGATCAACACAGCCTCGATCTCCTCCGGAATCCACACCTCGAATACCCCGGAGATGACTCCTCGATGCCATCGATCTTAAACACCGGGCTTCGCCACGAAACAGAGAAGCTTCCACCGTCGTCACCACCCAAGCCCATGGGAGCAGCCCACATCGACCACCGGAAATTTAAGCCGCTGGATTGCCGTCTCCACTGCCTGCCTTTGCCGCCGGAGCCCCTGTTTTCCTCCTTCCCGCTGTGAGCTTCAAGGGTTAAAGAAGCCTTTGTTTTTATTTGAGATCGGGCCCCCCTGTTTGGTTGTTATTGCACAAAGTACCCTATTTTATGTATTTGTACTTTATGACCCTATATTTGGAAATTCCTGAATCTGCCCCTGTTGTTTTTATTACCAAAAGATGGTCAAACTTTTATTTACATATTTTTACCCCAAGCTTTGGAAATTATCAACTTTGCCCTCTTTTGGTATAAATTTAAAGGATTTGACCCAATGTTTATTAACGGATAATGGTTTAACAGTTTTGAACCTTGGATTTTAATTATGGGGATATTCTTATATTTGTATATATTGGATAATTTATCCGGAAAGTGTTTTGGAGATTTTGACTCGGTTTTTAGTACGGGGTTTAAACTTATTTTTATATACATTATAAACTATCCTCAAATTTAGCGTTATGCTAAATTTGTTTAGTTTGGTGCTAGGTTCGGAAGCGCCCCAATAAAGGTCAACGAATCTGTTCTCGACATCCGTAGATCGTCTTCCTCCTTCAACCTCGTCTGAGTACCCTCTCCCTCGTTCTAGTTATGTTTAATAGTAGTATATCATGCTAGGTTGGATCTATCATAACTTAGAGTGAAAGCCACTTAGTGGTTATGGACTTTAGGGAGTTATGGATGGTGGATGAATTGTTTGGTTGAAGAACAATCGTTTGGGATCTTCGAGGTTAGGAGTGGTATCATAGCATAGTGGTGATGTATGTTCTAGTAAGACCATGAGCTTATGTTGATATTCAAGCATGTGTAGTTATAAGTTATTGAGATTGTGAGACTAGGACACAAGTATCCTAGCATGGGTTATGATGGTTGTGTTTTTGTGAGTTGTGAGGACTAGGAGTGTTATCCTAGTCATGAGAGTGTATGAGTAGTTGTTGATCGTGCCTTGTCTTGAACAGGCTTTGGTTATATTCCTACGGGAAATGAGATTCGGTTTGATCTTTGGGACGAGGTAAGTCTCCGGACTTACTTATCTCGCATTCTCCGTATTAGTTTCGATGCGTGATTGGTGGTGTGTGTTTATTGTTCATGTGTGTGTTTATTGTTTATGTGTGCGTTTATGGTTTATGTTATAACAACTAAACCGGTAATAGGACCACCGACTTTATATGTTTATATTTGGCCCAAGTGTATGATAATGGGCGGTGAGCGCTTGTCCAGTCCAAAATGGGGATGACTGGGAGGTGCCTTGCGACCATTCCAACGGGTGATGCTGATCCGCTTCAAGTACAAACCCGTATGGTGAAAGGGGATAAGGGCGAGTTCGTTAAGATTCTCGTGTCACACAATAAATGGAATTAGTAATAGGATGACGTAAATGGAAAGATAATAAACCGGCTTGTGTGTTTTGGAGCATGTTGTGTGTGTGCCAATACCATGATTCTAATGCTTTGAATGCTAGCTAACGGTTTTATACCGATATTGTTGTAGTTGCCCTGCAGGTTAGGGACGCGGCCAAGAGATCCAGAAGCGTGGGCAGCTGGGGCCCATACATTTTAGGAGGGGTTTTTGGGTGGAGTCATGTTGGAGTATTGTATGTTTTGTATTTTTGTATGCCGCGTGTATGGCGTGTGGTCTTTGGAGTTGTATCTCGGCTGAAGTCTTTTGTTCGTATGGTTTCGGGTTTCATTGCATTGCATAAAAATGTATTTTGTTTTGGCCTTTATTTGTGCCGTGTTGAAAGATCCGGTGAAATTGTTGTCAGGCTAAGGGTCGGGACCCATTGTGAGGTCTCCGCCCGTAGCATCCCGAGTCCCACGGATTCGGGGTGTTACACTTGTGTAGATTTCTTAGAGATCATGGAGACTAGAAGTTTTAGACTTCTAGCAATCGTTTCAGTTTCTGATTCGTGATGCCTTGTTGAACAGGCTTTCCTTTGCTCCTTTCCCGAGGATTTCTGAGTGTTCACTGAGTGTTTAGATTACCTTCGAGTAAGGTAAGTCCCTTGGACTTACTTAGCTTCTTTCCGTATATTAGTTTGATTGTTTTTGCTTGTTTGTGTTGCTTATCATGTTATAACGGATAACCGGAATATGATTGACTTTGTTATACCTTAATTCGCCCAAGTTCATTATAACCGGGCGGTTACCGCTTGTCCATCTCAAAATGGGAAAACTGAGAGGGGCTCTCGCGACCAGTCCAACAGGTGACAGAAGGATGCATGCGTTCTATTCCTGTTGGTGAAAGGAGACGAAGGCGAGATTGTAGCGATACTTGTGTAACAACTATAAGTTGAATTAGTAATTGGATAACCTTATGAAAGATAATAACCGACTGAGTGTGAGCATGTTATGTGTTTACTTTACCTTATGTGTGCTTGTGTCTTTATTGTCTTTCCGATATCTAGAATATTAGCTAACGGTTTATACCGATGTTGTAGATGTTCCACAAGTTTAGGATGTTGTTGAGTGATCCGGATGGTGTGGTTAGCCGGGGTTCCTGTACATTATAGGACGGGATCGGGTTTATGTTTATGTTGTTGTTTTTCCTTTTGTTTTGAACTCGGTTGCGAGTCTTTTACGCTTCCCTTTGTTTAAACCTTTGGTTTTATATTGAGTTTTGGTTTTCATTTGTTTGTGTCTTGTTGTAAGATCCATTGTGTTGTTGCTACTTTGAGGGTCGGGACCCATTGTGAGGTCCTAGCTCGTAACGCTTCGAGTTCCCAGAACTTGGGTGTTACAGTAATGTTGTTGTTTCTTGGTGAATGTCGATGATTCTTGCCATAACGGCATTAGAAAACGTCGTTAAGTTGCATTGACACTGACGTGCTCGTAGTGTATTAGTCTTATAGTTGCTAGTCAGTGAAGTGTAAAAACCTTGTAAGTCGATGCATTTGCACAAAATTTTATCTAACACTCGTTCAACATTGTTTCTTGTATGTTGAAAAAACGAAAAACCATAATCGTAAAAACTTCTCAAAGCGTGATATATTAAAAAGAGGGGAGAGATGAAAGAAAGAAGAGTGACAATCAAATGCGGAATGAAATTAGGACAACTACTGTCTAGAAGCAGATTCGCAATTTTCATTGTGAATGGAGGTTGGCTTCGATGTCTCATTTTCCCTTTTACTAAAATTAAATGTATTAGTTTTTTTAAAAAGGTCATTTTGGTCATTTAACACCTTATTCATCCCATTCATTCTCATCTTAATCGAACATGAAAACAAAACAATTCGTTTCATTCCATTCAGTTTCAACCACATTTTTCAGTTTCAGTCTCGGTATACCAAACAAGCCCTAGATCTATTAGTCAAAGCATAAAATTCTTCCATGATTGAATGGTTGATTGCTAGATTAATCATCTAAATTGAGACTTATAAAGAAATATGATGATTATGCATTATAGATCCTTATCATGTTATAGTAGAGTTAATTAGGGGTGAAAGCATGATTGAACTCTATTTGTGATAATTAATTCATTTTATGACATGCTAGATAATATATGCAAATAGCAAACACCATGTGATGCTTATGTTGTGCAGTATGATCATAATTGTGATTTAAGCTTGATCAACTGAATTGTGGCATGATCATTGCATTGTTTAGTTTATATAAGTTATCCTATGAGCTTCAAATGAGGATTAGAATGCTTAGATGGACTCACCAAACATGATATTCACCCTTCATTAATTGAATTCCAACACTAGAACATGCTAGTTAGTAATAGTTTGGCAGTATTAGCCCCTAAACCTAGTTTTTCTCTAATATTTGAATCTAAATCTTGTCTTTAAGCTTGAAAACATTTCGTCCCTGTTTTTTCCTCGATTTTATATTTGATCTTTGATCACCCATTTTTCACAATTTTTCATGCTTATGCACCTTTGGGTATGTCTACCTTTCAAACTATATAGATTCTATGTGGATTTCGACCTTAATGCTATAAGATGATATGCTACATTGACAATGGTCGTGTACTTGTTGTTTTATGTGATTTTTAAGCATACTTCTCACTCACATCAAACATTTTTAGAATTCATCGGTGGTTTCATTTTATTTTCAAGCCTTCAAAATTTGTTTTAGCGTATTATATTCTCATTTAAGGTCTCTTTATGATATAATCAACGAGTAACTCTACTCGAGTTGTTCACAAAGGATCTAAAGCATGTAAAATTGCTTTGAGAATGTAATAACCGAAAATTTTAAGTTCCGGTAAACTGACATTAACCAAAGTCCGAGGCGACAATCGTGAACAAATAAATAAGTAAAATAAACGAATTTAGTTCTATCATTTTATGTGACCTATATTCGCATAAAATGATAAATTAAATGACCGGAAATAATTTACGTACGTTAAAATGAAAATAATAATAAGTTATAAAATACGGAACTTAATTCCGTATTTTATAAACTTCCGCACTTAATTAACGGGTTACGAGTTCCGTTTTTAATTCATGAGATCACCGCTCATTTGGGCCAACCATCAGCCCACTTTCCTAAGCCCATTATTTAAACCTTAATTAAAAACCCTAATTAAACTAATCTAACCCTAATCCTACTTCTGTGCCGCACCTCTCCGTCTCGCTTGTACGTACAACAACAACTATCGACAGACGCCTCCACCACTTCTCATCGACGCCGGAGCCACCGCAGCTGCCACCGAGCTTGTGCGCCTCCGCCGTCCGCCTCCAGTCGAGCCGGTAAGACTCTGGTCCCCTTCTTCCTTCCGTCTTCCTTCTTTCCGTTTCTGTTTCGAGTTCGAAGACCGTAATTCCGCCTCTTACCTTCCGTCGACCGCTGCAGTACCGAAGACGCAGCCGTGTTTCCCTCGCCGTGCGACCGCCCGAGCCAGCGCCATCGGTCCGGTAAGACGCCGCCACCCCTCTTTTCGCACCTTCCCTGTTTTCTGCACTTTCGGAACTCACACCACCACGACAACAGGTTGAAGACACTGCCCTCTCCTCGTCTGCCACCGGAGCCACCGCGCAGTCGCCGCCGTCCGCCTCAGTGAACCGGTAAGACCTAGCCCTTCCTTTCCGCCTTCCCTTTCTCGCCTCGTAAACCACCGCTCACTGCCGCCTTCTTTCGGCTTTCCTGCAGCAGTATCGCACGCAGCTATCGACCACCAGGGACAGGGCCGCCGGAACGCCAGTGAGCCGCCTCTGATGATTCCGTAGCCAGACCGACCACCAGGGGATACCGCGCTTCAGCCGCCGGTTGCAAGCAGGTCCTTCTCCATCCTATTCCTACGAGTATTTACGAGATTGATACGTGAATTTATGTAAATTTGAATACGAATATATGCGAGATTTTATACGTATATTTCTGAGATGGATAACGTATATAAATTTACAGTGAATGCATATATAAACCATGAAATGGTAGTGGTACGAGTTGGGTATGAATCGAATAAGCTATGCATATATAAACTTATATATATATATATATATATATATATATATATATATATATATATATATATATATCTAAATGAGTGGGTAAAATGTACGTGTATACGGATGAATATGATTTTACGAGTTGGTTGAGTTGGTATTCTACTGTTTTATGAAGTTCGGAATTGGAATAGAGTAAGACCTGTAAGTTTATATATGACGACATAAGTAAGAAAGAAGAGTGAGTTCGAGTACGGATATATGTATACTTATATAAGACAAGAAATTAAGGGTACCGAAAAGTTTATATATTTATGCATATGGATAGATATGCACGGCGTTAAGAGTAAATATATATATATATATATATAGTTGTATAAGCTAGTGTAGGCGTAGAGATAAATTTTAGAATAAACTTGAGAATGTTAAGACTGAGGGCAAAATAGTCTTTTGCCGTAAGAGAGTTTTCCCGTAATTCCTTTGAGTGAGGTTGGACGTCTGAATGAGACTCTGATCCACATGCCATATTTGACAGGCGTTTGAGTTACCCCGAGTACGGGCTGTTGAGACGTGTTAGAGAGTATTTTTGACTCAGGTAAGTCCTTGCGACTTACTTAGCCAGTTTCTGAGTGTTAGTTGGGTGATAGTAGTTGTGTGTGCTATTTGCGTGTTTAATAATAATAACTTGCTAGGACGACTGTTATTATTATGTTTAAGGCCCAAGTGTATGTATAACGGGCCGTGACATCACTGCCCAGCTCTGACAGGAGACTGGGAGGTTCTCTATACCCAGACCAGGAAGGTACAAGGTGAGATGCATCGGATCCATTCCTGATGGTTACACGGGGGCGGAGGCGAGGTTTGGGAATCCCTCGTGTCACAAAATAAGTATCACTAGAGTGAAAGAGTAATTTAAAGCAAGATAATAAAACGGACTTGTTTGAAAGCATGTTGAGTGTTTATATTTCTCTGAGTGTGTTTGTGCTGCTATGATTCTGCTAATATTTAGATAACTAGCTAACGGTTCTTCTTGTTGTTGTTTTAGATTTACCGCAGGTTAGATCAGCAGCTGAGTGATCCGGAAGTAGTGGTCAGCCGGGTCTCCGTACTCCTTAGAGCGGGGTTGGGGGTTGTTTTTGTCTTTCCTTTCGTTTGGTTAAGACAGTTGTTCTTTTCTTTTGTTTAAGTACTTTAGGATGCTAGACAATGTTGCATTCATTACTCTAAAAACATGGTTTTTATGAATTTCGGTTTCTTTATTTGTGTCTTGTTGCAAGATCCTAGTTATGTTGTTGTCAAACTGAGGTCGGGACCCATTGTGAGGTCCTAACCAGTAATACTCCGAGTTCTAAAAATTCGGGGTGTTACAACATGGTATCAGAGCTCTAGGTTGGCAACAAGCAGAACCCGAAAAGGGGTATGAGTTTTAAAAAGAAAATTTTTGGTTTTAAATGCATGCATAGTCTGGTTGGGAATAGAAAAGTACGGCTGACCACCACTACTACCGCGGATCTCAGTATGCTTAGTTGGACTTTAGGTTTTACGGTAGTTGGACTTTTGGACTTTAGCTAGTAGTAATTATAGTTATTATTCTTGCGCAAATGGCACGTACTAGAGCTACGCTAGCTACTGGTCGAGGCAGAGGTCGTCCACCCCTCCCTCCAGCTGGACCAAGTAGGGGAGATAGGACCCCTACAGTTAGAGGACGCGGCCGTGGAGGTAGACCCCCACTAGCCCGAGGTCGAGGTCGAGCTCCACGAGAGGATCCCCCAACAGTGATCATGCCAGAGGCTGGAGTGGAGGAGGTAGGTGAGAGTGTTGGTCATGAGGTCAGGAACGAGACCGTTGCTAGGTCTGGAGCACAGAGAGCACATTCGACAGAGTCAGGACGTGTTTCCATTGGAGCGACTGAGTACAAAGAGTACCGAGCATACGTTGAGCGTATGGAGGAGGCTGCTAGGACAGAGAGACTTACCCAGGTACCACCAATACCGGTTAGATCTGTCCAGGTGACACAAGGAGCGCCTCAGGAGCCAATTGTACCTGAGAGGAGGGTTGTGGCTGATAGAGCTCCCACTGGGTCTAGAGCTCCGAGACCGTATGAGTGGTTGAAGGCTTTCAACTCTCAGAAGGTCCCCTCATATAGTGGAGAGATAGGACTGGAGGTGGAGCACTGGATTGGGCAGGTAGAGACTGCGTTAGAGGCAATACGCTGCCCAGAGGATCGGCAGGTGGACTTGGTGCAGACCTGCTTCACTGGAGATGCTCATTCCTGGTGGCGGACCATGCGTAGTCGAGTCACTAGTTGGGAGCAGATGAGGAGCATTGTTAGAGACAGATACTGCCCTGTCTCGTTGAGGAGAGAGAGATTCCAGGACTTCATTGAGGCTGGATTTGAGGACATTCCGATTGCTGCTGCCATCAAGAAGTTCCAAAAGGAATTGACACTGCTTGGACCAGCTGCACCTCCTGAGGAGCAGCATGTCTATCTCTTTTCACGGAGATTGAGAGAGAGTACCTGTTCCTATTTGGCAGGATTTTGCTGTGAGACTCTGTCAGACTATCAAGATAGGGCATCTGCATATGAGAGAGACAGACCAGTGTCAAGGAGAGCTGCTCAGTCAGACAGGCCGGATAAGCGGCAGAGGATAGGTTATGTTAGTGGTAGTTCAGGAGTAGTTGCTTTTGGACGGGGACAGACTCAGGGGCGACAGATCCATACAGCTATTGGTCAGACTTCAGCTGGTAGCTTGCAGTGCCACATTTGCAGTAGTTATGGACATATCCGATCGAACTGCACGAAGCCAGCAGTGACTTGCTTCCAGTGCGGCAAGGTTGGACATAGAGCTGCATTCTGCCGTCAGGGCAAGGCTCCATCTCAGCAGGGTTCTTCTCCTGCAGGCTTATCAGGGAGTGTACAGAGACCGTCATAGTACCGGACTCCGAGTCAGCAGCAGCAGTACAGAGCTCCTAGTCAGTAGCAGTCTTACAAGGCTCCAGGACACACACCACCACAGAGTTCTATGCAGGGATCAGGTCGGGGCAGAGGACGTGGTAGTGTGGCTGATACTAGAGGAGCTCAGGCACGAGTATTTGAGTTGAGAGATGCTGATCAGCCAGATACACCGACTACCACAGGTACGATCCAGATTCATGACTTACCTGTACAAGTTTTATTTGATACGGGTGCTACACACTCCTTCATATCTAATGCATGCGTAGAAAGGTTGTCCTTAGCTACTGTAGAGGGGATACCTTTTATGATAGGCTTACCTGATGGGAGTAAGGTAAGAGGGACTAGAGAGATCTTTGGATGTCCTGTTCGCATGGGAGATCGAGACTGGCTAGTCAATTTTCTAGTCATGCCCTTAGCTCATGAGGATGTCATTTTAGGGATAGACTGGATGAGGAAACACGGAGCAGTTTTAGACATTGGTAGGAGGACAGTGACCGTTGCCACGGAGGAGGGCCATAGAGTAATATTCCGAGGGTGGGACCTCGGAAAGTCAAGTACAGTTATCAGTGCAGTGAGAGCAGCGAGACTGATAGCACAGGGTTGCGAAGCCTTCTGGTGTTATGCCATGAAGGAAAGCAAGAGCCTGACTATAGAGGAGATACCTATTGCATGCGAATTTGCAGAGGTATTCAATGACGACCTGCTTGGACTACCCCCACAGAGGAGCGTTGACTTCAGCATTGACTTAGAGCCGGGCACAAGACCTATCTCGAAGGCTCCGTACCGTATGGCACCTATAGAGCTGCTTGAGCTGAAGAAGCAGTTAGAGGAGCTAGTAGAGAAGGGTTTCATACGCCCTAGTGTGTCTCCTTGGGGTGCGCCAGTGTTGTTTGTGAAGAAGAAGGACGGATCGATGAGGTTGTGCATAGACTACAGAGAGCTGAACAAAGTAACCATCAAGAACAAGTACCCACTGCCATGCATAGATGACCTGTTGGACCAGTTGCATGGAGCGTCTGTGTTCTCGAGGATAGACTTGAGGTCAGGTTACCACCAGTTGAGGGTGAGAGATCAGGACATACCTAAGACGGCATTCCGGACTAGGTATGGTCATTATGAGTTCGTAGTGATGCCATTTGGACTCACTAATGCACCAGCGGTGTTCATGGAGTTAATGAATGGGATATTCATTGACTTCTTAGACCAGTTTGTAGTGGTCTTCATTAACGACATCCTAGTCTACTCCAGGAGTCGAGAGGAGCATGCCGGACACTTGAGGACAGTACTGCAGATTCTACAGGATAGCCAGTTGTATGCTAAGCTATCCAAGTGTGAGTTTTGGATGTCAGAGGTAGCTTTCTTAGGTCACGTGGTGACTGCTGAGGGTATTAAGGTCGATCCGGCGAAGATCGAGTCAGTATCTTCTTGGCAACCTCCTAAGAATGTTAAGGAGGTTCGCAGCTTTCTAGGTTTAGCCGGTTACTACCGCCGGTTTGTGGAAGGGTTCTCTTTGATTGCCCGACCACTTACTTGTCTTCTGAGGAAGACCACTCGGTTTGTCTGGTCTGAGCCGTGTCAGCAGAGTTTTAAGGAGTTGAAGAGGAGATTGACGTCCGCTCCGATTTTAGCACAGCCTGAGGGTATTGATGACTTTGTGGTATACAGTGATGCATCCAAGCTGGGCTTGGGGTGTGTTTTGATGCAGAGGGGTAAGATCATAGCCTATGCGTCTCGACAGTTGAAGACGTATGAGGAGAACTACCCCACACATGATCTAGAGTTGGCTGCAGTAGTCCATGCTCTTAAGATCTGGCGTCACTATCTCTATGGGGCGACATGTCAGATCTTTACAGACCATAAGAGTCTGAAGTACATATTCACTCAGAGAGAGTTGAATAACCGCCAAAGGCGGTGGTTGGAGTTGATCAAGGATTTCGACCTTGAGATCCTTTACCACCCCGGAAAGGCGAATGTAGCAGCTGATGCTTTAAGCAGGAAGACGCCTAGAGAGAGGGCGATAGCCCGGTTGACAATACAACCACAGTTGCAGAGGGACTTGGCTTGGTTGGAGATAGAGATTCAGTTTCCCAATACTGATGATCAATTGTCTACCATGGAGTTACTTCCTGATCTGTTGGATGAGATCCGACAGAAGCAGGAAACTTGCCCTACTTTGACCAGGATCCGAGACAGGATGTCTCAAGATGAGGCCCCACAGTTTACTATTGGTGCAGATGGAGTGATGAGACGTCAGGACCGCGTTTGTGTACCATTAGACAGTGAGTTGAGACAGATGATACTAGGTGAGGCTCATGCTACCCCATACTCAGTACATCCGGGAGCGAGTAAGATGTACAAGGATGTGAGACGGTCCTTTTGGTGGGGTGGTTTGAAGCCCGATGTGACTCGGTATGTAGCTCAGTGCGCGACTTGTCAACAGGTCAAGATTGAGCACCGTAGGTCTGGAGGAGAGCTTCACCCACTTCCAGTACCACAGTGGAAGTGGGAGGATATATCTATGGATTTTGTCACGGGTTTGAGACTCAGCAGAGGATTTGATGCTATTTGGGTAGTGGTAGACCGCCTGACGAAGACCGCACGTTTCATTCCGATTAAGGAAACGTGGCCGGTGAGTCGTCTGGCTGAGGAGTTCACCAGACACATTGTGAGACTCCATGGAGTACCGAGGACTATCGTCTCTGACAAAGATGGACGTTTTACCTCGAGATTTTGGCAGCAGGTACATACTGCTTTGGGGACGAGTCTCCACTTCACTACCGCCTACCATCCACAGATAGACGGACAGTCTGAGAGGACTATTCAGACCTTAGAGGACATGCTTCGGGCGTGTGTACTAGATTGGGGACAGCTATGGCCAGACCATCTTCCATTAGTAGAGTTTTGGTATAATAATAGCTGGCACGCATCTATTGGGATGGCTCCTTATGAGGCTTTGTACGGGTGGAGGTGTCGTACACCATTATGTTGGGATGAGTCCAACAGAGTTGATGGAGTAGCTCCAGATCAGATACAGGATGACATCGCTCGGATTGCCCTAGTCCGAGAGCGGATGTTAGCAGCTCAGAGTCGTCAGAAGTCCTACGCCGACAAAAGGCGTTGACCTTTGGAGTTTAGAGTGGGTGCACAGGTGTGGCTGAGAGTGTCACCTACGAGAGGGGTCAGGCGTTTCGGCATTAAGGGGAAGCTGAGTCCCCGATATGTCGGACCTTTTGAGATCCTGGAGAGAGTTGGAGAGGTGGCCTACAGACTAGCACTACCGCCGAGACTAGAGAGTGTCCATCCCGTCTTTCATGTATCTCAGTTGAGAGAGTACATTCCGGATCTGAGACACGTCATCAGCCATGAGGATCTGACCGTTGAGCCTGACCACACATTTGTAGAGCACCCAGTAGCTGTCTTGGAACGCAGTACCAGACGTCTGCGATCCAAGGAGATACCTATGCTGAGGATCCAGTGGTCTAGGAGAGGAGCTGATGAGGCCACTTGGGAGACTGAGGAGAGTATTAGACGTAACTATCCCGAGTTCTTTGCGGGGTTAGATGTTACTCCTGTTTGACGAGTTAGCACTCGGATGTTGTGTTGTTTGACCTTTCAGGTTTTTATATTGATTTGAGTGATTCTGTTTTTGTGATACTTTTGTTTGATGCTTGAGTAGCTGCTTGGTAGAAAACGAAAATGTCGAGAAAACTAAAATGTACCGAAGGAAATGTGTGAGTAAGAGAAACATTCTAAGTTTCGGGACGAAACTTCTTTTAAGGGGGCACTGATGTAATAACCAAAAATTTTAAGTTCCGGAAAACTGACATTAACCAAAGTCCGAGGCGACAATCGTGAACAAATAAATAAGTAAAATAAACGAATTTAGTTCTATCATTTTATGTGACCTATATTCGCATAAAATGATAAATTAAATGACCGGAAATAATTTACGTACGTTAAAATGAAAATAATAATAAGTTATAAAATACGGAACTTAATTCCGTATTTTATAAACTTCCGCACTTAATTAACGGGTTACGAGTTCCGTTTTTAATTCATGAGATCACCGCTCATTTGGGTCAACCATCAGCCCACTTTCCTAAGCCCATTATTTAAACCTTAATTAAAAACCCTAATTAAACTAATCTAACCCTAATCCTACTTCTGTGCCACACCTCTCCATCTCGCTTGTACGTACAACAACAACTATCGACAGACGCCTCCACCACTTCTCATCGACGCCGGAGCCACCGCAGCTGCCACCGAGCCTGTGCGCCTCCGCTGTCCGCCTCCAGTCGAGCCGGTAAGACTCCGGTCCCCTTCTTCCTTCCGTCTTCCTTCTTTCCGTTTCTGTTTCGAGTTCGAAGACCGTAATTCCGCCTCTTACCTTCCGTCGACCCCTGCAGTACCGAAGACGCAGCCGTGTTTCCCTCGCCGTGCGACCGCCCGAGCCAGCGCCATCGGTCCGGTAAGACGCCGCACCCCTCTTTTCGCACCTTCCCTGTTTTCTGCACTTTCGGAACTCACACCACCACGACAGCAGGTTGAAGACACTGCCCTCTCCTCGTCTGCCACCGGAGCCACCGCGCAGTCGCCGCTGTCCGCCTCAGTGAACCGGTAAGACCTGGCCCTTCCTTTCCGCCTTCCCTTTCTCGCCTCGTAAACCACCGCTCACTGCCGCCTTCTTTCGGCTTTCCTGCAGCAGTATCGCACGCAGCTATCGACCACCAGGGACAGGGCCGCCGGAACGCCAGTGAGCCGCCTCTGCTGATTCCGTAGCCAGACCGACCACCAGGGGATACCGCGCTTCAGCCGCCGGTTGCAAGCAGGTCCTTCTCCATCCTATTCCTGCGAGTATTTACGAGATTGATACGTGAATTTCTGTAAATTTGAATACGAATATATGCGAGATTTTATACGTATATTTCTGAGATGGATAACATATATAAATTTACAGTGAATGCATATATAAACCATGAAATGGTAGTGGTACGAGTTGGGTATGAATCGAATAAGCTATGCATATATAAACTTATATATATATATATATCTAAATGAATGGGTAAAATGTACGTGTATACGGATGAATATGATTTTACGAGTTGGTTGAGTTGGTATTCTACTATTTTATGAAGTTCGGAATTGGAATAGAGTAAGACCTGTAAGTTTATATATGACGACATAAGTAAGAAAGAAGAGTGAGTTCGAGTACGGATATATGTATACTTATATTAGACAAGAAATTAAGGGTACCGAAGAGTTTATATATTTATGCATATGGATAGATATGCACGGCGTTAAGAGTAAATATATATATATATAGTCGTATAAGCTAGTGTAGGCGTAGAGATAAATTTTAGAATAAACTTGAGAATGTTAAGACTGAGGGTATAATAGTCTTTTGCCGTAAGAGAGTTTTCCCGTAATTCCTTTGAGTGAGGTTGGACGTCTGAATGAGACTCTGATCCACATGCCATATTTGACAGGCGTTTGAGTTACCCCGAGTACGGGCTGTTGAGACGTGTTAGAGAGTATTTTCGACTCAGGTAAGTCCTTGCGACTTACTTAGCCAGTTTCTGAGTGTTAGTTGGGTGATAGTAGTTGTGTGTGCTATTTGCGTGTTTAATAATAATAACTTGCTAGGACGACTGTTATTATTATGTTTAAGGCCCAAGTGTATGTATAACGGGTCATGACATCACTGCCCAGCTCTGACAGGAGACTGGGAGGTTCTCTATACCCAGACCAGGCAGGTACAAGGTGAGATGCATCGGATCCATTCCCGATGGTTACACGGGGGCGGAGGCGAGGTTTGGGAATCCCTCGTGTCACAAAATAAGTATCACTAGAGTGAAAGAGTAATTTAAAGCAAGATAATAAAACGGACTTGTTTGAAAGCATGTTGAGTGTTTATATTTCTCTGAGTGTGTTTGTGCTGCTATGATTCTGCTAATATTTAGATAACTAGCTAATGGTTCTTCTTGTTGTTGTTTTAGATTTACCGCAGGTTAGATCAACAGCTGAGTGATCCGGAAGTAGTGGTCAGCCGGGTCTCCGTACTCCTTAGAGCGGGGTTGGGGGTTGTTTTTGTCTTTCCTTTCGTTTGGTTAAGACAGTTGTTCTTTTCTTTTGTTTAAGTACTTTAGGATGCTAGACAATGTTGCATTCATTACTCTAAAAACATGGTTTTTATGAATTTCGGTTTCTTTATTTGTGTCTTGTTGCAAGATCCTAGTTATATTGTTGTCAAACTGAGGTCGGGACCCATTGTGAGGTCCTAACCAGTAATACTCCGAGTTCTAAAAATTTGGGGTGTTACAGAGGATGCTTAAATTTGAAAGATATATTGTGAATACAAAAAGTTGTTTCGAGCACATTTGACTATTCTAAGTGTAATTTAGTGTAGTACGATTCCTTTAGGGTTGGATGCACTAAATCGCCAAGGATAATGTTAATTCAACCCATATAGATGTAGAAGAGAATCGAATTAAAGAGAAATTTATGGATCCATTCAAAAATCCTTTACGAAGAGAATGAAGTTGATGAGGATGAATGAAAAAAAAATCTTCAACCGGTGTACAAGATTATGGCGATCAAATGTTGGTGATTTACATTTCTACCCTTCAAAAAAACTGATTTGCATAAATGAAAAAGACCTAAGGTAAAGTAATTTTTCCCTTCTCATTCTTCACCTTTTTCTTTTCTCTTCTCTTCTTTTATGATCTCCCATCACTTTGTGTTTGTTTCTGGATTATCACCTTATTGCTTCACATTTGTATCACAAAATTAGGTAATTCTCCTCTTTCAATTATGAATTGCACCATCAAAGGAAGCCCTAGGTTAATCTATTTTTTCCTTTCTCAATCTTCACTTCTATTCTCTTTTGTTCTCCGGTTCGATTTTTGTCTTTTATTCTAAATTGTCATCCTAGGTAGCTTATTACTTCCGATTTGTATCACAAACTCATGTAGTTATTAGTTTTAAAAACCTCTTTCTGTCATGAGAAATGAAATGTTGAAATGATTTAGGGATCCACATTATTTGATTGTGATGATGATATATTCACATTTGCATGAGAGAAGGTTCAATGGAAGAGGGTGATGGATCCATGTCCACTCTCTTGCTGATGCAAAAAGTTTGATGAACCACATTTTGCATTTAATCAATGCTTTAATCATAGAGTGAACTCATCAAACATCATCAGGAGGAGTTGGTTGTTACTGCTAAGAGAAGCAATATACCACATCAAAGGAGAATGAAAGGTGGAGAGAGATAACAAAAGATCTAACAACATAACCTTAGTTAATCGTTGATTAATTTCGTATGACTTGAATTCAGGATCGGTCGATCCTAAAATACTATGATTAATGGTTTTTTTTTTTGTAAATTGGGTTAAACCATTCTAAAATAGGGGACCATAACAATTCTAAACTATGAATTGTGATGCTTGATATTTTTAAGAACTATGTCTTAGTGTCGTGGTAAACCTAATTTATGTTATCATTACGACATATATGACCATTGTAATGGTCCTTTTTAATTTTATACTTATATCTTAGGCCAAACTTTAATCTTCATTAAATATGATTACATGTCGGATGAAATGTGAATTAAAATTTGGGATCCAATTTTGCTCACCCTCCACTTTGAGGGGGTGATATTACCCACCAATAGAAATGCTTCATTATCATTGTTTTTTATTTTAAAAAAAGAAATAAAAATCAATTATATTTAGCTTTATTAAAAACAATGATAATGAAGCATTTCTATTGGTGGGTAATATCACCCCCTCAAAGTGGGGGGTGAGCAAAATTGGATCCTAAAATTTGACATCTCTTTCATGAGTCCACGTGTGTAACACATGTCGTAGTTAAATTTCTTTTAGACCGTACACAATTTTTGTAATTATTTATAAATAATTTCTTTCATATCTTTAAAAAAAATTTATAACGAACACCAAAACCAAATAAGTTATTGTATTCCCTTCATTCTCATTTTTTATCTTCAACTTCATTTACGATAATTTTCTATCAACTGAATGGATCTACATAAGGTGCATTCGACACTTACGTTGGAAATTACAAAATTCTTATAATTCTTACCCTAATTTTCATAATCTATTAGTGAGGTTTAAGAAAATTCCTTATTCTTTCCATCAAATAATTCCACTGGTCTAGACCCGTGTCATTTAGGGCGTGTTAGCCGTGTTTAGTTAAATTATGTATTTGTAGTTGTACTTTGTAGTTGTGGTTCGATAAGATTTTTGTATATTTTGAGTTTTTAGAAAAATAATTTAGATAAATGTGTAACGTGTTTAGTAGAAGAGACTTATGAGTGTTTTAAAATGGTAAAAGACACAAACGTCCTTTATGCTCATGGGTTCCACTTGCTCACGTTACAATATTGGAAAAACAAATTATTTCAACTCGGTTCACCAAACTTGATCCACCATTCTTAAAAAAGAGGTCTCCTATTATCGGATCCAAGTTCAACGGAGAAGTCAAACAAAATTGTCGTTTGTATTAGGGTATGATTCTCCAAATTTCTCTCTTCAATGGAGATTCTCCCAATGAAAATTTTAACTTTGCAATCACTCTTGCGTCTAGGTGTCTATGGCACTCGTGATCCTCCTTCTTGACCACTCATCCTCTAACTTCTACACATGCGACTAAGGCTAACTCACCTTGCCTTCGCCGATGATGTTGTGCTATTCTCAAGAGGCGATGTAGCCTCAGTCAAGGTGCTAATGACATGCCTCAACCGGTTTGGAGAGCTAAGCGGCCTAAAAGTTAGCTTAGCCAAGTCTTCCATGTACTTAGCCTCAGTGCCGGAGGCTGAAAGAGGAAAATTGCAAAGGATCACCAGATTCGCCCAAGGGAACTTCCCATTTAGGTACCTTGGCATCCCTTTAGCCCCACATGTGCTAAGGGCAGTGGATTATGCTCCCCTATTGGACAAGATTGGCAACAACATAAACGCATGGAACAAGAAGCACTTGTCCTTTGCAGGCAGGCTAGAGCTCATCACATCGGTTCTACAAGGCATTGATAGTTTTTGGCTCTCGGTGCTTCCAGTTCCAGGGCTTGTCATCGAGCGAATTATAAAGTTATACCGGCAATTCTTATGGTCAAGGCCAAGTGTAGCATGGGACAAGATATGCAAGCCAAAGAGTGAAGGCGGCCTTGGGTTATTGGAGCTTCGAGCTTGGAACAATGCATTCATGTGCAAGCACTATTGGCGCATTCATGAGGATAAAGAGAGCTTGTGGGTCAAATGGATCCATAATAGGTACCTACAAGTGATGGAGCCTGAGGACTGGAGACCACATAGACGAGACTCGCCTCTCATTAAGTCTATCCTTGCCGGCAGGGACCAACTGATGGCGCAGGGGCGCTCACTGGACTATACTCTCCAGGAGCTTTGTCATGGCAACAAGTTCAAGGTGAAGAAGGCATACAATCTCATACGAAGAAGAGAGGAGCAGGTACCATGGCACCATGTAATATGGGACACGAGACACACACCAAGGCATGCATTCATAACTTGGATGGCGACCTTGGGACGACTATCAACACATGATAGAATGAGCTTCCTTGACATTGATCCAGTATGCCACTTGTGTAGGCGAAATGATGAGTCACATGAACACTTATTCTTTAGATGCAAGTACTCGAGACATGTATGGAGAGAGGTGAGGCGCAACTTCAAGATGCCGGCTGGCCTAGGTACATTGACACTGGCCATGAGATGGCTTAGGCGTGCACGAGGGAAGAAGAAGCACAAGATCATGGCCACGAGGTTTGCCCTTGTCGCCACAGTTTATTATATATGGCATGCACGAAATAACATCATTTTTTAAGGCAACATGTTGCCGGAGAAGGTGACTATTAGATTGATTGAGGTCCATGTTCACCGGCTAATACACTCGGCGTTCCCGGCGCTTGAGGGTGGTTGGACCAGTAAGCAACATAATACATGAGGGAAGTGAAGATCAAGGGCCAAGAAGGAAGGCAAAGGGAGAACTAGCCTTGTCGGAAGCTTGTCAAAACTTGTCGAGATCGTGCCAGATGGGCCCAGATGGTGCCTGATGGGCATGAATGCCACCGCAGGTGATTGTCATGGCCTTGCCAGATGGGCCAAGATGGGTGTGAATGCCGGAGCGGAAGAATGTCATTAATGGGCCGATGGTGCCAGCGCCAGCAAGTATGGTTGGCCTTGTCATGATGGGTTGTCCGTTTGTCATGCGTCTGGACGGGGTCGAATTGTGTCCGGCGGTTGTCAAAACACGCCAGGGCATTGTCAAGATGGGCCGAATGTTGTCACAACTTGCCAAGGGGTTGTCAAACACGGGCTGGGCTTGTCAAGGCTTGTCAGCCGGGGCCAAATGATTGTCAAGTCGCCTGCTAGCCTACACTTTGGGCTGGCCTTACGTTTTTCGCTTACATATTTTGCTGGTTTGTACATGCAATGTCATATGACTTGCATTTTTCATTGTTTTTCTCATGCATTACTTTGGACGCTTGTTGTGCCGAACACCTCTATGAGAGAGATATGCATCTTTTTTCCACATCTATGAATTAACCAGCATCTTGTCTACACATGCGACATCTGACTTGTGTGCATAGGCTTCAAGTTTGTTGTTTGTTTATACAGAAGAAGGAGGAGGAGGGTTCGATTTTGCTTCGTACATAAGAACAATAAGGAAGAAGAAGATGGATGAAGAAGAAACAGGAGGCTAAAGAAGGATTTCAATTCAATAGAAGACAGGAAGAAGCTTTTGTGTTAGATGGCCTTCTGATGCAGGAGGAGGAAGAACGGACACAAGAACATTTATGTAATAATTTTTAGATCCAATCCCCATATTTTATAAAGTTAGATTTGAAAAATCTCCATTTAAAAGTTCTTACGACATTTTAGACCAGAGTACAAATAAAAACTTAAAACTAAATGGAGATAAAAAAAAATAAAGGGAAAGTGGGATCAACCCAAAAATCTAAACCAAAAGGACTCTTTTTCTTGCTCCCGAAACTTGAACTCTCCACTGCAAGAACTTTCTTCCGTTCATCTACCAGATGAGCTAGTAGAGTAGTATGAGTTATGTTCACCTAAGGATAAATAATCTCGTTGGAAGCAAAAGCACCCCCCCTCTCCCCCCTCCCGCGTCCAACAAAGGAGAAATAATTTGTTGTAATATTATTAGACTTGTAAAAATCCGGCTTGTCCACCCACCCGGAAAAAAGCATGGATATGAGCAGCTAGTTTGACATTTTCGGGTCACGCCCGAACGTATTTTGATGGGACGGGTATGGGTAAATATTTTGGCGCACGGGTCACGCCCGAACATATTTTGATGGGACAAGTATGGGTAAACATTTTGGCCCACGGGTCACCTCGGCACCCATATATATTTTTATACATATAATTTTGGCCCACGGGTCACGCCCGAATGTAGTTTGTTTTGAGTGTCACCTACTCTAATTTTTCATTTATTTATTTTGAGTATTTTGACGAGTTATACTCGTTTGTAATACAAGATTGCAGGGATAACTTGACTGTAGTGATGCTTGTTGTTTTTCCAAGTATTTGATAGTGCACTATGCAGGTATAATCAGTTGTCCTCCATGGTGGGCACTTTTGTATGTTTGTTGATCACTTTCTTTGATAAACTAATCACTAGTTTTCTCTCTACGACTCTTAGGTCCCTTGCTACCTTGATGAAGCAAGTGGAAGGGGTTTAGAAATTTCTGAACTAAAGAATCAAGAAATTTTTTAGAAGATGCCAGGTCGAAGGGTGTAACAGTTAGGGCATTACCTGACTTTCAATTAGATTGTGTTGTCAGTTTTTTAATATATTTATTTATTTGGATTTTAATTTATACTCTTGTTCAATCTTAACACAAAATAGGAAACAATGTAGAAATAACCTATTATAAATGTAATTGCTTTTTATTAAAACACAATCAACCACCAAAATGTTGTCTTAGTCGGATAACCCGGATATAAAAAAAACGGATATTCAATCCTTTTTTCTTCTTGGACTGGATATCCGACCAATTTCAGAGCGGATACGGCTACTGCTTTCACATGGCGCACCCTCATTGTCCAAAATCCGGCCAATGAGAATGCGGCATGTGGCATGGATTTTTCATTAAAATTAAAATCCTATTTCCAGGTGCATTAGTAAGTTAAAAAATATTTTTGAATAGGTTTCAATTTTATCTACTTAACGACACCCATTTTGCATATGTTTGAAGAATATTAAATTTTGTCCTTTTTAAACGGGCTTTAAAAGTAACGTAATAAATCTTTTTTTATTTTCTAAAATTATTTTTACATAAAATCATTTAACTATGTAACGACATATGAATTTTATATATTTTAAAAAATCTTTGTTTGTTATTTAAAATTGTGTTTTTTTTTCTAATTATGCTGTTTCTTATTTTATTTTCTATGTTGAATATGATTTACTTAATGTTATTTTTTTTTTTCTTCTTTTTTTTTCATTTTATCATTTTAATGAAATATTTAAATTTTATTAATGGTTAATGTTCATTTATAATCGTTACATTATTCTAAAAAATAAAATAATTTATGAATAAACAATTCATAATTTTTTATTGAAAAGAAATAGATTAGTAAAAAGTGAAAATAGGAGTCCGATGCTCTTTGTTGTGGATGAAAATAAATAAAAGTTGCAATGAGACTAATAAAATGACGTGACAAAATTTTACCAATGTGGGTATAGGAAAAAAAGGACCTGATTGAGTTACCCATGGATAAGTTTACACACTAGTTAAATACATATGAATAAATTGTAACACCCCGAATCCGCAGAACTCGGGATGCTACGGACGGAGACCTCACAATGGGTCCCGACCCTTAAACTGACAACAATTTCACCAGATCTTGCAACAAGACGCAAATAAAGGCCAAAACGAAATACATTTTTATACAATGCAATGAAACCCGAAACCATACAAACAAAAGACTTCAGCTGAGATACAACCCAAAGACCAAACGCAATACATGCGGCATACAATATACAATGAATACAAAACTCAAACATGACTCCAACTAAAACCCCTCCTAAAATGTACGGAACCCCGGCTGCCCACTCTTCTGGATCTCTCGGCTGCATTCCTAACCTGCAAGTCAACTACAACATCGGTATAAAACTGTTAGCTAATAATCAAGGCATTAGAATCAAGGTGAAAGGCACAAACACAAGAAAACATCATAAACACACATCATACTCCAAATCACACAAATCCGGTTTATTATCTTTTTAGTATTAAGTCATATCCCGTTCTAATTCAACTTCTTTTGTGATATGAGAATCTCCCAAAACCCGCCTCGGTCCCCACTTACCGGCATGGAATGATACCAATGCATCCGACCGTCTACCAGCTCGGGCTAGTTGCCGAGAACCTCCTAGCTCTCGCAAGAGCTAGGCAGTGATGTCACCACCCGTTATCATACACTTGGGCCAAATAATATAAAGTTCGGTGGTCCTATTTCCGGTTTAGTTGTTATAACGTAAACGATAAACACACACCACCAAACACGCATCAAAACTAATACAAGGTATACGAGCTAAATAAGTCCGGAGACTTACCTCGTCCCCAAAGCTAAACCGATCAATACCGCTCTCGCTTCTGTAGGAAGATACTCAACGCCTGATCATAACAAGACACAAATCAATAACACTCTCACAAGCTAGAATTCCTTAGACTTCTAGACCCGATGATCTCGCAAGATCAATAATACTCTCAACTCTAATCATACTATGCTAGGATACGCATATCCTAGCCCACAACCTCAACAATCATACAACCTCAACCCGCAAATTCTCACAAGCTCAACATACAACTTAAAGCCATGAACAATTTCACAAGATAATATCAACACACAAGCCTTACAACATTTCGCAATCCTCAAGCACTCACCTAAGGTCCAAAGCCACTACATGGCATTCACTCTAGGTTATGGTAGATCCAACCTAGTATGATACTAATAAACATAACTAGAACGAGGTAAGATCATAAGCTCGGGGGAGAGGGTACTCACGTTACGTCAAAAGACGGAAGATGATTAATGGATATCGATATGGATTCGTCGGCCTTAATCGGGGCGCTTTCGAACCTAGCACTAAACTAAAGAACTTTAGCATAATGCTAAATTTGGATGGAAGATTTAATATATATATATATATATATATATATATATATATATATATATATATATATATATATAAGGAAAATCTCGCTTTCAAAACCAAGGTTAAAAACCTACAATAAAACATTTTCTGAGGCGACTTATATAATTTTATAAACATGGGTCAAAATCCGCAAACGGCTTTTTCGGCAAAATGTGAAGCTTAAGAAACTTCGACCATTTTCATAAAATACAACTTTGGGCCAAATCAGTAATTTACTCATAAGGGCAATTCTGCACATTTCCAAAACATAGGGTCAAAACTGCAATTCTATATAAGTAGGGGCACAATTGATACATTCCAAAAATTTTGGATGGAGAATGCAAATACAAAACATGGGTCATAACTGTAAGTAACCAAAAAGAGAGGGGTCCCAATTTGAATTTAAATATTAAATATTAGGGTTTCTGAACCCACTGTTGAAGGCGGTTGAGGCAAGGCGCCCGGAGATGTGGGCGGTCCCGGCGAACGAGTCAAGGAGAAGGCAGGGCGGCGACGGCTCTAGTGGCAAAGACGGAATCTGTTCTCATCGGCACTTGTAACAAACAGAAAGAGAAGGGAGATCGAAGGCGGCTGCAAATTTCCGGTGTCTGGTGGCACAGTAGCAGCGAGGGAGGGGCTCGTTGCTCCGAGTTCACTCCGGCGAGGTTCGAGAAATGTGGGTTGAGAGAGGCTGCAGGAGTTGGCTGATGTTTTCTCACCCTGGCAGTGGCAAGGCGCCTTCCCCTAGTGTCGATGAAGAAAACAAGCGAGAGGTGAGTGCAAGGAGATGGGGACCAAGACGGCAGTGAGGGTGCCCGGCTTCACTGAGGGGCTGAGCAAGCGAGAGAGCAGCAAAGGGAGGAGATGTGTGGGTGAGACAATAGAGTAGCGTGAGAGAGGGTGATAACGTGAGAGAGAGGGGTGAAGGTAGAGTAGGAGCTCTTTGGGCGGCCAAAAGGAACGAAGAGACGGGTCTCACCTGCTGGCAAGAAAAGGGGAAAGGAAGAAAGAGAGAAAAAGAAAAAGAGAAAAGGAAAGAAAATAAAATATTAGAAAAGAAAAAAGAGTAATCGAACAACTCGCTCATATAGTTCGGAACGGGATTTTGGATTCGTAAAATTATGTGACTTTTCTGTAAATAATTTACGGAAATAAGAATATAAAGCAAAAATATATATGAATATACTCGTAGAAATATAATTTACGCCGAAAAATAGTTTTAATAAAATATATAAGCTAATAAAATATCGATAAAAGTCGGTAAAATAAATATCGTAAACGCGCCTAATATTGGGGTGTTACATATATAATGAGTTTTTACTCTTGGTGCTCTCAAGGTTTGGATTTTTCCTCTTGGTATTATCTACCCGTTTGGAAGCACCTGGAATCATTCCCGGTAACGGAATGATTCCGAATCAATCAAAAACCACGTTTGGTTAGAGGTATTTTAACACATAAAAGTAATCTCATCCATTCCATTTCCTTTCTCAACCCTTATTCGATTCCATTCCGTTTCCATTCCACCGCTCCAACCAAACGGGCACGTTTCAATATTTCTCATGGTATCCATATGACTCTATTTGTTTCCTCTTTATACCCATTTTTAATATATTACATTAAACTTCATTATAAAATAAGTAAAAAGTATAAAAATAAATTTAAAATTATTATGACCTCATTACATTTTAAATTAATAAAATTTATAATAAAAGTATTTTTGAAATATTTTTCTAATTCAAAGAGTAAATTAATTTAAAGATAATTTTTATTTTTGAAGTCAAATAAATTGTATTTATTTATTTTCGATTTAAAATAAAATATCTAAAATTAAATCAAAATTTAACTTTTTAAATTATTTTTAAGATTCCAGAATATAAAAATTATAGAAATTTTTTTTGAAGTTAGTTTTTATTATTTATTTAAATTTTAAAATAAAAAAATATTTTTTTATGTTTTAATTTTGGATTTTTTATAATATACTTTTTCATACTCTTAAAATTAAAAAAAAACATAATTTTTTAAAATTTTCGAGTTAATATAAATTATATAAAATAAAGTTCAAAAAAAAGTAAATTTTATTATATTTCTAAATTTCTAGACTCTTAATAAAAATTTTCAAATTTTTTTTAAATTTAATTTATATATATTTTTAAAATTGAAAGTAAAAAGTAAAAAATATTTTAATTCAAAAATTAAAAAAATTATATTTCAAAAAACAAAATATATATAAAAACTTTTCCTATTATAAATTTATTAATTTAAATTTAATGCGGTCATAATTAATTTTAAATTTTTTTATTTTATTATTTATAATAAATTTGTAACATAATATATTAAGAATGAGTATAAAGAGAGAAAACAAATAAATCATGAGGGTACCAAGAAGAATTTTGATACTTAGAGGACCAAAAGAAAAAGTCCACATCTTAAGGACCCCAAAAGGAAAAAACTTATAAATAATTTTAAATGAACAAATAAATAAATAAATTATTTTTAACGATTGAAATTAGATTTTTTTTAAAGATATCCTGTAAAGGAATGGAGAAATTCAAAACAAGAAATAAACAAAATGAATCTATATACTTTACTAAAACATGCGAAATAATGTTGACATGGTGACCTTACGTTTTTTCTCACATTATATCTTTTACTAAATCACAAATTAAGCAATTTTTTTTTACTAAAACAATATCTAAATTATAAATGTTTAATTTTCTAAAGATATGATAGATTGATTGTTAAACTTTTCATGTAAGTTACGATGTTATTTTTCATGTTAATTTACAAAATTAACATTATTTCCAAGGGAAACAATCAATATCTTGATTTCATATATACCTAACGTAAACTTCTCAAATACACTTCTCACATTATTTCCATTATAAATATGGAACGCATCTTCTCATAAGCCAATACACTTTCCTTATTTTTCATGTTAATTTACAAAATTCTACATCTTCCAATTCCAATTATACTATTTATTGATCATGTTTCGTCGTCTTTTCCAAGTTCCAACGATTTGAAGATATTTTCGAGGTTACAATTTTATTGTTTTGTCGTATTTTTTCTAGGTAAATCTCGTACCATCTAATAAGCAAAAGTTCGTATATTGATATGTTTTTGAAATTTTCCATGTTTTATCGTATTTTCCATGTCCATTTAATAAGCTTCGTCGTAATTTCCATGTTTCGTCGTATTTTTTTTTTAATTTTGTTCAATTAGGCTTAAACACCATCTCATAAGCAACAAATTGTTTTTTTAAATTTTGATATGATTCGCTTTATTTTTTAATTGCCGAAACTTTTAACATTTTGATCACATTTTGATCGGCCTAAACATCATCTAATAAGCAACAGAGTTTTTAAAATTTTTTATCAAATTTGTTTTTTCTAAATATCTATATTTTGTTTGCGTTTTTATTTTTACAAGTACTAGTGCATAGCCCGCACCTTGTGCGGGTATAATCTATATTATGACATGGTGGCCTCCTTGTTTTTATTTTCGGATTAAATTTTTTTACTAAATCACTAATTAAGCAAAAAATATCTAGAACCATTTTTACTAAACCTATATCTAAGTTATAATTGTTATTTTTCAAATTTAATGTCATACCTAAATATTTCTTTTTTTTTTTTGAAATTTTACAGTCGTCATATACATACTTGAAAAAATAAAGAGTTTTCCGATTAAGCGAGTAAATAAAATTTTAAAAAGAATAATCTTTCTAGAAAATATCTAAATTAATATTGTTGTTTATAAAATTTGAAGTCAAATGTAAATATTTCGTGTGGATGATAAATCTCTGAATAACACTTTTTTTACAATACTCTTTATAAAAGAATTAAAATACTCTTTATAAAAGATTTGATGAGAATATTTTTTATAAAAAATCTAGATCCAGTTTTGCTTTCACGTTAAAGATGCCTGTTAGTTTTAAAAAATTTATGTGCTCTAGTAAAAAAAAAATTATTGGCTTAATTTGTTATTTAGTAAAAGATTTAGTCCGATAAAAATTGTGGGACGTCACGTCAGCATTAGTGTCGTCTATTTTAGTAAACTACTAGTTCATATCCCGCACCTTGTGCGGAGATTTTTATGCGGAGATTTTTAAATATAGATGTATCTCCACATGCGGATCTCGAAAGATCTGTTTGCGAGTAGGGAAAGGAGAAGAAAGGCGGAAGAGGAGAAACTTTCATAAAAAGGGAGTAGTGAAAACCAAAGTTGCTGAAATAATAGTTAGTTGGATAACCTGAAAATTTAGACGAAGCAGATTTGAAAAATTCGATCTTCAAATTATCACAACCCTAAAAAAGATGAAGAAATATGATCAATATTGGAAGACAAAAATTGACATAAAAAAGATGAGTTTTATATACATATATAGCATGAGAGATAAAATGTGGAGGAGGTGAGAGATAAAATGTGGAGGAGAAGAAGTAAAACGTACAAGAGAAGTTTAGAACGTGATATACTTAACTTTTTTTATTAATTTTTTGAAAAAATTAGTTAAAAAAGATTTGTTTTAGATTTTGTTTTAGTAAAAAAAGATTTATTGGCTTAATTCTTGATTTAGTAAAAGATTTAATGCGAGAAAAATTATGGGGCACCACGTCAGCATTAGTGTTGTGTACTTTAGTAGTATATATATATATATAGATATGTTGATTTGGAGGCCACAAAACCGCAGAGGTTACGTTAATTAGGGAAGGTGGGTTTCCGAGTGATCTTAAGGGATTAGGTAAAAATTTAATTAGGATTAAAACCTAATTAATTCTAATTAGAGCCCATTTATGAAGAGAAAGAAATTAGTGCTGGTTGAACCGGTAATGTGGGCCCATCCATCGAAATAATGATCCATCATGGTAAGTCCGATCCGCTAGCAACTCGGAAATTCTAAATTCCGTCCGATAATTTGAAAACTCAATCTGACTACCGGAATAAAAATTTCCGGGTTTTACATAGTGCATATCGCAAAAAATATATGCGTAACATGAATATAATCGGAAATTGTTTTGTATAAATACGTTTAAAAATTTTAAAAAAATATTTGATCTATTCAAAAAAAAGTATCAAAAATAAATTATATACATAATATATGCGATAATTAGAATATAATAATTAGAAAATATGAAACCACAAATATATTATAACCCGATAAAAACCAAAAATCAAAAATAGGAAAGCCTTCGAATTTTAATAAGAATCTAATAATATAAAAATTTGGGAAAGGCATAAAAAAAATCAACGACAGAAACTCAAATCATATAAGGAGAGGAAATTTTGATCAATAATACAAAATTTAGAATCAAGAATCAAAACTATTAATATGAAACAGTAGGAGCATGTGTGTACCTATAAAATGACCGAAAAAATCTAATCATGAAATCCGAAATTAAAAAGCCTCCGAATCAGGCAATAAGCGGAAGAACAAAATAGGATAATAACAAAAAAAAAACAGAAATAATTAAATTACTTTCCGAAATATAATACTATATGAAAGGGTTATCTATTCAATAGAAGAAACAAATTTACCTATAGGAATACGAAACAAAGAGGAGGAATCGATAATAGGTATCTTGAAGAACAATTCAGCTGATCTCATTGCTTCATCAGATGTATGATATTTATAGATAGCAGCTTAAAACGTAGGAAGAGTATCTAACAATTTTGAAAGAATTGTTAATAATTTAAATTTAAAAAACAAATTCCTAAAAATGTAGATAATTTGCTGGACGATTGGATCGAATCTTCGTTCCAACTGAATTCTTATATCCTTTATCCTTTATACAATAAACGTTCGAGTTGGCAAAGATTCGAGTTGGCAAAGACTACAGTGATGGGCTACTGACTGCTTCCGGTGGCCCCATGGGCTTTTTAGCTGCTTCGGTAACCGTGCCAGCTCAGCTCAAGCAGGCCCAGTTTCTTCAGAAGTCTCATTTTGGCAAAAATTGTGCTCATTTATTGGGATGCCGTCCTTATCGCCTTATTCCCTTCACGATTCATACCACCTCCAAGGCTCCAAGTGTCCCCTTGGTGGTTGTTGTATGCTACCCATGACGGCTCCTTATGCCACGTGCTGCCATCGTGTTCGGGTTTGTGGAGGCCAGCATATGGGCAATAATCACCGCCATATGAGAGTTTCCAAGAAGTTTGATTTTAAAATGTGTTTGGATGAAGCTTTGATTTGTATATGATTTTTAATCTTACATAGGTACTGACTTTTCTCTGATTTTTTTTTTAGGTTTTTCAATGTTTGGCTTTGGTTATACGCAAGATGAGCGGTGCCGAGGATGAAGAGTACAACGGCGCTCAGGTTGCTCCCACCGTGAAGCTCAAGGAGGTCGCTGTCTCAACCACCGAAGGTAGACACTGCGCTCTCTCTCTCAAAATGTAAGCTCTTAGCCTCTTACTGGAACCAATTGTATTCGATATCTTTTTTTAATGATTTTTGGTTTGGGTTCTTTAGTTGTCCATTTTAGATGTTTGTGTGCAGGTGACCTCCTCGACAAATCCACGCCTTTCGTCCTACGCCGCTGGATCGCCGTCGCCCTCCTCGCTTTCATCTACGTCAGCCGCGTTCTTCTGAACCAGGGATTTTATATCGTCTCCTACGCGCTCTGCATCTAGACCCTCAACCTCCTCATCGCCTTTTGGTTTCCTCAGGAGGATCCCGAGATTCATGGCTCTACTTTACCTACTCGCCGATAGGGCGAGTTCTGGCCTTTCGTCCACCGTCTTCCTGAGTTTAAGTTGTGGTGAGGTTTTGTTGTGATTCTTGTTTGCTCGGGTGTTACGGTCACGTTTTGCTTCCATTGTACTTCACAAGGGTGCCTGATTAGGTTGATTTAGATGAAATATTTTAGATCTTATGCGGTGATATCCTGAATTATATTTGATCGGGTATACTTTACTGATTTAGTGGTGGAACTCTCCGGCTTTCATCTGTGGTGGTTGACTCGAGATTTGAGCATTCTGGGAAGTAGAAACTATAAAGTAGTGATTAGAAGATAACTATGACCCTTGACTGGTGCAACTGACGGCATATGAGAAGGTTTGTAAGTTATTTGATAGTTTAAGCATTCATGCTTTAGGGTATGCAGGTTTTGCTCCCGCTTTTAATTTCTTTACGGAGTAGTACGACTCATTTTGCTTGATTCTTACCATAGTGAATCACAAACGGAGGAACCCAATATGAATACAAACTAGAGACATTCAATAAATATGAAAGAGATATATTTCGACTCAAATTATAGTTTTGTTGTGCCATACTCATCTGTATTGTACAACACATGACGTAAATCACATATAAGTTTTATCAAGTTGCATTGTTTTCAATTTGGTAGGCAAATGCATTACCTGGTGAGGAACTAACATGGTTGCATAGCGGCCTGCTCACCACTCACCAGCTCTCGAGTCAACCAACACCGATAGCCATGGATACGCAACATCAAGCCTTACAAACCAGAGTCCAAATGTCAGGGATTTCGAATTGTTCCCTTAAATCATCCTCCTCCCTTGTGTATTTGATATTAATTGCTCCTCCTCCCTTAGTTGATATTAATTGGACTCAGTTATACGGTCAAGAGGATCAACTGTGTTATGATAAATTCATAATCAATCCTCAAAATTCATTTCCACTTTTTAACTTCAACCCAATCTGTGTGTAATCCATATAAAGAAGAGTGAACCAATATCTCAGCTTAGCTGTTAAATTTATTATGCTATAGAGGTTTTCATATACCTGGTGCGAACTTTTGAAGCAAAGACTTTTAAAACGGGCAGTAGACCCAATAAAAGCAAATTCTGTACAACTTACGAACCTAACCACCAAGGCTCCCGCATTGAACATTCACCGCCAAACAGGCCTCTAGGCAAACACACGCGCGCAGAGCGAGCGTGATTCTACCTAGTAAAAATAAATAATTTAGTCTTCGTATTATCATTCAATCTTTCAATTTTAAAAAGAAAGTAATATAAAATTAAATAATTTAATCTCAGTATTATCTTTCAATCATGCAATTTTAAAAATAAAGTGATTTGGTTTAATAAAAAATGGACGAGTGAAAAGAAAGTCCTGGACGATTTAGCAAAATAACAGAATCAGATTTAGAATCATATTTAGCAAAATCTGGAAGATTTAATTAATTAATTAATTTAATAATAAAAGATTTTCTAGATCTAATTTTTACTTTCACATTAAAGACGTCATTTAGTTTCAAAAAATTTATATGTTTTAGTAAAAAAAATTTATTAGCTTAATTTATTATTTAGTAAAAAATTTAATTCGAGAAAAATTGTGGGGGCACGTTAGTGTCGTGTTTTAGTAGAATACTAGTGTATAGTCCGCACCTTGTGCGGATATCTTTATAATATTAGTTGTGCGAGCTAAAGATATATTTATGAAATTTTATAATAATAAATTGGATTTGATTATTCTTAAAACGAAAAAATAGTCACAAATAAAGAACTTCTTATTATTCTACACTTCATAAATTTAATCCTTATAAAATGCACAATTTTTTTTAAAAAAAGTTACAATGCACAACTCCGTTATAGACTTATAACTAAATTACTTTAATATATTGTAATTATCTAAATGAAACCCGAAATATAATTTTGTAAAAAAATAAATAAATTGAAACGAAATGTGTGATAAATAATAAAATAAAAATTCAAAGTTTTTTTTTTAAAAAATACACAAAAATTGAAATAATGTTTAAAAACATAAACAAAAGCAAAAACAAATTATTGGATGAACGAAATATAAAATCTGAAACTTTATTCTTGTAACGACCAGCGTAATTTAAAAATAATACCCGTACTTTATAATTAAAAAACATAATAGGACAACAAAATACTTAGATAAAAAAGAATACCCGTAGAGTAATATTTTTATTTAAAAAACATACATTTTCAATAAATCATTTATACTAAAAAAATCAGAATCTGAAAATTTGTAAAACAAAAGACAATTTATAGATGACGATGAAAAATTCTATAATATAAAATTAAATAAAATCTCATACAATAACGGATAAATTAATATTAATTTATGGAGACAATGATAAGCGTCAAAGTATCAGTCTTACTTGATAATCGATGTGATATAACAAATTTGCTGAAAACAGTATGTAAACGACCCATAAAAAAGTAGGTCAACGACTCATAAAACATATATTAATCCGTTATGAATAAAAATTATAGCTCAACTTAGCTAAAAGGCCAAAAAATGTATTATTTGTTTAATCTTCAAGCAAGGAATGAAAGCTATGTTTTGCGCCCAATCCTCCTGATGACAACCGGCTTTGGGCCTTGCATCTTCCACACCCCCTTGTCTACATTCATGCCGTCTCAGCCTCATGATACACCTCCCAAATCTGGCCTTGTGACGTGGAAGCTGGCAAGAGAAAAGATAACCGCACCTACCCTTACCATACCGACTGATTCCGGATCTGCAGCGTCATATCCCTCTCGCACCGCATACAACGCATCTCCCTCACGTTTCTCCTTTCCTTCTCCATCTCCGCATACCTTACTTTCCTTTCCATCTCCCTTCTTCAAGCCATCCCGATCGGCCTGAGATGTATCGTCTTCTGCAGCCTATATACTTCTCATACTTGCTACAGCTGTAACGCCCGTTTATTGGGTGCGTTCTCGATTTTATTTATTATTATTTTTTTAATACTTCTATTGATATTTTAATAGCCTAAAATGTTTTTTTTCCGAGTATATATGTATGTATCGGTATATTTCATATTCATATATAATCCATTTTCATTTATTATTTTAATCTCGTACATATTTTTTTTCAAGAACGATTTCTATATCGGCAATCATACTATTACAAGTATATTTACATACTTTTGTTTTATATATTTTCCGCAAAATAATTTTACGAAAAAGTTCGGAAAGGTTTCGGAGTCGGTATATTTAAATCGAGTATATATCTTATTCATTTTCTTTTGTTATTTTAATTATTTATTTATAAATTCTCTTTCCCTTTTTCTTTTTTTCTTCATTCTTCCCTTCTCCTCTCTCCTGGCTGGTGAGCAGCTATAGACCCGACTCTTCGCTCCCTCTGCAACCAACCTGCAATCAACCCCTCACTTCTCTCCTGCTGTTGTGATAGTGGCTTCTCGTTACCCTCTCTGCTTCCCTACCACAACAAGCAAGAAAGATCTCCTGCATACCTCTCTCTCTCTCTCTCTCTCTCTCCCTCTACTTCTCCCATCTCTCCCTCTACAGCTCCCATTCTCACTCTTCCGAAACAAGCCAGATCCTCCCTTCGAGCCTCGCCGGAAAAGCCACGCCACCGGAATCGAACACCTTGTGCCATTCCCGGCCGCCAGCAGCTCCGCCTGACCGCCTCGCCCTTGCTGTCGGGAGAAGACCCTCCACCTTTGTCCTCCTCTGGATCAAACCACCACTTCCGCCCTCTCCTCTTCCTGCTGCCGCCTTCGCCTCTGTGCAGATCGCCGGAGGAATCCACCGGAGCAGCCCTGCCCCGCCTGTCGCCGACAAGAGCGCCGCCAGATCTGGAGAACTCGGGCAGCCTTTTGCACCCTCTTTTCGAGCCCTCTCTCTCCTCGCCGGAGCCCCTCTGCGATTCCCTCTCGCCGCCGCCGCCACACTCCGAGATCGCCGCCCTAGCGCAACCGAAGCCGAGCGCCGCCTGTGCTCTCTCTCCCCGCGCCGCCTCTCATAGCTCCTCTCCTTCTGCGCTTCTTCAGAGGAAGAAGAAAGACCTTTTACCCTATTTCTAATGCCCCCCCTACTCTTGTATATTTACAGTTGTGGCCCTATATTTTACATTTGCAGTAATGTCCCTAATTTCTGAAAGTTGCAAATCTGCCCTCTACTGAAATAATTACAAAAAAAAGGGGACCAAGTTTTAATTATGGAAAATAATCCAAGCTTTATGATATTGTCATATTTGCCCGGAAAATGTTTTTACGAGTAACCTTGGATTTTATATACGATTTTGATCTTATATTTAGATATATTACCTATTGTGTCCTTGTTGGTGGAATTTTGACCCAAAGCTTATTTCGGAAATATGGCCGAGTTTTGTGAGTTTCTTTGTTGCCGGAAAAGTTGACTTCGGATTTTATCCATGTTTATAAATTTTGTATGGATCGTCCCGGAAAGCGTTTTTGCGAGTTTTAATCCTTGTTTTAAAAGCGGGACTTTCCTTATATTTTATGCCCTCGTTGGATTAATTTTGAGTTATGACTCAAGAGTTTAATTGCGGGTTTTTAGCGTTTGCTTTCGAAAATGAGTTTACCTTAGAATATTATACCTTATATATTACGATCAAATTTAGCATATTAGCTAAATTTGTGTAGCTTTGGTTTTAGGTCCGGAAGCGCCCCGATAAAGGCCTAACGAGTCCAAGCTCGACATCCGTCTTTTGACGTCACGTGAGTACCCTCTCCTCCGAGTTTATGATATTACTCGATCTAGTTATGTTTAGTGGTAGAATCATGCTAGGTTGGATCTAGCACAACTTAGAGTAAATGCCAAGTAGTGGCTTTGGACTTTAGGTGAGGATTTGAGGATGGTTTGAACGTTCTAAGTATTGAGGTGTGTATGTTATGATGCGAGCTTTGTTGAGGTTGTGAGTATGTGTTTGTTGAGATTGTGGAGTTATAATGGAAGTATCCTAGCATGTGGTTATAGTTGAGATCTCGTGAGTGTATGAGGGCTAGGAGTGTATCTTAGATTATGAGAGTGTATGACCTAATGAGATCATATAGGACTAGAAGTCTAAGGACTTCTAGCTCGTGTGAGTGGTTGTTGATTATTGTGCCTTGTCTTGAACAGGGTTTGGTTATTTTTCCTTTGGAGAGTGATATCAGTTTCGGTTAGCTTCGAGACGAGGTAAGTCTCCGGACTTACTTAGCTCGTATTCTCTGTATTAGTTTCGATGTGTGTTTGGTGGTGTGTGTTTATTGTTTATGAGTGTGTTTATTGTTTATGTTATAACATCTAAACCGGTAATAGGACCACCGAATTTATATGTTTATATTTGGCCCAAGTGTATGATAACGGGCGGTGACCGCTTGTCCAGTCCAAAATGGGGATGACTGGGAGGTGCCTTGCGACCAGCCCAACGGGTGATGCTGATCCGCATCAAGTACAAACCCGTATGGTGAAAGGGGACAAGGGCGAGATCGTTAAGATTCTCGTGTCACAAAAGAAGTTGAATTAGAACGGGATATGACCTAATAATAAAAAGATAATAAACTGGATTGTGTGTTTTGGAGCATGTTGTGTGTTTTTGATGCCTTATGTGTGTGTGTGTCAATACCATGATTCTAATACCTGGAATACTAGCTAACGGTTTTATACCGATATTGTTGTAGTTACCCTGCATGTTAGGGACGAGGCCGAGAGATCCAGAAGAGTGGGCAGCCGGGGTCCGTACATTGTAGGATGGGTTTGTGGGAGGATTCTTGTAGATATAATTATGTATTGTATGTTTTCGACGTTTGGTCGTTTGAGTTGTTGACTTGGCTGTAGTCTTTTGTTTATATGGTTTCGGGTTTCATTGCATTGCATAAAATTGTATTTCGTTTTGGCCTTTATTTGTGTCTTGTTGAAAGATCCGATGAAATTGTTGTCAGGCTAAGGGTCGGGACCCATTGTGAGGTCTCCGCCCGTAGCATCCCGAGTCCCGCGAAATCGGGGTGTTATAGCAGCCCTTTCACCTCTTGCTCCAGCCAGTCCAGGAAGTAGCAGCCAGGGACGTTGCTCTTGCAGAAGATCATTACCAGCCAGGAGGAAAGGAAGCCCAAGACAACCAGGACTGATTGCTGGTCTTCCGCCTACATGTTAAACCGCTGATGATCTCCCCTCTCCAATGACGCAAATCACGTTGGCCATCTCGCACGCAACTTACCTTCTCTCCTACCCGACCTCCACGCCTACCACCCTTGTACGTCCAGATTCACTCGCCTCCTTCCTCTGAAGCAGCCCTAATCTTAGACCCTCAACGCTGCTCCTGTCTAGCCTCCATCTTGCCCAGCCCTAATGCCTCCAGCCTCCCCTCCTTCCATGGATACGTGACATCAACAGAGGCATCTTCAAAGATGACAGTAAGCCATGTGAGCCTTCATTCCTTCGACTGTCATGAAGCAGCACCCTCACCCATGTTCCCTCTCTTGCCCTCACACACAGCACGTAAGAGTCTTTTTTTCCTTCGTGAAATTCACCAAGAACAACCTCGGAGATGTAGAGGGCGAAGAGAGAAACCTTGAGTCCTTCATCCTAGCCATTTGCAGGGCCATCGGGTAAGCAAAACTGTCCCTTTCCTTCGTTCCAACATACTCAGAAAAATAGGGCAATATACGTGTATCTATGGGCTCCGCAGGATCAAAGTGAAGATCTACAGATGGACTAATATCAACTACAAGGGACTGCTACCAAGGAGTTTCGAACTGGTGACGTGTGGGTAGACTTTCAATCCAGGACGCTGGCAGTGAGACTCGAAGTCTAAACCAGTGGGGCACCTCTTTGAAAAATTCCAGAAAACTGAGTTGTGCAGTCTGTTTGAGGTTAGGTTTCGGTACCTTAAAGATATAACTCACCGTTCAATTTTTAATATGACATAGAGGTATATACATATTGTAATCTATCAGAATTTGAGACTTATCCAACGGTTGGATCTGAATCTACAAGAGCTCAAAGTAGACTAGTTGAGCAGTTGTGAAATTTCACAGAATTTGGCTAAGTATGGAATTTCTGGTTTTTGGAAGCATCTTTGGAGATTTTTGTAGGAGTTGTTGTTAATAGTTTTTGAGAGATCCTTGCTCATATGGGTAGAGGGCATATCATAGAAGACATATAATATTTTTGTAGAATTTCTACATTTTTATTCGAGCCTCGTATTTTAAGTCAAAGTCGGACCATAGGGACTTTCTATGAAAGTCAAGAAGGTGACTAACAATTCTAAAGCTTTAACCAACTTCTTTTTAGCGTGAGAGGGTGATTTTGAGTTCCAAAGAAAAGTTTGGAGCTTTGTTATAAAATCATATAGAGTTTCGGGATCAGGGGTAAAATGGTCAATTACCCGTATAAGGGTATTTTGGTATTTTTCTTTATGGTTGATTATACATCTTAGAAGTTGGAAACTTCTAAGAAAGTGGGATACATCATTGATCCACTTGCCTTGTGTAACAGGCGTTTGAGTATCTACGGTTACGGGCCGAATCGAGATAACGGGATTTGAGAGTTGACTTTGGTAAGTCCTCGCGACTTACTTAGCCGGTTTCTGGATGTTAGCTGAATGACGATAGTGGTGTGTGCTGTGTGTTATAATAACAACTTGTTAGGACGACCGTCATTATTATGTGTTAAGGCCCAAGTGTATGTATAACGGGCCGTGACATCACTGCCCAGCTCTGCCAGAAGACTGGGAGGTTCTCTATACCCAGACCATACAGGTACACGGTGAGATGCATCGGATCCACTCCTGATGGGTACACGGGGGCGGAGGCGAGGTTTGAGAATCCCTCGTGTCACAAAATAAGAATCATTAGTAAGAGTGAATGACCTAAGTAAAGATAATAAATGAATTGATTGAAAGCATGATGAGTGTTTACTTTTGTTATGATGTGTGTGTGTGCTATTTTCATTTGCCTAATATTTAGATAGCTAGCTAATGGTTGTTATGTTGTGTTGTTTAGATTTACCGCAGGTTAGATCAGCAGCTGAGTGATCCGAAAGTAGTGGTCAGTCGGGTCTCCGTACTCCTTAGAGTGGGGGGTTGGGATTGTGTTTGTCTTTCTTCCTTTCGTTAAGACAGTTGTTTGTCTTTCTCCTTATTTAAGTACTTTAGGCTGCTAGACCGTGTTGCATTCATTACCTTTAAAATACTCTTTTATGAATTTCGGTTTTTCCTTATTTGTGTCTTGTTGCAAGTTCCTAGTAATATTGTTGTCAAACTGAGGTCGGGACCCATTGTGAGGTCCTAACCAGTAATACCTCGGGTTCCGAGAATCCGGGTGTTACAACATGGTATCAGAGCTCTAGGTTGGCAACAATGACACTTGAAATCTTCTGAAAGACCGAATAAGTACTTGAGCAGAATCCGAAAAGGGGTATGAGTTTTGAAAAGGACTTTTGGTTTTCAAATGCATGCATAGTCTGGTTGGGGATAGAAAAGTACGGCTGACCACCACTACTACCACAGATCTCAGTATGTTTAGTATGGACTTTAGGTTTTACTTTAGTTGGACTTACTAGCTTGATTATACAGATATGTGATATAGATAAGTATATGCCGAAGATTAGTAGAATTATAGTTATATTATGTCCTTAACGGAGATAGCATAATGAGTTTCTCACCCCATTAACACATCTAAGTAGATTTTGAAGGGTGTCAACGTGAGGATTAGTATGCACATCTTATGTGCATTAGGGTAGACGAATGACGGACAACTCATTCGAGTTTGTCGAGGAACGTCGAGACGGAAAAGTGAAGCCTAAAAGACAACCCAACTACGATGACAAGAAGGGAATCCCGAGTCAACTCAATAGGATCAAATGAAGAATATACATGAGAGTAGTTTCAGCAACGCGTTGGATGACCGGCAAGTATACAAATTGGGAGAGACAACCCATATGTTCTTTCAAGATGGTGTAAAGCAACGTTGCAAACAAAGAGGATGGCGTCAGAAACAGTCATAGGCATGAAATTCAAAGGGAGATAATGGCGATCCAAACAAGAGACATAGAATTTAAGCTTACTGACGGACCAGAAGGTGAAAGATTGATGCTAGAAGCAGGGCAGAATATGATCACTCTCGACAATCTACTCAACACCACAATCAAGATGAATAACCTAGACAATCATAAGTGTAGGAGTCAAGACAAGATACATTGTCCATCCAAATATGATGAGTTAAAGATCCGCAAAATGGAAGCTTACGAGTTACCAGAAAGTGGAAGGTAGATTTCACAAACATGGAAGTGGAGTGGCGTCCTAGGACACACAGGATTTACAACAAGGATCGTGATACAACAAAGATCGGATTTAGATACAGATGACATTATAAACCAACACCCCAAGGAAGAAGAGTGTGTGAGAATGATCATGGTGAACTCGTGGCTCCTCAATAACATCTCATTCACAAATGGATTTAAGTGACCAACACTAACAATTCACATAAGAGAACCGCAAGTAGACGATAACTAGGGTAAAAAGAATCATGAAGACACACCTACAAGCTATCGTGGAAGATTTGATAAGTCCGTTGACGGAAGAGGAATGATACAGTTGGACTCGTAAGAGTATATCGATCTTATAGAGAGAAAGAGAAGTGTAGATTGTAGAAGGAGCTCAAGGAGTATAAACGGAGAAACTGGGGGAGATAGATTTTCACCAAGTATATCAAGCCTCAAAAAAAAAAAAAAAAAAAAAGTGGGGTCAACTACAGACTAATTGGTAAAAACAGATAATCTACACGTGTGGGCTAACTAGTGATGACTTGTTGACAGATAAGAAGAATGACCACAAAGTTATAAAAGAATTTTATCGACATCTAGAGAATTTCTTCCAGGAATCAACAACGACAACAGTGAAGTTAAATCAATACAAGTATTAGTATCATTGATAACATTGAGTGATTCCAATACGGTAACTCTAATTAAGAAATTAAGAAGAAGCTTTTGACGGTCGGTAATTACCATTTATGACAGTAATGGTGTAAAGAGAATTGTTGTGATCAGTTTCTTACCTACTAGCTAAGAAAGGGTACATATCACAGTTAGTAAGCATTGATTCATATAAGAAGAACTAGAAGAGTAAGAAGAAACAAATTATTTGAACAGGTCCTATGTCAATCTAGGTAGAGGGTGCTTAGCATTCCACACAAGTGGGACTGATGATGATCTTCTGAGCAAAAATGGGGTCAATATTTTTTTTAAATTGATAGAGGAAGCCTTTGTGACTAAAGATGTGATACAAATTGTTTGGGGTTATAAAGACGACACAAACATAGAGAGTATAATTAAATGCCTTGATGAAATGCTGTATCGAGTTGTGAGGTGATTGTAGATGGGATCTATATCTTTGCTGGAACAGACATGAGAAAGAGTAAAGTTGAATGACTGATGTTGTTATACGGATCCGTTATAACTTCATTAAGATGATTACCGAAAAGTGTCTATATAAGAGTTTAATGAGAAATGGTGGTACTCCAATGAAAATTCAAGCTGATCCCGATAACAAATAAAATGTAGATGGAGGGGTAGTAGTGAGAATGCGTACCAATGGTGTGCTAGAAGTCCATTCTCGACTCATGACATAAGAGTTGATGAAAGTAATAAGACCAATCAACGTGGTCCGTAAGGCGTATACGAAGAAACTCAAAGGGATTTAACTATCCTACTGGGTATAAAGATTTAAAGAAGGTAAAGCGACATGAGTATAAGGAAAACATAATAAATGCGATGCGAGAAATTTGATTTTTGAGAAAATCATATGCATCGGATTTTTTTTTGTATACAAATGGTACCGGTAGATGTTTAATAAAAGTCATACTATCGGACCGATGACACTATGATGGATAAAGTGTAAACCAAGCGTATGACTTAACTAGTGAGAAGGAAATCCTTGTATCAAAAGGAGGGTCATGCTAATTTTAAATAAAGTGTTGAGATGAAGATGCAATTATGGAAGTTACGCAAGAGTACAACGTAACTAAAGTTTCAACACGGAATGAGTGGTAATGAGCGACTGACAGTTAAGGAGCGATACGGAGAAGGAAAATGTTATAAGACGAGTCACTTAGTAGAAGAGTTCACAAGACAAATATGAGAGACCATCATGTGGTTAGTATTCCGGTCTCGGTGTAAACTTACTACCACATCTCAAGAATTTGGAGCTCAATAGAAAAACTCCATGTCAAGATTGTAAATAGATCAAGGTAAGGAATTGTAAGTCAACATGATGTGTCCTATGCTAGAAGTCAAAAGGACTGTGGAAGGAGAACCACATTGAGTAGACCTGACAAGTAGTAAGTAGAGTTCCGATGAGACCTAAGAGAATTCGAGGAAATCCTAAGACCACACATTCCAATCCCTCCAAGGGGGGCTTAACTAGTAATTTAATTTGATGATGAGTTCTAAGACCAGTTGGGAAACTCAATGGGGTCGAGGACCATAATTTCAACAAATACGGACAATTTGTCTCTAGGTTTGGACAACAGTACACACGGCTTTGAGTACGAACTTTCACTGTACTATAGTGAATCATCCTTGGAATGAAGGTCGGTTTGAGAGGACCTTATCGTTATTAGAAATGGATGTATGGGCAAAAGTCTAGTAAATCATCCGAATTCACGGAGGACGCCAGTATGAGTGAGGCGTGGCAACAACTCAATCAGAGTAGCGCAACGGAAGCGTGGTAGGCCCACAAACCATAGACCAGGAAACTCAAGGATATTTTAGCTATGACGTCAAGTTAAATAATTAGAGATCTGTATGAAAACCTCCATTGGGAGGGTGATTTTGAATTTTAACAAGTTGAAAGCCTGACAAGATGTAAGGTGTAGTGTCACTATTTGAGGAACGGTATAACTGAGGCTACCAGGGAGACAAAGGGTAACCTTAGGACTAGTATCAGGAGTTCCTTGCGGAGTATGCCGAAATCCCTTCCCCGACGAGAAATTACCCGGATATTGATGGGTATGACTTATCTGACAATATGATTACTTCTAGGTTTGGGTGTTTAATCTTTTGTGGTTAAATTCTATGGTCGCTTAGTGATTCTTGCTTTAAAAAAAAAAAAAAACTAGATACTCCGGTTCCATTTATGGAAAGTTATCTAAGTAGATGTTCCTTATTCTAAGTTTCGGGACGAAACTTATTTTAAGGGGGTACTGATGTAATAACCGAAAATTTTAAACTCCGTTTAATACTAGATCAAACCGGATTCCGATCCGCCAATCTAAATTTTTTTTAAATAAAAGAATACGATATTAAATTCTATCATTTTATGTGACCTTGATTCACATAAAATGATAGCTTTGTAAACCGTAAATAATTTCATAAATAACTCCGTAATTTATTTCCGTACGTTAACGTCTCCGAGCGAACAACGGGTGATCTTTCAACCCATTTGTTTCGTTTGAGTAACATGCCCAATCAGCCCAACAAGCAAGGAATGAAAGCTATGTTTTGGGCCCAATCCTCCAGATGACAACCGGCTTTGGGCCTTGCATCTTCCACACCCCCTTGTCTACATTCATGCTGTCTCAGCCTCATGATACACCTCCCAAATCTGGCCTTGTGACGTGGAAGCTGGCAAGAGAAAAGATAACCGCACCTACCCTTACCATACCGACTGATTACGGATCTGCAGCGCCATATCCCTCTCGCACCGCATACAACGCATCTCCCTCACGTTTCTCCTTTCCTTCTCCATCTCCGCATACCCTAATTTCCTTTCCATCTCCCTTCTTCAAGCCATCCCGATCGGCCTGAGATGTATCGCCTTCTGCAGCCTATATACTTCCCATACTTGCTGCAGCCCTTTCACCTCTTGCTCCAGCCAGTCCAGGAAGTAGCAACCAGGGACGTTGCTCTTGCAGAAGATCATTACCAGCCAAGAGGAAAGGAAGCCCAAGACGACCAGGATTGATTGCTAGTCTTCCGCCTACCTGTTAAACCGCTGATGATCTCCCCTCTCCAATGACGCAAATCATGCCGGCCATCTCGCACGCACCTTACCTTCTCTCCTACCCGATCTCCACGCCTACCACCCTTGTACGTCCAAATTCACTCGCCTCCTTCCTCTGAAGCAGCCCTAATCTTAGACCCTCAACGCTGCTCCTGTCTAGCCTCCATCTTGCCCAGCCCTAATGCCTCCAACCTCCCCTCCTTCCATGGATACGTGACATCAACAGAGGCATCTTCAAAGATGACAGTAAGCCATGTGAGCCTTCATTCCTTCGACTGTCATGAAGCAGCACCCTCACCCATGTTCCCTCTCTTGCCCTCACACACATCACGTAAGAGTCTTCTTTTCCTTCGTGAAATTCACCAAGAACAACCTCGGAGATGTAGAGGGCGAAGAGAGAAACCTTGAGTCCTTCATCCTAGCCATTTGCAGGGCCATCGGGTAAGCAAAACTGTCCCTTTCCTTCGTTCCAACATACTCAGAAAAATAGGGCAATATACGTGTATCTATGGGCTCCGCAGGATCGAAGTGAAGATCTACAGATGGACTAATATCAGCTACAAGGGATTGCTACCAAGGAGTTTTGAACTGGTGACGTGTGGGTAGACTTTCAATCCAGGACGCTGGCAGTGAGACTCGAAGTCTAAACCAGTGGGGCACCTCTTTGAAAAATTCCAGAAAACTGAGTTGTGCAGTCTGTTTGAGGTTAGGTTTCGGTACTTTAAAGATATAATTCACCGTTCAATTTTTAATATGACATAGAGGGATATACATATTGTAATCTATCAGAATTTGAGACTGATCCAACGGTTGGATCTGAATCTACAAGAGCTCAAAGTAGACTAGTTGAGCAGTTGTGAAATTTCACAGAATTTGGCTAAGTATGGAATTTCTGGTTTTTGGAAGCATCTTTGGAGATTTTTGTAGGAGTTGTTGTTAATAGTTTTTGAGAGATCCTTGCTCATATGGGTAGAGGGCATATCATAGAAGACATATAATATTTTTGTAGAATTTCTACATTTTTATTCGAGCCTCGTATCTTAAGTCAAAGTCGGACCATAGGGACTTTCTATGAAAGTCAAGAAGGTGACTAACAATTCTAAAGCTTTAACCAACTTCTTTTTAGCGTGAGAGGGTGATTTTGAGTTCCAAAGAAAAGTTTGGAGCTTTGTTATAAAATCATATAGAGTTTCGAGACCAGGGGTAAAATGGTCAATTACCCGTATAAGGGTATTTTGGTATTTTTCTTTATGGTTGATTATACATCTTAGAAGTTGGAAACTTCTAAGAAAGTGGGATACATCATTGATCCACTTGCCTTGTGTAACAGGCGTTTGAGTTTCTACGGTTACGGGCCGAATCGAGATAACGGGATTTGAGAGTTGACTCAGGTAAGTCCTCGCGACTTACTTAGCCGGTTTCTGGATGTTAGCTGAATGACGATAGTGGTGTGTGCTGTGTGTTATAATAACAACTTGTTAGGACGACCATCGTTATTATGTGTTAAGGCCCAAGTGTATGTATAACGGGCCGTGACATCACTGCCCAGCTCTGCCAGGAGACTGGGAGGTTCTCTATAACCAGACCATACAGGTACACGGTGAGATGCATCGGATCCACTCCTGATGGGTACACGGGGGCGGAGGCGAGGTTTGAGAATCCCTCGTGTTACAAAATAAGTATCATTAGTAAGAGTGAATGACCTAAGTAATGATAATAAATGAATTGATTGAAAGCATGATGAGTGTTTACTTTTGCTATGATGTGTGTGTGTGCTATTTTCATTTGCCTAATGTTTAGATAGCTAGCTAATGGTTGTTATGTTGTGTTGTTTAGATTTACCGCAGGTTAGATCAGCAACTGAGTGATCCGGAAGTAGTGGTCAGCCGGGTCTCCGTACTCCTTAGAGTGGGGGGTTGGGATTGTGTTTGTCTTTCTTCCTTTCGTTAAGACAGTTGTTTGTCTTTCTCCTCATTTAAGTACTTTAGGCTGCTAGACCGTGTTGCATTCATTACCTTTAAAATACTCTTTTATGAATTTCGTTTTTTCCTTATTTGTGTCTTGTTGCAAGATCCTAGTAATATTGTTGTCAAACTGAGGTCGGGACCCATTGCGAGGTCCTAACTAGTAATATCCCGGGTTCCGAGAATCCGGTTGTTACATTAAAATCCTTCAAGAATAAATTAAGAAAAAAATAAAAATCTTCCTAATAAATAAATTACTTAAATTTTGACGGCTTAAAAATAAAAGAAATACGTAAACCAAATTGTTTTCAAAATATTTAAGAGTTCTTGTCAATAATTTTACAAAATTTTGTTTTATTTTTGGATTAATAAAAAGATTTTAGGTTTAATAATTTAGTTAAAAAAACATTTAAACCTACAAAATTTGTGAGAATGACACGTCAGCTTTAGTGTCTTTTGTTTTAGTATAATACTAGTTTTAATACCCGTGCCCTGCACGGGTTAGACGATAATTGTGTGTCAAAAAATATATGATAATTTACTATGTTGAGAATTGTCTTAATTGTTATGTGATATTTGTTGTAAGATTATATTTTTCACATTATGAATGTAAGTCAAGCAAGAATTCAAATCTTGCAATAACAATCGGGAAAGAGGATTTCAGGACAATATTCTTTGAGATACTCGAATGCCGAGTTAGTATCAATCCTAGAAAAATTTCGGGTTTTAATATATAAGATAGATAAGAAGTCATGTGTAAAACATATACTAACAAAAAAAAAGGTAAAACAAATCATTAGATTTAAATTAACAATATTGAATAATAATAATATATTAAAATGTAAATGTAAGAAGTTTATATAATATAAGTAGCATGTCTAAGTCAAAATTTACAATATCAAATAGTTAAATTTATATAGTGAATTATCTAACCATTAATAAGACCAATAACATATGTCAAGTTACTAAAATGATAAATTTTACTAAATATATTTTTTTAAAAAATTCAAAATAATAACAACTATCTATTAAACTTAAAATAATACAAACTTTAAAAATTATATAAAATGATACATACTATTTCAGGAGTTTTTTTTTCTGATTTTTTAAATACTTTTTGTATTATTTTTTTCTAAAAAATAAATTAATATGTAAAAAGTCATAAATTAAGTAAAATATTTTTAATATAAACAAAAGTTTGAGAAATTTTTCCTGATATTTTAAATACTTTTGTGTAAATGATAAAAAATTTTAAAAAAATATTTGATTTATTTTTAAAAAGCCAATAGTTTTTTCAGAAAAATAATTGAATTTAACGTTTTTGGGGAAAAAAAATCGATTTTTTTTCCATAGCTTTTTAAATTTGAAATTATGAATTTTTATACAAATTATTTTAAAAATATCTAAAATTGTTTTCAAAAAAATAATAAAATCGAAAATGAAAAAACACTTATTCTAAAAATACGAATTATTTTAATTATAAAAAAATTTATTCTAAAATAAATGAAGAAATATTTTTATTAATCGTTTAAAAAAAATTATTTTAGAAAAAAATAGTTTATATGTTTAGAAAAAAATGAAGTTCAATTGAAAATTAAAAATATAATAAAATATATTAAGATCTTTTAAATTTTATATAAAAAATAAAGTTTATCAGTTCAATTGAAAAATATAAGTAAATAAAACAAAATTAAATTTAAAATAAAGTTTAAGAAAGTATAAAGTTCAATTATAAATTAAAAAAATATCAGTTGACAAAATATCAATATTTTTAAAATTAGATTGCAAATCTTAACTATTTCGATTTTTAAGCTACAATAATTAAAAATCAATTAATAATATGAGAGAATAAAACAAATATTAGTTAGTAAAATATTTAAAATAATTCATAAATTAAATATTTAAAATAATTTTGTTTAACATGGTGGGACCGGGATGAACAAAAAATTAACACGTGTTAATTTAATGAGGTGGATTCATCAGACTGTGCCATGTGTAAGTTCACGGGCTGCTTTAGTATACAGATAGATATAGATATATAGATTTATGAAGACAATTATAAACGCTTTTCAAGTTCTCAAAACATTAGTCTTACTTGACAATCGATGTGGAATAACAAATTTGCTGAAAATAGTAAGTAAACGGCCCGTAAAAAAGTAGGTCAACGACTCATAAAACATATATTAATCCGTTATGAATAAAAATTATAGCTCAACTTAGCTAAAATGCCAAGAAATGTATCATTTGTTTAATCTTCAATATAGGTTATTAACCTCTATTTATACAAGTTCTAAAACCATCAGTGTTAGTAGGTCAACGACCCATATAACGGATATTAATCAGACAATCAATACTAAACCCTCTATTTATACAAGTGAAAACCAATGTAGTATAGCAAAAATTCGCTGAAAAATACTTAGCAATCCACAAAACAGTAGGTCAACGACCCACAAAATAGTATGTCAACGACCCACAAAATAGTAGGCCAACGACTACCCACAAAACAGTAGGCCAACGACTACCCACAAAACAATAGGCCAACGACCCACAAAATAATACGTCAACGACCCACAAAACAGGTCAACGACTCACATAACATATATTAATCCGTTATTAATAAAAATTATACTTAACTTAGCCAAAAGGCCAAGAAATGTGTGATTTGTTTAATCTTCAAACCCTCTATTTATAAAAGTTATCAAACTATCAGCCTTACTTATAATCGATGTGGGATAGGGAATCCGTGAAATTTTTTAACGTAAATTGAGCTTATAATCTTTCAAAAATAAATTAAGAAAAAATAAAAATCTTTTTAAAAAATAAATTACTTAAATTTCGACGGCTTAAAAATAAAAGAAATACGTAAACAAAATTATTTATAAAATATTTAAAAGATCTTGTCATTTAATTTTATAAAATTTTGATATATTTTTGGATTAATAAAAAGATTTTATAGTTTAATAAGTTACTTAAAAAAAGATTTAACCCTACAAAATTTTAATATAGACTAAAAGGCCAACAAATGTATCATTTGTTTAATCTTCAATATATCTTATTAACCTCTATTTGTACAAGATCTCAAACCATCGGTATTAGTAGATCAACGACCCGTATAACGGATATTAATCAGACAATCAATATTAAACACTCTATTTATACAAGTGGAAACCAATGTGGAATAGCAAAAAATCGCTGAAAATACTTATCGACCCACAAAATAGTAGGTCAACGACCCAAAAACAATAGGCCAACGACTACCCACAGAACAGTAGGCCAACAACCCACAAAATAGTATGTCAACGACCCACAAAACAGTAAGTCAACGACCCACAAAACAGATATTAATCCGTTATGAATAAAAATTATACTTAACTTAGCCAAAAGCTAAGAAATGTGTGATTTGTTTAATCTTCAAACCCTCCATTTATAAAAGTTATCAAACTATCAGCCTTACTTATAATCGATGTGGGATAGGAAATTTCATGAAATTTTTTAACGTAAATAGATTGAGCTTATAATCCTTCAAAAATAAATTAAGAAAAAAATAAAAATCTTCCTAATAAATGAATTACTTAAATTTCGACGGCTTAAAAATAAAAGAAATACGTAAACCAAATTATTTTTAAAATATTTAGGAGATCTTGTTAGTTAATTTTACAAAATTTTGTTATATTTTTGGATTAATAAAAACATTTTATGGTTTAATAAGTTAGTTAAAAAAAGATTTAACCCTACAAAATTTGTGAGAATGACACGTCAGCTTTAGTGTCTTCTGATTTAGTATAGTATATATATAGATTTTTCACAAAAAATTAATGTTTTTTTTTCTTTCAAAAAATTTCATTAGTGATAATTAAAAACATGTGTAAATCTTTGTTTTTTCATAATAGATGTTTGTTTTTTATCTTTAATATTATTTTTTTCAACAAATTTTTTTTTCAACAAATTTTTTTTTCAACAAATTTTTTTTTCAACAAAATTTTGTTCATATTTGATTTTTAATCAAATTTATTTTTTAAAATTTATATATATATATATATATATATATATATATATATATATATATATATATATATATATATATATTTAAAGGTAAGATTTTGTATGTTAAAAATCATATTATCTTTTTCTTTTTTTTATAAAGTTTTTGTTAGTGATGAATTAATAAAAATAAAGATTACTCGTAGGTAACTTAATGATTTTTCCTTTCTACCAAAAAAAATAAGTCAATGATTTTTCAAAAAAAACAAGGGCAATTTGGATAACTAGGCCTTTTTGAAAAACTACAGTAGTAATTAGGCTTTTTAATGTTTCAATTAAGTAAATATACCCAACCTTTTATGTTTATTGTCAAACTCTACACAATCTTCTATTAAGGGTACATTTACTTAAAAACAAAACTAGAAAAGACTTAGTAACTCAAATTGTTTCTAAACTAAAAAAACAATAGGAGCTTGATGTCTCTATTTTATATGGTCACATATACGTGGTCGACTTTGACGAAGGATGTAATAGAAAATTAAAATGCGATCCACCCACGTCATCAACCAATAGTCTTACACTCCTACGTGGCATATGGATCACCTGCCCCTGCTGTATGGACTACGTAGACTATCTTGACGAAGTTAGTCCCTTACCTTCACGCCGTCAATGATTGTCAAGTGCAGAAACGTCGAAAACCTGTAAACACTAAACAGTACCCCCAACTGCCGTTTCCATCCCACTTTCCGTATCGTATAACAACAAGCTTCCGCCACCTCCCTGCTTTCAGTTGTCAGTTCAACCCCTCCTCTTTTCTCCTCTGTCTGTCGCTGCAAACCACAAAACCCCTCTCTCTAGGTTTTGAGACTCTCTCTCTAGGCTTCTCTGCATCCAATTAATGCGAATGCCTCTTCTGCCGTGCTCTGTGAATTCAATTTGGCGTCTGGATTTCTCAATTCATTCTCGCAGCTTTACTTAAAAGTTTCTCCTTTAATTTCATCAGTTTGTCGACTTTTTTAGGGTTTTTACACCCAGACGATCCATGGCGATGCGTGGTATCGACTTCAAATGGTCCATTCTCATACCCGTTTCTTTATCTATCTGTCTTTGACTAAAAATGTCTCCTTATTGGACTTCAACCAATTTCTCTAACATGAATTTTGCTCTCTGTTTTCGTTTTTTCCCTTTCTTGCAGGTACGATGGATTCTTCTTGTCAATGCTAGCGACCAGTGTGTATCCTCACAAGTTTTTTTTACTTTATTGCCTATAATTTATGACATGCGTTTATTTATCTGGATTTGATTTCTGTTTCATTTTACTTCCACCCATTTTACACAAATCAATCCATCCCTTTCTCCGCCCCTTCAACCAAATGGTGGAAATATGATTGCCCTTCATTTTGTCAATTGGTTCTTTGACTATACTGCTTAGAATTATAGTGGCGATTAATTGGAGACGATATCATCTCTGTACTCATCCGCTACACATATGGATTGTGGTATGATTTTTGTTCTGTGAACTGTTTCCTTTTGCTTCCTTCTCCCTGGCTTATCAAGTCTTTCCTTTTTTGACTCCCTTCTTGCTGCTTGTAGGTTGACTATACAACTGTTTTCATATTCCGGCTATTGATGTTTGTGGACAATGGGTTAGCTGCCGGGATGGGATTGTAAGACTCTATAACCTCTTTAAACCAGCGAGTTATGTGTCATATGTCTACTTCTTTTCCGTCAGTAGCGGATCATATACTCTTTAAAAAAAAAGTTTTTCAATGGTAAATGAAGATTAATTCTTAAATATTCATCAAATCTCTCCGAGGAATTGGGTGGTAGTAAGTAACTAAACCGTTTGGATATAGTTTAGTGGGATGATTGTTTCTAGCAGCTATAGTAGATTTTTTTCCCAATTAAGTTTATGTGATCTCTTGAAATAACTTTGTTACTGGGAAAATGTTGAACACGCAACAAGTGATGTGACTATGGTAATGTGTAAGCATCGTGTTTCTCAGTTGGAAATATTTTATGCTAAGAAGCCAGCCTGCTCGTCAAAGTGAAGTGTATCTCATAGGTGAGTTGTTTTGAGGTCATTAAACAGCAGCAACTGAAATGTTCAGCTGGGGTGTTGGCTTAAGTTCAACTCGTCCGGAATAGTCTTTTGCCAAGCTGATTAAGAGGCACTTTAAGTGGATTATAGTTTGGTGCTCCAAGCACTTGCATTGCCTTTTCATATACATGTTGGACTACTTTGTTTATCAGAACCTCTGAGATATTTTCTCAGTATCTGGGTTCGTCTGAATAATACAAGCAGAATACTCTTAGAGGCCAAAGGCTTCCTCCTAGTTGAGCCTGAAGTGTTGTTGTCTCTATTTTGTAGATGCCTCCTTATTAGGATCTTGAAGTACTTTTGCATGGTTCTGATTCATCTGATTTGGAGTTATCCTTTTCTTGCTAACGATAAGGCTCGTTTCTTTTTTTCTCAAAAAAAAAAAAAAGGTTCATTCTTCAAACAAGATTATGATTTTTCAAAATATACTAAAATTTAGTCTGATCAGGGACTTTGGTCGACAACAGAGATATGCTCGTTTCTGTGGGAGAGTAGTAGTCCTTTCCCTTCTCTCTCTGTTACTTTATCCATTTCTCTGGGCCTGGACTATCACTGGTACAATGTGGTTCGCGAGTGCAAGAAGTTGTGTAAGTAGCTCCCTGTGTCTCTTGAGTTGTGCCAATATGCATGTTTTTGACCGTTGTGAGCTTAATGTGTTCATGCTCCTGCAGTTGCCTGAACAAGGTCAAAAGTGGGGCTTTCTTATATGGTTGTTGTTTAGCTATTGTGGACTCTGTTGCATTGCTTGTTATTGTATTGGAAAGGTTTGCACTCTTAACCTGGTCTCTTCCTGTGTATTTCCTATGTTGCTATTCAGGCATTTACCTCTACTGCTGCAATTAGTTCAATGCAAATTGAGCAAACACGGTTGCTCTTGTTATATTTTCTGTTCTCAAATATTGTCAGCTATTAACCATTTGTAAATATGTTTTTGTGCTATTTACAGTGGTTAGCTCGAAGACAAGCACTCCTGCTCCGTGCTCAGCATGGCATTCCAATTTCAGAATATGGAGTATGTATTTTTCTTGAATGGAGGATCTTTGGTGTTTTATGTACTATAAGCATTTGGAACAACTTTTTTGCATGTAAACAGTAAACCTATAAGATTTTCCTGCTTTTGATTGCTAGGTTTTGGTTGACATGATGAGAGTGCCTGATTGGGCTTTTGAGGCTGCTGGACAAGAGATGAGAGGCATGGGACAAGATGCTGCTACTTATCATCCAGGACTCTACTTGACTACAGCTCAGGTATCTGATCGGTATCTTCTATGCTCTTTGATCATCTGGTTGCAAATCTTAGCATAACATAGCTTTATATGTAGGGTGGCACTTATGATTGAACTAAGAAATGTAAATAGTAGTATTTCTATTCTAAGGTCGTTGCACATACAAAGTCTCTGACATGTAATCTTCTAGTTGAAGGTCAGTCAAATACAAATGAAGTGTGATGCTTCGGAAAGATAGATAATGGATCTTCTGTTTATGATTTTTGTTCTAGTGTTCTATTGTTGATTTGTTGGTACGGTTAGCTTCAAACTCTGATGTTAGATTTCTTGTCTCCCATAGAGGGAAGCAGTTGAAGCACTTATCCAAGAACTTCCTAAATTCAGGCTGAAGGCTGTTCCAACTGATTGCAGCGAATGCCCCATATGCCTGGAGGAGTTCCATGTCGGCAATGAGGTAAAATTGTTCTTATTGATGCTGTCAATTTCTTGATATGGCCGGTCGTTTCAATTGTCCGGTGATGACATCCAGACCCCTATATAATGAGATTATAGCTTCTATTTTCTTACAGACTACGGTAACAATAACCCAAAGGAAGCAAACCTAGTGTATTAGTGCGTTTTGAGCATTATTCGTAGTGCTTGTCACAATGACCCCTTCCTCATCTGTGAAGGTGGTTCAAGAGGGTTTGATTTATTCCATTGTTTTAAAACCCATGCCTGCGGTAAAAGAAAAAAAAAATCATCTGTATGGAAAATGAGGTATGATGGCGTTGGGATGATCATTGTGATTCGTGAACAGTATCACAAAGATAGATTAGTTCATTTCATTTCCTTTCTGCTTATGTTATTGTAGTTTGTAACCAAGAAGCGGCTAGTGGATTATAGGCCTTTTGATTCTTATGACATAAACCTTACATTTTGGTACACTTTCTGATGAATCAATTGGTTCAGGTTCGTGGCCTGCCCTGCGCTCACAATTTCCACATGGAATGCATCGACCAATGGCTTAGGTTGAATGTGAAATGTCCTAGATGTCGGTGCTCTGTGTTCCCTAACCTTGACCTAAGTGCCTTGTCCAACCTCCGACCTGACTCAGAACGCTCCTCTGCAACTGTCATTACCACAACCCAATCTGAATATATTAGAGGGCAGCCTTCTAGCCAGAGTTACTTGTTCAGGTTGCAGGGCTTCCTTCGCCCCGTGAGAATGGAGAACACAGACCCGGGCCACCATACTGAGAATTCTCTCGAGACTGCCGAGAATGGTGGTGTAGTAGTAGTGGTCAGTGGCCATGGGCCCACTAGCACGGTGGACCTACCTCCAACCTAGACAACCTTAGGAGCTCCTGCACTTGGATCTGTTTTTGCACCCAGAGACCCGACTGTGAAGGTACTGAATCATTACTACTCTCTTATGAGGCCATCTTTTGTAAGTAGGGAAAAAGTAGAAATGCTTAGTTGTATATGGCTTTTTGTGTCTGGGGTTGGGTTAATTTGCCGGTTGTAGATAACACATTCAGCGTATGAGTTTTTGTATGAAAGGAGTTACAAAGCAATCTTGTAATTTTTATGTGGAAGCAGGATGGACAAATAGTTAAATACCAGATGGTTAATTGTGTTTCGGACCAAAGAAAAAAAACGGTTAACTGTAAAGGCTCCATGTAGCTGCCCCAAGTGAACATATTACTCGATATAAAATAGGCGATCAGAGAAAAATGAATGGAAGTGATCAGATATGTGGATTAGCCGTGAAATGCATTTTCATTTCACTAATTATCGATGTACAAGGGTGTTATACAAACCGAGCATTGATATGCTCAAGTTGAACTCGTTTATAAACGAGACGAGCTTGAACCGAACCTAATGCAAGCGTTAAAATGTGTTTATATTCAACTCGTTTAGAAAATGAATGAGCACGAACGGAACTTTTGACGAGCCGAATAGTGTTATTTTAGCTGAACGAGCCCCGAGCCGAGCTTTACCGGAACGAGCTGAACCTAAATTTTATATAAATGAGCCTAGCCTAAATTTTATACTAGTTTTAAAAATGTGTTCATATACACCTCGTTTAGAAAATAAACGAGTTCGAGCCGGGCTTTTAACGAGCCAAACGCAAGTCGATTCCGAGCAACTTGTCTCGTGCAATAGTCATATAGATGTATCTGTTGGGCCTCAAAACTCAAAATCAGTTTTCTAATTTCTAATTTATTGGTTGTAAATTTTTGTAAAGAATAAAAAAAAAAAATTCATAACTAATTTTCATTGTTGATACTTAGAGGGCGAAAAGATACGAGAAGATCGGTGAAATAGGACCCTTTTTGTTTAGTGTAGACTAACTAGGCCCCTAACAAAATCAAATTAAAAAATAAAGATAAAATAGAGAATTAATACTATAATTAAGGATAAAGGTTATGTGGTTAATTGATTTTCGAATTAAAAAAAACTGCCAAAAAAATTTGAAACGGTTTTGAAAAAAATGGAAACCGTAAACAAAAGATTCTCGAAATCTTTTTATAGCTGCTACTTCTATAAATCACAAGCAATATCCCGTATTTCAAGCCAAATACGCTCTACTCTCTCCGACTCCATTGAAGGCGATTGAAGGTATCTTCGTTGAGCGTCGTCGTCTCCGTCTTGCAATCGTCGTTTCCTGGTGTTAATCTTCATCGACTGTTGTTTATTTATACTAGTTAAGTATTCGATCTCATCTTTTCGGTTTATGCGCGGTAAAATTTCCAACATTGAAAACTTCTCAATCTAGTTCTTCAGTGATGTTAACAATAGAGAAGACGACATTCCGACTGCATTCAATAGGCGTTATTTTGTTTTGAATACATTAATGTATCATAGTATACAAACACATCGTACACAAACTAGGTTCTGTATAGCTCTGTTATGTACAATAAATTTTTAATGTTTTAATTATGTATAGCTCTGTTATGTGCAACAACTATATGTACATAAGCTATCTTATGTTTTTGTACACAATATACAAACACATCGTACACAAACTAGGTTATGTTTGTGTACATATTGTACACAATATAGGTTATGTCTATGTACATATCCTATATAAACTATGTTATGTTTGTGTACACATTATACACATACATTATACATATAAAAATGTAACTAAAACATTTATTTACAGGCTACATATGAGATTATTATGCACATGCGAAAAGGCATAGTCGAGAACCCCGACCGATTCAACAACATTTCCATCCTTTACTCAGTTTGGTCAAGGGCATATAACCGTACGAATTTTGCCAAGTATGTTGATATTAATAAAGACGTGCCAAATTTCAATCAAAACAATGAAGAACGGAACATCGGAGGGTATGAATTATCATTTTTTCCAACAAGAATGAACGTTCAAATCAGAGTCCACGAATGAAGGATACTGTTAACATTTGTTTCCTATTTTAACGGTTTTTAGTAAGTATTATTCTTAATTAGGTAAATAAATAAAGATAAATAGGAGAGAGAAAGATTATGATTTATTGAGTATCTTTATTTCTATTTTTAATAAATTTTTTTATGAAAATATATAGGGGCCTAGTTTGTCAACATCTAAACAAAAGGGCATAGTTTATACACCTTGATACATAAATTGCCTACTTAGCCAACTCATCCAATAGATATCGATATGCCTAAGCATTATTCTAATTTGAGCTATAGATTAAGTTATTAACTCTTATAGTTATAGCACACAAATATTGAAATAGTATATGCTTGAATTTATTAAGTAACCTAATTTTCTTTGAAGCAACTTATTTGAACTTTGAATTTAAAAAATCTAACTCTTATTTTTTTTATCTTTTGCTTTTTATCCTCTAATTAAAATTTATTTTTAAAAAGATATATTTTTTTTGTTAAAAATACATTTAATGAAAGTGAGTTCAACATAGTTGGTGGCAATAAAATAAATGACAACACGATTGCTTTTTTGAAAACGGTAAGCGGCCAGATTGGGCTACCTAAGAGGTAGAACAACTTAAAGCATCCTTGCGGATGAGAACCCAAAGTTCAAGATGATCAGAAAAAATTATTTTTCGGTGTAGAGATCCCATATGGGTCAATCGGTCAACAACATAATTAATTTCTCAAAAAACATGTTTCATGTGGACTTCATCAAAGAAACGAAGATCCAATCTAGAGTCAAATAAAATTATTTTGATCTCCAAGGGCAACTCCAAAGACATTGAAGTGTCTTGAAGACACACAAATTGTCACCCTCGATTTCAATCTTTTTTTATTTGCAATCCAATTGTTCCTTGCAAGCCCAATTTAAGAGCATAAACTTCTACTTTTAGAATTAAGTTAAAATGATTTTTCTTTGCACCAAGACTAATAACATCCCCATTATGGTTCATAATAACAAAACGATGAAGATAACCCTAAAATGAAGTTTAGAACCATCGAAGTTAAGTTTATGAAATCAAGTTTTGGTTTATCCCATTTGATTTGATTTTTTTTCGTTTGATATTACAATATTATTGTTTTTTTGGTAGTGGTCTAATGTCATAGTCATCCTCAACTTTCAAAGTGTTTTGCCATTCGAGGATTTGATTCATAATGAAATCATTTGTGTTTTTAAATGAGTCAAGAGGCTCATTATTGAAAATAATTTTGTTCATGGAGAACCAAATACACTAAATAGTAGTAGCAATGCATGCGAACTTATTTTGTCCAATTTTATCTTAAATTTTTTAAAGAACGGTGTATATTAATTTTATTCTCACGGTTAATGATATTTATTTTGTTCAAGATTATTTTGTCAATTTTATTAATTAATTGTTTGGTAAAAGGACACTACGAGTAACCGCGATTTTTCTTTCGTCAAATTTTGTTTTTGATGGTAATTTGTTTTTTTTGAAGTTTTCCATAGGAAATTCTTTACTTTAGGTTGTGTGTTAAGTTTCCAAATCTATGTACATGCCTGCGACTCGTAGTCTACGGCCCAAAACAACACATATAGTACTTTAGAGAGGTGTGCAATCCTTTTGAACATCTCAACTACCATGAATCTTTCCCAACCACGGCATAACTCACGGGTCTTATCCACCTTCGGCAAATCCATGAACAATTATAGACACTCGTAAACAAATGCTAACCTCGGGACAATGGTTAATCCACCTTCGGCAAAGCCATCAACAGGTTAAGAGCAAGCCCGATATATACATAGATAGAGTACATCAAAATGTGAAGCATAAATCAAATAAGATGTTATCCTCTCTCTAACTCTATCACTAGTACGAAACACCTCATGAAGCAGACTATAGATATGGATCTTGATCAATCTCACAAGAACATCAATCGGAATTCTGCTTTTGTCAAACACTAAGGCATTTCTAGAATACCAAATATAGTAGATTGTAGCAGAAAATGCATATATTCTGGATCTGCTCGTCCAGCTCCTGTCAAGTGCAATAAGCATCAACCAATCCAATACCTCTGATCTGGTGGTGACATCTCTCAAAATCCTGAAGTCCTCACCGACTTGCCTCCAAACCTCGCAAGCATATGTGCATCCAAAGATCAAGTGGTCATGAGACTCACTCTCGCTCGTGCACTAGGTGCAAGTAGAGTCGATGCCCAAGAAATGCAGTCTATCTCGAGTAGATTATTGGCCTATGATCGACATCCATGAGATAAATCAGTGCTTGGGCGTGTTACCCGGGTCCCAAACTACTTTGTACCAATCAACCTCCTCACCCTGAGTTCTGATCAATTTATAAGCCTCGGCCATTTGGAACCTCTCTCCCTGGCAGCAAGACTCAAGTATCTCCCTCAACGATGTCGTCTGGTGTTCAGGCAGTCATTTCCTCTCTAGCATGAAGAATCGCCTTTAGCAAAGGTGAATCCCAATGAGTGACACTTCATTGCTCCGGCTTGGTAGTGTGCAATGAATCCATCTTACCCAAAGACTATCGTGCTCGGAATGAATGTGCCGATAGTACTTGCACATGAATGTTAGATGCCAAGCCCTGAGATCCAACAATCCTAGACCTCCCTCTGCCTTTGGCAAACATACTCTACACCTTGCAACGCATGGCCAACTCCATAAGAATTACCTACAAAGGTTGGTAAGTCTATCTAACACCATTATTGGTACTAGATGGAGAGATAACCAGAAGCTCGATGACCCTACAACACTGCCCTAATCAACTCTAGACGGCCAACAAACGACAAGTGCCGTTTGTTCCACGAGCTGAGGTGTCTCCCAATCATGTCAATGAGAGGTGAGTAATCCCTAGATCGAAGAATGATAGGTGAGATAGGGACTTCCAGATATTTGAATGGGAACTCTCTTGCCGTAAAACCGGATAGATGGATCAACTCAGACTCCTCGTTCTTAAACATGGATGCCAAGTAGATGGATGATTTGGGAAGGCTTATAGCCAATCCCGAGATCCTCTCAAATCTGCGAAGGCACTCCAACATGGTATTAATTGACACTCTATCACCCCGACAGAACAATATTACATCATCCACAAACATCATATGTGAAATTCTAAGCTCCTCACAATACTTATAGAACCGAGAGTGTGGTATGGAAGTCTCCACCCGTATCATCCTCGAGAGAAAATCCATACATATCACAAACAAGAACAATGATAACGGGCAACCTTGCCTCAACCCCCAACGTCCCTGGAAAAATCCGTATGAGGTCTTATTAACCTTGATGGAGTACAACGCCGTAGTTACACACTCCAACACCTAATCAATGAACCTAGTCAAGAATTTCAACTCCATCATGACAAAGCGTAGGAACTTCCAAGAGATCGTGTCATAAGCCTTAGTTAGGTCAATATTCATAAAACATCTTTTACTTTCACGTCGTACATTATATTTCCTCAACAACTCTTAGATGAGAAACACATTATCTGACATTAATTTCCCTAGGACGAAGGCAAACTAGACCGGGTCAATGAGGTACCCAAGGCAGGGGCCCAATCTGTTTTCCATCACCTTGGTGATGACTTTGTAGATCACATTACAACAAGATATCGGCCTAAACTGCTCCACACGGGAAGGTGCTTCTACTTTGGCAATAAGTGAAACCATGGTATGATTTACTTGTTTCAGTAGTTTCCCATTGACGAAAAACTCGCAAACTGCGGCACAAACTTCATTCCTAGTCGTTTTCCAAGTGGTCTTGAAAAACTTGGAGGAATATACATCCGGCTCCGAGGCCCTCATATCGCCAATCAAACAAAATGTTGTCTTAATCTCTGCATTGGATATCGGTCAAACTAGCCTCTAGTTGTAACACCCCCTCTTAAATCAAGGATGTCACATCCAGTAGTTTGAGAAATTCAAAACTCCCAAAACTACCCAAGGCTAGTAGCAAATTATTTGCGTAAAAAGATCATAATTAGATAATCAGCGGAAGACTTGTTGAACATAAAAGATCAATTTCATAAACTCGTAACCACAATGTCAAATTGAAATAAAAACTTTATTATGACAAAGTAAAACAACTAAATGAAAAGATAGCTCGAGTGAAATCCCTATACATATGACTAGGTACAAAAACGTTGCATCCTAATACATAGTCTAAAAATTTAATTTATTAAAACAATAAATAAGTGCTCTAGATGACGCCATCTTCACTTTGATCCTTTGTATCCATGGTCCTGAGAAACATTGTCTGATGTGTCGTATGCAACGAGGGACACCAGCCAACCAGGTAACAGGTTGATTAGTCTAACGTAAGACTAGCAATTGACTAAAGTAAATAGGTTCGATGTGGGTCATACAATGACCATTAAACGGTATGTATTCAAACCCAACACTTAACAAGAAGAGGAGAGACAAGAGAGGTGAAAAAGATTTCCAAAGGTAAGGATACCGTAAGAATTATTAGAATTAGTGATTTTTATTGGGAATCTTTAATTTGAAGATTTTATTAAAAACAACGCTAACTTGGACTACCCTAAAGTCCTAGTAACAGAATCCGACCAACCTCACCTCCCGAGTGACCCGGGCGAATTCAGATCGGAAAGACAATTCTATCAAAGGACTAGAGTGGAGTTCACCGGGAACCCATCACCCTCGTTTTAAAACGCTAAGTGTACACCAAGTACTTACTAGTGATATTAGTGACACATTTTAATAATATTCCACTTGTGCAAATATTTAAGTATAAACTTAACAGTAGAGGCGTATCAAAGCCCGAAACCAACTAAGCCCCTATGTCTTAGTTAGTGCACCAGTTGATTTATCAAATGTAATTCAACCTCATTGCATCAAATGTGCTTAATTATCATTCCATGGAATGGGTACAAAAGTGGTACTTCCCACTTTTGAAATTTAATATATACTAACATAAATATCATAATTTATGCGAATTTTAAACGTTTGCACTAATTTCGATAACCCTTACGTTATAGAAACTTAAACTAACACATAAAGTACCACACAAAATCACCCGTAGATGATAATAAAACATGTATCATATTAAAATAATTCACTTCAAAGATTCCCATATAATCACTAAGCTAAGTTCAAAGTTCACCCTAACACAATTCCGACTATTCTCTAAAATGTCCTAGCCGGGGGAATATATCGAATTGAAGAAGAAACAAGGGTTGAAAATAACCACTTGCGAAAATGAACCGAAATCACTTGCCTTGAATTACGAAGAACGGATCGAAAACGGATACACTTGATGGTTAAGGTTCACCAACACTCCACCGGGTACCTAACATCCAAGCAAAAAGCTCTTATGAATATTTATATAACTTTTGCACAAATTCGTACATCTCTAGTTATATAGTTAATTCATAAAAATAATTTATAAATCCTTTTTATAAATTATTTCATCCATAGAGTAAGATGAATGAGTTTACAAGTTGATTTATATTTGTTAATTTTCTTACTTGATTAACAATATTAATCAAAAACTCGTAGTTGGCTAACATGCTTATACTAATGGTGGAAGTGGGTAAGATTTATATCACTAAAATCTTCATTAGTCTAGTACATAATATATGAAGAAATTATGTAGACTATCTATTGATTAAAGAAAAAGATGGTACCGTTTACAATGGACTTGTAAGCAACACACAAGACAACTCGATCTTCTTTGAACGGATATGAAGAATGAGTAATCCCTTAACGTATGTTAGCAACTACGTTGACGTCCACACTTGCAGAGTTTCGACTCAGGATTTCAACAATATGAGAGTTGGGAAGAAGATTCAAGATGCAAGAGGCAAAGTGAATGGAAAAAGAAGAGAGGCAAGGTTTATATAGCCATAGGAAAATATTTTCATTAATCACCATCAATTAATTGGAAGATTATGAAATTAATTAGAGAATAAAATACTAATCTTCCAATTAAATTGGAGATTATAAAATTAATTAGAAAGAGAATAAAATACTAATCTTCCAATTAAATGGAAGATTATAAAATGAATGAGAAAGAGAATAAAATACTAATCTTCCAAATTAAATGGGAGATTATGAAATTTATTAAAGAATACAACACTAATGTTGTAAAATCCCTCTCATCAATATTGGATTAACACCTAAAAACGTAACCGAAGATTAATGAAATCGAAGCCAATCGAATATTCATTTCGGTTTTTCAACCAACGTTTTTATAGATTGATAAATACGAAATCGTTGCAGAAGTAATCAAAGTGAAGCGTCGGCTCAGCTGGCCTGTGGGCACGCTAGGAAACCTGTAGGTTTCGTGTTCGAAACTGGTCTCCAGCAGTTTTTCCTCTCTTTTGTTATAATGCCTTAAATTAGGTATTATTATAAATCAGCCCCCTTTTGCAACATGAAGAACGACGTGGCTTGCTGGTTATGTATTCTACGTGGTATGTTGGGGGTCAAGTGTTCGAAACTGATCTCCAGCATTTGGTTCTCTTTTTATTTTATATTTTGTTATGAACAACTCTTATTTAAACAATAATAAGAGAGTTTAACATCAAATAAAACGTCTACATAATTAATAAATCCGATATATAAAAGGTGTACCCATATATACTAATATGTTGCACTTCTTTTATTACAATGATATAAGTTGGACATAACCCAAACTTATTATCTTACAAGGGATTATATTAAAAAGCTTAACAATGTATTTTTGTTTGGGGTATTTCACTAGTAGTCCTCATCTGCAACTCTGGGTCCCACCGAAAACCAGTCCCTCGGTGCATCCTTCACCTCCCACTCCGTTCCGAAAAGCCCTTGAAAGAAGGAAACAAACTCCTTGACTACTTCCTCCAAGGAGATAGTGGTCAGGCCATTGCTCAGATTAAGCGAATCTTGGGCAACAAACCACCGATTGTTGACAACACAATATGTGACAATACAAATGATGATAGAATGGTTATTGACAACACAATGAGTTAAGGTACAGTTGATGACAATATGATTATTGATGGTGTGATTGATGACAATATGAATATTGATGGTGTGATAGATGACAATGAGTTAGTGTCAATATGATTGATGACGATACAATTGAAGACAATAATGTTGATGATAACAAAATTGACGACAATACATTTGATGGCATTACAATTATTTAAAAGAATAAAAATATCCGAAAAAGAAATTCTGGAAGAAATTCCAACAAAATTGATTTTTGTATTAGGGATCAAAAATCAAAATATGAAAATTTTGAGTTTTAGATGTCCAATTTTAATACGCGGAGTGATTATTCTACCAAAATTTTTCAATAATGTATTATAGTATAATAAATGACAACTTAATAAAGTGAATGATTTTGGCAATTGTTTATAAAATAGGAAGTGATAATTAATAATTTACAAAAAAATTTATTTAACAATCTCATAAGATATAATTTACATTTGACAACCTAATAGTTCAAAACCTAGCTCGTACAATTTGAAGTTTAATAAAATATAAATTTAACAATTTATATCATACAAACAACACGATCAATGACAAAAAAAAATTCATACTTTAGGTCCGTTCGGTTCACCAACTTATGTGGATGAAGATAAAGTTTATTGAAAATTTTCAATTTCCAACCCTAATTTCAGCATTCAGTGAATCGATTGAAATTGAGTATTACATGAAGAAGGGGAAGAAAGCTAAGGATTCGTTTCAACCTACAACCCCCAAATTAATGGGATGAAGGTGAGAATAAATATACTTTTTTTTTTTTCTCATTTCTCCTATCGTCTTCGATGACAACTTTCGAATGTCATTCTTCCTCATTCTTCTTCTTACCCTCACATACCTATATCGCTCCTCCGTCTTCCAATTTTCGAGGCAATCTACAAGACCTAGACCTCCGGGTGTGTGGCCAAGAACAATGCCCAAGATTTTGCTCTTGTGCATGCCTTGAACTGGGTGTGTGTGGGGGGGGGGGTGGATTGTAACATGATTCAACAAAGTGGGTCTTGCTATGATCCGAATGATTTGTTGGGCAAGACTTCTTAAGCATTCAATAGCGATTGGATCAAAATTGAGAAACTTGATTCATCATATTGCTTGCAGGGACTGACGATCGGTGATTGTTACAAGTTGTGGGTATGAGGATATCCATGACACGTTAATCTTTTGCTACTTGCTATTTGTAAAGATCTTTTTTCTTTTTCCTCTTGTTGAAACTTGAAATTTATTATAACAGGACTTTTTGGACAACCTAGAAGCAAGTGTTGTTGCTTTGGAATCGTTTGTTTCGAAGTGATTGTCAACTATGTTAAGCGCTGTCTGTCTAAACAATGTGAATGAACCAAGCTTTGTTGATTAAACTTTTTCATCTCAATGATAGAGATAATATGCTTAGGGTTACATTAGGATTATTAACTGTAATTATGTTATTTGACCCTTGTACCTTAGGGGATTTACCTTCCTATATATAAGCGATACACGACGAGTTCCTAGACACAAGAATCCTATGATATTCATTGTCTAACATTGTATAAGAACGATTCTTAAAAACCCTAAGTTTTTAAGAATATATCCCCTCTGTTAGGGTTATTAATTGTAATTAGGTTATTTGACTCTTGTACCATTGGAGGATTTTTCCTTCCTATATATAATCGATAAATGCCGAGTTCTCAAGCACAGGACTCTTCTCATATTCATTGTCTAACATGGTATCTAAGCGATTCTTAAAAACTTTGAGCATTTAAGAACGGATCCGCTCTATCCAGCCACCACACTCTTTGTCGCACCCTAGCCATCACCGCCTCTTCCGCCACCAATGTCAGACGTTGATCCCGTCGATTTATCGCATTTTCCGCCATATCCTTCCACCACCATCTTCCCCATGACGGCTCAAAGTATCTTGAGTTGGGAGAAAGCGCGGTTTTCATGCACCAACGACGGAACCACTAGTGTTGAGTCCTCTCCCAAACTTTTGATAACGCTAGATTTCACTCTACGCCAAGCTAACCGCGCCCGCGGCATCCTAGACCGCGTCCACGACTTCCCAAGCCTCACCCGCGGCATCTCAGACTGCATCCACAACCTCCCCGCACCTAGAGCATCTCCGGCCGCGCCCGTGACCAACCCTAGAGGTCTACACCACCGTCGGGCTATGCCACCAAGAGTATGCCTCAACAACCATCGAAGAATTATACATGAATACAAGAACAACCTCTCATATGACGAGTGCGTCAGGTACTCTATCTTCCTATTTTAATTTGCGTTATTTACCTTTCATTATAGTCGAAAATGGCACCTCAATGCCAGTTGTGTGTTCCTCGTGTCAATTGGGCAAGCACAAGCATCTCCCATTTTACACGTCCCTCAACTCTACATTATATTTTTGACATTATCCATTGTGACTTGTGGACATCTACTGTTAGTAGTGTCAGTGGGTTTAAATACTACCTTGTATTATTTGATGATTTCTCCAACTTTACTTGGTGTTTCCTCTCAAAAATAATCAAGTGCTTACCCTTTAAAATTTCATTTCCTTTGTTTTTAGTCAATTCTAAAAAAAAATAAAAAGTGTTCAATGTGACATGGTGGTGAATTTGACAACAAGTCAGTTCGTAATTTATGTCAGCGTCAAGGAACAATCATTCGTCTTTGTTGTCCCCAAAGCTCCCCACAAAATGGTAAAGCCGAGTGTATTTTTCAACTTTGAATGGCAAGACTCGCAGTCTCTTGTTGTAATATCCAGGATTTCCGAATTCTGATTAATGTTGATTAACTTAACCAGTGATAGTAATTGACATATAACTCGCGAAGATTTCGTAAGTGTTGAGTATAAGTCTCACCGTTATGTTCCTGACATAATTTTGGGCTTATGGTGAAATTTTCACTTTTTCCCATGGTAATTATTTTTACCCTCCGGTATTATTTGGAGCATTTGGGAGCTCCAATTAAAAAAAATGCAGTTGAGAGAAATGATCAGGACATCGGACATGTTCTAGATATGAAATAACATGGAAAGGCAAAACGGACAAAAGAGTCGCTATTTCGTTTCTTAACGGCTAAGAAAGACGGCTTAGGAATACACGTTCCCCAAGACAATTGTGGAATAATTATCCCTACAATATTCAAGATTTATTGTTCCATTTTCGAGAAGTTTGGAGAAGGGGGTTCAACCCGCCATTGGATCGGTTAAAGGATAATTATCGACTTCACTATAAATAGCGGAAAATCATTTATTAATTCATCTCCTTTCACGTTTCCTCGTAAAAGCTCTAATTTCTCTCAAACTTTAAACGCAGGTCTACTCTTCGTTTCTAATCCGATTTCAATTCTGTTTGAGTTTCTGGATTCCTCTCTTCATTCTCTTCATATCGGTACCGAGTTTCTGCATTTCCGAGCAGATGAAGACCTGGTCGAGCATATATGTCACCAGGACAGTTCCGTCGCTCAGATTCCGGTGAATTTGATGTTGTACATGCGTAGCCTGCGTCGTTGTGATTCCGAATATTCTTTCAGATCGTCAATCGGGTTAGTAACGAATAAGTTATGAATTTATTCGTTTTCCATACTGCGATTTGACCTAAATTGACCTTACGCTTTTCAAAATGGATAATTAGAAATTCCATTATGATCATTATATTATTCTGGTGTTTATGGGTTGTTTGTTTGATGAAATCTGATGGCAGGTGGGTTTAGAAATGGCCTACGCGCAAAACGTTATTCTGGTGAAATTTAATTAATTAATTAAAGGTTAATTAATTAAATTAGGATTAAATTTGATATTGAGGAATACTGATTAGATGCATGCTAGATGTCAGAATGAGTTAAGGATCATGATGATGTTATGGATATCGGTTATGGCTTTAAGGTTTAGTATGTGTACGAGTATGATGAGATGTTATGTTGAGGATATGCCTTAGGAATTTATGAATGTGTTGAGGATCTGAGGTTTAAATTTGAGATATAGGTTGGTTGTGGTTAGTGAGACGAGTATCCTAACCTTTGCAGTATGTGATTGTGTGTGCCTTGCTATTGCAGGCGTTGATTACTTCCCCAAGTGGAAGTTGTGATGTGGTACAAGTTACGAGTATATCAGGTAAGTCCATAAGACTTACTTAGCGTGCAATTGTGGATTGTATGATTGTGATGGTTGTGTGTGTTCATATGGTTATGCATTTATAACCTAAACCGGACTAGGATGACCATTTATTACATTTATTTGGCCCAAGTGTATTATAACGGGCGGTAACCACCGGTCTCCGCCTGCTGGTTAGGAGGAAGTGCCTGGAAGCCAATAACACAAGGGGGGATGAGTGACGATCACCCCCAATGCAAACCCCTGTGTTAACGGGGAAAGGGACGAGGTTCTTTAGGTTCCTCGTATTACAAAAGAAGTTGAATTAGTAATGGAATAACATAATGAAAGATAATAAATGAATGTGTGTGGCATTGCATGTATGAGATGTTGATGTGTGGTTGTGCTATTACCTTCATGCTTTTCATTGCTGTAGCTAACGGTTTCATACTGTGTTGTAGATGATATGCAGGTAAGGAAGACTGCAGGGTTAAACAGATGGTGTGGCCAGCCGAGGACTTCTGTACATTAGGATGCGCGGGATATGGGATCTTTTGTATCAGATGTTGTGGTTTAATGTTTTGTACTCGGCTCTGAGTTTGTAAACTCTTTTGATGTATCATATACAACTTTTATGTATTTGGTTTTAATCTACATGTGCCTTGTTGTAAGATCCAGTGAACTTGTTGTCAGGCTACGGTCAGGATCCATTGTGAGATCCTAGCCCAATGTGACACTCCAAGTCCCGTGGATTTTGGGTGTTACAGAGTTGGTATCAGAGCCTTAGGTTGACAACAATGGCACTTGCTATCTGCAATAAAGGTAGAGTAGAACCCACATGGGGTCTGACTTTTTAATGGATTTTGGTTTTAAAGCGACTACAGATGTTTTGAGATAGTATGTACAAAAGTCGTCACCCATATGAGGATCTCGACAATGTAGATATATATATAGATATCTTTTATGTGCTGATGTGTATGCATGTAATAATGAGTATTATATATATATATATATATATATATATATATATATATATATATATATATATATATATATATAGTCTTATAAGTTAGGAGCGTATATTCTACAAATGTCTTAGACTAGAGCAGTATCTGTAGTGGGACGAGATAGGGGTACGCCCCCTCTTCCTCTAGTAGCGTCAAGTCAGGGACCAATATCCGCTGCTGTGTTGCCTATGGTAGAGAACGAGTTTGAAGAGGCTGATCGTGTCTCCATGAGTAGACTCGAGTTTCAAGAGTATATGCAGCAAGTATATGAGGTGGTGATAGCGGGTAGATCTACACCGGATTTACCAACATCTGTGAGATCGACTAAAGCTTTTGGATTAGAGAAGAAACAACGAGTTGAATCAGTGAAAGACGAGGTTGGATATCCGGGTTGCAAATCGAGCCCGACTTGTGGACGTTTGAGTACTTCTCGCTTCACACGGACTTCTAGTGAAACGAGGACTTGTTACAATTGTGGGAAGCCTGGACATGTACGACCACAGTGTCCAAGATCACCAGTGACTTGCTTTACTTGTGGTAGACAGGGTCATAGAGCTGTTTTCTATAAGCAAACTGGAGTGGCATCACAACAGGGTTTTATTTCTACTAGTGTGACGGGAGGTGGTCAGAAGACACCTCAGCAGCAGACACGGGGGCAACAGAGAGTCCCAGATCATTCGCCTACTCAGGAATCCGTTCCCAGGCTGAGTAGAGGTAAGAGTCGTGGTAGGAGTGCCACGGATACTAGAAGAGCTCAAGGTAGAGACTTTGAGCTGGGCAGTGCAGAGGAGCCACCCGTACTAGTGGCAGGGATGAGACGTATATGTCTCAACTGTGGTTATCCAGATCATGTCCGCTCTGAGTGCCCCATGGCACCGATAGCTTGCTTCACCTGTGGTGAACTAGGCCATTTGGCCCCTTTCTGTCAGCAAGGTAGTGTTTCTTCTCATCAAGACCTTCCTCTTTCCGATGCAGAAAGAGTAGAAGTGGAGGCTTTGGCGATGACCTCAATGATACCTGAGGAGCATAGGTCTGAGGTTGAGTAATGATATGCAGTAGAGCTTCGGGCGTTAGCTGTTACAGGTACCATTCTTCTTAATGGTTTACCTAGTGGAGTTTTGTTTGTTGTGAGTGCTATACACCTCTTGTCTTTTGATGCATGTGTTAATAGTTAACTGTGGATACAGTAGAAGATAACTCTTCCTTTATAGGATTACGAGTTACGGGTCTTAGGTACCCGCGAGATATGTGGTTGTTCCCTTTGTTCGGGGACTTGTGTATGGCTTGAAGACTTCTTTTCATGCCTTAGGTACATGAGAAGGTCTTTATGTGTGTGGTGGACAAATAGATATCATGTTGGTTTAGATAGTAGTAGGAGGACTATTATAGTCTCTACTGAGATCGACTAAGTAGAGTTTTCCGAGGTTATGACCTTTGAGGAGGTGAGTTGTCTTTAGTGCCGTATGAGCAGCGAGGTTGATAACACTAGAGGGTGATGTTTTTTTTAATGTTATGCCATGAAGGAAAGATATAGTTCCATGCTGAAGAGTATTCCAGTGGTATATGATCTTATAGACGTGTTACTGAACCGTCTAATCTACGCCTCAGCGGAATGAGGACTTTGATATTGCGTTGAAGTATGGTACGAGACTGGTTGGGAGAAGGCCTATGAGGTATATGGCTTGTTGAGTTGTTAGAAATTGAAGAAGCAATTTGAAGAGTGGTTTGAGACGGGTTCCGTTCGCTCTAGCACTTTCATTGCTACGTATGGACGACTTGTTGGATTAACTAAGAGAAGCAATTGTGTTTTTAAGATTTCCGTATGCTTAGGATATCATCAGCTAAGGATGAGAGAGCAACGTGGGCATAGGACAACATTCCATACTCGTTATGGACACTACGAGTTGTAGTGCTTTCATTTGAGTTGAGGAATGTCCTAGTAGTCGTTATAGCAGTTGATGAACAATGTCTTCATCTACTTCCTTGATCAGTTGGTGGTAGACCTTATTGATGACATTTTGGTGTACTCTCACAACGGAGAGGAACGTACCGGTTATTTGAGGATGGTTTTGCAAAATCCGAGGGATATAAGCCAGTGTGCTATGCTCCCTAAATGTGAATTGAGATGCAAGAAGTAACCTTCAAGGTCATGTTGTTCCGCCAGTAGGATCATGATTGATGTGACGAGGAGTAAGTATGAAGTCTTATGGATGATACTGATGAACGTTAAGGGAATGCGTAGTTCTCGGCCCAGCCGATTGCTACCAACGCTTTGAGGAAGGATTTTATGTGATTGTGCATCCATTTACGAGTCTTCTGAGAAAGACCAACATAATTGTGTGGTTGAAGTAGTATGTCGAAGTTCTGAAGAGTAGAGGAAGCATTTGACCTCTGCTTCTATTCGGTGATAATCAGAAGATTTTGGGAATCACGTGACTGCGGTGCTGAGAATGTACGAGGAGAACTGCCCGACTCATGATTTCGAGTTAGTGGTGGTAGTTCAAGTTCCAAGATTTGAAGATAATATCTGTGTCACATTTCGTGTCAGAGTTTCACAGATCGAAGGAGGTTGAAGCATATTTTTATGCAATAAAGGTTGAATAACTGCCAGCGTCGATGGTTTGAGTTGATCAAGGATGCTGACCTTGACATTTGTACCATTCTGGCAAGGAGAATATGGCCACTGATGCCTTGAATAAGAAGACGCCTCGAGAGAAAGCGATTGTTGAAATTGCTGTACAGTCTCGGTTTCAAAATGATCTAGCTTGTTTAGAGTTGGACCTTTAACTACTGATAAGGACGTTAGTTTCATGTTTAGGATTTTACCTGGTTTGTTATATGAGGTCCAACAAAAACAAGGGACTTGCATGACCCAGAGGGAACTTGATGGAAGGATGCGTCATGGCGAGGCACCACAGTTCCTTAATGGAACAGAAGGAGTATGAGGCACCGCAACTGTGTCAGTATAACCTCTTATGCGGAGTCGAGTGGAGAAGATTACAGTACACTCATAGTACACCTTCTTTAGTACATCCATGTACGAATAAGAGGTACCACGAAGTAGTAAATCAGGTTAAAGTGTTACTGACCTGAAGATGAGCTCATCCACTACCAGTGCTGTAGTTGAAGTGAGAGGACTTTTCTGTGGACTTGTGATGGGATTGAGACCCAGTAAGAGTTTTGGTGTTATTCAGATTATTAGTAACAGATTTACGAAGTCGACAAGTTCCATCTCTACAGAGAGACATGGCCAGTGAATGAAGTAACAAAGGAGTACACTAGACAGATGGTGGGACTCCATAAGTGTACCGAGGACGATCGACTATGATTGTAGTAGACGGTTTACTTTGAGGTTTTAATAGCGGATTCAGACTACTTGAGGAATCCGTCCATATATCATGATTGGGTTTTACCTCAGACAGACGGTCAGTCTGAGAGAACCCTCCAGACCGTAGAGGACATGTTGTGAGCTTGTGGGATGGATTGGGAACAAGGACGATCTGTTTATCTCCCACTCGTTGAGTTCTTATACCACGACCGTAGGTATGCATCTATAGGGATGGTCCCTATGAGGCGTTGTGTAGACATAGGTGTCATACACCTTTATGCTGGGAGGAGCCTAGCAGTACTAGTGGGATAGCGCTAGAACAGATTCAAGATGATATGGCTCAAGTAACGCTGATCAGAGAGAGGATGTTGGCTGCACAGAGTCACCAGAATTTGTATGTAGATAGGAGGCGTCGACCTCTAGAGTTCAGGGTAAGAGCTCATGTCTGGTTGAGAGTAACTCTGACGCGAGGCGTCAGACGTTATGGCATAAAGGGGAAGTTGAGTCTCCGATATGTCAGTCCTTTCGAGATACTGGATAGAGTTGGGAGAGCAGTGCACAGAGTGGCTTTGCCACCGAAGTTAGAGGGTGTTCACCCTATGTTTCATGTGTCTCAGCTGAGGGAGTACATACCAAAACTGAGGCACATTGTGAGTTATGATGATCTAGTGGTTGAGCCGGACCACACTTTTGCAGAACAACCTTTTGCAGTTCTAGAAGAGAGGTGTGAGACGCCTGCATTCGAAGGATATTCCTATGATGAGGATACAGTGGTCGAGATGAGGACCGGATGAGGTTACATGGGAGACAGAGGATAGTATCCAGTGGAACTATCCAGAGTTCTATGCGGAGTTAGAGGCACCCGTAGGATCCACGAGTAGATCTTAGTGCCTTTTTGGTGAGTGCTTGTATGATATGTGCTTATGTGATATGATGTGTTTTCGTGCTAGCTTTGATATGTGCATCTGATCTGTTAGATCTTGTTTGCTAGCACGATATAGGTATAGTTGGAGATGGTTCTTTCCTCCATGCTATTGTAATATGTTTAGGATTAGCCGGAGATGATTCTTTCATCCATGCTATTATTGATGGACATAGTTTGAGTGGAGACGGTTTTCCTCCACATAGTTGTGTTACGAGTACGATTGGCTGGAAACGGCTTTAATCCATGCCTTGGGACGTGATTAGTAGTTGGCTAGAGATGATTTTCCTCTATGCCTTTGGATAGCTTTATGATCTTGTTGCTGGAGTTGGTGATTCCTCCATGATGTATTTTGAGGTTATAGAGTGTAATAGGTTGATACGTTTGAACGGAGATGTGATACGTTCGATAGAGAGAGTGTTTATACCTCGGCGTATGGGTCCAAGAGGATTTGGGAATTGTTCAAGTTTCGGGACGGAACTTTTTCTTAAGGGGTGTGTGATGTAATAACTAGGATTTCCGAATTCTAATTAATGTTGATTAACTTAACTAGTGATAGTAATTGACATATAACTCGCGAAGATTGCGTAAGTGTTGAGTATAAGTCCCACCGTTATGTTCCTGGCGTAATTTTGGGCTTATGGTGAAATTTTCACTATTTCCCCCGGGTTATTATTTTTACCCTCCGGTATTATTTGGAGCATTTGGGGGACATCGGACATGTCCTAGATATGAAATAACATGGAAAGACAAAATGGCCAAAAGAGTCGCTATTTCATTTCTTAAAGGCTAAGAAAGATGGCTTAGGAATACATGTTTTATGAGGAAATTGCGGAATAATTTTCCCTACAATATTCAAGATTTATTGTTCCAATTTCGAGAAGTTTGGAGAACGGGGTTCAACCCGTCATTAGATCTGTTAAAGGATAATTATCGACTTCGCTAAAGGATAATTATCGACTTCACTATAAATAACGGAAAATCGTTTATTAATTCATTCCCTTTCACGTTTCCTCGTAAAAGCTCCGATTTCTCTAAAACTTCAAACTCAGATATACTCTCCGTTTCTAATCCGATTTCAATTCCGTTTGAGTTTCTGGATTCCTCTCTTCATTCTCTTCATATTGGTACTGAGTTTTTGCATTTTCGAGCAGATGAAGACCTGGTCGAGCATATATGTCACCAGGACAGTTCTGTCGCTCAGATTCCGGTGAATTTTATGCTGTACATGCGGAGCCTGCGTCGTTGTGATTCCGAATCTTCTTTCAGATTGTCAATCGGGTTAGTAACGAACAAGTTATGAATTTATTCGTTTTCCGTACTGCGATTTGGCCTAAATTGACCTTAGGCTTTTCTAAATGGACAATTAGAAATTCCATTATGATCATTATATTATTCTGGTGTTTATGAGTTGTTTGTTTGATGAAATCTGATGGCAGGTGGGTTTAGAAACGGCCTACGCGCAAAACGTTATTCTGGTGAAATTTATTTAATAAATTAAAGGTTAATTAATTAAATTAGGATTAAATTTGAGATTGAGGAATAGTGATTAGATGCATGCTAGGTGTCAGAATGAGTTGAGGATCATGATGATGTTATGGATATCGGTTATGGCTTTAAGGTTTAGTATGTGTACGAGTATGATGAGATGTTATGTTGAGGATATGCCTTAGGCATTTATGAATGTGTTGAGGATCTGAGGTTTAGATTTGAGATATAGGTTGGTTGTGGTTAGTGAGACGAGTCTCCTAACCTTTATAGTATGTGATTGTGTGTGCTTTGCTATTGCAGGTGTTGATTACTTCCCCAAGGGGAAGCTGTGACGTGGTACAGGTTACGAGTATATCAGGTAAGTCCACTGGACTTACTTAGCGTGCAGTTGTGGATTGTGTGATTGTGATGGTTGTGTGTGTTCATATGGTTGTGCATTTATAACCTAAACCGGAGTAGAATGACCATTTATTACATTTATTTGGCCCAAGTGTATTATAACGGGCGATAACCACCGGTCTCCGCCAGCTGGTTAGGAGGAGGTGCCTGGAAGCCAATAACATAGGGGGGACGAGTGACGATCACCCCCAATGCAAACCCCTGTGTTAACGGGGAAAAGGACGAGGTTCTTTTGGTTCCTCGTGTTACAAAAGAAGTTGAATTAATAATGGAATAACGTAATGAAAGATAATAAATGAATGTGTGTGGCATTGCATGTATGAGATGTTGATGTGTGGTTGTGCTATTACCTTCATGCTTTTCATTGTTGTAGCTAACGGTTTCATACCGTGTTGTAGATGATCTGCAGGTTAGGAAGACTGCAGGGTGAGACAGATGGTTTGGCCAGCCGAGGACTTTTGTACATTAGGATGCGCGGGATATGAGATCTTTTGTATCAGATGTTGTGGTTTGATGTTTTGTACTCGGCGCTGAGTTTGTAAACTCTTTTGATGTATCATCTACATCTTTTATGTATTTGGTTTTAATCTACCTGTGCCTTGTTGTAAGATCCAATGAACTTGTTGTCAGGCTAGGGTCAGGATCCATTGTGAGATCCTAGCCCAATGTGACACTCCAAGTCCCGTGGATTTGGGGTGTACACTTGTGTCACGCGTCTATGTCCTCAACATATTGGGTTGAAGCTTTTCAAGTTGCTTGTTACCTTCACAACATCATTCCGTCCAAAGCTATACACAATTTCACTCCAACATTCTGTATTTATGGTCGTGTTCCCGCTTATGATCAACTAAGGATTTTTGGTTGTTTTTATTTCCTGAATATGAGCACCACAACCGCTCTCAAGCTCTCTCCTAGGTCCACTTCATGTGTTTTTATTGAATACTCTCAAACTCACAAATGCTATAAGTGTCTCAAGCTTGATAATCACAAGGTTTTGATATCCCGTCATGTTGTCTTTGATAAGGACAATTTTCCATTCCAGTCCAACATTGAGACCATCACCACACCACCTTCTACCAGTCATGACACCTCTTCCCCGATTCCTTTTTCTCTCCTTGACCAGCCGCTCCCGCAGCTAGACAAGTCATGCCTGCGGCATATCCAGTTATCCCACGCCGAAATACTATCAAATCCTACCTCGACCTCCCTTGTTTATTACTCCTCGCATGCTTCTCAACAAGGCTCACAAACAGCCTCGACATCACCCACCCTAGTCAGAACAAATGATGCTCCACCAGCCAGCTCACTTGTTCCGCCTATCCGTATGCAGACTCGTTCGCAATCGGGTATAGTCAAGCCTAACCTGTAATACGCTCTACACTCTCAACCTGTTTCACCTATCCCAAAAAATCTCATTCTTGCTCTATAAGACCCGAACATGCATTATTCTATAATGGAGGAGTATAGAGATTTTATAAAAGTGGAACATAGACACTTGTACCTCGTCCTCCTGAGACTAATGTTTTTAACTACATGTGGCTTTTCAAGCATAAGTACATATTTGATGGTACCATTGAATGTTATAAAGTAGGCCTAGTGGTGAACGGGCAAAGTCAACAAATTGGCGTGGATTGTGATGAGACTTTCAACCCACTGGTGAAACCTGCTACGATTCGTTCTATTCTTGCCATTATAGTGTATAATGGATGGCATATACATCAATTAGATATCAAGAATGCGTTTCTTCACGGGCATTTGCAAGAAACCGTGTTTATGAGGCAACCTCCAAGTTTCCGTGATCCCAATCGCCCTCATGATGTATGTCTTATCCGACGTTCCTTGTATGATTTCAAGCAGGCACCTAGGGCTTGGTACCAACGGTTTGCTACTTACCTTCATAGTATACATTTTCAAAGTTGTCAGGTTGATCATTCGCTGTTTGTTTATCAAGGGCCGCAGGAATGGCTTATTTGTTGTTGTATATTGATGATATTGTGTTAACTTCTTCGTCTAGCGCTCTTTTAAAATCACTAATGACTTCCCTAAGCTCCAAATTTTCCATGACATACTTGAACAATCTTCATTATTTTTTAGGAATTTCTACAACCGGATCCTTTATCTGGTTTGTTCCTTCACCAAAGTAACTATGCCATGAAAATTTTACAAAAAGCAGGGATGACAACATGCAAACCGGCTACCACACCAGTAGACACCAAGGTCAAGCTCACGCCACCCATACCACGATTGTGTTCGATCCGACGATGTATCATAGTCTTGTTGGTTCCCTTCAATATCTGACGTATACTAGAGCTGACAATGCCTATGATGTTCAACAAATCTGTTTACATATGCATGACCCTAGGGAAGATCATTTGTAAGCTCTCAAATGTATTTTGAGATACGTTAAGGACACTGTTCAATTTAACCTTACCATACGCCCATCCTCCTTAAATTCACTCACTACCTACTCCAGCGCCAATTGGCAGGTTGTCTTGACACTCGCCAATCCACATCAGGCTATTGTGTATACATTGAAGATAACATTTTATCATGGTATTCCAAACGCCAAACAATTGTCTATCGATCTAGTGTTGAGGCTGAGTACCGAGGTGTTGCCAATGTGGTTGTTGAGACTTGCTGGCTTCACTCCCTATTATCTGAGCTAGCTATACTTGTTCCCAAGACAACTTTAGTCTATTGTGAATTTGTGACAATGTTTTTGTTGTTTATTTATTCTCTAATCCCATCCACCATCAATGCACCAAACATTTGGAGCTTGACGTTCATTTTGCTTTTTCAAAAGGTTGCTTTAGGACAGGTTCGGGTACTTCACGTCCCATCCGCTCATCAATATGTTGATATATTCACCAAGGGTCTCACCACTCCTCTTTTTACAGAGTTTCTCTTTAGTCTTTGTCTCCGTCCTTCTCCGTCATCGTCTAAGGGTGTGTTTGATTGGGGATAAAAGGAGGTTCATTTAGATTAAAATTTAGGAGATTAATTTATGTAAGTATTTGGATGAAGATGGAGATTATGAAGAAGATTATATCAGGGGATTAATTGAGATTAAAAATGGCCAAAAAATAACCTCATATTACCAATGTTAAAGAAGATTAATTTTCAACCATCAAAAGATTCACTCAAATTTGTGAAAATCTATATCAATTAAACCCATTAAAAAATCTTCAACCAAACAACTTGATGTAGATTATTTTACAACAAATAATCCATAATAAATCCCAAATAAAATTTAACCCCTTTTAAATTTCATCTAGATTAATCTTCAAAATAACCTCCATCTCCTACCAAACACACCCTTAGATGTTAGAGCTAATATGCTTAGGATAATATTACGGGTTTAATTGTAATTAGACCCTGGTACCTATATATAAGCGATACGTGACGAGTGCCCAAGCATGGAACTCTTATGATATTCATTGTCTAACACTCAAGTAAATTACAAATTAGCCTTCTTGCAATAAAAATACAAGAAATCACCTTTAAATACGTTATGTAGCTAAAACTTTGTTTATTCATATTAATTTTTGTAATTTTACCAATAATAATTATCTTCATTCTCTTAATAATTTTCTTTTCACCGAACACTAAACGACTTAATTTTATTTCATCTTCTTCATCTTCATTCACATTTTTTCATCTTCAACTTTATTGCGAATGTAACACCCCAAGTTCTAGGAACTCGAAGCGCTACGGGCTAGGACCGCACAATGGGTCCCGACCCTCAGAGTAGCAACAACAAACGGATCTTACAACAAGACACAGACGAATGAAAACCAAAACTCAATATAAAACCAAAGCTTTAAACAAAAGAATACACAAAAGCTCCACAACCGAGTTCAAAACAAAAGGGTAACAACAAAAGAAACAAAAACCCAATCCCGTCCTATAATGTACGGAAACCCCGGCTGACAACACCATCCGGATCACTCAGTAGCATCCTGAACCTGCGGAACATCTACAACGACAGTCTAAACCGTTAGCTAACATTCTAGATACTAACAAGAGCGTAAAGGCACAAACACGCATAAGGTAAAGAAAACACATAGCATGCTTGCACACAACCGGTTATTATCTTTCTTAAGGTTATCTATTACTAATTCAACTTCTTTTGTCACATGAGAATCTCCCGAAACTCACCTCCGCTTCCATCTACCAATAGGAATAGATTAGTATTATCCGTTACCTACGGGTTTGGGTTGCAAGAGCACATTCTAGTCTCCTGTAGAACTAGACAAGTGGTCACCGCCCGATTATAATACACTTGAGCCAGTTAAGATCATCAAAGGGTGAATCCTATTTCCAATTATCCGTTATAATAATAATAAACAACACAAACAAGCCAATACAATTCAACTAATACGCAGAATGAAGCTAAGTAAGTCCAAGGGACTTACCTCACTTGAAGATAACTCAAAAGCTCAACAACAACTCAGGAACAACTCAGGAAAGCTCAGTTTCCCTCACGAAAGGAGCAAGGAAAGCCTGTACGAACAAGCATCACGGATCAGGAATGAACGGTTGCTAGAAGTCTATAACTTCTAGTCTCAATGATCTCTAAGAGATCTCCATAAGCTAAGGGCTCAACCTTAGTCTTACAGTAACTCAAGGATCAAGGATCAACCAAAAAGGAACCAAGGAAGGAACGAGGAAAGGAAGGAAGGAAACAACTCACCAAATATGGGAGTTACTGCAGAGAAACGCAAGAGTAAATGGACAAAGGCACAGGGAGGGCACGGTAAAGAGGAGCAGGGGCGGCTCTGTGCAGGCGCGGGGGCGGATCTTCGACAAAAGCTAATGTCGGTATTCTCTTTGACAACACTCACAACAAGGGCAACCAAAGCTCGCACCTTGGATTCCAACACGTCAATACTCGACTCTAAAGAGCTTGAGAACAACAAGGATAAACAACGGAACTGAAGAACCGTTAGGTGATATAAATAATATAGATAATACTTTAGAAGGGGGGGGGGGGTGAATAAAGTATGGAAACTTTTCGCAAACCAAATCTAAAGGCCTTGAAACTCCTTTCAAGGGCCATGATGTCAATCTGTGTTACTTATGAAACTTCGATTTCAAGGGCTTTGAAACTCAATTTCAAGGGCCTTGACTTCTTGCTCCTGTAAAACAAAGTTAGTCACAGTAAAGTTTATATGGTGCGGAATTGAAAAGATTGACACGAGGATATGTTTACGAAGTTCGGCTCTAAATAGCATACTCTCCGTCCCAGGGTATATCCGTAGGATCTAACTATCTATTATCAGCTTCAAAGAGTCCTAGATACAAACTAGAAGAAATTCCCTTCTTCTCTCACTTGTAGTCAATGCTACGATCTAGCTCCAACTCTTAACCTAGCTATAATAACCTAGTTACTTCGCAAAGTAATACACTCTAGTATAACACTTTTTAGATCTACCAATGGAGCTCTTGTGTTTTCTCTCTCTCTAAGGGGATAAAACTTTTACGTGATTGTGAGAAAGAAAAACAACGAATGCAGATGATTAGGTTGCTTAAGGATGCAAAGATGTTTTCCGATGTAGGCTTGTGTATCTTCCTTCTTCGACCATCATCTTCATTTATATCTTCGATGGAAAGATCTTCTAGCCGTTGTAGAGATGACCGTTTGAAGATCAATCTTCTTTTCCATGAAGATCGTAAGGTAGACGTTGCACGTCTTCGATCCCTACGAACACGTTGAGTCTTTTACTCCTTGATCTTCTCGTCTTCTGTTGGATAAGAGAGAGAAGATATTTTTGCCGTTTTTGTTGTTTAGAGAATCTTCTCGAAATGATTCTCTATCCTTCAGTTGAGATCTTCCTTCGGTTGATAAAGTCTTTGTTTGATAAGATCTTCTTGTTACAGAATCTTCAACGAAGATTTTCAATTTATTTGAATCCTTGTTCCATGCACTTTAGATTCCAAGGCCCTTGAACTTCGTCTTTCTGAACTTGTTCTTGAATCCAACTTCAAGGCCCTTGACATGTAGATATACAACCTGCACTGAATTCAAACCAAACATCTAGAAATATAATCAAGTACATTGTTAGAGATTCAACTACTATATTTGTGTGAAGTTCTTCCATCATCAACACCTGTAAAACATTTCAATCAAGGTGGAGTGTTTTCAATCTCCCCCTTGATGGAAGATAACACAAAGTTTCGTACCTGTATTTGTTAGTTTAGCAATGCATATAACAATCTCAAAACTAAAAATGCATAATGTAGTATATCAGAAATGTCGGATCATATTTCTCCCCCTTTGTCTTTCAACAAGGGAGAAAAAAATAGTCAAACCAGGAAGTCTTTAAAAACATATTACAGACCCAAACATAAATGTATTTTTCAATGAAGTTCTAAAAAGCAGTCAACCCATAGAAAAAGATTTGTCAGCTTTAAAATTCCTCATAAAACTTCCTCTTTCCTTTGGATGAAGTTTTCTTATAACGCCAATCATCCATTTCAGCTGTCAAACGTCTTCTCTTTTCTTCAGCTCTTCTCTGTTTTAATAACTTCATACTCAACTTTGGGCAAGAACAATGGCTCTTCATGAGTTGGGTACATAATTGATTTATTCTGAACACGCCTTTTACAATTCATCAGCATATTCTCAACCTGTTCTTGAGTATGTTGAGCTACATCTTCAGGTATGGGCAAACTACTTCCCATTGTGGTTAATGTAAGAGCATTCATCAAATACATCTCATTGACTTTAGCATTGATGGTAGCTAGTAACTCGAAATTTTAGTCCATTCTCCTTTTGGCATCAAACTTAAAATCAGACAATATACGATTGAGACGAGCTATTTCATTTTCACAACCCTCTAATATGATTTCTGGAGTAGGAGAGAATTTAACTTCTTCATTTGGATTTTGAGTAACTCCTTTTCCTTTCAAAGTTCATTTTCCTGCAAGAGTTTTCTCAATCCCTAGACGTTCTAAGCAGTTCTCATCAATTTTGCTGTTAATAGACTATCTTTCCCCAGAAGATGTATCAATTATGTAATAATCAAAGACCTTAGGTAGCAAATTTCCATAGGGCAAAGGAATAGATCTCTTAGAGTTAACATAATGCAGCATATGATTGAGAATCAGATTAGGCACATCTATAGCCACATCAGACATAAGTAAATGAATTAATTCCAGAGATTGATCAGTCAGCAGCTCTCTTGAGTTTGCACGGGGAACAACACATCGAACCAGTATGATGATTACTATTTTAGCCTCTAACGTCAGAGAAGTATGAGTGAGTTGACGTGAGTTTGAATTGGGAATAATAAAATTCTCTTTAGCAATACGAACACTCTCTAATCTTGAAGGATAGTTGAACACTACATCTGTAGGAATTTCTAAAATTTCACTGAGAATAGAAGAAGTGAGTGAAATTGGAGTACCTTTAACTGAAGATTCAAGAGTAATACCCCCTTTGTCCTTTTTTGTGGTGAGATTAACATAGAATAGTCTCGTGAGCCGTGGAAAAGCAAAATCTCCAGGGTTTAAAACCTTCTAGATAATCAAACTCTTCAGCTTGTCTATTCAGGGTATCTTGAGAGTATCGAGAAAGTTAGTATCCACCAAATCACACATACAGAGTGATCGATTGTGAAAGCCATCAAGCCAAGATCCAAAAGCTTGAAAATTTATAAACCATGATGAGGGAAGCCCAATAATCTGAGATGTATCTCGATCTTCAAAAGGTTTTTCTTCTCTCTCGATTGAAGAATTCTGAACAACTTTCTTGTTTGAAGATGGATGAGCAGATCTCTTGCTTCGGGGTGCCATGAGGAAAGTTTGAGAGAGAAATCAAAGAGTTTTGAAGTAGGGTTTCTTGTGAAAGAATAAAAGGCAAAGAAATTAGGTCCTTTTTATCAAGGATATATCAAAATCTTTGAGAGAATCAAGCTTTTTAAAACCAAAATCAAGACTGTCTCAAGTAAAGGAAATTTTTTTTTTAAGAATTAAAATATCTAACAGATATTAACTCTTAAAAGATCCGTAAAGTCAATTTACGCTTTACAATGTTTCAAGGTCCCTTGAATTTTATTTCAAGGCCTTTGAAATCATCAATTGGCTTGCATGCGTAGGATGATTAAAATTCGTTTACTCCCCCTACGTTAATGCTTCCTTGTTCAACATACCAAGTTCCAATCTAATAAAATTAAATTGTTCCTCAGGAAGAGGTTTGGTAAAGATATCTGCAAGCTACAAGTTAGGTGAGATAAAAGAAATCAAAACATCATCTTTCTCAACATGATCACGTATGAAGTGATGCCTCACATCAATATGCTTAGTCCTTGAATGCTGCACAAGATTTTTGGTTATAGAAATAGCACTAGTATTATCACATTTTATAGGAATACCTCTTAAGTCAAAGCCAAGGTCACGGAGTTGTTGAGAAATCCAAAGAATTTGAGCACAACAGGCTCCAGCAGCTATGTATTCAGCCTCAGCTGTGGATAGGGCAACAAAATTTTGCTTCTTGGAATGCCAACTAATTAGGGATGACCCTAAGAATTGACAACATCCAGAAGTACTTTTTCTATCGACCTTATAACTTGCAAAGTCTACATCTGAATAGCCAACAAGATGAAACGAGCTTTGACGTGGGTACCATAACCCTAGATCCTTAGTGCCATTGAGATACCAAAAAACTCTTTTCACAGCTATCAAGTGTGACTCTTAAGGATCAGCTTGAAATCTTGCACACATGCACACACTAAACATAATGTCAGGAAGACTAGTAGTTAGATACAACAATGAAACGAGCTTTGACGTGGGTACCATAACCCTAGATCCTTACTTGCTTTGGTTGAGAAAAATTCCTTTCTTTGCTTGTGTAACTTGAAGTCCAAGAAAGAAATTTAATTCTCCCATTAAGCTCATCTCAAATTCCCTGCACATAATATCTGAAAATTCTTTGCAAAGGGAATCATTAGTAGCACTGAATAATATATCATCAACATAGATTTGTACTACTAAAATGTCGTTGCCTCTAGTTTTGATAAACAATGTTTTATCTATCAAACCTCTTTTGAAATTGTTTTCAAGAAGATATTTAGACAATCTTTCATACCAAGCTCGAGGAGCTTGCTTAGGACCGTAAAGAGCTTTATCTAATTTAAAAACATGATCCGAAAATTCATCATTAATTCATCATTTTCAAAACCAGGAGGTTGAGCAACGTAGACTTCTTCTTCTAAGAAGCCGTTTACATCCATTTGAAAAAGTTTTATGCGCATAAAGGATGCAAATGCAAGTAGCATACGTATGGCTTCTATCCTGGCAACAAGAGCAAACGTATCCTCATAATCAATACCTTCTTCTTGGTTATAGCTTTGTGCTACATGTCGTGCTTTGTTTCGTATGACTTTGCCACTTTCATCCAATTTGTTTCGAAAGACCCACTTCGTGCCAATAACTGATTGATGCTTTGGTCTTGAAGTAAGAGTCCATATCTTGTTCCTCTCAAATTCATTTAATTCATTTTGCATGGCAATGATCCAATCTGGTTCTTGAAGAGCTTGAATGTAGTTCTTTGGCTCGACAAGTGATACAAAAGCGGAGAAAGCACAAAGATTATTCACTTTAGATCTAGTTTGAACTCCAGCATTTGGATCTGAGATCACATTTTCTTGTGGATGATACGAAGAGTGTTGAACTTTTCTTCTTTTGACAGATGATGTAGATCCAAAAGGTTGAGCTGAATATGTTTGACTTGATTCAGGTACCGTTTGTGCATTACCTGATGTTCCAATCTCAAGGCCTTGAAGTTGGGTTTCAAGCCCTTGAAGTGGAGTTTTGTTGTCATAGTTTTCAGTTTCTAGGTCTTGAAGGTGTGTTTCCAGGTCTTGAGGATTTTCTTTGGTATCTTGAATCTTTTCTTGCATATTCTTGTCTTGACCTTTAGGATCTTCCTCTTCATCCGAAATGTGATCTTCTCTTTGATTCAAATTTAATTCTGCAAAACTCTCACTCAAAGTACCATCATTGCTTTCATAAAAAATAATATGAATGCTTTCTTCAACAACTTTGGTACGTTTGTTATATACTCGATAAGCTTTGCTATTTGAAGCATATCCAATGAATATAGCTTCATCACTACGTGCATCAAATTTCCCGAGATTGTTTTTTCCATTGTTGTGAACAAAACAAGTACATCCAAAAGGTTTGAAGTATGAAATGTTTGGTTTTCTTCCTTTAAAGACTTCATAAGGAGTCTTTTTCAAAATAGGGCGAATTAAGCATCTATTTAAAATATAATTTGTAGTGTTTACTGCTTCAGCCCAAAAACTTTTTGGCAAATGATTTTCTAAAAGCATTGTCCTAGACATATCCTCAAGAGTGCGGTTCTTGCGTTCCACAACTCCATTTTGTTGAGGAGTTCTAGGAGCTGAAAAGTTATGAGAAATACCATATTTTGCACAAAATAAATCGAACTTTAGTTGATCAAATTCTCTACCATGATCGCTTCTTATAGAAACGATTGGTAGGTTTTTCAAGTTTTGTAACTCCTTACATAATTTTGAAAACTCAAATAAGGTTTCAGATTTTTCTCGTAAAAAGGATATCCATGTAAACCGAGAGAAATCGTCTACTATAACAAGGATGTATTGTTTTCCTCCGGGAGATTTGATACGCATAGGTCCACAAAGATTCATATGTAAAAGTTCAATAGGTCGAGAAGAACTTACATCTTTCTTAGGTTTGAATGAACCTCTTGTTTGTTTACCTTGTGTACAAGCTTTACATAGGTCATCAACTTTGAAGTTTAGGTTTGTGATAGCATGAATTATAGTCTATATTTTGGGGTTTGTTTGGACGTTTTATCTTCAATAATCTGCATGTTAGCATGTATAATATGTGATTATATTACCATTTCATCTACCTTTGCGGGAATCGAGGTCTACACCTAGTTTTGCTGTAATTGTAGGTAAAATGGCACGTTTTGCATCAAAAAGGAGCAAAAGGAGTCATGAGTCATTTGGAGCTACATCCAGGGAGCATAGCCATGGATTAAAGATTCACTTTGGACCAGTTTTGAGAGATTTCACATTCAGTTATGACTCACCTCGGTTGACCAAAGATTCATCCGACCGAGGTGATCCAGAGACGCCAACTCGACCGAGGCGAACACCTAGGACGCGGCGAGAATATTTTATTCTTGGCTGAGATCTTTTATCTTTGGAAGGTGATCTTATATTTTTGGGCTTGGATCCTGGAAGGAAGAAGATATGCAGAATCATATATTTTACCTATATTTATGGGAAAATATCTTTATAAGATTTATTATCTTTGGAGGGTTATTTTCCTATAAAAAGGGTTGGATTTCCACAAATCCAACATCCCGCTTAGCACGTTATACACCATTGAAGGCTGCGAGATCCAGCATACGTCGCTGCAACCATACTCCAATTGGGAGTTTTGAAGAACCTTTTTGAAGGTTGAAGGAAGATTGAAGATCATAGCTTTTATAGCTTTTTGGAGGGTTTTGTAAGATTGTCTTTAATTCCCTCACTTGTTGTCTTGTCTTGTTGGATTGCTATCCAAGGAACGCTTTTGTTGTGATATTTGATTCAGTTATTGAAGTCTTTTCCATTGAATTCTTCTTGTTCAAATATTCACTTTCTTCCCATATATTTAATACTTTCATAATGATGATGAGTGGCTAATTTCCTTGTGTGATTCTAGGGTGATTGGCTGAAGGTTGTGGGAAAAACAATGATAGAATAATCTTAGATTCCAGTAGGATCTTGAAAGTTCGAGTCTTTAACCTTAACCCTAAGCATCTCGTTCAGTCGATGAACATCTCGGCCGGGGTGGAATCTGGCTGACCGAGGTGACTTATCTGATCCGAAACTGAGAGTTAAGTGTTAGAGTTGCCAAATCCTATTCTTATTACATCTTTTCTGATTCAAAGCAAGCTTAGGATGAGACTTATCCGGTAATTCCTTAGTTTGTGTACCAACGATCATAAGTGCAGGTAATAAAGGTTTATCCTTTATTGGGGTTTGAGTGTGCTTCCATCCCATCTTTGTGAGTTAGCCTGAGACTTACCCGGTAAAGGTTGATTCTATTCCCTTAGATGGTGTGTTAGTTTGAGGTTATAGTTCTTTATCTTAATTCCTTGAGACTTACCCGGTGATTGGAGTTACGGTTTAGGATTAGTGAGTAGTGAGACTTACCCGGTGATCTACTCCACTTTAGTAACACCTTCCCCTTGCAAAAATCTCAGCTTTGTCCGCTTATCTTTAGATCTTGAGTTGGAACCACAACTAGACGCTTAAATCCCTAGAATTGCGTGTTTGCTTTATTGACTTCTTATTCATCTTTGATTGTGTTAATTGCTCTTGTGGTTAGTATTCACGAAGCTTACCGTTATTGACTTTGTTTCACCGAGTCCCTGTGATCGACCCCTGGAATTTCTTGCTTTTTACTACGATTGACCCGTACACTGCGGGTTCACATCCTTGTTTTAAGCTTAAGTCTAGGGTTATAAATTTAAAGCTTGCACACACCGTTTGGAGTGAACAAGTTTTTGGCGCCGTTGCCGGGGACTTGGTCTAGATTAAGCCGGTACGGTTTGCTCTTGGGGCACTTGCCCCCGTGTCATCTAACCACTCTACTTGAGTGACTTTTGCAGGTTCTTTCTTAGGTATATGCGAAGAACCCGCACTGGGAAGGAAATTGTTCCTTACGATCCCGAACCAGAGAAGACATACAAGCGACGTTTAAGAGAAGCAAAGATGGCCCAACAAGACAACCGCGATCTTGAGGCCGAATTGAAAGAGGCGTTAGAGCTGCTACGCCTCAGCAAGGAAGAACTAAGGCGAGAGAAGGAAGAAACTCGCACCAAAACTGAAGCGATCGAAGCAGAAATGGCCGTCATACGAGACCAGATTCTACTTCGACCGAGGGACGACCCAGTCCCCGATGCTGGACCGAGGCAGGTTCCAGTTGCTGACCCTCGACCGAGGCAGGTTCCAGTACCAGACGCCCCGGCCGAGATACATCCACCTTGGATGCCAGTCCGAGATGTTCTTCTTGCAGGAATCCCACAAACCCTAGGTCAAAGGATGGACCCTAATCAACAACTGAGGCGTCCAAGAGTCAACCTAGGAGATCCAGCGGACCATGACTATGAACTTCGACCGCAAGTTCTATCCATGATTCGCCAATGCCAATTCGGAGGGATGGAGAAGGAATCACCACATCAACATCTTCAAAACTACGAGATCTTGATGGAAACCTTGCGACCTTCCAGAATTGAAAATAACAACTACAAGCTAAGACCTTTTTACTTTTCTTTAAAAGATAGAGCTCTTACTTGGTATCAATCTCTTCCTCCAGGAAAAATCAGCACATGGGAGGAGATGACTACGGAATTCTTGACCAAATTCTTCCCCCCCCCTCAAAGACCGCTGAAATGATAGGGAAGATCAATGCTTTCATTATGAAGGACAAGGAGAGCTTGTCCAAGTCATGGGAGCGGTTCAAGGACATCCTTTTGGATTGCCCACATCATGGGATTCCAAAGATCGAGTTGTTAGAGATCTACTTCAAAGGACTGGACGGAAGCACCCAGTTCAATCTCCAACTACTCTCCGCCGGTACCTTCATGGACATGGCGATTGACGAGGCTTGGGACTTCATTGAGAAGCAAGCCTTACACATGGAGAAATATACCCACCAAGGAGCTGAAGGTGGAGTTAAAAGAGTCAACTTTCAAGAGACTCAATCCAACAACAATCAACTCACGTCTTTGAAGAATGATGTAAAGCAATTGAAGGAACTCTTGGTTGCTCAAACCAAGAAGGAAGAGCAAGGACAAAGGAACAACAACAATGGATACCGTAACAACAACAACGGTTCCCGGAACAATAACTACAACAACAACAACAATAGAGGGTCCAATAGCAACAATTGGAGGACGAACAATCAAAGCAACCAGAATCCTGGTAACAATTATTCTAACTCCAACTCTAATAATTCCTCTAACCCTTTCCTCTCTTCCCCTTCTTCTTCTCCTACTCCATTGAAGAGCCAGGGGCAAGGATCAAGTTCGTCTCAGCCGGAAAAGAAAGACGCAGTTCTGGAGGCTATCTTGATCAAGCTTAGCGCTATGGAGAATTCTATGACTTCATTTTCGAGGGCCCAAAAGTCCTTTGAACAACAACTTGCGAGTAGGGCGAATGAAGCGCCAAGAGATCCAGGGAAGCTTCCAGCAAAGACGGAAAGCAATCCCAAGGGCCAGTGCATGGCCATAACGACGAGGAGTGGACTCAAAACTACAGATCCAGTAACTCGTTCGACGCAGACCACCTCGGTCCAGATCCAGTCGAAGAACACCTCGACCGAGATACCAACCGAGGTGGAGCCACAGAAGGCAGGGGGGACAACTGAAACTTATGTTCCACCTCCTGCATACAAACCACCACTTCCGTTCCCCCAGTCAAGGGCCAGAGCACATCTAGACAAGCACTTTGGTAAGTTCCTTGACTTGATGAATAAGCTGCATATTAACATTCCTTTCCTTGATGCTATTCTAGGAATGCCCGCCTATGGGAAGTTCTTAAAGGAGATCCTATCAAGGAAAAGGAAATTGGAAGACTTTGGTGAAGTTAGGATGACATCTAAATCCTCGGAGCTTATTAAGATCATGAAGGAGAAGATGCCACCTAAATTAAGAGATCCCGGCTCATTTAGCATTCCCATTCAAGTTGGGGATGTCACTTGTGAAGCCCTTTGTGATCTAGGAGCCAGCGTGAGCATCATCCCGCTGGAGCTATGCATGAAGATCGGACTTGGAGAGCCCAAGCCGGTCAAGATTCGACTTTATATGGCGGATCGCTCCATCACCCATCCCGTGGGCATCTTGGAGGACATTTCGGTCAAGTTAGGTAACTTCTATCTACCTATAGATTTTGTTGTACTCGACATTCCCGCAGATTATCCTGTTCCTATTATTCTCGGGAGGCCATTTCTAGCAACTTCGGGTTGCAATGTGGATTGCAAGAACGCCAAGTTGAAATTCAACATTGGTGGCGATGAGGTGGAATTCGCACTACTTGCAGCCATGAAAGGGGAGCAGCTAACTGATGATATCTTCAACATCTACGATGAGGAAGAATCAAGAGAATTGGTGAGCTCTATCCTTATTAACGATCCACTCGAAAGAGTTATTAGTTTTAGTTTAATAGAGGAAGGTATAGATGCTTCTTGTGATGCAGATATACGGAGCTTGAAGGCACTGGAAGAAGATCCAGGAGCTAAAACTGAGAAGCTAATCCAGGAGACGAAGATCTCCAGTTTCGGTTCCAGTTGCAGTACCTCGACCGAGGCACTTCCTGGACTGAGCGAGGCGACTGAAGAACATCTCGGTCAACGCCTCTGAGCCTCTACCGAAGTCGATGGCGAGATGATGTCAACTGAGACTACTGAGAATAATAATCTTCTTACTCACTTCTCTGACATTCATCCTCAGTTGGTGGAACATTCCATCCACCAACTTTATGATAAAAACGGACCTTGGTATGCTGATATTGTAAATTATCTTGTTTGCCAGGAAACACCGCCCGGATTGACGTACTCTCAAAAGAAGAGATTCTTCAAGGAAGTACGACATTATTACTAGGATGAGCCGCTGCTATTCAAGCGCGGACCGGATGGGATGCTTCGAAGATGCATTCCGGAAGATAAGGTTAATAGCGTTATACGGCACTGTCATTCGCTTCCTTGTGGAGGACATGCTAGCACCGATAAAACATGCGCTAAGGTATTGCGTTCCGGTTTCTTTTGGCCTACATTATTTAAAGATGTACAAGCTTTTGTTGTCTCTTGTGATGCATGCCAAAGAACAGGAAATTTATCAAGGAGGAACGAGATGCCACTTAATAACATCCAAGAGGTGGAAATCTTCGATGTATGGGGGATTGACTTCATGGGACCTTTCCCATCCTCCGGAGGAAACCTCTATATCCTTCTTGCGGTTGATTACGTCTCTAGATGGGTTGAAGCCATTGCCTCTCCCACTAATGACGCCAAGGTGGTTGTGAAGTTCCTAAACAGGACTATCTTTCCACGGTTTGGAACTCCGCGCATCGTCATCAGCGATGGAGGAACGCATTTCATCAACCGGAAGTTCAAGGAACTTCTATCGAAGTATGGGGTAACCCACAAGGTATCAACTGCTTATCACCCTCAAACTAGTGGACAGGTCGAGATCTCGAATAGAGAAATCAAAGCAATTTTGGAGAAGACCGTCTCTAGAACGAGGAAGGATTGGTCCATGAAATTGGACGATGCTCTTTGGGCGTACAGGACCGCATTTAAGACTCCCATAGGTACCACCCCTTACAATTTGGTATATGGGAAGTCTTGCCATTTGCCCGTCGAATTGGAACACAAAGCGTATTGGGCGATCAAATGGTTGAATTTCGACATTAAGGAGGCCGGCGAGAAGCGACTATTGGAACTCAACGAGCTGGAGGAGCTGCGTTTGAACGCTTATGAGAATGCCAAAATCTACAAGGAAAGGACGAAGAGATGGCATGACAAGCGTATCGTCCCGAAGGAGCTTAACGAAGGAGACTTAGTTCTACTCTTCAACTCCCGCCTTCGCCTTTTTCCAGGTAAGTTAAAATCCAGATGGACCGGACCTTATGTTGTGAAACATGTTTTTCCTCATGGCGCAGTTGAGATATGGGGCGAAACTAGCGGAAGCTTCAAGGTCAACGGTCATAGACTTAAGAAGTACCGACCGGAGACTCCGGTTGAGGAGGTTGCACCAATACACCTCATTTGAGACGCATCATGGTCCAGCTAGCGACCTTAAACCAAGCGCTTCTTGGGAGGCAACCCAAGGTATTGCTTTCTTTTCCCGTTTTCTAGTCTAGCTTAGATAGTTTGCTTTTGCTTTGTTTTGTTTGTTTTTGGCGTCCTAGACAGATAACAGGAGACGTCTAAGGAAGGAGCATAACTGGAAGTTCAGAAGTTCAAGAATTCGAGAAGACGAAGTTTGACTGAGACACCTCGGTCCAGTCGAGGCCACCTCGACCGAGTTGATTCTTGAGCAACCGAGGCGACTAGGGTTTCTGCAGAACCACCTCGGTCCGTACTACCTCGATCCAGTCGAGACCATCTCGACCGAGGTGACAGCAGATCCAGGAACAGTATAAAAAGGAAAAAATTTCCGTTTTCACTTTTTACCTTCTTCGACTCGACCGCGGCACCTTCTCACCTCGCTTCCTCAAATCTTGCTCGTTTTCGAAGATTTCTGCTTCCAAACTGCGATTGAAGGGTAGAGGATCCCATTGCAAGTACAGATCTGCAAAGAAATCGAACGAATCGACCGAAACGAGGTAAAAACAGTCGAAACCCTAACTCGTTCATTCGTTTCGATTTAGGCTTTGGTTGCCCCTGAATCTGCTGAGAAAAGGCTTAAGTACCCCATAGGAAGCAATTGTAGTGAATTTTGGGGGAAAAGAACTGGATTTCTGAGATTTGAATCGCAAACTGTTACGCCTCGGTCCAGTCGAACTGCATCTCGACCGAGGTGATTCTTGAGGATTGTCAGTGACCGAGGTGATCTGACAGTAGCTAAAAAAAAAATATGAGTTCCGAACGTCGTCTTGCCCTCAGAGATAGATCCTCACCTTCCCCTCCTTCATCTTCTTCCCGACCTTACCGCCCGGTGATCCACGAGAGATGCCGGGTAGATTATGAGCGTATAGCTAGCCGTCCAGTGATTGCACCACGTTTCCTGGACGTGTCAGCTTTTGATTGCCTAGTGGTAGATGGAGACCTTAGGCGGATGATCACCACAGTTGGGCTGGATTAGTTTACTGAGATCCGAGCCCCAGCCTACTTGGAGCCGACCCTAGAGTTCGTTAGCTCCTTTTCCTACCTTCCCACAGAGCAGTCTGTGAAGTACCGGTTGATGAACCGGAACTTCATAGTTCCCTTAGAGGTTTGGAGAGAGATTTTCGGCTTTCCTGAGCCCACCGCCACTGACTTCCCTTCCCGATCTGTAGCTAGGGAGTTCTGGGGGCAGATTGCCCATATTATTGAGCATGCAGATAGATGGCGCCCTGGAGATTCCAGGGAGAAGGTCATCTTCCACCTTGCCTTTAGGTTAGCCCATAGGATATTCAGCGAGACACTTCTGGCGCGTACTGAGACGCCCCAGAAGATCCGACAGGGCGAGCTTTTCAGTCTTTACTGTATGGTTATGGGGGGTTTCCCGGACTTTGGCTTGATCTTGGCAGAGGACCTGCACAAGATCAAGGCCAAAGCGAAGGGAGACATCTGCTGCGGAGGTCTTGTCACCCACATAGCTGCTTTTCATGGGATGGACCTCAGTGCTTGTACGATGGTGGCGGCTCCGAAGCCGCTTGAATTGCAGGAGATGATCACTCGGAGGATTCTAGTTCCCCGAGGTCTGACCACTCCATATGTTGCTATGCCGTGGGAGCGGACTGCGCCACAGGGGATCCGTTGGTCTGCCCAGTTCACCGTTTATGACCCGCATTATTGGCAGACAGTTTGGGCTCCACTGATGGAGGATCATAGGGAGGCAGCAGCTGCCCCAGCTGAGGATGAGGAGGAGGAGGCTGACGATGACGAGGATACAGTAGATGAGAGAGATGGTGGAGTCCCGATGGATACAGGGACAGATACTGCATGGACGAGCGCGCCGCCGATCATAGACTTGGATGATGATGGTGAGACTGAGCCTGCACCTGCTGCACCACCTGCAAGATCTGCTAGGCGTCGGACACGCCGTCGTAGAGATTCGGAGGCTCATCATCGGATCGATGATCTGACAAATCAGATAATAGATTCTTATGCTGCCCTTACTGTGGACATGCATGAGAGATTTGCTGCCCAGCACCGACAGATTGACAGCTGGACTCATCAGATGTTAGAGGGGCAGCACTATCAGTGCAAGATGATGGAGCTACAATTCCAGCAGACTATGGGCTATCCGTTCGACCCGACTCAGTATCCGTACGTGCCACCACCACCACCACCACCGGATCGCGACTATTGATGAGCTGCATGACCTTCTTTATTATATTTTTATGCAGTTCAGCTATTTATCCGGTGAGTACTCTTATTTCCAGACTTATATTGACCCACTGGGACAGTGTGTCCCAAGTATGGGGTGTTTGTATTTATGTGATGACTTTGATGTACTTATTTGATTACTTTGATGTATGACGCACATTTTATCGGATATTTTATTTTTGCTTCACTCCTACATTTATATGTTTATCTGAGATTACATGTATACCTACAGGTTATTTGATTGAGAAAAACGTCGAAACTGAAAAAAAATGGCTTTAAAAAATTTTTTTTGACCTCGACCGAGTCAGTCTTGGCCAAACGAGGTGTTTCACCTCGGTTGAACCAAGAACACCTCGACCGAGGTGGGTTAACTGAGAGTTTTCGAAAATTATTTTTGTGTTACTTATCTGGATATGATCTCAGTGAAGATCTTGTTTACTGACTGGTTTTAAATTCTTTATGTGTTTGAAAGATTTTATAATATGTTTAAGTTGCTAAATGCTTTGTTTGAAATTATTGGCATGTTTAATACTTTGTTTTTATCCAAATTATGTTGAATTTGAAGGTTGACACCACAAGATAAGTTCTCTCACTTTCTTCCTGGAAAGACCAAGGCAATTCATTCTCTTCTTCTTCTTTCTCTTGATCATGCTTAGCCCCTCATATACATTTTTCCTCCCTTTACCTGTCCGGGAATTTGGAAGCAAGCGAAGTGGTGAAAGCAAGTGAAGTTAAAGTTGAGAAGTTGGCTGGAAGTGAAAGTGCTAGAAAGTAATTTTAGGTTTGGGGAAGTCAATCATGAAGATGAGTAACTCGGCACCATTCACATAGCCGGGTGTTTGTATCTTGCCAAAGTCGGATTGAGCGATATTCCTAACGGGTCATGGTATGTGCATCAAGGGTTTGATGCATCTCAAGAAATTGATGATTGCTGATCTCCTAGGCTTCGGTTATTGTGCACCTCTGTCCATGCATCCCAAAAAAGTAAAGTAAAAAGAAAAAAAGTGGAATAAGCAAAGCTTATTGGTGGGAGATGTTGCAAGTCAAAGTGGAAGTGAAGTTCATCCTTTTCCCGGATTCTAGCACCACATTACCTTACATACATCCCTACCCTACACGTTTCTTAACCTTTTCTTTTGGGAAGCCCTTGAGACCTTGAGCTTGTTGATTGACTTAGTGGTTTAAACTGGATTATACATGATTAATTTTGATAATTATGACTTATTATGCATTCTATGGTTTTATGCAAAGATGAACAACTTTCCTATATTTATAAAATGTTTTGATCATGTTTGGATTTTAAATTCCATGAAGTATTCTCTTAGAGTGATCTATGATTGTAACACATCATAAAAATGTTTTTGAAAGACTTTTCATTGATTTTTATGACTTATAATCCATTCTATCTTGTCTTCTATATGCGGAACTTGCTTGGGGACAAGCAAGGGCTAAGTATGGGGTATTTTGATAGCATGAATTATAGTCTATATTTTGGGGTTTGTTTGGACGTTTTATCTTCAATAATCTGCATGTTAGCATGTATAATATGTGATTACAATACCATTTCATCTACCTTTGCGGGAATCGAGGTCTACACCTAGTTTTGCTGTAATTGTAGGTAAAATGGCACGTTTTGCATCAAAAAGGAGCAAAAGGAGTCATGAGTCATTTGGAGCTACATCCAGGGAGCATAGCCATGGATTAAAGATTCACTTTGGACTAGTTTTGAGAGATTTCACATTCAGTTATGACTCACCTCGGTTGACCAGAGATTCATCTCGACCGAGGTGATCCAGAGACGCCGACTCGACCGAGGCGAACACCTAGGACGCGGCGAGAATATTTTATTCTTGGCCGAGATCTTTTATCTTTGGAAGGTGATCTTATATTTTTGGGCTTGGCTCCTGGAAGGAAGAAGATATGCAGAATCATATATTTTACCTATATTTATGGGAAAATATATTTCTAAGATTTATTATCTTTGGAGGGTTATTTTCCTATAAAAAGGGTTGGATTTCCACAAATCCAACATCCCGCTTAGCACGTTATACACCATTGAAGGCTGCGAGATCCAGCATACGTCGCTGCAACCATACTCCAATTGGGAGTTTTGAAGAACCTTTTTGAAGGTTGAAGGAAGATTAAAGATCATAGCTTTTATAGCTTTTTGGAGGGTTTTGTAAGATTGTCTTTAATTCCCTCACTTGTTGTCTTGTCTTGTTGGATTGCTATCCAAGGAACGCTTTTGTTGTGATATTTGATTTAGTTATTTAAGTCTTTTCCATTAAATTCTTCTTGTTCAAATATTCACTTTCTTCCCATATATTTAATACTTTCATAATGATGATGAGTGGCTAATTTCTTTGTGTGATTCTAGGGTGATTGGCTGAAGGTTGTAGGAAAAACAATGATAGAATAATCTTAGATTCCAGTAGGATCCTGAAAGTTCGAGTCTTTAACCTTAACCCTAAGCATCTCGTTCAGTCGATGAACATCTCGGCCAGGGTGGAATCTGGCTGACCGAGGTGTCTTATCTGATCCGAAACTGAGAGTTAAGTGTTAGAGTTGCCAAATCCTGTTCTTATTACATCTTTTCTGATTCAAAGCAAGCTTAGGATGAGACTTACCCGGTAATTCCTTAGTTTGTGTACCAACGATCATAAGTGCAGGTAATAAAGGTTTATCCTTTATTGGGGTTTGAGTGTGCTTCCATCCCATCTTTATGAGTTAGCCTGAGACTTACCCGGTAAAGGTTGATTCTATTCCCTTAGATGGTGTGTTAGTTTGAGGTTATAGTTCTTTATCTTAATTCCTTGAGACTTACCCGGTGATTGGAGTTACGGTTTAGGATTAGTGAGTAGTGAGACTTACCCGGTGATCTACTCCACTTTAGTAACACCTTCCCCTTGCAAAAATCTCAACTTTGTCCGCTTATCTTTAGATCTTGAGTTGGAACCACAACTAGACGCTTTAATCCCTAGAATTGCATGTTTGCTTTATTGACTTCTTATTCATCTTTGATTGTGTTAATTGCTCTTGTGGTTAGTATTCACGAAGCTTACCGTTATTGACTTTGTTTCACCGAGTCCCTGTGATCGACCCCTGGAATTTCTTGCTTTTTACTACGATTGACCCGTACACTGCGGGTTCGCATCCTTGTTTTAAGCTTAAGTCTAGGGTTATAAATTTAAAGCTTGCACACACCGTTTGGAGCGAACAGTTTGGCAAACCACGTACCAAATCTTTTGTAAGTAGCGTCTGGATGGTGTGTATGCTTACGTGGCCAAGTCTTCTATGCCAAAGCCTTGGATCATCAGTCAAGGCCTTTAGACATTTTAGCTTAGTTCCTGCAACTTGGTTAGTACTCAAAGAATAAACATTATTACACCTAGGAGAATTGAGCAAAACTTCTCCCGTATTTATGTTTTGAACTTCACATTTTTCTGAATCAAACATGACTTTATTGCCTTTATCACAAATTTGAGAAATACTTAGCTGATTATATTTCAAGCCATCAACTAAATAAACATCATCAATAAAGTTGGATGAATCATAGCAAATTTTACCAATGTCAATTATGTCACACTTTCCTTTATCACCAAGAGTAATAGTTCCAGATGATTGCTTCTTTAAATCTGAGAATAAAGAACTCTTTCCACTCATGTGTCTTGAGCAACCACTATCTAAAATCCATTTGTGCTCCTTTACCTTGGTGATATCCTGCAAAACAGCAAGCTTCAACCTTTCCGGGTCGACCAAATGACATATTTTGGTTCATACTCAGGTTCGATCATGTTTGGTGGTCTAGTACCTTTAGGAACCCAGATTTGTTTGACCCGTTTCCTAAAACATAGAGAATAGGTGTTTTTGATGATATAAGGATCATTTCTTCTATAAGAACATGTAGATTTAACATGACCCTTTTTACAACAATAGAAGCAGGTAGGCATGTGAATGCTTCCTTTTGCTGTAACAAAAGTGGTAGTAGGTTTTCTAGGAAAGCTTCTATGATACCCTATACCATTTTTGCTAAGTGAAGATTGTTGTTCACCCATCATTCTTTCTAGATTAGCTTTTGAACGAGTAAACTTAATGAGTGATGCCTTCTGGTCTTGACACATCAAAGTCATATCAACTTTCTCTAGATCGATATAGCTTCGATGTAGAGAAGAGAGGTTGTTCTTGAGAATCAGATTTTCTGATTTCAAGGCCTTGATATTGTCATCAAGTTCTTCCTTTTATGTGTTAAGATTTTCAATCTCTAGAGACATTTCACTTAATTGTTTATCTTGTTCATGAAGTTTTTCTTTGAAAGAATATATCCTTATTCTATGTTCCTTATCACTTAAGATAATATCCTTGAGAAATTGTTTAAGGTCAATCTCAGGTTGAGATAAGATTGTACTTACCATATTGTCGATGTAAAAATTTGAGTTATCTTCATGATCGGCCATAAGACACGGGTTTTCTTGTTCTTGTTCATCTTCTGATTCATTAGTTGAATCTGAATCACTCCATGAAGCAACCATGACTTTCTTCTTTCGATCATTCTTCTTGAAGTTGGTTCTCTTCTTTTGTGGACAATCCTTCACCAAATGATCTGTTTCACCATATTCAAAACAAGTCAGTACTTTCGTTTTCTTATTAGAGTTAGAAAACTTACCTCGGGGTTTTGATGCTCGTGGAAATTCTCGGTTTGCAGATTGTTTCTTTATCTTGAGAATTCTTGCTAAACCTTTAGAGATCATGGCGAGAGCATCTTCTTCATTATAATCCTCACTATTTTCTTCATCAGAAAGTAACTCATCTTTTATGGATTTTAATGCTAAATTCTTGGAGTTTGATGGAAGTTCTCCATCTTTTTTTTGCCAAGAATCATTTCATGTGTGATGAGTTTTCCAAGTAAATCATCAAGAGGAAGAGTAGTAAGATTTTGAGCTTCTTCAATAGCAGTCATCTTTGGTCCCCACTTGACTTTAGGTAAACTTCTTAGAACCTTTCTCACTTTTTCTTCATTTGTGAAGGTCTTTCCAAGTTAGTCTAGATTGTTCACTATCCCAGTGAATCTAGTGAACATTTCTTTGACTGGTTCATTTGGAATCATCTTAAATAGCTCGTATTGTCTGAGAAAGATGCTAATCTTTGTTTCCTTGACTTGACTTGTTCCTTCGTAAGTGACAACAAGCTTGTCCCATATTTCTTTTGTACTTTTGCATGATGAGATGCGGTTGAATTCATTAGCATCTAATCCACAATAAAGTAGATTCATTTCTTTGTAAGTCTTTGACACACTGTCTAGGTCAGCCTGAGTGAAGTCTGATTCCTTCTTCGGGACTTGGACGCCTTCAACTGTGGTCATTGGAACTTTTGGTCCATCTTGAATAATGCTCAAAAGTTTCATATCCTGTCAATCAGGAACATACGCATTAGTGATCTCCAATGAGCGAAGTTGTTGCCACAAAAGAGTGGTGGTCGAGATGAGGATCTTCCTTGAGCAAATCCACCATCACCTACAAGATTCATGATTAGTCTCATTGATGGTTAAATCAATAAATATGAGTCTAGCTCTGATACCAATTGAAAAACCATTAGGTGATATAAATAATATAGATAATACTCTAGAAGGGGGGGGGGGTTGAATAGAGTATGGAAACTTTTCGCAAACCAAATCTAAAGGCCTTGAAACTCCTTTCAAGGGCCATGATGTCAATCTGTGTTACTTGTGAAACTTCGATTTCAAGGGCTTTGAAACTCAATTTCAAGGGCCTTGACTTCTTGCTCCTGCAAAACAAAGTTAGTCACAGTAAAGTTTATATGGTGCGGAATTGAAAAGATTGACACGAGGATATGTTTACGAAGTTCGGCTCTAAATAGCCTACTCTCCATCCCAGGGTATATCCGTAGGATCTAACTATCTATTATCAGCTTCAAAGAGTCCTAGATACAAACTAGAAGAAATCCCCTTCTTCTCTCACTTGTAGCCAATGCTACGATCTAGCTACAACTCTTAACCTAGCTATAATAACCTAGTTACTTCGCAGAGTAACACACTCTAGTATAACACTTTTTAGATCTACCAATGGAGCTCTTGTGTTTTCTCTCTCTAAGGGGATAAAACTTTTACGTGATTGTGAGAAAGAAAAACAATGAATGAAGATGATTAGGTTGCTTAAGGATGCAAAGATGTTTTCCGATGTAGGCTTGTGTATCTTCCTTCTTCGACCATCATCTTCATTTATATCTTCGATGGAAAGATCTTCTAGCCGTTGTAGAGATGACCGTTTGAAGATCAACCTTCTTTTCCATGAAGATCGTAAGGTAGACGTTGCACATCTTCGATCCCTACGAACACGTTGAGTCTTTTACTCCTCGATCTTCTCGTCTTTTGTTGGATAAGAGAGATAAGATATTTTTGCCGTTTTTGTTGTTTAGAGAATCTTCTCGAAATGATTCTCTATCCTTTAGTTTAGATCTTCCTTCGGTTGACAAAGTCTTTGGTTGATAAGATCTTCTTGTTACAGAATCTTCAACGAAGTCTTCAATTTATTTGAATCCTTGCTCCGTGCACTTTAGATTCCAAGGCCCTTGAACTTCGTCTTTCTGAACTTGTTCTTGAATCCAACTTCAAGGCCCTTGACATGTAGATATACAACTTGCACTGAATTCAAACCAAACATCTAGAAATATAATCAAGTACATTGTTAGAGATCCAACAGCTATATTTGTGTGAAGTTCTTCCATCATCAACACTTGTAAAAATATTTCAATCAAGGTGGAGTTTTTCAGGAACGATCCACAAGAATCAAGGATCAAACTTGATTCTTGAAGAAGAAGAAAAAGGAAGAACGAAGAAGAGAACGAAACAGAAGGAGAAGGCATGCAGCAACTATAAGAACGTGAAGAAGAAACTAGAAGAGGTGAACTTACACGTTCAACAAGGTCGGAGGAAGCAAGGGAACGGCTGTAGCTCTTAGGGTTGAAGAAGACGTAACCAAGAAACGGGAAAAAGAGGAAAAGACGGGAATATATAGGGATGGGATGAAAAGATAGACGGAAAGGCGTCTAGGATTTAGAAAGAAGATCAGGAAATCGGCCCATAAGATAGAATATCGGACATTCTATCTATGGAAGGAAGATAAAAAGAACGGAAGAAAGATCGAGCACGATCTGTCGTCATCCGCAGGGGCAGATCAACACAGTCGCGGGGCGGCCGGCCGTAGGGGCGGCCTTCTTCACCGCGGGAGCGGTGAATGCAAAGACTGGGATCTTACAGTGAACTCCATCCACGATAATTCATGTTTCGCCGAACGAAACCTCGATCAAACAATAGTTGGCCTAGAATCAAAATAACTAGTTTAAGTCGATCTACAACTTTGAGCAAGACTGATTTATGAACAAAACTAATGGAGTTACTGTTAATTATAACTCATTCTAACCAAAAATTAATTATAAATAGTTTACTTAACGTTATTTGACGTAAGAGCATCTTCATCCTCATACTCATCTTGAATTTCTTAAATCACTTTTTGTAATTCTCGTTCTACCACATAAGCATAATAACTTGTTTTTCTCCATCCAAAAACTCGATGAATCTATATTTATTTCTTAACTAGTATTAATTTTTTAATTGATCACTAAAGAAGACCCATAAAAAAAAATTGATCGGACATTAGGAAAATATTTGTCAATATAGTTTCTCAATAGGTACTTCTTTTAATTATTTATTTTTATTCTTTCAATTTTCTAATATTTTCCTTTATTTTATTTTAAAATATAAGTTAAAATACTCCAAGAATTTTAACCCACTTAATTCACATTTACTCACCGAATAATACTTACTACTTACTGCCATTCAAATTTCAAAATCAGGAGCGTCTCCGCAAACAATACACACTTATCAAAACGGCCAAACAGAGGAGCGCTTCGCCAAGCCACCATTTTTTTCCTTCCCCAACGGTCGGATTTCCTCATTATTTCTCTATTCTTCCCCCTTCTTCATACACTCCTCCAAGAAGTTTCAAGAAATCTCAAACCCTTCCCTCCCCAATCTCTCATTCACTCTGCGTAAATATTGTAAACACTCAAAAATCTGCCATGGACGTTCTTCGAATCTCCGAAGAAGAATCCAAGAATTCCTCACTGAAGCAACATATGTGGACGAACGTAGGTTTCAACAATGGCGGTGGAGGTGGAATTTCGGAGTTTTCCTCCGCCAAGATTGATCATTCTCTCACCAAAGAGAATCTCAGCCCCTGCGTTGCCGGACCTGTTCTCGCCTCCGAAATTAGGCATCCGCTCCGATCAAATTCCGTCATCGGTAACCAACCAGAATCGACTCCAGGTAAATGCGGTATCCTTGGAATGAAATCGGTTTGCTCTTCTACTACTACTGCTAGCTTTGAGAGTCAGGAGCCTCGCTGTGATCACGGAAATATCGATTCCGAAATCGAAGCTATTGAGAAAGAGATCAGCCGATTGTCTTCGAGGCTCGAATATCTCCGCCTGGAAAAGGCGAAGCAGATTCCTGTTAAGACGGTGGCGGAGAAACGAGGCCGTTTCATACCAGCGAAGTTTATGGATCCACCGCCATCGCTTTTGCCGGAGAAGCAAAACCCTAGGAAAATCGAAGAATCGATAATCGCTAGGAAGATCACGCCACGTAGTAGAGGATTGAGCATGATGCCATCGGATATTGCTAGGGGACTGACTATGACGGCGGCGGCGGCAACACCTGTGGGGCGTAGGGGTATCAGTCTCGGACCGGCGGAAATTTATTCCGCTACGAAATCGAGACAGCTGGCGAGACAGCAAGAAATCACGCCGGTTTACCAGTCTCAGAGCCGGAGAAAATCGTGTTTCTGGAAGCTTCAAGAAGTGGATGAACTGAAAGTGATTAAAGAAAGGGGGAAGAGCATGAGCACAAGTCCGAAATCTCGAAAAACAGCTGGTAAATTGCAGGCTGCTAACCTGAAGCAGGCTGTTACATCACTGGGGGCCGCTAAAAACAAGTCTATCAAGAAGGAAGAGACACTTCTCTCGTCAATTCAGCCTAAGAAGCTCTTCAAAGATGGTGATAAATCGGTGGCTGCTAAGAAACCCCTGAAATCTGGACGGATGGTGGCTAGTAGATACAACAACAAGTCTTCCAATGGCATTGGTAATCCTGCTGTGTCAAATAGTGTCAGGAAGAGGTCCTTACCAGAAGAGAATGATAAGGAAATCAAGATATGTGATAAGAAACGGATTTCATTTTCTGAAAAATCAGAAGATATGAGTGAAATTAGTTTGAAACAGTCAGAGGTTTCATCTGATGATCCATTATCTGTTACTGAAGAGCTTGAACTGCTTCCAAAAATCAGAACTCTCCAGTGTTTGAATGAAAGTCCAAGGGATTCTGGGCCAGCCAAGAGGGTGATTGAACTGGTGAAGAGGACATCACATTTCAGTTTGGAAGAAGATGAAAGAGACGAAGAAGAAGGAGGCAAGGCACTACCAACATCTGCTTGCAAGGCTTTGTCATTTGAGGAAGATGAAGATAAAGAGGATAAAATGACTTTGAAAGAATATCCAAAAATCAAGATCATTCACAGGATCCGCGACAGTCCGAGAGACTCTGGAGCAGCGAAACGGGTTTCCGAGTTGATTGGAAGGAAATCCTACTTCAGTAATGAAGAACCTGTGGAGATTTATGGTTGCAAGACCTTGAATTTTGAAGAGGATGGTAAGGCAATTAGCTGAAGACTTATTCCTTCTTGGGAGGACAATCTCTAATAGGTAAGTAAGAGTATATTTGAGTAATAAATGATGTGCAGGATGAAGAAAGCTTAGTTCATGCGTTGCTTCAATTGAAATTGCACCTTTGAACTATGCTTCTTCTTTACTGGAGCAGTTTGCTTGCAGGCTGGAATTTTTCTTGTAACTACTTGTAACCTCTGCCATTTTTATAAGTATTGCTATGAATACTTTTGTGATTGCTTTCAACCTAATGAATTGAAAGTTACAATGTTTGATGTCGTGAGATTTGTTATATTCCTTTTCATTTTTGTAGCATCAATTTCATCATATAAGTATTGCTATGAATACGTTTGGTCTCAGATCTTAAAAGCACCTCAAAATCTTGTTTTATGACAGTCAATAACACCATTATAAATTTATAATCTGCGAATGTATCATCACATATTTTATTTTTGTATATGTACATTAAGGAGCTTTTACATATTTGTTTTGTCATGATATATATACTTATATAGAGTGCATAGGTTACAAAGATGAATATGGTTCTCGTTCGCACAAGACATGTCCCAACAAATATATTTTTCTAAGATAATATGGTTATCGGTCTTCTAGTCCAATTTCTTTTTATACTATCAATTTAAAAAGTTGTTCTATTAATTTAAATATTTTATATTACTAGTTCAAGTTTTTTTATACCTATTTTCAAGTTTTGCTTTTGACCTTTTATAAATAAAATACATATTTATTATACAATATATTTGTTCATACTATTTAAACATATATTTTAAATAATCTATCATCACGAAACAAATTGAGATTTTTAGTTTCATAAAACCATGGTTATCATACTATTTTTTTTTTTAAATTGCGTTTCATTAGTCTATATGTTTTCTAATATAAGTTCATATATCTTCTATTTTATTTTCTAGTTATTAAGCATGACAAATTGTGTTTCATTAGTTCAATTATTTTGTAATATAAGGGTGTCAAAGGTGATATGCTTCCTCATAGATGCCTTTAATTAATGAAAATATAATATATTTTAAATAACAATAAAAAAATTAATGGTATTTTATTTATGATGTTATATATCTTTTCATGAAAAATTTTTTTAGATAAAATATTTGAGGTTATGGACATTTAAATTAAAAGGAGATAGCATTTCATACAAAGAAAAATAACTAAAACATTTCATCTTTTTAAAACCCACTCGTATTAAAGGATGTTGCCTAACTTTTCAAGAAATTGCAATATTGACCCAAATTTCTCATTTTTAAACTTGCATTTATCACCTCCTTCATAAGATTCGAGAATTAGGAATTCGACATTAAATTGTATTTATCGTTAAACTGGATTAATTAAATATTGGATGCCCATTTTAAACACTAAGAACCCATCTGAATACAGAAATATTATTGAAGTAAATTATGTGCAGAATCCCAGTAAACCGGTTTTATTTGTATTTGTGCTCGGTATTTTTAGGGTTAAAATAAAGCGATTCTAAAAATTTAGTGAACTCGATTTCTTCATGTAATGAAAGGTTATATCATTTAGAAATTCATTAATTCCCTTGCATGATAGGTTATATCATTTAGAAAATTATTAATTCATTGTACCGTATTGGATCCATCCACCCTAAGCGTATAAAATTGATGAAATAGGGTGTTTTGTGTCGATCCATTGCACATATATGGAAGAAGCTCAACGGAATATGTTAGCGTGGGGAACACCCTTCCGGCTTTCCATTGTAAGACCCCTCGTGGAAAGGTCCATTCGACGAAGGGTCGGATACTCATCACTGAAAGGGTGGTTCACCAAACCTGCCATCGAAAGGATCGTTTCACACGACTTTGACGAAGTGTGGTGTCAAACACATACATTTGATTCATGGCAAGGAAATGGAATTTGAAGGCAAACGGTGCAAAATTGTAACACCCCAAATTTTACAACTCGGTGAGTTACTGGTTAGGACCGCACAGTGGGTCCCGACCTTAGTTTGACAACAACTTAACAAGATCTTACAACAAGGCACAGATAAGGAAAACCAGAAATCATAAAATAAATCTTAACAATGTATGAATGTGACCAGAACAACTAACAGCCGGAAAACATAAGATAACAAAGTACGGAAGGAAAGAAAAGAACCAAGGTCCAACTAGAATCCCACAAATAAAGAAACTGTAATACGTCCTAAAAGTACGACACCCCGGCTGACCACTACCATCCGGATCACTCGGCATCTGCTCTAACCTGTGGTAAATCTACACAACATAACAACCGTTAGCTAACTATCCAAATATAAGTAGAATAACAACAGCACAAACACACGCAAAAAAATTATAAACAAACATCATGCTGGCACTCAACCGTTTATTGTCTATTATTTAGGTGATTCATCTTATTCAGTTTTACAGTTGTGACACGAGAGCTATTAACAGTTCTCGCCTCCGTTCCTTATCCAACTGGGTGTAGGTCTAGCTGACCTCCGCCGGTAGCATCACTACAAACCGAGTATGGACTAGTCCCTAAAGAAACCCCCAGCGCCCTCAAGCTAACTGAGCAGAATGCCACCGCCCGTTACTCTTAGGCCAAGTATAGGTCGGTAAATATCTATCACAACCTATATCTCTAAACATTTAATCACACACCACTATCATCATTCATGCTCATATTCAGAAGTCAGCTAAGTAAGCCCAAAGGACTTACCTGTTATAAAGCTCGACTCTCTGTAAACCAAACTCGCTCTATAAACTGTAGCAACTCAGTTGCCTGCCAAAGGAGATAAGTGCATTAGCACACTCCAACAAAATTAGAAGTCTAAGACTTCTAAGATAGAAGATCGTAGTAGGACATAACTAATTACAACTCTAATTTATGGAAAAATGACCATTTTACCCTTAGTCCCGAGACTTCTAAATTTTCCGAAATTCATGTCTAAAATCCTATTTGAGACTCTAAAGTCATATTCCAACTCCTAAAGTTTAGTTTGGTTACAAACTGTCACTTTTCTTATTTCCCTATTTTCCAAAAGGTCGTAAAGGTCTAACTTCGGTTTCAAATATAAAATTTGTAGAGGCTTATAAAAATTCCGAACTCGTTCTCTAGATAATCTATGATGTTCCATCTACCCTTAGGTGCAAGAATTTCTCAAAACTATTCATCCATTATTTTTATAAAAATTCTCAAAGTTGGCTACTCCACTTACAATTTCTATACTTAGCCAAAATTCTAAGGTTTACAAAAACTGCTTAACTACCCTACTTTGGAAGCTTATAACTTCTAATCCGACCGTTCATTTCTTCTCAAATTTTAATATACTAAACTACATATATCCATCTATCATCTATTAAAATGTCAACGGTGGATCTTCATTCAAACTCTCAAACATTGGTCGACAAAATGGGAAGTTTCTAACTTAAAAAGCTGAAGGAAAAAGAGTTGTATTTACATCAAGCCTTTGTTTCTACCATTTCAATTCCCTCTCTCAGCAGCAACCACTAATAAATTGGTGTACAGGTTATGCTTCGACTTACTGTATTCATATGCTAAACTCACAAAAAAAATGCATACTTTTATACCACTAACCAGGAGAGACGTATTACTCTACTACTGACATGCTCAAGCACTTGCCCTTGGTGTAAACATTGATCAACCTAAGGTACTACACTAAACAGAGAAAGGACAGGAATTGCGATCAGAAGACTCACAGATTAGGAAGAACTCGATCGACAACTTGCTACAACACTTGACAGAGAGATAGGCTGGTGGGATGGCTTGGCTCGCGACGGAGATGATGAGGGTCCAGTTGCTGTAACATCGCTGAGGAGGCGAAGGAGGGCAATAGATCCCGCTTCTGGCTTCGGCTTCAACAGGTGTGCAGGACGGCGCCCACTGTTGTTACAATGGCTGGCTTGGATTCGTCGCTGCTGCTTCTTCTCACTGTCAACCTCAAGTTAGCCTACTACGGTGACTGGAAGAACAACCTAACAGATAGGGAAGTAGGGAGATGACCTCATCGATATTGCTTCTGCAGGTTTTTGTCACAACCGGCTTGTCCAGTGATTGCAGCGAGATGAGAGAGATCCTGTGGTTGATCAGTAATGGAGGGAGAAGGAAGCGTAATGCAGATAAGGAAAAACGAGATTCGGGGAGGCTATAGGAAAGGCGACGGTTACAGAAGGAAGAGAGAGGAGTAATTAGCATGAATCTGGACAACACAATCAACTGAAGAAGGAAGGAAATCAACCGGCTGTTACTATCCTCTGTAACGTTCAGCAGCCCCACGTAATCTGCATTTCCAAGATCTTCCTAGGTTGCGAGAGCTGGGCTGGACGCTGGGCTGGAGCTGTGGATCCACGGTGCTGAAGTTGGGCTGCGGACAAGCTGCTGAAACTGGCGAGTTTCTGGGCTGGGCAAGATGGCTCTGCTGGGCTGAGGCGGACACTGGGCACTAGGCAAGCTGATGGCGGCTTCTGGGCTTGTCACAGACTCGTCACAGACTTGTCTGGCCTTGTCACAGACTCGTCACAGACTTGTCTGGCCTTGTCACAGCTTCGTCACAGACTTGTCCAGGCCTTGTCACAGCTTCGTCACAGACTTGTCTACGACGAGTCATATTCTAAATTAGGGTTTGGGGCTAAACTTACTATTTTATGTGAAGTCAAGGGATCGGAAACTGGCAGGATACGGAATAGACGGATACGGATCATGTCATAGTTTAGGATTGGTTATAATAATCCTATCATTTCATGTGAAGGTAAGCTACATAAAATGATAAATTTTTAAAAGATTCTATCATTTTATGTGAAGGAAATCTACATAAAATGATAAATTTTATAATAATGTGTCTAACTAAGTAGACGGATATGGATCAACTGATCGAGATCGGGTTTGTTACAGAAATAAACGGAATAAAAATTCCGGATATTACAAAAATGTAGCACAATACTTTGTTCACAAGTGGGAGAAGTAGGCCGATTTCCTATTCCATAAAGCTTTCCAAGTCCCTCCTACAAGCATATATAGATTCATTGGTTGTTGAATGACAAACGCATTCAACCAAGAATAGCCACCTCAAAACAATTCAAAGTCCTTCACTCACCAAATCTGATTTGACAAACAATTACATAGTCAAAAGCACCTCCCGGAGAACCAATCAGAGTTGATAGACCTATACTTCATGAATCTACTCGACATTGCTAACTTGCAAACTTTGCAACCAATTAACATCTTATCAAACTCAACTCACCTTCAAGAGAAATATTTTTGAATCTTTGATGATGTAGGCTCGTTAAAACTTTTAATTACACAACTTGCTGCAAGCATTGTGATTTTGGTCCAAAACAGTAGTGTATAGCATTATGAATGAAAAAATAACTCCAAAAAATATGAACCATCGAAGTCAAACAAAAATAATACAACTAATAAATAGCAATCACTATAACTAACTCTTTTTCGACAATTTTGACTGGGGATGCCTTGAAAGCCAAAATAGAGACTCCATATTAAGATGTATGATGAAAGCTAGTGAAGTCATGCCATTCAAGAGATCTTAATGTGAATATGGTGTTAGTTCAGATACCGGTTAGCTATTTCCAAAATTTATTTTATATCCGTTTGAGCCATCAGATTAATTTGAGTCATTTTTCCTTAATAAACTGAAAGCAAGAGCAATATATCATCTCAAGCAAAGCCACATCCAATATATATATATATATATATATATATATATATATATATATATATATATATAGCAAGTTGTAGATTTTACCTTGAGAGCCAGAAGAATGTTAGGGATTCTCCAGCTGGGATGAGTGACTGAGAGAATGCTCAATCGTTGATTTTTTTTTCTGTTCTGCTTCATCATTCACTGCCAACATCAGTTTGATTATTAGCAACTCTTTTCCACCCATATCCACGGTGAGTGTGACTCACTTATCTCCGATCCCTGAATTTGGCACCTGCATGTTGATTCTCAGTTTTTCCTTCTGAGTTGTTCTCCCTCTTGTTTCTGTTGTGTGGCCCTATAGGCTGGTATTCAAAGCGCGAATTCTGCCTCTGCTTTTCCCGCTTTGAGGGTACATAATTGTGTCTGTTGTCTTGTGAGATAAAGCTCCTATCTCCACGGCCTCAATTAAAACGTCCATGAAAGTTCCCATTCCATCTGTTCCCAAAGGAAGACGGATGCTGCTCATTGTTAGTCCCATCTGTCTGGCCTAGTGGCACTGATTTTACATCACCCACACTATCCACGTTTGGGGAATATGCACGGTCTTCAAGGATATCTTTACTTTCGCGACTTCCCACATTAACTATTCTAGTATCCTTAGACCCCTCTCTTTTGAAGAACTTATCACCTTCACCAAAAACAGTCTGCCTGCCACGTGCATGATTTCCATGATGATTAGTCAAATGTGTCTGAGGTTTAGGTTGCCATTGACCCACACAGTGGTCTTTTGATGACCTTGGCCTCTCTGTTTGATTTGCCTCGGAAAAGTGCTCGCCATCACCTTTGGCACTAGTATGACTTTCACGATCAATATTTTGATTTCTGCTTCCTTTGTGCCCTTTAAACGGATTATTCTCCCCCTGTTTGATTTCACATGACCCTCCATACCAAAGACTATAGCCGACGAGGAGATAGGCTCATCATAAATGACCCACCCATCTGCAACGATGCCCTCGTTGACTCCCTGTGGTTGTTGCTGTTGTTTACCACTCTGTTCGTCTTGTTTAGCCACAGAATCTTTTAGTAATTCCTTGGGGTTTTTAGTTAGATGTGCTATATCAGATGTTTGAGAGTTTTTGGTAGGGGCCGTCATAGAAGTATCTCTTGAAATTTGGATGAAATTTGGTTCAACATAAATTCGTTGACGCCATGAACCATGAGTCTGTGTGTGCTTTGTCTTGTTCTCCACGTGTCTAGTTTCAACAGTTCTTTTCATCTGTCCTTGAATGCTTGTGCCATCAAGGATGGATTTTTCTATAGAAGGAGATGTGGGCAGCTGATCACTTCCTTATTGTGCCAGTCCTTTGATTGCAGCCTTGGGAACATACCTCTTGATCTCTGCTCGTCTACCTTTAGAACTACTAGGAACTGGATTATTGCTCCTATTTGTTGGACCAACATCCTCATCTTCTTTCTTGTCATTGTCATCCGTAACCTCCATTTTTGTATGCTACTTCACTGGTGCGCAGACAACAACATCATTGTGTGATTTTTGCATAACAGCCCACTTCAGACTTTCAACAACGGGCCTGGAAGCATCTAACTCTTCATTAAAAGAGGCTGATGAAATTTCATCTACCACATGCTTGTTCTTTTTGGCCCTATTATTCCTTCTTTTATGATGCAATGCAGAACCAGAGACATCAATGCTTATGATACTTTCATCCTTCCCATCTACTATAGGCTTGTCAGTTATATTATTTCCTGACTGAACATCGTGTTTCTGCTTGTAGCCTGCTCCTTTTGTCTGGAGCTTTCACAAACTTTAATATTTTGATGACCAGAAACATCATTGATTTAGGTATCGTCAACTGCTGGTAGTGGCTGTTTCTGTGACAGCAAAGGATCCTCCTGATGCAAATCTTGGCCAGTTTTAGAGGGATCGTAACTAGAAGCTAAGGCAGAGCCAACCTCTCCAGACTGGAAACTACCAAATTACAGCTCAAATTTATTTTTGGATTCTTGTGGCGTTTGCATGACATCGGCATGAGATGGAACGTCATTCAAGGTCTGCCTTGAAGTTTCTTTCCCTTGGTTGGCACTACGTCTATTCAGTTCTTCAAGCTTTGCAAATGCCTTTGCTTTCTGCTCTCTTATTCTCTCTTCCTCTTCCTTCTGTAGCTGGATGGTGCATTGCTTGGTGATCTCCCTCATTTCAGCATGCTAAGAAGTAACAAATGTCAGAAACTTTAAAACTTTGAATGACACTCAAAACAGTAATCACCCCTTCCAAGTTCTGTTTTTCATCTAAAAAGACAGAAGCACAGGAATAGAGCAGCAAAGCTTGAGGAATATTAGATAACCGGATGGATCCAAGCATACCTGGCTAACCTCCACCATAGACGATTTGGAATTATCCTTTGCTCTCCATCTGAACTAGACATTTCTGTAAATAGTTGTTCTTTCCGCTGAATGTTAGTAGTTCTTTCAGAACTGACTACTGGAACTATGCTCCGGGACTCAAATGTAGCACTTCTCTTTCGGCAAACATCTGGTTCCTGGCTACTAAGTCTGCCTTTGCTACCATGATCACCTCTGCCTTGTACCTTAGGAGAAGAATGCCTGTAAAATTGAGAATCAATTGCTTGCTAGGAAGAGAATATCAGAGTAGCCATTAGACTGGACAAATGCATGTAAAATATAATAGAAGACCTTGAGATGGTTGTAACCACACTTATAGTTGTAGAACAACCTTTATCTTCATCTAAAATACTTTTATCGAGAGACACAGGTACAAGCACCCCAATGGGGGTAATGTCTTTCAAGACGAACATTGGCACCAAGTTCATTTATACGGACATTTGTACTGACCGTGTGTCTACAATCAGGCTCTTCACTGTACAAGTCATGTTTTCCGTCTGAGACCCTAGCCTTTGCATTCAAACCCTCTATTTTCTGAATCAATGTCCGTTCTCTTGGAAAAGTTGCATTCTCTACCACATGCTTCACATCAGCAGATTCTGCGGCCTCAATATGCCCATCAAATTTTACAAAAGTTGGATTAGTAGAACCAATTTTATTGTCAATCACAAAAGAAGAAGCTTGCTGGCCATGTAAAGAACTTTTCCCCAGTTCATATGTTTATCTTTTCTCGAGTCTTCACTCCAAAAATTATCTTCAGAGGAAGCATTTGTTGCATGCCCTTTACCATGAGGATGAGTGTTGGCTGTTAATTTGCGGTCAAAATGGTCTTCTTTGGAGTTCTTATCCCAAACCTTGATCTGTATCACTGGCACACTGGCTCGAGAATCAAGCAGAGGACCAGATTCCACCTTTTCCAGAGTTCTACCTCCGTAAGATCTGGAATTAGAAATGGTTGGCTCACGAGCATTCTGATTCGGATACTAATTAAAAATAGGACGACCAGAAGGCATTTCCATTAATGGGAGATGTCGTTCATTTGGACTATAGAAGCCCATAGGCTGTCCATAATAGCCTGGGTAAAAACCAGGCCGGATAGGCATACCGGGACGCATGTAGGGCTCCACATATGGTCTACACAAGTCTCTATTTATTTATTGTGGTCCACTTGGCTTAGCACCATGAGGTGGAACTGTTTGAGAGTTTGCAAGAACTGGTGCAGGAACCTGAGAACAATAGTAAGGAAATGAAGTAGCCATTGGGGGAGTTCCATAAGGAGTCCCCGGTGGTCCTCTAAACCAAACTGCACCTGGTCGGTTAACTGGAGGTACGCTATGCCATGTCTCATAAGGGAGAGAAGGAACATTGTGGTTTGGGTAAGGATAAGAATCTACATGCCACCTTTCCATACCAGGGTGAGGAACATCATTTTTCCGAGAATTAGCCATGTTTCTCCTAGATTCTGTAGGCTGAACAATTTCATCTGAGGCAGTAACACAAATGAAAACAAAGTTCTAAATTAGAACACAAAACTTAACTACGGAAGGACAACTATCACAAGACAAATGACTCGGGGTACTAACCACCAGCTGCTGCCTCCATTTTCTCTGTTGTGACTGAAGGTTCAGATGAACCAAGACGATCATGCAAATTGAAGTCTTAGGCAAAAACAATCACAAAATCAGACACTGCACAGTAAATCCAATAAGGCTTCCATAAATAAAGGCATTGAAGCATATCTACTTCCTGAAGCAAGATCAACATTACTGGATTTGGGAGAAAAAAGCAATCAAGTAAAATGCATAATTGTTTTAGTTTAAGTAAAATGCATAACTTGAAATGCAAATGAATAATCCTTGATGGATGTAGCTTGACATCCCAGAAGAACTCTGATAACAAGATTTATGACTTAGGATTAGGTAATCATTTAGATAGATTCATCACTCATTCATGCATGGTTTAGCACAAATTCGCGACGTTTGCACTCAATTCACATATTTTGTCGAGATAGACGTCTACACGGACTTGTGCGTTGCTTTGTAGGTATTTCGGGGGTCTTTTGGACATTAACCGATACATTTGAGGACCAAGCCTCATGATGGTACACATCCAAGGCTAAGGAGGAGCATAATTGGAGCAACAAAGGACACAAAGACCACTATTGGTGCGAGCAATGGATCAACTCATGGCTAAACGAGCATAACACCTTTCTGCTGAAGAAAATCGGACCAGCAAGCAGCTAAATCGGCCGATTTATTGCTCTGGGTCGATTTTTAGGCCTTTGACAGCTTAAAGCCACGTGTCCCACGATCTCTTGCCCGTCCTTGCTCTTGGTGGAGAATATAAGTGGTCCCTCAGGTGGTTGCTGAGCATCTCTCCTCTCCCACACTCTCATTCACAGCTCATCAATTTGGTAGTAGGATGGGAGAAGAAGAAAAGCTCCCAAGGATTGAAGGAAGAACAAGAAGACCATTCTAAGGGTGATTTTGAGTGATTTTGTAGACTTGGATTGAAGAACTAATTGCAAGGATTGTTAAGAACGTTTTGCATCTTCATTTTAGAGTTTGTAAGTCTTGCTACAACTTGGATTTGGCTGAGATTTATTGATTTTGCTTACTCATCTTTCATTACTCATCTATGAACACCATGTATGCTTGTTTGATGATTTCGGATCTTGATATGCATATTATTGGCTAGTTTCTTGTGATTTTAGAGTGATGGATTGATGGTTATGGCTTGGGTGATGATAGGATGGACTTATATGTTAGTTTAGGATGATTTGTATGCACGAAACCCATTTCAGAGACAAAAATCGACCTGTTCTTCATCTAGATCGTCCGATTTTCTGTATGATCCACCCGATTTTCTTCTCTGTTGCTCTTTAATTGATGAATCTGCATGTTGGGGTCCTTGGTTGTTTAAATCCTAGTGTTTATTAAGCCTAATTTAGCTTAGAATCACCTAATGCTACCAACCTAAGTGAGGGAAGAGATCTACCCGATGATTTCCGATCTTAGATACCTAAGATGATGAATGCTAGGTAGTAGTGAGCCTCATAAGCCGCTATTGGATTGAGTGTGCTAGGATTATTGCTTGAGATTTCCCTATTCCGAGACTTACCCGGTAAGGAGAGGGTTACCCTTAAGTAGTATCTAGTTTGTGTGAAATTCCTTACTCTAACCCCTAGAGACTTACCCGGTAATAGGAGTTTGATGCGGGATTAGTGAAGTGAGAGACCTACCCGGTAATTGCTTCCATTAGCGAAACATTCTTTCCCAACACCGCAGCTTAGTCCTTAGAATCTTTAGAACCTTGAATCCAATGCCATAACCGGAAATCTTGACCTCTAAAATCTACTTTTCTCTCTTGATCATATCCTTGTGCTTTGTGTTTGCTTGTTCGTTTGCTCGCTTGAGTTGTTAGTTGTTTATCATCTTGCTTGACTTGTGATCTTTGTTTGATCACCACAAAAACCAACAAAAACATTGTGTTTTCCATTTTCTTTATTCCTCATCTTATCTTAGTCTAGATTCACACTATCTTTGATCATTGCTCGACTCGATTTCACCTTAGTCTTTGTGTTCGACCTCGGAATACTTACCTTTCTACAAACGTCCCGTACACTGCGGGTTCGCTAGGAGTTAGGATAATTATAACGAGTATAAATTTAAGACTTATTGCGTGCACATCACATCTATTCCTAGACGTAACAAACTCATAAAAATGCAACATATTAAGATCCATACAATCTCTCAAAGAAATAATTGGAACGTGAGTTTTTCTCTCAAAAATGGCTAGGAAATTTTTATCACTAGACATAAAGTAGTAATTTTAATAGGATAGATTGATCATCCAAAGATTCCATATTCTTCCCATAAACTTTTTCTGAACCAAGGGTTGGGAAATCTCCAGAGCTCAAAGCGAATCCGTCACTCGATGAGACTGTCATTCCCTGCAAATATATAATTAATGAGAAAAGTGTAAAGTCCTTAAAAAATCTTTAACCTTCAATAAATAAGTAAGCTTTGAAATTGTACAATTAAGTGGAAATCATACCAATTTATCTCCAGCACCAACTGCACTTTGTGCAGCTGTACCTTCAAACAAGGGCTCAGCAAATCGAGACAAGTGTGAACTACCAGGTCTGGTTTCAACACTACGTGGACGTAATGGTGCCAAAGATGTGTTGTTGGAAGCTAATATTCCAGAAGCAAAAGATGGCCTTGAGTTTGCAATCCATGCGTTGCTAGTTGTTTTAGGATTTCTCTCACTACCAGCTATTGATGGTCGAGTACCCCCACTGGATGAAGGACGACCACTAAGATGACTAGATGATGCACTGCCACCTTCAGTTCTAGGGGACAACACTGAAGAGGAACCCCATGCATTTGATCCTGGAGGAGATGATCGAGCCCCCCCCCAACTAAGGCTCTACCCCTATATATGAGAAATCATCAACTTCAAATTTTGTACATATATTCAGCCTATGGTAGTTTGAGAAGAAATGCCAAGAAGCAAGGTCCCATGTTGAAAAAGAATAAATTTCAATGATGGAATTTGGTTCATAGAAATAACATTCTTGACAATATATATTGACAAAGGCACACATGGTATGAGATGGCTTACTTGGGAACAATTTTGACAGTGGGGTCCAAACCATGGTTCTATAGTCTTTAGCAAGAGAGAAGAAAAGGAACCAAATCATCAGATGAATAACAAGCATCTACCCCAGAAAATGAAAATACAACTTAGCATAAAAATAAGTACCTTTGACTAGGTAGGTTTATGGGCTTTGGAACAGCAACCTTACCCAAAACAGTCATGCCACTCCTTGCCGAACCCCACCTGCATAAGCCAATAAGAAGTGAGAAACAACTGAATTTATGTTGTTCATACATCCCATATGTAGCCTATGAACAATGACATAGATTAACTGGGGAAATACTAAAGCAGTAAAAATAAAAAGATATTCAATTGAAAAGAGATAAATGTAGCATTGTCATCTAATGTCACAGAAAAAACTATACAGGACAGGATGTCCTCTCAAGACCAATTAGCAAATAAATAAGGCTCAACTTCAAGAACTTGACTAAATTAGTAAAACAGAAGTTCTTATTCCATGAGCATAAATGAGAACAAAGGATATCATAGAGGTCGGATCTTCTTTCCCATGAGTCGTGTCCTTTATATTCGTTCCATTTCTATCTGCCCGTCCAGTACCTTTTCCATTTCATGGACTTCTTTTTTAATGTCCTATTCAAATTCAATTGTGTTCTACTATTGATGTCAATATGGTTAAGTTGGAGTCTATAGTAATGCAAGCCTAGTCTACAGAGATTGGTTCCAACTTAGGCTTTGTTTGGCTGTAAAGTGTAAACTAATGAATGCTTTTCATTGAAAATCTGTCTTTCAATTGAAAACAGTTTATCGATTGATAAACAAAACTCTCCTTGGGCAAAAGCAAAAGCCTTACTAGAAAGGACTGGGAAGTGAGCTAAAGGCCTAATGCCTTTAGTTATGCTAATATCTTAATCTAAGTTCACCTATAGTGTATAGCATACTTCCTTCACAGACCAAATGGCTGTTAATATATTTGATGTTAAAACAACCCTTCGTACTACAATCAAACCCAAGGCTGAGCTGGGAATCTTAACCGTTTTTTTTACCGTAACATGATAACATGTTCATCCACAAGGTTTAGCTGGGAATATTTATACAATGCATAAATAAGGATGTGTTTGCATGCATATGTTCATAAACTAGTGCATGGAATTGAGGTTTAAGTAAGAAAGGTAGGTAAAATATGAGTGGTACTTGAAAAAAACACTAAGTTTACAAGTATCGTCTCTTGAAAAAACTAGCTCTAAGCCCTCCTGTGAGAAGCATATGACCGGGCTAAGATATGCCTTTCCCGAGCCTTTGAGAAATGACAGGTATCGTCCCTATCTCTTCTTCTTCCTCGTCTGAGAACATACTATCCCAAATTCCTTACCCATTCTCTAAGTATTCCCACAAATTTTACAGTTTTGTGACTTGAAGTTCTAAAAGCATAATAAGCATACTCCAAAGTCCAAATAACTTCTTCTTTTCCTCAAAAAATCATTATCTTTCGATTGCAACCCATACAAAATTAAATCCATAATTTGATTATTCAAAAACAAACTACATCCACTGAAATTCCTCACCTGTTTTTTTGATCCTACATCCCAACCTGTGTTTTTGAATTTTTATGGATAGAATTTCAATACAATTAATTTGTTTCGCATCAGAGAGGAGCCTTATTCTACTTCTCCTTGATCTACATCTCCCTTCTGAGTACTGGACATCTTTTCTGAATGGACGTCTTTTCCCTTCAATGTTGAAGAAGATGTTGAAACTGACTTATCATTTTTTTATGGTTCAAACTTGGTTTTTCATGACTTTTAATGATTTGGATTTAAGTTTATCATTGTGTGATGCTTGACTCTTTATTTTTTACATGTCTAATACTTTAAAATTGATTTTATTACAATATGAAGGTCTTTTACCAAAAAAGCAGTCCCTTTTGTCTCTCAAGTGCGCCTAGGCAGTGGGTATGCCCATCGCCTTCAGTTGCCTTTTTCTTTTTCTCACACGAAGCAAAAGTGTCTTTATACCATCCATAAACACCTTTTAACTTTTGCCTCCTTGGGTTGAAATTTTAAACTCAATTTTAAACATTTAATTAGTTTTTCTGGGCAAGCCACATGCTGTTAATTGTATAATTTCAATGTCAACAAGTAAAAGCACTAGTTAAAATGCCTAAGCAAACACTTTCTAAGTCAAATAAAGCCACGTTGACAATTTGGAGCCAAACTAGACTATAATCAAGATACTGCATGAGATAGAAAGATAGTTCAGGTAAGAATGTTAAGCCCACCATAATTCATGAGATGGAAGGGATGACGTAATTTGCACAGGTTTAGCCATTTTTCAAAACCATACAACCACTTAAGATTGAGATTTGATCCTTGCAAATTGGCAAAAGATCAGTGTTGTTTACTTCTTTTGGGAAAAGGTTCTGAATATTGCATAATTTGTTCACTTTATTTATCGTCGTTTTTCTACTCGGATTACTTCTACTATGTTTACATTATAACTTGTTATAATAGGTTCCCAGTTCCAACAATCTGAGGTCAACAAAATCAATCTGATATACCTTTATGGGCAGAATATTTGCACATCCAAATGATTGAACAAGGATTCAATAATCAAAATAATTGTATCAACAATCATACAGGAACAACTTAAGGAGAAAAACATGGCATCTATATAACAGAGAAGAGTCCAAAACAAAATACCTCCGATCTCCGGTTGCACTTGATGCCATAGCTCAATGAACAAAGTAAATTAAGGCATATCATGTCAAAAGGACATGCATACATATTACAAAGACACATGGACACGCAAAGTACTGAAAATAACAAATCGTGTAGGACTTCTCTACTCAAGGAATAAGCATTCCGTAGGTGGTCTAACAACGCAACGATGAGTCGGTGAGTCCATTCAATTCAAAAACTTATTTTGAGAACTCATCTTAGAAACTAGAGGACATTAGGACTCATGTAATTAGGAGTCCCAACAGGCTATTTAACTAGAATGTAAATAAAAGGTAAGAGTATTGTAGAAGCCTTACAAAACTGAAAGTAGGGATGACATTTAAGAAGAAGAGTGAAAAAACATGCAACTTATAGTTAATCATGTGAAATAATGCACACTAATTTGTATTATAATGTTACATATCAATTTGATTGAAGAACTAAGAAAGCATTATCAGTAACACCACCTATGAATTCCAAAAAAGAGCATACATTACTAAGTACATTGCTCATGTGCAAAACCAACAGTATACAAACGCCAAGATGCTTAGGTGTTTGGAAAACAATGACAGAAGTCGTTTTAGGGTTACATGACTTGTAAAAGTTGTCCAACAAATCATAAATTTTAAATAACAAATCAACATTACACCAATACATCTAATTGACCATCTTAGCAATGAACGATTACTGTTTTGGTATTCAGTATCTGGTATCACACAAAAGAGAAGAAATAATCTAATAGGACACCTAAAAACACATGTAAAATTACCACTTGGATATGTTGACAACTGCCCAGTAAGTAACTTGTCATTTGGATGATTCCATTTAGGCATGTGAACACTTTGCAGGAAGTAAATAGTTAATGTTCGAAACTGTTTCACCTTCAATCTATACAAAGTGATTTCAACAGGTATCAAAGTGTAATGTCCAGTTTCGATATTCCCCTCTTGCGTAATCCTATCGATATTTTTTTTATTAGTAAATTATATATATATATTTTCTTCTAAATAATTTTAAGACGTAAAATAGCTTCCCGAGTGTATTATATTTTGGTTTAATTTCGGAAGAGGTCCGTAAGTCTTTACGACTCGAAATCCCGTTCGAAACGTTCTCCCGAGTCCTGATTAATTAATTCTTTTCTTCTTTTATTTGTTTTTCCCTTTTCTTTTTCTTTCCCTCTATTTCTTCCTCTCTACTCTGGCTGATGAGCGCTTCTGCATTGCTCTCACTCGCCTGCACATCCAACTTCTCGATCTCCTGGATGCCGACCCCTCGCTCCTCCCGTCTTCTGCAGTGACCTCTCGGCCTCCCTTTTCTTCTGTCCCAGTGACACTTGCTAACCCTCCCTTTCTTCACAATAGACTTCTTCTCACCTCCCTTTTCTGCATCTGTTGAGAACTCTGGAGGCTGCAGTATCGCCTGAGCCGCCGGAGAGGAAGCTCTACCGGAGAGTCGCGGGACGAAAGGAGAGCCACCCCCACACAGTCGCCTCCACGTTGCCGCCTTAAGCAGTCGGAGCCACCAGCAAGCCGGGCGCGCCGTCGTCCCTCCTCGCCTTCACCTACTTCCCTTCTCCATCTCCAACCTCCTCAATCTCGCCCTCTGTGTTTTTCCTCTCCTTCTCACACCACCGGAGAGCCGTTGGAGACGCCCTAGTGATTGCCTCGCACCCGTCTGCAAGCCACCCGAACCGCCGCCCTCCTCTGTGTATCCTCTGTCGAGCCCTGGATCCGGAACCCTCAGCGCTGGCGAAGCCCCTTGCAAGCCGCCATAGCCTTCGCCTGCACCATTCCTCCGTCGCCGGCTGTCGAGCTCCGCCGGGCAGGGAGAACGCTCCAGCCGCCATCCCCTGCTGCTCCTTTCGTGCCACATTCAAAAGCAGGGATGAAGAAAACCCTTTTTGCTTAATTACGATCGGCCCCCCTTATTTTTTAATAAAATTACAGTTTGTACCCTATATTTTATATTTGCAGATTTGACCCTAATTTCTGAAAGTTGGAGATCTGCCCTCTGCTGAAACAATTACAAAAAGGGACCAAAGTTTTAATCATGGAGAATAACCCAAGCTTTATTATATTGTTATATGGGCCTAGAAAATGTTTTACGAAGCTTTATTATATTGTTATATGGGCCTAGAAAATGTTTTACGAATTTTAACCTTGGATTTTATATACGAGTTTGATCTTATATTTATATATATTACCTATTGTGTCCTTGTTGGTTTATTTATGGAATTTGGCCTAAAGATCTAATTATGTATTATGACCCATATTTTTAGAATGGTATTATTTACCCCGGAAAATGCGTTAGCGGTAACCTTGGATTTTAGTTACAGGGATATTCTTATATTGTTTATATTGTATAAATTGTCCGGAAAGTGTTTCTAAGATTTTAAACTCGGATTTGAACTACGGGGGTTATTCGTATAGTTTATGTATACTATGTAGTATGTCCAAATTTAGCGTTATGCTAAATTTGTATAGTTTTGGTGTTAGGTTCGGAAGCCTCCCGATAAAGGTCTAACGAGTCCAATTCGGCATCCGTTGAACGACTTCCGTCTTTTTGACGTCACGTGAGTACCCTCTCCCCGAGCTTATGATCTTACCTCGATCTAGTTATGTTTTATGGTAGTATCATGTTAGGTTGGATCTAGCATAACTTAGAGTGAATACCAAGTAGTGGTTATGGATCTTAGGCGAGTGTGATGAGCATGTTAGACCTCATAGGCTTTTACGTTGTTCTTAGTTGTTGAGTTTGACTATTAGAGTTAGTAGACTGTTGAGAGATCTCCTCATGCGTTGAGTGAGATGTGAGTGTTACAGATTCTAGGATGCGGTCCTAGAATGAGAGTCAAATGATCTTGCATAGATCGTTTGTGTGAGATTCCTTAGACTTTTGAGTTGAGCGATTTGTTGACACATATCCTCTTGTGAGCAGGTTGTGGGCTTCTTCCCAAGGGAAGCGAGAATGTTGTGAGTTGAGTGTGAAGACGAGGTAAGTCTCCGGACTTACTTAGCTCGTATTCCATGTATTAGCATCTATCTGTGTTTGGTGGTGTGTGGTTAGTGTTATGTTTGGTGTGTATTTATTATTTATGTTATAACAACGAAACCGGACATAGGACGACTTTATATTGTGATATTGGCCCAAGTATATGATAACGGGCGGTGACAACACTGCTTAGCTCTTGTGGAGAGCTAGGGGGTTCTCGGTAACTAGCCCGGGCAGGTAGACGGCCAGATGCATCAGTGCCATTCCTTGACGATGAGTAGGAACCGAGGCGAGATCATGTGGTGATCTCGTGTCACAAACTTAAGTTGAATTAGTAACGGGATATGACTTAATAATAATAAAAAGATAATGAACCGGACTTGTGTGTTTTCGAGCATCTTGTGTGTTTATATTTTTGTTTGTGTGTGTGTGCCATCACCTTGATTCTAATGCTTTGAATATAGCTAACGGTATTATACCGATTGTGTAGATTGTCTTATAGGTTAGGAATGCGACCGAGAGATCCGGAAGAGTGGGCAGTCGGGGTCCGTAAATTTTAGGAAGGGTTTTTGGTTGGTCTTATGTTTGGAGTTTGTATGTTGTTTTTTGTTGGCCGTGTGTATGGCTTATGATCTTTGGAGTTGTGTTTTCGGCTGAAGTCCGTTGTTGTTGTCTTTCGGGTTTCTTATCATTGCATCAAAAACGTATTTTGTTTTGGCCTTTATTTGTGCCTTGTTGCAAGATCTGGTGAAATTGTTGTCAAGCTAAGGGTCGGGATCCATTGTGAGGTCCCAACCCGTAAGCATCCCGAGTCCCGCGGATTTGGGGTGTTACACAAAGTAAGCTTGACTAAGCCATTACCCACTACTGGCGATAGAAAGTACAAACGTCGTGATAAGCAACTCACATTACCCAAATTAAAAGATCCTTACCTCTAACCATTTAAACATCAAGGTAACTCACCAAATATTTGAAACAATTAAGTATAGAAAGGCATGACATAATAAACAACATTGAGGTAAAACCTAAGCAGCAGCGCTTACTGAATGTTTAAATTTTCATACACACAGACATACTTTTGAAAATGTTCCCTGCAACAGTTAATGGGCAGAAATCATACTTTTTTCTATACATCATTTACACTTGAAACACATTTGTACATTATAACACTCCCAAATACATATATAGAGATATATTTTATTCCTTCAATTCTAAGTTGAAACTTTCTCCCTCTCAAGTTCTCAACACACCACTGATTTTGGAGAATAGAAAAACATAACGCTAAACTAAATTTAACCTGACGCCGGAATCATAAATTACAAACTACGGCCAAGTAAACGAATCTGAGAAAATAGAAAAGGTAAAATGGATAAGAGAGGTACAACACTCTCAGTTTCACCCGAAGTATGATTGAAAAATATACCAAACAGAACATAGGAGATAAACAAACAATAGTCGAAGGCAGAAAGGATAGAGATGTACGATCGGAGCATTACCCTTGAAACCCTAGCCGCCCCAAATCACACATCCAGAACGCGATTACAAAAAGCAAACGGAAAAGAACGGTCTAAATTCAATCGATCAAAACAGAATGCAGATCATCAACAATTGTTGAAGAAAAAAAATTCCAAAAAACCACAACAGTAGTAGATTCCTTCTGTATACGATCGCTCAAAGCAGGGCAAAGAACAAAAAGGGCCGATTTATCGCACGGGACGTGGGATAGAAAAACGAATCAAAGTGAACTTTGACGGTTCAAACGACGGTGCAAGGATGAAACGCATCGTCTTGCATTTTTTTTATCAAGGATAGAAGAGAAAAAAGAGAAGAAAAAAATGATCAAATACTATTTTCTATTTCATTTAGGTTTCTATACCCATTAATTTTTACTATTTTCATTAATGATAGATAAAAGTAATTAATCCCTCTATTTTTTTTAAAAAAAAACAATATGAATTTGTTGTTTGTTTGTTACATAAAAGAATAAATGAGGGAAATAGGGCTCCTAAAATTTTACTTTTGCAAAGTGGGCTTCTAATATAATTTAGGCCTGCAAAAAAATTAATAGCTGTATTTGTGGGCCTCCCAAGAAAAGATGGATGGATGGGCTGTCAAAAAAATTGAATATTAAATGACTGTTGGTATTATTTGCAGAGAATAAAGAGAAAACATTTATTCTCTTTGTAAAGAGAGAGAAAACATATCTAGAAAGGAACGAAAGAGAAGAAGGAGAAATAGAGGATGAAACGGAGATCCGCCGGAGTTTCAACGATAGGGAGCACTGTTTCGCCGCCAGGACATTTGGCCACCAAGCCGACACCGAAGGATGAGCGAGAGATCTAGGGTTTCCTTCGAGCGGGAGAAGGGCAAGCGAGAGATCTAGGGTTTCGCCGTCAAGGTTGACACGAGGAGGGGCTACGCCACTGGTATCTCCCTCCGGTGAAGCTGGCGCACTTCTTCTGAAGCCGGCGCACTCCTTCTTTGTCCGCTAAAGGCGGCGCCCACTTCCCCTTCATTTGCGCCCTATTCTTCAACCTTACCCAAACCGCGCCCACTTCTCCTTTCTTTGCCCTCTTCTTCCTCCCCTGAAACCGCTTGGGAACGTTGTTTTAATGGCGGATCTCCCTTCCTTTTCTGCTCAGATTCCGGCGCCCTCTTACAGTCTAGGGTTTACGCAGGCTGTTATTGAAGCAGAGGAGCGTAGGATGGCCGGCGAGACTTCGATGGCGGATGAAGCTAGGGTTTCCGTTGAAACTAGGGTTACCCAATTGTATGCATACGTAGTTACTTTTTGGGTATGATAATGTTCACTTATTTAGATTATATGAATATTTATTGGAGTATATGATACGTGCTTACCCAAAAAATGCTTACCCAATTCCAATTATTTAGATTATATGGATATGGATATGTGTATATTAGTATTGGAGTATATGAATATGTGCTTACCCAATTGTATGCTTACCCAATTGTATGTTTACCCAAGTTCAGTTATTTAGATTATATAGATATGTGTATATTAGTGTTGGAGTATATGGATACCCAAGAAGTTTGACATTACCCAGAAAGATGAGAAGTTTCAGATTATCCCGAAATACATTACCCAGGAATTTTGAGATTACCCAAAAATAGATTACCCAAGAAGTTTGAAATTACCCAGGAAGTTTGACTAGTTTAGATTACCCCGAAATACATTACCCAAGAAGATGAGAAGTTTCAGCTTACCCTGAAATACATTACCCAGGAAGATGACAAGTTGAAGATTATCCATGGATACATACAAACACTACTTACCCACAAATTAAAAAAAATGTAAACAAGCACTGCTTACCCACAAATAGAATAGGAAGTTTCAGTGTTTTAGATTCACAAAAACAAAAGATGAGAAGTTTCAGATTACCCACAAATACATTACCCAGGAAGTTTGAGATTACCCAGAAATAGGAACAAACACTGCTTACCCAGAAATAGAATAGGGATATGTAAGTAGTCCAGATTCCGGTGAAGAAGAAGCTCAACAAGCAGTCCAGATTCTTGCGTTTCAATGGGAAGAAGAAAAGAGCTGCATATGGATACCCAAATATAAATTTATGTTTGAAAGGAGGGAAGAAGAAGGGACAATGGAGGGAAGAAGATGGGCTGACTGAATTGATTGGTCTATTTTCTGATTTTTTCTACATGTCACCCATCAAATCAGTCTAGATATCTATGTCCCTTACTTTTTTGATTTTTTCTACAATAGGAGCCCATTTTTTAAATGAAATTATGAGAGGCCCAAAATCCAAACTCTACATTGTAAAAGGCCTACATTGCAAATTCAGACTACATAAATTTTGATTTTTTTCCCTATTTTATTTTCTAGTACGAATTTCTAGTATTAAATTTTATTAAAAAATTCATATCAGAATTTACTTTTGGTTTTTTGCCCTTTTTTTATTTTCTTTTTATTTAAAATTTTTATTTTTTGTATGGATTTCTGGTATGAAATTCATACAAAAAATTATCTTGTATGAAATTCATACCAAAAATTATCTTGTATGAAATTCATACCAGAATTGTTTGGTTTGAAATTCATACCAGAAAATTCATACCAGAATTTTCTGGTGTGAAATTCATACTAGAGGATACAACACATGCGTCCGTTCCAAATCCCATACAAACAAAAATCAAGGCATCATATAGATCGTATAATAACTGTGTCCTCTCCTGTGCAAAATCCATATTACAAAACCCCCAAATCCCGCAATTAGGGTTACCGGACAAAACTCGCAATCTCACAAATCATTCCTTCACTCGATCCCTTGAAACAAATGAGAAGAGATTTTTTAATTTCAAAGCTGAATGTTTATCCAAATTCTCTTGTTTTGCTTCTGCATGTACTATTACTTTCTCATTGTAAACTGACCATGCATCTATTTTCAATAGTTCAATCATTTTTGGATCGTTGAAGATTTTTTATCAACAAATCGGCATCAATCATGTAATATCCTTAGCTTTTATAGGACACCACCCCTGCACCACGACTTGACTGCAAGTGCGGCACCGCCCCCGCGGCTTAGGTAGCCTCAACCGCTTTCTTTGACCTCTTGACCCATGCTTTTGCTCTTTACTTCCTTCTTAAGCTTCTTCTTTCCCTCTGTAATGAGGGTTTCCATTTCCTCTCCAGACTTTCTTTTTTCCTCACGTTCTTCTTTCTCTCCTTCTCATCATGCATTGGTTTCTTCCTTAGTTTCCCTGAATCTTTCCTCTTGTGTGGAGCTTTGATGCCTTGTTGCTGAGATGTTGACGATGGTGTTGTGTTCATTGTTGTTGTGATGTGTTGTTGGTTGAGGTTATGAGGTTCTTCCTTCCTCCAGAGCTGCTGTGGTAGGTGTTCCTTCTCTTCTTCCTTCCTTCATCTCTTCTTCCCTAGTTTAGGAATTTCCACAAGTTTGATCTTGTGTTTACCCTTCCTGGACGTGTGATGATGTTTATATTTATGTATATGTGTTGATGATTGCCTTTGGGCAATGAAGAAGTGAAGAGATCGAGTAAGAATTCGAAGAGAAGTCTCAAAGGCACTACTCTGCTGTTCGACCGTCCCCACGGATTGGAGTTGTCACCCCTGCGGCTGAGCTTGTGTCGCCGCCCCTGAGGCTGAGTTTCACCGCCCCTGCGGTGTGTCGCCGCTCCTGAACTTTCTTACTTCCGCATGTGCGTTTGTCCAAGACATACCAAGTTTGGTATGTGTGTTTCCTTTCCTTTGACCTTGGCTTGAAAGTGTAACTAGGCTAGTGAGGTGTATGATGAGCTTGATGATTTATATGTTAAGGTTATGCCTTAGGCATTTGTGAGTATGTTGAGATATCGAGGTTTAGATACGAGTTATGGTTGGATATGATAGTGGGGTGTAGGAGATGGATCTCCTAACCTTGGATAGTGTTTGATATTATGTGTGCCTTGTTGATGCAGGCGCTGATCGTTTCCTCGAAGAGAAACTGTGACGTGGATACAACTTTACATTTGTGACAGGTAAGTCCATTGGACTTACTTAGCGAGAAATTATGGATTTGAATGATTGTGATAGCGGCGTGTGTGCATATGAATGTTGCATTTATAACCTAAACCGGACTAGGACGACCATATATGTTTATTAAAAGGCCCAAGTGTATGATAATGGGTCGTGACCACCTGTCAAAGCTCGACGATGAGTGGAGAAGGTGCTTTGAAACCGGTACTCCGGGGAGGAGGTAGATCCCCATGTAAAACCTGTGTGAAAGAGGACAAAGGCGGGGTTCTAAGGTTCCTCGTGTCACAAAAGAAGTTTAATTAGTAATGGTATAACATAATTAAAGATAATAAACGGTTATGATGTGTGCATTGCATATTGTGATATGATGAGGTGGTTGTATGTGTTATTACTATTATTCTTATTCATGAACTGCTAGCTAACGGTTTTATACCATATTGTAGATATTTTGCAAGATAGGAGAACTGCAGAGTGAGCTAGATGGGTGATCAGCCGAGGGCTTCCGTACACAAGGTTGTGCGAGGATTTTGGGATGTTTTGTACATGTATGGATTTGTGATTGTCGTTTTGTACTTGGTTGTGTTTTGTAAACCTTTTGGATGTATATATTTATATAGTTTTATGTATTTGGTTTTATATCTATTTGTGTCTTATTGTAAGATCCGGTGAACTTGTTGTCAAGCTAGGTCAGGATCCATTGTAATATCCTAGCCTTGTAGCGCCCCGAGTCCTGCGTAATTGGGGTGTTACAAAGTTGGTATCAGAGCCTTAGGTTGACAACAATGACACTTGTAATCTGCGTAAAGGCTGAATAGATAAATAAACAAAACCCGAAAGGGGTCTGACTTTTCTAAAGGATTTTAGTTTGAAATATGTATAGTAATTTTGGGATAGAGTGTACGGGAAGCCATCACCCTTTTGAGGATCTCGACAGTATATATATATATATATAGATATATATATATATATAGATATATATATATATATATATATATATATATATATATATATATATACATATAGATACCTATTGTGTGTTGAATTGTGCATGTATGTTGAATTTAAGTATTATATATATATATATATATATATATATATATATATCTATACATATGGAATATATATAGCCTTATAAGTTAGGTGTGCATACCCTGCAAATGGCTCGAACTAGAGCGACATCTACAGTAGGACGAGGTAGGGGTAGACCCCTCTTCCTCCGGTAGTGATAGGTCAGGGATAGGTTTCTATTGTTGATCCTCTTGGCGAAGGACGTACATGAGGAGGTTGTTTAGAGCGTCGTTCCTGAGATTTGGAGCTGTATGGTAACGATACTGAGATCTCACCGAGTCCAGTCAAATGACTCAAATCACGTCATTTGAGGGGACCAGAGTTCCGCGCGTATAACGGACGAGTCGAGGAAGCTTCCAGGGAAGATAGACGTGCCCAGATCTGCCAGCACAGGTAGGATCGTTTAAGATGTCCCAAGGAGTTACTCAGGTGCCAATTATACTAGCACGCGCTGTTGAGGTCGTTAGAGCTCCAGAGGAGTCGAGAGAGCCTCGACCAGACACCTAGTGATAGCATGAATTATAGTCTATATTTTGAGGTTTGTTTGTATGTATATTATGTGATTATATTACCATTTCATCTACCTTTGCGAGAATCGAGGTCTACACCTAGTTTTGTTGTAATCGTAGGTAAAATGGCACATTTTGCATCAAAAAGGAGCAAAAGGAGCTATAGAGTCATTGGAGCTACATTCAGGAACATAAGGAACCATCCAGGAAGCATAGCTATGGATTTAGGATTCACTTTGGACCAGATTTGAGAGATTTCACATTCAGTTGTGACTCACCTCGGTTGACCACAGATTCACCTCGACCGAGGTGATCCAGAGAAGTCGACTCGACCGAGGCGAATACCTAGGACGCGGCGAGAATATTTTATTCTTGGCTGAGATCTTTTATCTTTGGAAAGAGATCTTATATTTTTGGGCTTGGCTCCTGGAAGGAAGAAGATATGCTAGATCATATATTTTACCTATTTTTATGGGAAGAGATCTTTCTAAGATATCTTGTCTTTGGAGGGGTATTTTCCTATAAAAAGGGTTGGATTTCCACAAATCCAACATCGTGCTATACCATCGATCAGGGTTTATACGCAGCAGCATCCATACTCCAGTTGGGAGATTTGAAGAACCTTTTTGAAGGTTGAAGAAGGAAGATTTTAGCTTTTATAGCTTTTGAAGGGTTTTGTAAGATCATCTTAGATTCCCTTCCTTGTTGTCTTCCTTTGTTGGATTTTTATCCAAAGAACGTTTTGTTGTGATATTTGATTCAGTTATTGAAGTCTTTTCATTAAATTCTTTTGTTCAAATATTCACCTTCTTCCCATATATTTGATTATTGCTTTCATGATGATGAGTGGCTAATTTCCTTGTGTGATTCTAGGGTGATTGGCTGAAGGTTGTGGGAAAAACAATGATAGAATAATCTTAGATTCTAATAGGACCCTGAAAGTTCGAGTCTTTAACCTTAACCCTAAGGCATCTCGCTCAGTCGATGAACATCTCGGCCGGGGTGGAATTTGGCTGACCGAGGTGACTTATCTGATCCGAAACTGAGAGTTAAGTGTTAGAGTTTGCCAAATCCTATTCTTATTACACCTTTCCTGGTTCAATGCAAGCCTAGGATGAGACTTACCCGGTAATTCCTTAGTTTGTGTACCTAAGATCATAAGTGTAGGTAATAAAGGTTTATCCTTTATTGGGGTTTGAGTGTGCTTCCATCCCATCTTTGTGAGTTAGCCTGAGACTTACCCGGTAAAGGTTGATTCCATTCCCTTAGATGGTGTGTTAGTTTGAGGTTATAGTTCTTTATCTTGATTCTTTGAGACTTACCCGGTAATAGGAGTTACGGTTTTGGATTAGTGAGTAGTGAGACTTACCCGGTGATCTATTCCACTTTAGTAACACCTTCCCTATGCAAAAACCTCAGCTTTGTCCACCTATCTTTAGATCTTGAGTTGAAACCACAACTAGATGCTTTAATCCCTAGAATTGCATATTTCCTTTATTGACTGTTTATCATCTTTGATTGTTTTAATTGCTCTTGTGGTTAGTATTTACATAAGCATACCGTAATTTGACTTTGTTTCACTAAGTCCCTGTGATCGACCCCTGGAATTCCTTACTTTTTACTACGATTGACCCGTACATTGCGGGTTCGCATCCTTGTTTTAAGCTTACGTCTAGGGTTATAAATTTAAAGTTTGCACACACCGTTTGGAGCGAACACCTGGTTGAAGGCATTTCACTAGATGGGAGTACCCCCTTTCTCTGGGAAGGTGGGGTTGGAGGTTGAGATATGGATTGGGCATGTGGACTCAGCCCTTGAGTCTATTAGATGTCTAGAGGACAGACGGATAGAGTTAGTACATACTCTATTCCATGACCTAGCTCAGTAGTGGTGGAGGTGTTGAGTAAAAATGTACACAAATTTACAAAACACATTTTATGTTTTAATCGAATACAAATTTACAAAACACATTTTATTTATTTATTTTATTTGAGTTCGACCCTCTTTTTTGAGCTTTTGATTCTAACTTATATAAATACTGATATTTGATTGGTTTTGGTGATTTGGGCTGCACCCGTTTTTGGACGGGTTGCCTACGTACCTCGTTAAAGAGGATCAAGCCTTATGTAGTTCAGTGCAATGTTTTCATGCATCACAGAATCAAAGTCCAAACCCACCTTCTAGGAAGGGTTTCCCAGACGATGATCCAACTATCATTTGCATGACATGTATTCTCGACCATGCATCAAAGGATTAAATTAAACCCACCTTCTAGGAAGGGTTGCTTAATTTATCCCGCTATCATGTGCATGATCAATAATAGTGTTAGGTTATTTTTTTATTATTTTATTTTTAAGACTCGTGACTGAATCTGGTTCATAATTTACCAAATTTTCTACGTATCCTTTATTAGGAATCAAGTCCTACGTAGTTCTTAATTGTTTGGACTTTTGTGGTTAAACTCGACAAGTGGATGTTTTATATCGAGTTCATGAATATTTGAGAATTTTGGTTTAACTCCAAAATTTATTTTAGAGTTAATTTTATTTGGACGGTGCGACTGAATCCAATATTGGATTTCCTAGGTAGCTCGGAAAGAGCATCAAGTCATGACGTAGTTCTGGATGAAAAGATATATATTTTGGATTTTTGTGAGGTTAAACTCGATGAGCGGATGCTATATATCGAGTTAAGAATATTTGATATATTTTTCATATTTGAATTTGATTTGCGACTGTACCCGATAATAGTTGAAACTTAATATCGAGTTACCTACGTTTGCCGATCTTTTAGCTTTCGGGTTATTTTGATGTATTTTTTGTATGTTTCTCTTCTACTTTGTTGTGTCCTTCGTGACGGTTAGTCTGTCTGCCGATCTTTTTCGGCCTTTCGATTCACTAGGCGGCATGTCGTCTAATATTTTGAACCGCTTTCCTTTTTTCATAAAAAAAAGAAAAATATCGAGTTACCTACGTAGCCTTTTTAAAATGGCGCAAGTCCTTACGTAGTTCTACATGAAAGATTTATTTGTATTTGTCCTAATATGTGGGCATTTTATAATTGAGCCAAAACTAAGCCCATTGATTATAAAAGCTTGCTTTCAAGGGTTATTGTTGTAAATATTTGTTTTGGAGTGTCATTTAACAATAAACATAGAAGATGTTGTATTGCATGTGCACAACCAAAAAGAAACTTCGTGTGTTTCATATTTAGCACTTTGTGTTCTTTTCTCATAAATGTTTATAGCGAAGATCAAATATTTGCGATTGGTCAGCCTCTTATAAGTCATGAAGTTGGACGTGAGAATCATTTGATTTAGATCAAATACGTCCTAATGTAGTGGCCAAAAGTAATTACTTTCGGACCCATTAGGATTAAGATTTTGGTGTAGCGGTCAAAAGTAATTTACTTTCGAATTAGCTACGAGTTTGGAGTAGCGGACGAAAGTATCTACTTTCGGACCAACTACGAGTTTATATGACATAAAAGTCATTGCTTTCAAGAAATACAAATTTTTGTCGATAACGAAAACGCGTGCTCCGAAACTACATCACACTTGGTTATTCTCTAGAAGTCTTTAGGGACTTACACGAGATACCACGCAAGTGAGAAACTTACATTTAGACTTTAACATATTTTCTGTTTAAGGTATTATAATACATAAGTTGTGCTCGATTATTTTAATTTGAGATGTTTGAATTAGGAGTGCACAATTGCCTTTTGAAAATTATCTTCAACAATGTTAGCATCACCTCTAATTCTTATATATTCAAACTAAGGGCATTTGGCAATTTTTGATGACAATTGCCTTTTTCTATTTTAAATGAAGATGTAAAACATCTTTTAAACATTTAATTGTTAACCTTTAAAATGATTTCGTAATCGTACAAAATTGAATATGAATATGATGGCTACAATTATCACTTTCAGACCGTAGCGAGTTTGGTGTGGCGGTCAAAAGTATTTTATTTCCAAACCAACTATGGGCTTGATGTAGCGATCCAAAAGTATTCACTTCCAAATCAGCTACGAACTTGACGTACCGATGCAAAAGTAAGAGTTCGATATAGCTGTCAAAAGTATTTACTTTCGATCCATCCATGAGACAATGTAAAGTTCAAAAGTATTTTCTTTCGAACTGACTACGGGCTTCGACCAACCGAAAAATATTGACGATTAATATGACATCAAGGTAAATTGTTGGCTCAACCATCTCATATATGAATTAAACTTTGATATGTGTATGAGCAAATTACAGAGATATAATTTGAGAAAGAGAAAAAGCAAAAAGGTAGAAGAAGATACATTACTTTGAATATGGATCATCAAGAGAAAGATATTGACGATTAATTTGAACTTCACTTTTATTTTAACCGCTGTGTAAAATACTGTCAAACCATCATTGACCAAGTTGGCAATAAACATTTGTTTAGAAAGTAATTTTAAACACTTCAACGAAGCAAAATTTCACATTTGAGATGAGATGAATCCATATTAAAAAAATCAGAAATCAATCATGTATTGTTTAAAATAAAATAAAACAGTGTAAAAGCACTCCAAAACACAATTTTTAAAAGCAAACCCCCACTATAAGAATGAATATAGATCGTAGGGACTTTGGAAAGTAGAAAACAATTAAGGCATTTTCTTCAAAAATTTAATTGTAACGAAGAGGAAGATGAGTGCTTACTATACCTCAAATATGAAGGACTGGAAATTTCACAATAAGCTGACAAGAAATAAAACCTCACAATTATGATTTCTCTTCTTCTTTACAAATGTTTGCCCTCAGTTTTCTTTCTCTTCTCACTTCCCTTTTGTGAACCGTCCTCTTTCCAATTATTTGTAAATCTCCCTCTTTTTATATAATAGTTATCGGAGGAGTTACACAATTAACTCCCTACTAATCCCACTAACCCCTCAACATTAATGACATTTATCCATTTTTATTTTTTAATATTTTTTTTATTTTTGTCCACCAAAGCGACGTGATTAAAAGAAATCAATCCCATAATTTTAGATCCTTATAATTTACCAATTAGTCACATTGGTATTGAATGAGCTAAATTACTTTTTGTAATTTTTTTAAGCTCTTAACCAATAACTTTTTAAGCTTTTTTGTTTTGATTGAAGCCTAAAATTTTAAAATATAGTTATAAAAAATTAACTATACAAAAAATATTTGTAATTGATCTCATGAAATTTATATAATTTCATAAATAATTAAATTCATGAAATTTTCTTTCCTAACAGGAGGACCATGCGGATTCGAGCCACTAACTACGATCAGGTGTGGAGCATGATCAGAGAGCATTTCTGCCCTGCCTTTGTGAGGAGGGAGAAAATGCAGGACTTTGTCGAGGCTGGCTTTGAGGATGTGCCAATAGCAGAGACGATTAGTAGATTCCAAGAGGAGCTGGCATTACTAGGTCCAGCTGCACCTCCAAAGGATCAACACGTACACTATTCTCTCGCTGATTGAAGGAGAGTACTCGTTCCTACATGTCGGGTTTCCATTGCGAGTCTCCAACAGACTACCAAGATAGAGCCTCAACTTACGAGCGTGAGTAGCTAGTCAAAGGAGGACTTTTCAAACGAGCAGGTCTGAGAAGAGACATCATACTAGGCAGACCGGTGCAAGAGCATGAATGTACCAGCGAGGCTAGACTCAAGGTCGCTCGAGTTACCCAGTTTCTGCATAGACTACTGATAGAGGCCGATAGTGTTACAACTGCGGAGGGTCAGGGCATGTGAAAGCTGATTGCCCGAGAGCACCATTGACTTGGTTTTCTTGCGGGAAGCCAGGACATCGGGCTACTTTTTGCCGTCAGGACAAGGTGTTGTCGCAGCAGGGATATTCCTCTAATGGTGCATCAGAAGGTTGGTAGAGGCCGCCTCAATACTAGACATAGGGACAACAAAGAGTACCAGACCATCCTCCTACTCAAGGTTCCACTCCAGGACCGAGTAGAGGCAAAGGTCATGATGGAGGTACCAGTGATACCAGAGGAGCTCGAGGTCAAGTTTTTGAGTTGAGAAGCATTGAGGAGCCGCCAACGTCAGCTAGTACAGGTACCATTCTGATTAATGGTTTACTTGTTAGAGTTTTGTTTGATACGGGTGCTACACACTCTTTCATTTCTGATGCATGTGTTGATAGACTGACCTTAGATACGATAGAGGGGAGACCCTTCGTTATAGGGTTACCCGATGGGGGTCAAGTGAGAGGTACCCAAGAGGTAGGTTTTCTTATACATTTAGAAAACCAAAATTTGTTGGATGGATATGCATCGTGTTGTGTTAGATGTAGATAGGAGGACCGTGAAGGTCTCTACCGAGTCGGGTCAAATCGAGATTTTCCGAGGTTGGGACCTTGAAAAGTCGGGTATGGTTATCAGCGCGTTCTGAGCAGTGAGACTAATTGCACAAGGTTGCGAGGCCTTCTTGTGTTATGCCATGAAGGAGGACGAGAGCTCAGCGTTAGAGGACATCTCTGTGGTTTGCGAGTTTCGGGATGTGTTTGCCGAGCCATCCAGTTTGCCGCCTCAGAGGAGCGTGGACTTTAGCATAGAGTTGGAGCCGGGGACGAGACCGATCTCGAAGGCCCCATGCCGTATGGAGCCTATCGATTTGTTAGAGTTGAAGAAGCAACTCAAGGAGTTGGATAAGAAGGACTTTATCCTCCCCCCGTGGGATGCACTTGTCATTTTTGTGCAAAAGAAGGACAGATCGTTGAGAGAGTGTATCGACTATAGAGAGCTGAACAAGGTGACCATCAAGAACAAGTATCCTTTGCCCCGCATTGATGACTTGTTGGATCAGCTTCAGGGAGTGACTGTGTTCTCCAAGATCGATTTGCGCTCGGGATATCACCAGCTGAGGCTGAGAGAGCAAGATGTGCATAAGACGGCATTTTGGACTAGGTATGGCCACTACGAGTTTGTAGTGATGCCATTCGGGCTCACGAATGCGCCCTCCGTCTTTATGGAGTTGATGAATGGCATATTCATCGACTTCCTAGATCAGTTTGTGGTGGTCTTCATAGATGATATCCTGGTGTACTCTCGTAGCAAAGAGGAGCATGTAGGACATCTGAGGACCGTGTTGCGAGATTTACGGGATAGAGAACTGTATGCCAAGTTCTCTAAGTGCGAGTTCTGGATGCCAAAGGTAGCATTTATGGGTCATGTTGTCTCCTCCGAAGGGATCAAGGTTGATCCGGCAAAGATCTGTTGGGTGAGATCCAACAGAAACAGGATGTAACACCCCGAATCCGCGGGACTCGGAGTGCTACGGGTTGGGACTTCACAATGGGTCCCGACCCTTAGCTTGACAACAATTTCACTAGACCCTTCCAACATGGCACAAATAAAGGCCAAACCGAAATTCATTTTTCTATGCACATGATATGAAACCCGAAAGAATATAACAAAAGACCTTAGCCGAGATACAATCCAAAAACAAACGCCATACAGGCGGCATGCAAAACACAACAACCGAAGGACAAAACACGATTCAACTCCAACCAAAACCCTTCCTAAAATGTATGGACCCCGGCTGCCCACTCTTCCGGATCTCTCGGCCGCATTCCTAACCTGCAAGGCAATCTACAACAATCGGTATAAAACCGTTAGCTAATACTCGAAGCATTAGAATCAACGGGAAAGGCACAAACACAAGTAAATAATCATAAACACACAACATTCTCAAAGCACACAATTCCGGTTTATTATCTTTATTATTAAGTCATATCCCGTTCTAATTCAACTTCTTTTGTGACATGAGAATCTCCCGAAACTCGCCTCGGTCCCCATTTTCGGCATGGAACTGTACGGATGCCTCCGATCGTCTAATCAGCATGGCTAGTCGCCAAGAACCTCCTAGTTCTACCAAGAGCTAGGCAGTGATGTCACCGCCCGTTATCATACACTTGGGCCAAATAATATAAGGGTCGGTGGTCCTATTTCCGGTTTAGTTGTTATAAATAATAAAGAATAAACACACACCACCAAACACACATCAATGCTAATACGAGGAATACGAGCTAAGTATGTCCGGAGACTTACCTCGTCTCAACACTCAACTCACAACACTCTCGCTTCCTTAGGGAGGAAGCCCATAACCTGCTCACAAGAAGATAACTATATCAACAACAACCCACTCACAATAGAAGTCTTAGACTTCTATACAAATGATCTACGCAAGACCATTTGACTCTCAATTCTAGGACCACATCCTAGAATCCCTCATGCTCACATCACACTCAATAGAAGCTAGAAATCCTAAGACTTCTAAACCCTCGGATCTCACAAAATCATAACTCACAACACCACTAGGATAACATGCCTAGTCCCCACGATCACAATGGTAACGACACTAGGCTAGGATAGTCTCGTTCTAGTCCACAACCTCAACATCATACAACCTCTACACCGAAATTCTCACAAGCTCAACATACAATTTAAAGCCATAAACAACCTCACAAGATAACCAAACACCTCAAGTCTTAGCACAATCATAAATCCTCAAAACTCACCTAAGGTTCAAGGCCACTACTTGGCATCCACTCTAAGTTATGCTAGATCCAACCTAGCATGATACTAATACTAAACATAACTAAATCGAGGAAGAGAATACTCACACGACGTCAAAAGACGGATGTCGAACTTGGACTCGTTAGGCCTTTATCGGGGCGCTTCTGGACCTAAAACCAAAGCTACACAAATTAGCTAATACGCTAAATTTGATCGAAATATTTAATATACATAAAATTAAGGAAACTCGATTTCAAAAGCCCACGTTAAAATCCGTAATAACCCTTCCGGGGCAAAATATGAAATTCTAGAAATTTGGTCATAAAACCGCAATTTACAACTTCGAGCCATAAACCCAAATTAATCCGACCAGGGCATAAAATATAGTGTATGCAAAGATAAGAATATAACTTGAAGTAAAACTCAAGTTTATAAATTGTAAACATATTTTCCGGGCAAATTATACCATTTTAGAAATATGGATAATAATCCGTAATTAATTTTCTTGGGCCATAATATATAAATATATAAACAGGGGCATATATTGCAATTACAACAAGATTATGGGCACCTTTTGTAATTAAACAAAAACTTGGTCAATGTCCCTGTTTGCAGTCAGGATCCTCTATTGCTCTTCCCTATTGCCTTCTCTACCCCATTCAATTAATTGGTCCACGTGGCACTATATTTATCAATTGAAATTAATTAGAAAAAAATTAGAGATTTTATGCTTTACAGAATCTTTCTCTCTCTTTTCTCCTTTTCAATGGAAGCTTTCATTCATCCCGTAATTCTTCTTGCTGTCTTGTTCTGTCATAACTTCTATTTCATGGATCAAGGGTAGAAATTGGTACAGACTAATGTGCAATTTTCTTTGGTGCTTCAACTTCCAACCTTCAAACACTCAATGCACCACACATGGACATGATTGTGGAGTTCCATTAGCTTCTTCCGAGGACCATCTACCTAAGAACCGAAGCGCCTCAGTCTTTAGGCAATGCGCCGGACACAAGAAGCCTATACGCTGCTAAGTATTCGATGGCAAAGGAAAAGTTACCGTCCAGATTGTAGAGCGGACGATCCTAAGGAGGCTCAGGTGGGTGGGAGTGAGTGCTCCGGTGGGGCCTTATCAAGCAAATCGTCTTCCAAGTGTAGGCAGAGGAGGTTTGATATGCGTTGTATGAGCGGAGGGCGGAGGCGTTTGAGGGGTTGCTTGAGTTCAGCGAGAGGCTGCTGCAGCCGTTGAGGTTCGATGATGGACGTTCAACGAGAGGCTGCTGCTTGAGTTCTTACGTAGATGGTTTTGTGAAGAAGCTAATCCTAAGCTATTAAGCTAATCTTACCTTTTCTAATCTCAATGATAGCTATTAAGCTAATCGCTTATCCAGATTCTTCTTTTTAATTAAACAATTTGCTGGAAGCTAATCCTAAGAATTGACTCAAAGCTGAAGCACCAAAAGCAAAACTGCAAATCAATTAAGGTTCGATGATGGACGTTGGCTAACAGGCTCGTTCGCTCCTCTCAGTATCTCACTTCTAGAAATGAAATCATTTGTGAAATTTGTTTATGATCAATTGATGTTAATTGTTTAGTGGTGGAAAAATTGTCGAGATACCTCACCCAGAAAAAGCTTCCTTTGAAAAGGAGGAAAGAGAGAGAAAGATTCTGTAGACCATAAAATCCCTAATTTTTTCCTAATTACTTTCTGTAACACCCCGAATTCTCAGAACTCGGGACGTTACTGGTTAGGACCTCACAATGGGTCCCGACCTCAGTTTGACAACAATATTACTAGGATCTTGCAACAAGACACAAATAAGAAAAACCGAAATATATAAAAGTAGTATTTTTAAGAGATGAATGCAACAACGTTTAACAGTCTATAGTACTTAAACCACAAAAAAGGACTAACTGTCTTTAACAAGAAGAAAGAACCCACAAGGTAAACACCCCATCCCACTCTAAAGAGTACGGAGACCCGGCTGACCACTACTTCCGGATCACTCGACTGCTGTTCTAACCTGCGGTAAAACTAAAAACACAACAAAACAACCATTAGCTAGTTATCTAAACATTAGGAGAACAATAATAGCACACACACACATAAAATCATAAACACTCATCATGCTTTCAAACAATCCATTTATTATCTTCATTTAAGTTATTCACTCTAATGATACTTATTTTGTGAGACGAGGGATTCCCAAACCTCGCCTCCGCCCCCGTGTACCCATCAGGAGTGGATCCGATGCATCTCACCGTGTACCTGTATGGTCTGGGTATAGAGAACCTCCTAGTCTCCTGGCAGAGCTGGGCAGTGATGTCACAGCCCGTTATACATACACTTGGGCCTTAACACATAATAACAACGGTCGTCCTAACAAGTTGTTATTATAAACACACAACACACACACCACTATCGTCATCTAACTAACATCCAGAAACCAGCTAAGTAAGTCGCAAGGACTTACCTGAATCAAATCACAACTCTCTAAAATCTCAACTCGGTCTGCAACCGTGTAAACTCAGTCGCCTGTCAAACAAGGCACGTGGATCAGAATCACATCCAGATGTCCAACCTCATGCGAAGGGATTACGGAAAAAAACTCTCTTACGGTAAAAGACCATTTTACCCTTAGTGCCGAAAATCCGAAAGAGTCTATCATTTAGTTTACTATTTCCTTCTAGGACCTATGTCCTAAACCTAATTTTCATAGCAAGGTTTAGAAAGGTTTTAGAATAGTTATCCAACATTCTTAATTTACACTATAGTCGTTAAAGCATAATTTTGGGTTCATATACGCAGCTTGGATAAGGTTATAAAAACTTCCGAATAAAAACCTAGATCCTCTACGATATGCATACTAAACATAGGGGTAATTATCTCTCACAAAAACTTAATCATAACTCCCTCATAAATCTCCAAGGTGGGAAAGAAAGCTGAAAACAATTCCATACTTAGTCAATTTTCCCCTGCTGTAAAAACAGACCAACTGTCCTACTTTAGGACCTCGTAAATCCCAATCCGACCGTTAACTTTCTCTCAAATTTTAACACATTAAATTACGTATTGCAATCTACAACATATTAAAAATTGAACGGTGGATCTTCATCCTAAAGCATCGAAATATGTTTTCCAACTAGTCAGTTTCTGCGCAAATTAAACAACAATTCAGCAAGGTTTTTCATGTGGTCATGGATTCAATATTCCTCCTCAGCTATTTTGGATTAAAACTGGAATTAAACAGTCTACTCATTTGCACCCATACAACATCGACATAAGGAAAGGAGAGGGCTTACTAACGCAGTTGGAGGTGGTCCGGGTGTACAAGATGGGTGTAGCAGCGAGTTCTAAACCGGGATCATTCACCAACTCGCTTTCCCTCCACAGGTATACTCGCTTCTGACTGTCACTGTAGGCAACAGGGGAGACTTCAGTAGGTTATTTCGTGCAAACAGAAGGGAAGGAGGCAGATGGGAGTCCCTCTCCTGCTGTGCTGCGAGGCTGGGCTGTTACGGTGCTGCGAGGCTGGGCTGTTACGGGTGCTGCGAGGCTGGACTGGTGGTGGACAGCTCCCCTTGCTGATCGATGCAGACGGCAGATCCGGCAGCGTGTGCAGCAGGTCGGCGTGTGCAGCAGAACGCGTACAGAAGGTTGGCATCGTGAGGTACGAGAGAAGCCAAGCAGCGGCGGCGGTAGGTCCGAGATTGTCTAGCGGGCGGCGAGTGAGGCTCCTGGTTCCCGGCGAGGCATCTTCAGTTCGGTTCCGGTGCAGGGGAGTTGCTGCTGCTAGGTCGATCTCATAGAGGGGTGCGGGAGGTAGAAGCGTGACTGCGTGAGGTTTGCCGTTAGAATAGCATTAGGGCTGATTAGATTAGGTTAAAATTAAATTAGGAGAGGATTAGGGTAAAGATAGGTTGTTTGGGCCAGCTGAAGGCTTTTGGGCCCGAATTGGGCCTGCTCCTCAAATAAACAAATGAGCTGAAAATTAACAAATACTCGTTACTCGCTCGGAACCGTTAAGAGTATGGGATTATTTACGGAATTCTTTACGGGTTACAAGTTATCATTTTATGTGAATCAAAGTCACATAAAATGATAGAATTTACTATCGTGTTCTATTTATTTAAAGGAATTAAAGTTGCCGGATCGGAATCCGGTTTGATCGGATTTTAAACGGAAATTAAAATTTTTCGGGTATTACATCAGTGCCCTCTTAAAATAAGTTTTGTCCCAAAACTTAGAATAATGTATCTAATCAAATGACTTTCTTTGTATACCTTGATTTTATTAAGTCTCATTTTCTAACATGCAACTACTCAAACATCATAAACAGACACACATCACATAAAACATAATTACTCAGTCCAAGATAAAAACATGAATGGTCAAACAACACAACATCCAAGTACTAACTCGTAGATACAGAAGTAACATCTAACCCCGCAGAGAACTCGGGGTAATTACGTCTAATACTCTCATCTATCTCCCAAGTGTCCTCATCGGCTCCTCGTCTAGACCACTGGAACTCTACAAAAGTATGAACAGGCTAAATTTTCTAATCTTCATAGCGAATGACATGTCTCGGATTTGGTAGGTACTCTCTCGACGGTTTGGTTTTCTAAACTTACCTCCAGCTCTCTTGACGACTCTACCAACCCATAAACTTTCTCTTCCACTGGGCCCACTTGCTTTTTCCTTTTGAAAGTTCCCGACTATCGATTCTGAAATAATGATCTTAAACTTCTGTCGGCACTTTACTAAGTGCCTAATGTTCTTTGTAATACAAACCGCTTGACCCTGTTTCCTCAATATGACCTAATCGGATCGTTACTTAATTAATGGGTTTTCACCTACGTCTTGTCAAGCTTTCAAATTTATATAACTCAAAACAAATCACCTCCCCAAGTGAACCCTTTTCATATAGATCTCTAATTCCTTAACTTGAAATCATAGTCAACATAAGATTAATTTTCTTCATCTGTGGGTTATGGGCCTACCACGCCTCTAGTGTAACACCCATTAATTGCGATGGCGTCTTTCTGAGGGTAAACACGATTTACCCAACTCCCGCCTATACTTCCCTTCTAATTTTAGCAAGATCCTCTTCAAACACACCTTTACTCTCTTACTCAACCGTAGTCTGTTCTTAACCGACCAGTCAGTAACCTCTAACCCGATTCTCTCCATATCATTAGATCATCCCATAAGGTTGTCGTTGCCTACTTGGGGAATCCTCCAAGGCATCGGTAAAGTTACCTCTTAAATCCGCAGTCACTAATGTCTCTTCTTAACAGTACCTACTCGTCAATGCCAACCAACCCTTACACGTCCTCAGTTGACGTCGATCGGTCTATAATTGACTTATCTCCATATCCCGGACTTACTCTTCTCATACCTAAACTGGTGTTAAATTTCTTGGTGCGTCTCATCTCCTCGATTAATCATTTCATGTTTTGCTAATTCGTTTTATCTTCCACACTTCTGTTTTCCTTAAGCTAACTCTACTTCTCAAGCCCAACTGGGTCATTCATCTTGACATAAATAGTCATTTCAAATCTTCAACGATAGCCGGTAAGTGTCTTGATAGTTCTGATGACTTTAATTATCATCCCCTTGTAGTTCCCCTTGCGTGGACCGTCGGTGTTGATGACTTAGGTCCCATGATAATTGGGGTTACCTTGGACTTTCGAGTCCACCAAGGTCGTTCTCATATATACATTCCTTCGCTGGTGTTACCGGTAATATTGCCTTCATGAAACTCCGTTGTTTCCGCTACAGGGTTTGGACTCTTTCATACCGGCATTGTGATTCCCTTCACATTCCTATATCTTTGAGGAGGTCAAAACCTCTCCACACTTGTAAAGTCTACATTATGTTTCTATACTCCATTGTAGGTATCCCTTCCATGCACCTTAGACCCTCATCTCCGGGTCGACATTTAATCTCTCTTGGTCCCTCAAGCTTGTCTTGTGAATTCTTCTACTAGGTGACTCATCTTATAAATTTTTCCTTATCTGCATCGGTCTCTAACTGTCTGTTGATCATTACTACCCATGATGTGTTGGAACTTCAGTTACTTTGTACTCTTGCATAGATTTCCTAAGGGCTTCCTCATCTCAACACTTTATTTAAATTTAGCATGACCCGCATTTTGATACATGACTTTCCTTCTCACTAGTTAAGTTATACACTTGGTTTACCCTTAATCCATCTTAGTGTCCTCAGTCCGATAGTATGATTTCTATTAAACATCTAATGGTACCATTTGTATAGAAACATCAGATGCATATGATTTTCTCAAGGACCAAAGTACTTGACTAGCATTTATTATGTTCTCCTTATGCTCGTGTCGCTTTACCTTCTTTAAATCTTTACCCCCGGGTAGGATAGTTACCCTTTTGAGTTTTCTCAAACTCGCTTTACGAACCGCGTTGGTTGGTTTTATTACTTTCATCGACTCTTATGTCATCAGTCCAGCTTGAATTTTCAATGGAGTACCTCCATTTCTCACTAAACTTTTATATATACACCTTTCGGTAATCATCTTATTGGTATAATACCGGATCCATATAAAGCCTTAAATCATTCAACTTTACTCCTTCTCATATCTGTTCTAGCCAACATGTAGATTCCATCTGCAATCACCTCACAACTCGACCACACATTTCACCAAGGCTTTAAATCATACTCTCTATGTTTGTGCCGCTTCTAAAATTTCAATTATTCTGTGTCACCTTTTTTTTTTTTTTTGATCACAAGAGTTTCCCCTGTCAATCTTGACAGTTTGATCCTTTTGGAGGAGCACCATCAGTCCTACTTGTGTGGAATGCTAAGTCATAGGACATGTTCACAATCATTTACTTCTTCTTACTCTTCTAGTTCTTTTTACAGGGATCCCTCCATACTAACTTTGATAGGTATCTTTCCTTAGTCAGTAGTAAGCAACTACTCACAACAATTCTCTTTACACCATCACTATCATCAACTGTCATTACCGACCGTCCAAAGCTTCTCTTTAAATTCTTTATTAGAGTTATCATATTGGACTCATTCAATGTTACCATCAAGCTACTAGTACTTGTATTGATTTAACTTCACCATTGTCGTCGTTGATCGCTGAAAGAAATTCACTGGTTGTCGGTAAATTTCCCTTATAAACTTGTGGTTATTCTTCTTATCTGTCAACTAACCATCACTAGTTAGCCAACACGTGTAAATTCTCTATTGTTACCAATTAGTCTATAGTTGACCTTCCATAAGATCATAAATTTACTTTTCTTCAATCTCTTTGAAATTTGATATACTTGGTGAAAATCTATCTCCTCTAGTTTCTCTGTTTGTACTTCTTTAACTCTTCTATAATCTACTCACTACAAGAGCACTATACCCCTTCCGAGTTTAGATTATCATTCATCTACCGTCAACGGACTCGTCAAATCTCCCATGCTAGCTTGTATATGCATCTTCGCGATTACTTTTACCTCAATCATCACTGCTTGTGGTTCCCCGGGGTGAATCATTGGTATTGATAATTTAAGACCATTTGTGAGAGGGAAGTTATTATGGGCCCTTGGGTACGCCAAGATCATTATCAGAACTCTCCTTCCTTGGTTGGTATTGAAGTATAATGCTGCTTTTAGTGATCCTTTGACTCTACTTTCAGGATTCTATCATTTGGATATTTTTCTTACAATCTTTGTTGTAACTCACTTGTCTTATAGAAAGTCACTCCACTTCCATGTTGGTGAAATCTACCTTTCACTTTGGCAACGCGTAAGCTTCCGATTTGCAGTTCATAATTCTTCAGATTTGGATGGACAATGTATCTCGTGTTGACTTCTCTGCTTTTAGCTGTCTCGGTTATCCATCTTGATTGTGGTGTCAAATAGATTGTCGAGGGTGATCATATTCTGCTCTAGTTCTGGTATCAACTTTCACCTTCTGATCCGCCCGTAACTTAGATCCAATGCCTCTTGTTTGGGTCGCTACTATATTTCACCTTGACCTTCATGGCTATGTGTGTTTCTAGAGGCATCCTCTTTGTTTGTAACGTTGCTTTACCCCATCTTGGAAGAACCTCTGGGTTGTCTCTTCAAACTTGTATACTTGCCGGTCATCCAACGCGTTGCTGGAACTACTCTCATGTATATTCTCTGTTGGATCTTATTGAGTTGACTCGGATTCCCTTCTTATCATTGTAGTTGGTGTTGTCATTTAGTCTTCACTTTTCCATCTCGACGTTCCTCAACAAGCTCGAAGGAGTTATCCGCCGTTTGTCTACCCTAATGCACATCAAGTGTGCATACTAATCCTCACATTGACACCCTTCAAAATCTACTTAGATGTGTCAAAGGGGGTGAGGAACTCATTATGTTATTTTCGTTAAGGACATAACCTAACTACAAGTTCTACTAATCTTCAGCATATATTTATCTATACTATATATCTTTATAATCAACCTAATAAGTCCAGCTAAAGTAAAACCTAAAGTCCATACTAAGCATACCGAGATCCGCGGTAGTAGTGGTGGTCAGCCGTACTTTTCAATCCCCAACCAGTCTATGCATGCATTTGAAAACCAAAAGTTCTTTTTAAAACTCAGATCCCTTTTCGGGTTCTGCTTAAGTACTTATTCGGTCTTTCAGAAGAATTCAAGTGCCATTGTTGCCAACCTAGAGCTCTGATACCATGTTGTAATACCCCGAATTCTCAGAACTCGGGACGTTACTGGTTAGGACCTCACAATGGGTCCCGACCTCAGTTTGACAACAATATTACTAGGATCTTGCAACAAGACACAAATAAGAAAAACCGAAATATATAAAAGTAGTATTTTTAAGAGATGAATGCAACAACGTTTAACAGTCTATAGTACTTAAACCACAAAAAAGGACTAACTGTCTTTAACAAGAAGAAAGAACCCACAAGGTAAACACCCCATCCCACTCTAAAGAGTACGGAGACCCGGCTGACCACTACTTCCGGATCACTCGACTGCTGTTCTAACTTGCGGTAAAACTAAAAACACAACAAAACAACCATTAGCTAGTTATCTAAACATTAGGAGAATAATAATAGCACACACACACATAAAATCATAAACACTCATCATGCTTTCAAACAATCCATTTATTATCTTCATTTAAGTTATTCACTCTAATGATACTTATTTTGTGACACGAGGGATTCCCAAACCCCGCCTCCGCCCTCGTGTACCCATCAGGAGTGGATCCGATGCATCTCACCGTGTACCTGTATGGTCTGGGTATAGAGAACCTCCCAGTCTCCTGGCAGAGCTGGGCAGTGATGTCACGGCCCGTTATACATACACTTGGGCCTTAACACATAATAACAACGGTCGTCCTAACAAGTTGTTATTATAAACACACAACACACACATCACTATCGTCATCCAACTAACATCCAGAAACCAGCTAAGTAAGTCGCAAGGACTTACATGAATCAAATCACAACTCTCTAAAATCTCAACTCGGTCTGCAACCGTGTAAACTCAGTCGCCTGTCAAACAAGGCACGTGGATCAGAATCACATCCAGATGTCCAACCTCATGCGAAGGGATTACGGAAAAAAACTCTCTTACGGTAAAAGACCATTTCACCCTTAGTGCCGAAAATCCGAAAGAGTCTATCATTTAGTTTACTATTTTCTTCTAGGACCTATGTCCTAAACCTAATTTTCATAGCAAGGTTTAGAAAGGTTTTAGAATAGTTATCCAACATTCTTAATTTACACTATAGTCGTTAAAGCATGATTTTGGGTTCATATACGCAGCTTGGATAAGGTTATAAAAACTTCCGAATAAAAACCTAGATCCTCTACGATATGCATACTAAACATAGGGGTAATTATCTCTCACAAAAACTTAATCATAACTCCCTCATAAATCTCCAAGGTGGGAAAGAAAGCTGAAAACAATTTCATACTTAGTCAATTTTCCCCTGCTGTAAAAACAGCCCAACTGTCCTACTTTAGGACCTCGTAAATCCCAATCCGACCGGTAACTTTCTCTCAAATTTTAACACATTAAACTACGTATTGCAATCTACAACATATTAAAAATTGAACGGTGAATCTTCATCCTAAAGCATCGAAATATGTTTTCCAACTACTCAGTTTCTGCGCAAATTAAACAACAATTCAGCAAGGTTTTTCATGTGGTCATGGATTCAATATTCCTCCTCAGCTATGTTGGATTAAAACTGGAATTAAACAGTCTACTCATTTGCACCCATACAACATCGACATAAGGAAAGGAGAGGGCTTACTAACGCAGTTGGAGGTGGTCCGGGTGTACAAGATGGGTGTAGCAGCGAGTTCTAAACCGGGATCATTCACCAACTCGCTTGCCCTCCACAGGTATACTCGCTTCTGACTGTCACTGTAGGCAACAGGGGAGACTTCAGTAGGTTATTTCGTGCAAACAGAAGGGAAGGAGGCAGATGGGAGTCCCTTTGCTGCTGTGCTGCGAGGCTGGGCTGTTACGGGTGCTGCGAGGCTGGGCTGTTACGGGTGCTGCGAGGCTGGACTGGTGGTGGACAGCTCCCCTTGCTGATCGATGCAGACGGCAGATCCGGCATCGTGTGCAGTAGGTCGGCGTGTGCAGCAGAACGCGTACAGAAGGTTGGCATCGTGAGGTACGAGAGAAGCCAAGCAGCGGCGGCGGCAGGTCCGAGACTATCTAGCGGGCGGCGAGTGAGGCTCCTGGTTCCCGGCGAGGCGTCTTCAGTTCGGTTCCGGTGCAGGGGAGTTGCTGCTGCTAGGTCGATCTCATAGAGGGGTGCGGGAGGTAGAAGCGTGACTGCGTGAGGTTTGCCGTTAGAATAGCAGTAGGGTTGATTAGATTAGGTTAAAATTAAATTAGGAGAGGATTAGGGTAAAGATAGGTTGTTTGGGCCAGCTGAAGGCTTTTGGGCCCGAATTGGGCCTGCTCCTCAAATAAACAAATGAGCTGAAAATTAACAAATACTCGTTACTCGCTCGGAACCGTTAAGAGTATGGGATTATTTACGGAATTATTTACGGGTTACAAGTTATCATTTTATGTGAATCAAAGTCACATAAAATGATAGAATTTACTATCGTGTTCTATTTATTTAAAGGAATTAAAGTTGCCGGATCGGAATCCGGTTTGATTGGATTTTAAACGGAAATTAAAATTTTCCGGGTATTACACTTTCAATTGATAAATATAGTGCCACGTGGACCAATTAATTGAATGGGGTAGAGAAGGCAATAGGGAAGAGCAATAGAGGATCCTGACCGATAATAATTGGCATATAGGCATAAGAGAAGAGGAAAAACACTGAGGGCCCGTTTAAACTCCGGAAATGGGAACAGAATAGAAACAAATCTAGTTCATGTATATCCTTGTTTATGAAATTATTTGGAATTATCCCTTGTGGTTTGAACTTACTTGAGTACAATTTGATTACTTTTTATACCATGAGAACAATATAGGGAAAACAAATGCATGTTCATGAGACCACAAAGAATGATTCCAAAATAATTAATGAGCAAGGTCCATGTATAAACTAATTCATTTTTATTCTATTTTCGTTTTAAGAATTACAATCAAACGGGAGGTAAAAGATGAAAAAATAAATAAAGTGAATCGATTTGGAAGGAGTACACGAAGAAAAAGAAGACAATCTAAAAAAAACCTCTAAACACGCCTGTTTCATGGGTGAAAAACATAAGATTTCAACTTCTAATTGATTAGTCGTCCGATTTCGATTACTTATTCACGACTCCTTCGAATAAAAACTTGACATGTATTTCAAACAGATTTCTATAGTCTTCGCGCACTACTCTTAATTGATTAGTCGGCCACACACTATTCTTCTCTCGCACATCTATGCGTACTACTCTTCTTCGCGAATTGCAGGGCTCTGGCCAGTGGTAAAGGTGTTTTGCGCTTCGACAGTTGCGGTCGACGAAAGGGGAAGGAGATGTAGGGATCCGGTTGGGGCCCGCACGGTTTTAGTTTCTTGTTTGGGTTTTAGGGTTTCGTATAACGAGATTTGAATCGTGAAATTTATAGGATTTTTGTTTTTACATTTTTCCCTTATGCCCCTTTAATTTACTATTTTTATATTTAAAATTTAATGAGAGAAATAGAGGGTCCTCGTTTGTAACAACGATAAAAAAAAGGTCTTAGTAGTCCATTCTTCTGACTCAACAATAGGCTGTGTTATTGATAGTGCCAAGAAGACAATAAATAAAACACTTGTTTACTTTGCTCTCAATATTATTTTAATAAGGTTTGGTTTATGTTATCAATCATTAAACAATAAGATGGAGTTTGTTATAGTGTCAATAACACATTGAACAATAAAAATTGGTTTATTTTTTATACAAACAACACATTAAACACCAAAAAAAGTCATTTTATTGTCAACAATTATTAGACAACAAAACGTTGTTCATTTGTGTTATCATAAACACAAAAGATGTGTTTTTCTACTATCAACAACACATCCAACCCCAAAAAAAGAATTTTTGTTTACTATCAATAACAATTTAAAGACAAAATTTGGTTTATATGTTGTTGTCAACAATACATTGAAACCCAAAAATGTGTTTTCTACGGTTAACAATACATTCAAGTATTCAACACTTAAAAGAGGTACTTTTTATTGTCAAGAACTCATTAAACAATAATAAAAGTACTTTATTTGGGTTGTCAATAACACATTAAATATCAAAAAAGGGTTTTCCTATTGTCAACAAAACATTAAACCATAGAATTTGATTTATTTGTATTATCAACAACACATTAAAAACCAAAAGTAAAATTCTATTGTCAACAACACATTAAATAACAAAAAATATTTATTTGTATTGTCAACAAAGAGATATGTTATTGATATTGTCAATGACACCATAAATCAATATTATGTTGTTAACAACATTGTAAATACTTTTATAAATAAATTTTATTTTACTATCAACAACAACATAAATAAGTATTATATATGTTGTCAACAACACAAAAAAAAACAATTAAATTTAAATGTTTAAAGTGTTGTCAACAATATCTTAAACACTAAAACAATGAACATTTAAATTATTGCCAACAAACAGTTATGTTTATTGTAATGTCAACAACATTCTAAACACTATGAAATTGGATCCTCGTGTTCTTGTCAAGACACATACACAACGACATTTCCCTCATAGAGCCGGATGGCATCACCATCAACCAAAAGGTCACCTATGATTGGTTACCGGAACATTGTCCAGTCTGCCTTCTCTTTGGTCACAAATGCAAAACAACCCAACCGGCCATTATCCCTACTAAACAATCGAGACCAAGACCAAGACCCAGACCCCGCCCATCTTGCGACCCTAACCCAATCCTACCCACACCTCATGAATCTCTCCGTATTCAAAATCCCCCACTCCTCAAGTTCACCAGATCGCCACCCACCTCCCAAAACCATCACCACAATACACAAACTCCTACAAACACAAACCCTAACGTCTCGCTTCATCGCCTTGTTGACGTTACCATTGTCACCCCTACGCCTGTTGATGGACCTAAACAGTGCGTTATCCACTCTCCCTCTGCTGTTACTTGCCATGGTATCCCAACAAACACCCAAACTCCCATCCCCTTGGTCCCACCCTCCCCACAGACCCCAGCTCTCACCCCTCCAGCCCTTGCAAGCACCAAGGTTGTTTGTAACCCCACTAAAGACCCCCAATGAATTTGAACATATGTGCCTGGAATGTTAGGGGCCTTAATCACCCTAACAAACATAAGGTTGTTCGTGACTTGGTTAAGAACCATAACCTGGATGTTATCGCCCTCATCGAAACCAAACTGCATGCCGACAAGATGAGGAAGCTAAGCTCGCTTCTTCCTTCATGGGAACATCTCTCAAACTATTCTGATGAATATAAGTGCCGGATATGGATCTGGTGGAACCCACTCACTTCTCACCTCACGCATATCCTCTCAAATGATCAACTCATCCACACCAACATTACCTTCACCAACACTCCTACCATAAACAACCCACCATCCCTGGCTTGCTCCTTCGTTTACGCACACAATGACTTAAACGAGCGGCCTCCTCTTTGGGATTGCATCTCCACAATCCACCTCCTTAATTCGAATGAACCTTGGGCATTACTTGGTGACTTCAATACTTACCTCTCTCCTGACGAGAAGATCTCCATGTACCCGTCCCCCCACCTTCATCCCTCCCCGGAGCTTTCAAACTGCTTCTCTAGCTTATCCTTGGCTGACCATGTCTTCTCAGGATGTAAACTCACTTGGAATAACAAGAGGTTGGACTCGAGGATCTGGTGCAAACTCGACAGGATTGTCACAAACCCATCATGGGCTAGTCACTACCCTCACTCCACTGCCTTCTTCGCTAACCCTAGAATTTCGGACCACTCCCCTGGTATAATCTCCCTTAGCTCTACAAATCGTCTTCCTAGACGCCAGTTTCGTTTTAATAACAACTGAATCTCTCATGAACGGTTCTCCTCCTCAGTTGCCCAAGCCTGGACATCCACCGCACAAACCCATTACCAGAACACCACCAACATGCATTCTCTCCACCACAAGCTAAACAAACTCAAGCCTTTACTGAGGAAATTTCCAAATGAAACCCTAGAGACTCTCAACACAACCATCGAAAGCCTCAAGCATAACCTCGCCACTATCCAGACCAGCCTCCAGGGCTCCCCCCTCGACCTAACCCTCATCGAGCTTGAAAGACGAACCACAAGTGACCTCAACTCAAAAATGGACTCCCTTCGCACCACCATTGCTCAACTCTCCAAAGCTACTTGGGCTAAACACGGGGACCAATGTAACGCCTTCTTCTTCAAATCCATATCTTCTAGGAAGGCATCAAATGCGATCCAATCTCTTATTGACCCCCATGATCTCGGAAACGGTCCCACCCAGGATCCAAACAAAATCTCCTCCATTCTAATCCGTCATTTCTCAACCATCTTAAACCCACAACACCACCCAAACCCACTTAACCTATACCCAAACTGCCCACTACCAAGCATCACACAAAATGATACCATCTCTCTCTACAGGACTGTTACCAATGATGAAATCAAAACCGCCCTTTTCAACATCGGTGATTCGAAAGCCCCTGGGCCGGACGGTTACAATAGCCTCTTTTTCAAGTCCACATGGAGTATCACTAGGGATTCTTTCACGAGTGCCATCCTCGAGTTCTTTAACAAGGGCAAGCTTGTCCCTCATGTTAATCACACAACCATCTCTTTGATCGCCAAAAAACCAAATCCCACACTTCCCGGCGATTATAGACCAATTTCATGCTGTAATACCACCTACAAGGTGATTGCAAAAATCCTGGCTTCGAGGCTTAATGATATCCTCCCTTCAATCATTGGACGATACCAAGGGGCCTTCGTTAGAGGAAGATCTATCAAGCACAACATCTTGCTTTGTCATGAGATTTTCAAACGCTATAACCAGCGACAAATCTCTCCTAGATGTGCAATTAAGATTGACATAACCAAAGCCTTCGACACGATCGACCACCGATTCATCATTCACACGCTTGGTAGAATGGGATTTCCCCTTCATCTCATCAAGCTTATTGATACCTGCATCTCCTGCCCCTCTTACTCCATTAACATTAATGGTGCCCTAAACGGGTTCTTTAAAGGTTCTAGGGGACTCCGGCAAGGATGCCCACTCTCACCCCCCCTCTTCATCATTGCCTTGGAGGCTCTCTCATCCATGATCAACACAAACACCCCTTCTCCTGACTTCAACATCCACCCAAAATGCTCCTCCCCCCGAATCACCCACCTTTGTTTCGCTGACGATTTGCTAATGTTTTGCAGGGCTGACACTATCTTAATTGATATCCTGTTGAAGACCTTGGTTCATTTTGGTTCTTACAGTGGACTTGACCTGAACCCCAGCAAGTCCTCAATCATTTTGGGTGGGCTCTCAACACAGGCTTGTGACCACATCACCTCCTCTTCCGGACTTCAAAAACAACACCTGTCATTCACCTACCTTGGTGTTCCAATTGGGAGCAAAAAACACAGCTTCAGAGAATTCCTTCCGCTCATCACAAAGATCACCAATAAAATCAACTCCTGGACTACACGTAACCTCTCATATGCCGGTAGGAAGCAAATCATCTCCTCCATCCTTCAATCACTGCATTTCTACTGGTGTGCTGTCCTTCCCATACCCCAGTGCACCATTGACAAGATCAACAGGCTTCTTCGCTCATTCCTTTGGTATGGGAAAGACGCTTGTTCTCGCTCCCTCGTGGCTTGGAAGATCATTTGCTCTCCTAGGAATGAGGGGGGCCTCGGCTTCAAAGAATTACTTTCTTGGAACAAATCCTACCTCGCGAAACTAATATTCGAACTCAACCATACACCCCCTTCCACCAACCTTTGGATTGATTGGATTCACCAAAACATCCTCCGTGACCATTCCATCTGGACAACTAGACCTAACCCCCGGCACAGCAACACTTGGAACACAGTCCTTAAGATCAGAAACGACATCCTAACCAACACCACCGCCTCCCAGTTCATCACAAGCACCACCAGACCTGACGCCACATACTCTACCACTACAGGCTATCTCTTCTTCCAGAACCCTGATGCTACCAACCCCACCCCAACTGCCTACACTTACGGGATCATCTGGAAAGGTTTAAACGTCCCAAGAAGCAGCTTCATCTCATGGATAGCAAGCCATAAGCGCCTACCTACCCTTACCAAACTGCATGACTGGAATCTTGTCCTTGACAACACCTGCAAGCTGTGCGGAAACCACCCTGAAGACGAGGAGCACCTGTTCAACCACTGTAGTTACTCCACTCTTGTACTCGACCTCATTGCAGGTTGGTCCCATACGGCTTCCCCCTACCCCTACTGTGGTGACGTGTGGACCTGGCTCAGCTCCCAGCGCCCCATGCGTCATGACCTTATCGCCCACATCCGCATATCATCCATCACAAGCTTCATCTACTCCATTTGGCATGCTCGAAACGATCTCATCTTCAACAATCATTTCATCCATGCCACCACAAGTGCCTACAATGCTATTCGCGCAACCAAGAATTTCGCCTCCGCAAATTGGAAAGACAGATCCCAAAATTCGATCATGTGGTCCAAGAGACTTGGCATTCACCTCCTATAACTTCTTTTGCTTCTCTTATTCTCCTTTATTTGGTTTAGTAGACCTTTTGTAAATCCTTTCTGATCATATATACATCCATTTTCAAAAAAAAGACACATACACAATATATTTAAATGAAAACATTATTTTTAAATTATATTGTCAACATAATAATTTCAAACAACAAAGTACAATTTGAAACAACATTGTCAACACAAATTCAAATTAAACATTCAACACCTTTTAAACCATTATCATGACTAGAATAATCCCACTTTATCGATCCCGAGAAACTAATAAAAAAATTATTTTCTCGAGGTATGCATTCACACGCGTGCTATTCCTTTAATGATTAAATGTTTTGTCCAAACACAAGGGCATATAACAGTTTGGTTATGTACAATTTGTAGTTTCCTTGATAAGAAATAATGTATTAATATTGTAAAAATTATTTACGTGGTATAAATTATATTCTTACCCTTCTTCGTCATGTGGCAATCCACACACTTATAAACTACCATATTCTTATTCATATTTTTGGTGAACTTGGGGATTCTATTTGAATCTTTTATCATTTTTGGTAGTTACACACAAATTGACAGCAAAAACTCATTGCATTTTTTTACAAAGTTCTCATTGCAACTATATATCTTCACAACCATTTTTCTAGATTTATTTCCAACGAAATTCGGTGCTTGTTGTCTATGTTGAATGGTGAATATAATATTTTAGCTCTCATCCATGGTTTACCAAAATTGGTTGGAAAAAAATTCAGCACATATCCTGTTGCAAATTCTAATTTAAATTCTAGATTCACTACACTTGGATCTTCTAGTTGAATGTAGATAAATAGATTATAATAGAAGCTATCGAGTACTACCATTTCATTGTAACTAGATTGTTCATGGAATTATTTTTTCTAAATTATTTTAGTACCCTATCAATTTTCTATTTAAAAATAGCATGAAAATAGTGTAATAATAAGTATATATGTTTTGGTTGTTTGTTTATATATGTTATTATCAAATACATTTGGTGTCATCAATAACAATACAAACACAAAGGATATTATTGCTTATGTTGTCAACAACAACACAAAGAACATTGTTTTTGTTATCAACAACTACATAAACACTATAAAAAAAGTTATTGTGTTGTCAACAACACCATAACTGTAAAAAAAACCACAACAAATGTGTTTTAAACATTTAAGAAAAATCACAAGCATGTTAAACTTATCTTATCAGATACACAACATATGTGTATATTTCAATAGTGTTGCTTGTGTTCATTTTTTTTGTCTTTTGACAACATAAACTCCAAAACCAAGGTTTTCTACCCCCCCCCCCCGACTTAGTTAAGTTTTCTATCGATTACTATAACTAATTCTATCTCACTTGCGGGGTAGGTTTTAGCCTATTAGTCTCTCAATTGATTGGATAACCCGTTCATGTTAATAGTAGATCTTTTAGAAGTTGTCTTGTATTGTGAAATGAAGTTGGTATTAATGTCATCCTTGATTGTAACACCTCTTTTTTTAGGAACTTGGAGCGTTACGGGCTAGGACCTCACAATGGGTCCCGACCCTCAGAGTAACAACAATAACCTCGGATCTTGCAACAAGGCACAAATAGATTAAAACCAAAATAGATAAAATATCAAAAGGTATAATAAGGGAAAAGCGAAAGAGTCTCAACCGTGTTCAAAAACAAACTGTAAAAGACAACTACTGAAATATAAACCCGATCATGTGTTATAATGTACGGGAACTCCGGCTGACCACTCCGTCTGGATCACTCAGCAACATCTCTAACCTGTAGGGCATCTACAACGACGGTATAAGCCGTTAGCTAACATTCTAGATATCAGAAAGACAGTAAAGACACAAACACATATTAGAATATAAACACATAGCATGCTCGCACACAACCCAATTATTATCTTTGTATAAGTTATCCATTATTAATCCAACTTCTTTTGTGGCACGAGAATCTCCCGAAACTCGCCTCCGCTTCCGTTACCGACGAGAATAGATCAGATGCATCTATCCATTAATTGTGGGCCTAGTCGCAAGAGCACCTCCCAAGATTCCCAATTCTGAACTGGACAAGTGGTCACCACCCGATTATAATACACTTGGGAAAATTATAATTTAAGGTCGTCCTAGTCCGGTTTTCCATTATTACGATAAACCAACAAAAACCACCAATACGGTCAAAATAATATACAAAACGCAACTAAGTAAGTACTTACCTGAATCAAATGTATACAAACTCAGCTAAACTGCTCAGCTTCCCGAAGGAAAGATCTACGCCTGCTCAGACAAGGCGTCACGTATCAGAAGTTATCCGGGAGCTTGCAGCCGCGGGGGCGGAGGACAGACAGAAGCTAATGTCGAAGCTTCTTTAAACTGCAGAAAGATATTAAGGCCGGCTTCAACCTCCTCTTCGATCTTCACCCGACAACACTCAACCAAGGGAGCTTGGAACACATGCACAACAACCAACGAAGGTCAAACAAGAATCAAGACGTACTCGATCTTGATTCATGCTACGAAGGATAAAGAAGAAAAATAAGAAGAAAGAAAAGAAAAGAAAAAAGATGCAACAAGGACTGTAGGAACAGAAGGTGAACGAAGGGAGCAAGAACTTACAAAGCTTCTACAAGAAATCGCACGGGAAGGTTGCAACTTGGCTCGAGGTTGAAAAATAACGTAAGCAAGAAGAAGAAATCAAAAGAGAATGTGGAAATATATAGGGCACGGCTGGGAAAGAAGGAAGGTCAGAATAAGGTTAAAAGATAGAAGGAAAGGCGGCTCAAAAGATAGAAGATCGGTTCTTCTGAAAAAGGAAAGAAAAGAATAAAACGGGAAAAAACATATTTGCGCAATTTGGGGTCATCCGCACCGGCGGCTAGACCTTGCCGCGGCTGCGGCCCACTGTCACCGCGGGGGTGATTCCAGTGAAAAATCGGATGTTACATCAAATCCCCCTAAAAAGAAGTTTTGTCCTGAAACTTGAAGCAACCACACATAACCAAATCAAAGATGTAGTGGAACACTGATCATAACTCATATTCTCTCACGGGGCACATACATCCATTCATCACACATATGCATACAAACTCAACAAGACGAAAACGGGAACTCACCCATCGATACTATGGTACATCTAGCTCAGCATAAAACTCTAGGTAGTTCCTCCAGATACTATCCTCCGTCTTCCAAGTAGAATCATCAACTCCTCGCATCGACCATTGTACTCTCATCATCGGTATGTCCTTTGATCACAAGCATCTCGTACTACGCTCTAGGACAGCTACCGGGTGCTCGACGAACGTATGGTCTGGCTCGACCACTAAATCATCATGGTTGACAATGTGTCTCGGGTCTAGTACGTACTCCCGTAACTGAGACACATGGAAGACCAGGTGAGCACCCTCTAATCTTGGTGGCAAAGCAATTATGTATGCTGCCTCTCTAATCCGCTCAAGAATCTCGAAGGGTCCAACATATTTGGGACTAAACTTCCCCTTGATGTCGAAATATCTAACACCTCGTGTCAGGGATACAGTCAACCATACCTGAGCTCCCACTCTAAACTCCAGAGGTATGCGCCTCTTATCAGCGTAAGACTTTTGATGACTCTGTGATGCTAGCATCCGCTCTCGGATCATCTCCACTCGGGCCATATCGTCCTGTATCTGCTCGGGTGCTATACTTCTAGCACTGCCCGGCTTATCCCAACATAGCGGGGTACAACATCTTTGTCCGTATAACCCGTCATAAGGAGTCATCCCAATTGATGCGTGTCAAATGTTGTTATACGAGAACTCAACTAAAGGAAGGTGATCTGGCCACACCCGTCCCCAGTCCAGCACACAGGCTCTCAACATATCCTCCAAAGTCAGTATGGTCCTCTCAGACTGACCATTTGTCTGAGGATGATAGGCGGTCGTGAACTGTAGACTCGTACCTAGAGCGGCATGCTCCTAATGCCAAAACCTCGAAGTGAATCGTCCTTCTCTGTCGGATACTATGGTCCTAAAACTTCATTCAGTCTCACTATCTGTCTAGTGAAATCCTCTACTAATTGACTTACCGACCACGTCTCTTTAATAGGAATGAAGCGTGCGGTCTTCGTCAGTTGATCTACTATAACCCATATGGCGTTAAAAGTCCGGATCGGTCTCAAACCGGTAACGAAATCCATAGAGATATCTTCTCACTTCCATTGGGGAACGGGAAGTGGGTGTAGCTCTCCACCTGGTCGGTGATGCTCAATCTTGACCTACTGACAGGTTGCACACTAAGCTACATATCTCACCACATCTGGCTTCAGACCTTCCCACTAGAAAAAAACGTCTGATGTCCTGGTACATCTTACTCGCACCGGGATACACTGAGTAAGGTGTAGCGTGAGCCTCCTGTAAGATCCGATGTCTCAACTCTCGATCCCATGACACACATATGCACTCCTAGCGTCTCAAAACTCCATCGGCACCGATGGTAAACTATGGTGCCTCTACTCAAGACATCCGGTCTCAGATCCGTGCTAAGGTCGGACACTTCTCTTGCTTCTGTCGGATTTCTCCCAACAGATCAGGTAACATCTCCAAGGTGGATAGGTGACTGTCGAAATCCGGAAAGTAGATATCCATCTTTAGCCATGCCAAATCTCGTTGTAACTGAGGCTGAGCTGTTAGCCGAACGATTGTCATCTCCCGGGGACACTACAAAAATTAATTCAATTAGCCACGCTTGTTGGCGACGTCAGGAAAGCTATTTGCCGACGACAACCATCAACGGCAATGGCGGAGGGAGGCAAAGCCAGAACAGGCAACGCAAATTTTTTCGCCACGGTCTTTTGCCTTCGCTAAAATATTTTGCGACGGTTAAGCGACGGATATTTACCGTCGCAAATATTTGCGTTGGCAATAGCCGTCGCCGTCCAGTGTGTCGCAAACTGTAAATTTAGTGCAAAATTTTGAATTTTGGCGATGGTAAAAGAACCGTCACAAATTGTGAATTCAATTGGAAATTCAGTGGTCCTAGATCTTCAATGCATATGAAAAGGAAAGATATTCACAAATTGCTCAAGTTCATTGTTACACATTGAATATCATTTGATCTCAATTGGAAACAAAAATTAACAACAGTAGAAATCGTGTAAGGCTGTAATTCATTTGTCTTTTCTAAAAATTGAGCTCATTGTCTACAAAACACCAAATCTTACAAGCAGATTTCTAGTACTATAGTTTTTGCATCTTTCCTCAAACACTAATTTTCACTTTCTTCGTGAGCCTGTAAGAGTAAAAGTGCTCATGACTTATAAAAGCCCATTAACATAAAATAGGAAGCTAATTTGATTTCCAATATCAACTTCTACCTCCAGATATGCTATTCAAGGAGGGTTGCCATACTTTTGATTTTGTTGTGTGCTACCATTTGCAGCTCCAACTGTCCTTAATCTCTGTCTTTCTTGTTTATTTGCCTGAATATTCAAGTCAAATTAAAGATTTTATTTCTCAGTTTTATCTTATTTGTAACAACAGATTTACAAGTTAATCACCTCTTGATTCTTGTCAAGTTGATGATTTCTTATGGTTGTTTTCTTAATATCCTTCAATGCATCCCCTTCATCTGCTAATTCAATTCCATTCTTCTTCAGCTTACCTTGTTTCTTTGCCACCAAACCCTTCATAACCTCTATATTGAACAAAAAAACCCAAAAATCAGGATTTAAATCCACATAAACACAAAACTAAGAGCTTATTTTTAAAGAAAACTCACATTACCTTGATTGCTGATGAGCCTGTAAACATGGCCACTACTTATATTCTTCTTGAAGGCTTTCTATGTGCATATATGTTAAAGGTGAATGAAACCTACTCACCCGACTTTCTATGTGCATATATATGATGATCTCCATATTTCAGTTCACCCTGTAGACAGTGGAACATAAACCTTATGTTATTAGTTGGGTTGTTATTGAAACCCTTATCCTAGGACTGCATATATGTTAAAGGTGAATGAAACCTACTCACCCGACTTGCGTTCAGTTTAAAAATCTTAAGTACTTGGATAACAAGCTTCCATGTACTTACTACACATTCGGTTCCGGTTAGCAACTCTTATTAATGCCTTAATGGTAACTTCATGTTAGCAACTCTTATCAATGCCTTAATGGTAACTTCTTATGCATTTTGAAACAATAAGATTATTGTTACCTGCTATCAAGGAGAATACGTGGTTTACCCTTTTTATCATTTTTTGATTTTATTTTTCAAGAATACACAATGCTTCGGACCTATTTTTGTTACATGTTACTTGCCATCAGCAAGGTTATGTCCTACATATAGGTCCATAAACACAAACAAGGCCTCTTCTAAGTTGGCGTGTTTTTGGTAGCTGATTGTAATAAATACAGTATGACAAGAGTTTAGTTTGTATATTTGTTTTCAAGTCATATACTTCATTTTTATAGTTTAGTCGATTCAAGTTATGTAACTGCTTCAACTATACTTCATTTTTATAGTTTATTCGATTCAGCTCATGTAACGGATCACTCTTTTTCAAAGGAATAACCAACATGTCTTTTAATCAGAATTGTAACTTTCGATCGCTTATGAAGTGTTCACCCTTATTAAACCGCAACAACAACCACGTTCCAAATTCACGACGCGCGTGCTACACAAGCACAACACAACTAGTTTATACAAAGATACGATAATTAGCATAGTCGATAAAGTAATACAATGCACGTAAGTTCGAGAACATAAAATTCAATTTAAGTATAAATATATGATTGTAAAATAATCTGATAATCGTTCAAAATTATATTATTATGTTCTCGCACTTAGATGCATTTGCTTATTTATAAACTATGAACTATGTTAGTTGTCTCACCTTTACACAAATATACTATAAACACAGGTGATTGATCTATTAAAAGAGGAAGTCTAATTTTTTGCGGAAATAGAATTTAAAATGAAGTTTTGTAAAAAAAAATCAAATAAAAGGACGGAAGAGATAAAAATTTGAATTTTAACGAAAGTTTGTGGATTCGATTTTTTGATAAAAATATCAACTAAGAATAAAATAAAATTTAAAAAAAAATGTGACTCTACAGAAGGCGGGCCTCACGGGAAGACGAAATCAAATCCTACTTGTAGAATTAATTTTCTCAATATAATTTTTGATGGTTTTGTAGTTTCGGTTTATAGATGGATAAATTTTTGCGGCTTCGGTTCGGTTAGTGAATTGAACCGAAGTTTGCTCAGCCCTAGAATTGAAGATGTCAAACGGAAGGGGCGCAAGAGGGAAGCCTAATTTTTTACGGGAATAGAATTTAGAATAAATTTTAAACATTTTCTAAGAATATTTTTAAAATTTTTTACCGCAATATTTTTATATGACGCAAAATAACTTGGTTGTTGGCATCGGTGACATAAAGCCGGCGTCAATGGTCCCTTTTATTAGCCACGGTAAAGACTAGCCGACGCCAATTGCACGACTTTTAGCGACGGTCTATACCATTGACGCAAATAAATTATATTTTCTGCCACGCTGTTACCGTCGCTTGTCAGTCGCCAAATCAAGGCCAAGGGCGACGGAAAACCGTTGTCGTCGCCAAAAAGCTTGGCTACTTGAATTATTTTTTTATAGTGGGAGTCTTCCTACTGAGGGCGTCGGAAACCATATTTGCCTTCCTCGGGTAGAATAAAATCTCTATATCAAAGTCCTTTATCAATTCTAGCCATCTCCTCTGGTAGTTATTCAACTCCCGCTGAGTGAATATGTACTTCAGACTCTTATGTTTTGTGAAAATCTGGCACGTAGATCCGTACAAATAATGCCTCCAAATCTTCAAAGTATGAACCACAACAGCTAGCTCAAGATCGTGTATAGGGCAATTCTTCTCAGATGTCTTTAACCGTCTTGACGCGTATACAATAACCTTACCCTTCTGCATCAGAACACATCTCAAGCCTAGCTTGGATGCGTCGATGTAAACAACAAAATTCTCAATGCCCTCTTGCTCGGTTAGAATAGGAGCGGAAGTCAACCTCCTCTTCAACTCCTATAAACTCTACGGGCACGGGTTGGACCACACGAATTCGGTAGACTTCCTCAGCAAGGAAGTAAGTGGTCGGGCGATAACCGAGAACCCCTCCACGAACCTGCGATAGTAGCCAACCAATCCTAGAAAGTTGCGTACCTCCTTAACGTTCCTAGGAGGCGTCCAAGATGCAACAAACTCAATCTTTGCCGAATCTACCTTGATTCCTTAAGCAGAAACAATGTGACCAAGAAAGACCACTTCAGACATCCAAAACTCGCACCTAGAGAGCTTGACGTAAAGCTCTCTATTCTGCTGGACTTGGAGTATGATTGTCCTGTATGTTCCTCTCTGCTCTGAGAGTATACCAGAATATCATCGATGAAGACCACCACGAAATGGTCTAGGAAGTCAATGAAGATGTTGTTCATCAGCTCCATGAAAACGGCGGGCGCATTCGTGAGCCTGAATGACATCACTACAAACTCATAGTGACCATATCTGGTCCGAAATGCCATCTTAGCTATATCCTTCTCTCTCACCCTCAGCTGGTGATATCCTAATTTCAGATCGATTCGGAAAAACATTAAAGCTCCGTGCAACTGGTCTAGAAGATCGCCGATACGAGGCAATGGATACTTATTCTTGATTGTCATCTTATTTAGCTCTCGGTAGTCAATACATAACCTCATCGACCCTTCCTTCTTCCTGACGAACAATAATGGTGCGCCCTATGGAGATACACTAGGACGGATAAAGCCCTTCTCAACTAACTCCTCGAGTTGCTTCTTTAGCTCAAGCATTTCGATAGGCGCCATGCGGTAGGGAGCCTTCGAGATCGGTGTCATCCCGGACTCTAGCTCAATGCCGAAATCCACACTTCTCTATGGTGGCAGACTTGATGGCTCTGTGAATACATCGGTAAAATCGTCCGCTACTATAATCTCCTCAAGTGCCGGACTCGTACTATCCTACATGCATAGCACTAAAAAACCTCACAACCTTGTCCGATAAGTCTCGCAGCTCGGGCTGCGTTGATGATTGTACAGGTCTTTCTAAGATCTCATCCTCGGAAAATCTCCACATGGCTTGACTCCGTAGTCATCGTCACGGTCCTCTTGCGGATGTCTAAAATCGCCTGATGTCGATCCATCCAATCCATGCCTAAAATAATCTCTTCATGTACTAAGTACATGATGAAGAAGTCAACTGGCCAATCGCGAACTTCCCGAGCACCTCTAACCTTACCCCCCATCGGGTAACCTTATAAAGAAAGGTCTCCCCTCTACGGTAACTAAGGCCAGTCTATCTACATATGCATCAGATATAAAAGAATGCGTAGCACCCATATCGAAAAGACCTCTGACGGAAAATCCATTAATACGAATGGTACTTGTAGTCACTAGAGCTGCCGGCTTCATTGCACTCCTTAGCTCATAGCCTCTGGCTGAATCACCTCTCGTGTCGGAAGTATCACCACCACGTTCTCTACCCTTTCCTTGTCCCTGAGCGGAACCTTGAGGAGCGGTATATCATGCGGCTCTCTGTTGTTGCCCCTCAAACCGGTATTAAGGCGGCCTTTGTCCGCCTCCCACGATGCTAGATGGTGATGAACCCTGCTCCAAAGGTGTCTTGCCCTGTTAGCAAAACGCAACTCTATGTCCGGGCTTGCCACAAGAGAAGCAAGTCACTAGAGCCTTCTTGCAATCAGCTTGCATGTGACCAACACCTACGTAGTTATGACACTATCATCCTCTATCCGAACTCTACATCTTCTATTAGAAACTGGAGCGTCCCGGCATCTGACTACACCCGAATCCAAAAGCTTCAGCTCCATTATTGGTTGGTCCAGTCATCTAACTCTTCTCAGGACTTCCTATTTGAGAAGCTCTCTTGGGACCTGAGCGATCCCTCTCATAAGTTGATGTCTTGTCCTAATAGTCCGTCAAGGAGTCACAATAGAAACCAGCAAGAGAAGAACGTGTAGACTCTCTCAGCCTTCGAGAAAGTAGATACACATGTTGGTCCTCTAGTGTGCGGAATGACCCAGCAATGATAACTCCTCCTAAAACTTGCTGATAGTCTCAAAAATAGGAGTATCCTCGAATCTAGCCTCGAGGAAGTCATGTGGTCTATCTCTCCTCTCTACTGCAGGGAAATAGCGATCCCTGATCATGCTCCTCATCTGGTCGTAACTCGTGACCTTGCTGCGAACTGTCCTCCACTAGTAGTGAGCTTGGTCTCGAAGCAAAGTTTGTACTATCTCCACTCGACAGCCTTTTGGACAACGAATTGACTCCAAAGTTGAGTCAACATGGCCTAGCCATAACTCCACCTCCAGCCCTGTCTTTCTTGTGAAAGGACGTATCATCAGCTGGTTGAAAAACTTCAACCAACAATCCGGTCTCGACTCTCTTGCCTCCTCTGGAACTCTGACGTCCTCAACATCTCTCACATGTGCAACTACCACCTGTATCACTCTCTACGCAACCTGAACAGACCTTGCAGGTACCGGCGGCGCTGGGGCAGGTCCTCTTGCCCTAATGGTCTCCTCAACTTTTTAGACATAGTCGCGATAAGTAGATACTTCGATGGACACTCGACCGGACTCGGTCAACTATGCTCTCTGTGCGCCGGACTCAGCGGCGGCCCCGTTCCTTGTCTCGGGAACAAGAACAACACTCTCAACAACTTCTTTAGTGAACGCCTCAGCGATAGGCGGGTCAGCAACAGGGGCTTGGCCCCGACCTCTAGCTAGTGGAGGTCTTCTTGCATGTCCTCGTCCACGGACTACAGGTGGAAGAGGTGGTTGATCCCTTCCTCGCCCTATGTTAGATGTAGCTCTAGTACGCATCATCTACGATAGGGATATACATATAAGGCCATACTACACTACTGCAAAATGCAGGAACAACACATAACATGCCAACATAAAAGAAAGAAAAACTAAGCTGTAGAGATCTGCGGAAGTAGTGGTGGCTCCCCGTACATCTATCACATACCGACAACACAAGTATAAAAATAAAACACTTTTAAAACTTAGACCCCTTGCGGGTTTTGTTTATTTATCTATTCGACATTTAGAAGATTACGAGTGCCATTGTTGTAAACCTAGAGCTTTGATACCATATTGTAACACCCCAAATTCTAAAAACTTTGAGCGTTACGGGCTAGAACCTCACAATGGGTCCCGACCCTCAGAGTAACAACAATAACCTCGGATCTTGCAACAAGACACAAATAAATTAAAACCAAAATAGATAAAATGTCAAAAGGTATAACCAGGGAAAAGCGAAAGACACTTAGCCGAGTTCAAAAACAAACTTTAAAAGACAACAATAGAAATATAAACCCGATCCCGTTCTATAATGTACGGGAACCCCGGCTGACCACTCCGTCTGGATCACTCCGCAACATCTCTAACATGTAGGGCATCTACAACGGCGGTATAAACCGTTAGCTAACATTCTAGATAATAGAAAGACAATAAAGGCACAAACACATATAAGAATATAAACACATAGCATGCTCGCACACAATTCAATTATTATCTTTGTATAAGTTATCCATTACTAATTCAACTTCTTTTGTGACACGAGAATCTCCCGAAACTCGCCTCCGCTTCCGTTGACAGAATAGATCAGATGCATCTATCCGTTACCTGTGGGCCTAGTTGCAAGAGCACACAATTTTAAATTGGACAAGTGGTCACCGCCTAATTATAATACACTTGGGCCAATTAAGGTATAAGGTCGTCCTAGTCCGGTTTTTCGTTATAACGATAAAACAACAAACACCACCAATACGGTCAAACTAATATATAGAACGTAGCTAAGTAAGTCCAAGGGACTTACCTGAATCAAAGGTATACAAACTCAGCTAATCTGCTCAGCTTCCCGAAAGAAAGATCTACGCCTACTCAGACCAAGCATCACGTATTAGAAACTATCCAAATGCCAGAAGTCTATATACTTCTAGTCTCATTGACCTCTACAAGGTCTACTTCAGCGTGCTAGAAGGCTCTTTCTTTTACTCTCGATGATTTTTAAAAGATCTCCAACATGCTAGGAAGAACGATTCCTAGTCTCAAGGTTCCCAAGGAACAACATCGACAACACAAGCTCAAGGCTCCCAAAGCATAAACAACTCACAAGGATCAACAAGCCACTAACTGGCATTCACTCTAGTTCATCTAGGAGCAGCCTAGCATGATCTAGCACAAGAAAAAGGAAAAGGAAGCAAGGATGGAAGCAACTCACAAAATACGGAAGTTACCGTAGAGAAGCGACCTATTAAACACCTTATTTTTAGGGTTCGGAGATAACCTTAAACCCTAGTTCTACCTCGATCTTATCTTCTAATAAGATAAAATTGAAACTAAAAGATAAAATGTCCCATTGGACGGGCCAGAAGTGTATCCCAAACAAAAGGGATAAGGAAAAAAGAATAGACGTTGAAACAAGTTAGTCGAGCAATATCATGTGCCAAGGTGTTGGGTTGTGTCCAAAATTTGCTCCATGACTTTATTGCTTCAACAAGAGGTCTTTTCGAGGTCATGTACAGAAGGAATGAGGGGGAGATTGAGCAACTTGTAGCATGATCAAGCACTTCTACATCCCAATGTTCTTCACTTCACTCTCGGACCTCGGTCATTTCGGACTTGACCTTGAATTTTTTGACCACAAGAAGATTTTTAGTGTGCATGAGATCATTTTGCTACATGTGTATCATTTGTACTCCTCAAATACCTGAAATGTCTACAATTTCACCAACCAATATGTAGATCTCCAAAACACTAACAGGTGAAAAATAGATCGATAATATATGTCATTTAGTCCAAAAAAGATAAGGAATGAAATAGAATAATGATGAAAAAATACGCTGAATAGAGTGATATCACTAATATTTTTGCGGTTTCATCTACATGTTGCTCTTATGCGTGAAACGTACTTTATATTCCTATCACTAAATTTTGAATGATCTACTTTAGCTTGTTCCATTCAATACTCTTGTCGAAACTCAATGACATATCTTGTTTTTTTCTTGTTTAGATACATTACTCTTAACATTACTCGAAGGAGTTAATGTCTATTTTCATTAATCTCTAGTTTTTCAAACTCCAAACCACCTCTCGGGCTGCCAATTTATATTTCCAAAAAGTTTCCCCACCAAAGTTCAATATACTCTTTCATAGACTGCATTTTTTACAAGGTTGTACATATGATCGAGTACCTTGAAACCAGGTATGCGACATTTGTTTGATAGTCATTTTACAATTTTCTCTATGAGTCCACATTAGCTCAAAATGCAATGATTTGTTCGTAGGACACTGTGATTGACTATAAGTATAGAAATCTGACAATGATAGATCCGAATTCATAAATGCATGGTTTCACGTGCATATATTAGTTAAGTTTGAATAATATCCGTGTAGATCGGCGCTCTATCCAATTCTTCAAAAGTATTATTGCTTATTTCCTTACTTTTGGTCCAATTTCGCCATTGGATCCTATCCTTTAGGGCTGTGCAAAATCGGACCGAACCGAAATTTACGGTCCGGTCTACGGTCCAGGTTTTTCTGAAAATCCGGATTACGGTCCTGTTCCGATTCTGAACCGTATTAAACCGTAACCCGGGTTGGACCATAAACTACATATATCCGGTCCGGTCTGGTCCGGTCCAGTCTGGTATTGGACCGAAAACCTCACCAAAATTGCACAATTTGGGTATAAACCTGTCTGGTTCGAAATATTCAAAATTGCACAATTTAGGTACAAACCGGTCTAATCCGGAACCGAACTGGTCTGTACCGGACCGTAACAGTCCGGTCCCGGTCTAGTCTAGGTACCGGTCGAGGGTGTTGCCAATTAGGATGATATTGTCATCGACTTGACAACAAGGTGAATGTTATTGATGATAGTATTTTGATGACAAGTTTTGATGAAATATTTTTATAACAAGTATATTCGATGATATGATTTGTTATTAAAAATAACATTTTGATGACAAATTTTTTTTAATTACATGTTTGGTAACATCATTTGTTATCAGCAGTAGTATTTTGGAGAATTTTTTTTTAATGCGTGTTTATTATATATGTATTTGGTCACATATATCATTTGTTATTAACTATCAATATTTTCATAACATACACAAAAAAATTCCGCCTAAAAGTCAGTTGACAAACGTCTGGATGATGTAATAATATATAAGTGAACTTATGGAAGTAGATGATATGCAATTGATGCTATTCATTCATGAACGTATATTCTGTATAAGTTAGGGTAATTCTTCTAGAATCAAGATATAACAAAATATAGGGACATAATCTAATTAGATAGGTAAGTCAATATGAATATAGTGCATGTATATAATCTTTTTTTTTTATATGCTCGTGTAGAGAAAATGATTAATTAGGGTAAACATCATGCATGAGAAATTGATCATTTTCCATATCCATATCACTGTGATACTGTAATGAATAAGAGAAGCTAAATATAGAAGTAATTAAAAAAACCATTGAATTTCAAGGCAACTATCCAATACCTAAATCTAGAAATAACTATTATATATATAGTGAAGTCGGATTGAACATAACCACAAGGTTAATTATCTCATCTTGAAAATCAGCTTCAATGGAGTGGTGTGCCGCCAACGGTGTCGTTTTGATTGCTCTACTCTTCGGGGTTGTTTTGCAGAACACTGATGCAATGTCGCTAGATTTTGTGGCAGGTCCATGGAAACAAGGTCATGCGACCTTCTATGGCGAAAGTGATGGGTCTGAACTTTCGGTATGTTATACATCCCAAAACAAGACGTCGTTTCGACTTTGTTTTTTATGTGTTTAATTTTTTGCATGGGATTTGTACGTAGAGGGAGCGTGTGGATACGGATCAGAGCAAAAAGCGGCCTTCGGAGTCCAAACAGCGGCGCTAAGTACCGTGTTGTTCAACAACGGAGCAACTTGTGGGGCGTGCTACGAGCTCCAGTGCGTGAACGACGCCAAATGGTGCATTAAAGGTTCAATCGTCATCACCGCCACTAACCTCTGCCCGCCCAGCTCCGGCTCCGCCGCCTGGTGCAACGCTCCCAACGAACACTTCGATCTTTCGCAGCCGGCCTTCCTCAAGATCGCCCAATACAAGGCTGGCATTGTCCCAGTCCAATACCGCAATAATATTCATAAACAGACATTATACATATAAAGTATTTCAGGGTTTGTTTTGAAATTGTGTGTACGCATGTTTCAGGGTACCGTGCGAGAGGTCAGGTGGAATCCGATACACAGTGTCACTAAAATCGAACTCGTATTTCTTGCTGGTGTTAATATGGAACGTTGGAGGTGCAGGAGACGTGACGGAGGTGTCAGTACAAGTAGGTAACGAATGGAAGGCGATGAGTCGCAATTGGGGGCAACTATGGCAACTCAATGATGGCCTTGTAGGCAAGGAACTCAGCTTTAAAGTCAAAAGCAGCGATGGTCAGATCTCAATCTCCCAGGGCGTCGCCCCTTCCAATTGGCAATCTGGCCAAACTTTTGTTGGATAGAACAATATTATGTAGGCTTTGGGCGAATTGGCTAATTAGCGTCTATGGTAATACTAATTTAGTCATTAGGTCTGTTTTGGGGGTAATTTCATAAACTTATGATATTATTAAAATATTTTAATGAAATTACCAAAACTTAATGAATTGATTATGATTATTGCTTGTGATATGTTTGTCCAAAGTTTAACTTAATTTGTTAATGGCCTTTATTAATTAATGTGGTTATGGTTATATCCGTTGTTTTGGAATAAATGGCAAAAGAGATTAAAAATTGTAGAATGTGTGATGACTGATGAGTGGGTTAGTGAAGACTTAACAAATTAACTCCTTTAAACCCCAATAAACATTCTACAAAAATAAGTTAAACTTTTGTCAAGAATAATTATAAATAAAATATTAGGACCTCAAATAGTTAAGAAAAATAAAGTCTAACTAAATATTTATGAAAAAATGAAGTGTTTTTCCTCTTGGTGCCCTCGTTAAGGTTTGAACTTTTTCTCTTAGTATCCACAAAATTTTAAATTTCTCTTAGTATTCTTATGGTTCCATCTGTTTCCTCTTTATACTTATTCTTAATATATTATATTAAATTTTATTATAAAATAATAAAAATTTTAAAAATAAATTTAAAATTAATTATGACCCCATTACATTTTAAGCTAATAAATTTATAATAAAAAAATCTTAAATAATTTTCTAATGAAAAAGAATAAGGTAAATTAAAGATAAATTTTATTTTTGAACAAAAATAAATTAAAAAAAAATTATTACGATTAAAATAAAGTATATATAATTAAATCAAAAATAAAATTTTAAAATTTTTTAACAGTCCAGAAATTTGAACATATAGTAATTTTTTTAAGTTAATTTTCTATAAATTATTTTAATTTAAAAATAAAAAAATATTTTTTTATGTTTTAAATTTTTTATTTTTATAATATACTTTTCCATACTCTTATAATTAAAAGACATAACTTTTTAAAATTTTCGAATTAATATAAATTATATAAAATTAAATTCAAAAATAAATAAAATTTATTATATTTTTAAATTTCTAGACTTTTAATAAAATTAAAATTGTACTTAATTTTATTTTATATATATTTAAATTCGAAAGTAAAAGATATTTAAATCAAAAATAAAAAAATCTTTATATCAATATATATATATATACTATTTCTATTAATAATTTAAATTTATGAGGTCATAATTATTTTAAATTTAATTTTTGAATTTTATTATTTTATAATGAAATTTCAATGTAATATATTAAAAATGGATATAGAGAGGAAACAAATAAAATCAGGAGGGTTTCAAGAGGAATTTTAAAACTTAGTGGATGCTAAGATGAAAAGTCCAAACCTTGAGGGCACCAAGAGAAAAAAAACTCAAAAATAAATTATTATTGAATACTAAATTACAAATATTTATTTAATTATTTTTAGGAATATCAATACGTATCACGGATCTATACCGTACTCTTAGGTTTTTACTATCACTATTATTCTAATAAAGATTAATTATTTTTATATAGATTATATCCTAAATTATAATCTCCTTAATTATATACATTCAAAATATAATGAATAATCACATATCTGGTTACGATGAACCATTAATGTAATTGTAAAGGAGACCTCATATGCTGAACAATGGACATCTATTATTCGTCAAGTGGACAATAATGTTTGAAAATAAATAATGATATTTTATAAAATGGAAACAACCGTACATGAACAAATAAACCAATTTTCACGAACAACTAGTATGATAGGATAAACATGTTCATCTACTATTCCGATAAATAATGATATTTTGTAACCCCTTTAATCTCCTTAGGGCTCGTTTGGTACAATTTTCATGAAATCAAGGAATCAGAATAAGTAACATCAGTACCTCATCTTTAGTAAGACTTGGAATCGGAATGAAAATGACTCCGTGGAATGCCTCATTCCAATTCTAGAGAAGAAGTTGATTCCATAAATTATAGTTGAGTATCCATTCCAACATAAACTCATTTTAAATTTAAAACTACACATATGTATTCCAACTCTAGTGGGTAAAATTACGAAAAAGTACGTGTTAAATTTTTTTTATAGATGAAAGAGATGAAAAACAAATATGAATAAAAGTGAGATTTAAGTCTCAAAATCTTCATAATCCTTATAATCCAACTTTTACAAGATTACACAATTCACATAATCTAATTCCCTTAATCTCCGCAATCTATTCCGATAATTAGTTTATAGTGAAGTTTAATCACATAACTGACATGCATTATCGTGAACAAGATAAATTATAAGAATGAATAGACAATATACACCGCTTAAGAGCAATTGAACTAGTACAGAGCGGTATGTGTTTGTGCTTACATTGTCGCACGTTCGTTAATCATAAGCATAAGCAAGGTTCGTCGCATGAGCAATAAATTAGAAAATGAAACTAATAACAATCAAGAATTATGACCAAATATATAAAATTACTTTATAGTAAGACTTGAAATCTGTAACACCCCAAAGTTTGGGAACTTGAAGCGCTACGGGTTAGGACCGCACAATGGGTCCCGACCCTCAAAGTAGCAACAAGAAACGGATCTTACAACAAGGCACAGACGAATGAAAATCAAAACTCAAAATAAAACCAAAGGTTTCAACAAAAGAAAGCGTAAAAGACTCGCAGCCGAGTTCAAAACAAAAGGGAAACAACAAAACAAACAAAAACCTGATCCAGTCCTATAATGTACGGGAACCCCGGATGACCACACCATCACTCAGCAGCATCCTGAACCTGCGGAACATATACAACGACGGTATAAACCGTTAACTAACATTCTAGATACTAGCAAGAGTGTAAAGGCACAAACAAACATAAGGTAAAGTAAACACATAGCATGCTTGCACACAACCGGTTATTATCTTTCTTAAAGTTATCCATTACTAGTTCAACTTCTTTTGTCACACTAGAATCTCACGATACTCGCCTCCGCTTCCGTCTATCAATAGGAATAGATCAGTACTATCCGTTACCTACGGGCATGGGTTGCAAGAGCACATTTTAGTCTCCTGTAAAACTAGACAAGTGGTCCCCGCCCGGTTATCATACACTTGGGCCAATTAAAGTTATAAAGGGTGAATCCTATTCCGGTTATCCGTTATAAACATGAATAACAACACAAGCAAGCCAAAACACTCAATCCAATATACAGAATGAAGCTAAGTAAGTCCAAGGGACTTACCTCACTCGAAGGTAACTCAAAGATCAACGAACAACTCAGAGAACACTCAGTTTCCCTCAAGAAAGGAGCAAGGAAAGCCTCTTCAAAACAAAAGGGAAACAACAAAACAAACAAAAACCTGATCCCGTCCTATAATGTACGGGAACCCCGGCTGACCACACCATCCGGATCACTCAGCAGCATCCTGAAACTGCGGAACATATACAACGACGGTATAAACCGTTAACTAACATTCTAGATACTAGCAAGAGTGTAAAGGCACAAACACACATAAGGTAAAGTAAACACATAGCATGCTTGCACACAACCGGTTATTATCTTTCTTAAAGTTATCCATTACTAATTCAACTTCTTTTGTCACACGAGAATCTCCTGATACTCGCCTCCGCTTCCGTCTACCAATAGGAATAGATTAGTACTATCTGTTACCTACGGGTCTGAGTTGCAAGAGCACATTTTAGTCTCCTGTAAAACTAGACAAGTGGTCCCCGCTCGGTTATCATACACTTGGGCCAATTAAGGTTATAAAGGGTGAATCCTATTCCGGTTATCCGTTATAAACATGAATAATAACACAAGCAAGCCAAAACACTCAATCCAATATACAGAATGAAGCTAAGTAAGTCCAAGGGACTTACCTCACTCGAAGGTAACTCAAAGATCAACAAACAACTCAGAGAACACTCAGTTTCCCTCAAGAAAGGAGCAAGGAAAGCCTGTTCACACAAGCATCACGAATCAGGAACGAAACGGTTGCTAGAAGTGTATAACTTCTAGTCTCAATGATCTCTAAGAGATCTCTACAAGCTAAGGGCTCAACCTTAGTCTAACAGCATACTCAGGAAACAAGGAACAACCAAGGATCAAGGAAAGGAACGAGGAAAGGAAGGAAGGAAACAACTCACCAAAGACGAAAGTTACTACAAAGGAAACCACAGGGGCAGCTGGAAATGGCGTAGAGGCGGATGGCCGCGAGGACGGTTTACAGTGCAGTGTGCAGAAGCGCTGTCGACTCCTTCAACAGCAAGGAACGCAACAAGGGTCAAGCTTGCTCTTCTCAGTGCACAAACACGTCACAAGTAAATCAAGGGAGCATGTGAACATCAAAGGATCAACAACGGAACGCTCCATAAGAATCAAGGCTCAAGCTTGATCCTTGGAGAAAAAGAAAAGAGAAGAACGAAGAAGAAAACAAAACAGAAGGAGAAGGCATGCAGCAGCTATAAGAACGTGATGAAGAAACCAGAAGAGATGAACTTACACGTTCAGCAAGGTCGCAGGAAGCAAGGGAACGGCTGCAACTATTATGGTTGAAGAAGACATAAGCAAGAAACGGGGAAAAGAGGAAAAGACGGGAATATATTGAGACGGGCTGAAAAGATAGACGGAAAGGGCGTCTAGGGTTAGAAAGAAGATAAGGAAACCGACCCATAAGATTGAATATCGGGTATTCTATCTATGGAAGGAAGATAAAACGAACGAAAGAAAGATCGTCCGCGATTTGTCGTCAGCCGCAGGGGCGGCTGACCCTGACGCGGGTGCGGCCTGCCGTAGGGGCGGTACTCTTCACAGCGGGGGCGGTGAAGACGAAAGACTGAGGTCTTATATCAGATCCCCCTAAAAAGAAGTTTTGTCCCGAAACTTGCAAAATCCAACGATCCCAACAACACCCAGAATCTGAACTGAACTCATATATTCCCACTCGGGGCACGTAACTCAAAACGTCACAAAAAGCGTACGCAACGCAACAAAAGGAAAAACTGAAACAAACGACTACGCTAAAGGTGCAACCAACCCAGCGTAAAACTCCGAATAGTTCCTCTGGATACTATCCTCTGGCTCCTAAATCGCATTATCAACTCCTCGCATCGACCACTGAATCTTCATCATCGGTATGTCCTTTGAACGCAAGCGTCTCGTACTACGCTCTAAGACAGACACCGGGTGCTCTACGAATGTGTGGTCTGGCTCGATCACTAGATCCTCGTGACTAACAATGTGTCTCGGGTCCGGTATGTACTTCCGTAGCTGAGACACATGAAAGACTGGGTGAGCACCCTCGAGTCTTGGTGGCAAAGCAAGTCTATATGCATCCTCTCCAACTCGCTCAAGAATCTCGAACGGTCCAATATATCGGGGACTCAACTTCCCCTTTACACTGAAACGTCTGACGTCTCGTGTCGGGGATACTCTCAACCAAACCTGAGCTCCAACTCTGAACTCTAGAGGTCTGCGTCTCTTATCAGCATAAGACTTCTGTCGACTTTGTGCTGCTAACATCCGCTCTCAGAGTATTATTCTAGAAATTGGAATAGTCATCAATTCAAATTCGATTACGGAGTATGTAGAATCTTCACAAATTTCATAAATCAAAGTATTTTTGACCTCTTTTCTAAACCGACACAGAAATAAAAGGATTCGACAAATTCTGGTGAATCATTGATTCGTCTGGTCTTTGAATATGTAATTGATTTACATACAATACAGGGTTATACTAGATCAAAAATTTTTGAGATTCAAAAGAAAAATAAGGCGTCAGTTGTGTGTAATTCGGCTTTGACTATTGTTTTTTTCAGTGATAGGAATTTCTCTTGTTAAGACCCTATAAATTAATTGAAACCCCAGATTCATACTAGAACCACGATGATTTAATAAAAACCCCAAAATTCTCTGAGTAAGAACTATCGGATCATCACTTAAGATGTACAAATAAAAAAAACGAAAGAATTTGTTTTGACATGAAATGGATATCTCCATATATCCCTGACTCATATTTATCAGACTATAAAATATGGCAAAACACATACCAAGAATTGGTTCACAAAGGAATAGGCGTATTAATTCACGTAAGAATGCACGCAAAATGCCCAAAGGGGATATTTATGTTCAAGCCGGTTTCAACAATACCATTGTGACTGTTACAGATGTACGAGGTCGGGTGGTTTCTTGGGCCTCCGCTGGCACTTGTGGGTTCAAGGGTGAAAAAAGAGGGACACCGTTTGCTGCTCAAACCGCAGCGCCCGCGGTAGCAACAGAACCGGGGAAAGTATACAGAAAAGGCAGTGCTTTTCTATTATATTAGTCTTGGTTAGTGATCCCGGCTCAGTGAGTCCTTTCATATTACTCGAGTCATGTCATCCTAAATTTGCTCAGGTGCTACTCCGCTAGCACTACTAGGCTCGTCCCAACACCACGGTGTACGGCATCTCTGTCCGTATAAAGCCTCATAAGGAGCCATCCTGATCGATTTTTTTTCCAACTATTATTATATGAAAACTCCACTAAGGGAAGGTGATCTGACCACACCAGTTCCCAGTCTAACACGCAAGTTGTCAACATAATCCTCCAGAATCTGGATGGTCCGCTCGGACTGACCATCGGTCTGAGGATGATAAGCAGTCGTGAACTGCACGCTCGTACCTAGGGCGGCACTGACCTAATGCCAGAACCTCGAAGTGAACCGTCCGTCCATGTCAAAGACTATAGTCCTAGGTACTCCATGAAGTCTCACTATCTGTCTCGTGAACTCCTCTGCCAATCGACTCACCGGCCACGTTTCCTTGTTCAGAATGAAACGTGCGGTCTTCGTCAGTCGATCTACTATGACCCAGATAGCATCAAAACCACGACTCGGTCTCAAACCGGTCACAAAATCCATCGAGATGTCTTCCCACTTCCACTGAGGAACAGGAAGTGGGTGTAGCTCGCCTCCTGGTCGATGATGCTCGATCTTGACCTGCTAACAGGTCGCGCACTGAGCTACATATCTCATCACATCTGGCATTTAGACCTCTCCACCAGAAAGAGTGTCTGATATCTTGATACATCTTACTCGCACCGGGATGTCCTGAATAAGGTAAAGAGTGAGCCTCCTGAAGAATCCTCTGTCTCAACTCTCGATCTGACGGCACACAAACACACTCCTAGCGTCTCAAAACTCCATCAACACCAACTGCAAACTGCGGTGCCTTTCCTCGAGACATCCGGTCTCGGATCTGCGTCAAAGCTGGACATCTCTCCTGCTTCTGTCGGATTTCGGCCAACAGATCAGGTACTACCTCCAAGGTGGACAACTGGATGTCGGAATCCGGGAAGTGGATATCCATCTTTAACCATGCAAGATCTCGCTGTAACTGTGGCTCTGTCAGCCTGACAATCGCCATCTCTTGGGGAGTTGTTAGCATGAAATATTGCGATATTCTAGGCACTTTTTCTAGTCGTTTTCATCCATTATAGTGTTCATTGATAAGGCATTGAAGCAATTGTTAGCTAGTTTGTCTACATTGTCGATATAGAAGTCTACATAAGCTTTGTGTTGATTATAGGTGAATAAAAGCTAAAACCGAACCAATTGAGAGAGAAAGGAGATGATTTGAGCACATCCAAGGATTGAAGACACATCAAAGAAGCCAAGGAAGATGCTAGGATGAGGAATGGCACGACACAAAGGAAACCACAAGCAATTTACACTTCCAGGCTCTAAAATACGGTCGTAGAGAAGTCCACGCCCAAAACCACGGCCGTGGATCTTGGCAACATGAACGTGGAGTATTCCAGAGAGTTACACGGTATAAAGTACGGTCGTGGAAAGTGTGAAGAAACGTAATCCACTTCCACACTCTAAACCACGGCCGTGGAACTCCATGTAACCGTGATTTAGGCGATCTTTTGACGAATAAAATATTGACATATCATTTATGTATATGGGCCGGACGGTTATTTTATCCTTCCTTATAAAAGGGCTGGAAGAGGGAGAATTCCGCACCTTCTCTTACGCTCGCTTACACGTGCCTAGGGTTTCATTGGACGTGCGGAGATTTTGCATTTTTCAACGGAGATTTACGAAGGCTTGAAGATTTGGAAGTTGTTTGTGGTGGAAGTTGCGCCTTTTATTTCTAGGTTTGATTAGAAGACGGATTGACATCCCGTTCTTCGTTCTTATCAAGGATAGTTATTGGTTTGTGTTTATTCCAAATTTGATATACATTATCACTCTTGTTTGTGGATTTGAGATTGATTTGAGATTTATTGAAGGTTTTCGAAGGTTTTCATCTTTCATTTTTCTTAATCTTGAATTTAATATTATAATGACTGTTATTGGCTAAAACCCTTTAGCAATTCTAAGGTGAAGGGTTGATAGTTGTGGCTTAGATGATGATAGATCGATCGTCAACAGATTGGACCCTGAGAGTTAGAGAGATTCGCCGACGAACAAAAACCACGGTCTGTTCTTGAGATTCCACGGCCGTGGAACTCAAGATCTGCCCGTAATTTGTAGCAGTTTATGAACCTTGCTTTTACTTTGATCCAAGGTTAAAAATTAGCTTTAATCTAGTCTTGGCTTGCCTTTTTCTAGGTAGTAGTGAAGCCTCAACAACCTCTACTTCGATTTCGAGTGTCACAACCTTAATCGGTTTAGTTAGTTTTGATCCTTGGGTTACAAGTTTGGGTATTTGAGATTAATTCTTGTCTTTAAATCCTTTCTATACTGAAGCCTCAACAACCTTTATAGAGAGTGTCTTTAGATAAGTCATATAAAGCCTTGAAACTTCACCGTACATTGCTTTACCTTAGTATACCTTTGCAACTCTTAACTCTGTCCTTAGTTCTTTAGTATATCTTGAATCGATTGCCACAATTAGACACCTGGATCTTTAGGGTTGCTGTTTTCCCAATATATTTGCAAAGCTTTACCCTTTTACTTGCTTGACAATCTTATAATTGAATTTGTTCTCCCCAAATCCCTGTGTTCGATACTCTGGAATTATTGCTTAACTACGTCGATCCGTACACTGCGGGTTCGCTTGCTTGATTCTAATTTTATAAATTTAAAGCTTATTTGCACGCACGCTAAGTGGCGAACAAGTTTTTGGCGCCGTTGCCGGGGATTTGGTCTAGGCCGAATTCGGTTATCGGTTGTCAAGCTTGGGAACTTTTCCCTTGTTATTTGATATCTCTATTGAGTAATATTTGCAGGTTACCTTAGGTGTATGCGCAGGTCTAGGAACAACGAAGACCTCTTACCTCTTGATCAAGAACTTGAGAAGACTTTGAGGAAGAAGCTCAAAGAAAGAAAGATGGCTGAAGAAAAGGAGCAAGACTACCAAACAGAATTAGCGGAATCCGAAGCTCAACTTAGATGGAGCGAGAAGACTCGCAAGGAGGAATCGGAGCGTCATCAATCGAAAATTGATGATCTAACGGATATGATGTTTCAAATGAGGCTGAAATTGAGCGACCTTAAGAAGAAGAGGAGGAGAAGACCGGCAAGATCGGTTAGAACCAACTCATCCAATGAGGATATCGACTCTTCTATGCCACCGTTGGAAGACATCAATCCGATGATCAACATGAATCAATATAATCCAAGACCGGCTGGAAATTATCACGTCCCGGCTGGGGGTGCGAGAGCCGCTCGTGTGGATGAAGAGCCAAGAACTCTTGGCCAAAGGATGGATCCAATTCAGCAACCACGCCGTCAAGGTGTGAACTTTGATGCTGATGATATGCAAGGGTTTAGCTTCAACCCACAAGTTATTACCATCGTTCGCCCAAGTCAGTTTGGAGGAACGAGTAGCGAGTCTCCACATCAACATTTACAGAATTTTGAGATCTTTATTGGAGACAATGAAGCCAAATAACGCAACCACCAACAACTACAAGATCAAGCCATTCTTCTTCTCTTTGCAAGGGAAAGCTTTATCTTGGTATCAAGCTCTTCCAAATGGAAGACTCAACACATGGGAGGATCTTTCTTCGGAGTTCCTCACCAAATTCTTTCCGCCATCCAAAACGGCGGAGTTGAGAGGTAAGATTAATGCGTTTTCTATGAGATCTAACAAAAGTTTGTTTCAATCTTGGAAAAGATTTCAGGATTTACTATTGGATTGCCCACACCATGGCATTTCCAAATTGGAGCTATTGGAGATATTCTATAAGGGGCTGGATATGGAAACACAATTCAAGCTTCAATCCCTATCATGTGGCACATTCATGGACATGAGGAAAGATGAAGCTTGGGACTTCATTGAGAAGCAAGCCCGGGTCATTGAGAAGTACTCTCACCGGAAGGTAGAAGCAAATCATGTGGAGCAAGGAGCAAAGCTAACACAAGCTGCTCAAACTCAAATCTTTTCTCTCAACACCGAGATTAAAGAATTGAAGGAAGCCATCAAAACCAACTTCTCAAAGTAAAAAGGGCAAGATGTGGGTTATTTAGGAAACAACAATAACCACAATGGGAATGAGAATACCAACCGCAACAACCGGAACAATTGGAACAACAACAACCGGGATAACAATTGGAACAACAATAGGGGTTCAAACAACAACAATTGGCGTTCCAACCAACAACGAAATTCTGGTAATTCTTATCCCAATTCAGAAAATTCACTAACTCCACCTTCTTCTTCTTCTTCCATTCCTTTGAAAAGTCAGGAACAAGCATCTAATAGTGGAAGCACCTCGGGGAAAGAGAAGCCCAATCCCATGTTGGAAACAATTTTGGGAAAGCTTCAAGGATTGGAGAGTCACGTCATTAAGGTCGATGATCACATTACTAAGGTTGATAAAGCCCAAAAGGTTTTAGAAAACCAAATGTTTAGCCATGTTGAGGAAGTTCCTAGGAATCAAGGAAAACTTACAGGAAAGATGGAGGATAACCCAAAAGGAAGGGTGATGGCTATCACAACTAGGAGCGGAACAAGAACCACCGACCCGCAGCCTAAGTTTGTGGAAGTTCTCGTCAAGAAGGAGAAAGAGAAGGGGAAGGAGAAGGAAGACATCTACATTCCTCCTCCATCTTTCAAACCTCCCCTACCATTCCCGCAATCTATAGCAAGAGCGCGTCTAGACAAGCAATTCGGTAAGTTTATTGAACTCATGAGCAAACTGCATATTAATATACCTTTCATTGATGCAATTGTAGGTATGCCAGCTTATGGGAAGTTCTTAAAGGAGATCCTCTCTAACAAGAGAAAATTAGAGGATTTTGGGGAGGTCAAAATGAGTTCGGATTCATTGGATCTCATTAAAACAATGAAGGAAAAGATGCCCCCTAAATTGAAGGATCCGGGGTCGTTTTGTATTCCTATAGGGGTGGGAGATGTCACATATGATGCATTATGTGATTTAGGAGCAAGCGCGAGCATCATTCCGCTTGCCTTATGCAGGAAGATCGGTTTAGGCGAACCTAAACCGGTGAAGATGACGTTATACATGGCGGATCGATCCATAACTCGTCCCGTCGGCATAGTTGAAGACGTCCCGGTCAAGCTTGGTAAGTTCTATGTTCCTATAGATTTTGTTGTGCTTGACATTCCTGCAGATAGTCCGGTCCCGATCATACTCGGAAGACCGTTTCTTGCAACATCCGGTTGTATGGTTGATTGCAAGAATGCTAGACTCACCTTCGACATAGGAGAAGAAAAGGTAGAGTTCGTTTTCTCCACTTTGGTGAAGGAACCAGCTTTTGAAGAGGATATGTTCAACATCCATGACGAAGAGCTATCTAAAAAGGAGGTAAGTTCGATTCTCTTCAAAGATCCCTTGCAAAAGGTGATCTCTATGAGCATTATGGATATAGGGGAAGAAGAGGAATACTATGAGGAAATTGAAGCTTTAGAGAAGCTAAAGGAAGTGTGTGAAGAAGAATTTGAGAAACTTTACGATGGGTCAGAGAACGTAAGGAATCACGGCCAGTCGTACTATTCCACGGCCGTGGTTTCCACCAACATGACCGTAATCAGCTATTCAGAGGACTCCAGTAAGTTACACGGCCAAAACTATGGCCGTGGAGCAAATAGAGGCACCGTAATTGATTTCCACGCCCAAAACCACGGCCGTGGAGGAAACAGGGGAGCGTAATTTTGGGTGAATCTGAAGGCAATTACGTTCTTTCCACCACTTCTTTTGATTCTTCTCCAACAAATTTTACATCCTTAGACACTTCTAAGGAAACATTGGACACTCCTCAAGAGCCATTAGAGAGTCCTATAGTGATGGAATTGAAGTCACTTCCCGCACATCTAAGGTACGCATTTCTAGGACCTAATTCTACCTTTCCGGTAATCGTTAGTTCCGATTTAAGTATAGATGAACATAGTAAGCTTATGGTTGTTCTTAAGAAACATAGGAAAGCCTTAGGATATACTATAGAGGATCTAGTAGGAATCAAACCTTCACTATGCATGCATAAGATCCTAATGGAAGAAGACTTTAGAACTTCGCGACAACCTCAAAGGCGGTTGAATCCGACCATGAAGGAGGTTGTCAAGAAGGAAATTCTTAAACTACTTGATTCAGGTATCATCTATCCTATCTCCGATAGCAAATGGGTGAGTCCCGTACAGGTAGTTCCAAAGAAGGGAGATGACGGTCATTACCAACAAGAACAATGAGATCATTCCTACGCGAACCGTTATAGGATGGAGGATGTGCATAGACTACCGCAAGCTAAACAACGCAACGAGGAAGGATCACTTCCCACTACCCTTCATTGATTAAATGCTTGAGAGGTTAGCACAACACTCACACTTTTGCTATTTTGACAGTTATAGTGGTTTCTTTCAGATCCCGATACACCCGGACGATCAAGAGAAGACCACATTCACGTGCCCGTGGGGTACGTTTGCTTATAGGAGAATTCCGTTTGGGCTTTACAACGCCCCAGCCACCTTTCAAAGGTTCATGATGACTATCTTCTCGGAGTACATAGAGGAGATCATGGAGGTTTGTATGGATGATTTTTCTATTTATGGTTCCTCTTTCGATAATTGCCTTTCTAACCTTGCTCTTGTGCTAAAAAGGTGTGAAGACACTAACCTAGTTCTTAATTGGGAAAAGTGTCAATTTATGGTGAAAGAAGGCATTGTATTAGGACACTTAATCTCTAGTAGAGGGATTGAAGTGGATAAGGCTAAGATAGAGACTATAGAAAAGCTTCCTCCCCCAACTTCGGTGAAAGGGATAAGAAGTTTTCTAGGACATGCTAAATTTTATAGACGTTTTATAAAGGATTTCTCTAAGATATCAAAGCCGCTTACTAATCTATTGATGAAGGATGCAGTTTTTGATTTTTCACATGAATGTTTAGATACGTTTAATAAGATTTGGGAAGCTCTAATCTTAGCCCCGATTATTCAACCTCCGGATTGGAATCTTCCATTCGAGGTTATGTGTGACGCAAGTGACGTAGCTATAGGAGCTGTGCTTGGCCAAAGAAAGGAAGGACGAACCCACGCTATCTACTACGCTAGCAAGACGCTAGATGAAGCGCAGCTCAACTACGCCACTACCGAGAAAGAATTTTTAGCAATTGTATATGCATTTGAAAAGTTTCGCTCTTATCTTGTAGGTGCAAAGGTGATTGTGTACACGGATCATGCTGCGATCCGGTATTTACTTGCAAAGAAGGATGCGAAGCCAAGGCTAATTAGATGGATTCTTCTCCTACAAGAATTCGATCTAGAGATCCGTGACAAGAAGGGTTCGGAAAATTCTGTTGCAGATCATTTGAGTCGTCTACCACATCTTGAGGACGACAATCTACCTATAGATGACTCCTTTCCGGACGAGCATTTACATATCATAGAGGAGTGCATCGACGTAATCACCAAAGGTAATGAACTATGGTTTGCTGATTTTGTTAACTATTTGTTTTGTCAGGAATTACCACCCGGATTATTCTACGCACAAAGAAAGAAGTTCTTTAAGGATGTTCGGGAATACTTTTGGAATGAACCTCTCCTCTTTAAGAGAGGTCCTGACGGCATCATTCGACGATGTGTGCCGGAAGACGAGATGCAAAGTGTCATCCGTCATTGTCATTCACTACCTTGTGGAGGACACGCTAGTTCGAACAAGACTAGCGCTAAGGTATTGCAATCTGGATTCTTTTGGCCTACTTTATTTAAAGATGTGCAAACCTTTGTTTCCTGCTGTGATGCTTGTCAAAGAACAGGGAACATATCTAGGAGAAACGAGATGCCTCTTAACAACATTCAAGAGGTGGAGATCTTTGACGTTTGGGGAGTAGACTTCATGGGACCTTTCCCATCATCTTGTGGAAACCAATACATACTTCTAGCCGTAGATTATGTTTCGAGATGGGTTGAAGCAATTGCCTCTCCTACTAATGATGCCATGGTTGTGGTTAAGTTCTTTAACAAGACCATTTTCCCACGATTTGGGACACCACGAACTATCATTAGTGATGGAGGCTCTCACTTCATTGCCCGACGATTCGAAGCTCTATTAGCTAAGTATGGGGTGACTCACAAGATCGCCACCCCTTACCATCCACAAACTAGTGGACAAGTAGAGATTTCGAACCGGGAAATTAAAGGAATTCTAGAGAAGACGGTTTCAAGGACAAGAAAGGATTGGTCTTTGAAGCTAGATGATGCATTATGGGTATACCGGACTGCATATAAGACTCCCATAGGTACAACGCCATACAACCTTGTATATGGGAAGTCTTGTCACTTGCCAGTAGAATTGGAGCATAAGGCGTATTGGACAATAAAGTGGTTGAACTTCGGCATGAAGGAAGCGGGAGAGAAGCGTTTCTTAGACCTTAACGAGATTGAAGAACTCCGCTTGAACGCCTACGAAAACGCCAAGATTTATAAAGAAAGAGCGAAGCGTTGGCATGATAAGCATATCATTCCAAAAGACCTCAAAGAAGGAGATCAAGTTCTCCTCTTCAATTCAAGACTTCGTCTCTTTCCAGATAAGCTTAAATCTCGTTGGGCTGGACCTTATCTAATCAAACGTGTTTTTCCCCATGGTGCAGTTGAAGTATGGGGTGAAAAGGGCGGAAGCTTTAAGGTGAACGGTCAACAACTCAAAAAGTATTCACTGGAACTCCAAGCTGAAGAGTTCGCGCCTACTGCACTTGAATAAGTGTAAGTACGGTCTAGCTACGGACCTTAAACAAGCACTTCTTGGAAGGCAACCCAAGGTATTGCACTTATGTTTTTGTTTTTTTCATTCGTAGATTAGAGTAGCATAGACATTTTTTGTTTTGTTTTGCCTTCGATACCTTCCGGTATGTTCGTGTTTTTGGATGTAGGATCAATGGAAGAGGCATGGGAGAAGGAAAAGTTAGAAGAAATTGACGAAACTTGGACTTTGGCACATTACAGAGAGTTCCACGGCCAAAACCACGGCCGTGACAGCTACAGTGACCGTAATTTGCAAAAGCCTGAGAAAAATCACCAAAACCACGGTTCCGTACATTTCCACGGTCGTGGAAACCCCCGAATGACCGTAATTTTCCAAAAATTTTACGGTTACTATATAAACCACGTCTCTTCACAAAGAACACCAAAAATACCCAATTTCATGCCCAAAATTGCCGAAAACGACCCCTTCTCTCAAATCTCCGTTCAAACATATACAAGATCCAAGCAACAAATCGAGTGGACAATCGCTGGATAAGACAGAATTTGGATTTTAAAATCCAAAAACCTAGGTTTTTCTTCTTTCTCCTTCACTTTGTCGATTGGAGTAAATTTCGCAAGAATTTTTAGGAGAACTGATTGGAACTGGATTGGAATTAGTGTAGGGCTGCTGTCTATTGATTTTGGTGTTGATTGAGTGGATTTTGAGAAATTACGAGCCGAACCACGGTCACTGGGCATTCCACGGCCGTGGAAACTGAAGAACAAGCCGTAATTTTGGACAAAAAATGGATTTAGTTAGGAGAATGTCTGCTAGGAATAAGAAAAGGAAAGGTAATACTTCCTCCTCCTCACAAGCACCCCCTAGTGAGCCACCATCACCCCACCCCCTAGAATTCCTAAGATTCATGAGGATTACCTCGATGCCTTAGAGAGGATCGAGAAGAGACCGGTCATAGGACCACGTTATTTGCTGCTTGAGGAGTTAGAGCCACTGAATGTGGTTAATGACATCACTTGGCTATTAGATAGGGCTGGATTGATCATCTTCTCCGCCATTCGGGAAGATGCGTATGAGGAGATCACTAGAGAGTTTGTGATCTCTTTTGAGTATAGTCATGTAGATAGGACAGTTTCTTTCAGGCTGATGGAGAGGAACTATGAGTTCTCGATTATAGAGTTTTGAGCCTTCTTTGGGTTCCATGAAACCTTCAATGGTCGTTTTCCTAGTGGCGTGTACGCCAAGGACTTTTGGGAGGATATTGCCATGATATATGCTAGCAAGGACCGCTGACAACCTGCTGATACCAAGGCTAAGTTGATCTATCACTTAGCCTTGAAGATAGCCCACCGAGTACTTTCTGAGTGTCTCTTCCCTAGGACTGAGACTCCTCAGAAGATCAAGACCGATGAGTTGTTTTTGTTGTACTGTATGCTGCATGGTAGGCATGCTGACTGTGCCACCCTCTTAGCTTCTACCATGAGTAAGCTAAAGAACAAGAGGGCTGTCAATATCGGATATGGTGGGATGGTCACCCACATTTCTAGACAGCTGGGTATCGACTTTTCTGCGTGCACTAGGATAGCGGCTAGACCTTTAGGACTTCAGAGCCTCATGACTAGAGGTATTATCTTTCCTAGGCATAGAGGTCCACCTACCGCTGCCATGCCTTGGGAGGGTAGAGGAGGTAGAGGTGTTACATGGCTTCCCGAGTATTCCATTATGGCTGGACGCCATAACTGGAAGGAGACATTCGCTGCTATGCATGCGAATAGATTGGTAGCATCTCCGTACGTTCCCCCAGAGATGCCAGTTGCAGATGAGGAGGAGATGAGAGGGGATGACGGTTTTGAGGGAGGAGGTGAGGAGCACGACTTTGGCAGTTTTCCGGATCAGCCGGACACATTTCCCGACCTTCCTAGGCAGTCTCCCCGCCCTACTAGACCTTCCGGTTCTACCTCTCGCCGTGCCAGCGTGAGTGAGAGGCCGACATGGATGGCGACCCCTCCCGATTGGTATAGCGCACAGCCGGAGTGGATGGGAGCTCCACCGACTTGGCATGCACAGCCACCACCTGCACCAGCACCATCAGATGCACCAGCTTGGTACAGTCAGGCGCCGGAGTGGTACGAGCAGCTACCGGAGTGGGCCACCGACCTTTCCAGGAGAGTCGGTGCTTTGGAGATCCGGCAGGATGCTAGAGATGCACGAGCCGATGCACATGATAGGATGATGTGGGACATCTACCGCCAACAGTTTGGGCGGAACTTCGACTCCAGCTTCTTCCCGTTTTCACCACCACCAGCTCCTCAGTGATGACCATGGATGATCGTAGCATTAGCCGCTCCACCGCCGTCTTGTGAGTTCATTTTCTTTCTTTCTTTTCTTTATGTCTTTTTGAACATTAGAGACAATGTTTGTCTCAAGTATGGGGTGGGGTGTGACTATCGTTTGTAATAACTCTACTCACTTTTGCTTGCCTTGATTGAGAACACTTTGCATGTTTCATTCCATTGTCACACGTTTTATTATCGCATTGCATGAAAAAGCTTTTGAAAAACCCATGAAAAAGCTTTTGATGACAATTGTATGCCTAAACAAATAATGAATTGAAAAGAAATTGAATGTGTTGGTTATTCCTCTCTTGCAAGTTTCATAATGTGAAGAGTTTTATCTAAATCATATTGAGAAATTAAGGTTGAAATCACATGATAAGTTCTTATACTTCTTGTTGAGATGATTAAGGCAATTCGATTTTCTTTCTTCTCTCTTTGATCATTTAGCCCCTCAATGAAATAATAGCCTCCCTTACCTATCCGGGAATTTGGAGGAGTTGAATTTCGGCATGTGTGATGTGGGAGGGCCATGAAAGCAAAATTTTGCATTCAAAGAATAGAAAAAGTTGTAGGTTTGGGGAAGTCAATCATGACGATGAGTAACTCGGCACCATTCACATAGCCGGGTGTTTGTGTCTTGCCAAAGTCGAATTGAGCGATATTCCTAACGGATTATGGTATGTGCATCAAGGGTTTGAGGCATCTCGCAAAATTGAGAAACGCCAATCTCCTAGGCTTCGGTTTTTGTGCACCTCTGTCCATAACTCCAAAAGTAAAGTCGAAAAATGATGTAAAAAGAGAAGAGCAAAGCTCTAAGTTGAAAGTGTTGCAAGACCGCAAGAGAAAAAGAAAAGAGTTAGTTGTCCACTTTCCCGGATTTATACACCACATTCCTTATAGTTTCCCCTTTCTTTCCGCATTCTAGATCTTATTTGAAAGTCCTTAAGATCAAGAGAGTGTTATATTACTTGGTGGTCTAAATTGAAGTTTCTTATGATTGATTTTGATAATGTTTGAAGGTTATGATGCTTACATTGAAGTTTGATCAATTCATGAGGTTTCTTCCCTCTTTATTCTTTGGTTATGTATATGGGCGTCTCATGAATGAATGAAGCAAGGTTTGAGAATGATCTATAGACTAGAAGCACATTTACCTAAAAGATGTTTTGTTTTTGAGATTGCATGCATATTTCATCCTAACTTGAGTTCTAAAGCTTTTGAAAGACCTTGCTTGGGGACAAGCAAGTGGCAAGTATGGGGTATTTTGTTAGCATGAAATATTGCGATATTCTAGGCACTTTTTCTAGTCGTTTTTCATCCATTATAGTGTTCATTGATAAGGCATTGAAGCAATTGTTAGCTAGTTTGTCTGCATTGTCGATATAGAGGTCTACATAAGCTTTGTGTTGATTATAGGTGAATAAGAGCTAAAACCGAACCAATTGAGAGAAAAAGGAGATGATTTGAGCACATCCAAGGATTGAGGACACATGAAAGAAGCCAAGGAAGATGCTAGGATGAGGAATGGCACGACACAAAGGAAACCACAAGCAATTTACACTTCCACGCTCTAAAATACGGTCGTAGAGAAGTTCACGCCCAAAACCACGGCCGTGGATCTTGGCAACATGAACGTGGAGTATTCCAGAGAGTTACACGGTATAAAGTACGGTCATGTAAAGTGTGAAGAACCGTAATCCACTTCCACGCTCTAAACCACGGCCGTGGAACTCCATGAAACCGTGATTTAGGCGATCTTTTGACGAATAAAATATTGACATATCATTTACGTATATGGGCCGGACGGTTATTTTATCCTTCCTTATAAAAGGGCTGGAGGAGGGAGAATTCGGCACCTTCGCTTACGCTCGCTTACACGTGCCTAGGGTTTCATTGGACGTGCGGAGATTTTGCATTTTGCAACGGAGATTTACGAAGGCTTGAAGATTTAGAAGTTGTTTGTGGCGGAAGTTGCGCCTTTTATTCCTAGGTTTGATTAGAAGACAAATTGACATCCCGTTCTTCGTTCTTATCAAGGATAGTTATTGGTTTGTGTTTATTCCAAATCTGATATACATTATCACTCTTGTTTGTGGATTTGAGATTGATTTGAGATTTATTGAAGGTTTTCGAAGGTTTTCATCTTTCATTCTTCTTAATCTTGAATTTGATATTATAATGACTGTTATTGGCTAAAACCCTTTAGCAATTCTAAGGTAAATGGTTGATAGTTGTGGCTTAGATGATGATAGATCGATCGTAAACAGATTGAACCCTGAGAGTTAGAGAGATTCGGCGACGAACAAAAACCACGGTCTGTTCTTGAGATTCCACGGCCGTGGAACTCAAGATCTGCCCGTAATTTGTAGCAGTTTACGAACCTTGCTTTTACTTTGATCCAAGGTTAAATATTAGCTTTAATCTAGTCTTGGCTTGCCTTTTTCTAGGTAGTAGTGAAGCCTCAACAACCTCTACTTCGATTTCGAGTGTCACAACCTTAATCGGTTTAGTTAGTTTTGATCCTTGAGTTACAAGTTTGGGTATTTGAGATTAATTCTTGTCTTTGAATCCTTTCTATACTGAAGCCTCAACAACCTTTATAGAGAGTGTCTTTAGATAAGTCATATAAAGCCTTGAAACTTCACCGTACATTGCTTTACCTTAGTATACCTTTGCAACTCTTAACTCTGTCCTTAGTTCTTTAGTATATCTTAAATCGATTGCCACAATTAGACACCTGGATCTTTAGGGTTGCTGTTTTCCCAATATATTTGGAAAGCTTTACCCTTTTACTTGCTTGACAATCTTATAATTGAATTTGTTCCCCCAAATCCCTGTGTTCGATACTCTGAAATTCTTGCTTAACTACGTCGATCCGTACACTGCGGGTTCACTTGCTTGATTCTAGTTTTATAAATTTAAAGCTTATTTGCACTCACGCTAAGTGGCGAACAGGAGTCTTCCTACTGAGGGCGCGCATCTGCTACCACGTTAGCCTTCCCTGGGTGGTATAAGATCTCAAGATCGAAGACCTTGATCAACTCTAACCATCTGCGTTGGCGGTTATTCAACTCTCGCTGAGTGAATATGTACTTCAGACTCTTATGGTCTGTGAATATCTGACACGTAGCTCCGTATAGATAATGCCTCCAAATCTTCAAAGCATGAACCACAACAACCAACTCAAGGTCATGGGTAGGGTAATTCTTCTCGTACATCTTCAACTGTCGAGACGTGTAAGCAATCACCTTACCCCTCTACATCAGAACACATTCCAAGCCCAGCTTGGATGCGTCGATGTAACCGCAAAATCCTCAATGCCTTATGGCTGAGCTAGGATAGGAGCAGAGGTCAACCTCTTCTTCAGCTGCTCGAAGCTCTGCAGGCACGGCTCGGACCATACCAACCTCGTGGACTTCCGCAACAAGGAAGTGAGCGGTCGGGCGATAACTGAAAAGCCCTCAACAAAATGCCGGTAGTAACCCGCCAATCCTAAGAAGTTGCGAACCTCCTTGACGTTCTTAGGTGGCGGCCAAGATGCTACTGACTCAATATTCGCCGGATCTACCTTGATCCCTTCAGCTGAAACAATGTGACCAAGGAATGCTACCTCAGACATCCAAAACTCGCACTTAGAGAGCTTGACGTAGAGCTCTCTATCTTGTAAGACCTAACGAACGATCCTCAAGTGTCATGCATGCTCCTTTCTACTACAAGAGTAAACCAGAATGTCGTCTATGAAGACAACTACAAACTGGTCTAGAAAGTCGATGAAGATGTTGTTCATCAACTCCATGAAGAGTGCGGGCACATTCGTAAGCCCAAATGGCATCACTTCAAACTCGTAGTGTCCATATCTAGTCCGAAATGCCGTCTTGGTTACGTCCTGTTCTCTCACCCTCAGATAGTGATATACAGATCTCATATCGATCCTCGAAAACAATGAAGCTCCATGCAACTGATCCAAAAGATCATCGATACGGGAAATGGGTACTTGTTCTTGATCATCACCTTGTGCAGCTCTCGGTATTCGATACATAACCTCATTGACCCGTCCTTCTTCCTGACGAAGAGAACTGGTGCACTCAAAGGAGATACACTAGGGCGGATGAAGCCCTTCTCTGCTAACTCCTCGAGCTGCTTCTTCAACTCAAGCATCTCGATAGGCGCCATACGATAAGGAGCCTTAGAGATCGGTCTCGTACCGGGCTCTAGCTCAATGTTAAAGTCTACACTCCTCTGTGGAGGTAAACTTGATGGCTCTCTAAAGACGTCATCAAACTTGCAAGCTACTGGAATCTCCTCCAATTCCGAACTCGTATTATCCTTCATGACATAGCACCAAAAAGCCTTGCAACCTTGACTGATAAGTCTAGCAGCTCACACTGCAGTAATGATTGTACCAGTCTTCCCGAGATCTCATCCTCGGAAGATCTCAACATGACCTGGATCTGTAGTTACCGTCACTGTCCTCTTGTCGATGTCCAGAACTTCTCGATGTCGGTCCATCTAATCCATACCCAAAATAACTTCTTCATGTACTAAGTACATGACGAAGAAGTCAGCTGGCCATTCACGACCTCCCAATCTGATAGGGCAATCGCGAAACTCTCGTGTACCTCGAATCTTACCCCATCGAGGTAATCCTATAAAGAAGGGTCTACCTTCTATAGTAACTAAGGCCAATCTATCTACATATGCATCGAATATAAAAGAATGCGTAGCACCGGTATCGAAAAGAACTCTGATAGGAAAACCATTAACATGAATGGTACCTGTGGTTGTTGGCGCTGCCGGCTCTACATCATTCCTCAGCTCATACACTCTGGCTAATGCATCTCTAGTGTCTGTAGATCCACCAACACGTCCTCTACCTCTCCCCTGTCCCGGAGTGGAACCGTGAGGAGCAGTAGAACCAGAAACTCTCTGTTGTTGCTGCTGCTGATATTGAGATCTCGGTCCTCCTCCAACAACACTGGCAGGTGAAGAACCCTGCTGAGATAGCGCCTTGCCTTGACGGCAAAACACAGCTCTGTGTCCGGGCTTGCCACAAGAAAAGCAAGTCACCGCTGGGTTCTTGCAATCAGCTCGGATATGTCCAGCTACTCCGCAGTTATGACACTGCCTTCCTCTATCGGAACTCTACTGGAAACCAGAACGTCCAAGCGTCTGACTACGCCCAAAACCAGCTGCTCCAGCTCCAACACTAGATGATCCAGTCTTTTGTCTCTTCTCAGGACCTCCTGTATGAGAAGCTCTCCTATGACCTGGTCGGTCTCTCTCATAAGCAGAAGCTCTATTCTGATAGTTCGTCAAAGAATCACAATGGAAACCAGCAAGATAAGAGTGGGTAGACTCTCTCAACCTCCAAGAGAAAAGGTAAAATACTGATCCTCAGGTGGTGCAGATGGACCCAACAAAGACAACTCATCCTAAAACTTGCTGATGATCTCAACAATAGGCAAATCCTCAAATCCAACCTCAAGGAAATCCTGAAGACGGTCTCTCCTCACAGCTGCAGGGCAGTAGCGATCTCTGATCACCGTCTTCATCTGCTCATAATTGGTGACCTTACTACGAACGGTCCTTCACCAAGAATGAGCCTGATCCTTCAGCAACGTATGTGCTATGTTGACTCGACGTCCCATTGAGCAACTGATACCCTCCATAGCAGTATCCAGTTTTCCTAGGCACTGCTTCACCTCCAATTCAGCCTTTCCCATGAAAGTGGGAACCTTCAGCTAATCGAAAGCCTTCAACCAACTGTCGGGCTTCGGCTCCTTTGCTTCAGCCGGCGCTCTGACAACCTCAGTAACTCAAGCAGGCTGGACAACAACCTGTGAAACTCTCTGCGAAACCTCAATTGATCTTGCAGGAACTGGCGGCACTAGTGCTGGTCCTCCAGTCCTAATAGCCTCCTCAAATCTCTTCACATATTTGCGATATACAGAAGCTTCGATAGACACTCGTGCGGACTCTGTCGATGGCTCTCTTTGTGCCCCGGACCTAGTAGCGGTCTCGTTCCCAGCCTCAGGAACAACACTCTCAACAACTTCTTCAGCAAACATCTCAGCGATAGGCGGATCGGCAGCAGGGGCTTGGCCCCAACCTCTAGCTAGTGGAGGTCTTCCTGCACGTCCTCGTCCACTGACGGTAGGTGGAAGTGGTGGTCGACCCTTCCTCGCCCTATAGCAGCGGTAGCTCTAGTGCATGCCATCTTCTATAAGGATAGATATGTAAGACTACATATATAAGGCCAAGCTACAACTAAAGCGCAAAACCAAGAAAAGAACATATAAAGGTCAACATATAAGAAACTACACTGCTGATATTCGCGGAGGTAGTGGTGGTTGCCAATACATCTATCCCAGATCGCAAGTTGTTACGCTCAGGATGTGATACGCAATGGGTTTTAAAATTTATAAACTCGTTATATTTCTCCTAACTCCTAGCGAACCCGCAGTGTACGGGGTGTTTGTAGTAGGGATAGTATTCCGAGGTCGAACACAAAGACTAAGGTGAGATTGATTCGGTTTATGATTAAGTTTAGTGAAGATCTAGGTTGTAGAAAAGAGAATGAAATAAAGAAATGAAAACCTCAATGTTTTTGGTTGGTTTTTAGGTGATCAATCAAGGGTCTCAAATGATGCAAAGTAAACAATCAACTAAGCTAACGAATCAACACAAACAAACAAGCTAAGCACGAGATATGAATCAAGAGAGAAAAGCGGATTCTAGGGGTTGGAAGTTCCGGTTATGGCATAGGACTCAAGCTATCTAATCATCCTTGGATTAACTATGATGTGTTGGGAGCGAGTGTTTCTAGATTGGGATCAATCACCGGGTAGGTCTCATGGTCCACTAGTCCGTCCCTAAGGTCTCATCACCGGGTAAGTCTCTAAGAACCTAAGGGATGAAATTCTACACAAACCGGATTGTTACCTAGGGATCTAACCCATCCTTACCGGGTAAGTCTCGAAAGGGTTAGTCCTAAACAACTATCCTAGCACACTTAGTCCAATGGCGGCTTATGAGGCTCACCACTACCTAGGGTTTGTCATCTTTGAAATCTAAGATTAAGAATCACCGGGTAAGTCTCTTCTAACACTTAGTTGCTACACTAGGTTGCCCTAGGGTAGATTTAACTTAACAAACACTAGGATTTCAACATTCTAACGATCTAAAGCTAGATCCATCGAACCAGGGAGAATCACGGGCTGTTCTACCAAGTCCACGGCCGTGGTCTGGCAAGAGCAAACCGTGGATTCCAACAGAGGCTACGTCCAAGTAAGTGACTCATCCAAGGGCAAATCTAAGTCCATCATATCATAGTCCTAGCCATAACCATCTTTTCCTTACCCTAGAATCACATCTATTTAGCCTACAACATTCATCATAACAATCGAAATCATTAAACATAAAATCATGGCTTCCATTTGCAAGATAATGAAGAGAAAGAGATGAACAAGTGAAGTGAACAAAACCAAGCTGAAAGTAAGATTAAAAATGACTCGCAACCCTTCCAAAAGAAGGTTTAGATGGTTCATACAACTCTAGAAATCGATTCCGAAATTCTTCACTACAAAAGCTATCAAGGTCTAACAATGGTGTGTTCTTCTCCTTCCTCTCCAATGTTCCTCTTCTTCCTCCTCCAATGGTAGCTTCCCTCCTTAGAGAATCTTCTTGTTGTGGTAGTCAATGTGGAATTGGATGGTGGAATGGAAGATGAAAGATGCTTCTCTCAGCCAATGCAGGACCACTTTTATACTACAACTTTGCAAGAGCTGGCCAAGAGATCGTGGCACAGCTGTCACAACCGCCTGGCAAGAACCACGGTTGGTTCCACGGCTATGGACCTTCAGTGAACCGTGGTTTGGTGCTTCAGCGTTGCCTTGGTTCATTAAGCTTTGATTTGGTGCATGGCTTGTGTTGGCAAGGTTCCTTGAGTCCTCCTTAGCCCTTAGCTTGCATCCTAATGAGTCCGAGGGTGTATCATCTTGATGAACGATCCTCAAACGTTTCGTTTAAGCTTCTAAATCTCCCAAAATACCTACAAAGCAATGCAAGAGTCCGTGTAGACGTCTATCTCGACAAAATACGTGAATTGAGTGCAAACGTCGTGAACTAGTGCTAAACCATGCATGAATGAGTGAGAAATCTATCTAAATGACTACCTAAACCTAAGTCATAAATCGTGTTATCAAAAATACCCCATACTTAAGGTTTGCTCGTCCCCGAGCAAATTCCCAACTATAGACTAAGAGATGACATGATTTATGTATGCAGAAAAATGGAAAAATCTTTTTGGGTTTGTGCTTCCACTATTGGATCACCTTCATAGTCATGTTTCATGGCAATGGATGAGCAATTATGTATCAAATAAACGAAGGCACAGAAAGACAATTATACTTAACTCGAAAGCATGCATGAAATGTAAAAATGAAGAAGTCAAGATGATCGAGAGCATATCCAATCTAGATTACTAAGTCTTACAAACATGCAAATAGGTCATAAGGTCTTGTGAAATAAAAGGCCAAGAAATGTTGTGATTAGGTGGGGATTTTTCTAGGCTATGTGATGCTAATCCGGGAATGGAAATAACTCCACAATCTTGTCCTCGATCAACTTCCCTCAAGTGTATATTTTCTCCATCTTTTCTTTCTTTTCTTTTTCTTCTACTTATTTTTGAGACAATGGCATTGGTGTACAAAAGTCGAAACCTTGGTGATTAGCCATCCTCGGGCTTTTTCTATTTTTCGAGGTGCATCCACACCGGGCACACATACCAAAGCTCGTTAGGACTATCGGTTTATTTGACTTTGGCAAGGCACCAACACCCGATTATGTGAAGTGTGCCGAGTTACTTGTCATTTAAGCCAACGTCCCCAAACCTATATTTTTGTCTACACTTTCACAACAATTTCAGCATTTTATTCATGACATTCTTTCATCAACATCTTCACCCCACACTTGCTTTTCACACACATCAACACACTAACATGCTCCTATTCCCGGATGGGTTAAAAGAGGTCAAATTTATATCAATTGAGGTGCTCAAACATCATGATCAAGATGAGAAGTAGAGAAAGATGAATTGCCTCATTCATTCCTAGATGGTGTGCAAGAACTAGCATGTAATTTCGACTTTCAATACTCAATCCATTCTAGGCAAACATCATGATCACAATCCATTCATGGGATTCAAGGGAAGTACTTCAAGTCCACATATGCATTCATCAATTTAACACATAAGGCCATCCATAGCCAATCCACAAGACAAGATTCATCATTAGGGTCATATCCAAACCTAGAAAGCACAAAAAAAAAATTTTAAATTTTCTGAATTTTTATGGATTTTTCGAAATGAATATATACAATGCAAGACATGTGAAAATATCAAACTATCCTAGATGCTCATCATGCAAAGGATCATGTAAACCCCACCCCATACTTAGAAACACATTGTCCCCAATGTGTAAATGAAGTAAAAAGAGTGAAAGAAGGTTCTCACGATGTAAAAATGGTTTGCTATGGTATTTTGGATTTCTCAAGTGGAATTGATGTTGGATGATCCTATCAACGATGGTAGAGAGCTCTAAGTGTTCATCAAGGCGTCGGGACCCGCGCTAGGCACCGCTAGCCGTCCAAGTTCCGCGTCCGCTCCACCCATAATTGATGAAGGGTTCATCATCATCAATCACGTGCCATGCAAGGCTTCCAATGCTACCAAGATTCTAGCACACACAAAACGCACCAAGCACACACAAAAACAGAAAAATCGAAAACAAAAACAAAACGAAAAAAAGGAAAAACGTTACCAATGGGTTGCCTCCCATCAAGCGCTTCTTTAAGGTCATTAGCTTGACCAAACTCGGGGGCGTCTACTCAAGGTGAAGTGGGGCAATCATATCCACCGGAGCTCCCGGGATATACTTCTTCAACCGGTGCCCATTCAACTTAAAGTTCCCACAATGCTCCCCTCCTATCTCAATAGCTCCATGGGGAAAGATCTTCTTCACCACATATGGCCCGGTCCATCTCGATTTTAGCTTTCCGGGGAAGAGCCGCAGCCATGAGTTGAAGAGAAGGACAAGATCGCCTTCACTCAACTCCTTCGGGATGAGGTGCTTGTCATGCCACCGTTTGGTTCTCTCCTTGTAGATCCGGGCATTCTCATAGGCATCCAACCGGATCTCCTCAAGGGCATTCATGTCTAGCATCCTCTTCTCTCCCGCCTCCTTGAGGTCAAAATTTAGCCACTTAATGGCCCAATAAGCTCTATGCTCCATCTCTACCGAAAGGTGGCAAGACTTGCCATAGAGTAGCTTGTAAGGAGTGGTGTCAATTGGTGTCTTGAAAGCGGTTCTATATGCCCACAAGGCATCATCGAGCTTCATAGCCCAATCCTTTCTCGTCCTAGAGACCGTCTTCTCAAGAATTCCCTTTATCTCCCGGTTGGAGATCTCCACTTGGCCACTAGTTTGGGGATGGTAAGGTGTTGCCACCTTATGAGTCACCCCATACTTAGCCAAAAGTGCCCCGAAGTTCCTATTGGTGAAATGCTTCCCTCCATCACTAATGATCACCCTTGGTGTTCCAAACCTAGGGAAGATCACTCGGTTGAAGAACCGCACCACAACTTTGGCATCATTTGTAGGAGAGGCGATTGCCTCCACCCATCTTGAAACATAATCAACCGCCAATAGGATGTAGAGATTGCCACATGAAGAAGGGAATGGTCCCATGAAGTCCACACCCCACACATCAAATATCTCCACTTCTTGTATGTTGTTTAAGGGCATCTCATTCCTCCTTGAGATGTTGCCCGTCCTTTGGCAAGCATCACAAGATACCACAAAGCTTTGCACATCCTTGAACAAACTTGGCCAAAAGAAGCCCGATTGCAACACTTTTGCACATGTCTTGTGTGAGCTAGCATGCCCTTCACATGGCAAGGAGTGACAATGGCGGATCACACTCTCCACCTCATCCTCCGGTATGCATCTTCTAAACATTCCATCCGGCCCTCTCTTGAACAAAAGTGGTTCACTCCAATAGTAGTGCCTCACATCTTTGAAGAACTTCTTTCTTTGGGCATATGTTAATCCGGGAGGCACTTCCTCACACACAAGATAGTTCACTATGTCGGCATACCATGGCTCACTTCCTTTAGACACTTGGAACAAGCATTCCTCCACCATTTGCAATTGCTCATCCCGGAATGAATCATCAATCGGGATGTCATCTCTTTCAAGCTCCAATGGTGGGAGTCTACTAAGGTGATCCGCCACGGAATTCTTGGACCCCTTCTTGTCCCGGATTTCCAAATCAAACTCTTGAAGAAGAAGGATCCACCGAATCAACCTATGTTTGGCATCCTTCTTGGTAAGTAGATAACGGATCGCAGCATGATCCGTATACACAATGACCTTCGCTCCAACAAGATATGAGCGGAACTTCTCAAATGCATACACAACCGCTAGCAATTCCTTCTCGGTGGTAGCATAATTGAGTTGGGCATCATCTAGCGTCTTGCTAACATAATAAATGGCATGAATGCACCCATCTTTCTTTTGCCCCAAAACAGCCCCAACGGCTACATCACTTGCATCACACATGATCTCAAACGGTAAACTCCAATCTGGAGGTTGCATGATAGGTGCGGAGATCAAGGCGTTCTTCAACCTACAAAAAGCCTCAAGGAAATCCTTGGAGAAAACAAACTCAACATCTTTCATTAGTAGGTTAGTGAGAGGCTTAGAAATTTTAGAGAAGTCTTGAATGAACCTCCGGTAAAAACCGGCATGCCCTAAGAAACTCCTTACCCCTTTCACCGAGGTAGGTGGTGGCAACTTCTCTATTGTCTCAATCTTGGCCCTATCAACCTCAATGCCACGGTTGGACACCAAGTGTCCCAACACAATGCCTTCACTTACCATGAAGTGGCATTTTCCCCAATTCAAGACAAGATTTGTCTCCTCACATCTTTTCAATACTAGTGACAAGTTAGCCAAGCAATTATCAAAGGAAGAACCATAAACAGAAAAATCATCCATAAACACTTCCATGATATTTTCAATATATTCCGAAAAGATAGTCATCATACACCTTTGGAAGGTGGCGGGTGCATTACACAACCCAAATGGCATTCTCCTATATGCAAAAGTACCCCATGGACATGTAAAGGTGGTTTTCTCTTGGTCATCGGGGTGGATAGGGATTTGAAAGAATCCGCTATAGCCATCTAGGTAGCAAAAATGAGAATGTTGAGCTAATCTCTCTAGCATTTGGTCAATGAAAGGAAGAGGGAAGTGATCTTTCCTAGAGGCCATGTTCAACTTCCTATAGTCAATGCACATCCTCCATCCCGTAACCGTTCTAGTTGGGATTAGTTCATTGTTCTCATTAGTCACTACGGTCATCCCACCCTTCTTAGGTACTACATGAACGGGACTAATCCACTTACTATCCGAGATGGGGTAGATAATCCCCGCATCTAGCAACTTAATGATCTCCTTTTTGACTACCTCTTTCATTATAGGATTCAATCTTCTTTGATGTTCAATAGAGGGTTTATGGTTATCTTCCATCAATATCTTATGCATGCACAATGAAAGTTTAATGCCAACTAAATCATCAATAGTATAGCCAATGGCTTTCCTATGCAATCTTAGCTCATGCAACAACTTAGCAAGTTCATCATCATTCAAGCATGCACTCACAATCACCGGATATGTAGAATTATCACCAAGAAAAGCATACTTTAAATAAGAGGGAAGGGGTTTAAGTTCAAGTTTAGGAGGACCTTTGTTGAGTGAAGACGATCCAAATAACGTTGGATGAGATGAATCCAAAGCAAATGAAGACCCTCCAAGGCTCCTTGAAGCTTGTTCATCATCAAGAGCTGCTGCTGGGGAAACCACGACCTACTCCATGGTTGGCTCCACTTCCACGGCCGTGGAAGTTGCCAGGCTTGCTCTTCTGAGCTTTCCAGAGAGTTCTACGGCCGTGGAACACATTCCACGCCCGTGGAACTTACAGCTGTTCAGCATGCCTTCGTGATCCTCAAATCCAACTCTTGTCTCCTTTTCTAGTGCTTCCAAGGCCTTGATTTCTTCATTGCAAGCCTCCTCAACACCTTCCTCCATCAAACTTAAGGTAAGAACCTTCTCCAAGGGGTCCTTGATCAAAATCGAGCTCACAACTTCTCTAGGTTCCTCTTGCTCGACTATGTTGAAGACATCCTCATCAAGGGTTGGCCCTTTCATCAGTGGACAACTTGAACTTGATGTTCTCTTCTCCAATGTTGAAGGAGAGGATCCCATTCTTGCAATCCACTAGGCATCCGGAAGTGGCTAGGAAAGGCCTTCCTAAGATGATGGGCACCGGATAGTCCGCCGGAATATCCAAGACAACAAAATCAATCGGCACATAGAACTTTCCTAGTTGCACCGGAATGTCCTCCAATATCCCAACCGGATAAATGATAGAACGGTCCGCCATATAGAGGGTCATCTTGACCGGTTTCGGCTCTCCTAGCCCAACCTTGTTGCAAAGTGCAAGCGGTATGATGCTTACACTTGCCCCAAGATCACAAAGGGCTTCATACTTCACATCTCCCACTCCAATTGGGACACAAAAAGAACCCGGATCTCTTAGCTTAGGAGGCATCTCCTCCTTCATTGTTTGGATCAATTCCGAGGACCTCTTTATCATTCTTATCTCCCCATACTCCTCCAACTTCCTTTTGTTGGAGAGTATCTCCTTCAAGAACTTGCCATATGCCGGCATTCCTAAAATAGCATCCATGAACGGAATATTAATATGCAACTTGGACATTAGTTCAAGGAATTTACCAAAGTGGTTGTCCAAGCGAGCTCTTGCTCGTGATTGTGGGAACGGTAGTGGTGGCTTGTATGGAGGCGGTGCCACATAGGTTGGCTCAACATCCTTGCTCTTGCCTCCATCTTCTTGCAACATCTCTTCTTCTATCACCACTTGTTTTCCCTTAGCATTTTCCTTGGGCAAAGGATCTTTCATACTCAACCCACTCCTCGTTGTAATGGCCAACACTTGGCCTCTTGGGTTGTCTTCGGTCCTTCCGGGAAGCTTTCCCGGATCTCTATGGGCTTCACCCGCCTTTTGGAACACTTGTACTTCTAACACCTTTTGAGCCTTAGATATGGAAGTCACCGTGCTCTCAAGACCACTCAACCTTCCAAGCAATTGCTCAAACATCATTTCGGTTCTATCCTTTGGAGGTTGAGTAAATCCGGGTGGAGGTTCTTGTGAAGCTTTTGGTGGCGGATTTGTGCTTGTGGAAGCGGGAGGGTTTAAGGCTCCATCCGGGTTAGAATAGGAAAACCCGGGATGGTTGTGGTTGGGCCGGTAATTGTTGAATTACCGGTTATTGTTGAAGTTCCTCGGGCCTTGGTAGTTGTTGTTGTAGTTGCCCCTTCCCATGTAGTTCACATCTTCCTCCTTGGAAGACAAGTTAGCTTGCACTTGAGCTTGAGGGGTTGCTTGGTTCTTCAAAGTTGTAGCACACAACTCCCTCAAAGACTTTAGCTCGTTGTTGATGGCATCAAGCTTGAAGTTGCTCATGGTGACTTCACTCACCTCATATGCTCCCGCCTTTCTCCCTTCACTCTTCCTATGGGAGTACTTCTCAATCACTAGAGCTTGTTTCTCTACAAACTCCCAAGCATCATCTACATTCTTCTCCATGAAAGTCCCACCGGAAAGAGATTGGAGCTTGAATTGGCTATCTTCATCAAGTCCTTTGAATTAGATCTCCAATAGCTCAATTTTCGGTATACCATGGTGTGGACAATCTAGGAGAAGGTCCTTGAACCTCTCCCAAGACTTGAACAAACTCTCTCTATCCTTCATCACGAAGGCATTGATCTTCCCCCTTAACTCGGTAGTCTTGGAAGGTGGGAAGAACTTAGTCAAAAACTCGGTTGTCATCTCCTCCCAAGTACTAACTCGCCCTTGTGGAATATATTGATACCAAGCCAAGGCTTTATCCTTAAGAGAGAAGGAAAAATCCCTAAGCTTATGGTTGTTGCTCTCCAATCTTGGCGGTCTAAGAGTCTCCATCAAAATCTCATAGTTCATCAAGTGTTGATGAGGAGACTCTCCTTCCATCCCTCCAAATTGATTATGCTGGATCATTTGTAGAACTTGGGGGCGGAGCTCGTTGTTGTGGGTTGCGGGATCTCCTAAGTTCACACCCAGACGGTGTGCTCTTTGTGCCGGATCCATACGTCTCCCTAGTGTTTGTGGCTCTTCAATTGCAATGGGTACAACCCTAACATTCGCCGCCGGCTGCGGTTGTGGTGGAGGAGGTGGAGGTTGTTGACGATTAAGCTCTCCTTGTACAAGGGCTTGCCTAATCTCATCAATCTCCCTCCTAGTTGCTTCTTGCCTCTCATTGGCAAGTCTCCTTTCTTCCTCCAAGAGCTCATCTCTTAGCCTTATTTGCTCTAAAGCCTCATCCAATTCACCTTGGAGATCTCTTCCGGCCATCTCTTTTCCCTTTTTAATGCTCTTTGATCTAGATCTAAGGGTTTTCTCCGGTTCGGGATCGAATGGAGCTAAATCCTTGCCACGAGATCTTCGCATACACCTAAAGAGTAAGAGATGTCCTGAAAAGCAAAGACACAAACCAAAGAGAGATCAAAAGCAACAAGAAAGATCTACACTATAAACAATCACAAAATAGAATCAATCTAGACCTAGTCCCCGGCAACGGTGCCAAAAACTTGTTACGCTCAAGATGTGATACGCAATGGGTTTTAAAATTTATAAACTCGTTATATTTCTCCTAACTCCTAGCGAACCCGCAGTGTACGGGACGTTTGTAGTAGGGATAGTATTCCGAGGTCGAACACAAAGACTAAGGTGAGATTGATTCGGTTTATGATTAAGTTTAGTGAAGATCTAGGTTGTAGAAAAGAGAAAGAAATAAAGAAATGAAAACCTCAATGTTTTTGGTTGGTTTTTAGGTGATCAATCAAGGGTCTCAAATGATGCAAAGTAAACAATCAACTAAGCTAACGAATCAACACAAACAAACAAGCTAAGCACGAGATATGAATCAAGAGAGAAAAGCGGATTCTAGGGGTTGGAAGTTCCGGTTATGGCATAGGACTCAAGCTATCTAATCATCCTTGGATTAACTATGATGTGTTGGGAGCGAGTGTTTCTAGATTGGGATCAATCACCGGGTAGGTCTCATGGTCCACTAGTCCGTCCCTAAGGTCTCATCACCGGGTAAGTCTCTAAGAACCTAAGGGATGAAATTCTACACAAACCGGATTGTTACCTAGGGATCTAACCCATCCTTACCGGGTAAGTCTCGAAAGGGTTAGTCCTAAACAACTATCCTAGCACACTTAGTCCAATGGCGGCTTATGAGGCTCACCACTACCTAGGGTTTGTCATCTTTGAAATCTAAGAGTAAGAATCACCGGGTAAGTCTCTTCTAACATTTAGTTGCTACACTAGGTCGCCCTAGGGTAGATTTAACTTAACAAACACTAGGATTTCAACATTCTAACGATCTAAAGCTAGATCCATCGAACCAGGGAGAATCACGGGCTGTTCTACCAAGTCCACGGCCGTGGTCTGGCAAGAGCAAACCGTGGATTCCAACAGAGGCTACGTCCAAGTAAGTGACTCATCCAAGGGCAAATCTAAGTCCATCATATCATAGTCCTAGCCATAACCATCTTTTCCTTACCCTAGAATCACATCTATTTAGCCTACAACATTCATCATAACAATCGAAATCATTAAACATAAAATCATGGCTTCCATTTGCAAGATAATGAAGAGAAAGAGATGAACAAGTGAAGTGAACAAAACCAAGCTGAAAGTAAGATTAAAAATGACTCGCAACCCTTCCAAAAGAAGGTTTAGATGGTTCATACAACTCTAGAAATCGATTCCGAAATTCTTCACTACAAAAGCTATCAAGGTCTAACAATGGTGTGTTCTTCTCCTTCCTCTCCAATGTTCCTCTTCTTCCTCCTCCAATGGTAGCTTCCCTCCTTAGAGAATCTTCTTGTTGTGGTAGTCAATGTGGAATTGGATGGTGGAATGGAAGATGAAAGATGCTTCTCTCAGCCAATGCAGGACCACTTTTATACTACAACTTTGCAAGAGCTGGCCAAGAAATCGTGGCACAGCTGTCACAACTGCCTGGCAAGAACCACGGTTGGTTCCACGGCTATGGACCTTCAGTGAACCGTGGTTTGGTGCTTCAACGTTGCCTTGGTTCATTAAGCTTTGATTTGGTGCATGGCTTGTGTTGGCAAGGTTCCTTGAGTCCTCCTTAGCCCTTAGCTTGCATCCTAATGAGTCCGAGGGTGTATCATCTTGATGAACGATCCTCAAACGTTTCGTTTAAGCTTCTAAATCTCCCAAAATACCTACAAAGCAATGCAAGAGTCCGTGTAGACGTCTATCTCGACAAAATACGTGAATTGAGTGCAAACGTCGTGAACTAGTGCTAAACCATGCATGAATGAGTGAGAAATCTATCTAAATGACTACCTAAACCTAAGTCATAAATCGTGTTATCACAAGTTTAAAAACAAAACCCCCTTTTGAAAATGTTAGACCCCTTGCAGGTTCTATTTATTTATCCATCCGACATTTAGAAGATTTCGAGTGCCATTGTTGCCACCCTAGAGCTCTGATACCATATTGTAACACCCCATGTTTTGGGACTTTGAAGCTCTACGGGCTAGAACCGCACAATAGGTCCCGACCCTCAGAGTAGCAACATCAAACGAATCTTACAACAAGGCACAAACGAATGAAAACCAAAACTCAAAATAAAGCCAAAGGTTTAAACAAAAGAAAGCGTAAAAGACTCGCAGCCGAGTTCAAAACAAAAGGGAAACAACAAAAGAAATAAAGACCCGATCCCGTCCTATAATGTACGGGAACCCCGACTGACCACACCATCCGGATCACTCAGCAACATCCTGAACGTACAGAACATCTACAACAACGGTATAAACCGTTAACTAACATTCTAGATACTAGCAAGAGCGTAAAGGCACAAACACATATAAGGTAAAGTAAACACATAGCATGCTTGCACACAACCGGTTATTATCTTTCTTAAAGTTATCCATTACTAATTCAACTACTTTTGTCACACGAGAATCTCCCAAAACTCGCCTCCACTTCCGTCTACCAATAGGAATAGATCAGTACTATCCGTTACCTATGGGCCTGGGTTGCAAGAGCGCATTCTAGTCTCCTGTAGAACTAGACAAGTGGTCACCGCCCGGTTATCATACACTTGGGCCAATTAAGGTTATAAAGGGTGAATCCTATTCCGGTTATCCGTTATAAACATGAATAAAAACACAAGCAAGCCAAAACACTCAAACTAATATACGGAATGAAGCTAAGTAAGTCCAAGGGACTTACCTCAATCGAAGGTAACTTAAAGATCAACGAACAACTCAGAGAACACTCAGTTTCCCTCAGGAAAGGAGTAAGGAAAGCCTGTTCACACAAGCATCACGAATTAGGAACGAAACGGTTGCTAGAAGTGTATAACTTCTAGTCTCAATGATCTCTAAGAGATCTTCACAAGCTAAGGGCTCAACCTTAGTCTAATAGCATACTCAAGAAACAAGGAACAACCAAGGATCAAGGAAAGGAACGAGGAAAGGAAGGAAGGAAGCAACTCACCAAAGACGGGAGTTACTGCAGAGGAAACCGCAGGGGCGGCTGGACAAGACGCAGGGGCGGATGGCCGCGGGGCGGCACAACAAAGGCGCGGGGGTGGTTTACAGTGTAGAAGCGATGTCTACTCCTTCGACAGCAAGGAACGCAACAATGGCAAAATCTTGCTCTTCTCAGTGCACAAACATGTCACAACTCAACCAAGGGAGTATGTGAACATCAAAGGATCAACAACGGAATGCTCCACAAGAATCAAGGCTCAAGATTGATCTTTGGAGAAAAAGAAAAGAGAAGAACAAAGAAGAAAACGAAAAAGAAGGAGAAGGCATGCAACAACTATAAGAACGTGATGAAGAAACCAGAAGAGATGAACTTACACGTTCAGCAAGGTCGCAGGAAGCAAGGGAACGGCTGCAACAATAAGGGTTGAAGAAGACGTAAGCAAGAAACGGGAAAAAGAGGAAAAGACGGGAATATATAGAGACGGGCTGGAAAGATAGACGGAAAGGGCGTATAGGGTAATAAAGAAGATAAAGAAACCGGCCCATAAGATAGAATATCGGGTATTCTATCTATGGAAGGAAGATAAAACGAACAAAAGAAAGATCGGCCGCGATCTGTCGTTGCCGATCTTACGGGTGAAACAAAGGCTGTTTAGTATTTAGAGGCAACCAAGACTTCTGGTGAAGCAATGAACGTGCTTTCTCCGCCTTATCTCAGTCTATCGCCTTTATGGCATAAATAGAATGGGTCCAAACATGATCTCCGGCCGAAGGTTGGCTGATCAACTCTTTTCTACGGCCATTTTAGTCTTTTCAGAGTTCCTGTACGGCTTCAAATAGAGAGTCATTACTAAAAAAGAGAAGAGGATTACGCAGTCATGTCACCCGTGTCAATCCATTGTTTACCATAATTTTCATATTTAGAGTCTCCTGGATCAGGAAGTAATGGGAGAGAATCCTCAAGTTGATATGAGATTCTACCAGTTCATTTCACGAATCACAACAGATGTCCTTCCTGTCTTGATACGTACATAAATGTGATGTCCAACTAAGCTTTTGCATTGATGGTGGGGAGTCAAGAAGGGAACTTTCTTCCCCAAGCCGAGCGTTTTTATTTATGAGCTAACTGCGGAATAAGCTATCCGACGGGGCATGGTTCTCGTATCTGCGATGAACCCGGGGTTGAATCTTTGAGACTGATTCACTCCTGCAAGCCGTTACCCTGGCTTTGAATCCTAGGGTTGTTTCTCCATCATTGTCTTGTATTAAAAGGTAGCACTTAGCGTTCTCTCAAAGGTGGGGCCCAGGCCCTCTCCGAAGTACCCACTCAATGAAAAAATGAGAATCTAAGGCTCTTGTAGACCGTCAAAAGAGGGAGTAGGCTAACACACCAACATTACCGCTCCCTCTGGGTGGCGGCACCCTTGCTAACCAGCTGCTGTTCTTTACTCAAATTAGGGTTCTACTAGTAGATGGCACTTCTCTAAGCGGACTCCATTTTAAGAGATGGCATCTATAGAGGCAAAGCTTCCTCCAGCCGACACACTTCTACGAATTCTTATTTGAATATCATTTTTCTGGTTAAATGGAACCCGCCTATCTAGTCTTGAGAGTAGGCCTCAGCACGAGCGCTGAAGCAATACGCCTTCTGGTCGATTCCTTCGTTCCTCTAACTCATTAAATAAATAGTTAGGATTCTCTTTCGGGTTTAACGGAAAGCTCGGGGTCGTCTTTCGGCGAAGTCATAGTAGGCAAAGCCGAGATAGATCCTCCCCCTACAAAGTACAGCGGATTACTGACACTTTCTTACTACCCCGTTTCTTCGCCCTTAGAAAAGAAAGAAGATCATAGGCAACTCTAGCGGGAGACTGAACTCCTCTCTTACTTAGCCATTGCTTTCTCGACCATAGGCATGATGTACTAGGTACCTATTGACGAGACCACCTCACCTCTCCGTTGATCCCCAGTTTGATCTCTTTCTCCATATCCAGTGGAATGTTTACATAAAATGCCCCTATGTCTTGCTAAATTGATGGGAATACCCAGGACTTTGAGAACGGCATTAGAACTCTCTTAGCTTCAAGCGTCTGGTCGTTCCTTCCTTAAATAGATTAAATAGATGAGGCGTTGGTTAAACAGTTGGGCCGGCATTCAATACTTGAGATCGGTAGCAAATACCAAATGAACGGGCAAGGTAGAAAGCCTTTAGGAGATTGTACCAAATCTGACGTTAGAGTTTGCTCTTACTGCTCAAAGAAAGGAGAGTCTTAGCTTTGGCTTGAACCTCCCTTTCGAGAAGAGAAGGATTGATTAAATTGACGGAATCAACCCGCTAACGGAATCCTCTGGCCCACAGTTCTTGGGTTACCTAACCTCCACTTACTTCTACCCCCAACCATGCTTGCTGGGAACGGCTCCCTTTAGGGCAACTAAGCTATCGACTAGGTCTGGCCCCGTTCTGGAGATGGAAAATGCAGGGAATAAGACCTAGGTTTAGCCGCCTATGAACAGGAGTTGTTGCACCCGCTTCTGCCTAAGCGAGATCCTTCTCTTGCTACATCTCTCGACTTATCGTCCACACCACCGCATGGCTTTAGAACTTGCAACCAACAGGACTACGGCTAGACCAAGGAACCTAACCCTATAATCTAGCTGACTGGCTTGCATGCCTACAGCTTCAAGGATGAAGCCTATCTTGAAAAGGGAAAGGACTCACTCACTTGCTTTAGGTTCTTTCTTTATACTCTTCTTATTTTATTACAAGCTGGCTTCGCTTCCTCTCTTAACTATCTTGGAAACCGAGGGACGGTTAGCCGCGGGTCCTCTTGCATGGCTTTCTGGGATGGGATCTTCCGCCAGGAGATATTATTTAACGAGATTAGGGATGCTTCTCGTAACCAAGAGTCTAAGGAGTTGGATCAAAATGTCGGCTTTTGGCCAACCAAGTAGTAGAATACTTTAGGAACTGATAGCCCTAAATTTCCTTTACTTTAGGACGGCACCTTTGTTCTGATTGGTCTGTCAGCGAGGGCTTTCGTAAGTGCCTAAGTCAAATCAAATAAACCGAGTGATTGGGTAAACATGGGGATCGGGTTTGGTTTCTTGTTCCAGTTCTGATTCCTGGAATGGGCTTTTGCCATTTCATTCTATTTTGATCCCCACTTCCTTGATCTGTGAATACTTGGTCATTCTCTCACGATTTCTCGCTTTTCATGAATGTGTCTTCTCTTCTGCTTATGTGAGTTTGACTTGCTTCTGACTTCCACCCGGAAGTTGTGCTTGCCTTTTAGCTTCGTCTCTTCCGCTATTAGCTCCCATAGTTTTTTGTTCCGTTCCAAGGAAGCCTGGTTTTCCGAACAAGCCACGCTCTATTTCTCTTGATATCTACGTACTTGATGAACCCAGCCCGAGCGCCCTTCGCCTTCGACTTGAAAGAAGCCAACACCCTTAGGTTCTGGGTTATGGTTTTGGTTCTTGTGCCACTTCCTTGAATTCTTCTGGTTCCAAAACTCTCAATTACATCGAGCCTTCTTTTCTTCCTCGAACTAGCTTGAACAGTGCTTTACGAAAGAAGTTTACGCCTGAGAGATAGAACCAGGTTGGGAAATAGCTTTATTCTCACCTCCGGAATAACAAAACCAAAAGCAGGTGCTTGACTTCTCCAATCACATGTGTTATTAAGCATATAAAAATGAAACCCCAACAAAACCTGCTTTCTCCCCTTAAGGGAAGTAAGGTCATTTTATTTAGAGTTCTATTAGTTAGCCTGCGAGTAGGAATTCTTATTATTTACCTATGATGATATTGTCCGGTCGTAGAATAGTCTTAGGTAATTAGGAGTTGGGCCCCTGGTGCGGGGAAGGTGCTCTTTATGATTACAATTAGTTCCTTTCTTTTTTATCCTTCTTAGGCAGTCGCCATCACAATCGAAGTTCAGTTCCTTCTTCTCGAAATAAGAATCTGACTAGGAACCGTAAATCTTAACTAGAAAACCATAAGACATGGGAGAGGGAGTGACTCTTCCAGACATTGGATTTCCTCACAATGATTCCTTTTTCTGAGTTTATAAAGTCACAGGCCCCGAATGAAATTATTTTCACGCTTTTGCGCATTGATTGGATTAAAAAAGGGTATCTTACGAGCGCTATATAATTCACTAGAACGTCCTGTCTCGGGGTCACAACGATGCAGAAGAACTCTATTCTAAATACGCTATTTCGCGCTTAGCGAGGCTAGGCTGGTCATTCCCATCCCTAAAATAATGATTCAATCCCACACACACCTATTGGAATCTTCGTGTTGGACACGACGAACCACGTGGAATAAAGGAAAGCGGGAACTGAACTGAGAATGTTTCGCTGAACAGCCTGACCCACATCGCTTCTCTAGATTAGTGTACTTCCTAAGGTTGGGCACTTGGCTGAGCCTCTCTCCCCCTTTTTAGCCAACACCATCAACCTCCAGTTTCACCTTGTATTGGTCAAAGCCAAAAATAGAATGAATAGAAGGAAAGGAAATCAGAAAGATACGCGGACGACTTTACTATAGTATAGGTCGGATGTTTTCGTGAGCAGTAAGCAGCAAATCTCCCCTTATTTTTGGAAAGCTGGTGGCCGCGTGTGAATTCTTTCAAGGCAAGGGGCGGCCTGATTCGACATTGTTGTTTACTCTGATCCGGTCGAGATAGTTTTCGTTTACCAGCGCGTAGGTAGTATAAGTTCCTATGACCGAGTCTTTCTGGCCCCTGTTAACAACTTTTCTTAATGTATTAAAGAGGGCCTCTCTAACCGGTGAAAAATAGTGGGTGTCCACTAACGGCTATTCCTGGCTCGGCTCCGATAACGCAATTCCGGGAGGAGTCGGTAGTTGGGCACTGGATCCCTTCGGACCTGGAGAACGTGTAACGCTGGGTCGGAGTTTGGTGAACCAACTGGTCGCTCCTCTAGTTGAAGTCTCAGGCCCTTTTTTTCGTTGCCTAGGTTAAACCTTCGGAATACCCCTACCGGGAATTTTTCTATACTTCCTTCAATCTTCACTTTACGCCAAGCCTCCCATCAAATACGTCATAAGGCGTGGAATTAGACCAAGGGTTGTTTATCAAGTAGGAACTTGTCCTTCACGCACGTAGGAGATCGAGACACAGCCCCAGGACTATAGAGAAAGATGTAGATCGATCGCCCTAGATAGACAACTACATAGAGGGTCTCTACAAGTCTATATATTCCTTCTTTCAGAACCTCCGTAAGATCAATATCACAACCAATGAAGTCTGCAAGTTTCACATCTAAGTAATACCCGATCCGATAGTTTACGATATAGATATCTATCTATTTAAAAACAACATTCAAAGAAAAGATATTAATAGATATCGGTAGTTGTCCGGTCGTACCCAAACAATAATATTCCAAAAGAAAATGCACCTAAGATCAAATATTTCGAGCCGGCTTCCGTAGAAAATTCAGACTTTCTTTTAGATGTTGCGATCACATAAAAACATAAACTTTGAGGCTCAATAGCTAAATACATGGCAATTGAATCATGAGCCGAGATCATAAAGAGCATACTGCGAGAAGGAAGTGAAATTAATACAATGGATTCAAAAGCATCAAACCTCTTTTGTTCGGAAAAATCAAAACACATCGAAATGGTACCCGCCGTACTTAATAATAGAAGGATTTGGCAGAAATATGTAAAATTGTCCCTCTTAAAAAGATTATTCCAGAATAAATAGGCAATAGTTAGGAGAGGTGCGCCAGCAGCGAACAAAAGCAAGGTTATTAGATACCTCAGGAAAGCCCGGCCAGAACCACACGTGCAAGTTTCCCTGCATGTGGCTCGTCCGTGTTAACTTCTTCGAATTTGCGTGAACTAGCGGACCGATCACTAAGTGAGGATGCTCCCTCCAGCATGAGCGAACCTGTTAGGAACTGCTTAGGAATGGGCGCCACTATCCCAGCCAGGATTCAGCCAGGTTCTATTGATCATGTCCTCTTCCCAACAGTTTCACTTTGTCTTGGGGCGTCTTTGGCTTTACGAGAGAATCGGAGAAAAGAGTCTTTCTCTTCCCGTCCCGTGTCATGCTCAAGTGCGTTCACAGAAGAGGAAATCGCAATGCATCTTGCTCAGCAGGCGTAGCTTGGAGTGAGAGTGTAGCGAGGGTAAGGTAAGGAAAGTGGCCGCCAGAGAGTTGTGGCGAAAACCAACCGGCTTATTAGGCGCAGCTAAGCTAATATGCGCCGGAGAAAGCCAGGTGCCGTACGTAAGCTCTATTCGGTCCGGAGCATTGATTCCCCATAACGAATAGGCTAGCTCTATCTTTGACTCTTCATTTCTTTACTTGTGCTCGAGAAGGTCCCTCAATTCCTCGGCAGCACCTCGAAGTGCATTTTGTTTTATTACATGAAACTCGGGATATTTCCCACTCCATAGCATGGCACCTTTCGCTCATCCATTTTGTCCGCTCGTCCAGACGCGGCGCCCTTTCTCATTATCTTCTACCGCCCTTTCTTTCCTCCCGGCTATTCACGCATGAAGATCGTCGTATGTATGCTCGACTTTTGTTGTCGGTGCTATAGGTAAGAGTACATTATGGCAGGATCAGTCACCTAGGCAAACCAACCTTCCTCCAAGAAGAATTGTGCTATGCCCTCTCGATCCCTATAGAGCGAAAGAGCTGCCTGGTGATCCCTAGGTTGCAGCACGTCCGGTCGTTAACTCCTCGTGCCATTGCCGCCGTTTCTAGGATCGACCGACGCCTTACCTGCACAGGTACCTACGTAGTGTAGTGTCGGTCGCACATTCAACATAGCGTTCAGACTCATGTGCCTTCCAGAACCAGGGGTCTTCGAGCCTGCTGCGTACAATTAGCCAGCCTTGCGGCGGCAAAAGGATTAGACGTCCTCCCATGCTACGGTTCCCTGCGGTCCGAACCCGGTGCCGCATTAGGTTAGGGAGCTGGGCGATAACAGCTCCTCCGCATCCCAAAGCGTGCTGCCCTCCTAGGCGCGTAACACTAAGTAATCCAAGCCAACCCACATTACTGACTAACGGTGGATAATCATATTTTTTAGAGGTACTAAAAACAACTCCATGAATGAGCAAAATGAAGGTTGCATTAATTATAAAGATCTCTGGGGAAACCGCTAAAAAAAGATTGAACATGTGAGAGGATCCGAACGAATTTTGCTTTCATTTCCCCCGTATAGAGCACTGAGTTACTAAGGTTACGGTCTTCATCCCACAATGAGGCCTTTTCGGAATGCCATGACCTCTTTTTAGAGCGTATAAGGGGAGGTCGAATTCCAAACTAGAAGGAGTTTATAAGATCAAGAAAGGTAAATAGTTCTTGGCATAACCACCGAAGAGAGAATTCAAGTGAGACTGCTAAAAGGCGTTTCTTTACTAAAGCAATTTCATTGACCGATCCATTCATTCAACATGAATACCGGAATCTTTGATTGTACGAGCTTCAAATAAATACCACAATGAGAGACATTCAAGCCCAGATATTGCTCTATCCAACCTCCAATGAGATGTCTTAAGCAAAGTTGCCTCCATCTTGCTCTCTAGTCGTAGCCGGGGGAAGGCGCGAAGTGATGCCAAGAAGAAGCTCTTTGAAAGCTAGAGAAGAAGCAGCTTTTCTTTGTGTCAACCCTCTTTTCTCGCCTATAAGTAAGAAGTCTGGGGAACTAGAGGTGATAAAGAAAGAAGATTACTACTTAGTTAGATATAGAAGAACCAATCGAATGCTACTCGTCACTTGTATCCTTTTGTATTAATGAATGAAAAGATTTGAAATGCAATGGAAAACCTACATTTATCTCATCAAGCAAATTCTTTCCGCGGAACTGAAGAAGAGCTTCTTGGCGTAAAAGACTTGTTTGTTGGCAAATGCCGTTGACTAAGATCTTGTTGACGAGGCCTTTCTTTCAGATCTCTCATGCGCTTCTCTAGCCTAGTCATTCCTGTATTCGGCTTTGATTGCGGGTCCTTTAGCTGCAGACCATGGAAAGACAAGAGACAGACCTTCTACGCTAGCACCAGTAGCAGCCGAGTCCTAACAAACAACAGGTTATGTAATATCTCGACCGTTAGGGAGAGGAGCTTAAGGAACAACAGACTTGAAACAGATTGGCAGCTGGAACAACAACAACAGTAGCAGCTCTTCCTGCTTGTTCTCTGGTCCCGTAGGAGCTCCCGAACACCCTTGAAGATCGTTCCATAGGATTCGCTTTTTAAACTGGAACTACACTACGTAGTCTAGGATGGTAGTGGCTTGCCCAGGGATGATAGTACTATTTCTTAATGTTCCGTTGGATACTTTAATAGTAGTTTCTCGTTCCGTGGCATTCTAGTATGTATTATTCATTTACCGTAACAACTGTTCTTTTAGACTACTGCTTAGCTGTAGGGCGCTTAGCAACAGTAGCAACATCTTCTTTTAAATGATTAGATGCAGAACCAAGAACTCCATTTTTTTGTTACAGGGAAAATCTATGATATGATTTCAACTGCTTGGCCCTTAGCAACAGGAACAACTGCTATCTATCGCGCTGCAGTTTGTTGAAAGACAGAATCTCATGAAATGTAATAAAAGAAAGGAACAAACAAACCCAAACTTTACCTACCACTACCAATCTGAGGTCCCCCTCTATCTATCCTTTATCTTGGGGATTACTTTATTTCCTTTCAATATCCGAATTGTTTTCATGGGATTTGTTGCAGCCAAACCTTCGTTCCCATAGCCTCGCTCATCTGCACCCCTCACTAGTGAAAGCTTATCTTCTTATTCTTCTGATCTTTTTCCACTCCTGGCTTCCAAGGTCTAGCCTGACCTCTGCCTCGACATTCTCAATCAAAAAAGAATCTACTTCCGAGTTTCGGAACTTACTTTCTTTTCTAAGGTATGTCACCTGTCTGTGCGTGTCTAAAGCCCCTGTTCTTCCTTTTAACTTAGTATAGGATTCCACTAGGTAGGAAGTAAAGTTAACCAGCCTTAACTTTCCAGCAAGACCGAACGCGGCTATCAACCAAGCTCACTTCTCGCCAAGCAGCATAGAAGCATAGCTCGTATTTTATAACGTGTGGACGAACTGCCTTGAATCGATCCCACCCTACGCCTTATTCTCTCTGGTTGGCTGCTTTCGCGCCCAGTTCTGGAATTCACAACTACGAGATTCACATCCTTTTTTTTAGCGGCATTCAGATAGCTTAGACTAAGATGGAAGAGATTCCAACTGACCTGGCTTTCTTCTCTTTCTGTGGCATTTGTCCCTTCTCCTATTGCTATTGATTTTATTTTGTCAAACCTTCCATCAGGAAAGATCCAAGTAGCACCACTGATCTTTACTTCTAAGAAAGAGCCATTCCTGGACAAAATACCTACATTTACTTTATGTGACTGACAAAACTCACATAGATTTCTCGCAAGACAGGATTTGTCATTACTCAGCACACTGTCCTCACCGACTTTAGGTTTTTTATTCTGAATTCCTCAGGATTTAAGTTCAAACTCGACGAAACAAAGCTCAAGAACCAGCTAAAAAAGATTGAGGCCTAGCTTCGGCTGCTTATGCTTCATCTCAAAATGATGGTGTTTGGGACCTTTCTTGGTGGAGTGACCGGGGAGATAATTCCAGATCATGGTTTGATGACTGGAAAGACTGATTCTTATTAGGCTCGACGATTTCACACTCGACCAAATGGAAAGAGAAAGACAACTTATTCAACTAACGGTTAGCCAAGGCTCAATAAGTGGGATAAAAACCTCTTGTACATAGACTCATAGCTACTAGACTAGAGAATCCCTCTATTTATATGCATTTATTTGTGCGCCTGTAGGAAGAATAGAAAGAACCGACTCTCTTACACAATCAGTTGGACACGGAGATGCCGCTCCTTATCTTGAGAGTTACCTCAGGGAGAGAACCATTCTTGTCTCAGGCGCATATTTTGTGCCCCAAATCACTTCTACTTATGAAAAAAAGAGTATTGAAAGTCTACTTTTTTTATGGATTTCACTAAGAAGTGTTATCTAATAAGGCAGAAAAGAAAGACAGTCTAGACTCTTAGATGTGGGCTAGGAATCCACTCCCTATTTTATTCAATAATAAAGAATAAAGCCTTCTTCTTAGGCGGGAACCGGCAAAATAGGATCTTCGGGGACGTGAGATGCTGGAAACTTTTGATTCTTTTAGATGTAACTGGCCATTGAATAGATATTGAGGCTCTTTCCTCATCTGTTTTTTATTCTTTTGATTGACTCCCAAACCATGAAATGGGCTCAAAGGAAGACAAGCAAATCCACGGACTTGCTCGATTTAGCGTGCCTCGCCTATTCTATTACGAATTGGTGGACTCGAAAGACGTTCAAGACGCAAACTAAGAGAAAGTGGGCAAGACGCCAAGCAACGAGCTTTTAGCACGACCTTGTTGGAGTTCAACCCTCCAGGTTAGCCATCAAACGAAATCCCATGGATAAAGTAAAACCCAGTGCGAATTCCAGGATTCGAATCAGTTCACGACGCGACGTCTCATTCATATTTTAAGCATTTCAGTGTGATACGGGTCCCCCCCCAATGTTTTTGTAGCTGTTTTTTGTTTGATTATGTGGTTAACAGTTATAATAGTTTGTAATCCTCCTTTATCTAAATCATTCATCTAAACATACAATAATGTAATTGTTCATAAACTTTTTAATTTGGTAATATACTTCTTGATGAGTTAATGATATTATTATTTCTTTTTTAACAAATTTGTTTCGGTGACCCTATTTTATTTTAAAGCTAAAAATACAATTTTTTCGTTGGTAAATATGATGTCACTATAAGTGAATTTATATATTTTTAAAGCTAAAACTTTAAAGACTAAAAGTTGTAAGTTAGTTATTAATTACCTAATTTAAGACTTAAAATTAGTTACAAAACTTGGCCTTATAACAGATCGATCATAGAAAGATGCATATGGGAGGGCCAAAACAAGAGTATTTGACGCCTTAAACAAGACTATAGGTTACATATTTTTATTGTATAAATACATAGTGAAGTCGGGCAAACATAAACTTAAAATTGCTTGTTGTGGAGAAGCTTCAATGGAGTCGTGGACCGCCAAAAGTGCAGTTTTGATTGTTCTTCTTTGCGGAGTTGCATTGCCAAAGGCTGATGCACTGACGCTCGACTCTCCGGCAGATCAATGGAAAAAGGGTCATGCCACTTTCTATGGCGAGCCTGATGGGTCTGGAACATTTGGTATGTTTTACGTACAATAATACGAAATTACCAAAACGCGTCGTTTCAAATGTGTATAACTTTTTGCATGGGATTTGTACGTAGAGGGAGCGTGTGGTTACGGAGTAGAGCAAAAGGAATGCTATGGAGTCGAGACAGCGGCACTGAGTACCGCGTTGTTCAATAACGGATCAACGTGTGGCGCATGCTACGAGCTCAAGTGCTTCGACGACCCACAATGGTGCATTGCCGGCTCAATCTTCATCACCGGAACTAACCTTTGCCCGCCCAGCTCCGGCCCCGAAGCATGGTGCAACCCTCCCAACGAGCACTTCGATCTTTCGCAGCCGGCCTTCCTCAAGATCGCTCAATACAAGGCTGGCATTGTTCCTGTTCAATATCGCAGGTTTACTAATATACATGAATGTTTAAATAAATAGAGATATGGTTTGTATTTCTTATTTAAAAAATGAACAAAATAACACATATTTAAATTTCAAAAACTATTAATATGCATATCAACTATCCTCTAATAGACTTATTTTAATATGACTGTCACGTCGTCAATTTAAAAAAAAAATGTTTTGTCGATTAGTTTAGTCAATATGAATGTAATGATTAGATTTGAAAATAATATTTTAATCATATCCATGAGAAAATACATTACGGCTTAACATATGTTTAAATCAAGAAAAAAACAAACAAACTAGATATTGATAGGGATAATTGGATGAAATATATTTAATGATAAATTTTATTTAGTAGATAATGTAGGCTTATAAATTATAAATTATTAGGTGAAGAGCAGTTTTTGAACAAATAATGACAAATTTGTTATTTGAATTTGTCGTGGAGAATTGATATCCGTTGGTAGTCTTTTCGTTCCACTAATATCAATCTTATGATTTATTTATTTATTTAAAAAATTATAAATATACGTTAATTTTGATACTTGAATTTTCTCTTGTACACTAATTTTCTTGTATAAAAACTATTGTAACTAACTTTCTTGTACAAGATTATTGGATCGTAATCAAGTAACTCAAAAATATCAAAAGAATATTTAGATTATTTTTTTTTGTACACAAATGATTTGACTATTTCTTGTACATGAAATCCATATACAAGAACTAAATACAAATTTTGTAACATATTATTGAAAGTTGATATATTGGCAAATTAGTCCATTAATCAATAATGATGCTATATACTTATTATTTTCCATGGAAATATCCACTACTAGTTATTATGACTTTAGGTTACATAGCAAATTCATCTATATTGATACGTGAATATAACGTAGGAGTTTTGTTGATATTATGTTTCAGAGTAACTTGCAAGAGAAAAGGAGGAATCCGGTTCACAATATCATCAAAATCAAACCCGTATTTTCTGCTGGTGTTAGTATGGAACGTTGGAGGTGCAGGCGACGTGAAGGAGGTGTTGATCAAAGGAAGTAAAGAATGGAAGACGATGAGTCGCAACTGGGGACAAGAATGGCAACTCAATGACGGCCTTGTCGCCCAAGAACTCAACTTTCAAGTCAAAACTAGCGATGGTCGGACCTCCACCTCCTTGCGGGTCGCGCCTTCCAATTGGCAAAATGGTGAAACTTACGTTGGATCATCCAATTTTTAGGTTAATCTTAAAGACTCGTTTAGAGGGGCTATAAATCATTCTCAATAATAAATTGGTACCAATTAATAAAAAAAACTATGTTTATTTAGGAGGTATTTTAAAACATGAAAGTAATGTCATCATTTTCATTTTTTTATTACCTTTATCCGATTTTATATCGTTTTAATTTCACCGCTCCAACCAAACAGACACTTATTTTCTGTATTTATGCAAGATTGTGTTACAAATTATATATAAACGGTTTTTTTTTCATATTATGAACTATGTGTTTTTTTATATATAAAAAAACAATTAGCGGTTTAAGTATCCTTTTCTAATAGAATGATTGTGTGATGTATATATATATATATATATAAAGGGTACACTGTTGGATGGTGAGTATTAAGAGTTGAGATTTAGTAGAATATCATAATTAATAATAATTACGAATAATAATAATTAAAAATTCAACAATAACTACGAATATTCCACTCAACTAACAATAACTACGAATAGTACATTAAACGATATGGCACCTTCGTAACAAAACTAATAATAATTACGAATCTGTTCTCATGTTCTCACGTTAGGGGTGTTCTCATAGGATCTATACTCTCTCTCTCTCTCTATATATATATATATATATATATATATATATATATATATATATATATATATATATATATATATATATATATATATATATATATATATATATATATATATATATATATATATCTTGAGATTTTATCCATTAAACTTTAAACCTAAGAATAAACATCATTTATAAGAAATTGTGTTTAATATGAATATTATGCTAACAAACTTACGTAAATAGATTTGGAGGATATATTTATGAGTAAAAGGGGTAAGTAGGCTTTTATTGTATAAATGTAGATTAAGTAGGCTTTTTTGTTTCAATGTGTATTAACTAAGTCCCTTGTAATTTTGAGAAAAAGATAAAATCTAAAAAAATTTAAGATACTTTCAAAATTAAAAAGGAAATGAGAGTGGTCCCCTACAATTATTCAAAATTAAAAAATAAAAAGATTCTCTCTCTTAATTTTTTAAAATAAAAAAGGAAAAATGAGAGTGGTCCCCTACAATTAAGGAATTAGTTTTAACATTAAAAAGATTTTCTCTCTTAATTAATATTGCTTATTTTTTTCAAAGAGTCGCTTATTTGTTGGCATTAAAATTAATTACATAATTTTATGTACATAATCTGCGTGCGAAATTATGTACATAATCTGCGTGCGAAATTATGTACAAAATTTGTGGGGACCACTATCATTTTTCTTATTTAAGTAAAAAGCAGCCATATTAATTAAAGGAGATAATCTTTTAATGAGAGTGGTCCCCACAATTAATATTCACTTATCTTTTTAATTTAGTTTATCTTTTTAATTTTTAATAGTTATTTATCTTCTTCATTAAGGGAGAGAATCTTTTTAATTAGAGTGGTCCACACAATTAATAAATTCTTTATAATTTAATTTAGTTTTATTTTTAGGGAGAAAATTGGAGGGACCTAGATTGTATCATGGATACAAAAAGGTCTTCCCTACACCAGTTTTCTCTATATTTATCATGTCGTATGTGAAGGGAAATTTTCAATTATAATAACGTAATTTGAGCTTTTGTTTAAGAGATTAAATTTAATATAAAACAATGGTGATTTTAATAATTTGGTTATAAATACACTATAAAGATTGATTAAATATTTATGGGTATATAAAGATACACTAAAAAGATAAATAAAAAGATTTTATAAAAAATGATAACGTAAAGCATTTAGGCCGGTCTATCTTCTCGAGGTAGTCCAACATAAACCATCCTTACGGATGAGAACACGAAGTTTGGAATCATCAAAAAAATTGATGTAGGGTGTCGAGGTTCCCAAATGGGTCAATCGGTCAGCAACAATTGATTTCTCTGAAAATATGTATGATTTGGACATCGTCAAAGAAACAAAGATCTAGACTAGAGTCAGATAATACCATCTCGACCTCTCATGCACAACTTCATTGGAGTGTCTTGATAACACACAAATTATCACCATCGATTTCAATATTCTTTATCTTCAAACTCATAGCTTCTTGTAAGTCAGATTTAAAAGCAAACGCTTCATCTTTTATTACCGAATTGAATTTATTTTTTTAGCATCGAGGCTAACAACCTCTCCATTATGATTTCGAATCACAAAAGCAATAGATTTTATTCCTAAATCGAGTTTGGATCCATCAAAATTAAGTTTATAGAAGCAAGGTTTTGTTTTTTCCCACTTAATAATTGTGCTTTTTTTTCCTTTTGGTCGTATTATTGTTCTTTGGTGGCGGTTTAATATCGTAATTGTCCTCGTCAACGATAATATTTTTCCAATTGTAAATTTGGTTTTTGATGAATGTAATTAATTTATTAATAGAACCGATATACTCATTACTAAAAATAATTTTGTTCTTAAAGAACCAAATGCTCCACTAGATTGTTGCTAGGCAAGCGAATTTGTTAAGTCCAATTTTGTTTTTTATTTTCTTAAGTTGATGGTTATGCAATTCGCAACACCTCGTTACAAAAATTCTTCTTTCATATAACTTTGCTTTTGTTAGCAATCCATTTTTTGAGATTTTCCAAAGGAAGTCTTCAATTTTAGGTTGGGTATTGATCGTGGAATTTTTACCGAAACGTAGCAACAACCTCACCCACAAGGATACAAGGTCGGATGTAGTATAGACGAGTATCGAATCACAAACATGTCGTCTGATTTGGATAATACTAGTAATGAATTATTTTAAATGAAAAACAAGGCAATAAAGCAGCAATTGTTATAGGTGTAAGCAATAACGATTATAGACAAATATGTGATGGAAGCAATCTAATGAAACATGAATTTCACTATAATGAATGAAGATATTGATGCACATATATAACTCATGAACATTGATATATGTTTAATTTCAAGTAACCATCTAAAACCTCCTTTGGCATAGACAAACAAAGACCGTGCTTTCCAACTCGCGTAGCTCTCAATCCAACGTTTATCATTTATAGGAAAACCCACTAAACACTTATTTATCCGGGAAAGACCAAGAACAACCTTCGCTTTTGACTCTTCAATTAGAAAAAAATACAAAGATCGGAATTTCTACGATAATTAGAATCCTCGAAGCTTTGATAAATTAGTAACCTCAAAACTAAGTTATTTTCAATAAATCCAACAAAATGTCCTTTGCTTGTGGCTCTTCACGTTGTTTTATCTAAACCAGTTATAAACACCACTTCCTTCATAGTTAAATAAAAGGTAAGTATAAAACGCTTTGAAAAGAAGCAATATCACAATCTCAATTTATAAATATATACGCAAACAATAAGTTAAACGATTATAGGGATCATCTTATTCTTAGATCAAGAGGACAATTAGCTACAAATGATTGTATACAAAGCGAAGACTATATATTAAATCAGAAAATACATATACTTACAATTGTTTGGTTCCAGTAGGGTGAACCTTCAAAACAAAGCTAACAACTAATTGACATCTAAGGTAAAGAGAAATCTTAGTAAAGTCTAATTTGGGATAAATTAGCATATCTAACCCTACGACTCACATATGAATATATAGGCGGAAATTCTCAAACTTTAGGGTTACACAAAATCTATCATATTCAAAGTTACAATTGGAAGATTTGGTTTCCTTCTCTGCGACAATTAAAACGACATCCCAACGGTCTTCAAACGGCATACATATGGTCATAAGCTAGCCGTAGGCAAACCGTTTTGTCTGGTCATAGAGAGTTTTTCTGGTTGGGCTTCGATGTTGGGGTTTGACCAAATCTTCTACAATAATGACATATGTCAAACGGCCACTCTACGCCTTCCTTGGTCGTTTCGCACGTTTGTAGCTTCAAATTGTGGATCTTCACTTTAAGGCATATTCATGAGACTTCGTGTTGTAGTTCCTCAGTCATGTAGAGTCTTCATTTCAGCTTTGACTTTCGGGAGGATGCAATTCTAGCATAATTGCTACTTTTGGTCGTCAAAAACTCACATTTTGACAACTTGGCATACAACTTGTCCCTTCTCAAAGCTTCAAGGGCAATTATGATATGGTCTTCATGCTCCTCTTGACTTCGAGAATAAAGAGAGAAGGGGAAGAGAAGTAGAACGAATCAAGGTTAAAAAAAGGCTTGTAGAGGGGCATAGGAAGAGAAGGAGGCGGTGTCCATGAGTAATTATAGGCTAAGCTTGCATAGGAGTTGGGTGAGGTGAGGAGTCGGACTCCTGGGGAGGCCGGGACATGGATGCATAAGTGTAGGAGCAGCGAGGTTGTAGAGATCCGGGCTAGAGTATGTTGTATGCCATAACATGAGCGGGTGAAGCTAACATGGGCGCATTGGGCGGCCAAGAAGAAAGTGATTGTTGGTAGAAATCAATGACAAGAGGCGTCACGGGGGGCCAGGAAGGGCAGGTGATTGCGCCAAGTGGTAAGACGGGATGTTGGAGAGGAAGATATTGGCGCCAAGTGTGTGGCAAAAAGAACGGGGATGGTGTCAAGCGGCACCAAGAGGACAAAAATGACACCAACTAGTGAGGCGAGTCGGATTAAGGGAGGTGACGACGTCCGGTGGTGTCCTACGGCACCAAGAGGCACCATATGGCGAGGCAGAAGAGCCCGATGGATAGTGGTTGGGAAAGGGCACCAGGTGGAGAGGAATGAAGGGGAAAAGAAAAAGGAACATGAAAAATAAAATAAATTTGATGAAAATATTTGGAATAGATGTTTCGGATCGAAAAATTTTCCAAACTTTTCCGTAAAATAATCACGAAAAAATATATAGAAAATGTATACTCGTAAAGTGTCTTTTATGATATAAAGTATTCTTGTAAAATATTTACGATATTAAAATAATAATAAAAATATGGAAAAATATTTTATATAAAAGTATAAAACGCACCTATATTAGGGGAATTTAAAAAATATTAATAAATATTAATTATTACATAATTACTTAATTAAAATTGATGAGGGATCATCCTCAACACTACCTCAAGGACCAATGATAGGTGATGGAATCACTATCAATTAGGATAGTGTTTAGTGTCTTTTTATTGTATTAGAGTCGGTTTGTGTTGCTAACATCTCAATCCAGAAGAAGAAGTTTAAAAGAAGCAAAAGAGATGTTAGAAGCACTTGGGAGTTGAAGATCATTCACGAAGACAAGCTTTTGGTTCCACACCGCCCCCGCGGAGTAGTGTCACCGCCCCTTCGGGTGGCACTGCATTCCGGAACGCAGCCTGCGCCTTCTCCAGCGCCCGGAACAAAGCATGTCACCGCCCATGCAGCCACATCTGGACGCCCCTGCGGTGACTTACCTCGAAGAAGCGAAGCCGGAGCCCCTGCGCCTCTACTTGCGGACCAACCTGCGGAGCTGTGAAGCCGAAGAGCCAGTATCACCGCCCTTACGGTGACATTGGGCCGCTCCTACGGCTCGACATCAGAAGCGACAGAAAGATGAAGAGTCAGACGTTTGAAGAGCATTAAAGACCCGTCCATGCAGGATTGCTAGGCCGCCCCTGCGGCCAAGAAGAAGATCAAGCGTTTCTACCTAAACCGCCCATGCGGCTTTGCAAGGCCGCCCCCGCGGTTTAGCGCCAGAGGACTTTACTCCGGTTGTTTGCACCACCATTATGACATTAAAGGTGGTTGTTTAGGACGGCCATTCCCATTTAGTGTCAATTCTAGTATAAATAGGTCAATGGCTGATTGTTAGAATCATCCACCATTTTCCCATTTTCTCTCTATGTTATCTTGTGTTTTGTAATGAGCTTCTAGAGCCTCCTTGCTACATTGGGTTGTTTTGAAGCTGCATTACTGCTTTGGTTATAAGTCTTTAGTAATATAAGTATTATTCAACCATATATTTTATATTCCTTGTGCTTTAACTAACAATTGCATGTTTCTTACCACTTAGCTTGATCACCTTAAGTATCTAATTGCATGCAAGGAACTAGGGTTAATCGATTCCGGGTTCGGGTCCTTAATCTAGTAGAAATCCTTTAGGTAAAAACTGGTTGTAATTTCTTAAAGGAAAAGGAATATAAATATAAAGAAAAGTCTAACGGTTTTATTCATTTTCTTTATATCTCTTTGTCTTTATGTGAAAGCTAATTTGTGCCTTGTTCTTGTAGGTTTATGGATCATTAACTTGTTAAGTTGTGCTGACGCCAGTTGGCTCAACATATATATGATCAAGACGATAATAGTGTTGAAATATTTATAAAAATAACCAACCAAAGTAGTTTGCATGCTAAGAATCAACCTAGTGTAGCTCTTTTCTCCATCGTTTTATCACATCTTTACTTGTTTTCTTGTGCTTTTGTCTTGTTACAATTCAATCCAACTCCCCCCCTATTGGTTGCAATCTCGATAATTGAATTTAATTAAAACCTCAACTTAACTCTCTTGGGTTCGACCCTTACTTACACTATATACAAACTTGTTAGTGTAACATTAGGAATTCTACTTTAACCTAAGCTAAAAGACAACAACCTAGGATTTTAGCTTCGTCAAATTTGGCGCCGTTGTCGGGGAGTTTAGTTATGTTTTGATTTCTTTTGATTATTGATTATTGGTATGGACCATTTTTATGGTTCAAACCCGTGCTACTAACTTCGGATTTGTTTCTTTTGATCCAAAAATTGAGAGAACACACATCCGACAATGTAGACAACAACGAATCCGTGAAGAGATGGCCAACCAAACTCTTCGCCAACTCACGCAGCCGGATTTGACTCAACATCCTCTTGCGGTCACTATACCGGCAATTGGGGAAGGAGTCAACTTTGAGCTCAAGCCGGGGTTGATCCAATTGATCCCATCCTTCCATGGGTTGAGTGGCGAAGACCCCATCAAGCATCTTGGGAAATTTCATACCGTGTGTATGAGCATGAAGCCGACCAACATAACCGAAGAACAAATCAAGATGAGGGCGTTCGGTTTCATACTCAAGGATGGGGAGGATGATTGGTACTACCATCTTCCGTCCGGTAGCATCGACACATGGGAGAACCTTCATAAGGCGTTTTTGGAGAAGTATTTTCCAGCTAAGAAGACAAATAGCTTGAAGAAAGCTATAAGCGACATATAGAAAGAGGCGGACGAAACTCTTTATGAGTGTTTCGAGCGTCTCGCAAGACTCCGATCCATCTGTCCTTTTCATGGGTATTCTACCCAAGATCTAGTCTTGTACTTGTACAATGGCTTGCTTGACAATGAAAGGAGGATCGTCGATGCTGCTTGTGGAGGTAATATTCTAAACACCACTCATGACCTTGCTTTAGAGAAAATGCATGAATTAGTGGAAGGAACTCAGAATTTTGGAAGGACCTCTACCAAAAGAGGAGTTTATGCTATCAATCCTAGTCATAATGAGATTTCAACGGAAATTGTCGAACTGAAGGAGATGGTGAAAAGAATGACTTTGATGGTAACTCCACAACAACTCAAGGCATGTGGAGTTTGTGCCGATCCGTACCATCCAAGGGACATGTGCCCTCAAGTCCAAGATGACGATGTTGAGGTTAACGCATTGAGCTACGGGCAACAACAACAACAACAAAGGACAAGGAATGACCCATATGCACAAAATTACATGCCAAATTGGCGTGATCAACAAAATTTTCGATTGAGGGATCAACAAAACCAGCAACAACAACCCCACCAAGGAAAGTCTCTATCCACTGAGGATATGCTACAGGTTTTAACTAAACATTTTGCTACCCATGTCCAAACTACAAAGTCTAGCATCAAGAACCTCGAAAAACAGGTTAGACAAATGGTGGAGGCCATTACAAGGATCGAAGCTTGATCTTCCGGAAATTTGCCCTCCTAGACGGTTGTCAACCCTAAAGAGAATGTTAGTGCTCTAACATTAAGGAGTGGGAAGCAAATCCGGAAAAAGCCAGCAACAGAAATGAAGAAAAAACCCTCTGATGAGTCTGACACCCCCACAGCCGCCCCTGCGGCTACAACTACGTCGGCTCCTCTGCAGCCGCCCTTTGCGGTTGGATGTCGCCGCCCTTGTGGTGACAACCCCTGAGCCGTCCCTGCGCCTGCAACCTTCCGCCCCTGCGGAAAAGACGACAGAGGGTTCTGCTGAAGAGGATCCTTACATCCTTCCAAGTTTTCCCCCTCTGTTTGCTGAGAAACCGCCGGCTCCCTTTCCCGAGACACTAAAGGATCGGAGAGTGATTGAGGATAAGGATGGGAGAGTGATTGAGGATAAGGATCGGAGTGTGAGGTAAATATCCCTCTCCTTAAACTTGTGAAGTGTATTCCTAAGTATGCTCGTTTTGTTAAGGAACTTTGCACCATCAAGAGGAACCAAAAGCTGAAGGGTAAGCAAAAGGTGCAAGTTATTGAGCATGTGTCCACTGTCTTCCAATGCCAAATGCCCAAGAAGTGTAGTGATCCGGGCATGGTAAGCATTCCTTGCGTTATAGGGGAAACCCGTTTTGATAAGGCTATGCTTGATCTAGGTGCTTCTATCAATGTTCTTCCTTACTCCATCTATAAATCTCTTGGCCTAGGGCCACTCATACTCAGATTGTAGTCTAACTTGCTCATAGATCTAATGTTTACCAGAAAGGGATTATTGAAGATGTATTAGTAATGGTAGATAATCTGATTTTTCATGTTGACTTCTTTGTGATGGATATGGAAAATGACTCACATGCTGCACCTATATTGTTTGGAAGGCCTTTTCTAAAAACCGCTAGGACAAAGATTGATTACATTAGTGGCAAATTGACTATGGAGTTCGATGGGGAGGTAGTTGAGTTTAACATTTATGATGCAATGAAACACCTTATTGATGATCATATTCTTTGTGCCATTGATGTTATTGATCCTATCATTCAAGATGTTTTTGATATATCCAACATAGATGGATTGAAAAACATAATTGAACATGACATTGACATTCATACTTTGGAATATGCCTTAACATCTAGCATGCAAGAAGTTCTAGCTACATTGGATGGGCACAAAAGGCTCCTTATCTCCACTTTGGCCATTGGGCCCACATTACTAACTCCAAGCGAGAAGCTTGTTCCATCTATAGTGCAGGCACCGGAGATAGAATTGAAGGACCTTCCACCACACCTCAAATATGCTTTTCTAGGAGAAAACAACACCTTGCCGATAATCATCTCTAGCAAGTTGTCAACAATTCAAGAAGAGAAGTTGTGAAGGTTTTGAAAGAGCACAAGACGGCTCTTGGATGGACTATTGCTGACATTAAAGGGATTAGTCCCTCCACATGTATGCATAGGATCCTCCTTGAGGAAGAAGCAAAACCATCTTGGCAACCCCAACGAAGATTGAATCCGCCAATAATGGAAGTGATCAAAAGGAGGTATTGAAGCTCCTCCAAGCGGACATGATATTCCCAATTTTGGATAGTAAGTGGGTTAGTCTAAACCAAGTGGTTCCGAAGAAAGGGGGTATCACCATGGTGGAGAACCAATATGGTGAGATGGTCCCGAGCAAGACACAAACCGGATGGAGAGTTTGCATTGACTACCGCAAACTAAACACGGTAACTCGTAAAGATCACTTTTCTCTACCCTTTATTGATCAAATGTTGGAACGTCTTACAGGTCACCCCTACTATTGCTTCTTGGATGGATATTCGGGCTATTTCCAAATAGTCATTGCTCCGAAAGATCAGGAAAAGACGACTTTCACATGTCCATTTGACACTTTTGCATACCGTAGAATGCCATTTGGACTTAGCAATGCTCCCGTCACCTTCCAACGGTGCATGATAAGTATTTTTTCATAATACATAGAGAATTTTATTGAAGTTATTATGGATGACTTCACCGTCCATGGAAATAGTTTTGATACATGCTTAGGACATTTAAAACTTGTTCTACAAAAATGCGTAGAAACCAAATTTAGTTCTTAATTTTGAAAAACTTCATTTCATGGTTGAACAAGGAATTGTATTAGAACATGTAATATCTTCAAAAGGGATAGAAGTAGATAAGGCAAAAGTCAATGTTATTCAAAGTTTACCTTACCCTACTAATGTGCGTGAAATCCGTTCTTTTCTAGGTCATACAGGTTTCTATCGGCGGTTCATCAAGGAATTTTCAAAGATTTTAGCGCCGTTGTGTGAGCTACTCAAGAAGGATGCCACTTTCATAGTTGATGAAGAGTGCAAGAAGGCGTTTGACACCTTGAAAGCGTTCCTCACTAGTGCACCTATCATCCGATCTCCGGATCGGGAGAAGCCATTTGAGATCATGTGTGACGCCATCGATTATGATGTAGGAGCTATCCTAGGACAAAAGAATAGAAGAGCATCACATGCCATCCATTATGCATCCATGACGCTTAATGGAGCTCAAAGAAACTACTCCGCCACCGAGAAGGAGATGCTAGCGGTGGTGTTTGCACTAGAGAAGTTCAGACAATATCTCCTTGGCGTAAAGGTAGTAGTATTCACTGACCATGCAACCCTTAGGTACCTCATGGTGAAGAAGGAAGCAAAGCCAAGGTTTATTCGGTGGGTGCTCCTTCTAAGCAAGTTTAACTTGGAAATACGGGACAAGAAGGGGGATGAGAACCTTATGGCCAACGAGAGTAAGAGGAAATCAAAGTTTTGAAGTTGATGTTGACCTGATGTACGAGAGATATATGGAAGTTTCCTACATGTTGGGATGTCATAGAAGTAAAGAAGATAAGGTCAATTATTTTGAAGCACGGTTAAGTCATGTAGTTTGGATCCTTATGGTAGCACATAAGTGAGAAACCTTAGAAGATTTTTTAGAATCATCTCATCAAAGAGGGAAAATGAGATTAAGTTAAAGGAATACTTAAATAAGACCCCGAGAGTCAGGAGACTCGAGCAAGTCTCTCGATTTCAGGAGATGAAGGATCTTTGAAAGAGAACGGTCGACATTGTAGCTGAAGATGGAACAATACACGAGTCTTAAAGAAGTCACATCAATAGATCAAGGTAGATACAAATACTCAGTTGGTCTAGTGGGATGTGGTGCTAGACTCCTTAAGTGGTTTGCTTCGAGATTCGAGTTCGAATCTTCCTGGCGGCATGTATGGAAAAACTGATATTGGGAGGGTATCCCCCAGCAATGGGCCACGAATTATTCCCGTCCCGGATGTAGAGCGGCGAAGCCAATCAAACCGGGAGTTACTTACCAACCTTTCAAAAAAAAAATAGATCGAGGTAGATCAATCGTGTCATGACCATTTGTATAGTGATAAGACAATATTGTGTTGGTTATTACGATATGTGATGGGACGAGAAAGGATGGAATATGAGATATCACGAATTCCAATACGTCGGAATGTGGATTTTGCCACTAAGGTTGAGCTTGGCGCACCTCCAATTTCCAAGGCGCCGTATAGGATGACACATGTGTAGATACGTGAGTCGAAGAAGCATTTGAACGAGCAGTTGCAAGGACTTGTTGATACAAACTCATTAGAACCAATGCACTACCATAGATAACACTAGACGTGATCTGGAACTCTTGATTTGAAGTTCATATTGGAATTTATCTTAAACTCTTGATTTGAAGCTGTTATGGAGAACACTAGTCTGCGAAAAGAGAAACGGTTATCTTCGTTTGTACATCGATTACAATGAGCTGAATAAGATAACAATGAAGAACATGTACCCCTTACCACGTATAGACAATCTACTCGACCGTTTGCAAGGGTAGGTAGTTTCTTCTAAAATTGATTTAAGGGTTGATTGTCACCAAATGAGAATTCGAGATTGAGATGTTGCAAATACGGCTTTTAGGACAAACCCTGGTCACTACGAGTTGCAGTGTTTCCATATGGGCTTACTATGACCGGATAAGATGTTTTGATCTACTTTGAAAGAAGAGATAAGTTGTGTGACAAGTTGTCTCGGGATGACAACCCCCGAAGGACGTCGAAGAAGTTATAAATTTGCTTGGTTGTGCTGGTCAATTCCGGATTTATGGAGAGATTCTCCAACGTAACACCATCTATGGATAACCTACTCCGAATAACAATGAAGTATTAAGTGGGACGAAAACTGACAATGGAGTTGTTGAGAGTTAAGTGGAGATTCATTGCTGCAACTGGTTTGAAACCGCCTCGAGGTATGATGGGTTGTAAGTGTACAAGTGATTCTCCAAGGCAAGATCTTGATCGAGTATTGAGAAGCGATATAAAAGTAATAGCATACGTGTCTCGTTAGTGGAAGCAGTGTGAAGTAAAGTACTTCCACCATTACTTGGAAGTTGCAACAAGAATTGAGGAAACGTAACATCAAAGTTTGGTTTGGCAAGAACCGAAGCCAACGGTGTAAATTGGAAGTTTGATCTTCTTTGTCAGAGAAAATCAAAGAGAAACCTAATGGAAATGCTGCATTGAGAAAGACCCGAGAAGGAAGTGGAATTTCCGAAATATCGGACCTTTTTAAGATCTTCGCGCGAGTTGGAAAAGTGGTCTACCGGGTGGTGTGGCTGCCGAGAGAAGAGGGTGTTCACCCGGTGCTTCAAGTGTATTAGTAGGGAGAGTACATAAATGGCTCGAGACGTGTTGTCAATCATGAGGATCTAGTGGCAAGCGAGGAACCGATGAGGCTAACTGGAAGATGGAGGATAGTATCTTTGGTTTGAGTTTTATGTTGAGCTAGTAGCATCGAGAGGATCGACGGGTCAAGCCTAGTTCTTTCCTTGGTTGAATTATGTGCATGTGTGATGTTGTGTGTAGTTTGTGCCCTATGTGGGAATGTGCTTTATGACTTGATATATCTCGTGGTTGTAGTTTGAGTAGGATTGGTGTATAGATTTGAAGGTTGAAACATTCTTAGTTTGTGAGGTCATACCTCGGCCTTAGGGACCGAGAAGTTCGACGCATACCAAGTTTCGGGACGAAACTTGTTTTTAGAGATCTGATGTAACGCCAATTTTTAGGCACGATTGCCAAAAAAATTTCCAGCTTTTATCGATATTTATTAGCTTAAAAATATTTTTAAGAGATATTTTTACGAGGTAAATAATTAACAATTTTGAGTATATTTATATTTTGGATAACGTATTACTGTTATTTTAAGGAAGAGTTCGGAAATATTTTTCCGATCCGAGAATCCCGTTCTGATTATTTCGATCGAGTTATTTCAATGACCTTTTATTTATTTTCTCTTCTTTTATTTTTTTTATTATTTTATTTTCCCTCTCCTTGGCTGATGAGCCGTCTCACTCTCCCTGACCTTCTGCAACCCGACTCTTCGCCCCTCTGTGACTCTATGGGCACTGTCCGACCCTTCGCTCCCTCTGCAACCAAACCTGCGATCGAACCCTCGACCTCCTATGATGTCGCCCATGCTAGCCCGGAGCAGTGAGCATCTGCAGCCCCGAGTTCTACATCCTCGCCTACAACTCCTACATCTCACTTTTCCTCTCGCTCGAACTCTTCTGGAACGAGGAACAATGGCAGCCCAATTCTATCTTCTCTTGTATCTCTCGCTAGCAGCTGCCTCCTTTACCCAAGCTCCTTCCTCTTTGTCGTTGAAGAACCCCCCCCTCTAGCAGCCTCGTCCTCCGCCTTGAAGTGCTGTCGGAACTCTGGGGTCACTATCACCACCGCTGCCTACTCCAGCCGGAAAATGCGTTGCATCTCCGTCCTCGCCAAAGCCCCAATGGTTTCGATTCTACGCTCTCCATGGAAGTTGAAACATAGTCAGGCTCACGATGTGCCGGGGACTTCAGATATGCTGCCGCCGTCACGAGAAACACCAGGAACGTGCACCTTCTGCGTCCTCATCAACGAGCTAGGTCTTAAACAGCGCTCCACTATCGAGCCGTAAATCGCCACCCAGGATCTCGAATGTTGCCGCTTGATATGCCTTTGTTGCCGCCTGGTTGCCTTGGTCACCGGGGCCTTCTTGCCGGAAACGCCCCATGTGTTGAGCTCCAACTTCCATAGGAGACAAACCTAGATCTGGTCAAACAGGGCAGTCAAGATCCTCTATTGCTCTTCCCTATTGCCTTCTCTACCCCATTCAATTAATTGGTCCACGTGGCACTATATTTATCAATTGAAAGTAATTAGGAAAAAATTAGGGATTTTATGGTCTACAGAATCTTTCTCTCTCTTTCCTCCTTTTCAAAGGAAGCTTTTTCTGGGTGAGGTATCTCGACAATTTTTCCACCACTAAACAATTAACATCAATTGATCATAAACAAATTTCACAAATGATTTCATTTCTAGAAGTGAGATACTGAGAGGAGCGAACGAGCCTGTTAGCCAACGTCCATCATCGAACCTTAATTGGTTTGCAGTTTTGCTTTTGGTGCTTCAACTTTGAGTCAATTCTTAGGATTAGCTTCCAGCAAATTGTTTAATTAAAAAGAAGAATCTGGATAAGCGATTAGCTTAATAGCTATCATTGAGATTAGAAAAGGTAAGATTAGCTTAATAGCTTAGGATTAGCTTCTTCACAAAACCATCTACCTAAGAACTCAAGCAGCAGCCTCTCGTTGAACGTCCATCATCGAACCTCAACGGCTGCAGCAGCCTCTCGCTGAACTCAAGCAACCCCTCAAACGCCTACGCCCTCCACTCATACAACGCGTATCAAACCTCCTCTGCCTACACTTGGAAGACGATTTGCTTGATAAGGCCCCACCGGAGCACTCACTCCCACCCACCTGAGCCTCCTTAGGATCGTCCGCTCTACAATCTGGACGGTAACTTTTCCTTTGCCATTGAATACTCAGCAGCGTATAGGCTTCTTGTGTCCGGCGCATTGCCTAAAGACTGAGGCGCTTCGGTTCTTAGGTAGATGGTTTCGGAAGAAGCTAATGGAACTCCACAATCATGTCCATGTGTGGTGCATTGAGTGTTTGAAGGTTGGAAGTTGAAGCACCAAAGAAAATTGCACATTAGTCTGTACCAATTTCTACCCTTGATCCATGAAATAGAAGCTATGACAGAACAAGACAGCAAGAAGAATTACGGGATGAATGAAAGCTTCCATTGAAAAGGAGAAAAGAGAGAGAAAGATTCTGTAAAGCATAAAATCTCTAATTTTTTTCTAATTAATTTCAATTGATAAATATAGTGCCACGTGGACCAATTAATTGAATGGGGTAGAGAAGGCAATAGGGGATCCTGACTGAATTATTATACCTTTGGATACACCAAACTATATCGACTACGACTACTATTGTTGGGCTAATTCATATTTGAATTATCAAGTAATGGGCTATTAGTTATATTAATTCCATATGGTTGATAGGCCCATGGTCCAACTTAATTATTGCAGTAAAATATTGAAGATTGTGGAGCTTTCTAGAGAGTTAAAATGGATGTAGAAATTGTAAGGGAATGTCGGTTGTTTTTGTAGAATTGATTAGATTAGTCTAGATTAGTCTAAGTACTTATCACTTTGTAATATGTGAATGTCGGTGGATTGAGGTCCATTCTCACCGACCTTGCACTTGTATATATATAAGTGTGTTGTTGTAAACAATGTAATGAAATAAGAGAGTTCGATCACAAAGGCTTATATATGCGAGTGAGGTTGTACGTGTGAGTGCGCAACAAATACCCGCTTATATATACTCGGTGAGTCGGGAACGCGGAGTTTTTCCCAACAACTGGTATCAGAGCCGAGGTTACGATGGTGGTGTTCGGGTAAACTTTGTTGCTTGAAGAATCTCGTGTTGGCGTGATGGCGGCCGAAGTGATGAGGGCGTTCGAGATTCCACTCTTTGATGGAAAGATCAACTTCACTTTGTGGCAGAGTACGATTCAAGACTTCTTGGTGCAGCAAGGTCTTGACCAAGCTCTGGAGGAGGAGAAGCCTGGATCGATGAGCGAGGAGAAGTGGAGAAGCATCCAGAGGAAGGCGGTAAGTACAATTCAGTTGGCGTTGGCTCCCGAGATTAAGTACGGTGTGTTGAAGGAGACCACACCGAAGGCGTTGTGGGAGAAGCTCGAGAGCATCTATGCGTCGAAGTCGTTGACCAACCGTTTGTGCTTGAAGATGGAGCTTTACTCGCTCAAGATGGAGGAAGGAGGTAATCTTCATGACCACATTAACTCGTTTAATCAACTAGTATGTCAATTGTTGAATGTTGATGACAAGATTGGAGAAGAGGAGCAAGCGTTGTTGTTGCTAGCATCATTGCCGAAGTCCTACAAGTCCTTGGTGCAGACGTTACTTGTAGGAAGGAAGTCTCTCACTTTGGATGAGGTGACCGCTGCTTGGCGGGAGAGTGAGAGGATGATGAAGAATGATGCTACCGACAAAGGAGATGATCGCATACTAGTTGCAGGGGAGCGAGAACGAGGGAGGAGTCAGTGGAGGAGGCATGATGACCCGAGGCAGAGATCAGGCTCCCGGCGAGATTTGAGTGAGGTCGAGTGCTTCTACTGCGGGGAGAGGGGTCACATGCAAGCCCGGTGTCCTCAGATGAGGGAGGACTTAAAGAAGTTGAGAGAGATGTCGCCGGGAAAGAAGAGAGAGGACTCCCGTACAAATGTGGTCAATGAAGTTGGTGAAGTTGATTATGGGGATGTTTACTTGGCAACGGGAAAGGAGGTTGCCAAGAAAGAGAAAGAGAAAGAGTGGGTGATGGATAGTGCTGCATCGATGCATGTATGTCGGGACCAAGCAATGTTTGACACCTTGAAGATCGGTGGAGAGTTTGGTCACTTCAACTCGTTGAGTGGTGAGAAGTTGAAGGTAGAAGGTACCGGAAGCGTGAGGATGAGGCTTCATAACGGTACAAGCCACACTCTACACAATGTGAGGTATGTGCCATCGGCGAACGTGAATATCATCTCGTTGGGTACGATGACGATGGAGGGGTATAAGTTCGTCGGCATGAAGAAATGGTGCAAGGTGTTAAAGGGGAGACGATTGGTGATGCGAGGCTGCAAAGACGAGAAGAATATTTGCTTCTTAGATGGAAGAGCGGTGCGAGAAAGAGGTGGTGACGCCAGAACTAAGAAGCAAACGAAGGTAACCCTTTTCGGATACAGTTGAGGTATTTAAAATATGAATTAAGGGAGGAATTGTTGGGCTAATTCATATTTGAATTATCAAGTAATGGGCTATTAGTTATATTAATTCCATATGGTTGATAGGCCCATGGTCCAACTTAATTATTGCAGTAAAATATTGAAGATTGTGGAGCTTTCTAGAGAGTTAAAATGGATGTAGAAATTGTAAGGGAATGTCGGTTGTTTTTGTAGAATTGATTAGATTAGTCTAGATTAGTCTAAGTACTTATCACTTTGTAATATGTGAATGTCTTTGGATTGAGGTCCATTCTCACCGACCTTGCACTTGTATATATATAAGTGTGCTGTTGTAAACAATGTAATGAAATAAGAGAGTTCGATCACAAAGGCTTATATAAGCGAGTGAGGTTGTACGTGTGAGTGCACAACAAATACCCGCTTATATATACTCGGTGAGTCGGGAACGCGGAGTTTTTCCCAACAACTATGAAGAACCCATTCATATATGAACCCTGACAAGCCTTGTCAGTTGTCACATATCCCATCCTCTTCCATCACTCAGAAGCCCAATTTATAGGCTGAGCAAATCCTTGACATACCCATTCCCCCCAAATCTTCAATCCTTTGGTATATTATATTCCGAGTTAATTTCCTTCAAACTTTTTAGTTGTTCTCGTTTAAAAAAAAAAAAATGGGGAAAGCGCTGAAAGGATGGCCAGTGAGGCATTTGCTAGCTCTTTCCGTTGCTCTGAACGTGGGCCTGGTTACCCGGCTTGCTTACGATGAGAGAACCAACAGTTGGAGCACCGAAAGAAACGACGTCGTCTGCGCTGTGGAGGTTTCGACGGACAAAACGCTTATTAACAGGGAGGTTGTGCCTTTTTTGGCCACTGCTCAGGAGATTGATAGTCGTCGTCATGAGGACGACGACGGCAGAATCGTAAATCTCGATCAGTGAGTTTCCGCTCCCACCTCTTTAACTCCCCAGTCAACACCACTTTTTTTTTGTTGGCTAATATATTTTTCTTAAACATTACCCTAATTTAGTATTTGAAATACAAAATTAATTAGTGTTTGATTAATTTTTGCAATTGTAGGGTAAGTAAAAGTAACTAAGGATGATGCACTTCCAAAATTTTGATGAAAAGTCTTCACAAGTCGTAAGCATAGGGGAGGAAAGGAAATATGTTTTATTTTTCTTGGTAAAAAGGAAAGGAAATATGTTACCAATAATCAGAGCACGTCATACAGGTTTAGGGCTTGCTTGGTTTTAACTCCGAAAACGGTGAAAACGAATCTAATCAATAAGTATATCCTGGTTCATGAAATATTTTTGGATCATTCCTTGTAATTTGAAGTAATTGGAGTAGAATTTGATTAGTTTTGATACCTATAAGAAAATAAACTATATTAATTTTTATTCTGTTTTCGTTTTCGGATTTACAACCTAATGGGAGCTCAAAGTTGTGGCGTTTGCGTCTGCGTCTTACCCAATGAACCTTTGCCATCCTTAATGATTTAACGAATGACACCATCCTCCACATGTGTGTCTCAGGCTTGGATGTATAATTTTTGTAGGGCCAAATGCCCAATAATAAGGAAGTTCAATCATGCATAAGTCCTACCCATAGCTCTCCTCATTTCTTCCTTATCATATCACATGGCTTTGCCACTCCTCTTATCTTCCATAAAATGACCTTTTCTCCTTGTCAACAATCAACATCTTTTTGCTTTGTGTCTTTCTGTATAGGCATATTCTATTAGGGTACTTGATTGGAAGTCCAATAAACTTTATAGATACAATAAGCTACATGATAAATATATGAAGAGATCTCTCATGCATACACACATCATCTGTTACTATGGATACTGTCTAGTGTCTACCAATTATGGTGCATATTGTGATAAAGGAGATTTCAGTTAGGATTGATGTATGAGACAAGCTAATCGGGTTCAGCTCGTGTTCGAGTTGTCAAATAATGGGTTCGTTCGGATAAAATAACATTATATAACCATTATTTTAGACGACCTACTCGGTCTCGGCACGTTAAAAGCTCGACTCAAACTAAGCTTGTAAACAAGTTGAGCATGAGCATACTAAGTCTCGACTCGTATAACGCCCCTAATTTCGGTTGATAAATATTTGTTGCTGCAGTGGTGACCCCACAATGTATGAGAAATATTGGCAGCAGGCGGGAGATAAGACTTCCGTATTCATCTCCGGTTGGCAATCTATGAGCTATTTCTCGGACCTCACAAATCTCTGCTGGTTTCTCGACCCTCAGTTGGCTAAACAGATCGTTAGACTGCACCGAATCGTGGGTAATGCTGTGACCATTGATAGGCACATTGTGGTTGGGACTGGCTCAACGCAGCTACTCCAGGCTGCTCTCTATGCGCTCTCTTCATCTCAACCAAATCACCCCATCAGTGTCGTGTCTGCTACGCCTTACTACTCGGTAACTTTTTTCCATTACAAATTTACCCTTAATAGTTAATGCTCGGTAACTTTAGAATTTGTTGGAGTAGTAAATTTTACAAATTCACCTGCAGTTTCTCAATATTTACAAAACTACATCTCTTATATTTTAAATCACTCAAACAACTTGTTATTTTCCAAGTTCAGATATTAACACCTTGATTATAAAATTACAAAATTTTCTTTTTATTTGAGTTTCTGGTTTAAAAAATCGGGTGGACTTTTAGTAAATTTGAAACAAATAAAAATGAAATTTGTGATATTTAATAAAAAATAGAGGTCATTTTATATGTATAAAGAGGGTTTTATTTAAATTTTATCATCTAATAAAATTAAAGTGCTAATTTCACAAAATCATTCTTACTGCATCAAATTATCACAAACCAGCACCCTCTTTAATCACTTAAAATATATTTTAGTACCCTTCAATTTTAGATTTTTTTTCCCATTGTTATTCACAATATTTTAAGTTCTCTTGATACCCTTATAATATAACTTGTTTCCTTTTTATACCCTTTCTCAATAATTTCATTAATAATGATTTAATTATAAAAAAATTTTAAAAAAAATTCAAAATTAATTTTTAATAAAAAAATCAATTAATTTTTATTTTTATTTTTAAAATAAAAATATTTTTTTTAAACTAATTAAAATCACATTAAAATTTAACTAATTAACTTTATGATAAAAAAAATAACTTACTTTTTATTTTATCTTTTCGAAATAAAAAAGTTTAAAATTAATTATGTTCATGTTAAATTTTAAACTAATTAACTTTATTAATGCTAAGTAATAATGAAGAAGCAATTTTGTATTTTTTTTAATTTTTAAATTTTTAAAAACTAAATTTGGGCCTAATTTTTTTTTATTATTTTTAATTAAAAATAATAATTTTATATTTATATTCGAATTAAAATAAAATATAATTTAAAACTAAACCTAATTCGAAAAATATTAATTTTAAAAAAATATAAATGTATTTTATAAAATATATAAACGTAATTTTTTAATTTTTATATTATAATCGAAGAGGAAACTTTTAATTAAATTTATTTGATAATTTTATTTTATTAATATATTTATAATCTTTGAAATAATAATTTTTTTAATTTAGTTTTAGTTTTAAAATTGAAATATAAATGTTAAACAGGAGAATTTATATAAAAAAAATTTCATCACATTTTTATCTTAGGTATCTAAAATACAATCATTAAAGACCAAATGATGTAACATTTTTATTGTAATATTTTATATTTGTTAATTTAATGAGTACTTATTAGTTAATATAAACACTATAATTTTATATGCTAAAGTTAAAATATGAAATAATCTAATGATCTTGCAAATTAAACAAAGGTGAAAATATTTTTTTTTTAAATATTTGATAAGAATATTTTAAAATAAATAGAAGATTGTCGTAGGATTATAAATATAAACAATATATGTAGATTATATTAATGATTTGTATGTATTAATTACTTAGTAAAATTATAAATTGAGATATATGAGAAAATGACAGGTGGTGATAATCCTCAACGCAATATGTAACCTAATTTTTCCTATTGAGGATCAAAACGATATATCATATATTCTACATCCGCATAGGATTTGATATTCAATACAGATGTATCCCAACCTTAGCTTTCAGTATTGAAAAAATGTGTATTTTGATTTAACTGTTTGCAGTTCTACAAGCAAATTATCGAGTACCAGAAATCCGGGCTCTATAGATGGGCAGGTGATGTATCCAACATTAACGTAGACGAACCCTACATTGAGCTTGTGACTTCGCCCAACAACCCTGATGGATTCATGAGACAGCCTTTGCTGAACCGAACCGATGGGCTATTAGTTCATGACTTCGCTTACTACTGGCCGCAGTACACTCCAATGACTTCCCCAGCTGACCATCATATTATGCTATTCACTCTCTCTAAAACCACTGGCCATGCCGGGATGCGTATTGGGTAAGTTATATATATTCATGTTGATACACATCTCAACTTATATTAAACTTTCTTTGTTGGGGCCATAGATGGGCGCTAGTCAAAGACAAAGATGTGGCGAAGAAGATGGTGAAGTTCATCGAGCTTAACAGCATTGGTGTTTCCAAGGACTCGCAGCTCCGAGCTGCAAAGATTTTGCAGGCGGTCTCGGATAGTACCAACCCTGATACCAACGTTGGACCTGGACTTAATTTTTTCGAGTTCAACTACAAACTCGTGTCACAAAGATGGAAGAAGCTGAGGGAAGTGGTGAAGCGTAGCGGGCTTTTTACCTTGCCGGAGTTTGCATCCGCCTTGTGCAACTACTCCAACCAAAGTTTCATGACACAACCAGGTGATTTGAATTGTGTTTTTATGATTTTTGTTATACGCCGTCTCATTTCTCTAATGTTTTCCTTTCTTGTAGCTTTCGCATGGTTGAAATGCAAGGGGGGTGTCGAGGACTGTGATGGGTTTTTCCGGAAACAGAAGATCTTGACGAGAAGTGGTAGGCACTTTGGCGTGAGCCCTATGTTTGTAAGGATCAGCATGCTAGATCGCGATGCCAACTTCGACCTTTTCATAAAGAGACTGTCGATGATCCACCAATGAGCCATACCATTACGACCATCAAAACTTTACCATTGCCACCTGATCGTGGTTGTAAGGAAGATTTGCTGATCTTCCTCCTTCGAAAGATTAGACTGTAGCCATGACGAACGATTTTCCATCGTGAAGCCGGTCACTATTGTTCCCAATGTGTACGTGCTCACACCGGTGCTTTCGGACCATCTCTAAGGATATGAACCATGTCTTTTAAAATTAATAGTTCAAACAAAATGAAACCTTTCCCGACAACGACGTTAATTTGACTAGGGATGAAACGTGAGCCTCGAATAAATTGGAAGACTGTGAAGTTAGGATCTAACACAGAGAAGACAATGTTTTGATTTGACAGATTAATTAAAAAACAACTAAACAATAACACTAAAGTATATACAGAAACTAAAAACCATATAAAAGAAAGTCGAAAAACAAACAAAGACAGATTGGCCAACAAGACTTTGTCGATCGGCCAAAGACACTAACTTAAATAGTAATTAAATCTGAAAGCTGTAGGGAAACCAAAACGAAAGATAAGAAAATCCAAAGATAAGTCGATTAGCCACCACTAGAAAATAAACCGAATTTTCTCCGACAATGACACTAACTTGATGAGGGATGAAAGTGAGCCTCAAATCTCTCAAATAATTTAGAAGACTCGTTGCAGTATAGGAAATCAGGATACAACACAGAAAAAACTATGTTTTGATTTGACAACTTAATTAAGAAATAACTAAACAATAAAACTATAGTATATACAAAAACCAAAACCATATAAAAGAAAAACGAAAAACAAACAAAGACCGATTGACCAACAAGGCTTTGTCGATCGGCCAAAGACACTAACTTAAATATTAATTAAATATGAAAGAAAAAGGGAAGCCAAAACAAAAGAAAACTCCAAAGACATGCCGATTGGCCACCACCAGAAAACACAAGTAAAATAGTAGCAGTAAGAGAGATATGGAGAAAATGTTGGTTTTCTGTGTCCAGTCTTGTGTCAAAGTTGTTGTAATCTCCAAGAAAGAGTAGACAAACAACTTACAAGTGGTTTCAATCTCTAATACGGAGTAGACAAACAACTTAATTAGGCAAAAATATCATAATCTCATAAGTGACTTACAAGTTGTAATCTCCGTTAAGGAGTAAACTAACAATTTAATGTCGTAATCTCCCAAGTGATTAGACAATCAATCTTATATATGCAAACTAGATCTACATAAATTATTTTAATTCAATATCCAGATGTAAAGCCAAGAAATTGTAGTCTTCAAAAGGAGTAGACGAAGACCCTTATATAGTTAGATTCAATTGCATGCAAAACTTGTTATTAGGATGTTATATGTACTTGACGTGGATAATGTTGAAATCACTCAACTGCTAAATTTTCCTTCTGAAGTGTACTCGCCCCTACACCGGGGGATCCGTATGCCTTTGTGGGTTAAGACCAACACGTCACAAAGACAAAAGTAAAGAAGCTTACCTTGTCTTACGTTTGTAACAAGAATTCTCCTAGATCTTATCAAAACTTGATCCTTGTAGAATGGATGTCTATCTTCCTTCAATACCAAATAAGGATTTTAGAGATAATTTTATCCCTTGTCAAAACTTAGGAACTAAACACTTAAAGTTTGTTGTGCAAATGGATAATCTTTCAAGTGCAAATAACTCATTGTACCTTGTCTCGACAACAAGCTCAACGGTTATGTTAAGAATTAACACAAAATCTTCAACATTTCTCCCCCATTTGAGAAAAGTTGTGAAACTCATTTTATGCACATTAACAAACAAAACTCTACATAATCACAAATGGATTTCGATTGAATTTATTGATTTAGCACAATTACATATTAATTACAAAATAATCATGATTTCCTAACGGATTGAATCATTCAACTTGTCTAAGTACATAAAGGTTGCAAAGTGCATGTGAGTTTACATTCCTTACAAACAAATGACACTTTCAAAGGCTCTTGTCCAAATCCTCTAATGAAATGCGTAGACAAGTTGACCACATATTCCCTTGAAGAAGCCTTGGCACTTCAGGTTCTTGTAGTCAACTCTCTTTTAGTCTTGCACCTACATATGCATTTTTCCAAAGGAGTCGTTAAGAAAAACTCATTTCATGTTATAAAGATAATATAGGAACCGAGCATCGCCTTGGATGTAACATTTTATACTCGCAGTCTTATTGGAATGGGCTTGCCACATTTAACTCGGTTAAGACAATGAGCTTTAGGTGAATTGAGTGTCCCGTGACAAGAGGTTTCTTTTAGGTAGTTAACCCCATTCCCTTGACCGACTTTTGTACCAAGTCCCTAGCCAAGATCTTGGTCAAGTGATCAGATAGATTGTTGTGAATTCTCATAAAATTGACCAATGCTAGATCATGAGTGATTAGATCTCTAACCAAGTTATGTCTCACACCAAGATGTCTAGATTTCCCCTTGTATGTTTGGTTGTATTCCTTGGCCAATGTAGCGGCACTATCATAATGAATAGATATAGAGGAAACCGGCTTAGGCCATAACGGAATCTATATGACCAAGTTTTGAAGCCATTTTATCTCCTTTTCCACTGCGGCAAATTCCACAAACTCAAACTCCATACTCGAAATTGTGATGCACATTTTCTTCTTTGAAGCCTACATGATGGAACCACCACCTAGTGAGAAAACTCATCCGATAGTGGATAATTGATCCTCTAAACTAACAATCCATGACACATCCGAGTAACCTTCTATAGGAAAAAGGTACTTGGTGTAACAAATACCAAAATTCATGGTTTTTTTAGGCACCTTAGGACAGGCCCTAGAGCCTTCTAGTGGTCGGAGCTTAAATAACTAGTATACCGACTAAGCTTGCTTATGGAAAATTCTATGTCCGGTCTTGTACTAGCAATGGCATACATGAAAAATCCTATTACTTGTGCATATTCAAGTTGAGAAACATCCGCATCTTAGTTTGGCCTCAATAACTTATCACTTGAGTCCATAAGAGTACTAACCGTCATACTCTTATCACATTGAAAAGACGTTTGACGACCTTGTCAATGTAGTGTGATTGCGTGAGGCTTAAGACTTGAGTGCCACGGTTGATTCTTATGCGAAGAATCGCATATGTCTCATCTATGTAACACCCCAAGTTTTGGGAACTCGAAGCGTTACGGGCTAGGACCTCACAATGGGTCCCGACCCTCAGAGTAGCAACGACACAACGGATCTTACAACAAGACACAAACAAATGAAAACCAAAATTAATAATAAAACCAAAGGTTTAAACAAAAGGAAGCTTAAAAGACTCGCAACCGAGTTCAAAACAGAGGGAAAGCAACAACAGAAACATAAACCCGATCCCGTCCTATAATGTACGAGAACCCCGGCTGACCACGCCGTCTGGATCACTCAACAACATCCTGAACATTTGGAGCATCTACAACATCAGTATATACCGTTAGCTAACATTCTAGATATCAGAAAGACAGTAAAGGCATAAACACACATATGGTAAGGTAAAACACATAAACATGCTCACACTCAGCCGGGTATTATCTTTCATTAATATTAATCCCTTTACTAATTCAACTTATGGTTGTTATACGAGAATCACTACGATCTTGCCTCTGTCCCCTTTCACCAACAAGAATAGAACGTATGCATCCTTATGTCACCTGCTGGATTGGTCGTAAGAGCACCTCCCAGTTTCCCCATTCTGAATTGGACAAGTGGTAACCGTCCGGTTATAATATACTTGGGTCAATTAAGGTATAACAAAGTCAATCCTATTCTGGTTGTCAGTTATAGCGATAAACAACAACACACCAAGCCAACACAATCAATCTAATATACGAAATGCGGCTAAGTAAGTCCAAGGGACTTACCTCACTCGAAGGTAACTCAAAGAGTCAGCAAATAACTCGGTTTCCCTTAGGATAAAAGAACGGAAAGCCTGTTCACACAAGGCATCACGAATCACGAACCAAAACGATTGCTAGAAGTCTATAACTTCTAGTCTTCATGACCTCTAATAGATCTCTACAAGCTAAGGTCTCAACCTTAGTCTTACAAAACACTAAGGGCCAACAACAACGTCATAGGCCAAGGGAAGGAATAAGGAAAGCAAGGAAGAAAGCAGCTCACAAAGACGGGAGCTACTACAAATAAACCGCAAGGGCGGATAGGCAAGGCACAGGGGCAGCTGGGCAAGGCGCAGGGGCGGCAAAACAGGTAATCTGCAGGGGCGGCTCTGTGTAGGTGTGGGCGGGTACGGTGCAGAAGATATTGTCGCTTCTCGTTTGACAACAGAACTTCAACAAGGACAAAGCTTGCTTTCTCAACGCTCGAACACTTCACAACTCAGCCAAGGGAGCCTGTGAATGTCAACATATCAACAACGGAACGATCCACAAGAATCAAGACTCAAACTTGATCCATGGAGAAGAAGAAAAGGGAAGAAACAAAACAGAAGGGAAACGGCATGCAACAATACATGAACGTGATGAAGAACAAGGGAGGAAGAACTTACACGTTCAGCAAGATCACAGGAAGCAAGGCTGCAACTCTCTAGGGTGAAGAAAACGTATGCAAGAAACGAGAAAACGAAGAGAAGACGGGAATATATAGAAAAGAGGTGAAAAGATAGAAGGGAGGACGTTCTATCTATGGAAGGAAAAAAACGAAACGGAAACAAATCAGCACAATCCGTGGCAACGAGCATAAACGAGCATAAACGTTCATCTTCGAAGAAAGTACATAGGAGAAAGTTTGGGGAACAACCGTGGACACCTCAGATTTGGAATGCAACAGAGCCGTCAAGACTCGATCACAAATCCACGCCCCCTTCTCGACAAACGCACGAAACCGCCAACAAAAGACAACATCAAACCTCAGAAGAGGAGATTGCAGAACACGGTTATCTTGATGTATAAAGGTGTAGAACTTGATGGATAAGAGAAAGATGATTTATAGGGAAAACATTGTTCAAAGAGAGTTGATATATGTTGTCGTGATTGCTTTTTAGAGTTGGGGATGCATTGATTATGTAGATTATCCAAACCCATAAAAGATTTTTTGAAATTTTCTGAGGTGGTGCATTATTATTTTGTTTTCTGACTTGTAGTTGGTAGGCTTATGGTTTTGGAGAAGGCTACCTAAATGAAGCATATTACTGAAGCTCCCAAACTTTTGGAGGTTGTTAGACCTCATAAGACGATAAACATTTGTTATATGGGTTCAACCAATTTTTTGGGTGGTTTGTGTTTCATAGGAAACTTAACCATAGAAAAGTGAAAAGGAAAGACAACTTGGAGATCCGAGTGAAATAGCGTACGTAAACAGCATTTCATGTTGAGATTATCATTATAAATGTTGAGATGTTTGGGTTGTAGACCGATAATATAGTTTGTTATGATTATTTTGATCTTTCGCAGAAATGTGAAAGATTAATGCAATATAGATCGAATGGGTTATATTCCGAATTGATTATTGTCTTGTTTAAAATTCTCAAAAGTCATTTGTAATGCCGTTGAGTGGATTTAAATATGTTGGTATCAACATCAATGGATTTAACATGCTCCCAAAACACTAGCATAAAGTAATAAAACGAGAAATTCCTTTTATCAGGAGTGATTGAGTGAAGAAGACAGATCTTGGATCGAGCAAATAATTATCAGGAGTGATTATTGAGTGTTTGTAAATTAGCAGAGTCACTGCAGTGTTAGGTCCATAACGATTCTTGTGGAACCTGAAACTCAAGCAGTAAATGAGGACACAACCCATGTAAAGAGCGAGCAAGAAGAATTGTGAAATTCATCTGAAGCATAGCTCTCCCCAAAAGCAAAGAGATGACCAGGGCGTCGAAAGGGCAAGGGTAAGCCAAGGAGATGAAGACTGATTTAGTTGGTTGGAGTGAAGACGAGAAGCAGACCAACACCAAAGCACCAGTCTTTATCAACCCAAAAAAGCTTTCTTCGGTTAATCTTGCAAGATCTACAGGGAGCAGAAGTGCCTTTGGGCAATCAGGGGCTTGTGTTTGGTTAGATCGTCGGGTAAGAAGCCTTGAATGGTGATGGGGAGGTGGTCGGCCCCATTCATGGCCCGGGGAAATCGAGCAAATATCCGAGAAGGGTTTTTGTTTTTGGTGGCTAGGGTTTTGAATAGTAGAGAGCAAATGCCCTCTTGTTTCCTCTTGTTTCGTTGGCTCGTTTAAAAGTTGTACCAAATTACCTTCTAATTACCGTTACCGTGATATTATCTTGTCAGTTATATATTTTTTATTTTTTATTTTATTTTGAGAAACAAATCATATCGTTGGAAGATACCGATATATATCTACTCTGTTGGGATACTCTCCCATAAATAGGGTTTAGGATCAGGGTTCACTGATTTTGGTCATTCACCCCAGCACCTGATTTAGTTTCATTGTTATGGAGGATTCCTACATTGTTTTCAAGGTTTGATTTGCTTCTCTCTTTCTCGCTTGCTTTCTCACTTGCTTGTTTTGTTGTTGAATCCTATTTGATCTCCTTCTTTTCTTTGATCGGTTGAAGATTTTCTTCTTTTTTCTTTGATCGTGGTTGAGTTGGTTTATTGATGTTTGTTGAGATGGAAGGAATAAAAAAAATTCTGACTTTACTGATAAGTTTACCAAGGAAGATCTACTTTTCTATAGTATAAGTGTGAATGCTTGGCTTTAAAGTGTTTAATACTGACAATAATCTAATTTTCTACTTCTGTATTTATTTGTTTACGATATTAACTGTATGTTTTGCTCAGGTCACTTTTGGAGATACTATTAGGCGGTTTAATGTTGATGTCGACGGTGAAGACGAGAATTTAAATCTTGATATATTGAGTCTGCGAGCGAAAATCCGTTCTCTCTTCGATTTAAAATCCACCGATGTTTTTAAGCTTACGTATGTGGACGAGGATGGGGATAACGTTGCACTTGTTGAAGAAGAAGATCTAAAAGATTTGATTAGACAGGATTTAGATCCAGTGAGAGTATCTGTTCATTTAACAGCTATATTTGTTGCTGATCTTGCTAAGTCTGTGAAGAGAATTCTCGATTCTCAGAGGAAAAATGTCATTGATTATATGAAGACAAATCTTGATTCTGCAGCAGTGAAAATGAGAGTTATTGAACAATTGTGCCCTATGGAAAATGTTGGGTATTGTGATGCTTGTGGTGCCGTTACTACCAGTAGACCTCGGTTTACATCCATTGTGTAAGATACTAAGCAAAACTCTGTATTGTTATGGCTCGCGACAAAGAACTAATCGTTTGTGTCTTCTTCTTGCAGGGAAAAAGATCATGAACTATGCAGCTGTTGCATTGGATGTGTGGATAATCCTTTCGAGTATATAGGAGTGTATCTTTCTGCACCATATCAAGACCCATGTTTATGTAACAACAATCAGCCTAACCCTGACAGATGGGTCATAACGAATCATGTTATGCATGGGACACGCATGGCTGGGAAGTCTTCTTTCACCGTGACTTGGACGATGCGAAACAATGGGAATGTCCCGTGGAGTCGTGGAACAAAGCTTGTCTGGGTTGGTGGAGATCAGTTCAGTGATGCATATTCAGTTGAGGTCGAGGTACTTGTCTAACACTTTAGATGGTAATACTCTTGTATTACATTAACTCTTACATTGAGGTTTGTTGTGCAAATAAAACCTAGGTTCCTGTTGGTGGTGTTTGTCCTGGATATGAAGTTGACATAACTGTTGGTTTCTATACACCTGAATTATACGGCGACTACACGTCTTACTGGAAGCTGCAATCACCTGTTGGCGAAATGTTTGGCTCTTATGTTTGGTTGTTCCTTCAGGTTTGCTTTTGTCTGTGCAAATTCTAGAGCTCTCTCTATATATGTATATAATGTGTATTATCCTTTGTTAAATAGGTTTATGATCCTTCGCCCTTGACCTGTGAGGATGGTGTAAAGAACATCTCTGAAGAGAAACCTTCTCTGAATGTAGAAGACGACCTGATGGTTAGGAACTCGGGTTCGCCCTTGACCTGTGAGGACGGTGTAAAGAATAACGAGGACGGTGTAAAGAATAACATTTCTGAAGAGAAACCTTCTCTGAATGTAGAAGATGACTTGATGGTTAGGACACCTCTTGCCTCTTCTAATGAGCCTGCTATTGATCCTCCGTACAGGCAGCACAATTCACCATGGTTGTCACCTGAATTATTTGCCTTCTGTATACCTCTCTTCTATATATTAATGAGGGTGTATTTTTCCTTTTTGAATTAAGAGCAATAATCCTCTCTTCTATTTGATTCAGTAGTAGACCCTCTATTCCATTCAGTAGGAGACCCTTTAAAACTTATTTAGGCTTTTCTTTTGTTTAATTTATGGTTTAGTAAGGTTTTAAAAGTTAAAAGATTTTGTTATGCAAAACGATTTGATAGATTATGGTGTTATATTGTGTAAATGTGTTATATGGTTGTGAAAAATAGATTGTGGGCGTGTTTAGTTTCAGCTTCAAGAGTATGTGAAGAATGGAGTATTCGCGTTTAGGGTTCTAAATGCCAGTTGTGTTCATCGTAGATGTTGTTTTTAAAAGGTTAGGTTTTGCTATCCAAAAAGGGTAGCGGCGCAACTTGTTGCTACTTCTATGTAAATAGTAATGCGGTATAAATTTTTGGAAATAAAAAAAAAAGAAGCAATTACTCAACCAAAATGGAAATATAGAAAGTAATAATGGTTAAGAAAAGGAAAATTAAATCTGCATTAATAACCTTTTCTTTCTTTTCCCTAAGATAACCTAAATCTGACTCACATACATAGAGAATGTATTATCTGAGCCTGTGTATAATTAATAAGGCAATATCATAAACAAGAGATCTTCAAAGCAAAAACATGCATTGGATATGTTTGTTGTTAAACATTCTAAGGGAATCTCAACATACTGACATAATAAATAATGTACATTCGAGGCATACACTATTCTTGAGTCAAAGAATTCCATACAATTTGCAACAACGTTGTTTCATACTTTAGGTCGAGATTTAAGTATTCCGGGAGGAGAAGATGTGGTTGGCCTGACCATTGATTCCGGGTGCCATGGCTGAGGGGTTCGAGTCTGAGATTGAACAGCAACCGGAGTAGATGGGTTACCAGATTCAGTGTTCCTGGACAGATTTTGTGATGCATCAGCACTGTGTGGCCTGTCACGAGCCCACATCTTCTTGAGGACGTAATTGTCATCATGTAGCTCGAAGGGTGTGCTACAAGCAGAAAGCAACTGAGTTACCATGTTTTTTCCTTGCCAGAGTTGATTGACAATTTACAATACAGAACTTCCCAGTTGTGACTCTTATGATAACATCATGCAACCATTCAAATATATATAACGTGATATGTGAGTCACACTCACACTTCTGTAGAAGATCAAACTTTCACTTACCTGTTGAAGTCAAAGTGCACTAGCTGCATGTCCTCTGATATCTCCACCTCAACGGTTGCATTCGGCCCCGTCTATGATTGAAGTTTTGAATTACAAATAACATTTAGATTCAGTCATCACAAAAGAAAAAAATAGTCTTAGTTGCAAATATCTGAAATTTCTTCATTTCCTGCAATAAACAAGGAACAACTTTCTCGAGACAAGACAATGAGATATTCTACATAATGACAACTTTCAAGATAATTTCTTCTAAAGCAAGAGATATTTACGCTCCCCAAAAGTTATTCGTATGCCTGGATTGTAAAAAGGATTGTAAACATGTTGAAACTTGTTTCTTTCTGGTTATTTGCTTGTTCTGAGGTTCTCTGTGAATGCTTTTGAGCAAAAATGAGATATAGTCAATCTGGCATTACCTGAACAAGTATAAAAGGCAAGGCCACGCCACCGCTAGGAGCATGTTCAGAGGAACATAATTGTTGATTCCGTTGTATCAGGTGTTGATATCCCATTAACTACGACATCAAACCCAAAATAACAATAACAAGTGATGTGAAAGAGAACTCCTAAACCAAATATTATGAGAACTACGAAATCACCACAACATGGCAGGCCGGCAGAGTTTACTTTACCTGTTCCTCCAACTCATGCAGGTATGCAGCTCTTTTCTCTATTCTACTTCTCAATCCTATCCGTTCTGCCTACAATCATCATTCTTAAGAGTAAGCTTAAATAACTTTTTCTCCACGCATTCATAAAGGAAAATTAACAGGAACTCCTTGGAAGTGATAATATTGTACCTTCAACTCTTCAAGGTCATTTAAGCTAGTACGAGGTAGACCTTTCCAGTGAATCTCCTTTTTATCTTTGGATATGATGTCCATCGCCATCAAAACATTTAGGGCGTCATACACCCTACGCCTTATATTCTTCTCCTCGTATTGTGTCTGAAGGAAGAAGCAGACTTTACTTTAATATCAGAAGGGATTATATTTACAATATCAATCTCTATTTTTGGCCTTGCGAAGGATGACTTCACTTGCCTGATCTGGTGCTGTAGGACTATTGCTAGGTTCTGCAAATTCAGCCACTAGTTCGTCTGCAACCTGAAAAAAGGTGGTTCAATCCTTAACTGGTCATACAACGTACATAATGCAAGTGATTCCGCATCCAAAAACAAGAGGCTGCAACAGCATTGCGCTTTGAAGAGTAAGATACCTAGTTGAAGATCTTAAATCAGAAATATATGACGGTCTAAATTCCTCTTAAATGACAGATGTCAATTTAGAACTTCTTACAATTAATTGAAGTGACTGGATTTGGAAGATGACATCATACATACGTGATATTTTTATGCACAACCCCACGAATTTAGAGTTTTAACACCTTCCCCGAAAAAGTGTAACGACGAAAATAAAACATCTATTTGCACACAACATGCTAGCATATGTTCAATAAGGCGTGAAAGACAGTACACATTTTTTTTCATAGCTCTACATGCTTCACCCACAAAAATTCATGTGAAATAATCAAAGAAGTTTTTTACACAAAAAAGGTACGAACAATAGGAAGATTACCCAGCAAGATTTAAGAGTTTGTGCCACTTAAGTATGCTATATAAAACAATAGCAAAATTGATAAAACTGGTATGATGATTTTTGAAGTTTATCTTACACTAGTGAGGCATAGTATGCAAATTAACAGTGAGTCGAAGAAACCAACTAACCTCATTATAGGTGGTTGTTCCTTTGCTTTGCACCTTCTCACATACTGGACCGAGGTAGAAAAGTACCAAAAATCACAGTTATTAAAAAGGGACAGAGCAACTAATAATAAATGTCATAGAGACTGAGAATGTACAACTAATGCTCTAAATTGTGATAAGGTTTCTGTGAAAACTTGCTAAGATAGTGTTTACCTTTCATACTAAACTGGCGAAGCCCTCGACCACTTTTATCACCTCCCGTTGCACGCTGGACTCGTTTCTTCTTTGTACCACTATCCAAGATCATTAATATGTTATATTCGAAGCTACTAAAAGTTGGAATCAGAGCTAAGCTAAGCTAAGTATTACAGCTTCATCTAAGAAAAGTGAACACTTAGAAAAGATGGAGATTCAAAATCAAAAGAATGTTCAAGGAAATAACAAAGGAACGCTACAAACATCACAAGAAGGAGCAGACTCACACTGGGGGCCCTTGAGAAGCACTATCCTCACCATGAATCTCAAGATTGCTCAACCTAGTGAAAGTACTGTCGCCTGCTGGTGTCAACATGCCGGCTTCACTCTTGCTGGACGGTGAGCCCACACTCCCACTTGTTGAAACTGATTGACCAGAAAGGGTGGTGCCCCATGACCTAGTAGCTCCTTTTGAGTTCCTCTCTCCATTTTCTGGGGGTTCCATTCCTAGTCCATATATCAACAACAATCAGAACCAGCAATGCCCAACTATTTACTTATGCAAAGCTATTGTCACTATAAAGAAGCACTTCCACCTCTTTAACCCTCACAATGGACACCGTACATTGCACACCCTAGATTGGACAATATAGATTTTACCCCCCTCACATGAAATTAAGCCCTAAACTAAACAAAATAGCTCTGGGAATAGCTGATACAGATAAAAGAGGATCTCTAATCCCACCACTATTCTCCCAAATTATCCTAAATCCCACAATCCAACCCAATCACCCATTAAAACAGTTCCAAAAACCATACTCCGGGCGAAAAGAAGTGGCAAACAGCATAGATTAACCAAAATTGAAGAGGACCCATATGAAAACTAACCTTTTTATCAAGTATGGAGGAAAACCCAGATGAGAAAAAACACCTTTTTCTGAAGGATGAGCCGTGAAGGTTGCACTTTGCAGGTAATACGAGCAGCAGAGAAGACTGTGGGACTGTCGAACCCACAAAGAGGAGAACAATTAAAGTGTTGATAAACGAGGTGGGTATACTTTACGGTGCGTTTGGAGAGGAAAAAGAAGGGTTCGAAGGAGCGCTCTGATCCAGCGGGAATCAGGAAGCGGTCAAAGGCTCAAAAGGATTGTGTCATGTGAGCGTTGTGGAGTTAACGAGGGAAATTTGGTTACGAGTGATTTCATATAAAACGTCACCGTTTTAGGTGTTGAGTACACAATAGTAAATTCTAGTGGGGAAATTGCAGGCTTGTAAGTGAGTCTATAAAAGTTGGTAGAGTATCATGCATCACGGCTGTATAATGAGTTTGTTACCAAATAAATTTTTAATGACCAGTATATTTAAGAGCACAATGATTTTTTTTATACGAAAAGCGGTTAGGTTGGTCTACCGTATAGAGGTAGTCCATTCTAAAACATTTTTACGGATGAGAATACGAAGTTCGGGATCATCAGTAAAATTGGTGTTGGAGTCGTTATTCTAGATGGGTTAATCGGTCAGCAACAAAGATGATTTCTCTGAAAACATGCATGATTTGAACTTCGTCAAAGAAACGGAGATCTAGTCTCAAGTCGAAAATAATCATATCGACCTCTCAAGGACAATCCCACAAGCCTTGGAGTGCCTTAATAAAAAAGATGTTATCACCCTCGATTCCAATTATTTTTATTTATAAGCTAATAGCCTCTTGTAAGCTTGATTTAAGAGCAAAAGTTTATGCTTTTATTACCCAGTTAAATTTATTTTTCCCACATTAAGGCTAGCAAGCTTACCATTATGGTCCCAAATCACGTAATCAATGGATGTTATTCTAGAATCGAATTTTGATCCATCAAAATTAAATTTATGAAAACCAAATTTTGGTTTATCCCATTTAATGTTATGTTTTTTTATAGGATCTCGTTGAACTAAAATGATTTATTTCAACTAGATTTACTCAAACTCTAATTCTCGCTCTACTATGTAGTATCTCCATAAAAGGTATTATGTTTCTTCTTCTTCTCAAAGTCAAGGTCTGAGTTCATCCTAGCTTATTGAATCTGGAACCGTGTTTCCTAGCAAGGTGGAGTTGAATATATGATTTTAATTTATGATTTATCAATATTACGGCCATATTATTGTGTTTTGATTGTCGTTTTGTTTTTATATTAGCTTCATAGAGATGAAGAGTTAGGGAATATATTGAATTTGGTGCTCGTTTGGGCGAAGAAAAGTTTGAGTTTAACAGTTGATGTGCCCCTTGTTATCAGGGGCGAAATTTGTGTACATGGCTTAAGAAAGGATTGATATGTCCTCTTTCGTGTTAAGTGTTTGAATAGACGAGTTACTCATTTGTGAAAATTTTGATTTCTATTGTGATTTTAAGAGCTTTCATATACCTATTATTTACTAATTGGTACTTCTTATACTTCTATTTTCATATTGAGAATGCTTGATATCGGATTTTTCAAAGAAAGTTGAATATTGTTTATAGTTACTCTTTGTTTTGGTAGCTTTGAAGGCAAACTGATGATGTCTATCATTGTGTTTTAAGTAAGCCGCCTTATTCTTTTAATTGTAATATCGCATTCATGTCCTTTTCTCACTTGTTCGACATCTCTCCTGTCTTTTTTTTTCTTTCAAATGCTTGTTGATTATGCTTGATTTACGATTGTACTGACATGATTTTGTTCTAATTCATGATTCTCCTCCTTTTTTTCAAGGGTTCATCTTTGATGTGCTACGTTTTCAACCCCAAATTTTGCCCTATGATTCTTTCACCGCCTCTTCGTCTAATTTTTGCCCTTTGGTGTTTTTGTGCACTGTTGAGACGTAAATTAGAAGGCAACTAATTTGTACAAGATGTGTTTACGCTTCTTCTAGTGCCAAAATTGATGAGGTTTTGGATGATTCTTCTTTTGTACTTAACCAAGTGAAGAAGCGAGTAGGTGATAGAATAAGGATAAAGATACCCTATGAGGGGGGTTGAATAGAGTATGAGAACTTTTCGCAAACGTAGATATCAAGGCTTTGAAATGAATCTCAAGGCCCTGAAGTTGATCTTTATAATCTATGACAAAACTGTTTCTCAAGGCCTTGAAGTGAATCTCAAGGCCTTGTTAGTTTATAAAACCACATTTATGTTAAGTCTCCCATTTGTTAGTTTGTAAAACTGCATTTATGTTAAGTCTTCCATCATCCTAAATATAACTTTAAATATCAAGGTGGAGTTATCACCAAATACTCATCTCTGCTTGTTTCAGACTTCTTAACGATGTTGGCCACAAGCAACTTCATTTTGTGGAAGAAAGATGCTTTCTTCTTTGCTGCTAAGGAGGTCCAAGATTCCGTAGATATGTAAGTACACTAAATGCAACTTTTTGTTTCAATTTTTATTAGGTTTTATGCCATGATTTATCTTCTTGTATGTCGAGGTTCTTTTTCTCCTAAATCTCAATTTCTCCATTTTTTATATTTTCAATTTGTGGTTTTCAATTCTCCCTTCTGCATAGATGTGGATGAATTTTACGGAATCTATGATCCAAATATACTCTATCGGGTACATAAGTTGTCTGAATTTGGTTGTCATTTAGTGTTGATTTGTTTGTTATTCTCCTTCAGACGTGAAGGGTATATTTCTTTCGGAATAACCTTGTTTGTACCAACCAACCCATAGGGACCAAGAGAAGAAAAAAGGACATGTGTTGCAAAGCCTCCAAACCAACAACTCAAAGAAAATAATTGATATAAGTACAAACATAAGACAAGTTAAGTAGGAATATACCAATTTATACATGCTAGTACTAATATGATTAACTATAAAAACTTAACTGGTTAGCGGAATCTTAGACTTTATTTGGTAAAAGACATTTTCTATTTAGGATTTCTCTCTTATCTTCCTCTCTTTTACTTGCTAGCACACAATTCAAGTTTCATTGGATTTTGCTTCTATATTTTGCTATTATTACAACAAAACCGATAAAGCTTGTTTCTCGTATCAAGACAATATAAGAGGATCTCTTCCTCCTCAAAGACCAGTGTCACCACCTTCCTGTTGCTCAACAAGTAGTGAAAACTCTTTTATTGGACCTTTTCGTACTCATTTTCCCCTTAATTGTTATTCACATGGAATGGACGTTCCTCTTCTATTTTGTTCCTACATACTGTTGTCAGTTACATGTTGACTACTTATTATGGCACAACAATTTAAAACCCAAGACTGAGCAAATCTTTATGTTGGGGATAGACATATAATAGATTCAGTTACATAGTCTGTATAAATAGCTTTCTCATATGGAATAATAAGCAAGTATAACATTTTGTTATACATTTACACAATTCTGTTGCTCTTTCTCTCTTGCTTACATACTCAAACAACAACATGGTATCAGAGGAATAACAAATCTCATCCATGGCACCTTCCAATCCTCTAACTTCTTATTTAGATTCAGCTTCTTCTCTGGATGATTCACTTCTTCTCCAACTTCAATTGCATCACTCAGATGCTCCATCTCTTCGATTATCTACCTCTCTTCTTAATTCTTCTAATTATTCTCGTTGGAAGATAGCTGTTAAAGTTTCTCTCTCTGCGAAGAACAAGTTCGCGTTTGTTCATAGACTGTGTATTCGACCTACATCTGATCCCAAACTCACAGCTAAATGGGATCAATGTAACAACATGTTGATCTCATGGCTATTACACTCTATGGAGAAGGATATCGGTGGTTCAGTTTTTTTCTGCAAAACAACATCACAAATCTGGAATGAAATCGCGATTAGGTTTGGCAAATCTAATCGAACGAGTCTTTATCAAATTCAGAAGGAATTATCCATGATATCTCAAGGTAATCAGTCTATTACCTCATATTTTACAAATCTCAAGAAAATCTGGGATGATCATTCGATTGCTTTGGCTCACAATGTCTGCAAATATGGCTCCAATTCGATAGTTCTTGATATGATCCATGATCAATAGATCATCCAGTTCTTGGTTGGTCTTAATGATTCTTTCAACCTTATTCGTTCTCATATTCTAATGCTACAGCCTAGTCCAAGTCTCAACAAAGTATACACGCTTCTTTTACAGGAAGAAAGCCAAAGAACGCTATCCAACAATTCATCACTCGATGATAATGCTTCTGCATTATATTCTCAGAATCGTAGCACCAGTTCTAGACAAACTTGAGGATATTCCACATCTGATTCCAGAACCTCATCTCAAGCAGCTAACAAACCTTATTGTGATCATTGTAAAGTTCGAGGTCACAGTGTTGATAAGTGTTCGAAATTAATTGGTTATCCAAAGATACCTATTCCAGGCCTACCATGGTGTGATCATTATAAGGTTGCTGGTCATGACAACAACAAATGCTGGAAGGTTATTGGTTATCCAACAGGTCATAAACTTGCAGCTCCTTCAGTAAGCAACTCTTTCACTCAGGAACAAGTGGCATCTATCCTCGCTCTCTTGGACAAGAAAACACCTCCAAAATTGGCACATGATTCCACTGCGTTGCTTGTTGGTAAGGCTTCTTGCTTCTTGTCTTTTAATCTCACTTCAAGATGGATCCTAGATAGCGGTGCTACAGACCATATCACCCCTAATCTTGAACTTTTCACTTCATACCAAGCCATACCAAGTCCCACTTTTATCACCATGCCCAATGGAAAACGTGCACCAGTTGAACACTGTGGTAACATCTCTCTTAACAACCATATTACATTAATCAATATCCTTCATGTCCTTGATTTCCATTTTAAACTCATTTCTATACATAAACTTTCTAATGACATGAACACACATATTCTGTTTACTCCTCAAACTTGCATTCTCCAGGACCCTTTGATGAAAAATCATTTGGTGATTGGACAAGCGTTTAAAGGACTATACGTGGCTGATTCTTCTCAACCTACATTGCCTACATCTTCAAGTTGTAATAAGTCACAAAATACTAGTTTTTCTTTCAATACTACTCTTACTAAGTCTACCATTGAGTTGTGGCACTATCGCCTTGGCCATATGCCATTTGATCAATTGTCATGTATTAATGACGTTTTTATTGGATCTAAGAACTATCCTATATGTACTGTTTGTCCTCAAGCAAGACAACATCGACGACCTTTTCCTATATCCTCTACACGTTCTTCTCACATCTTTGATCTTCATATCGACACATGGGGTCCCTACAAACATCAAACTCATAATGGATTTTCATACTTCCTTACCATTGTTGATGACCATTCTAGGTGTACCTGGACATATCTAATGTCGCACAAAAGCAATGCCCTCTCTATCTTGAAGTCCTTTGTTCGTATGGTTCATAACCAATTTCAAGTCACAATCAAACACATTCGATCCAATAATGCTCTTGAATTTTCAAGTAAAGAAGCATCTCTTTTCTATTCTTTGCATGGTATTATCCATCAAACTTCGTGTGTTTACACCCCTCAATAAAATGGCATTGTTGAGCGTAAGCATAGACATCTTCTTAAGGTAGCTAGATCTCTCTCTTTTCAATCCAAGTTACCCATCACTTACTGGAGAGATTGCCTTTTAACTGCTACCTACATTATCAATTGAAGACTAGCACCTATTTTAGATCACAAAACACCATATGAAGTGTTATTTCACAAGAAACCAACCTATGACCATCTTAGAGTCTTTGGTTGCTTATGTTTTGTTCATACTCCCAAAGTTCACCGAGATAAGTTTGCCCCATGTGCTCAACCGTGTGTCTTTATTGGTTACCCTTATGGTAAAAAGGGATATAAAGTTTTAACCCTTTATTCCAGAGAGATCATTGTATCCAGGGATATCACATTTCATGAGAAATATCTTCCTTTTCATCATATATCCCCTACTTCATCATCTCCATTTCCCATTATGTCCAGGACTTCTTCCCTTGATTCCTTTATATTTTTACCTACCAATAATACGAACAATAGTACAAGCCATACTCCTCAACATACATACCATACTCCTCTTATTAATTCTTCTCCATCACCTCATTCTAGTGCCTACAATATTCCTAATAATAGCCCCCATACAGCTGCTCATGCAAACCCTAATGATGTTTCTGTTCATACAACCAATACTCGTCCTTCTTCATCTATCACTCCCAGTCTTAAACGTTCTACTCGTCCTACTAAACAACCTCCATACCTTTCAGACTTCATCCAAACGTATAGTTTCTACTTCCAATCACCAGGTAATTTCTATTCCATATCATTACCTCATTCTTATGTTGCTTTTCTTTCATCTTTACAATCATTTGTTGAGCCAACCACGTACACCAAAGCATATAAAGATCCTAATTGGATTGAGGCTATGGACAAGGAGTATCAAGCTTTGCAAAGTAATCACACTTGGGATATTATGCCTCTACCACATGGCAAGAAGGTCATAGGCTACAAATGGGTATTCAAAGTAAAGTTAAGGGTTGTTGGCACTCTCGAGAGGTACAAGACACGTCTTGTTGCCAAAGGTTATAATTAGAAGGCTGAAATCAACTACCATGAGTCTTTTTCACCTGTGGTCAAAATGACTACCATTCGCAATATACTTACTATAGCAGCCTCCAAGGGTTGGATTCTCCATCAAATGGATGTGAACAATGCGTTTCTTCATGGTAATTTATATGAGGATGTTTACATGAAAATGCCACATGGAAGACCCAATCTATGTTCTCTTGTTTGCAAGCTGAAGAAGTCACTTTATGGCTTAAAGCAAGCCTCTCGACAATGGTTCTATAGACTCACAACAGCTCTCAAAGACCAAGGCTTTTGACAATCAATAATGATTATTCTCTCTTTCTTAAAGGCATTGGCTGTGACATTACAATTATTGCAATTTATGTAGATGGTCTACTAGTTACTGGATCTAATGCATCTACTATTACTTCTCCCAAGTATTTTCTGGATGACACTTTCAGCATTAAAGACCTTGGAGTTCTTCATTTTTTTCTGGGACTAGAGGTAGCCCACACTACTTTTGGCATAGTACTTGCTCAACGAAAAATCACCTTGGAATTACTTGATGAGGCTGCACTTCCACTTGGAAAATCCATGATAACACCACTTCCTTTACACCACAAGATTGCTCCTCAAGATGGCACACTTCTTGCAGATCCTTCTTTACACCGTTGTTTGGTTGGTAAGCTCAATTTTCTCACCAATACGAGACCAGACATATGCTATGATGTCCAGAGTCTGAGCTAGTTCATGCAGACCCCATATTCTTCTCATTTGGATGCATTATATCATATACTACGCTATGTACAAGAAACTATAGGGCATGGGATATTACTTAACAGTTGTGAATATCCTGAGCTATTGGCTTACACTGATTCTGATTGGGCTTCATTACCTTATACCAGAAGAAGTGTTAGTGGTTATGTTATACTACTTGGGACTTCTCCTATTAGCTGGAAATCAAAGAAGCAGTCCACTGTTTCTCGAAGTTCTGTTGAGGCAAAATACCGTGCAATGGCCCAAGCAGCAGTTGAAGTGACATGGCTAGTTCGTTTGTTTCAAGAGCTAGGAATGACACATTCACATCCTATTCATTTAAATTGTGACAATAGCTCTGTAGTACAACTTAGCAAGAATCCAGTGTTCCATGAAAGAACAAAATATATCGAGATTGATTGTCATTTCACTGGAGATAAAGTCATGGAGAGTCTGCTACAAATTCATCATGTTCGTACACAAGATCAACTTGCTGATGTTATGACTAAGATCATCCCTTCACCTCAACAGAATCATTTGTTGTCCAAACTAGGAATGTCTACCCTTCCTAGTTTGAGGGGGGGGGGGGGTTGGAGATAGACATATAACAGATTCAGTTACATAGTCTGTATAAATAGATTTCTCATATGGAATAATAAGCAAGCATAACATTCTGTTATACATTTATAAAATTTGGTTGATGTATCTCTCTCGCTTACATACTCAAACATCAACACATTAAGCTTTTGTCACCTGAAGCACGAAAAAGTAAAATGATTGGTATTGAGGAACGATAGTTTGTTGGTGTAAATGGAATTGCTATTTTTGTGTTCACTTTACGGATCTTCTTTGCCAGTAATTTTGCACCGAAACAAAAGGCACTACAAGTGTGATAAGGTGATTTGATGGAACTGATGACATTTGATTTGAAAATCTAAACTAATTGATAATATTTGTTTATGGATCTTATTTTTGAATTTTGCTTGTATTATTTATTTTAATAGATATTTAGTTCTAACCATGACAAAATTAAGCTACTTGATGTGTCTTGTTCCTTGATGCGGACAATATTATGTTACATGACTTGATCAACAAAGATAGGTTAGTTTTGGTACAAAACATGAATATTTTGCAATGGATGCAATTCAGTTGTGAAAGTTGTGTTTGTGCGTGATCATGCTAATATATATTTGGCGGTTTTGATGGAATGTACCTATTCCAATAATACATTATACAAACTAACCCCCTGTTTAAATGTTTGGCAAAATATACCCTATTACATCATATCACATTTCCTGCAAACTCCTTTTTTCTATGATTGTTGCGTAAATATAAAAGAAAAGGAAAAGTTATAAAAAGAAGAAAGTACACTGCTGTCAATTCAGCCGGCCATGTGACATGGCTACAAAAAGCAACTATCCTGCAAACTCCCATTTTGTTTCCCTCTAAAACTCCATCTTCCTGCAATATTACACGAAAATAACACCCATTTCATCCATTTTGAAATCATCATTTCCAGAATATTTGGGCATTATTGCTTTCGTACATTACAAAACAAAGTCTTCCTGATTCATTCAAATAGTTGAATTCGAAGCTAACACGAGTCATCCAGTACTATTGGGTAAGGTCACTTTTATCATGTTTTAACTAAGTATTCAACTTTATTCTTATGTCCGTGTGGATGAATGTTGAAATCGTTTTACGCAACATTAACAACACCGATTGGGTACGTTGTACATCTACGGCGACTTGGATTTGGGTATTGATTCAGAACAATTTTTTGGGTATTAATGTGTTTGGGTTTCTACAAGCTTTTGGGTATCTACACGTCAGTTAATACATGTACTTACACATTTAACATGTTTGTTTCAGGTATGGGTACTGTACAATTGACATGTTACTACGGGGGAGATTGGGTTACTTTGGATGGGATTTTGAATTATGTTGGAACAATTCAAAGCAAGCATATAATTATAAGCCAAGGGACATCAATAGAAACGTTAAAAGGGTTAATCACTTCAAGATTTAAGTTGCGAATAGAAAACCATAATCTTCTATTAAGATACAAGAATAGTATGAATGAATGTTTACAGCCTTTCACTATTGATAGTTTTGAGGACTTGGAAGCATATCTGACGGCAAATAAGGTAGACAGTGTGTGTTGGAGTACCCCATTGTGTGTTACAATGGAAGAAAAACAAGATTTAGGGGTATCAATACTCAATAGTGATAATGGGGTTGTTTCCAGCATAGCGGTTTATGATGAGAGGGTTGCAAGAGCAAGATTTGAAGAAGACACATCAAGGTATGACTGTGCACAACCTACTTTTAATAGTGACTAATTGAACGGGCTTAGTTGAAGGTGGGCACTTGAGATTGGTCAAACGTATAAAAGTAAGAAGGACCTGAAGGTTGCTTTGTGTATGAATGCCATGTACCAGTGTTTTGAGTACAGAATAACAAAATCACGTAACACTGTTGTGGTTGCTAAATGTGACAAAAGTACTTGTAATTGGAAAGTTCGTTTCTCTATGTTGGGCAAGTCCCACCATTTCACCATCACACGTTACACATATGAACACACTTGTTCTTTTGAAAGCAAAAGGCGTAATCGTAGGACACCGTCTGTAAACGTAATTGCGCATCTACTTCGTGATCTGTAAGTAAATTTGTGTTTTTAACTTTTTTTCGTGGTTTGTGTATGCATTATTTAAATTAGGGTTTGGGTACCTATTTTGCGTAAACCTTTTGGAAATTAGGGTTTACTAGGGTTACATCACAAAATTTGGGTAACCTATGCAGGTACGCAAATGTGAAGAATCTACCTGAACCGTTAACTGTTCAATCAGTGCTGAAAAACGACTTGAAGATTAATGCGTTGTATTGGGTATGTTGGAAATCCTTGGAAGCATTTAAGGAATTACTTAGAGTGACATGTGAAGAGAATTATAGTGAAGTTCTGGTGTATATGCACAAACTGCGTGAAGCTAACCTCGGTAGCGTTGTTGCTCTTGACGTCGACGAAGACTCCAAATTCCATTATGCATTCTTCTCATTTGGGTAATCACTGAGGGGGTACAATGCTATACGCAAGGTTGTTTCTTAAATACTTAAAAATAGTGAGTATGGTACAATACTAAATAAGTTATCATACTGTTTATAGGTGATTTCAGTTGATGGAACATTTCTTAAAGGCAAATATGGAGGTGATCTTTTGATAGCAACCGTTCAAGACGCAAACCAACAGATTTATCCTCTAGCATTTGCAATAGTTGATAGAGAAAATGATGAATCATGGGATTTCTTCATGAAAAACTTGAGAAAGTGTGTTGAAGATGCGCATGAACAGGTATTTGTATCTGACAGACACATGTCCATTAAGAAAGCTATTGGTATAAACTTCCCACAATCACACCACAGGGTTTGCATGTACCACTTGAAACAAAATATAAAGAAAATATCAAGAATGAAAAGATTCAAGATATGTTTCAAGACGCCGCACAAAGTTACAAGAAAGAAGATTGCATGAAGTTGTTTGAAGTTATTGAGCGGGTGAGATTTAACCATGTCGTTGCTGGTATTTTACAATTATGTTGCAGTATTACTACCATTGATATTTGGGTATTGGTACCTAAAAAAGGTATTGCATTTTGTAGGAGAAACCGGCGGTTGGGCAACTGTTGAGAGATGTCGGTTTCGAGTATTGGTCACGTGCTTATTCCCTAGTAACAAGATACAACATCATGGCAAGCAACAATGTAGAGACTTTTAATAGAGTGATGCTTGATGCAAGAGAATATCCGGTCCTTGCCTTAGTTGATGAGATACGTCAAGTTATGAGTTGGTGGTTTGCTATGAGGAGGGAAAAGTTAGAAAGATGGGAGGATTTTGCAGCCCCAAACATCGAACAAAGCATCCAACTAAAGTATGTTGATGCTAGTAAGTACGGTTGCTACATACTTGATACTGGACGGTTGTTGTATGAAATTAAATGGGGGGAAGAAAGCGAGGTCGTGAGTCTGGTAGAACACACGTGTACATGCATGGCATTGGATCTCGAACAAATACTGATGCGCCCTTGGATGTCCCTTTTACGTTGACCATAGACGAGGAGGACGAGGCTCTTAGAGTTCGTTCAGATGGACCGATCACACGATCCCGAGCTAAGGCCATTGCTCGAGCCACCGGCTCCATCATCGCCCGCATTACTTCTTCACTTGGTTCCATTACCGGCATGCCATGTCTCTACACCACCATGGCATAGGCTACCGGTTCCGTTAGCGGCATGTCTCGTCTTTCCGACTCCATGGCATGAAGCTAGCTTATTTTTGAACTATATTTTCATGTTTTCCTTTTTATGTAATAAAAGGGATATTCCGTATAAGAATATTCCCTTTTGAACTTATCCTTTTAGGTTTTCCCTTTTGGGCTTTTCTTCATGTATTTTTGTTTGGCCCGTTGGCCCATAGGTAGGCAAGACTCTCTATATAAGAGATATCTTGCCTCACTTATTTTCCATGTTCAATATTACTAAATTTTGAGAAGAATTTCCTCCTACTTAGCTTGGGCATCAAAACCTCTCTCCTAATCCTCAAATTTCTTCCTTGGATCTCGTCTTTGATCCAAGAACTCCATATTCGAGAATTCTTCTTAAGAATCAACCTTCGATCCATACAAAAGGGTTATTCGATCTTTCTAGATCGAAGTAACCTTTGTTTCTTCATCGCTTCCGCCCCTTTGGATCCGAAACGATACAACGTTGCACAAAGAATCAAGGAGTAGTTGGAGTTTTGCTTGATCTAGATCCGGAGTTATCCTTGGTTACCTCCAAGGACGCATCAAATACCTTGTGTGCATGCCATAGCTGCAGCGAAGCAAGCTAAAATAAACCCCGCTACGTTAGTAAGTTCGTACTACAGTGTTGTAGCTTGGAGGAAGGCGTATGAAGACATTATATACCCAGTGCTTGAAAGTGGCAAAAGTAGCATACCCAACATTGAAGGTATTGTATGCAATCCTCCTATAAAGAAAAAAGGAGTGGTAAATTACCAAAAGTTAGGATACGTGGGCATGGTTAGGGGAAGAAAAGAAAATGCACGTGCTGTGAACTCATCGGACATAACAAGAAAACGTGTAGGAACCAACCAATTGTGAAACTGTAGGAATAATTCTGTATAGTCTTGGTGGGTATGATCGTGGTGACGCAAAATGAAGGTGGGTGTTTATTTTGAGTAATATATTTGTAAGTGTTGTTCTTTTGGGCAAGTGTATGAACGATTGAATTTTGTAAGTGTGGATATTTTTGTGTGGCTGTGAAAAATGGGATGAAGATGGAAATTGTGGTTGTGAAGTGAGTTTTTTTGGGTATTGAATATTGAAATGACGTATGAGATGAAGATGGCAATTGTGGCTGTGAAATATGGGATGAAGATGGCAATTGTGGCTGTGAAATATGGGATGAAGATGACAATTGTTTGGGTATGGAATCTTGGATAAAGTTTGCAGTTGTGTGTAACATGTGAGATGAACTTTCGTACATAAACACACACAATAAACCTATTACATAACATTCTTACAAACAAAGGGTACATACACACAAATGTCCACCTAAATTCCAAATTAACATGAAAGTAGTAAACACACAATTTTGCAATGTATTATTTGAAACGGCACTATATCTATACAATATCAAACGGCTTCTTCCAAATTCCATAAAACAGAACATACGACAAATGTTCCCTTATAGAAGCTACATTGCTCTCACATATTGTCGAAAAATTGGTTGAACCTGCTGCCATGTACTGGATGTGCTTGACGGTATAAATACCGCAACTACCGCTGCAAAATAAGTAGACAATTTGATGTAAGATAATGAAACTGCAATGTTAATATAGGAGTGTTTGTGTAGGGTGGAAGTTACCTTTCATCATTTTGAGGAACATTTTCCTCCGACATCCTTGACAGAATAAATTTTTGTGTCATCTTGGCCTCATGCCTCAAGTAGCGAGTGTGTTTGTACAGGCTCAGTAGAGAAGGTAGCATTTGCAGCAGCGGTTGAACATGGTGGATGAAAGTATCCTCGAACATGAAATTAATAATGGAGTCAACAACAGTTACACTCCAAGAACTCAACTCAATCTTCAGCGCTACCCAGTGCTTATTGTCCACGTTAAAAGGAACATATATAACATCCACGGTAGACATGTCCTTACGAAACATAGCAGGTTCATCACCATTAGCAAATGACAACAACTCTTGGGAAAACACATAGCTTGTAGGCGCTGCCATGTACTTCTTATACTCAACCGGGTTGAACTTTGCAGAGAAGGACACCGGCAAGATTGCAAATTACCCAACGTAGAACTAGCCTTCGAAAGACCTTTCCTTAAATGCATGACAATCTCATCGGTCAACTACAATAGAAAAATAATGAAAAAAATACATCAACAATCCGGAAGACAATTATTATGTATGATTCGTCTGCCCTTGTTGGGTATGTTTTTGGGTAAGAATATGAGTGTGATTGTTACAGAATACTTACATCGCTGGACAACCAAGCAGTCTTGTTGAGCAGTTGTTTGAAATGGTCCAGACCCAACTGCATCGTCAATCCAGTTACACAATCATTCATTCCACTCTGCAGGTACCAAGCATATAAGTCATTTCTCTCTTTCTTAGTAAGACAGCCATTCATTGGCGCAATGGGTATTGTGATCGTGGGTCTATATGGCGAAATAACGGCTTGAGATGGTTTGCGTTGCCGTCTACCAACTCTACGTGTTGTTTCAACCACTTCAGCTGGCTGTGGAGAATTAAAAAAAACTTCTTACACTATTTGAGGAGAAAAATAAGAATAGTTTGGGCGAAATCAAACCATTTTTCCTTTCAATACCCAAAATCTAAATTAAACCACCATACCCAATATATACACGAGAATTAACTCGTCATGTTTTCCATCACGTTGCTCATGTAAAGGTCCTTCTGCCATAACATCATCGTCCGGGATATGAGCAACGTCATGTCCATGTGTTTGGGTTGTTGTATTTTATTCATCTTCGGTCTTTCTTTCGGCAAGTAACTTCCTCAACCGTGTTTGCACTCTATTGATATTACCTTCAAAATGATCATGCATAATTTCGCCCTCTCTTGCACACACTAGAAGTTCTTGTATTACCTCATTGTGCTGTACAATCTTTTATTCAAGCTCCGTAACCTTATCCAATAACATTGTTACCCAAAATGGTTGTTCATCAGACACATTACCCATATATTTATCTCCTTCTTTAAGCTTGTCAGTTTGGGTAAACTTGGTTTTCTTGGAATCCCTCTTTACACAATCATCTAAACCCCTCGGCCTCTTAGAACCGGGACATATGTTAACCTCCGGTACGACACTAGTAATACACAAACAATTGAGTTATGAAAATAGTGTTGTACATGTAGTTACCCAAATGAATCCCGGTATCAAGTAAGAAAGTATCCATACCCAATTGGACATTCAACAATCTTGTAAAGTCCTTCAGTTGTTCCATCACCAACTTTTTCCACCCCGGCATCCACCTTCTTCCCACCAAGCACTTCATCCACCATTTTTTCATCAAGCATTTCTTCTGTATTACCTAACCTCCTACGAGATCTCAAAACCAACAATTCAGCATCAATTAAAAATCAATACTCAACACTGTACAAGTATGTAACTTCATTAAGCGCAATCATACCCAGTACCAGCATCCTGTTTTGTAGGATCTACTTCACCTTCAATGTTCTCGGTTGCACTGAATAAAATAACAACACCCATTACAAATACGTAAGCTAACTTAAGCTATAAAACAATCCCAATAAAATGCATCTAATAAACATAAGCTAACATACTCAGTAGATCCATCCTATTTGCTTTCGGATTCTTGCTCCATCTGTCCAGGTTCTCCTACTCGATCTTCACTCATTTCACTTACATTGATTCCACAATCCTCCTCAGGATTACCTTTATCTCCAACTTTATCTTCACTGTTGTCACTTGCATTCATTCCACAATCCTCCTCAAGACTACTTTCATCTTCAACTTTTTCTTCACTGTTGTCACTTGTATTGATACCACAATCCTCCTCAGGATAACCTTTGTCTCCAACTTTCTCTTCACACTTTTCACTTGCATTGATTCCGCAATCCTCATCAGGATTAGTTTCATCTCCAACTTTATCTTCACACTTTTCAGTTGCATTGATTAGAGAAACACAAAACCAAAAGTCAATATTCAAGCACTGAGTATTAACCAACTTGTGTCAGCATGCATACCTACTGGACATTTCAATATCTTTTAGAACCCCTTGTGCCATTTTTTTTATCATACAAGACTATAGGTAAAAAATGCATGGTTCCCTTCATAAAACGCAAAAATAAATATCAAACGCAACTACCGAATATGAACATCCAAAAACAAATACCACATGCATACACAATACTTACTTCTCCACTGTACATTTCTCCACTGTGCGTTTCCCCTTTGAAGAAGTATACAAGTGTCGTTTACTATGATAGTACTTCATGGTGCATTTTCTTTTCATTACCCACTTTTTTGGGGGCCTGCCCTTAGATTGAGTCCTAACTTTTTTTTCCTTTTCCGGTGCAGACCGCCCAAAATGAGAACACAACGTTCGTACCCGAGTAGACTTCATGAAATCATCAGAAGAATCTTGCTCAGAAACCACCTTATCTGCTACTTTGTTGGTCGGGGTTTTTACAGAACCACCATCCTTAGACTTCTTACTTATTTTTGATACCTTTGCTTGTTTCTTGGTGTCAGGTTCTTTATCTTCCTATGACTCAGGAGCCACAATTTTTACATTTTTTAATCCAATACTAAATAACATTTGTAAACAACCATCATCATTTTCAAACTCCCACCAGCTGCTATCATCAAAAAATAAGCCCTCCTCTTTTGACGCAGGCAAAGTCTCTATCTCAGAATCCTTGAGATCGGAAATTATTGCCTTTATCTTCTGGTAACTAATAACCTCTCTACCTTGTACCAAAGACACAAATCTACGCCAGAATGGAGTAGCCTCTCCATCAACTTCTTTGAGCATACCCTGTTGTATTTTTGGTATGGCCATGCAAACATGAATCTGCAACAACATATTAACAACACCTGTAAGCATACACAAAATTTGACTACCAGGCACCACAAAATGATAAACTGAAACGGCCGTACCTGCAAGGCCAACGGCCACCCACCGATGTTGTAACTTCCTGTAGATCTGTACTTGGCCAGTTTGCATGAACAAAGTGAGAGCAACGTTTGCTTAAATACTCGACGACCCCAACAGAATGTGTTGAATTTCGTCACGTCGTTCACCAAACCCAATGTATGTTGATCAACCTTAAGACGTCTATCATGTCTCATTAACACTCCCTCGACCATTAATACAAGGGCCATTTTGAGCTTCCTTTTCGACTTTTTCGGTTCTTTCATGTATAATTCCTCAAGCTCCTTAGTTGAACACCACTTGGTCTCTAGAAATACCTCTTCAAAGTCCAGAGAAGGAATTTCTTTCGTTTCTTGGAGCAATCCAAACCGGTAATGTCACTAAATTCTTGCAACAAAAATCTCAAGAGGCACTTGTTAACGCCAAACCACATTGACCACTTGGGCTTCGTCACAACTTCTTGAAGCAACATATAGTGAATCAGTTGGTTGGACAAAATCATAATCTGACTCATGGCAACAATGTGTTTAAAGGGACCTTGCTCAAACTTTTCTCTATCATCTGCATTCAAACCTTGTATTAATATTGGAATCAACTTCATCCTAGAGTTGTTATTTATCCTTGCGTTCTCAAATGATGGATCTTGTCTGTATCTGTACTTAAACTGTTACAAAGAAGAAACAACAACATGAGGAATAACCCTCGAAATTCGTGGGTTATGTGTAACAAGAATTGGGTAAGAACATACCGAAATTTCCTGCGTAAGTGGTGGATTGTATGCCTGGGATACTCTGCCAATTAAGTCATCCTGACATTTGGGTGGTGTAATAGGGAAATGATTGACAAGTACTTCACATTAGTTTACATACAAAGTCGGTAACAAAATATATATATTGCTTATTCAACACACAGGATATCAATACTCAAAATAGAAACACTGGATTGCAAATCATATGCATACATAATATATGCATACTCAACCTGCCATAGACCCATACTTTAGCACTTAAAATACACACAATTGGATCCAACATTCATAGGCATACTTAACACATCCGATTTTAATACTCAGTTATCCATACTCAAAGAAAATAAATTCGAACACATATTCATAGGCATACACAATAGAAATGCCCAATTACCGATTTTTTCATCCCTAAACAACAATTTCCATTTTAAAAGAGCAATTTCAATACAAATTAATACTCAAAACATGGATTCATAAGCATAAGCAATTATAAATGCTCATTTAATTTCATACTCAAAGTAATTTGATACTCAACCATCGAATTTAGTGCCTTCTTCATAAAAAAAAAGAATTTTGCACTTAAAATACACACATTTGGATCCAAAATTCATAGTCATACTTAACAGAAGCGATTTTTCAATACTCACTTATCGATTTCTGAAACTCTTAAAAACGAAATCCATACTCAATTGATACACACGGTCAATGGTTATTCTACAACATAACCACATACCAATATCATCAAAATCCAAAAACCAAACATTGCATACAAGATTCGTAAGCATAGACAACACACGCTATTCCCAAACGCGGTTATCTATTTCTCAATCTCTAACAATCCAAAATACAAACACAACTTATACACAAAGGTCAATGCTTTTTCGAAACCCTAACCACATTAGAACAATAATAACCAATAAAATACTAAACATTCATCAAATACCCTAAAAAATGTACCAATTCGTCTTTGTCTTTTCCTGAAACATCCTCTTGCGTTACGGGAATCAACCGGAATGAAGGCGGTGAGATTTCTGTAGGCGACGACTTTCGTTTGCCTAGTTTTGTATTGTCATCTTCACTCTTGTTTGGTTGATTGTTGTTTGGAGTCGCCATGCATACAATTAAGAAAGTGTTTGAAGAATTGAGGGCGATGAGATTTTGGTACAAAGGTATTCAGGAGTGAAAACCAAAGACTTTTGTTCCTGGATCTTTTTCCTCTAGAGAGACGGTGAGAGATGAGAAATGGTGGAGTTGAAATGACATTAACGTGATTGACGCCTCTATTGGATTCTTTAATAAGCCTTGTAAGAAATTTATGACATGGGAACGGTTTCCAATAACTAAATAGCCTCTACAAACCGTCAAATCCTACAATTGGCTATCTTGTTTTTTTTATTTTTTAATTAATATGGCGTTATTGGCCATTATTCAACGCTACCTTGTTTTATGTAGATTGTACATACCCAATATTGTACAAGTTACAAACCCTATAACAGGCGCATACGCATACTCAAAACAAGCGATTTAAACATACTGAATATATTATATAACTCATACAAAACCAAATTTAGTCATTACCAAACAATCGGCCGCGTAAACATACTCAACACAGTATTTCAAGCATAACCAAACAAGCGCGTAAACATACTCATAACATTATATCAATAATACCAAACCAATTTTTTTCATACCACGAACCGTAAGTGATACCTAAATGTTTACTTCTGTAACTTCCTACAAACAATACCACCTAAAATTGATCCAACAAAAAGCTACCATAAGTAGTCGAATCTCTAGGGACAAGTCATTACACAAGTGGCCATTCTGGTTATCCAACTTCTCATTCTGCATATTATCAACTTGCATCCTTAAGATATAAATTCTTCGTCTTTGGCTCTAATTGTAGATTACAATTGCGAAATCTCATCATCCAAACTTCTATTCTCGTCCTTCAACTCTTTGAAAAAATCATTAATCATCAACGTCGTTACGGGGCTAGTATCGGCAACTATAAGAGCAAGTCTTTCTTCATCAACTTCATCCCTGGTTAAGGCAAATTGTTGACTAAAATGCCAATCGTAATAGTTTGGATCATTGTTGTCCAGACTTGATTCATCACCACTATACTCAGTCATCTGCATAGTATCACACTCAATAAGAAATTTTTTTGACACAACACTAAAAATAAAAAAATGTTATGCGACCGAATATATTCATACCTAGTAACTTTCAAACAATAATATATATACCCAATCGCATGACAATACTATATCATCATATCCATGTCTACATACGAACAAATGATAAGTCAATGTCTCTGAAATGACAACATATCTACCCAATAAACATGACGTCAAACAAAAATATACCCAATTGCTACGAAATCACAAATGATATTCCACAGAATTTATTGACACCAAGAAACAATCATATAACAATATACATATCCTCTTCATTTTAAAAAAAATACTCATCATATCAATTAATTCATTTACTATATCATCAGTTACCTAGGGAGAACCAGTAACATACACAATAATCGATCATCCATATTTATTTGAAAAATGAAAGGTACCATGTTGAAAAACCAATTTTCAAACAATTTTGAACAATAATATACTGAAGTTTAATGAATACATAAATAACAACTTACAAAATTTTCCTTTTGAGTCGATAGTTAGATGATTATAGGAGATATAATGAGGAATGGAGCAAACATCTGCATAAATGAGAGGAGAAATTTTCGTAATAAAAGGGAGGAGAAATTTTGTGCATAAATGAAAGGACAGTAAATGGAAATGCATGTATATATATTGGCCAACCTTCAAAATTTGAATCGCCCGCTCATTATTTCTTCATACCAACTATTCCTCTGATTTGAGTATGGATGTGACAGCTCTGCAATGGTACTTTCAGCGCCACATTTGCACCTCAAAAAAGGGGATATGTTTTTATTTACCTTTTTCTTTCCTGTATTATAGTTGAAGGGGTCAATACACAAAAAGAATAAAGCAAGGGTACTTTCCTGTCAATTCTTTCTTTATGTTTTTGCTCGCTGTTTCAATTCAATTGGTATTTTATTTAATTGCAATAAGCCTATTACTTAATTCTCATTTTGTATCTAGCTAATCACGTTGTAATTAAGTCATTTTTATCTATCTCTATATGTTATTTAGTATTACAAAAATGTTGTAAATTTTGGATTCATCTTATACTAGAAGGGTTGTTGTTGATGTTATGCAAACAATTGTTGAGGTTGTTTAAGTGAGGATTTATCGCTCTTTTACAATTTATAGTACTATTTGTTTGTTTTTTGCTTATATGTGTAGTACTTTGTTGTGATGTTATAGGAAGATTTTTTTCAACTTGTCTCACTTTAGCATGGACTTAATCTTCCTTCTTTTCTGCCTATAAATAAGACTTATTGTCTTGATCATGATCTTGATCAAATCAGTATCAATATTGGAAGCGAAAAGAATTTCTCTATAGCATTTTAAACTTTTTTGTCTTGATTACTGTCAACTTAGGATGTACCTAGGATCATCTTGTGTTAAAAATTTTTATAGACATTGGAAAATGTCATGTTAACGAGTGAATTCACTATATTGCTACAAGTAGTGGAATATGAGAGGAAAATCAAAGCCAGAGAATTGAAACTAAGCATCGGGCATAATCATGTATACTACCCCATTGTTGTGTTTGAATGGAGCAGAGCAAATGAACCTCGCCCGATTTTTCTCTTTCGATGTTACCCTCTAAAAATTACCCATTTTAATTTGTATTATTGATCATAAATTCAGAATAGTTTGATTGATGTGGAACAAGAAGGCTAATGCACTTCCATTTTGGTCTATTACCAAGAATGAATACACTTTCTCTATCACAAGACTTCAATCTCCTCCTATTGCTCCTTTAATTTCACGTAAATACTTGATAATAGATAAATTATGATTCTTTTTTTCTTCTTCTTCGTACTTTTGAGTTTTGTCCTTATTAATTTGTTTCTTTTTATATTTGAAGTGCATGTAATCCTTCATTTTGTTGGAAAGATGAGTTATCCTTTGAAGGAAATAGCAGCAGTAGCACCGTTGACGCTGATGTTTCTTTAGCAACCAACTATTTGGCTTATGATCCTTTGTATTGCCCACTGAAGGATCTCGGCCCGCTCTTCCTTACCCAACGAACATCATCAACAACTTGAAGATGACAATTTTCAATAAAAAAAAACAACTTGAAGATGACAATTACAACTAAAGAGCTCAACCTTAAACTTACCCTTTTGAAGAAGAAGTGTTAAGAGTTGTAAACTGAGCCAATTTGGGGTTATTCTTAGGAAGTCTTCTAATTTTTTTGGCTTCCTTATTTGCTTAGGATAGTTAATATGAAGGGACTGACACCTATATGAACCATAGGTTTATTTTATAAGCTTTATTTTAAATATTTTTATATGTATGAATCATATTTTGTACATGTGATATTAGTTAAATAAGTTCCATGGATTTTGCGTGGGAGGAATCTCAAGAGAAGGATTTTTTTTTAATTGAAGAGGTGTCTCACGTACGCATGCGCCCCTCCTAGATCTTTCAGACTTGACCAAGCCTTTGGAGGTTGAGTGTGATGCTTCCGGCTTTAACATATGTGGATTCTTGATGCAAGAAGGTAAACCTCTAGCCTTCTTTAGTGAGAAGTTGAACGGAGTATGTTTAATTATTGTACATATGATAAAGAGTTGTATGCATTGTTTAGAGCTCTTAAAGCATGACAACATTACATTTGGTCCCAAGAATTTGTCCTACATACCGGTCATGAGTCCTTAAGACACTTTAGGAGTCAAGATAAGTTCAATAGGAGACATGGTAGATGAATGGAGTTTATTGAGACTTTTTCATATATTATCAAGTATAAGAAAGGGAAGGATAATGTAGTTGCCGATGCTCTATCTATGTCTTACTCAAAACATTAAAATTTGAGGTTTTAGGCTTTCATTATATTAAAGCTTGATATAATGATGTTGATTTTGGAGACTTTTATAAGAGATGTGTGTTTAGAGGTCCTTTTGATAAGTACTACTTGTTTAAAGGATTTTTGTTTAAGGTTGATAAGGTTTGCATATCTAGATGTTCTCTTAGGCTTTTACTTGTGGAAGAAGCCCAAAAGAGGTCTAATGGAACATTTTGGAAGAGATAAAACGTACCTTATGTTGCCACACATGCTTAGGGATGTCGATCATATGCATAAGAGGTGTTTAGAGTATCTTAAGGCCAATGCTAAGTTGAAGCCCTATGGACTATATACCCATTTGCCTATGCCTAGTGCCCCTTGGGAGGACATAAATATGGACTTTATTGTAGGTTTTTCTAGGACTAAGAAGGGGAGGGACTGTGTATTTGTTATGGTTGATAGATTCTCTAAGATGGCTCACTTCATTGCTTTCTATAATATCGATGACACTTACAATGTAGAAAACTTTTCTTTAAGGAAATAGTTAGACTACATGTAGTGCCTATGACTATAGTGAGTGATAGAGATGTTAAGTTCTTGAGTTATTTTGGGAAACCTTTTTAGGGTAAGTTAGGAATTAGGTTGCTTTCTCAACCTCTAGTTATCTTCAAACGGATGGTCGAACCAAAGTGACTAATAGAACCTTAACTATTCTTCTTGGGGATGTTTTGAAAGAGAATTTGTGTACTTGTGAAGAAGCATTGCCACATGTTGAATTTTCCTATAATCGGACTTTGCATTCTTCTACTTCTCTTACTCCGTTTGAATGTGTGTATGGCTTAAATCCTTTAACCCCTTTTGATCTTATATTATTTTCTTTAGAGGAGCAATTAGAGTTTGATTCTTTAAAACAGGTTTAGGTCATTAAAGAGATCCATGCAACGACACGAGCCAAGCTAGAGGATAAAGGGAGACAAGTATCAAGGGTGAACAAAGGCCGCAAGAGAGTCATATTTCAGTCAGGTGACCTTATTTGGCTAAACTTGAGAAAGGAACATTTTTTGGAGAGACTCAAGTCCAAGCTTTCTCCTCGGAGTGATGGCCCTTTCAAGGTACCCCACAAGGTGGGGACAACGCCTATGTCCAAGAGCTCTTGGATAAGCATGTCCACGGGTCGGACCCGTCGGGTCGCCGGGTCAAGGGTCCGGTAAGGGTGACCCGGACCCAGACTAGCCTAATAGGACAACCCGCCGAGTTGGTGACCCGCCGGGTCACGGGTCAGCCCTTTTTTTTCAAACCCAAACTTAAAAAAAAAGAGTGAGAATTGGGTTTGAATCGGAATCCCGGTTGCCTACGTATCCTCTCGGGGAGGAGGAATCAAAGCCCACGTAGTTCTCTTACCTTTGTTTATATCCCCGATTGGCCCTTACCTTAGTCGTCGGACTCGGTCGCCGCTTCTCCTTGGTCCGAGCTTCTCACCGATACATCCAATGGCATTTGTTGTCGTTCGTCGTCATCTTCGTCGCCTTCCTCCGCCGATAGGTTGTTTCTTTGTGTTCGAATTTCCGCTCTCCTCCAATCGGCTAATAGGACTTGTGCCTCCAACGTCTCGGGCAACATGTTTGATCTCGTCGGATCGAGCACCTTTCCACTCCGGCTAAAGGTTTGCTCAACCACTACCGTTGATGTGCCGCAATCCTTGAGAGGGTAGGGAACCTCATTCTCTCCTGTCGGATCCACCACTCTAATATGTTGAAATCCTCGTCTTCTTCTTCATTGTCAAACTCAAAAGTAATGGTTAGATATTCGTCGAGTTCCGAATGTGAACTCGATTTGGTTTTTGCCCTTTTTGGGGCAAACAAATCTCTAGCAATTGATTTTAATTTAGAAGTAGTTGAAGATGAAGGACGAGGAGGGGGTTCAGATGATTGACCTTGATCGATAACACGATATTGAACCATTAAATCATCAAATAATTTTCTAACTATAGCAAGTATGGTAGCAACATGGCAATCGGGATGTTGTTTTAAATCTAAAAATTCATAATAACTTTCTAAAAATTATTTTAAACCATCCATATTACGTCTAGGATCTAACACAAATGCAACAAGAAATACATCGGGAATAATTGTATAATAATCTAACCATTTACTTCGCATTGTATAAATAGCTTGGAAAATAGAATCAATTAAAGACCTTGTTGAAGTGCAAATGCAATATTAATTGCTACATAACAAAATATGTTTGAAGTTGGTGTATAAACATAACTAAAAGTATTAGTAGCATCATAAAAATATTTAAAATTCTCCATTACATCTTTTGCTAAAACCCAAGATTCCCCGAAAATAAAATCACCGTCAATATGTTGTGCGGCAAAACCACTTAAAAGATCTCGATATTCATATGATTTGAAAATCATTTTGTAAGTAGAGTTTCATTTGTACAAACATCTTTTGGAAATTTTTTAGGATAAACGCCAATTTTGTTTACAATATGCATACCATTTAGTACGTATACGTTTTTTTAGACCAAAGTTCATTAAGAATTTTTCGAATAGGTTGTACTAAATCTCCAACATATGCTAAACCGTCTTGAACACACAAGTTTAAAATATGAGCGGCACACCTAATGTGAAAAAAATTTCCTACAATCGATGGCTTACAATAGTTGGTTAAATCTCTAATGGAAGCCGTGTTAGCGGAGGCGTTGTCAAAACCTATTGAAAAAACTCGTGAAAGTAATCTATATTCTTCCAAAACATTTGCAATCAAACGGGCAATGTTTTGGGCGGTGTGTTGTTTGTTGAAAACTCATAATGCTAAAACTCTTTTGTTTAAAATCCAAAATTTATCAATAAAATGACAAGTAATACCCATATAGTGATTTTTTTGAAAATCGTCGATCCAAATATCACTACAAATAGAAACTTGAATATCACAATTTTCCATAAAATATTTAATCAATTCTTTTTTACGCATTTTATATTTAAGCATCATTTTTTCTTTTAGCGGTTTGGCGAGAAATCGGCTTATATGTGGGTTGAGCATGATGTGTCATCCAATCATTAAAACCAACATTTTGTGCAAAACTAAATGCCAAAGAATCTATGGATAACATTTCCGAAAATGCATCCATAGACGAAGCATGATCATATGTAAATAAAGAAGGAGATTGGTTAGAGGTAGATGCGTACCCGATTAGTTGCATTTTCCCTCGTGCCATTCCATTTTTTCGGAATGCTTGTTGCGAATATGTCTTTTGTAGTTACCGTAGCTTTCTCCCTTTTTGTGCTTGTATTGTGTAGAACAAAAATTGCATTTAGCATAGTAAATCCCGTTAGCATCGGGAGAACCTTTATTGAACCAAAACCGGAAGACCGCCGCCGATAGTTGAGTGTTGTTCATAGGCTCCTCCGGGTCTTGTGTCTCGGATTCTTGGGTGTTGAGGAAAGGAGGTGAATCCATGTTGATTTCCTCCTCCTCATGGATCTCGTGATCTCCACTTAAACCCCGCCTTATATCCGAACCGGTTGGAGGACCGCTAACGGAATGACGTCCTCGACTAGCACCTCCGCCGGATAAAGGACCGCTAACGGAACGTCTTCCTCGGCTAGCCATTTTTTTTGAATGTAGTAAAATGTAAAATGAATAATTAAAAAGAAAAATTAGAGAATGAGATTAGGAGAGTAATTGAATGTAAGAGTTGGAAATTAAGGAGAGATTGAGAGAGTGAGTAGATGATTGTATGAGAGTTGGTGTGATGAGATCGATGAAATGAATTGGGTTTGTGGTATTTATAGAAATGCTTTAGGGTTAAATTTAATAGTTTTTTGTTTTTTTTTGTAACGGCTAACCCAACGGTTATATAGCCATTTTTTTAATTGTGACCGTTGGACGGGTCGACCCGCCAGGTCGGTGGTAAGGATCACCTTGACCCTTACCCACACCCGTAACCTGGCAGAACACGGACTTGTGGTGACCCAGACCCGCTAGATCACCGACCTGCCGGGTCAAAGCCCGCCGGGTAATGGGTATCCTATGATCCGTGGACATGCTTACTCTTGGAAAAGTATGGCGTACGTACTCCCTACCTTCAATGTAGGCGACTTGAGCCCTTATGTTGCTAGTGATGCCCAAGATGATGATTCGGGGTTGAATCCTCTCCAAGATGGGGAGTATGATGAGAGACCATCTTCAATGTACCCTACACAACTACCACTCGATCTAGGGCAAAGGATATCCAAGAAGACACATCTAAGAAGAATGTGACGTTGTCATCACATGGATCCATGCATGGAGCCATGCTTGAGCCAATGGTGTCTACAACCACCCTAGTCCTCCTCACGTTCATCTCAGTCCCATGCACACGTGAGATCACGTCCATCTCCGCCCCATGCACACGTGAGAAGGCCATGCAATATGCTTTTCGGATGATCCTTTTGGCATAAATATACCATTATTGGTATATTTTATGCAAGACATTAAACATTTTAATGCACCTGAAATAAATCTTGACAATTAAATGTTGTATTATTGTTTTTTTTAATTAGTTTTGCATTTTCTTTTACCTTTTTAGAAAAGAAGGCTTTTAGACATATAAAAGTCTTCTCAACCCCTTTATTTTCATTAGATTAGATGAAGCTTAAGAAAGTTGTGTTGTTATTCCTTTTTGACGCCAAAATTCAATCAAAGAGAGAGCATTTGTTTGAAATTGTTGTGTGTTTGTCCTAGCTTGGTTGAATATTTTTTTGTGTCAATCTTCCTAATTAAGTTGGTGCTTCAAGTTCTTTACTTGCCTCCTCCTTGTGATTGCTTTACCATTGGAGCTTGTGTAAGGTTGTACTGTTGATTGGGTTAAGGTAAGACATGGCAAGGGTCTTGATCATTCTAGATCAAGATTCTATCTTTTGATCTCCTTGGTTCTCTTCTTCACTCATCTTGTGTTTATTTCCACTAATTTTTATCATTTTCGTCCCAATTGAGTCCTAGTATCCTTGTTTTTGATTTATATCAATTCTTATTGGAATCATTGCATTTAGAACGGGCAATCAACGAGACATCCTCACATCATAATGTTTCTTGAATATCACAAAATAATCACATGGTAGATATATTGATGAAGATAGTCAAGAGAAAGAAGTTCACCACAAGCACTAGCCATAGAGCGGTAATCAACTTCAACAAACACACCTGTCATATATTCCAGTTGAAATGGAGCATTGCACTTTTGGGGCTTGAAAAACTAAGGCTCTTGTCCTACGAGAACTCGTGTATCTATCAAAAATGCGTAAAGAAATGACAACCCTCCATGCCTTACTGCTACTAAGTTCTATCTATTGATTTCCTTATCGGTTAATCATTATTTCAAGCACTCATTTTAGTATGACCACTGTGAACTATGAGCTGAAAACTTGTATATTCATCCTTACGTGTACATGTGTATATACACTGATTTTGTTAGGTTGTTACAACTTCTCTTTATTTACATATTCTTCCCTCTTATTCTATGTATTTGCTTCATATATTCTACACATATACTCTACACCCCCCTCAAGCTAGACAGGTATTACTAGTCCAAGCTTGCGAGGCAGAAATAGATGTTGGTGCTCGCCCAGGGCTTTTGTGAAGATGTTTGCGAGCTGGAGGGATGATGGAACGTGAGTTGTGGTAATGAACCCTTTCCGGACTTCATCCCGTACAAAATGACAATCAATGCGAAGGTGTTTTGTCCGCTCATGGAACACGGGGTTAGCCGCTAAGTGTTGAGCTGCTTTATTGTCATAGTAAAGTGTAAAAGGACGAGGAAGAGCCACATGGAGATCATTGAGTAAACCATCAATCCAGATGATCTCACTTGTGGTCATAGACATTGCACGGTATTCACTCTCATCTGAGGATTTACTAACCGTTCGTTGCTTCTTTGTCATCCAGGATACAAGGGAACTACCAAGAAACAGACAGTATCCTGTGATAAAGCGATAAGAAAACGGGCATGAACCCCAACCAGTGTCATTGTAAGCTGTAAGAGATAAAGTAGACTGAGGATGGTATGCAACGGCAAAGTCAATTGTGCCTTTGAGGTAACGTAATAAATAAGTGGCAACATGCCAATGAGGTAGTCGTGGTGAAGCGAGGAACTGACTTAGCTGTTGTACAGTGTATGTGATATCTAGTCTAGTAAGTGTGAGATACAAGAGGTGACCTATCAAGCGTCGATATACCTCAGGCTCAAGATATAGATCACCAAGTTCAAATGACAGGTGCATGTTTCTTTGCATTGAAAAGGTGGTTGGCTTGCAGTTCAACATGTGAGTATTCTGTAATATGTCATGTATGTATTTACGTTGATTGAGAAGCAATCCATAAGTACCTTGGGTTATTTCCATGCCTAGAAATAATCTAGCAAGACCCAATCTTTTATGGTAAAAGCACAATCAAGTGCTATCTTGAGAGAGATAATTTCATAGGGTATATCTCCAGTGATCAAGGCATCGTCGACGTATACCAAGACAACAGTAATGCTTGAGGAAGATTTCTTGACAAAAAGAGAATAATCTTGATGAGATTGAACGAAGTTCAACTGAAGTAAGAGCTTGGTGAATTCAATGTTCCACTGGCGATTGACCTATTTAAGGCCGTATAGAAAGCGTTTTAATCAACACATGGCCTGGAGGAGCTTGAGTGTATCCTTGAGGGGGCAAAAGATAAACTTCCTCATCAAGGTATCCATGAAGAAAAGCGTTGTTAATATCTAGCTGGTGCAAAGACCATGAGTGGGAAGCAGCAAGAGCTAATACTGTGCGAATAGTGGCATACTTAGCAACTAGACTAAACGTATGTTTATAGCCCTTGTCTTTGATCTGATTGTAGCCCTTTGCTACCAACCGGGCTTTGTATCTTTCAATGGTGCCATCAGCTTGATACTTGAGTTTATATATCCATTTTGAACCGATTGTAGCCTTTTCTGGAGGAAGAGGGACGATGTCCCATGTGTTATTTATTTCCAAGGCCTGTATTTCTTTGGTCATGGCATCAATCCAAAGGGGAGACTGTTTAGCCTGTTGATTTGTTGAAGGTTCAAAAGATTGGATGACATTGCAGAGGGCATGAATATATTCAGGAGAATGAGATGCAAGATCAAAATGATAAAGGGAAGAGACTGAGTTGCACTTATAATCCTTGAGATAGGCTGATCGAGTCATGGTACGAGTTGGTCGAGTAGATGGAGGTGAAGTAGGAAGTGGGCTAGTAGTAATAGGTGTAGTGGTTGATGAAATAATTATATTGGAAGAAGGTGAGGTAAGCTTGACTAGGTGAAGTAATAAACGGAACTTGAATAGGATGAGCAAATGATGAATCACTAGTCAAGGGTGATGGTATTGGCCGGGTTGATGGGAGTAGGTATAGATGGAGAAGGTGAGGATGTGTTTGTAGGTATAGATGGAGAAGGTGATTATGTGTTTGTAGGTATAGATGTACGAGGAGAAATGTACACTGGATAATCTATGTCTAGAGCGGGAGTAACCAAGGGAAAAGATGGTGAGTTGGTGGATTTTTCTGTAGGAGAAATGGATTTGGTGAAAGGGAAAATGTGTTCCTGGAATGTAACATGACGGCTGATAATTATTTTGTTGGTACTGAGGTTGAATAGCTTGTACGATTTTTGGCCTGGAGGATATCCTAGTAAAATGCAAGGGGTAGATACTGGTTTAAGTTTGTCTCGTTTTGGGAGTAAACTGAAGCACAAGCAACCAATTACACGTAGATGTGTGTAAGATGGTTTGATGTTGTGAATGATCTCAAATGGGGACTTCCATGCAAGAACAAAAGATGGCATGAGGTTTATTAAATAAGTTGATGTGAGGATGCACTCAACCCAAAAGTGAAGTGGTAATTGTGCACGAAGTCGAATAGCCCGAGCAGTTTCTAGTAGATGCATGTGTTATTGTTCAACTCGTGCATTTTGCTATGGCACGTATGGTGTAGATCTTTGATGAATGATACCAAAAGCAAGGAATATGTCTTGGAGTTGCTTTTGCATAAACTCAGCTCCATTGTCGGATCTAAATGTCTGTAATGTAGTGTTGAATTGAGTCTTCACATAAGCCAAGAAGTTTGTGATTATCTTGAACACCTGCTTCTTAGTAGATATGAGAAAGGTCCATGTATATCTAGAAAAATCATCAACAATTGTCAAGAAGTAACGAGCACCACATAAATTGTGTTATGGTCCCCAAATGTCACAATGGATCAAACTGAAAGCCTTTTGTGCTCGAGATGTGCTGGAACCAAAAGGAAGCTCATGTTGTTTAGCTGTTATACAAGCTTGACAATCAAGAGTTTGGGATTTAGAAGTAATAGAGTCATCTACATGATGTATTTTAGACAGAGACATATGACCTAATCTGGTGTGAAACAAATGCATATCACAAGGCTTATTGACAAAATTAGAAACTGTATGAGTAGGTTAATGAGAGATAGATGATCCTATCTTGCAAAGATAACCGTCCTTGTAACCAAATGCAATGATAGACTCGTTGGTAAGAATCTGAAATAAACAGAAATGATGAGTGAAAGTGATCTTCATGGGGAAATCAATGATCAAACGAGATATAGACATAAGATTATGCTTGAAGTGAGGAAGGTATAGAACATCATGAAGAATAATCTCTGGAGACATAATAATATCTCCTTTGTAAGATACTTCCTTCACTGAACCATCAGGAAGGCCGATCGACAAAGGCTTGTCTAACTTTGTCATCACAGAAAACAGATCTTTGCAAAATGAGATGTGATTTGTTGCACTAGAATCCAAGATCCAAGTATGTGTAATAACCACAATATTCACAAAACCAAAAAAAATACCTGCAAAATTGAGTGATGAATTGCCTTACTTATCCATCATTAACTTGATAACTTCTTGACATACTGCATTGATCATAGAATGGTCCATGTCAGATGTAGAAACTGAAGCATCTGTAGGATCCAGAAGTGTATCGGCAACAGCAGCTTCAAGGTTATTTGCAACCTTATATGAGCGATAATAAGAATAAACACGACTCCCTAAAGACTTACCTTCTTTGCTCTTGATCTCTTTGTACCAATAAGGTACTGTTGTCAGCTTAAAACAAGATTCTCGCAGGTGACCTTTCTCCTTGCAATAGGTGCGCAAACGATCAAATTTTTCTTGCTTTAAATCCCTTAGACTGCCGCCTGCTTGTCTATATGGAGTAGATCGAGACACAAACACATCATGTGCAACAGGACTATGACATGTAAGATCGTTTTGTTTTTCAACTTGCAAAATCATGTGGAAAATACGATTTTTTGTAGGTAAAGTTTCAAGAGACAAGATCTGGTTGTGTGTATGTTCATACTGCTCATTTAAACCCATGAGAAATAGCATGACACGAGTATTAGCTTCCCTAGCAAATATCTTCTTAAGAATATCACAAGTATAGTGAATAATACCACGACAAGAGAACGTAGGAATGACATCAATGGAGCTCAGTTCATCCCACAACTTTTTAAACTTGGCATAATAAATCGCAACAGTAGTATTTTCTTGCTTAAGCATGGACAAATGCTTATGAATTTGGTAGATTAGATGAGCATTGGATACCTCAAAGCGTTCACCAATGTCCTTCCACAACTCCAAGACCGATTCAACATAAGTGAACAATTCAGCTATGTCTGACTTCATTGAATGTAAAATCCAGCAGCGAATCATGTGGTCTGCTCGAATCCACCGTGCGAGCTTGCGTGTGTCTCCAATCGCCGGTTTAACGCAGGTTCCCTCTATGAAACCTAGTTTCTGTTTGGCACCGAGCGCCATTCATATGATCCTCTTCCAAGGAGTAAAATTAGAGCCATTGAAGAGGATAGAGACCAGCTGCATCCCAGGGTTTTCCGAGTTGGATAAGTGTAAGGGATCATTGATGTCAACAGTGTGTCAATCCAAATTGTAGTTAGACGAATCATCATTGGAGCTCGATTCTCTGCCGGTAGACATGAATCGATGGGACGAAGAGAAGATTGTGTTTGATAAATGAGGAGAAAGCGGATCGAAAATAAATTCAGATTTAAAGAGGAATATAGTCTACGTTCATATCTCTAAATACCATGTGAACTATGAGCTGAAAACTTGTATATTCATCCTTACAAGTACATGTATATATACACTGATTCTGTTAAGTTGTTGCATCTTCTCTTTATTTACATACTCTTCCCTCTTATTCTATGTATTTGCTTCATATATTCTACGCATATACTCTACAACCACCCCTAGGTTAGCTTCTCTTATCTTTATGAATTAAAAAAGTCATATTATATTAGTTTTGAGATGTTCATGAGAATGAAACTAATATATAAAGGTGATGATTAGTGCTTTTATTGTTAACTGGTTTTAGACTGGACTTGGTTTATGTGGTGTACGTGTATGTGTGTATGAACGTGCATGACTCACTCATAAGTCCGTTATAAACTCTATAAGTTGCGACCTTGCAACGAGTCTATCATAAACCCAATTTATGATCGATAAGCGACACCTAGGTTGAAAATGTATTTTGAAACCTGCTTCTCGGACCCACAAATTTTCAATGAAAAATAAGTCATAATTTCCGTTTGAAATTGCTAAAAATATTTCTTAAAAACGAAATATTATTAAATTAATAAAAACAATGTTTTTTAGCTAGGTACTAAAATGAAATTAATATGTTAAATAATGTTACGAGTTCCATTTTTTTTTTTTCTCTTAACCGTTTCCATTCAACCCTCTATCCGAACGAAAAAAATACATCATCAAAACACCCAAAACACTCCCTTCCATATGCAAGCATGCAATCATTATGCTTGAGATAGTATAATTGCATAATTAATATCAATGATTCCTTGCTGTAAATGCAACTTTTGTATCTTAAGAATTTGCTGTGCAGGTTTATTAAATAATTTTGAAGTTGCTTATAGTTGCTTTAAAAAATTGGTATGGAGAATCTTGACTCTCAATCATTCATGATATTTTTACCTTTATTTGTAAGCATCGAGGAACAATTCTTCTTCCTCATTTATACTCATTTGATGTTAATGGCTTTACTGTTTTATTCGAAAATACCTCACCTGCAAAGGCTGAAATAGAATTAGATTCATATCTTATCTATTTCCTGTACTAACTTAGTTGGAGTTCATCTTTTTCAATTCTATAAGAGCCAAACATTTCCCAAACAACTCTACCACAACAAAAAGAGAAATTTGATCCCCATAGATAAAGAAAGAAATACTGCTCATGGCACTTCAGTACAACAACTCTTTCATGAACCAAGATGATTTCATCCGCGAGCCCAAGATCCGGGTTTACGTGAACGAAAGTAACCCTTCGAGTCCAAGGGAAAGGAGGGTCGGGGATAAGGAACGGTATCCTAGCTTGTACAAGATCTTCAACAACAAACCAAGCTTTGGTGAATCCGGTGTCTTGAGCCAGACAGCTGTTCCTTCACAAGATGATGCATTTGAGCCTGTGAAGTACAGTGACTATCCGAGAACTCGTTCTCCTCAGCCCCAAGTCGCGGTCCAAACCCATGATGTAGCTCTTGGAAATGCTAAGTTTGTAGGATACAAGAACCAGGCACCTGTTCCTTCTCAACAACATGTCATTAGCTATCCAAAGGTTCTTCCTGAGAAGGTTGAGTCAGTGAAGTATGACAACGTTGGTAATGATGGGAAGCAGACATGTGAAGTTGGCGAGATAGAGTGTATTAACGCGGCTGCAGCTGGGTTCATAGAGTGGAAGCGTAGGACTTTGGCGATGTGCAAGGCCGTAAGTGACTGATCGGATAAGCTAGTAACCCTATATGGCTTGTTGTTATGTAAAATATAATGATACTGTCAAGTAAGCATAGTTATACCTGTTTTTGTTTCCCAGCTGAAGGTATCAGCTTATAATAAGACAGCAAATATCTATCACTGTACTCTTGCTAATATAGATCTATTTTACTAGTTTACTGTATTGCTGTAGATGGAGTAGCACTGAAGATTCATGTTACAGTGTATCACAAAAACTTAGATATATATATAGGCCTGTTTGGGTATTGAATTGCAATGAATCAAATATAAACTAGCCTAATATAAGAAAATATATCATAATTTATTGGATAGGAAGATATTGTGATAGTTATATTCCAATATGTCTCCGCAGTCAAAGCGAGGGTAGGCAAACACCGCTGAAGAGTGAAATATCTCATTGATAGCGAGCAAAGAAAACATCTCCATCAACAATGAGTACACCAATAGAGCGGTAATACCGCACGTAGATCGACATACCACCGGTAGATCGGTGACAACATTAGATTGATAGTAACACCAGTAAATCGGTGGCATAGGACCAATAGTAAATCAGCCGCAAAAGTAGATTTAGAGATCGGTAGGTTGGATTTTAAGGTGGAGAAGACCACATAAACGGCGGAGGTAGAAACACAAATATATTGATGCAACTATGACCCTTTATATAGGCATTACAATTGAATAGAAAGAGAATAATAGAGATTGCAATGATAGAATCAAATATAAACTAGTCTAATATAACGAAATAATATCATAATTTATTTAATAGGAAGATATTGTGATAGGTATTTTCCAATAATAAGAAACAAAAGATAGACAAGCATTACTAAATGATAAAGCTTAGGCAACTCAAAAGGAATCTAATGAAAGGCAGATGAAGAATCAGATGCAGGAAGCCTTGTGAAGCAAACCACATGTATACACTCGAACAAATTCGACCTAGAAGATTTCTGATCACATGACTTACAAATGACAATATCGAAACCTGAAAATAATCAAAATGAAACCTCGTATGTTGAACTTACAAAAGCAAGATAATAGTACATAGTATGTGATTAACGTCGGACCAAGAACGCTTAATTCCCCTCAAATGAATGGATTAAGTTAAGGCACAATCATCCTGCATATTAAGTTGTAGAAAAGGATGGAAAGAAGAAGATGGATGGTGAAAAAGTATCCCTAGGGCAGATTGCATTGCGCATAGGCTTGAGAAGGGTAGATGGAGTGATTGAGGTCGGCATCAATGGCTTGTTCTTGTGTATAGATGAGAAATAGATTTGGGTTTGTTTTATAGATGAGAAAGGCGAGAGAAGGTAGCTAGGTTGGTGTTAGGATAGAATGCCGTTGGGGGGTTGTGTGTGTGGTGCACAAACAAAAAACATAATAGTGTGTGTAAACGGTAAAACTTATAATGGTAAGTTCCCGCATGCAAGTAATGTCTCTTTTAATGCAACCTTTTGGAAAAAGAGGGAGGAAAATTAATGGTATAAGGCTTCGAGGTGGTGCCATAAAGATGGGACCAACTTTTTAAAGTTACCCGTGCAAGAGAGGTTGTGTTGTACTACCTTTATTATTTCTAGACCAACATTTTTATACAATTCTGCACCTACCAAAATATACCCGATACTTCCCAAATATCTCAAAACTTCATAAGTTCTTGCTAGTTTTCTCATATGAATCTAATCGGTTTTTCTGCCATGGATGAGATATCTCCCAACAACTAAGAAGAAAAATACAGGCTAAGTCTTACAGCTGACCAATTTAAAGACAAAACATCTCCTCCTCTTTCTAAGTCTAATAAAAACGAGAGTGCTACACAAAAATAGTTCGTTAGATTTTCAAAGTCATTATAGTATTTGGATCCAATGTAGTTTTATGTTGAGATTCAGAACGTCATTTCAACTGTCATATTCCGGGGCGTTTTCAAATTAAGGACGGAGGTCTCTTATCTCGACTCTGCACACACTAACAGTATCGTTTTTCCTCTTTTTTGTTATCTTAATACTTTAATCGGAAGAATTCCCGAACAACGTTCCTACACTACACTCTTAATTCTAAAAAAACAAGACTTTCTTTCGTAAAACTTTTGTGCACTTCTTTGAGTTTTGCAGATTCATAATTCGGAGAAAATTTTTGCCGGAAACACTATAATTTTCGGACTACTAACAATTTTCGTGCAAGAACTTTGCATCACATCCGGAATTAGTTTTTTTTTTTTAAATTTACGACATATATTTTAATTAACTAAACCAGTTATTTCGTCTCCGGCATTCGATTTTTTAAAAAAAATATAGAAAACAATCCGTTCTTGTGCGAATTTTTAAACAACCATAATAATCGGTTTTATTTGTAATTTTATCCGACATAAATAATTTATAAAATCGATCCACTACTTATTTTAAAATTTTGTGCAACAAAAACTTTAAAAAATGGTTGAATTGAGTGAAATCGACAATTTTCTCATGAATATGATACTTGACATTACCGATTTAAGTCCCAAGCTTGAAGTTCAAAACGGCGCGGATACGAGTGATGGTAACCGACGTGAGCCGACACCCCAAATTCAGTTTGGGAGGGGTCTGCCACCAGCTAACCTAGAAAACTTGGGTTCCGAAAAAATAACAATCTCATTCCATCACCACAGACGATAACAATGTCTGACACACTAAGTGCAAGACTTAAGCTTGAGAAGTTTGATGGTAAAGGCTTCAAAATGTGGCAACAATAGATGTTGTTATTCCTAACCACAATGAGGATGGAAAGGTACCTGAAGGAGGATAAGCCCACATTCTCCCCTACATGGACATGGACCAAAGCCACCTTTAAGGCTTGGGTACAAGGAGACTACCTTTGCAAAGGCTGGATTATGAATAGTCTAGCTGACTCTCGGTACCAAGAGTACGGGAAAGTTGGTACTACCAAGGAGCTTTGTACTACCCTAGAGAAAAAAAATAAAGGTCTGAGGACACAAGCACTAAGAAGTACTTAGTTGATACGTTTAAGAACTATCTAATGGTAGACTCGAGGCTAATCATGGAACAAGGTGAAATGATACAACTCTTAGCTCATGAGATTTTGGCAGATGGGATGCAAATCTGTTAGGCACTTCAGGTGGTGGCCTTCATTGGGAAGCTCCCTACATCTTGGAAAGACTTTAAGAACTATATGACGCACAAGACTAAGGAGATGACCGTTGAAGACTTCATGGTCAAGATGCGGGTTGAGTCAACCAACCGAAGACTGATACGGTTCCACATGCAAAAGCCAACGCCATTGAGCATAAGACCAAGGGAACGAAAAACAAGTTCCAACCCCAAGTAAACAACTCATACAAGCCACAAGCAAAGAAGTTTAGTGGAAAATGTCACAAATGTGGCAAGATTGGTCACAAAGCTGACGAGTGTCTGTTGGAGATTTGTGCTAAGTCTCAACGGAACCATTGAGCTTGTTGTCGAGACAAGGTGCAATAAGTTACTCACATGTGTGTCACGATGGTATGGGTTGCGGGAGGCAAGCCAAGTGACCGACACTTAGAGTAACTAGTGATTACGGGGTAAAAGTATGAAAGCTAATTAAATTAAACTAAGCAAAAGGACATGGCTATCACGGCTATGTTGAAAGTTAGTTTAGTTGAGCCTCATGATTGGCATGGGACATTGTCTTGACTCAGTCATGACAATGCCATGACTTGACAAGAGCGTTATTGGCCTTGCCAACGCCTATGCCATTTTGCGGCAGAAATTGAGAGCCCGACGCTTTGTGTTTTTGGGACACATTATGTGAGCATTCTTTCGGGCATTTCTCATTATATTATCTCAAGAAAGTTGTTACAAAGTTTGAGAGATATCCAAGCACACATGTCTGTTGAGCTCCAAGAAGCTAGCTAGAAGCTAGCTAGTGAGCTGCTTAGTGAGCTGCTTGATGAGCTAATATGTTGACTTCGGTTAAAACTAATATGTTGACTTCAGTTAAAACTATGAAAAGTCATGTTATGCTTTAAAGACGTTTTGGCCAAAGTCTAAATAAGACTAAGACATGGTTGAACGGAATCATAAAGTTGACTAAAAGGTCAAACCTCCGTCGTTCGATTGCCTGGTACCAAGGGCAAGTACCAACATGGCCATATATGATTTCCGTTGATCAAGTGTTTTTAAAAGAAGGTAAGATATCTAAACGAGAATGTGATATCTCGAGATATTACCTTCATGGATTTGAAAGAGATTAATTGACTTTGGATCGTATGTAAACCTTTGGGTCATACAAAAGTAATTTCTATGAGGAAATTGAAAGTCGATGGACTCACTAGAGTCGAATTGTTGACTATGGTGACACATGAATGCCTACAAGGCACATGATCATTTATAATTGTTGAAATAGCTATGGGGGCTGATCGAATTTGGACAAGCGTTATGGAACAAAGAGGATGGCTCATTCTGGATATCCAACAAATTTTTGAAAAGGACAACTACATAAGGTATATCAATTAAAAGCTATATATTCTCATATAGGAACTCTCTCTACCCATGGCAATAGCAACAAAGTGAAAATAATCAAAGTTGTTGGTTAAATCGGTTTAAGATAAATCGAGCCAATTGGTGTGTCAATAGCAAGTTGAATTGTACCACACAAGGTAATATCTCTTGCTTATGTTTAGACAACATGATGGTTTTGACACTAGTCAAAACGTGTGAATCTAAATGATTCTATACTTCTAAATTTTTGATAAAAGACTTGATAATTTCATGACTTTTGGAAAAGGGTTTCGGACTAATTCCAATGATGGTCATTATACTCCGATAAAGTATATCCATGATTCAAGTGAAAGATCTCATTGTCAACACATGATATGATCAGTTCTGAGACTTGAAAGTACTCATATATCAGAGTTGAAAGCTTGTTGTCGACACACGACAAGAGCGTTCTTTCGGACATTGTCTTGAATCTATCATGACAATGCCATGACTTGGTGGTTAAAAGTTCTTTTGGCCTAAATCCCGATTTCCTAGAAAATCTATTTCTTTGAAATAGTGGTTCTTTGGCTTGGTATGAAGTCAAGGATGTTATGAAAATCGAAACATCTTGGCATTGAGACATAGTTTGGTTATAGAACTATTAGACTCAACATATAGCGTCGGTGGTTTGTTGAGAATTCATAAATGTGGCCGAAAGACTAACCAAGATCTTGGCTTGTTATTTAGTACAGAAGATAGCCAAGGGGATGGGTTACAACCTACTAGTTTAACCTCTCGTCGTGGGACACCCAATTCGCCTATGGCCAAAAGCTATAGCCGAATTCAATGTGGAAAGCCCATTCCGAGAAGTTAGTGAACTCAAAGTTCCATCCAAAGGAGTTCGGTCCTACAAACTAAGGAAAGCTTGAGAGAATTCTCTTAACGACTTCTTTGAGAAATTGCGAGTGTAGGCGCAAGATTAAAAGAAAGTCGGCTACGTGAACGTGAAGTGTCAAGGCTTCTTCAAGGGAGTATGTGGTTGACTCGCATACGCGTTCATTAGAGGATTAGGACATAATAGCCTTTAAATGTGTCAATTGTTTGTAAGGAATGTAAACTCACATGTACTTTGCCTTCATGTACTTGGACAAGTTGAATGGTTCAATCCGTTAGGACACCATGATTCTTTTGTACAGAATGTGCATTTGTACTAAATCAATAAATTCAATCGAAAGATATTTGTGATTATGTGTAGAGTTTTGTTTATTAATTTGCCTAAATTAAGTTTCACAACTTTGCTCAAATGGGGGAGGAATGTTGGAGATTTGTGCTAAGTCTCAACGGAACCATTGAGCTTGTTGTCGAGACAAGGTGCAATAAGTTACTCACATGTGTGTCACGATGGTATGGGTTGCAGGAGGCAAGCCAAGTGACCGGCACTTAGAGTAACTAGTGATTACGGGGTAAAAGTATGGAAGCTAATTAAATTAAACTAAGCAAAAGGACATGGCTATCACGGCTATGTTGAAGGTTAGTTTAGTTGAGCCTCATGATTGTCATGGGACATTGTCTTGACTCAGTCATGACAATGCCATGACTTGGCAAGAGCGTTATTGGCCTTGCCAACGCCTATGCCATTTTGCGGCAGAAATTGAGAGCCCGACGCTTTGTGTTTTTGGGACACATTATGTGAGCATTCTTTCGGGCATTCCTCATTATATTAGCTCAAGAAAGTTGTTACAAAGTTTGAGAGATATCCAAGCACAAATGTCTATTGAGCTCCAAGAAGCTAGCTAGAAGCTAGCTAGTGAGCTGCTTGATGAGCTAAGCTAGTTTGAGCTAAGCTCATGTGTATTAGTTGACCTTGGAGCTTCACCTAGCTATAATGAGTTAGTCAAAGCTCATTGATGAGAAAAAAGTCAGGCCGAAAAAGCTAGCTGAAATTTGGGCTTTTTGATGGCCCAATTGAGTTGGGCTTGGGCCAAAAAGTGGTTATGTAATCCTAACTTCTCTCAACCGCCAATAACCGTTTGTAACCGCTCTCAACCGCTTTAGTGGCGGTTATTCTCCCCAAAATCGTGCCCCCCTTTGCCTATAAAAGGGAGAGCCATTTGCACTTGAAAAAGATCCATTTTTGCATGAAAAAATTAAGCCATTAGTTCCCAAGTTTTGACAAGGGATAGGAAATCTCTCTTTGGCTGATTTGTGCAACTTGGAAGACCAAAATATATAAGGACGTTTGTCTACTCCTTTAGGAGACTGAGTCAAAATATATAAGGACGTTTGTCTATTAGAAGGATCAAGTTTCGACAAGATCTAGAAGAACTCCTTTTACAAACGTAAGACAAGGTATGTTTCTATACTTTAGTCTTTGTGACTTGTTGGTCTTATCCCACTAAGGTATTTGGATCCCGGTGTAGGGAAAATACACTTAGAAGGAAAACTCTATATTTGAGTGATTTCAACATTATCCAAGTCAAGTACATACAATATCCTAATAACCGGTTTTGCATACAATTGAATGTAAATATATAAGGACGTTTGTCTACTCCTTTAGGAGACTACAACTCCTTGGATTTAATTCTGGATATTCAATTAAAGAATATATATAATTATATTTTTCTAATTTAAGGCTTACTTGTCTACTCACTTGGGAGATTACAGCACTAAGTTGTTAGTCTACTCCTTAATGGAGATTATAACAACTTGTAAATCGCTTGTCTACTCACTTGTGAGATTACGGAGTCTTTACCTAATTAAGTTGTTTGTCTACTCCTATTGGAGATTACAACAACTTGTAAGTTGTTAGTCTACTTCTTCTTGAAGATTACAACAACTTGTAAGTTGTTAGTCTACTCCTTGGAGATTACAACAACTTTGACACAAAACCGGACACCGAATTCCAACAGTGTCGTAGCGAGGGTGATCTGCGGAAGAGCAAGGACAAGGGCAAGACTCAAGTCCACATGATTGAAGGCGGCCTAACAGTAGAAGATATGTGTCGTGACGTCTGAAGTCAACATGATCGGAATCAATCCGATGGAGTTGTAATACGATATTGTTGTTACATGCAACATTTGTTCTAGCAAGAGTATGTTCACTACTTATGTCAAGAACAAAAGCGATGAGCTTCTGTTTATGGGGAACTCATCCAACTCCAAAGTCGAAGACCACAAAAAGATAGTGTTGAGGATGAAGTCCGATAAAGAGTTAACCCTCACTGACATCATGCACGTCCCCGACATCCGGAAGAAGCTGATTTCCGGAACTCTACTAAACAAGAATTGGTTTAATGTAAACATCGGTTCTAACAAAAGGACTATCACAAAGAATGAAAATTATGTAGGAAAAGGTTATGTAAAGGATGGGCTGATCAAAATGAATGTACTGATAGTCATCCTAAAAGTTGTAACTGAAAGTTCAATGAATAAAACTCATATTGCTTATGTTATTGAGTCTTTTAATATTTGACATGAAAGATTAGGACATGTGAATTATAAGTCCATACAAATTACAAAGACTAATTAATTTGAACCTAATTTGAAAATGCAATTGAGATTAATTAAATGTGAAGTCTGCGTACACATAAAACTCACAAAAACCTCATTTCCACAAGTGGAGAGAACAACTGAATCTCTAGGCTTAATTCATACGGGCTTATGTGATTTAAAATTTGTGCAAATTAGAGGCTGTAAAAAGTATTTTGTGACCTTTATCGATGATTTTTCATCAAACAACCACTCGTAGCTCCCCACAATCGAGTGGAGTTGCGGAACACTAAAATCAAACTCTGAAAGAGATGATGAATGCAATGTTGCAGGAATACGGGTTACCCCAAAACATGTGGGGAGAATCATTGATTACCTGAAACTACATCCTCAATAAAAGTACCACATAAAGTAAATGGTAAAACACCATACGGTTATGGAAAGGTAACATGCCTTCGTACAAATTCTCCAAAGTATGGGGTGCCTCACTAAAGTAGCAGTGCCACTTCCTAAAAAGGTCACCATTTGACCTAAAACCATTGATTATATTTTCATTGGATATGCACACAATAGTAGTGCTTATCGGTTTTTGGTACAAAAAGTGGATATATCGGATATCCATGTTAATACGATAATGGAATCAAGGAATGTTTCTTTCTTTGAAAACATATTTCCTTGTAAAGATAAAGAGTATCCCAAATGAACTCGTAAATAACGAGACGAGGGCACCTCTACTTCCGTGCAAAACAAAGTTGAATAGGAAGAACCTCGAAGGAGCAAAAGGGCTCGAAACGTGAAATTCTTTGGTGATGAGTTCACAATGGTTGATTTTTAGAGAAAGAACCTGAAACTTATAGTGAAGTTATGTCTACACCTGACACCTTCTTGTAAGAAAGTAATAAAAAAAAGTGAGATATACTTTATTATGCAAAACCACACATGGGAGTTAGTAGACTTGCCTCAACGTACCAAAACACTTGGATCCAAATGGATCTTCAAAAGAAAGTTGAAAACCGATGACTCAATAGAGAAGTACAAGACTAGGCTTGTGGTGCAAGGATTCTGCCACAAAAACCTGGATTCTTTGACACCTATTATCCGGTAACAAGAATAACTTCTATAAGAATGCTAATAGTAACAGCATTATGAAACCTAGAAATCCACCAAATGGATGTCAAAACTGTCTTTCTAAATGAAGAGTTAAAAGAGGAGATTTATATGAAACAACCCAATGAGTATGTTGTTCCTCGCCAAGAGCACAAAGTGTGCAGACTTGTAAATTCCCTATACGAACTCAAATGGGTTCAACATGCTCATAATTGACAACGTAATAATGTCAAATGGGTTCAACATCAATGAAAGTGACAAGTGCATATATTTCAAGACTACTCATAATTGATACGTCTTGTTGTGTTTGTACGTCGATGACATGCTCATAATTGGCAGCAACAAAGACATGATCAACCGCACTAAAAACATGCTTAGTAGAAAGTTTGACATGAAAGACATGGGATTAGCGGATGTCGTTCTAAGAATCAAGATCACTAGACACTTTGAAGGACTTATATTGTCCCAATCTCAATATGTTGAAAAAGTCCTTGAGAGATTTAAAATCCACTCGATGGGGACTGCAACCATTCCCATGGATCCTAATCTCCACTTAATAAAAAATTTGGTGGAGATAGCGTCACAACTATAATATGCATGTGTTATTGGTAGTCTTATATTTAAACAATTGCACACATCCGGATTTGGCACACTCAGTCAGAGTACTAAGTTGCCACAAAAGTAATTCAGGCTTTAAACACTGGAAAGGCATAACTAGAGTATTGAACTACCTACGTCATACTAAAAGTTATGGGATGCACCATGACAAATATCCAATATTTCTAGAAGGATACGACGACGTGTTCGCTCTCAGACGTGTGTGTATGGTGAACGATATACCTTTAAATTTATAACCTAAAATATAAACTTGAAACAATATGCGAACCCGCAGTGTACGGATCAATTGTAATAACGGTAAATACTCCAGGGTCGAACACAAGGACTACGATGAAACAAAGATTGGTAATTCAGCGTGTCAATAAAAAACAAGCAACAAAACAAATATATCAAAGATGATGTAACAATCAGGTAAAGAAAATGCGGATTCTAGAGATTAAAGTATCCAGTTGTGGTTCCGACTCAAGATCTCAAAAGATAACGTGGACAAAGTTGAGGTTTGCAAAGGGAAGGTGTTTCTAAGGTGGGAATAGATCACCGGGTAAGTCTCACTACTCACTATCCCAAACCAAAGATCCTTTGACCGGGTAAGTCTCAAGGTACTAAGGAAATGAACTATAATCTCACACCAACACACCACCCAAGGGAATAGAATCAACCTTTACCGGGTAAGTCTCAGGTTAACTCTCAAAGATGGGATGAAGGCACACTCAAACCCTAATAAAGGATAAACCTTTATTACCTAACACTCATGATCTTGGGTATACAAACAAAGGAATCACCGGGTAAGTCTCATCCTAGGCTTGCGTTGAACCAGGAAAGGTATAACAAGGATAGGATTTGGAAAACTGAAACCTCAACTCAGATAAGGATCAGGAAAGGTCTCGCCTCACTCAGTTCATGTTCCATCTCGGTCGAGATGTTCCACGACTGACCGAGGTGTTCGTCGGTTAAGGTAAAGGCTCGAGCTTTCAGAGTCCACTGGGGTATAAGCTCATTCTTTCATCGTCTTCCCCACAACTTTAAGCCAATCACCCTAGAATCGCATAAAGAACTTAGTCAACAATCATCATGATAACAATAATTAAAAATATATGAAAGGAATCAATATTCAAACAATAAAACCTTAACACAAAGGTCTCAATAACTCAATCAAACAATCAAACAATCAAACAATCAAACAATCAAACAATCAAACAATCAAACAATCAAACAATCAAACAAACAATCAAACTGCGTTCCTCAATCACAATAAAAAAAGACAACAAATCAAAACAAACTAAGAAAATCTTACAACTTCCTTCAACTTTCCTTCAAAGCTAACTTCCTTGGATCTTCAACTTTCCAAACTTCCTTCGACTTTCAGCTCTAAGACTTGCTTTTCGATCTCCCCGGGATCTGGAGATCTGCAGCTCCGAGATGTCCAATATCCAGAAAATACACCTCTTTATATAGGAGAATCACCTTCCTAAAATAAAATATCTTCAAAGGCAATTTCCTTCCTTAGAATATCTTCCAATCTTCCAAATAAATCAGCCAAAAAGACATGCTTTCATCCAGAAAATCCATCCTAAAATATAGGTAAATCACTTTCCAAAAATAGAAGATCTCAGCCAAGAATAAAAGATCTTGTGGCTATGGATTATTCGTCTCGGTCCAGCCCATTCTGAAGATCACCTCGGTTGAGGTGATATTGTAGCCATCCGAGGTGTATCTCAACTACGTGTAAATCTCTCTAATCTGGTCCAAAATCAATCTTCCAATCCAACTTCCATGCTTCTTGAGCCTTTCTTGTAGCTCCTCAATGCTCCATAATGTAGCTTCAATGACTCATTAGCTTCCTTGGCTCCATATTGTTCCAAAACGTGCTATTTTCCCTACAATCACAACGAAACTAGGTGTAGACCTCGTTTCTTGCAAAGGTAAACAAAACAATATAATGATCAAAGAATATACATCCATACATGAAGATTTATAAAGATAAAACGTCCAAACCAATCCCAAAACATAGACTATAATACATTTGTAAGAGCTAGGATTTTCGAATCCTAAATAATCATGATAAAGGTGGCAGATTAAACCTAATAATAGATAGTAATAATGGGTCAACTTGCGAACGGGGTGAAATTGGCAAGCTTGGATTCCACTATTAAGTTTCTAGCCTGAGATTGACCTTGTGGGAAAAATTGGACCTTTTCATCCGGAGAATAGTTTTTACCACCAGTGTTATTTGGAGCATTTGGGAGCTTCAATTAATAAAAATGCAGTTAAGGGAAATGATCAGGACATCGGACATGTCCTAGATATGATATAACATGGAAAGGCAAAATGGCCAAAAGAGTCGTTATTTTGTTTCTTAGCATCTAAGAAACACGGTTTAGGAATATGCATTTACAAGGAAATTGCAGAATAACCACCCACACAATATTCCGAAATTATTATTCCAATTCCGAGAAGTTTGGAGAAAGGACCCAAACCACCTTCGGATCGGTAAAAAGATAATTATCGATTTTGCTAAAGGATAGTGCTAGAGGATAATTATCAATTTTGCTAAAGGATAATGCAAGAGGATAATTATTCATTTTGCTAAAAGATAATGCTAGAGGATAATTATCCACTTTGCTAAAGGATAATGCTAAAGGATAATCATCGATTTTGCTAAAGGATAATGCTAAAGGATAATTATCGACTTTGCTAAAGGATAATGGTAAAGGATAATTATCGGCTTTTCTATAAATAGAGGAAATTCATTCATTTTCTTTCACATTTCCTCGTAAAAGCTCTCATTTCTCACAACCTTCACATTCAGATCTACTATTCGCATGTAATCCGATTTCTAATCCGTTTGAGTTTTCGGATTTCTTTCTTCGTCCTCTTCATTTTGGTACCGAGCATCTGCGTTTCCGTTGAAGTTAATATCAGGTCGAGCCTCACTCTTACATGGCCGGTTCCGTCGCTCAGATTCCGGTGAATCTGATGGTGTCCGAGTGTAGTCGGCGTCGTTGTGTTTCCGAATCTTCTTCCGGATCGTCAATCGGGTTAGTAACGAATAAGTTATGAATTTATTCGTTTTCCGTATTGCGGTTTGGCCTAAATTGACCTTAGGCTTGTCAAAATGGATAATTGGACATTCAATTATGCTCGTTACATTATTCTAGTGATTATGGGCTTATGTTTGAGGAGACTTGATGATAGGTGGGTTCATAAATTGCTTGCGGGCAAAACGTTATTCTGGTGAAATTTTATTAATTAATTAAAGATTAATTAATTAAATTAGGAATCTAGAAAAAGCTATAAGCTAATTAAATTCAGAGGAATGAATTTAATTGATGTTTGAAGCAAGAAGTTTAATACGAGGTATATGATATTCTCGACTGGTGTTGTTGAAAACGGTAGACTTACTATAGCTTAATTGCTCAGTGAGCGTATCCAGGTAAGTCTTCGGACTTACTTAGCTTCGATCTGTAGAAACTCGTGCCTGAGAGATTTATATCTTGTTGTGTTGATTTGTGATTGATGTCATGCATTGTGATGTGTTATGTGTGAAGCATGCTAATGTTATTGTTGTGTTTTATTATGAATATGATGATGTGATGTATAAAGCATGCTTAATGTTATTGTTATGTATCTCATATCAAGGTTATGTGAAATGATTAAGTTGATAAAAGTTAGCCTATTGAGGCGTGGTATTATATGACATGATAGACCTGTTGAGACGTGTGATATGATGGCGACCTGTAAAGGTCAAGAGTATGTAAAGTGAGTATTTTGTAGTGAATGTCGGAGCTTGGCCAGGCCCGGATCACTTGCGCGCGCGGAGTCTGATGGACTTCGGGCTCGGGTCGCACACCTAATTAAAATGGTTAAATGTTTGCATTAACATGAATGGAAAAAAGTTGCATGTGGTTAGAGGGTTAAGACCATAACCCGGCACGAGAAATCCTGGCCCGTAGACTTGATCAGTATGGCTACGACCTAAGAGCAAATGTCTGAATTAACCTAATTTGTGCAATGGTGAGTTCACACCAAATCCATAACCGTAAAGCAATGATTCCAGATTTGGTCCGGGTTTGCAAATTGTAAATTGCATACTACATTCACGTGCATCATTCATATAAGCATGATATCATCTCATGAGCACGATATATGGTATTGGAATATGTGTGTTGTGTTGTGATATGTTGATATAATCTCTCGTGGATAGATTATGATCGGTAGCTAACGGTTTTAAACCGAATCTTTTTAGGTCATGTCGATCATAGGAACGCTTCAGGGATGTCAGCTGCAGGAAGTGGACAGCTGGGGCAGTGTTAAGCCAAGCGTTGGTTGAACTACTTTTGAAATTGAACGCTTGCAAGCGAGTCTTTCGTTGTTTGTGTGCAATTATATACACGTGTTGGTTTCAGGCTGATGTTTTAAGCAATGGTTCAGGTGTCGTATTGTGAAAAGTCGTTTTGGGATATACATACGAACTACATTCATGGTTGTTATGTAAATGTTTTATAAATGACAGGTTGAATGTTTTCATTATTTTTCGTGCTTCTTGTTACAAGGTCCTATTTGTGAAGTTGGTGTCAAGCTAACTGATGGGACCCACTGTGTGGTCCTTAGCCTAGTGACGTTTTGGGTTACTTAAAGCCCGGGTCGTTACAACATACTATCACGACGCTAATTGGATAGGAGATTCTAGAAGCTCAAAATCCACGAGTGTATATGTATTTACACATGGTGGTACAATTGTGTCATACAAATCATCCAAACAAACCCTATTGTCCATATTCACAATGGATTATGAGTTCATTGCTTTGGACAAAACATCCAAAAAAACCGAGTTTCTTTGAATTTTTTTTGAAGATATTACAATGTGGGAGAACCCAATGCCGGAAATAAGTGTACGTTGTGATATCCAAATGTCTATAGCTTAACATTGAACATCATGTATTACGGAGAATCACGTCACATAGAACAACAACATAAATCCATTAGAAAACTGATATCAACTGGAGTAGTCTCAGTAGACTACATCAAATCAGTAAACAACCTTACATATCCATTTACTAAAGGCTTGTCAATATGTCAAGTGGTTAAATTATCAAGAATAATGGGCTTAAAGCCTATGACGAAAGAGGATGCTTGGAGGAAAACCCCACTTACGTGACTGGGGATCCCACAACGTAGGTTCAAAGGGATAATCTAATCAAGTTGAATTGAGTGGAGCATTGTGAGACTCACGTCTCTACCTAATTCTAGATGATACACAGTGCAAGTTGCATGGCTTGAGGTTAAGCGTTTGCTTTTAATGATTCCATTAGGGAATTAAAGATACTTGATATGGACAAATTACCTTGTTAGTGTGACCTGGGGCCGTATCTTGGTGAATGAGGAGGCTAAATTCTTCAAGTTCACTCATGATTAACCATGCATGTTCAAGGCTAAAATGAACACAAACAGAGAACTTGGTTCTAGGAGAAGATGGAATCGTGTGATAGTTATTGTCATGTTTACGTCAAAGGCTGGGTGGTTCAAGACATAATGGTCACCTCCTTGACGAGTAAATTCGATAGCTACTCACTACGGCTTGTTTAAGGATGAAAAATGCCACCTTCACAAGTGCATTGATTTTTTGAGTGCACTCTCAACAAAACTTTTTGTCTTTCAAAAACATTTGTCTAGAGTCATTTCTATTCACGTGGGAGATTGTTGGAACCAATTTTTTAATAAGTATTGCGTTGGGGTTTGCGGACAAATTTCTGGTTGGCTCCGGCCATCGTCAACACCGGAAATCGGAAGCATTGACTTCGTCTCTGTAAGTACTTAATCGAAGTATACTTATTTACTAAAATTGGATTTAGAGTGAATGAGATAATGATTCCTAAAGTTATGTGTATGAAATACAAACTTGGGAAAAAGAGAAAAAAATATGGGTATCCCACATTGAGTAAAAGGAGGATAAAAAGTATAGTATAAAAAGAGTAAATATGCTTAAAAGTTGTAGCATTTGGGTCACTACCCATTTTAATTGCGGAGAGGGCGTAGTTAAACGGACCGCACGCGCGGCTCCAGCTCCCAAGCCAATTATCCATAACCGTCTTTTAATCGCTTTCTTTGTACTAATTTAGACCTCGATCCGCAAGCACATTACTCGTAGGAAACACGCTCGATGACCCAATTGGGGTTGAGGGCAGCATGATTGGGGATGATATTTGGATTCTAGCGGGCGTGCTCGTAAACGGAAAGAATCAAGGTGTAGATGCCATAATTTGATTTAACTCGTTGGAGGTGGCGGGATGCCAAGTGGCATTTTTGTCTGAACAGATGCGTGCAACGTTTCCATACCCAGCGGGTAAAACAGATGAGGAAGCGCACTTTGCTCCGCGGGCAACGGACATCACCGATTCCAAAATTGTTCGTCGGCGATCTGAAGAGATGAAAGCAATATAAGCTTCTAGAAAGTAGTGGAGAGGGAGACAGTGAATTCGAAAATGAAGGGACAAGAGTGGAGAAGCTCAATTGGGAAGATGAGAAAATGTGTAGAAATTAGAATAAAGGAAGAGTTGGAAGCTTACATGGACGGGTTGGTTCCTTTTTATTTATTTTTTAAATTTTTTATAAGGCAATGAATGATGTAAACGGATTTTTAACAGAATGGGAAAAATAATAAATAAATAAAGTTTGAGGGAACAAAGGAGGGTAGCTGACTTTGAAGAAGTATAGAGATGCAAAAGTCTCCGGAGCTGCGAATAATGTGCTTCAATTAAAAGGGGAGATTCACACATCAATGAGAGTTAGGTTAGATTTAAGATGTTGATTCATCCACTAGAACTATGCATTATAAATTCTAACTAAAAAAAAACTATGCATTATAACTATTATCTCTTTGGATTTTAGAAAGGGCGGTTGTTTTTTAGAGAGTACATTTACTAACATGTAAATACTAAATAGGCACATTAGGGGTCATTTTGTATCATGGATGGAAAGAGATAAAAACTTATTTACAAGGAAAGCGAGTGACTAAGATTAAAAAAGTTACGGTAAGTTTATGATTATTAGTAATTGCATATTTGCATTGTTAAGATATGAGTAAACCCGGTTTGATTTTGTCCTAACTCCGGTTTTGTGTTGAAGATGTTAGAACGGGTTTGAGGGAAGCTGAGTTGAGTATGTGTGTATGCGTTACTTGTTTGAATGTAGAGTTGGGCCTATTTAATGCTTCCTCTAAACCTTCTTGCTTGAGGAACCCTAGATCTGAATATCAAAGGTTGGAAAACTTCTAGTGTTTTCAAACCTCTTCCTTTGTCTAGAAAAGGATTATAAGTATGACATATGCGATCGTATCTTCATAGACATTTGACTATGTCAAAAAATACAGTGAGCATCATGCCTTTTGATGACACAATAGACTTTGTCAGATGACAATTGAAGGTGAAATCAATCATCATCAAGGAGAAGTGTTGGAGCACGGTGCAAGGAAAGTTTCCCGCTTTGACTTCCCATGATAGGCGTCATGGGGTTGAGGAGCAAGTTCTTTTTGTGAGTTTTATACGGTTAGCTGACGACGTGGCTCATCAGGTTGTAAGTCTCACTAATCCTGCTATGATTTGGAAAAAGTTAGAAGATCTTTATTTGAAATTTTTTTTGCTTAGTTGTATATCTCTTTGGTGTAAATTGTTTAATTTTTTAATGTTAATATTTCTGCATGATAATCTTGACATTTTCTTGAAATTAACACAAGACTTGAAAAGATGTAATAAAATCTCCGATAATCACTCTGCTATTCTGTTGTTAAACCCTTTGCCTACTCAGTTTGATAATTTTGAGATATTATCTAGTTTAGTATGATGAAATATCTAAGGACCAAATATTAGAACAAATCATTCAAAAGAATGAAAGGATGAAAGTCTCTAATAATAGATCTAAAACTGATGATAAATCCGAGGCTCTAATGATGAAAGGCAATAAGAGAAATAAGAACAAGAATAAGCAGAATAATAAAAATGAAAAGGACAAATCTAAGTCTTCAAATTATCTTGATAAAAAGTATAAAAAAAAAATGTTTGTATTGTAGTAAGTTAGGGCATTTTCACGATGAATGTAGGAATAAAAAGAAAGATGAGTCCAATAATGATTAAATTTTTCATTCTGCATTTTTCTGTGAATGTGATTATCCTAATGAACTTATCATTTGCTCTTCTAATTAAACAAGCAAATTGTATGTCTCACATGCTTAACTTTGGTTATGATAATCAAATTACATATCATCATGAATTTCTTATGTGTACTTCTCCATGTTTGAAAATAGCAATAGTTGAATCCTATATTCAAGTTGTACTATGCATGCTACGTCTAATAGGGATGACTTTAGTAGCATAAAATTATACAATGTTGGTGAAGTCATGCTAGAAGATAGTACATCTCTCGCTTTGAAAGGAATTGGAAATGTACCTCTATGTATGCATGATGGAACAAGTAGAATTTTACAGATTGTTAGATGGGTGCCTAAAATTAGAAGAAATTTATTACCTGAACATGTCTTTAATGATCTTAAACGTTCTATTATCACCTGGAATGGTGTTAAAAATGTGATTAGGAATGAGGTTGTCTTGATTAAGAAGGTTAAAAGAGGGGGTTATACCATGTAGTGACCTCTTCCCAACTTAACCTAGTTAAGACTCCTAACCACATGACCTTACCCCAAACATCCCTGGTTGGTTTTGACTTGTGTTGTTATAACTGAACTTGCACTCATGACCGATTATATCATTTATATAAACGTGTGTTGCTAACTAGGAACTGTTTTTGTTTTGATTTGTTTCCTGTTGGAGCATATGCATAGTTTCCTACATGTTGGTCATTTCTTCTGGTTTGTCTTGTACGCACAAAAAAGTTACAGTGAGGAAGCTTTGAGCAATGTCTTTGCAGAAATTCTTATAAATATATATAATAAATTTCATTTTTATTCAATATGATTAATAATTTTTGATTCCATTCAAACCAAACAAGAAAAAGTATCATTGAGTTCATTCCTAAATATAACCAAACATTCAATAAAAACAACTATTTCCGTTTCCTTTCATTTATTTATTCCAATTCCATTTCCGCTTCTCCTTCCGTAATTAAACGGGCCGTAAATTGTAGAATATGTAAAATCAAACCAATCAACTAATTCCTATATTAACAAAATGATCGATCACTTGGTGCCGAGCTCCAAGCCGCGATAATTGGAGTCGGTACGATCAGGCACTTGTATGTAGTTGTTCCAAGCCACGGTATTGTTTTCTTCGATGAATGAAAAGCTGGAATTTTGTAAGTTATGTCATGCTAATTTTTCTTGTTATATGGTCTGAAGAGCTTAGTTTTGCATGAATAATATATGATGTTGCTGATGATCTTTATCCTAGCCTTATGATTACGGGTGTGTCTGCTTGTCCGTAAACACTAGCTTATAAACTAGGGTATAATTAAAATTTCATATAAAGAGTGTTTGCTTTATGAAATAAACTAGGTTAGTGTTTAAATGAAATACTTGAATCAACAAGGGTAAGTATGTTTAAATTAACTAGTGTTTTATCATAAAAATATGAATCGATCCGTTCATTTTTACATTAATAACAAAATAACAAAATAACCGGTATATATAAGACAAATAAGACAAAGAGTTGATGTAAATTATTATGTGAATATATAAGCTAGTTGTGTACAACCAAACATAATTTATGATATTTTTAAACTACAACTCAAATCCTATCGGTTTTTCCTTTTTAAACTCCGATTTGAACATGTGCTAGTTTAAAATGATGTGTAAGCAAACACACCCTACTTTTAAACTATTTGTACTTCGAGATATTAAGATGCAAGAATTGCGTAACTGATACTTTTAATATTCTACAAGATACTTTTAATGCTCTACGCGACTATTCGGATGGCTTTCTTGAGTCAATCGTCCGATTTATGTGTGATTTCTCGTACAGGAATTATGTTGTTTGATTACTTCAGTTCTTAATTCTTCAATTTTGATGTGCCGTTTTCCGTACTTATTGAACATTAACCTATTTTTCATGAATCAACAATGACGTTATTGATGATATTTGATGAACAACATAAAATGTAAGGAAACTTCACATAATTAAGATGGAAACCATTCAACATACATTTTGTTATCAAACACTTACGCAACTGCTTGTATCTGGAAGAATGTGTCTTAGGGGTTATTCTTGAATTAAGATGAAATGCTTACATCAAGATATTGTGAGGGAGATTGAGCGAGTTGTGAGTGAATTCTCTAATGGAATTGATCGATGAGAGGTCGAGTTTTAGGATATCCACTTAGCTGTTTGATTTCCATTGAGGATTAGCTATTTGGCTTCCCCTTCATCACTCATATTTCTAGCTGCAATTACCACATGTGCTCCTCTGAGTGCCACCACAAGCCCTAATCATCAGATCTGAATTTCAGAATCGAAATTTAGAATCGAAAATCGAAAATTACACCTCCTGCAACACTCATGTTTCTAGTTGCAATTACCACATGTGCTCCTCTACGTGCCATCACAAGCTCTAATTCATCTGATATGATTTCCATTGAGGATTAGATCTGAATTTTAGAATCGAAATTCACACCTCCTGCAATTCGATTTCAGAATTAAAACAAAACAAGCCCTAATTCATCAGATTTGATTGCATCCAATTCTTGATGTTATTTGTATTGAAACCAAAGGAAGCGCAACATTAATTTGAGTAGTTCCAAAAACACTATGCTCGCAGGTCGGCGATAACCTTCTTTGCACAAAGGTTAAGACGAGCTCTCGCTGCTTTGATTTGACCTTCTTCGCACAATCAACACTGTAGAAAGAAAACAAGAGAAGGGAGAAGAGAAGGTTGGTTTGGGTTTCACGGTAAAAATATAAAAGAGGGGTATAATTACCTAATTAAAAAACCAAAAGGTCTACTTACTAAATCTAAAACTCAAAAAGGGCTATTAACCAAATTAGCCCATATTTCATTTTAGTTGCTAAGCAAACATGATTTTTTATAGTTTGATAATATTCCGTTTCCGTGAATGATTCTTATCGATTCAAACGGACCCTTATTTATTTCATCATTGAAAATTTTCTAGCTCTTTCTAGAAATTAAATGGCCTATGATAGCATGTATTATAGTCCATATTTTGGGATTGGTTTGGACGTTTTATCTTCATAAATCTGCATGTATGGATGTATATTCTTTTCTTATATTGTTGTTTTGTCTACCTTTGCGGAAATCGAGGTCTACACCTAGTTTCGTTGTAATTGTAGGGAAAATGGCACGTTTTGGACCGAAATGGAGCTAAGAAAGCTAAGGAGTCATTGGAGATACATTTTGGAGCTTTGAGAAGATCTCCCTCACAATATCTTGAGGAGCGTCCGGACCGAGGCGAACACACTGCCGCCGGCGAGATCTTTTTATTTGGTTAACATCTTTTATTTTTGGAAGGAGAATATCATATATTTTTTGCTAGATTTTTGGAAGGAAGATATTATATTTGGCTGATTTATTTTGAGAGATATGGATATATTTTCTAGGAAATTATCTTTTTAAGATATTTTATCTTTGGAAGATAATTCTCCTATATAAAGGGTTGGATTTTCTACAATTCAGCCATGATTGGAGCTTCCTGGAATTTTATGGAGTTTGAAGGAAGAGTTGAAGGAAGTTTGAAGGTTGAAGTTCAAGGAAGGAAGGAATCATAGTTGAAGTTGGTTTTTGAAGGAGTTTGTAAGATCTTCGTAGATTGTTTTTGGTTTTGTTGTCTTTTTTGATTTGTGACTTGAGGAACGCTGATTTGTTTGTTTGTTTGATTCAGTTACTGAGACCTTTTTGTTAAGGTTTTCTTGTTTAAATATTGATTCATTTCTTATATATTTGATTATTGTTATCATGATGATTGTTGGCTAAGTTTCTTATGCGATTCTAGGGTTATTGGCTGAAAGTTGTGGAAAAGATGATGATAGAATGATCTTATTCCCAGCAGGACCCTGAAAGCTCGAGTCATTACCTTAACCGTAAAATACCTCGGTCAGTCATTGAACATCTCGGCCGGGATGGAACATAACTGAACGAGGTGAACCTTTCCTGAACCTTATATGAGTTAAGAGTTAAAGTTTGCCAAATCCTATTCTTATTACACCTTTTCTGGTTCAATGCAAGCTTAGGATAAGACTTACCCGGTGATTCCTTTGTTTGTTTACCCAAGATCATGAGTGATAGGTAATAAAGGTTTATCCTTTATTGGGGTTTGAGTGTGCCTTCATCCCATCTTTGTGAGTTAGCCTGAGACTTACCCAGTAAAGGTCGATTCTATCCCCTTGGGTGGTGTGTTTGTTTGAGCTTATAGTTTCTTTCCTTAGTACCTTGAGACTTACCCGGTAAAAGGATCTTTGCTTTGGGATAGTGAGTGGTGAGACTTACCCGGTAATCTATTTCCACCTTAGAAACATCTTCCCTTTGCTAACCTCAACTTTATCCACGTTATCCTTTGAGATCTTGAGTCGGAACCACAATTGGATGCTTTAATTCCTAGAATCCGCATTCTCCCTTATCTGACTTATCATCTTTGATAACTTTATGTAACGCCTCAAAATTTTTGGCGCGTTTTCGATATTTATTTTTCCGGCAGTTATCGATATTTAAGTATCTTAATTATGTTTTATGAGTATTTTACGTCGTAAAAATTTGATTTTACGAGGATAATTTTTAAATTAATATTTAAAGGTATTTTAAATTATTATTGGAACCTCGTTATTTATCTACAAGATTGAATCACACGTCGCAAAGTATATTTTTGTGAGTTTAAGTTTATGTACTCGATCTACACAAATTTTTGTTCGCATATTTATTCTTTTTCAAAAAAGTTCAGAAAAGTTTTCCGATCCGAAGTTCCCGTTTCGATTGATTTGGATCGAGTTATTCATCCCCCTTTATGTATTTTTTTCTTTTCTTTTCTTTTTATTCCTCCTTTCCCCTTTTTTCTTCCCACCTGGTGAGACCGGCCCCTCCTGGTTGGACTATTGGCCGTCCAATTAAATGATGCCCCAACCTTCATCTCTCTCAGGTAATCTCTCTCTCTCTCTCTCTCTCTCTCTCTCTCTCTCTCTCTCTCACGTTACCCTCTACTCTCCGTTCTTCTGCCCTTGTCCCTCAACCCCTCAATCTCTTCAGCCTTCCTCTGCCCCTCCATCTTCCCCCTCGATCTCCTTGCCCACCGGAGCCTGCAACATCTCTCACCTCGAGTTGATGTCGGATCGAAGGCTAACATCCCACCTCTCCTTTGTTGAAACCTGCGACTGGGGAAAACACCAGCCGAAGAAGCCCCTGCTCCTCCTTCTGATTCAACCAACGCCGGAGCCCTTGTACAACCCTCGCCACCGCCTGGAAGCTCGCAGAGGAGCTCTCTTCGTCGCAACCTCCTTGCAGCCCCTCACCGCCTGCCGGAGACACGCCTCCTCCACCAGCGCGCCGCCCTGATCACTTTCCCCCTCCTTCTCTTTCCCCTTCTGCCGCAAGGAGGCAACTACTACAGCTAGAGATTGGGCCGCCTTGGTGCCGCCGATAGCGTCGCCCCTCCCTCTGCCTGCACCGCCGCCGGCCGTCGGCCCTGCGACTCTTTCCCCATCCCTGCTCTTGTGCCTAGCGAGGAAGAAAGACCTTTTTTTAGGGTTATTCAAATGGGTCCCCTTGTTTTTGTATAATTACACATTTTAACCCATCTTTTGTATTTACATTAATTGCCCAGATTTGTGTTTTATGCAATATATACCCCTGCAGATTTATTTATGCAATATTGCCCAAGGACTTAAATGCGGATTTACGACCATGTTCATATAAGTGTATTTTGGCCGGAAAATAGATGAGCGGTTTTGTTATGTCCTTGACTTTGAAAACAAGTTTCACCTTGGGTTACGATGTTGTATAGGTTGCTCGGAAAATATAATTACGGGTTTCAAACTTGGGTTTTACATCGAGTTATAGTCTTGTATTTACTTACTCTATGTGTTACGCCCTTATTGGATTAAATTCGGTTTATGGCTCAAGGTTTTAATTGCGGATTGATGACCAAGTTTTAAAATTTCATATTGTGCCGGAAAGATTTTTCACGGGATTTAACGATGGCTTTTGGAAAACGAGTTTTCATAAACCTATATATTTTATTTATTCCGTTCAAATTTAGCGTGATAGCTAAATTTGTTTGGTTTGGTTTTAGGTCCGGAAGCGCCCCGATAAAGGCCTAACGAGTCCAAGTTGGACATCCGTCTTCTGATGTTACGTAAGTACCCTCGGCTCCGAGCTTATGATCTTATCTTGATTTAGTTATGTTTAGTAGTATCATGCTAGGATTGGATATAACATAACTTAGAGTAAATGCCAAGTAGTGTCTTTTGACCTTAGGAGAGTTGGTTGAGCATGTTGGACCTTCTAGGCTAGATTGTCTTTCCTTAGGTTGTGGTTTATGATCTTGCGAGGAGTATGCTGCTATGAGTTCTAGCATGTGTTTGAGAGTTAGTAGACTGTTGAGAGATCTCCTCATGCGTTGAGTGAGATGTGAGTGTTATTGATTCTAGGATGCCGTCTTAGAATGAGAGTCAAACGATCTTGCGTAGATCGTTTGTGTGAGATGCCTTAGACTTTTGAGTTGAGCGAGTTGTTGATATATATATATATATATATATCCTCTTTGATCAAGTTTTGGACTTCTTCCCAAGGGAAGCGAGAGTGTTGTAAGTTGAGCGTGGAGACGAGGTAAGTCTCCGGACTTACTTAGCTTGTATTCCTTGTATTAGCATCTGTGTGTTTGGTGGTGTGTGGTTAGTGTTATGATTGGTGTGTGTTTATTATTTATGTTATAACAACAAAACCGGACATAGGACAACTTTGTATTTTGATATTGGCCCAAGTGTATGATAACGGGCGGTGACAACACTGCTTAGCTCTTGCGGAGAGTTAGGGGGTTCTCGGTAACTAGCTCGGACAAATAGACGGCCAAATGCATCAGTGCCATTCCTTGACGGTGAGTAGGAACCGAGGCGAGATCATGCGGTGATTCTCGTGTCACAAATGAAAGTGGAATTAGTAACGAGATATGACTTAATAATAATAAAAAGATAATGAACAGGACTTTTGTGTTTTCGAGCATGTTGTGTGTTTATGTTTATTTGTGTGTGTGTGCCATCACCTTGATTCTAATGCTTTGAATATAGCTAACGGTTTTATACCGATTGTTTTAGATTGTCCTGTAGGTTAGGAATGCGGCCGAGAGATCCGGAAGAGTGGGCAGCCGGGGTCCGTACATTTTGGGAAGGTTTTTTGGAGGGAGTTGTGTTTGGAGTTTGTATGTTGTATCTTTGTAGGCCGCGTGTATGGCTTATGGTCTTTGAAGTTGTGTTTTCAGCTGAAGTCCGTTGTTGTTGTCTTTCGGGTTTCTTATCATTGCATCAAATGTATTTCGTTTTGGCCTTTATTTGTGCCTTGTTTCAAGATCTGGTAAAATTGTTGTCATGCTAAGGGTCGGGACCCATTGTTAGGTCTCCGCCCGAAGCATCCCGAGTCCCGCGGATTTGGGTTGTTACAAAAGTGGTATTAGAGCCCTAGGTTGACATCAATTTCACTCGTAATCTTCTAAAGGCCGAATAAGGAATATACAAAACCCCCACGGTAATTGACTTTTCGTTTTCAAAATCACATGCATGAGTCGGGGTAGAATGTACGGACCACCACTCCTTCCGTGGATCTCGGCAGCTTAGTTTATTGGATTTTGATACTTATATGTATATATATTATATGTTGATATGTGTATATAGATTGTAATTGGATGATGAACTTGATATATATATGTATAGTTACCTAGGAGGATAATTATGCATTTTGGACCTTGTTTTGTTGTTGTGGATTTCGGATGTGATATATTAGTAGTGGTGTGGACACAAAACTATATAGACTTATATACGGACTCTTATTATATAGTAGCATATAGATACACGAGACCTTATAGTTAGGACGACAATATGTTATCAACGCCCGTAGACGACGTTGATGGCTTGCGATAACATTCATACATGGAGGAATACGCTCAAGTACCGAGTTGAGTATCACGCTCTGAAGATCACCTTGGGTTCTCGAATTCCTTTAAAAGGATGTCGAAGAGGATGAGTAAAGATGATGTAAACAAAGGACGACCGAGTAAAAGAAAACTCGAGACAAATTAAGAGGAATCAAGATAGAAGTTATACAGGAGATGGGGGCATTCTAACAAAGTTAAAGACGGTGTTCCATTAAGATGTGAAGCTTTCCTTAGATGCTCCTAAGCATTGAATTCAAGATGAGAAGATTGAAAAGAACCCTGTGCGAAAGATTTAAAATGCCGTAAGTTAAGCTTACGAGGTACCAACAAGTGAAGTACCAACATTATGAGAGTTATGAGAAGATTGACATGGTGAGGATTCATGTGGAGTTTACCGGTTCCCTTTGTGACGATAAGGCTAAGAAAGGCCAAAAAGAAGGAGGAGTGAGTAGACGTGATCCCGGGAAGATAAGAAACGCAACAAGGAGCTTTCAATTATGAAAAGATGTAAGACAACAACCAAGAGAAATACGAACGGACGCTATCTAAGACTATAATATTTGGGAAGGTGCACTGGAAGGACATCAAGGAAGAATGGTTAAGCTTATGAAGGCGAGTTATTCGGCGTGAGAGGTCTAGAAGAATATGGTTACTTTATGGAAGAGGAAGGGAGCACGGAACATGGAGAGAACTAACGGAGTCGAGATAGAGTACCCCAAAGAGGGTAGTCTTCATGAGAGTGGTACATGGACGTGTAGAAGAATGGTGAGTCGTCGATCTTGGAGAGGGTCATCACTGAGTTAATCGGTGGCCACCAAAAATGCACAGGTGCGGGTTGTACACTGGTGAATGTAGGTGGGGAGAGTAACCCAAGTGCTGGAACCATAAAGGAACGGTAACCAGGACTTATGATACATCTTAAACTCTTGATTTGAAGTTCATACTGGAAGATATCTTAAACTCTTGATTTGAAGTTGTTATGGAGAACACCAGTTTGCGAAAAGAGAGACGGTTATCTTCGTTTGTACATCGACTACAATGACCCGAACAAGATAACAATGAAGGACAAGTACGCCTTACCATGTATAAATGATCTACTCCACCGGTTGCAAGGGTCAGTGGTCTCTGCTAATTGATTTAAAGTTTAATTGTCACCAATTGAGAAGTCGAGGCTGGGATATTGAAAACACGGTAATCCGGACAAACCATGGTCACTACGAGTTGTAATGTTTCCATTCGCTTACTAATGCCCCGAATAAGACATTTTAGTCTACTCTCAAAGAAGAGAGAAGTTGTATGACAAGTTGTCTCGGGATGGCAACCCCCGAAGGAGGTGAAAGAAGTTACAAGTTTTCTTGGATTTGCTGGTCATTATTGGATTGGTGGAGAGATTCTCCAAGAAATACCATCTATGGCTAACCTACTCCGGAAGACAAGAAAGTATTGAGTGAAACGAAAAGATTGACAATGGAGTTGTTGAGAGTTAACCGGAGATTCATTGGTTCAACTGTTTTAAATTTACTTCGAGGTATGATGGGTTTGAAGTGTACAAGTGATTCTCCAAGACATGGTCTTGACTGAGTTTTGAGGAACGAGGTAAAGGTGATATCATCCGCGTCTCGTTAGTAGTAGCAGTACAAAGTAAAGTACTCTCTTCATTACATGGAACCTACAACACGAATTGAGGAAAGGTAACATAAAAGTTGGTGTGACAAGAATCAAAGCCAATAGTGTAGATTGGAAGTTCGACCTTCTTTGTTAGAGACAAGCAAAGAAGAAACATAATGTTGTAGTGAGAAAGACCCGAGTAGGAAGTTGAGTTTCAGAAATATCGGACCTTTTTAAGATCTAGTGCGAGTAGGAGAAGTGGCTTACAAGTTAGCTTTGCCAACTGGAGTTTCATGTGTATCAATCGAGAGCGTGTGTACATGACTTCAAGGCATGTAGTCAGCCATGATGATCTAGTGACAGACGAGGGACCGATGAGGCTTACTAGAAGACGAAGGAAAGTATCTTTGGTTGAGTTTTATGCTGAGCTAGTAGCATCGACAGAATTGACGGGTTAGACCTAGTTCTTCCCTTGGTTGAGTTATGTGCATGTGTGATGTTATGTGTAGTTGTGCCCTGTGCGAGAATGTGATGTATGACCTTATATATTTTGCGGTGGTAGTAGAGTTGTTTCTGTATACAGATTAGAAGGTTTCATCCTTCTTAGTTGAGAGTTCATACCTCGGCCTTAGGGACCGAGAAGTTTGGCGTATAGCAAGTTTCGGGACGAAACTTGTTTTTAGGGGATCTAATGTAACGCCTCAAAATTTTTGGCGCATTTTCGATTTTTATTTTTCCGGCAGTTATCGATATTTTAATATCTTAAGTATGTTTTATGAGTATTTTACGTTGTAAAAATTTGATTTTACGAGGATAATTTTTAAATTAATATTTAAAGGTATTTTAAATTATTATTGGAATCTCATTATTTATCTACAAGATTGAATCACATGTCGCAAAGTATATTTTTGTGAGTTTAAGTTTATGTACTCGATCTACATATATTTTTGTTCGCATATTTATTCTTTTTCGAAAAACTTCGGAAAAGTTTTCCGATCCGAAGTTCCCGTTTCGATTGATTTTGATTGAGTTATTCATCCCCCTTTTGTATTTTTTCTTTCCATTTCTTTTTATACCTCATTTCCCCTTTTTTCTTCCCACCTGGTTAGACTGTTGGCCGTCCAATGAGCTGATGCCCCAACCTTCATCTCTCTCAGGTAATCTCTCTCTCTCTCTCTCTCACGTTACCCTCTACTCTCCATTCATCTGCCCTTGGTCCCTCAACCCTCAATCTCTTCAGCCTTCCTCTGCCCCTCCATCTTCCCTCTCGATCTCCTTACCCACTGGAGCCTACAACATCTCTCACCTCAAGCTGATGTCGGGTCGAAGGCTGCCACCCCACCTCTCCTCTGTTGAACCCTGCGACTAGGGAAAACACCAGCCGAAGAAGCCCCTACTCCGCATTCTGATTCAACCAACGCCGGAGCCCTTGTACAACCCTCACCACCTCCTGGAAGCTCGCCAGAGGAGCTCTCTTTTTCGCAGCCTCCTTGCAGTACCTCGCCGCCTGCCGGAGACACGCCTCCTCTGCCAACGCGCCGCCCTGATCGCTTTCCCCCTCCTTCTCTGTCCCCTTCTGTCGCAAGGAGGCAACCGCTGCAGCTAGCGATTGGGCCGCCTTAGTGCCGCCGATAGCGTCACCCCTCCCTCCGCCTGTACCACCGCCGGCCGTCGGCCCTGCGACTCCTTCCCCATCCCTGCTCTTGTGCCCAGCGAGGAAGAAAGACCTTTTTAGGGTTATTCAAACGGGCCCCCTAGTTTTTGTATAATTACACATTTTAACCCATCTTTTGTATTTACATTAATTGCCCAGATTTGTGTTTTATGCAATATATACCCCTGCAGATTTATTTGTGCAATATTGCCCAAGGTTTTAAATGCGGATTTATGATCATGTTCATATAAGCGTATTTTGGCCGGAAAATAGATGAGCGGTTTTATTGTGTCCTTGACTTTGAAAACAAGTTTTACCTTGGGTTATGATGTTGTATAGGTTGCGCGGAAAATATAATTACGGGTTTTAAACTTGGGTTTTACATCGAGTTATAGTCTTGTGTTTACTTACTCTATGTGTTACGCCCTTATTGGATTATATTCGGTTTATGGCTCAAGGTTTTAATTGCTTATTGATGAAAAATTTTTAAAATTTCATATTTTTCCGAAAAGATTTTTCACGGGATTTAACGATGGCTTTTGGAAAATGAGTTTTCATAAACCTATATATTTTATTTATTCCGTTCAAATTTAGCGTGATAGCTAAATTTGTTTGGTTTGGTTTTAGGTCCGGAAGCGCCCCGATAAAGGCCTAACGAGTCCAAGTTGGACATCCGTCTTTTGACGTTACGTGAGTACCCTCTCCTCCGAGCTTATGATCTTATCTTGATTTAGTTATGTTTTGTAGTATCATGCTAGGATTGGATATAGCATAACTTAGAGTAAATTCCAAGTAGTTTCTTTGGACCTTAGGAGAGTTGGTTGAGCATGTTGGACCTTCTAGGCTAGATTGTCTTTCCTTAGGTTGTGGTTTATGATCTTGTGAGGAATATGCTGTAATGAGTTCTAGCGTGTGTTTGATAGTTAGTAGACTGTTGAGAGATCTCCTCATGCGTTGAGTGAGATGTGAGTGTTACAGATTCTAGGATGCGGTCCTAGAATGAGAGTCAAACGATCTTGCGTAGATCGTTTGTGTGAGATACCTTAGACTTTTGAGTTGAGCGAGTTGCTGATATATATATATATATATATATATATATATATATATCCTCTTTCATCAGGTTGTGGACTTCTTTCCAAGAGAAGCGAGAGTGTTGTGAGTTGAGTGTGGAGACGAGGTAAGTCTCTGTACTTACTTAGCTTGTATTCCTTGTATTAGCATTTGGGTGTGTTTGGTGGTGTGTGGTTAGTGTTATGATTGGTGCGTGTTTATTATTTATGTTATACCAACGAAACCGGACATAGGACGGCTTTATATTTTTATATTGGCCCAAGTGTATGATAACGGGCGGTGACAACACGGCTTAGCTCTTGCGGAGAGCTAGGGGGTTCTCGGTAACTAGCCCGGGCAGGTAGACGGCCAGATGCATCAGTGTCATTCCTTGACGGTGAGTAGGAACCGAGGCGAGACCATGCGGTGATTCTCGTTTCACAAATGAAAGTTAAACTAGTAACGGGATATGACTGAATAACAATAAAAAGATAATGAACCGGACTTTTGTGCTTTCGAGCATGCTGCGTGTTTATGTTTATTTGTGTGTGTGTGCCATCACCTTGATTCTAATGCTTTGAATATAGCTAACGGTTTTATGCCGATTATTGTAGATTCTCCTACTGGTTAGGAATGCGGCCGAGAGATCCGGAAGAGTGGGCAGCCGGGGTCCGTACATTTTGGGAAGGTTTTTTGGAGGGAGTTGTGTTTGGAGTTTGTATGTTGTATCTTTGTAGGCCGCGTGTATGGCTTATGGTCTTTAGAGTTGTGTTTTCGGCTGAAGTCCATTGTTGTTGTCTTTCGGGTTTCTTATCATTGCATCAAATGTATTTCGGTTTGGCCTTAATTTGTGCCTTGTTGCAAGATCTGGTGAAATTGTTGTCAAGCTAAGCGTCGGGACCCATTGTGAGGTCTCCGCCCGTAGCATCCCGAGTCCCGCGGATTCGGGTTATTACATTTTAGTTGCTTGTGGTTATTTTACAATCTGATTTACCGTACTTTGTTTCACTATAGTCCCTGTGATCGACCCCTGTAATTCTTGCTTTTATTACAATTGATCCGTACACTGCGGGTTCGCATATTGTTCAAGCATACTTATTGGGTTATAAATATTAAAGCTTGCACACACCTTTTGGAGCGAACAACCTATATAAAACCGAACTGAGAATTTTAAAAATTATTACTAATTAGAAAGATTGATACTTATACTTGATAAGTATCTATACAAGAGCGACTTCATATTTTGTTGGATTGTATGTAAAAGGAATAGAAATTCAGAAAAGACCAGCTAGGATGGCGATGGCTGAGGTGGGGAGTCCCCACCTCAGCCATAATTTTCTTCCTTACCCTCACAAGAACCCATCTTCGGTTCCCGACAAACGTCAACATCACCAACACTGTAATCCACGCCATCATCACCTTCGTAGCAGCCGCCACAACAACCCCCACCACCAATACAGCGAAAAAAGGATTGTACTAGTACGCCACAAGGATGGAGATCGAGGGAATTGTTGTCAGAGCGACGGATGGAGTACAAGTGAATGTCATTGTATGAAGAGGTTGGTTGAGGACTAAGAAGGAATGCCTTGATGGGGAAGATGAGTAATACTAGAATGCAGCTGAATCTATTGACATTAGTGAGGAATTGGATTTAGTGAGCACACATCCTTGTTCTGATTCTTTCTAATGATTAATATTTTTTAAGAATTTGGTATTGGTTTCGAGCTTACTTGTTGCTAGCAAGTCTAATTTAGGGATGTATCTGAATTTTTTAGGTTAGTTTTTGAAAAACTTGGTGAATCTCTTTGTTTCCATACCATGATAGATATTGTTTTGAAATAACATAATGCATGCTTGGTCTAGCTACACATGGCAACAACCTACTTTTGTATGTGAGTTTTCTAGGTTTGGTTGACGACTTTCAACTTGGTATTGATTTCGTGTTTTCTTACTTCCATGTCTTATTCTATCATGTATTGTTATACACTATAATATAAAACTATACTGATTTGGCCTCATACACGGATGGGGGAAGCTGTACTCCAATTATTATAGTTGGGGGTGGGGGTCGAATTACAAGGAGTCATTGTGTGTCATTAGCTTAACAAGCATTAACATTCATTAACATATCCTCTTATTGCAATCAACATAGCCAATATGCTTTGACTTGCATGAGAGAGAAATGGCTCATCAGTGCAATCATGTCTATCATGTACTACTGTTTTCTTATTTTCAGCTTAGGATTCAACTACTGTTTTCTTATTTTCAACTTAGTATCCAACTTTTATAGCTTATTCTATCATGTATTGTTATATATTGTTAAAAATTTTTTTGTTTGCTATCTAGAAGTGCATATTTATCTATAACAGAAGTTGTACTATTTTCAGTTTGCAATTACAACTGATGACATTTTTTGTTGTAGTTATATAGTTTTTTTTTTTTTTTTTTTTTTTTTTTTTTCTTTTTCTGTATGTACTCTTCTTTGGAGTTTCTTGGTTGCATTCTATCATGACGAGTATGTCAATAAGCACATTGAATATCTTGTCTGATTAAATATTTTCCAAGAAATCATGTTTTCGTTTTTACCCCAAACAAATATCCATGTATACTTATGATCATGAATTTGTTGAACATTGAATAAATCGGTATGGTCATGATTTTGTTTGAACAATGTCAAATGTGTCTTCTATTATGAATTGTATGTTGTATACTTTTATCTAACATGAATTTTATACTTTTGTTGTGAAATGTATGTTGTATACTTCTTTTGTGAATTGTATATTTTATACTTTTGTTGTGAATCTATTGATATTATTACTTATGATTTTTATTTCCGTGTGGTCTCCGCAAGGTTTTTGTTTTTTTCCTCGCATTATTTTGGATATTGATGGCTGAAGCATTTCTATGTTGCATTGTTCTAATTAATATTATATTCAAATCTCAAAATGTGAGCTCAAAGCCTTATATGCTCACCTTCCTTTCCTTCTCTTATTATTTTCTAACTAGTCTAATACCCGCACCGTGTGCGGGATTAACTTTAATAAATTGTAAAACAAATCTAATTATTAATTAAAGTGGGTTGGAAGATAATATTATAAGGGAAAGTAAAAAATAATAAAAACAGAAAGGGATATTTTTAAATAAATGATAGTTTACATGTTTTTGATTAAAAAAAGGTCTTAAATGAAACTGAACGTTAAAACGACCCGTAATATAAAAATATATGAAATCATGGTTTATGTAATTAAGGTTTTTTTTAATATTAGTATATACATATATATATATAGTTTATATAATTTTTTAATTAATTTTTTAAAATGAGAGTGCGTTTTAAATTGCATTGACAAAAAGAACAGAAAAAAACATATGAAATTAAAGGCTTCTACTTTATTCTACTTTATTATTAGTATATAGATATATATTTTAACACTAATAGTATATATACATATATGTTTGATAAGTAGATAAATATAAGTTCTATAATAGGATGCTTAAAATATGGTAACTATGTATATTATTTAAACAAAAATTAAAATTCTAAGAAAATGACATGTGACATATTTTTTTGTTAGGATGAACCACGTTGAAGTAAACGCTTCTGTTTTAATATATGTATATAGATTAGCCATTCTTGCTTACTTGTTCCAACCCAGCCTTGTTCTTTCTGTGTATGCTAACTTTTCCTGGATAGTAGTAAAAAACATATCCACATATGATAACAAAGCAGTAAGAAATTCCATGTAATATGATTAATCACTAGAAGAGTAACATAAACCAGTTTAATCAGCAACAACGTATAACAAAAAAACAATATTGTATTTGTCACCAATAGTATTTTCACATGGTTGTTTGAATATTAAAGAATATAGTAAGAAAAAAACATCTTTGTTGTGAATCTATTGAGATTGTGAAGTTAAATGAGCTAATAAGAGACTTGCTCTAGCCTCCAATGGCATTCCTTCAGCATTGGCCAATCGCCCTAGCTCTAAGCTCTTGATTTGTCATACAATAAGCTAACAAGAGACTTGCCAGTTGGTCTACTTCAACTTCAAAACTTGACCAAACTTTTACTGATTTCAAATCACATATCAAGTTTAGTCCTACTAAAGATTGGGAATTGCAAGTCCCTCATTAAGCTTCATCTTCCAATAATAGGATCACAAGAGAGATTCCGGTGGAAATCGGGTTTCTTAGTATCCTTAGTTTCCTTGATTTGTCTAGCAACCAACTTTTTGGGTCAGTACCAAAAGAACTTGGTAGATGCACTGACTTGCAAATGCTAATTTATGACAAGTTTTTTCTCTGGCATTTTTTATATAGAGAAAATTGTCCAAACAGTACCCAATCTATTAGGCTGACTAAACTTTAGGACCCCATCGTTTAAACTTTCAGAACGGTACATCAGATATTGAGCCCGACCAAAAATTAGTATCTGAATTACTTTTCACACGTTAAGTTAACACAACAACTTTGCTCCTAGAATTTTCTCCTATGTTTCTTGTTGAATAATTATGTCATATAGGCCTCATTGCAAATATCTTAACCCTTTTACTTAACGTGTGAACACTAATTTAGATACCAATCTTTGGTCGGACACAATAGGTGAGGTACCTCTGATAGTTTAAACGATGGAGTACTAAATTTTAGTCAACCTAAAAGATGGGGTATTGTTTGAACATTTTTCTCCTTTATTTATCTTTTTGTTGTGTAGATAGTTGGTAGTTGATGAGAATCTTCTATTTTGCTTTTTGTAGTTATAGTTAATTGAAGTGCATATTTGTCTCTTATAGAAGTGTTATTGTTTTCTTATATTCAACTTATTAGTATTCAAGTATTGTTTTCTCAAACTTTCATAGCCCTTTTTGTACTTCTATTGTCAGAAATGGATCACTCAAGGATGAGAAGGTTAAGACAACTTCATGTGATTTTTGTGATAGTTAGGGTGTCGATGATCTTGTATTTGATGTGGTACATGATGAGTATATCGGTTAGGAGAAGTATTCAGCTACAAGGAGTGAAAGGTTTAGGAAAAAGTTAAGACTTGAAATATTGAGTAGATTGATAAAATAAAGTAATGTGTATTGTCATAATAAACTTCGTATCAACATAAATGTGTTTTACGCAATGTGTGAGATGCTTAGAGATATTGGGGGATTGAAAGGGACAAAAAAACATGTCAATTGAGGAGATAATGGCTATTTGTTTGTACACTTTGGCTCATCACAAGAAAAATAGGCCAGTTGCACATTTTTTATTCGAAGTGGAGAAAGTGTAAGTAGACACTTTAATCATTGTTTAATAGCCATTTTGAAACTCCACGAACATTTTTTTTGCAAAAGCCGACACCTATTTTGATGATTGTGAAGATGACAAGTGGAAATGCTTCAAGGTGTTAGCCTATCCGATTGCATTCTAGGACCAAGTCTAACATATATCGTTTTTAACTAATTAGATTATCTTCGTTTTGTAGAATTGCTTAGAAGCACTAGATGGGACATTTATTAGTGTGACGGTACCTTTTGGAGAAAAGGCAAAGTACGGAACAAGGAAAAACACAATTTCCATGAATGTTTGAGGAGTTTGCACTCCTAACATGGAATTTACTTATGTATTGGTGGGAATGGAAGGCTCTACACATGATGGCCGATTTCTTCGCACTCACTAGGCCAGATGGGTTAAGGGTTCCTAGAGGTAAGTTTAATTAGATCAACTACCTTTATCCTCAACTTATTGTTTGCCTACAAATAGCCTTTAATTTTCTTTTGTTTTTTCATCGTTGAAGATTGATATTATTTAGTGAACGGGGAATATGCATATTCTAAAGGGTTTCTTACAGCATATAGGGGATAACAATATCACCTTAGGGAATGAGGTAACTTACAACCATCTAGTGCATAGGAAATTGTACACATGAAGCATGCTAGAGATAGAAATGTGATTGAAAGACTGTTTGGGGTCCTAAAGAAAAGGGGAATACTTAGAAGACCTTCGTTTTTTCCAATCAAAACCCAAGGTAGTATTGTCTTAGCTTTTTGTTTGCTGCACAATCTAATCAGAACACTCATCTCTAATGAACCTTTGAAGGAGGTAGAGGAATTCAATTTTGATTCTGATTCCGACGATGATGATGACAACAATGATGATGTACAAGGTGGAAGACAATGTGTAGAATAAATACATCACACATACGAATCCTTCAGATGGTTGGACTTGCATGAAAATTTAGGTATTCCTCTCTCAACTCTTAAAATTTTTCTTATCATGGAATCATTGTGTTTTTGGAGATATTTTTTCAGGAAAAAAGCTATCTCTAGGGACCTTATTGTCATCCAGAGTGCGGCCCCAAGAAATGGTTCAACGTCCTAGAGTTTGAGGGATCAAGAGGTTGTTCTTAAAGCCGAGTTAGACAGAATTGTTGAACATGAAGAAATCATTTGGTTTCAAAAATCGAGAGAACAATGTGTGTAGGGTTAAGCCGTAGTTCCCGATCTAGATTGAAAGTCCTTCGACATACGCAAATTTCGGATGGATAGAAGAAATCTCGGGCGAGATTTCGTGAAGAACATGCCGAGATTTTTAGAAACTCAAAAAAAGGATTAGTGGATGATATAGAAAGATAAGAAGATTAATATGGATTGATAAATGATAGATATACGAAGATAGGAACCAAGATATTCCCGCAAAGAAGCTTGACCATTGATGTGGAAAAACCCCTTAACGAAGAGCTTACCTTAGCCCTCAATTCGTTAACCTTACACAAGTCTTCTAAGTAAGACAAGCACAAGGAGTGCCAACCTTCAAAACAAGTTATAGATATAGAAAAGCTAATCATACTTCACTTGAGATCATATAATGCATAGCAAATCATACTCATCAAAATTAGTCATGAATAATATAGTTTAAACCGCTAAATTAAACAACATGCTCATGGTCTTAAGGATTTTCAATCAAAGGTCAAGAAACGAGTTAGGGATGGAGTGTATAAAGGATATTGTGGTGCTAGATCCTGGAGAAGGATGAGAACTTCACAACTTTAACTTCGCTTCACTTCATCAACAAGATTTTCTTGTTGCTTTTCAGCATTTTTCTTACTTTTTACCTTTTTTGAGAGCATGGACAGAGGTGCATAATCACCGAAGCCTTGGAGATTAGCAAATATCAATTTCTTGAGATGCCTCAAACCCTTGATGCACATACCATGACCCGTTAGGACTACCGATCAATTAGACTTTGGCAGGACACAAACACCCGACTATGTGAATGGTGCCAAGTTACTAATCATCAAGATCAACGTCCCCAAACCTATTTTTCTATAACTTCTTCTCCTTTCAACATCGCCTTTCACTTGCTTTTCACTTTCTTGCTTCCAAGTTCCCGGATAGGTAAAGGAAGGCAAATATATTTCAATGAGAGGCTAAAAGCATGATCAAGAAGAGGAAGAAAGAATAACGAATTACCTTAGTCATTCCAATAAGAATGTGAGAGAACTCATAATGCAGTGTCAACTTTCAAATTCAACATGATTTGGATAAAACAACTTACTAAACATGCTTCAAATTTCAAACAAAGCAATCATACATTAGATATATCATAATTCATTTCAAGCATATAAAGATCATGTAAACTAATCAGCAAACAATAAACATCATTGGGGTCACATCAAGATCAGAAGCACAAAATTTTTCAGAAATTCAAGTTTTCGAAACCCATTTCAGTCGAGATGACTTATGGGCAAACGAGGTATTGGACCGAGGTAAGGTCTTGTTATGGTCACCTCATTTGGCCAAAGGTCATTTCGGTCGAGACAAAAAAAATTTTCAAACCAGTTTTGTACGTTTTTTCGATCAAAAATCTTGCTGCAATGCATGTAATGTACAAAATAGTTTTTAAGCACAAAAAAGAACTAGTGAAAATAGTCATAAGCAGATAAGTCGGTTACTATAAACCATATTATCTCAAAGCACCCCGTACTTAGAACACATCGTCCCGATGGGTAAAAAGAAGTCTAGAAAAACACTTACAATGTTTAGTGCAGAACTGCAAAATAAGAAAAGATAAAGCTGCAACAGCTCTGTGGGCTGTCCAGATCAAGCATCTGGAGGAGGAGGTGGCTAGAACGGGTACAAGGATGGATCGAAAGGATGACCCATCAGGTGCTGGAAGTGGAGCTCCATCATCCTACGCTAGTAATGGTGGCTCTCCTTTGTCGAGCGTCTCATAGCGCTGATATCTCTAGTCTGAGCAATGAGGTGCCTATCCAAATCAGCTTGCATCTTAGCGAAGGACTCCTCCATCTGATTGGTAAGAGCGTCGAGTCTCAGGTGGGCATCAGGGTTATGACGACGGCGGCGGTGGCGTGCTCCTGACTGTAGTGGTATCTGGTGTGGCTGGTCATCAATAGTTGCTGCATCATCCACTAGCTCAATCACCGGGGCACTCGGACCAGTAGTGTCCATCCCGGTGTCCATGGTCGCACCTCCCTCATCGCCAGTATCTGCGCCGAACTCTGCGGCAATCTCTGCAGCAATACCCGTTTTCCGCAAAAAAGACCTCCATATCCGTGACCAGTTCGTCGGGTCATTGATGGTGAACTGTGGAGACCAAGGAATCCCCTTCATATTTTTGGTCTCCCAAGGCATGACCACGTATGGTGGACCACGGCCTCGAGGGATCAAAATCCGTCGGGTGATGAACTCTTGCAACCCTAAAGGTTTGGCCTCAACGGCCAAAGTGCATGCAGAAAGGTCGATGTCCATGGCGCCGGCAATGTATGTCACCAAACCTCCGAAACAAATGACATCCTTCTTCTTATTCTTGACCTTGTAAAGCTCCTCTACTAGCATGGTGGCAAAGTCCGGGACTCCACCTGTGGTCATACAAAAAAGAGTAAGAAGCTCACCCTGTCGGATCTTTTGAGGCATCTCTATCCGGGCAAGCAACATCTCGCTTAGAATCCTGTGAGCAATCCGGAAAGAAACATGATAGATGAGCTTCTCCTTGGAGTCACCCAGATGCCAGTTGTAATAGCCTTACTCTTCGAGAGATCCCTCACCTACGCTTCAGCTGAGACGCAGCTGCCTTTCTTCTTTGGAGCTGAGGTGGCCGCCCTGCGGTTCTGTGAGCCGCCCCAACGGCCAGGCCAGCCGCCCCTGCGGTTTATGGTGGGCTGCAACCGTCTTCTTTGACCCAAGCCTTGCTTTTTGACCTCTCTATCCTTTATATTTTCTTCTTCTCCTCCAGATGAGGGTTACCTCATTCTCTCTCCTGCTCTATCTCCCTCACGATCCTCTCCTCCGCTCTTCTTCCTTTGGATCTCTTCTTGATCCATGTTTGAGTTTGTGTGAGATTGGAAGCTTAGGAGTGGCTTTCCTTGCTATTGTTGATGGTTGTTGCTGCTGTGCTTGTTGATAGCCAGCCTTGAGGTTTTGGATGGTGTTCTGCTCTAAGTTGACCTCAGCTTGGTGAGTCTCATGGATTCTTCTCTTTCTTTCTCCTTTCCTTCATCTTTTCCCTCTTTCCTTAGCCTAGCTTGGATTCCTTAGGTTTGGATCTTGCTCCAGCCTTAATTGGCTTATGTTGATGTATATATATGTGTGTTCGTGTATGTATGTGTGTTGGATGAAGAACAAATGAATGAATCGAAGGAAGGAGTGAAGAAGGAGCTGAAGGGATGTCTTTTGCACACCAACCGCCCCTACACCTGTCTTGAGCTGCCCCAACGCCGGCAGTGAACTGCCCCTGCGCCACCACCTAGCCGCCCCTGCGGCCACCTGCACCATCTTGGTGTTGCACTTTGTTCTACAGTGTGTGTTGCTTCTAGGCTTATCTTAGGATGTATTTGTTCCCTCCTTTCCTAGTGTGAGTGTATAGGATCATGCTAGAGGTGTAAGGATGTGTTTAGTTGAGGTTATGATCGGTTTATGCCTTGTACGGCTTAAAGGACTTAGGTTGAGTTTTGAGGTTGAGTACGATCCCTATGGATCCCTTTGGGTCTAGGTGTGACCCCTTTGATGAATAGAGGTTGATATCTTTCTATGCCTTGTTATTAGGCAGTGCCCCTCTCTCAAGATTGGAGGTTGTGTGTGGTTGAGCTGTGTACGAGGTTGAGGTAAGTCCAAAGGACTTACTTAGCTGTCATCCTTATATTGGGTGTTTGCATGAGTGGTGTGTGATTTGTATGTTTGCTATGATAGCATGAGATGTCGTTTATACCGAACTATGTTTTATTGATTGCCCTATATACGTGGTTGTGATAACATTTCCCTTTCATCCCGCCGTGGAGTTTGGGAGGTTCTCTGATGTCAGGCCAGACTGACTTTACATGAAGGGCACAATCCACTCTCATAGGATACACAGATTGTGTGACCGATACTTGTGCAGCTGGCTAACAGGCTCAGAGGCGAGGATGTATTGGTTCTCGTGTCACATAGTTTCATATATATTTATATATACGATTTGAGTGAATGACCATTATATTGAGATGATAAAATGGTTAAATGTGTAAAAGCATGCTGATGTGTTTATCTTTCCTTGATTGTGATTGTTCTTATGCATTACTCTTTATATATGTGTATGGTTAGCTAACGGTTTCATACCGTGTTGTAGATGTTTGCAGGTCAAGCGCTGTTGGGTGATCTGGCAGGGTGATAGGCCGAGGACTCTTGTACATTAGGTGGTTGGTTTGGGGTTATTATATTTCCCTCCTACGTGAGGATAATCTTTTATACCTCCTGTGTGAGGATGTTGTTTTATATACTCGGCTATGTTGTTGTCTACCTTTGGTTGTACAGTTTATACGGTTTTATGTATTTGTTTTTATATCTATCAGTGCCATGTTGTAAGGCCTAGTGAACTTGTTGTAAGGCTAGAGACAGGATCCATAGTGAGATCCTAGCCACATGTGACACTCCGAGTCCCGCGGATTTGGGGTGTTACACCAGTAATCTTTATTCGAAGTAATATGGGCAATGTTACCCCAAAAGGCATTCGCTTCCCTCCTAGAAGGGAAATCAGTAACGGTCGGTGTGGGGAATCCAAAGAGTGTCCCAAAGTTCTCAACTGTAACTGCATAACCCTTGTTCATCAATCTGAACTTTACTTCTTTATGCTCCGACACATGGGTGACGGAACTGAGAAACTCAAGAGTCGGCTCCACATAAGCCGATGTGTGGATAGTGTTAACATGAAATATGACGATATTTTAGGCACTTGTTTTAGTTGTTTTTCCCTCATTATTGTGTACATGGATATAGTTTTGAAGCAATTGTTAGCTTGTTCACCTATTTTGTCGATATAGAGATCTACACTAGCTTTGTTTTGTTTATAGGTGAATAAGAGCTTGAATCGGAGCAAATGATGGAAGAAAACGAGTATTTGATCATGTTTGAGGACAAGGAAATGCATTAGGGAGGCTAAGAAAGGAGCATGGATGGAAGATTGCACGAAACAAAGGCAAAGAAAGAAGTTATGCAAGTCCACGCCCTGAATTACGGCTGTGGAGAAGGGAATTGAAGTCCATGCTCTAATCCACGGCCGTGGACTTGACATCATGAACGTGGAAGAGAGTTTGGAGCATTCTAGAGAGTTACACGGTTTAAACCACGGCCGTGGAAGTTATCTAGTACCGTAATCTGGTTTCACGCTCTAAACCACGGCCGTGGAAAGTACTAATTGACCGTGATAATATTATGACGTATCATACCTGCCACGTCATCAAAGTTAATGGGATTTTATCGTAACCCTTGCTCGCTCTATAAAAGGAGTAGGGACGGAGTTTTCGAGACACCCCGCTTACCTCGTGTTTAGCCGTGCTTATCCCGTATTTATGGTTGTTTTGGACGTCGTTTAGAGTTCCGGAGCCGACGGCTAGAATTGAAGATCGAAGTTTACTTGCGGCGGAAGTTTGGTGATTTCTTAGGTTTTGATTCCGTAAACGATTGACAACCGTTTTCCGTTGTTTGCCTGAGATTATTTGTGAGATTCCTATTCCATATTCTGAATCCATTAAACATATTGCTTTGTTATTTGAATTTGAGATTGATTTCAAGTGTTTATTGAGTTTTCGAGGGTTTTCATATTTCTCTCTTTCTTATTTGAATATTGAATCAATGACAATGATTGTTGGCTAAAACCCTTTAGCAATTCTAAGGTGAAGGGTTGACAGTTCTGGCTTAGATGATGATAGATCGATCGTAAACAGATTGGACCCTGAGAGTGAGAGAAACTCGTTGACGAACCTAAATTATGGCATGTTCTCGAGGTTCCACGGCCGTGGAACTCAAGATCCTGCCGTGATGTTCCTTGATCTACGACCTTTGCTTTTGCTTTAATCTGAATTTAAAGATTTGCTTTAACCTAGCATTGACTTGCCTTTCCTAGGTAGTAGTGAGACTCAACATCCTCTATTTCGGTTTCGAGTGTCACAACCTTAACCGTTTGAGTTTATCTTGATCCTTTGGGTTTGGGTTGGGGTATTTGAGTTTAATTTTTACCTTTAGATCCTTTCTATACTACAGCCTCAACAACCTTTATAGAGTGTGTCTTTAGGTAAGTTATATAGGGTTTTGGAACTTCAACGTACATTACCTTGCTTTAGTATACCTTTGTAATCCTCGACTTTGTCCTTACACTTATAGAATATCTTGAATCGATTGCCACAATTTGATATCCGGATCTTTAGGGTTGCTGTTTTCCCCAATATTTGCAAAGCTTTACACTTTTACTTGCTTGATTACTTGAGATTGAAATTTTACTCAACAAATCCGTGAGTTCGATACTCTGGAATACTTGCTAATCTACGCCGATCCGTACACTGCGGGTTCGCTTGCTTTTATTCTAGTTTTATAAATATAAAGCTTATTTGCACGCACGTTTTTGGGCGAACAAGTTTTTGGCGCCGTTGCCGGGGATTTGGTCTAGACCGAATTTCGGTTAGCGGTTGTCGAGCTTGGGAGCTTTGCTCTTGTTATTTGATATCTCTTTTGAGTGTTCTTCGCAAGTTCTTTTAGGTATATGTGTAGGTCTAGATCTATCAAAGACCTCGTACCCTTTGATCCGGAACTTGAAAAGACTTTAAGGAAAAAGGCTAAAGAAAGAAAGATGGCCGAAATCAAAGAGAGAAATTTCCAAGCGGAGTTGGAGGAATCTCAATTAAGCTCAATTTAGGTTGAGTGAAAAGGTTCGTATGGAAGAGGCGGAGCGTCATCAATTCCAAATTGATGAGCTCAAAGCTATGATGATGGATATGAAGTTGGAAATAAATACTTCCAATAAGAAGAAGAAAGTCAAACCAACTAAATCCGTTAAAGCTGAATCATCCGACGATGAGGATGATTATGATATGCCACCACTAGAGGAGATTGATCCATTGATCAATCCAATCCGGAATGATCCAAGACCACCCGTAAATCCTCATATCCCATCTGGGGGTGCGAGAGCCGCTCATGTCGATGAGAAGCCACAAACTCTTGAACAAAGGATGGACCCGATTCAGCAACCACGCGGCCTAGGTGTGAATCTTGAAGCTGAGGATATTCAGGAATTCAGCTTTAGTCCACAAGTGATAACCATGGTTCGCCAAAATTAGTTTGGTGGAACAAGTGCTGAATCTCCAAACCAACATTTACAGAATTTTGAGATTTTAATGGAGACAATGAAGCCGAAGAAGACCACCACCAACAACTACAAGATTAAGCCATTCTTCTTCTCTTTGAAGGACAAAGCCTTGGCTTGGTATCAAGCTCTTCTAAATGGAAGACTTAACAAATGGGAGGATCTATCTTCAAAGTTCTTAATCAAGTTCTTTCCGCCATCCAAAATTGCGGAGTTAAGAGGTAAGATTAATGCATTCATTATGAAGCCTAACGAAAGTTTGTTTCAATCTTGGGAAAGGTTTCAGGATTTATTTTTAGATTGCCCACACCATGGCATTTCAAAGCTAGAATTGTTGGAGATATATTACAAGGGGCTGGATGTGGAAACACAATTCAAGCTCCAATCCCTTTCATATGGTACATTCATGGACATGAGAGAAGATGATGCTTGAGACTTCATTGAGAAGCAAGCCCAAGTGATTGAGAAGTATTCTCACCGAAATCAAGGAGTTGAAGGAAGTCATTAGAGCTAGCTTTCAAAAGCGAAAGGAGCAAGATGTTGGATACTTGGGAAACAACAACAACTATCAAGGGAATGAGAATACCAACAGGAACAACCGGAATAACAACTGGAACAATTGGAACAACAACAACAACCGGAACAACAACTAGAACAACAATCGGAACTAAAACAACAATTGGCATTCCAACCAACAACAAAATTCCGGTAATCATTATTCCAATTCAGGAAATTCACTAACACCGCCCTCTTCTTCTTCTACTCCTTCAAAAAGCAAGGGACAATCATCAAATGGCGCAAGCAGCTCGGGAAAGGAGAAACCCGATCCCATGTTGGAAACAATCATGGGAAAGCTTCAAGTGCTGGAGAACTACGTCACTAAAGTTGATAAAGCTCAAAAGGATTTAGAAAACCAAATGTTCAGCAAGGCCGAGGAAGTTCCTAGAGATCAAGGAAAGCTTCCCGGAAAGACAGAGGATAAACCGAAGGGAAGGGTGATGGCTATCACAACTAGGAGCGGAGTGACGACTACCGATCCGCAGCCTTTTTTTTATTGAAGTTCCAGCTGAAAAGGAGAAAGAAAAAGGGAAGGAGAAGGAAGACATCTACATTCCTCCTCCAGCTTATAAACCTCCCCTACCATTCCCGCAATCTAGAGCGAGAGTGCGTCTAGACAAGCAGTTCGGTAAGTTCATTGAACTCATGAGTAAACTGCACATTAATATACCTTTCATTGATGCAATTGTAGGTATGCCCGCTTACGGGAAGTTCTTAAAGGAGATCCTCTCTAACAAGAGGAAGCTGGAAGACTTAGGAGAAGTCAAGATGAGTTCGGAATCATCAGTGCTCATCAAAACAATGAAGGAAAAATGCCCCCAAAGCTGAAGGATCCGGGGTTATTTTGCATTGCAATTGGAATAGGAGAAGTCACTTATGACGCTTTATGTGACTTGGGAGCAAGCGTTAGCATTATCGCACTCGCTTTATGTAGGAAGATCGGTTTAGGTGAACCTAAACCGGTGATATTATACCTAGAGGATCGATCCATAACTCGTCTCATCGGTATTATTGAAGATGTCCCAGTCAAGCTCGGTAAGTTTTACATTCCAATAGATTTCGTTGTGCTTGACATTCTTGCAGATTGTCCGGTCCCGATCTTACTCGGAAGACCGTTTCTTGCAATATCCGGATGTATGGTGGATTGCAAGAATGTTAGACTCGCCTTTGACATAGGAGAAGAGAAGGTTGAGTTTGTTCTTTCAACATTGGTGAAAGAGCCAACTCTTGGAGAGGACATGTTCAACATCTATGACGAAGAGGCGTCTAGAGAGGAAGTGGGCTCGATTCTATTCAAAGACCTATTGGAAAAGGTTATCACCATGAGCATCATGGAGAAAGGAGAAGAAGAGGATTGCAATGAGGAGATTGAAGCATTGGAGGAGCTAAAGGAAGTGCAAGAAGAAGAGTTTGAAAAACTCTACGATGGGTCAGAAAACGTGAGGAATCATGGCCAATCGTGCTCTTCCATGGCCGTGGTTTCACCCATGATGACCGTAACAAGTTATTTTAGCACTCCAGTAAGTTACACGGCCAAAACCACGGCCGTGGAACCACCAGTGATGCCGTAATTGACTTCCACGCCCTAAACCACGGCCGTGGAAGTAACAATGGTGCCGTAATTCAAGGAATTTCTGAGAATGATTACGTTCTTTCCACAAATGCTCTTGAGTCTTCTTCAACCACTCCTACACCCTTAGAGACTTCTAAGGAAGCATTGGACACTCCTTAAGAGTCATCAAACACATCAATAGCAATGGAATTAAAGTCACTTCCCACACATCTTCGGTATTCATTTCTTGGAACTAATACTACTTTTCCCGTAATTGTTAGTTCCGATTTAAGTGAAGATGAGAATGATAGACTAATGATTGTTTTAAAGAAGCATAAAAAGGCTTTAGGATACACCATAGAGGATCTTGTAGGAATTAAACCATCATTATGCATGCACAAGATCCTAATAGAGGAAGATTTTAAGCCTTTGCGACAACCTCAACGACGGTTAAATCCGATCATGAAGGAGGTTGTCAAGAAGGAGATTCTTAAGTTACTTGACGCAGATATCATCTATCGTATCTCCGATAGCAAGTGGGTGAGCCCCGTTCAGGTGTTCCGAAGAAAGGAGGAATGGCGGTTATCACTAACAAGAACAATGAGCTCATTCCTACACGAACCGTAACGGGGTGGAGGATGTGCATTGACTACTGCAAGCTAAACAACGCAACGAGGAAGGATCACTTCCCGCTACCATTCATAGACCAAATGCTTGAGAGGTTAGCACAACACTCCTATTTTTGTTATCTTGACGGTTATAGTGGTTTCTTCCAGATTCCGATCCATCCGGACGATCAAGAGAAGACAACATTGACGTGCCCATGGGGTACGTTCGCCTATAGAAGGATGTCATTCGGGCTTTGCAACGCCCCAACCACCTTTCAAAGGTGCATGATGGCCATCTTCTCGGAGTACGTTGAGGAAATCATGGAGGTTTTTATGGATTACTTTTCTGTTTATGGTTCCTCATTCGATAATTGTCTTTCTAACCTTTCTCTTGTGTTGAAAAGGTGTGAAGACACTAACATAGTTCTTAATTGGGAGAAGTGTCAATTCATGGTTAGAGAAGGCATTGTGTTAGGACACTTGATCTGTAATAGAGGGATTGAAGTTGATAAGGCGAAGATAGAGACTATAGAAAAGCTTCCCCCTCCATCTTTGGTGAAGGGGTACGAAGTTTTCTAGGACATGCTGGATTTTATAGGAGATTTATCAAAGACTTTTCTAAGATTTCAAAACCGCTAACTAATCTCTTGATGAAGGATGCAGTTTTTGAATTTTCGCAGGATTGTTTAGATGCTTTTCACAAGATCCGAGAAGCTCTAATATCATTCCCGATTATCCAACCTCCGGACTGGAATCTCCCATTCGAGGTTATGTGTGACGCAAGTGACATAGCTGTAGGTGCGGTGCTAGGAAAAAAGAAGGAAGGTCGTACTCATGCAATCTACTATGCTAGCAAGACGCTAGACGAAGCGCAGCTCAACTACGCCACAACTGAAAAGGAATTTTTAGCTATTGTATATGCCTTTGAAAATTTTCGTTCTTATCTTGTAGGTGCAAAGGTGATTGTATACATGGACCATTCAGCGATCCGGTATCTACTTGCCAAGAGGGATGCGAAACCAAGGCTGATTAGATGGATTCTTCTCCTACAAGAATTCGATCTAGAGATCCGTGACAAGAAAGGCTCGGAAATTCTGTTGCGGATCATTTGAGTCGTCTACCACACATAGAAGACGACGATCTACCTATAGATGACTCCTTTCCGGATGAGCAATTACACATCATTGAGGAGTGCATCGACAAGATATCAAGAGGTAATGAACCATGGTTTGCTGATTTTGTTAACTATTTGGTTTGTCAGGAAATACCTCCCGGACTATCCTACGCACAAAGGAAGAAGTTCTTTAAGGACTTCCGGTAATACTTTTGGAATGAACCTCTACTCTTCAAGAGAGGTCCAGACGGCATCATTAGGAGCTGTGTGCCGGAAGACGAGATGTGAAGCGTCATTCGTCATTGTCATTCACTACCTTGTGGAGGACACGCTAGTTCCATTAAAACTAGCGCTAACGTATTGCAATCCGGTTTCTTTTGGCCTACTTTATTTAAGGATGTGCAAACCTTTGTTTCCTTCTGCGATGCTTGTCAAAGAGCATGGAACATATCTATGAGAAACGAAATGCATCTCAACAATATTTAGGAGTTAGAGATCTTCGACATTTGGGGAGTAGACTTCATGGGACCTTTCCCATCATCTTGTGGAAACCAATACATACTTCTAGCTGTAGATTATGTTTCGACATGGGTTGAAGCTATTGCCTATCCAACTAATGATGCCATGGTTGTTGTCAAGTTCTTTAATAGAACTATTTTCCCAAGGTTTGGGACACCACGGACTATCATTAGTGACGGACGTTCACACTTCATTGCCTGACGATTCAAAGCTCTACTAGCTAAGTATGGGGTGACTCACAAGATTGCCACCCCCTACCATCCATAAACGAGTGGACAAGTGGAGATTTCAAATAGAGAGATTAAGGGCATCTTAGAGAAAACAGTTTCGAAGAGAAGGAAAGATTGGTCTTTGAAGCTAGACGATGCACTATGAGCATATATGACTGCGTACAAGACTCCCATAGGAACAACACCATACAACCTTGTGTATGGGAAGTCTTGTCACTTACCGGTGGAGCTAGAACACAAGGCGTATTGGGTTGTAAAGTGGTTGAACTTCAGCATGAAAGAAGCAGGCGAGAAGCGCCTCTTAGACCTTAACGAGTTTGAAGAACTCCGCTTGAACGCTTATGAGAACGCCAAGATTTACAAGGAAAGGGCGAAGCGTTGACATGATAAGCATATCATTCCAAAGGACCTCAAAGAAGGGGATCAAGTTCTCCTCTTCAATTCGAAACTTCGACTCTTTCCATGTAAGCTTAAATCTCGTTGGACTGGACCTTATCTAATCAAACGTGTTTTTCCCCATGGCGCAGTTGAAGTATGGGGTGAAAAGAGCGGAAGTTTCAAGGTGAACGGTCAACGACTTAAGAAGTACTCACCGGAGCTCCAAGCTGAGGAATTCGCACCAACTACACTCGAATAAACTCAGGTACGGTCTAGCTACGGACCTAAAACAAGCGCTTCTTGGGAGGCAACCCAAGTATTGCACTTTCGTTGTGTTTTTGTTTCATAGTTTATCTTAGTTTAGTTGTTTTTCTTTTGTTTTCCCCCTCGATACCTTCTGGTATGTCATGTTTTTGGATGTAGGAATAAGGAATGGGCAAGGAAAGGAAGAAAAAGTTGGAAGGAATTGACGAAACGTGGATTTTGGCACACAATAGAGAGTTCCACGCCCTATTCCACGGTCGTGGAAGCTACATTGACCGTAATTTCCCAAAATCAAAGAAGAATCAAGCAAAACCACGGGTCTGTACACTTCCACGGCCGTGGAAACCCCCGAGTGACCGTGATTTTCCAAAAAAATTACGGGCACTATATAAACCGCCTTCCTTCACAAAAACACTACAAAACCCAATTTCCACGCCCTAATTGCCGAAAATCTTCCCCAACTCTCAAATCTTCGTTTGAAGTCCGATTCGAACGATTCTTTGGCAAAAAGTGAAGCATTTTCAATCCTCTACACGATCCAAGCAACGAATCAAGTGAAAAATCCAAAACCTAGGTTTTTCTCTCTTTTCTCTACTTGTCAATTCGACTCATTTTCTTTTCAAGATTTTAGGAGAACTGATTGGAATTGGAATTGGAATTAGTCTAGGATTGTGACTGCTGAATTTGGTGTGGATTTGTTGAGATTTAAGTGAAACAGAGAGAAACAACGGTCCCTGTAGGTTCCACGGCCATGGAAAAGGAAGAACATGCCGTGATTTTTTCTATTGTTGAGAAAATGTTTACGAGAAGGTTTAGCAGGAATAAGACGAGGAAAGATGATAGTTCTTCCTCTTTCCAACCCCCTCCTAACCAACCACCATCACCACCCTCTCCAATAATCCCAAAAATTCATGAGGATTACTTAGGAGCTTTAGAAAGAACCGACAAGAGGCCGGTCATAGGTCCTCGATACCTTCTCTTAGAGGAGCTAGAGCCTCTAAACATTGTGAAAGATTTGACTTGGCTCTTGGATAGACCCGCTGATTGTGCCACTCTCCTAGCCTCCACCATGAGTAAACTGAAAAATAAGAGGGCCAGGAACATAGGATATGGAGGCATAGTTACCCATAAAGCCACACAGCTCAAGATAGACTATTCCGCTTGCACTAAGATAGCGGCGAGACCCTTGGGCTTCAATAGTCTCATGACTAGAGGTCTTATCTTTCCCCGCCACAAAGCTCCACCTACCGCAACCATGCCATGGGAGGATAGAGGTGGTAAAGGTATCCCATGGCTTCCCGAGTACTCCATTATGGCCGGACGCCATAACTAGAAGGCGACCTTTGCCGCTATGCATGAGAATAAGCTAGTAGCTCCTCCGTATGTGCCGGACGATATCCCAGATGGGAATGATGATGAGGGGATGGGAGGGGGTGATGAGCACAACTTTGGTACATTTCCGGATCAGCCGGACGCCTTCCCTGACCCACCTAGACGTTCTCCCCGCCCTTCTAGACCTTCCGGTTCCTCTTCCTCTCGCCGGGCTAGCGTGAGTGAGAGGCCGACTTGGATGGATGCACCTCCCGATTGGTATGGAGAGCAGCCATCATGGATGGAATGTTCTTCTCCTTGGTACGAGAAGGCACCGGTGGCACCAACTCCCCAGGACGCTCCAACATTCTATGGACAGCCGCCGGCTTGGTATGAGCAGCTTCTGGAGTGGGCCACCGATCTTTCCAAGAGGGTAGGAGACTTGGAGATTCATAGGGACACTCATGATGTACGGGCTGAGGAGCATGATCAGATGATGAGAGACATATACCGCCAGCAGCTTGGGCGACATTTCAGCTCCGAGTTCTATCCATTTCCTCCACCGCCTCCTCAGTGATCACATGAGATGATTGCCGGTTTGAGCCGCCCCACCACCGTCTAGTGAGTTTCTTTGTTTTCTTTTCTTGTCTTTATTTTTCGTTTTGAACATTGAGGACAATGTATGTTTCAAGTATGGGGTGGGGTGTGACTATGATTGTAATAACTCTACTATGTTTGCTTGCTTATCCATGACACTTGCATGTTTCATCTTATAGTCACACGTTTTCATTATTGCATTGCATGAAAAAAAAGCTTTGAAAAGCCCAAAAAAAAAATCTGAAAAATTTTGAAAAGTTTTTGTGCTTCTAAGATTAGGAATGATTCCTATGATAATTCTCACTTGCGGAATGAGTTTTTGATGACAATTGTATGCTTAAATTGAACAATGAATTGAAAAGAAATTAAGTGTGTTATTTATCCTTTCTTGCAAGTTTCATAATGTGAAAGTTTTATCTAAATCATATTGAGAAACGAAGGTTGAAATCACAATATAAGTTCTTATACTTCTTTATGAAATGATTATGGCACTTCGATTTTCTTACTTCTTTCTTTGATCATCTAGCCCCTCAATGAAATAATTACCTCCCTTACCTATCCGGGAATTAGGAGGAGTTGTGTTTTGGCATGTTTGATGTGGGAGGGCCATGAAAGAAATTGTTTGCATTCAAAGTATAGAAATTATAGGTTTGGGGAAGTCAATCATGACGATGACTAACTCGGCACCATTCACATAGCCGGGTGTTTGTGTCTTGCCAAAGTCGGATTGAGCGATATTCCTAACGGATTATGGTATGTGCATCAAGGGTTTGAGGCATCTCGAAATTGAGAAACGCCAATCTCCTAGGCTTCGGTTTTTGTGCACCCCTGTCCATATTTCCAAAAAGTAAAGTCGAAAAATAATGTGAAAAAGAAAAGAGCAAAGCTCTAAGTTGATGGGTGTTGTAAGCAAACCAAAAAGAAAAAGAGTTACGGTATTCCTTTTTCCCGGATTCATGCACCACATCCCTTACAAGTTTCCCTCCTTTCCGATTCTCGACCTTACTTGAAAGTTCTTAAGATCAAAAGAGTGTTATTTGCCATGGTGATCTAAATTGAAGTTTCACATGTTTGATTTTGACAATGCTTGAAGGTTATGATGTTTGTCTTAAAGTTTAAGCAATTTATGATGTTTCTTTGCTCTACATTCTTTGGTTTATGTGTATGAACGTTTTCAAGGATGAATGAGGCAAGTTATGAGGATGATCTATTGACTAGAAGCATATTTATCAAAGAGCTTGTTTTGTTTTGAAGTTGCATCCATATTTCATTCTAACTTGTGTTCTAAGCTTTTGCAAACCTTGCTTGGAGACAAGCAAGTGACAAGTATGGGGTATTTTGTTAGCATGAAATATGACGATATTTTAGGCACTTGTTTTAGTTGTTTTTCCCTCATTATTGTGTACATGGATATAGTTTTGAATCAATTGTTAGCTTGTTCACCTATTTTGTCGATATAGAGATCTACACTAGCTTTGTTTTGTTTATAGGTGAATAAGAGCTTGAATCGGAGCAAATGATGGAAGAGAATGAGTATTTGATCATGTTCGAGGACAAGGAAATGCATTAGGGAGGCTAAGGAAGGAGCATGGATGGAAGATTGCACGAAACAAAGGCAAAGAAAGAAGTTATGCAAGTCCATGCCCTGAATTACGGCCGTGGAGAAGGGAATTGAAGTCCATGCTCTAATCCACGGCCGTGGACTTGACATCATGAACGTGGAAGAGAGTTTGGAGCATTCCAGAGAGTTACACGGTCTAAACCACAGCCGTGGAAGTTATCTAGCACCGTAATCTGGTTCCACGCTCTAAACCACGGCCGTGGAAAGTACTACATGACCGTGATAATATTATGATGTATCATACTTGCCACGTCATCAAAGTTAATGGGCTTTTATCGTAACCCTTGCTCGCTCTATAAAAGGAGTAGGGAACGGAGTTTTCGAGACACCCCGCTTACCTCGTGCTTAACCGCGCTTATCCCGTATTTAGGGTTGTTTTGGACGTCGCTTAGAGTTCCGGAGCCGACGGCTAGGATTGAAGATCGAAGTTTACTTGCGGCGGAAGTTTGGTGATTTCTTAGGTTTTGATTCCGTCAACGATTGACAACCATTTTTCGTTGTTTGCTTGAGATTATTTGTGAGATTCCTATTCCATATTCTGAATCCATTAAACATATTGCTTTGTTATTTGAATTTGAGATTGATTTCAAGTGTTTATTGAGTTTTCGAGGGTTTTCATATTTCTCTCTTTCTTATTTGAATATTTAATCAATGACAATGATTGTTGGCTAAAACCCTTTAGCAATTCTAAGGTTAAGGGTTGATAGTTGTGGCTTAGATGATGATAGTTCGATCGTAAACAGATTGGACCCTGAGAGTGCAAGAAACTCGTTGACGAACCTAAATTACGAACTGTTCTTGAGGTTCCACGGCCGTGGAACTCAAGATCCTGCCGTGATTTTCCTTGATCTACGACCTTTGCTTTTGCTTTAATATGAAGTTAAATATTTTCTTTAACCTAGCCTTGACTTGCCTTTCCTAGGTAGTAGTGAGACTCAACATCCTCTATTTCGGTTTCGAGTGTCACAACCTTAACCGTTTGAGTTTACCTTGATCCTTTGGGTTTGGGCTTGGGTATTTGAGTTTAATTTTTACCTTTAGATCCTTTTTATACTGCAGCCTCAACAACCTTTATAGAGAGTGTCTTTGGGTGAGTTATATAGGGTTTTGGAACTTCACCGTACATTACCTTGCTTTAGTATACCTTTGCAATCCTCGACTCTGTCCTTACACTTATAGAATATCTTGAATCGATTGCCACAATTTGATATCCTTTAGGGTTGTTGTTTTCCCCAATATTTGCAAAGCTTTATTCTAGTTTTATAAATATAAAGCTTATTTGCTTTTATTCTAGTTTTATAAATATAAAGCTTATTTGCACGCACGTTTTCGGGTGAACAAGTTTTTGGGCCATAAACTGCTCAAGGCCAACTAGAGATATCATCCGCTGTAGATCATCAATGATGTGGAGACAGTTGAAGTCCTCAATGTCGACGTAGTGGGGGGAGATGATCGGTCGGGAGCAAATACGGTCATAATCTTTCTGGAACCGACCAAGGATGATCGGCACCTGTGGTGGTGCAGGAGGTGAAGGGGGTGGTTGCCATAATCAGGACGGTCATGGATTGCTAATTGTCTTTCTAAACGATACATTTTTCTTAAATTAGGGTTTGATCTCAGGCTGTGCTTGAATGGATCTCGACCGAGATGATTGGGTTTCAACCGAGGCGAACGGTGCTTCAATCAAACTCCTAATTTTGTAACTTTTTGCCCCCAAAATCATTACCAATCAGTTCCTAGGGGGGTTCTCCAGTTATTTCCAACACAACAAGCAGCAAACAATCTCCAAATACGAGCAAATCTCCCAAAATGCGAAAAGAGGGGTTTCGGACGAAATTACCCGATTTTTGCAGATTTCGGAAGCTTGAAGTGGAGTTTGGTACTAGAGAATTCATTGTGTTGTTGTTCCCGCCGATTTGGATCCAAGAATCGTCAAAAACGGGTAAGAAACGAGATATTTGTGGATTTTGGGCACTTTCGGTCCAAGCGGCGTTGGGGAAGAGGAGTGGAGAAGAGAGAGAAATCTGTTCCCCCTTTTTTACCCTTCACAAAATTTAACTGCATATCGGTCGAGATGGTTGTCATTGACCGAGGTGGTCAACCGAGTTCATTCCCTGTTGCGTTCATCTCGGTTGCTCAAAAAGTCATTTCTTTTAAAATGAACTAATGGTGTCCGAGATGACCCTAGCTTTGTAACTTTCCCATATTCTCGAACTGTAGCCTCGTTCATATGTTTCCTTCATTGTTTGTTTTTCCTTGAGTGGTACCTAGATCGTGTTATCATGGACACAAAAACACAAACTACACTAATCTAAACTAGAAAGCAAGAAAGAAAGCAATACCTTGGTTTGCCTCCCAAGAAGCGCTTGTTTTAAGGTCGATAGTTAAACCTGACTCTAGACGTTCAATTGAGATGCATGCATGCAATCTCCTTGACCGGTGATGCCGGTATGTGTTTCTTCAGCCGACGACCGTCGACTTAAAAGGTTCCACAATGTTCACCCCCAACTTCAACTGCACTATGAGATAAAACATTTTTATAATAAAATGTTCTATCCATTTTATCTTCACTTTATTTAGGGGGGGGGATAAGAATGAAAATCGAAAAGAAGAACAATTTCTCCTTCTTTGATCCCTCCCTGGATGATGTGCTTTTTGTGCCAATTCTTTGTTTGTTCTTTGTAGATTCTTGCAACTTTTGCTATCATCCTGCGGAGCGGTGGTTTCACCTTCTTATCCTTATCTTGCGATGCAATGGAAGAGTTGAGGAAGGTGTTGGTATCAGTTGGAGTTGAAGTGTCGACGATTTTGTTTGCTCCAAATGCTCCTCGACTGAGGTCTGGTCTGAGGTGATTCCCTGTTGCTTTCACCTCGTTTGCTTCAGATGTATCTCGACCGAGGTCTAATCCGAGGTGATTCTCTGTTGCATTCACCTCGGTCAGTCCAAAAGTTGTTTTGTTTGAAATGACTTGTCCGATGTCGGGCCAGTTTGTTGTCTCTTCTTCAAATTTCTCAAACACAACCGATAGATCTTCCTCCAAGGTTTCCAAGTTGTGTATACCTGCATCACAAAAAACATCTACACCTTTCTCGATCATACTAAAACTTAGAACTCTTTCAAGAGGGTCTTTAATAAGGATATAGCTAACCAATTCATGTTATTCCTCTTCATCATAGATATTGTAAATGTCCTCTCCGAGGTTTTGGCCTTCCATCAAAGCTGATAGCACGAATTCAACATGTTCTTCCCAGATGTCAAAAGACAACTTGGCATTCATGCAATCCACGTAGCAACCGGATGTTGCAAGAAATGGCCTCCCAAGGATGATCAGGACTGGATAGTCTGCAGGAATGTCCAATACCACAAAGTCTATGGGAATGTAGAATTTACCTAGTCTTACTTGAATGTCTTCCAACACACCTACGGGCCGAGTGATTGGTTGATCCGCCATGTATAGTGTCATCTTAACTGGTTTAGGTTCCCCTTGTAATACCCGGAAAATTTAATTTCCGTTTAATATCCGATCAAACCGGATTCCAATCCACTAACCTTTCTTCATTTTAAATAATATTACACACTAGTAAATTCTATTATTTTATGTGACCTAATTCACATAACATATGTAAACCGAATAGTAATCCCGTACAATTTAAAAACTGAAGAGCGATTCCGTGCGAGTAACGACTCATTTATCAGCCCATCATCTAGCGGGATGAGTAGGCCCATCGGAGTAGGCCCATTGTACTTAACATGCGGCCCAAATCCCTACCTTTACCTAATTTTTAACCTAATCTAACCTCACCCTAATCAAGCGTACACTACAACTACGAGTCCCGCTGCACAACCGAAGCAAATCCAGAACCACCACCGGGCTTCCCTCACGTGATTGCAAGCGGCCGGACGGACAACAGTAACGCCGACACCGCTGCCTCATCCTCGACGCCGGGAGTTGCTGAGTCTTCGTCATCCAGGTGAGTACCGATCACATCCTCTCCTTTCTGACGCAAGTAACCACGCTGACGCCCCTCCTGTTGCACAACCCGACAGACCGCACGGTGCCGTTGTCGACCACCGCCCCGCACCCTCGACATCGTCGCCACTGCTACAGACAGGTGAGTTCGATTCAGTTAACCCACACCCTGAGACTTGTTGGAATGTAGGAAAGGAGGGACGTCTGATTTGTTTGGATCTGCAGAAGCACAAGACCGCAACCCTCTGCAGCCAGAACCTAGACACGCCGAGCACGCCTCCTGTGCAGCCAGACCGCCGCACATAGCAACTTCCCAGTCGCGAGTCACCTTTCATGTGAGTCCTCAGCCTTAGACCATCTGATTCCTTCTAGTTGCTTTATGAAGTTGTTACGGTAGGGACAATAGGGAGAGTTTAATTTGGGTGAGGAAGGAGCGCGTAGGAAGGCTGTTGATGTGTGTGTCTTCTGCATAGATTGTAATCTAGGGTTGTTGGTTGGGTGGATCGAAGTAGACATGTCTGGCTGTTTGTTTAATTTCAGAATGTTGGGGTAGAAACTGTTGAATGTAAGGCTGTAATTTCAGAATGATGGATATATGTAGTTTAATGTGTTAAAATTTAAGAGAAAGTTAACAGTCGGATTAGAAATTATAAGGACTCAAAGTAGGATAGTTGGGCTGTTTTTCAGCAGAGGGAAAAGAAATTGACTAAGTATAGAAATGTTTGATTATACCCAACTTTAGAGAGTTATGTAGTATTTATGATTGAGTTTTTGTTTGAGATCCTTGCTCCTATATTTAGTATACATATCATAGAGGATTTAGGATTTTATCTCGGAACTTTTATATCCTTATCCAAGCCGTGCATATGAACCCAAAGTCGAGCCTTAACGACTTTTTGAATAAACTAAGATCTTTGGGGTAACTCTTATAAATCCTTACCAAACCTTTCAATGGAAACTAAATTAGGGACTTAGGATCTAGAAAAGAATATTAGAACTAAACGATAGACTTTTTCGGAGTTCCGGGATCAAGGGTAAAATAGTCATTCTACCTTAAGAGGGCCTTTTTCGTAATTTCTATTCATGAGAGTGTACATCTTAAAAGTTTATAACTTCTAAGAGTATGGGATGTGATTTTGATCCACGTACCTTGTATGACAGGCATTTGAATTTCTACGGTTGTAGACCGAGTTGAGATTGTGAGAGTTGTGGTTTGATTCAGGTAAGTCCTTGCGACTTACTTAGCTGGTTTCTGGATATTAGTTGGGTGATAATGGTTGTGTGTACAATGTGTGTTATAATAAGAATAACAACTTGTTAGGACGACCGTGGTTATTATTGGGTTAAGACCCAAGTGTATGTATAACGGGCCGTGACATCACTGCCCAGCTCTGCCAGGAGACTGGGAGGTTCTCTATACCCAGACCATATGTTGGAGATTTGGGCTAAGTCTTCATTGTAACCGTTGAGCTTGTCTTGAGACAAGGTGCAATGAGTTGTTCACATGTGTGTCACTATGGTCCGGTTTGCGGGAGGCAAGCCAAGTAACCGGCACTAAGAACAACTAGTATTATAAGGGGAGTCGAATCAAAGCAAGGTGATTCACGACAAGGTCAACTTGTGCTAGCTTATAGAAGGCCGACGTTTGGGGATTTTTAGACACATTTTATCGGCACACCTTTGGTTCTTAAGCCTTATATTGGCTAAAGAATATGTGGTTAAAAACTGGGAGCAATCCAAGCTCAAATGCTTAGTGAATGTCAATGAAGCAGCTAGTGAGCTTCTTAAGGAGCTACACTAGCTTGAGCTAAGATATTGAGTATTTGAGGATCTTGGAGCTTACCCTAGCTATATTAAAGTGAATGAAACTCATTGGAAGTGTTTGGACCAAGAAAAATAAGCTAGCTCTAAGCTAGCTTCGGGGAGCGGTTTTGGGCTCCCTATGTGGGCCTCGGGCCTCGGGCTTTCTAAGGCTTCAAGGCCCATCTTCCAAATAACTTCCAAGTAACTTCCATAACCGATTTTAACCGCTTTTAACCGCTTTTAACTCCCCAAATCCGTGGCCCCCTATGCCTATAAAAGGGAGAGCCATTTGCACTTGATTCTACATTTGTTTTTGCAACAATAAAGCTTCTAGTTCCATTGTATTGACATTGGATAGGCCTTCTTATAAGCTTGTTTGCAAAACTCGAAAGACCAGTATAGTTCCTTTGTATTGACAAAGGATAGTTATCTATCTTAGTTTGGTTTTGTATTGACAAAACCTAGGAATACCCTTTTTACAAAGTAAGACAAGTAAGTCTCTTACTTAGTCTTTGTAACGTGTAACGTTTTATCCCACTAAGGTATTTGGATATTCCCGGTGTAGGGGAGAATACACTTAGAAGGAAAATTCATTTATGAATGACTCATTACATTATCCAAGTCAATGGTTCTAACATATAACAACCGGTTTATAAGACGTGTAATTGAACTTAACTTCTATTAGAGTTTTGTCTACTCCTTTTCGGAGATTACAAACTCTTGGTTGAGTTTTGTCTACTCCTTTGGAGACTACAAACTCTTGATTGAGTTTTTTCTACTTCTTTGTGGAGATTACAAACTCTTGGTTGAGTTTTGTCTACTCCTTTGGAGACTACAAACTCTTGATTGGGTTTTGTCTACTCCTTTGTGGAGATTACAAACTCTTGGTTGGGTTTTGTCTACTCCTTTGTGGAGATTACAAACCCTTGGTTAATAATTTGTTTTAGTTCAAGATAATTATATTAATTTGTTTGGCAATTGGGAGAACCGTCTACTCACATAAGGGAGACTACGGCAATTTGGTCTAAAACTGGACACCGAAATTCCAACAATCTTATAAGTGTATTATACATTTGATATATGTTTTGCATACATATGTATTTGCATAATTTAGGGTGTGGTTTTGATGATTGTTTTGTTGACTTGATTTTGTTAAGACATGATGGGTGACATGGCTGTCATGGATTTGCTACCGTCCAAAAAATTGGATGGTTTTGCAAGCATCTCTTTTGTCATATGGCAACGAGAGGTGAAGAAGATTTTGACGTCCTTAAAGGTGGACTACATACTTCTTGAGGGGGCTCCCCGGCCGCCAGGAATTGGTCCTATCTTGGGCCATAATGGGTTGATGAGGACCCGACTACAAACACAGTGGAGTGTTGATAACTACACTTGTAGAGGAATCATTCTCAAGAGCATGTCGCCGTACATGTTGGATATCTATCATAACTTTGAGTCCGCAAAGGATCTTTGGGATGCCTTGGATTTTGAATATCATGGAACGATGTATGAGACTGCATTCTTCAGGTATGTCATGGAAGATGTACGTCCCATGTCCTCTCAATTTGAGGAGATGAAGGAGATGTTGGCACGTATGGACAAGTATGGAAAGGAGTTGGATGAGTCTACGAAAGTGGGTATTATCATCCGGAAGATCCCTCCATCATGGGTTGATTTCAAGCGCACCATGTTGTTGTTTGAGATCGGAGGATTATCCATGAAGGATTTGGGAATATATTTCAAGCAATGGGAGAAAATTCTCTCAAAAGTTCCCAAGGAAGAGAATCCATAAAGGATGATCTTGTAATGTTTGATATTAAGTATATGTAAAGGGCTTTAGGTTTATATGCTTTGTAAGTATCTTACTATGTTAAAACTATGTATAGGCTTCGGCCATAGTTTGTAATGCCTTATCAATATTAATAAAGAATTGTGTGTGTTTTTTATTTTACACTTGTGTCAAGATCGAATGGAAGCATGGTTGTTTGTCATATTTATGAATGTTTGAGAGCTTAGTTCGATTGCACATTCTACTGTTGAATGTGAAATGGTAAAACACTCAAACATGATCCTTTTTGACAAGGAAATAAGTCTTATCAATTATTTATTGAAAGCCAAAGAAATGGCTATGGCATTGGGCTAGATAAACAAGGCAAGATATGCGCAAACTTATGTTGAGGCATTAAGTGTTGACATGGACTTGTTGTCCAAAAAGGGGGTAAGTGGAACACTAAATAAGGCTCGTGACATGCCTTGTGAATAAGTGAGTGTCAAGCCCAAGAAATGGCTAAATCGGGTTGAGTAAAGGCGCACGCAAGTGCCCGCCTTGGCTATGTCATGCTGCGCAAATGACAAGGCAAACCATGGTCCTAAGGTGTGTCAAAATACCTAAGGAAAGACAAGCCAGAAGTGACTCATCGAAGTCTCTTGGATTGGCTATGTCAAGGCCCAAGCCATATTGGCTAAGGGCTAACTATTGGTTGGAAAAGACTTGAGCAAACTATGTTACTCGACCAGTTCTTGATAATGAATCGGTTGACTCGACCGGAACATGACACTGAAGGGAGCGACCCGACTAGCTACTTCAGGCAACTCGACTGTTTATAACCGCCACGTGGTCGACTTGATGGTCTTGTCAGTCGACGCAACTGGACATAGCTTTTATGAAACCGTCGAGTAACCGCCAAGCAGTTGACTTGATTGGTTTGTCGGGTGGCTCGACCGACACTATTTAGAACACGCTGGCTTGCGTTTTGTTAACCATTCGACCCGACTGGGACAGCGGCCAACCTGAATGGTTTTGACAGGGACTTGTGATTGTTAGGAATTACTAAAGTGATCGGCTCGATCGGTTCTATGATCGGCTCGATCGGTCTTTGTAATCGTACGATCGATTCATGCAATATGTATGTGTGTTCATGCCTTTATACAAACGACTTTTCTTGAAATTCCTTGGAGTCGTGGGACTTGTAGAAGGCTGATATGAACATGAGTAAAACGTTTGGATGATTAAAACGTCGAGTGTGAATTCGTTGAAAGAACGGAATACTCAAAGAGGCATAGAGGTTTGGTGGCGTTCAGACCTAATATGTTGACTTCGGTTAAAACCATGAAAAGTCATGTTATGCGTTAAAGACATTTTGGCCAAAGTCTAAATAAGACTAAGACATGATTGAATGGAATCATAAAGTTGGCTAAAAGGTCAAACCTCCGTCGTTCGATTGCCTGGTACCAAGGGCAAGTACGAACATGACCATATATGATTTCCGTTGATCAAGTGTTCTTAAAAGAAGGTAAGATATCTAAACGAGAATATGATATCTCGAGATGTTACCTTCATGGATTTGAAAGAGATTAATTGACTTTGGATTATATGTAAACCTTCGGGTCATACAAAAGGAAATTCTATGAGGAAACTGAAAGTCGATGGACTCACTAGAGTCGAATTATTGACTATGGTGACACATGAATGCCTACAAGGCACATGATCATGTATAATTGTTGAAATAGCTATGGGGGGCTGATCGAATTTGGACAAGCGTTATGGAATAAAGAGGATGGCTCGTTTTGGATATCCAACAAATTTTTGAAAAAGGACAACTACATAAGGTATGTCATTTCAAAGTTATATATTCTCATATAAGTACTCTCCCTACCCCATGGCAATGGCAACAAAGTGAAAATGATCAAAGTTGTTGGTTAAATTGGTTTAAGATAAATCGAGCCAATTGGTGTGTCAATAGCAAGTTAAATTGTACCACACAAGGTAATATCTCTTGTTTATGTTTAGACAACATGATGATTTTGACAGTAGTCAAAACGTGTGAATCTAAATGATTCTATACTTCTAAAGTTTTGATAAAAGACTTGATAATTTCATGACTTTTGGAAATGGGTTTCGGACTAATTCCAATGATGGTCATTATACTCCAATAAAGTATATCCATGATTCAAGTGAAAGATCTCATTGTCAACACATGACATGATCAGTTCTGAGACTTGAAAGTACTCATATATCAGAGTTGAAAGCTTGTTGTCGACACACGACAAGAGCGTTCTTTCGGACATTGTCTTGAATCTATCATGACAATGCCATGACTTGGTGGTTAAAAGTTCTTTTGGCCTAAGTCCCGATTTCCTAGAAAATCTATTTCTTTGAAATAGTGGTTCTTTGACTTGGCATGAAGTCAAGGATGTTATGAAAATCGAAACATCTTGGCGTTGAGACATAGTTTGGTTATAGAACTATTAGACTCAACATATAGCGTCGGTGGTTTGTTGAGAATTCACAAACTTGGCCAAAAGACTAACCAAGATCTTGGCTTATTATTTAGTACACAAGATAGCCAAGGGGATGGGTTACAACCTACTAGTTTAACCTCTCGTCGTGGGACACCCAATTCGCTTATGGCCAAAAGCTATAGCCGAATTCAATGTGGAAAGCCCATTCCGAGAAGTTAGCGAACTCAAAGTTCCATCCAAAGGAGTTCGGTCCTACAAACTAAGGAAAGCTTGAGAGAATTCTCTTAACGACTTCTTTGAGAAATTGCGAGTGTAGGCGCAAGATTAAAAGAAAGTCGGCTACGTGAACGTGAAGTGTCAAGGCTTCTTCAAGGGAGTAGATGGTCGACTCGCCTATATGTTCATTAAAGGATTAGGACACAATAGTCTTTAAATGTGTCATTTATTTGTAAAGGAAATGTAAATTTCGTGTATGTTGCCTTCATGTACTTAAACAAGTTAAGTGGTTCAATCCATTAGGACACCACAATTCTTTAGTGCAGAATGTGTAATTATACTAATTCAATAAATTCAATCGAAAGATATTTATGATTATGCGAATATTTTGTTTGGATGTATGTCTATTAAAAGTTTCTTGACTTTGCTCAAATGGGGGAGGAATGTTGGAGATTTGGGCTAAGTCTTCATTGTAACCGTTGAGCTTGTCTTGAGACAAGGTGCAATGAGTTGTCCACATGTGTGTCACTATGGTCCGGTTTGTGGGAGGCAAGCCAAGTAACCGGCACTAAGAACAACTAGTATTATAAGGGGAGTCGAATCAAAGCAAGGTGATTCACGACAAGGTCAACTTGTGCTAGCTTATAGAAGGCCGACGTTTGGGGCTTTTTAGCCACATTTTATCGGCACACCTTTGGTTCTTAGGCCTTATATTGGCTAAAGAATATGTGATTAAAAACTGGGAGCAATCCAAGCTCAAATGCTTAGTGAATGTCAATGAAGCAGCTAGTGAGCTTCTTAAGGAGCTACACTAGCTTGAGCTAAGATATTGAGTATTTGAGGATCTTGGAGCTTACCCTAGCTATATTAAAGTGAATGAAGCTCATTGTAAGTGTTTGGACCAAGAAAAATAAGCTAGCTCTAAGCTAGCTCCGGGGAGCGGTTTTGGGCTCCCTATGTGGGCCTCGGCCCTCGGGCTTTCTAGGGCTTTAAGGCCCATCTTCCAAGTAACTTCCATAACCGATTTTAACCGCTTTTAACCGCTTTTAACTCCCCAAATCCGTGGCCCCCTATGCCTATAAAAGGGAGAGTCATTTGCACTTGATTCTACATTCGTTTTTGCAACAATAAAGCTTCTAGTTCCATTGTATTGACATTGGATAGGCCTTCTTATAAGCTTGTTTGCAAAACTCGAAAGACCAGTATAGTTCCTTTGTATTGACAAAAGATAGGCATCCATCTTAGTTTGGTTTTGTATTGACAAAACCTAGGAATACCCTTTCTACAAAGTAAGACAAGTAAGTCTCTTACTTAGTCTTTGTAACGTGTAACGTTTTATCCCACTAAGGTATTTGGATATTCCCGGTGTAGGGGAGAATACACTTAGAAGGAAAATTCATTTATGAATGACTCATTACATTATCCAAGTCAATGGTTTTAACATATAACAACCGGTTTATAAGACGTGTAATTGAACTTAACTTCTATTAGAGTTTTGTCTACTCCTTTTCGGAGATTACAAACTCTTGGTTGAGTTTTGTCTACTCCTTTGGAGACTACAAACTCTTGATTGAGTTTTGTCTACTCTTTTGTGGAGATTACAAACTCTTGGTTGAGTTTTGTCTACTCCTTTGGAGACTACAAACTCTTGATTGGGTTTTGTCTACTCCTTTGTGGAGATTACAAACTCTTGGTTGGGTTTTGTCTACTCCTTTGTGGAGATTACAAACCCTTGGTTAATAATTTGTTTTAGTTCAAGATAATTATATTAATTTGTTTGGCAATTGGGAGAACCGTCTACTCACATAAGGGAGACTACGGCCCTTTGGTCTAAAACCGGACACCAAAATTCCAACACCATGCAGATACACGGTGAGATGCATCGGATCCACTCCTGATGGGTACTCGGGGGCGGAGACGAGGTTTGGGAATTCCTCGTGTCACAAAATAAGTATCATTAGAGTGAACGACTTAAATGAAGATAATAAATGGATTGTTTGAAAGCATGATGAGTGTTTATAATTTTTATGTGTGTGTGCTATTATTATTCTCCTAATGTTTAGATAACTAGCTAATGGTTGTTTTGCTGTGTTTTTAGATTTACCGCAGGTTAGAACAACAACTGACTGATCCGGAAGTAGTGGTCAGCCGGGTCTCCGTACTCCTTAGAGTGGGGGTTTGGGTTGTTGCTTTGTTGTTCTTTCCTCTTGTTAAGATAGATAGTCTTTTCCGTTGTTTAAGTACGATAGGCTGTTAGACTTTGTTGCATTCATCCTTTTAAAAAAAATATACTTTTATGAATTTCGGTTTTTCTTATTTGTGTCTTGTTGCAAGATCCTAGTAATATTGTTGTCAAACTAAGGTCGGGACCCATTGCGAGGTCCTAACCAGTAACGTCCCGAGTTTTGAGAATCCGGGGTGTTACAACATGGTATCAGAGCTCTAGGTTGGCAACAATGGCACTTGAAATCTTCTGAAAGACCGAATAAGTACTTAAGCAGAACCCGGAAAGGGATTTGAGTTTTTTAAAAAAAAAGGACTTTTGGTTTTCAAATGCATGCATAGTCTGGTTGGGGATAGAAGGTACGGCTGACCACCACTACTACCGCGGATCTCAGTATGCTTAGTATGGACTTTAAGTTGTTACTCTCTTTGGACTTATTAGCTTGATTATAATGATAGGTGATGTAGATAAGCATATGCCGAAGATTAGTAGAATTTATAGTTATAGTATGCCCTTCACGGAGATAACAATACGAGATCCTCGTTGAGTTGACACACCTAAGTATAATTAAAGGGTTTTAACGTAAGGATAAGTACGCTCAGCTTACGAGCATTAAGGTAGACTAACGAGGGACCACTCCTTCGAGCTTGTTCAGGAACGTGGAGACGGAAGAGTGAAGACTACAAGATAATACCCACGAAAATGGCAAGGGGAACCTCAATCAACTCAACGGGATCAAATGAAGGATGTACAAGAGAGTAGTTCCGGAGAAGCAAGGGATGATCGCCAACTAGGAAATTTGAGAACGACAACTTAGAGGCTCTTCCAAGTTGTGTAAAGTGACTTCACAAACAAAGAGGATGACGTCGAAAATTGCCATAGACATGAAAGTCAAAAGGGAGATATATAGTAGCGATCAAGAAAAGAGACATAAAATTTAAGCTCACTGACAGACTAGGAAGTGAAAGTTGATGTCAAAAGCAAGGCGAAATATGATCACTCTCAACAAGCTACTTGCCACCACAATCTAGATTGATAACCGAGACAGTCAAAAGTATGGAAGTCAACACGAGATACATTATCCATCCAAATAGGAAGAATTAAAGAGTTGCAACTTGGAAGCTTACGCGTTGCCAGAAAGGGAAAGGTGGATTTCACCAACATGGAAGTGGTGTGACCCCCTAGAACACACAAGAATTTCAACAAGGATCGGGATACAACAAAGACCGGATTTCTATAAAGGCGGAAGTACAAGCAACACCCCAAGAAGGAGGGTGTAAGAGAATAGTCTTGGGGAAAAAGAGGGTCTCTAATAACTTCTCATTCACGAAGGTTTTTAAGTTAATAACACTAGCGGGTCATAACAAAGAACCGCAATTGGACGATAACTTGGGTAAAAGAATTATGGGGAAATATCTACAAGTTATCATAGAAGAAATTACAAGTCCGTTGACGGAAGACGAAGATACAACTAGACTCGTAAGAGTATAGTGCTCTTATAGGAGTGTAATTTGTAGAAGGAGATAAAGGAGTATAAATAGAAGAGAATTATTTTCACCTGGTATGTCAAACCTCAAAAGAGATAGAAGAAAAAGTAAGTCTACGATCTTATAGAAGGTCAACTACAGGCTAATTGGTAACAACGGAGAATTTGCACGTGCTAGCTAACTAGCGATGGTTGGTTGACAGATAAGAAGAATAACCACAAGGTTATACAAGAATTTTACCGACATTTGATGAATTTTTTCCAGAGATCAACGACGACAAGGGTGAAGTTAAATCAATACAAGTACTAGTAGTCTTGATGGTAACATTGAATGAGTCCAGTATGATAACTCTAATAAAGAAATTTAAGAGCAGCTCTTGATGGTCGGTAATGACCATTGATGATAGTAATGGTGTAAAGGGAATTGTCGGGAGTAGTTACTTACTACTGGCTAAGAAAGCTACATATCAAAGTTAGTATGAAGGGATCCCTGTAAGAAGAACTAGAAGACTAAGAGGAAGTAGATGATTGGGAACATGTCCTATGTCTTAGCATTCCACACAAATAGGACTGATGGTGCTCCTCCGAGAAAAAGTGGGGTCAAACTGTCTAGATTGTCAGGGAAAACCCTTGTGATTAAAGATGTGACACAGAATAATTGGAAATTCCGAGGCGGCACAAACATAGAGAGTATGATGTAAAGCCTTGGTGAAATGTGTGGTTGAGTTGTAAGGTGATTGCAGATGGAATCTACAGGTTGGCTAAAACAGACATGAGAAGGAGTAAAGCTGAAGGACTAAAGGCTGTTATATGGATCCGGTATCACACCAATAAGATGGTTACCAAAAGGACTAAAGGTTGTTATTTAAGTAGAAATGGAGGTACTTCATTGAAAATTTCAGCTGGAATGATGACCTAAGAGTTGATGAAAGTAATAAGACCAACCAACGCGGTTCGTAAAGCGAGTACGAGAAAACTCAAAGGGGTAACTATCCTACTAGGGGGTAAAGATTTAAGGAAGGTAAAGCGACACGAGCATAAGGGCAACATAATAAATGCGAGTCAAGAACTTTGATTTTTGAGGAAATCATATACAACTGAGGTTCTTATGCAAATGGCACCAATAGGTGTTTAATAAAAGTCATACATATTGGACCGATAACGCTAGGATGGATAAAGTGTAAACCAAAAGAATAACTTGACCAGTAATAAGGTAAGTCATGTATCAAAAGGCGGGTCTTGCTAAATTGGAATAGAGTGTTGAGATGAGGATACCTTTGTAGAATCTATACAAGAGTACAACGTAACTGAAATTCTAACATGAAATGGGCAGTAATGAGTAACTGAAACTTGAGACCGATTCAGGGGAGGAAATTTTTATAAGACGAGACCTAGTAGAAGAGTTCACAAGACAAGCTTGAGAGACCAAAAGAGATAAGATGTCGACCTAGATATGAGGGTCTAAGGTGCATGGAAGTGATACCTACAATGGAGTGTAGAAGCAAAATGTAGACTTTACAAGTGTGGAGAGGTTTTGACCTCCTCAAAGATATAGGAATTTGAAAGAAATCGCAATGCTGGTATCAAAGAGTTGAAGCCTTGTAACGGAAACAACGGAGTTTCATGAAGGCAATATTGCCGGTAACACCAGCGAAGGAATGTATATATGAGAACGGTCTTGGTGGACTCGAAAGTTCAAGGTAACCCCAATTATCACGGGACCTAAGTCATCAACACCGACGGTCCATGCAAGGGGAACTGCAAGGGGATGATAACTAAAGTCATCAGAACTACCAAGACACTTACCATCTATCGTTGAAGACTTGGAATGACTATTTATGACAAGATGAATGACCCAGTTGGGCTCGAGAAGTAGAGTTAGCCCAAGGAAACAGAAGTGTGGAAGATAAAACGAATTAGCAAAGCATGAAAGGATTAATCGAGCAGATGATACTCACCAAGAAATTTAACGCCAGTATTAGTATGAGAAGAGTAAGTCCGGGATATGGAGATAAGTCAATTACAGACTAATCGACGTCAACTGAGGACGTGTAAGGGTTGGTTGGTGTTAGCATGAAATATTGTGATATTTTAGGCACGTTTTCTAAACGTATTTCATCTATATTGGTATTTATTGATAAAGCATTGAAGCAACTGTGAGTTAGTTTATCTATTTTGTCGATATAGAGGTCTACATAAGCTTTGTGTTGATTGTAGGCAATTAAGAGCTAAAACCGAACGGATCAAGGGAGAATAGACATAGATTGAGCATGTCCAAGATTGAGGAAATCACTAGGAGCTAAGGAAGATGCTAGGATGAAGAATGACACAAGACAAAGGAGATTTACGAGCTCATGATGTTCCACGCTCTAATCCACGGCCGTGGAACCTTGGCAAGACAAGCGTGGTGCATTCCAGCAACTTACACGGCCGTGGAGAGTTGTGACAAACCGTGATCCAACTCCACCCTCTAAATTACGGGCGTGGAACCCTTCCACGACCATGATCTTGACGATCTTTTACGCAATATTTTAAGCCACGATCTTCTACACACATGGGCCGAAGACGCATTTTATTTGGGCCTATATAAGGACGGAAGGAAGGAGATTCCGTCACCTCTACTTACCCTAGTCTACGCCTTCGCTTAGACCTCCGTTGAGAGATTGGTGCCTAGCCCTATTCAGATTTCCGGATTGACGGAAAGTTAGAGGAAGAGTGAAGATTTGGAAGATTGTTCATAAGAAGATTTCATACGTTGTTCCTAGGTTTGATTAGAAGACGGATTGACATCCCGTTCTTCGTTCTTATCTAGAATAGTTACTTGTTTGTGTTCATTCCAAATCTAAGTTGCATTATCATTGATATTTGTGGAATTGAGATTGGTTTGAAGGTTATTGAAGGTGTTCGGAAGTTTTCATCTTTCATTCTTTTAAATCTTGAATTTGATATCATAATGACTGTTGTTGGCTAAAACCCTTTAACAATTCTAAGGTGAAAGGTTGATAGTTGTGGCTTAGATGATGATAGATCGGTCGTAAATAGATTGGACCCTGAGAGTTAGAGAGAATCGCCGACGAACTTAATCCACGGTCTGTTCTTGAGCTTCCACGGCCGTGGAACTCAAGAACTACCCGTAATTTTGTGTCAGTTACGAACCTTGCTTTTATTTTAATCCAAAGTTAAAGATTTGCTTTAACTTAGTCTTGGCTTGCCTTTTCTAGGTGGTAGTGAAGCCTCAACAACCTCTACCTCGATTTCGAGTGTCACAACCTTAATCGGTTAAGTTAGTCTTGATCCTTGGATTACAAGTTTGGGTATTTGACGTTAATATTTACCTTTAGAATCTTTCTATATTGAAGCCTCAACAACCTTTATAGAGAGTGATTTTGAGTGAATCATATAAGGTCTTGGAACTTCACCGTACATTGCCTTACATTCGTATACCTTTGCCTATCTCAACTCTGTCCTTATACCTTTGGTATATCTTGAATTGATTGCCACAGCTGGATTCCTGGATCTTTAGGATTGTTGTTTTCCCAATATATTTGCAAAGCTTTACCCTTTTATTCGCTTGACAACTTTACAACTGAATTTGTTCCCCCCAAATCCCTGTGTTCGATACTCTGGAATACTTGCTAATCTACGCCGATCCGTACACTGCGGGTTCGCTTGCTTGATTCTAGTTTTATAAATTTAAAGCTTATTTGCACGCACGCTAAGTGGCGAACAGTTGGTATTGACGAGTACGTACCGTTTAGAGAGACATTAGTGACTGCAGATTTAAGAGGTAACTTTACCGGTGCCTTGGAGGATTCCCCAAATAGGCAACGACAACCTTCTGGGATGATCTAAGGATATGGAGAGAATCGTGTTAGAGGTTGCTTACTGGTTGGTTAAGAACAGACTACGGTTGAGTAAGAGAGTAAGGGTCTGTTTGAAGAGGATCTTGCTAGTATTAGAAGGGAAGTATATGCGGGAGTGGGTAAATCATGTTAACCCACAGAAGCGTGGTAGACCCATAACCTACAGATGAAGAAAATCAATGTTAGATTAACTATGAATTTAAGTTAAGAAATTTAAGAACTATATAAAGATCTCCACCGGGAGTGTGATCTTGGATTACAACCAACCGAAAGCCTAACAAGAAGTAGGTGATGAGGTATTATTTAAGAAACGGTCCGACTGAGTCGTATTAGGGAGACAAGACCAAGTGAGTGGTCTTACAAGAGCATTAACCACCTATTAAAGTGTCAGGAGGTGTCTTAGATCATTGTTTCAGAATTTATAGACGGGATCTTCCGAAAAGTCGGGAGCAAATGGATTCAATAGAAGGAAGAAAGTTTTATTGTTATTTTGGTAGTCGCCAAAAGATTTAGAGGTGAGTTTAGAAAGGGAACCGTTGATATATATAAACTGATTGAGCCTTCATTTTATCGATTGACACTATTACCCATACTAGAGGATGTACGCCCACATTTCCCCATGTCTCGGTGAGAGAGTACTTACCGGATAAGATTCACAACATCAACTTTAAGAATATGATAGTTGAGCCCGACCATACATTTGTGGAGTACCCAATAGCTGTCTTGGAGTGCAGTACTAGACGTCTGCGGTCCAAGGAGATACCGATGCCGAGGATCCAGTGGTCTAGACGAGGAGCCGAGGAGGCCACTTGGGAGACAGAGGAGAGTATTAGACGTAATTATCCCGAGTTCTTTGCGGGGTTAGCTGCTACTTTTGTACCGACGAGTTAGTACTCGGATGCTGTGTTGTTTGACCTTTCATGTTTTTACCTTGGATTGAGTGATTGTGTTTTCCTTGATGTGTGCCTGATTATGATAATTGAGTAGTTGCATGTTGGAAAACGGGACGTAATGAAACCAAGTTATACAAAGAAAGTCGTTTGATTAGATACATTATTCTAAGTTTCGGGACGAAACTTATTTTAAGAGGGCACTGATGTAATACCCGGAAAATTTAATTTCCGTTTAATATCCGATCAAACCGGATTCCGATCCGCTAACCTTTCTTCATTTTAAATAATATTACACAATAGTAAATTCTATTATTTTATGTGACCTAATTCACATAAAATATGTAAACCGAATAGTAATCCCGTACAATTAAAAACTGAAGAGCGATTCCGTGCGAGTAATGACTCATTTATCAGCCCATCATCTAGCGGGATGAGTAGGCCCATTGTACTTAACCTGCGGCCCAAATCCCTACCTTTACCTAATTTTTTATTATTTTAACCTAATCTAATTCTTAACCTAATCTAACCTCACCCTAATCAAGCGTACACTGCAACTACGAGTCCCGCTGCATAACCGGAGCAAATCCAGAACCACCACCGGGCTTCCCTCACGTGATTGCAAGCGGCCGGACGGACAACAGTAACGCCGACACCGTTGCCTCATCCTAGACGCCGGGAGTTGCTGAGTCTTCGTCATCCAGGTGAGTACCGATCACATCCTCTCCTTCTTGACGCAAGTAACCACGCTGACGCCCCTCTTGTTGCACAGCCCGACAGACCGCACGGTGCCGTTATCGACCACCGCCCTGCACCCTCGATGCCGTCGCCGCTGCTACAGACAGGTGAGTTCGATTCAGTTAACCCACACCCTGAGACTTGTTGGAATGTAGGAAAGGAGGGACGTCTGATTTGTTTGGGTCTGCAGAAGCACAAGACCGCAACCCTCTGCAGCCAAAACCCAGACACGCCGAGCACGCCTCCTGTGCAGCCAGACCGCCGCACACAGCAACTGCCCAGTCGCGAGTCACCTTTCATGTGAGTCCTCAGCTTTAGACCATCTGATTCCTTCTAGTTGCTTTATGAAGTTGTTACGGTAGGGACAATAGGGAGAGTTTAATTTGGGTGAGGAAGGAGTGCGTAGGAAGGTTGTTGATGTGTGTGTCTTCTGCATAGGTTGTAATCTAGGGTTGTTGGTTGGGTGGATCGAAGTAGACATGTCTGGCTGTTTGTTTAATTTCAGAATGTTGGGGTAGAAACTGTTGAATGTAAGGCTGTAGTTTGATGCTTTAATTCGAACATCCACCGTTGAATTTTTGATATGTTGTAGATGGAAATACTTAGTTTAATGTGTTAAAATTTAAGAGAAAGTTAACGGTCGGATTAGAAATTATAAGGACTCAAAGTAGGATAGTTGGGCTGTTTTTCAGCAGAGGGAAAAGAAATTGACTAAGTATAGAAATGTTTGATTATACCCAACTTTAGAGAGTTATGTAGTATTTATGATTGAGTTTTTGTTTGAGATCCTTGCTCCTATATTTAGTATACATATCATAGAGGATCTAGGATTTTGTCTCGGAATTTTTATATCCTTATCCAAGCCGTGCATATGAACGCAAAGTCGAGCCTTAACGACTTTTTGAATAAACTAAGATCTTTGGGGTAACTCTTATAAATCCTTACCAAACCTTTCAATGAAAACTAAATTAGGACTTATGATCTAGAAAAGAATATTAGAACTAAACGATAGACTTTTTCGGAGTTCCGGGATCAAGGGTAAAATAGTCATTCTACCTTAAGAGGGCCTTTTTCGTAATTTTTCTTCATGAGAGTGTACATCTTAAAAGTTTATAACTTTTAAGAGTATGGGATGTGATTTTGATCCACGTGCCTTGTATGACAGGCGTTTGAATTTCTACGGTTGCAGACCGAGTTGAGATTGTGAGAGTTGTGGTTTGATTCATGTAAGTCCTTGCGACTTACTTAGCTGATTTCTGGATATTAGTTGGGTGATAATGGTTGTGTGTGTACAATGTGTGTTATAATAAGAATAACAACTTGTTAGGACGACCGTGGTTATTATTGGGTTAAGGTCCAAGTGTATGTATAACGGGCCGTGACATCACTGCCCAGCTCTGTCAGGAGACTAGGAGGTTATCTATACCTAGACCATACAGGTATACGGTGAGATGCATCGGATCCACTCCTGATGGGTACACGGGAGCGGAGGCGAGGTTTGGGAATTCCTCGTGTCACAAAATAAGTATCATTAGAGTGAACGACTTAAATGAAGATAATAAATGGATTGTTTGAAAGCATGATGAGTGTTTATGATTTTTATATGTGTGTGCTATTATTATTCTCCTAATGTTTAGATAACTAGCTAATGGTTGTTTTGCTGTGTTTTTAGATTTATCGCAGGTTAGAACAGCAGCTGAGTGATCCGGAAGTAGTTGTCAGCCGGGTCTCCGTACTCCTTAGAGTGGGGGTTTAGGTTGTTGAATTGTTGTTCTTTCCTCTTGTTAAGACAGATAGTCTTTTCCGTTGTTTAAGTACGATAGGCTGTTAGACTTTGTTGCATTCATCCTTTTAAAAAAATATACTTTTATGAATTTCGGTTTTTCTTATTTGTGTCTTGTTGCAAGATCCTAGTAATATAGTTGTCAAACTAAGGTCGGGACCCATTGTGAGGTCCTAACCAGTAACGTCCCGAGTTTTGAGAATCCTGGGTGTTACACCCCTAAGCCAGCCTTCTCACACAATGCAAGTGGAATGATGCTCACACTTGCTCCTAGGTCACATAGTGCATCATATGTGACGTTTCCAACTTCAATGGGGATACACAACGATCCCGGGTCTCTTAGTTTGGGTGGCATCTTATCCCTCATGATCTTGATGAGTTTCGGTGACCTTGAGGACATCTTCACTTCACCAAAGTCTTCCAGCTTCCTCTTGTTAGAGAGGATTTCTTATACAAACTTCCCGTATGTAGGCATACTGAAGTGCTTGTTTAGACGTGCTCTCGCTCTAGACTGCGGGAATGGTAGTGGCGGCTTGTACGCAGGAGGTAGTGCGTAAATTTCTTCTTTCTCTTTCGCTTCAGTCGACCCAGAAGCATATCGGTCGAGGTCCTTTCCGAGGTGACTCCCTGTCGTGGTCTCCTAGGTTGACTCAGATTTCACCTCGGTCGAGATGAGCTGCTTTATAGCTTCATTCGATCGAGGTTGTGGTTCAGTAGTCTTCATGTCACTTGATGCAGGGTTAAGCCGCAATTCCCGATCTAGATTGAAAGTCCTTAATTGGGATAAAAATCGGGTTGTTCTATAGGATAAATCGGTCGATTTATCTGATGAACAGTTCAATTTTTCGACAAACTTAGAACATGGATTAGTGAATGATATGGAAAGAACAGAAGATGATTATGGAATGATAAATGAAAGATATCGGAAGATATGAACCAATATAGTTCCGCAAAAGAACCTTGACCAATGATGTGTCAAAACCCTTAAACGAGAAGATTACCTTAATCCGCACGTCTTTAACCTTACACAAGTCTTCTAATTAAGACAAGCACAAGGAGGGACTAGGATTGACCAGGAACACCGACCTTCAACAAGATTAACACACAGAAGCACAATCTAGCAAGAACTTCACAACGATTCAACCAAAACTCTCCTTTGATTGAATGTTGACTAGAAGTATTTCTATGGTCGTCTATACCCAATCAAAAGTAAATCCCGACTTAGCACTAAAGACAAGTATAGTGGTTAAGTAAGGGTCGAACCCAAGAGAGTTAAGGTGTTTTAGATGCAATTATCGATTATAGTAACAACTAACAAGAGGGGGGGGTGGTTGAATTGATGCACACAAAAACTTATGAAAACGATTAATGCGACAAGTAAGACAAATGATGGGTGAATCTACACTAGGTTGATTCTGAGCATGCAATTGCTACTTTGGTGAGTTCCTTTTTACAAGTTTTCAAGTAATCTCCCGTCTCGATCATATATATGTGTTGAGCCGACCGGCATCAACACAACTTAACAGGTTAGTGTTCCGTAAACCTACAAGAACAAATAACAAGTTAGCTTTCAAACAAAGACTAAGGGATATAAAGAGAAGATTAAAACCGTTAAACTTATCTTTATATTTGTGTTCCTTTTCTTTAAGTAATTACAACCCGTTATTACTTAAAGTTGCTACTAGATTAAAGACCCGAACCCGGAACCTATTAATTCTAGTTATTCGCATGCACTTTAGAACCTAAGGTGATCAATCTCAAACAATAGTAAACATGCAATTAGACAATGGAGATCAAGGAAACACAAAGCATTACTGAATGAAAACTTATATTAAAAAGAACTTACAACCAAAGTAACAACGCAGCTTCAAACCAACCTAATGTAGCAAGGGAGTTAGCAACTCATTACAAAGGTAGCAAGATAATCTAAGTGGATAATTTTTTGGATAACAAGATGGATCCTTCTAGCAATCAACCAATGACTATTTATACTACAAAAGACACTAAATGGGAGTAAATGGCCGGCCTAAAACAACCACCTTTAATGCCATAAAGGTAATGTAAACAGCCGGAGTAAAGCTTCCGACGTTAAACCGCAAGGGCGGCCTTCAGTTCCGCAGGGGCGGTGAAGGCAAAAACGCTTGATCTTCTTCATGGCCGTAAGGACGGCTAGGCAATTCCGCTGGGGCGGATCTTCAATGCTCCTCAACCATCTGACCCTTCGACTTCCTGACATTTTTGATGCCAAGCGGCCGGGGCGTCCCTATGTCAATACAGGGGCGGTGACACAGCCTCTTCGTCTTCCAGCTTCCAAGTTGAGGCGCAGGCAGGGGCGCAATGGAAGGTGCAGGGGAGCTGGTCTTCGTTTCTTCAAGGCAAGTCACCGCAGGGGCGCCAAGGAGTGGCGCTGGGGCGGTGACACACTTCATGGCCTGCACTAGCGAAGGCACTAGGGGCGCTCCGGTGTAAGGTGTCACCCGCAGGGGCGGTGACAAGGCTCCACTGCGGCGGTGAGGCAACAGAAGCTTTGCTTCGTGAACGATCTTCACTCCTAAGTGCTTATAACTCCTTCCTTAGCTTCTTTTAGTCTTCTTATTCTGGACCAATGAGTTAGTAGCATAAACCGACACAGATGCAATAAAAAGACTCTAAAAAATATCCTAAATGATAGTGATTCCATCACCTATCAAATGTCAATGAATAAAAATACGAACTCCGTAAGTGAAGCCGTAAGTTCACACAAATTTGTGGAAAATATCAAATCTAATCTACTAAACAATATCCCCCGCTAATGCTATTAATAAGGGAGAATAATCATACTAGAACTAGAAAAATATATTTAAAGATAATCTTGCAATGATATCTTTCAAATATATAAAACTATAAAATCTAAAAGATATAATCTATAAAATATATCCTTTAAAAGATAATCTAGAAAATATATCTTTAAAAGATATAAAATATAACATCGAAAAAGATAGAATCTAATTAATTCCTTAAGATAGTGTGAGAGATTTAAGAAATTATAACAAGATATAATTGCCAAAAGATAGAAGATCATGGCCGGATCTTTTGCAACTCGTTCCAGTGAAGGAAATCGGACCAAGAAATTGATCGAATTTTCCTACAGGAAAATCGGTCGATTTTTCTAGCAAATCGGTCAATTTTCTTCATCTTCCATGCAATCTTCCATTCCATCGATTCGTCCCATGTTTGCAAATTGTAAGCGCTCCTTCCTTGAGTTTCTCTTGCTTCTAGATTGGTGAATGATCCATGTAGCCTCGTCGTAGATGCTAAGGATGGCCCCAGATGATACTCCCCTTCTTGAAAATGATTCGACCTCGAATCATAGTCTTGCTTATCACTAATCACACGATGACTCAAGTATGGCAGCTTCGGGACTAAATTAAGTTCATAGGATTAAGTCATCTCATCTTTCAATCATACAATAGAACTCACTCGCTTCCTCTTGGATAACGTGCAAGATTAAGGTTTGAAAAAAGTAATGTATTAACAAAATCATGGCAATGCAAAGCGTATAACACTTTATGATATCTTAAACTTTCATTTGCAATGTCATGCATAACATACTTCTTATGTGAATCTAATAATGCCACAACTTGGGGATGTACTACATAAAACTCTTTATGTTCTTCCATAAGGTTTTAAAAAGGCTTTATGTATGGACTTGAAGGCAAAACAAAAGATAGATCACTACTCAAAGAAGAATGCAACAACTTAGGCTCATACACATTGTTAACAAGAGAATGCTCATTCACGCTTGTATCTATATCATGCTCATAATCAACAATCAAATTAGATTCCGTTAATTCCACATGATCATTAATAGGAACAGAAAATTTAAAATCACTAGCCTCGTTAGCTTAGACAGCCTCCATGAAGGCGATCAATTGGATACGCACTTCTTCCAAGTCACATTTAAGTTCCTATATTGTTTCATCAACCATAACTGAAGGACGTCTAGGTGGTTCCACCCTTGGGTAATAGCGTTTCTTACGATAATCCCTCTCATCCGCGAATTCCTGAAAATCAACATACTTTGGAGCGTTAGGCATATCATAATATTGATTTGAATACCTCATACCTTGCTCATAATGGTTTCGTGGATGTGGTTCCGGGGCTGGAGTTTTATACGGAACACGTGAGCGTCCGTCATCCTCATTCATTGATCTCCATTGAGGAACATATTGATTAAACCTTAAGCATCCTCATTCATTGATAGTCCGGATATTACATCCTACACAATCATATAAAGTAACAACAAACTCATAAAGTTAGAGAAATCGAAATGAAATTTCTTATTTTCTCTCGCACTCACGCTCTTGTTGTGTTATTGCAAGCTAGTTGACGGAATTGAGTTGTATGGATTAATGCTCCTTTACAAATCAGCGCCTTGGCTCCCTAGAACTCTTGACTGAATCAAGTAGTCAACTTGGTTCGGTTAAAGGTTCTTGTGGGGTGCGATGGTTAAGGATTCCCTGCAAGAAGTTTACTCCACACACGACAAGGTAGAAAGAAAGATTGCGGATAGACAACTAGTATGTTAAGAAGTAAGGGAAAAGTACACAAGATATTAAGAAGAGAGAAGAACGTACCTTGAGTTGCGAAGTTAAGAAAGAGAGATAGCCGGATTTGAGTTTAGGTATGGCTAGATCTCTTTGATTGTTTGAAGGAATATACTGGAACTCTTATGTTGTAATACTCTTGCACGGGGTGTACTTCAATTCTGCAAGTATGCGTCAATGATTTCTTCTAATTTTGGCAACACTAGCCAATCAGTCGATTTTTCTCGATTTTCTTTGTAAAAATGACTCTTGGTTGCGATGTTCAAGAACTTTCTTTTCTTCTTCTTCTTTTTTTTTTGTATTGGCGAGGTTTCAAAGGTCAACAGCTGGCTTGTGTTTGGTTGATGGCGTTTCTCTCTTCCCAAACTTACACAAATCAAAGCACGTTAAACTCAAATAATCTCGCAAAGATGGCGAACAAGAAAAGACTCAACTTTTAAAGACTCAAAGAAGACTAAAAAAATTTCAAACCTTTTGATGAACGTTCGGACTTCAATCGATTAGCTCTGATACCACTTTGATGCGGGGATAAGCCGCAGTTCCCGATCTAGATTGAAAGTCCTTAACTGGGATAAAATCCGGGTTGTTCTATAGGATAAATCGGCCGATTTATCTAATGAACAGGTCGATTTTTTGACAAACTCAAAACACGGATTAGTGAATGATATGGAAAGAAAAAATGATGATTATGGAATGATAAATGAAAGATATTGGAAGATATGAACCAAGATAGTTCCACAAAAGAACCTTGACCAATGATGTGTCAAAACCCTTAAACAAGAAGATTTCCTTAACCCACACTTCTTTAACCTTACACAAGTCTTCTAATTAAGACAAGTACAAGGAGGGACTAGGATTGGCCAGGAGCACCAACCTTCAACAAGATTAACACACACAAGCACAATCTAGCAAGAACTTCACAACAATTCAACCAAAACTCTCCTTTGATTGAATGACAATGAATAAAATACGAACTCCGTAAGTGAAGCCGTAAGTTCACACAAATCTATGGAAAATATCAAATATAATCTAATCTACTAAACAATCTCCCCCACTAAGGCTATTTATAAGGGAGAATAATCCTACTAAAACTAGGAAAATAAATTTTAAGATAATCTTGCAAAGATATCTTTCAAATATATAAAACTATAAAATCTAAATGATATAATCTATAAAATATATCATTTAAAAGATAATCTAGAAAAGATATCTTTAAAAGATATAAAATATATATCTAAAAAGATAAAATCTAAATAATCCCTTAAGATAGTCTGAAAGATTTAAGGAATTATAACAAGATATAATTGCCAAAAGATAGAAGAACATGGCCGGATCTTTTGCAACTCATTCCAGTGAAGGAAATCGGACCAAGAAATCGATCAAATTTTCCTACAGGAAAATCGGTCGATTTTTCTGGCAAATTGGTCGATTTTCTTCATCTACCATGCAATCTTCCATTCCATCGATTCGTCCCATATTTGCAAATGGTAAGCGCTCCTTCCTTGAGTATCTCTCGCTTCTAGATTGGTGAATGATCCATGTAGCGTCGTCGTAGATGCTAAGGATGGCCCCAAATCACCACTCCTTGTTGTAATTTCCATGATTTGGCCCTTTGGGTTGTTCTCCGTACGTCTTGGAAGTTTTCCTTGATCTCTAGGAACTTCTCCGGCTTTGCTAAATACTTGATTTTCCAAGGCTTTTTGTTCCTTAGAAATCGAAGTAATCGTGCTCTCTAATCCACTCATTTTTCCTGCCACCGCCTCGATCTTAGCTTCCAACTTAGAACTCGGTGGTTGACTTGATGTTGATGATGGTTCCTGACTCTTCAATTGAGTAGAACAAGAAAAGGTAGAGTTAGAGCATTTTCAGCGTGGAAATAGGGACTGCCGGAATTGTTTTGATTGGATCTCTAATTGTTGTAGTTCCGGTTGTTGTTGTTGTTGTAGTTGTTGTTCATGTTCCCTTGGCAGTTTCCTCTTCCAACATACCTAACATCTTGCTCCTTGGTTTGTTGAGTTTTCGCCTTCATGATTTCCTTCAAAGCCTTCATCTCATTATTGAGGGCGTTGATTTGTTCAACGCTAGAAGAGGTGAGGTTCAGCTCTTGAGGTCTTGAGCTTTGACCTCCCGTCTCGGTACTCCGGTGGGAGTATTTCTCCATAGTGAGAGTTTGTTTTTCAACAAAATTCCACGCTTCATCAACTGGTTTATCCATGAACGTCCAAATTGAGAGTGATTGAAGTTTGAACTGCGCTTCAGCATCCAAACCCTTGAAATAGATCACTAGCAAATCAATCTTCGGAATCCCATGATATGGGAAATCCAACAAAAGGTCTTTAAACCTTTCCCATGACATGAAGAGGCTTTCACTGTTCCTCAACACAAATGCATTTATTTGGCCCTCAATTCCACCGTCTTTGATGGCGGGAAGAATTTGGTGAGAAACTCTGCGGTCATCTCCTCCCATTTATTCACCCTTCCAGTTAGAAGCGAATGATACCATGCAAGTGCTTTATCCTTTAAAGAGAAAAAGAAAACACGCAGCTTATAGTTCTTATTTTCACATCTGGAAGGTCTCAAAGTTTCCATCAAAATATCATAGTGTTGTAAGTGTTGGTGCGGTGATTCTCTCTCCATTCCTCCAAAAAAATTCTGCTGAATCATTGTGATGACTTGAGGTCGAAACTCATAATCTCTTTCAGCTGGATCCCCTAAGTTAACACCGGGACGGCGCTTTCGCTGAACAAGATCCATACGTTGACCTAGTTTTGTGGATTGCCCACAAATGGATCAACTGGCTCCACCCTTGTTGGAGCCGGTGGTGGTGGTGGCACATAAACGGGTGCTGGTGGAGGTGGATTAATCACAACTATAGTGCCCCTCTCACTTTCAAGATTCACTAATCGAATCTACTCTCTCAACTCAGCCATGTCGGTTTCGAGTTGCTCTTGTTGAGTAAGTTGGTCAACTCTCTCTTTCCTTAGAGCTTCTTCTTGTAGCCTTATTTGATCTCAATCTTCAGCCAATTCAGCTCTAAGACCATCTACTTCTTTATCGTTGGCAGCGGCTATTTTCTTAGCTTCTTTCAACCTTTTTGTAACACCCCAAATCCGCGGGATATCGGGATGCTACGGGCAAGACCTCTGATAGCATGAATTATAGTCTATATTTTGAGGTTTGTTTGGACGTTTTATCTTCAATAATCTGCATGTTTGTATGTATAATATGTGATTATATTACCATTTCATCTACCTTTGCGGGAATCGAGGTCTACACCTAGTTTTATTGTAATCATAGGTAAAATGGCACGTTTTACATCAAAAAGGAGCAAAAGGAGCTATGGAGTCATTGGAGCTACATTCAAGAACATAAGGAACCATCCTGGAAGCATAGCCATGGATTTAAGATTCACTTTGGACCAGATTTGAGAGATTTCACATTCAGTTGTGACTCACCTCGGTTGACCACATTCAGGAACATAAGGAACCATCCCGGAATTTCTTGCTTTTTACTACGATTGACCCGTACACTGCGGGTTCACATCCTTGTTTTAAGCTTACATCTAGGGTTATAAATTTAAAGCTTGCACACACCGTTTGGAGCGAACAACCTCACAATGGGTCCCGACCCTTAGCTTGACAATAATTTCACCGGACCTTTCCAACATGGCACAAATAAAGGCAAAAACGTAAATCATTCTTAATGCAAATGATGAGAAACCCGAAAGAATGCAACAACAAACTTCGGCCGAGGTACAACTCAAACCAAACGCCAAACACGCGGCACACAAAACGTAATAACCGAAAGACAAAACACAAGACAACTCCAACTCATAAACCCTTCCTAAAATGTACGGACCCCGGCTTCCCACCCTCCCGGATCTCTCGGAGCATGCCTAACCTGCAAGGCAAACTACAACATTCGGTATAAAACCGTTAGCTCATATTCGAAGTATTAGAATTAATGGGAAAGGCACAAACACATGCAATCATCATAAACACAAAACATACTCACAAGCACACCAATCCGCTTTATTATCTTTATTATTATTAAGTCATATCCCGTTCTAATTCAACTTCTTTTGTGACACGAGAACCTCCCGAAACTTGCCTCGGTCCTTCTTCCGGCAATGGAACGGTTCGGATGCCTCCGACCGTCTAACCAGCACGGGCCAGTCGCCGAGAACCCCCTAGCTCTCGCAAGAGCTAGGTAGTGATGTCACCGCCCATTATCATACACTTGGGCCAAACAATATATAATTGTTGGTGATCCTATTACCGGTTTAATAGTTATAACATAAACAATAAACACACACCACCAACCACGCATCAATGCTAATACAAGGAATACGAGTTAAGTAAGTCCGGAGACTTACCTCGTCACCACACTCAACTCACAACACTCTCGCTTCCTTAGGGAGGAAGCCCAAAACCTGCTGACAAGAAGATAACTATATCAACAACAACCCACTCGCAAAAGAAGTCTAAGACTTCTAAACAAATGATCTACGCAAGACCATTTGACTCTCAATTCTAGGACCGCATCCTAGAATCTCTCATGCTCACATCAAACTCAACAAGCTAGAAGTTCTAAGACTTCTAAACCCTCGGATCTTGCAAGATCAAAACTCATAACAACACTAGGATAACATGCCTACTCTCAACAACCTCAAGGGTAACACGCTACGCTAGGATACGTATATTCTAGCCCACAACCTCACAACCACAAACTCACAATCTCACTCTCACAAGCCTCACAAGAAACAGCCTACACTCATCCTATGTACCACTCAGAAACATACAACCCTTAGCCCTCAAAATATTTCAACAACATCTTCATACTCGCCTAGGGTCCACAAGCCACTACATGGCATTCCAACTATCCTAGGTTCAAACCTAGCATGCTTCTATCATCAACACTCTCTAAGGTCATCTAAGAATACATACTCAAGGTAGGTAACTCACCAAGCAAAGGAACAGAATCGGAAGGAAGAAGAGCAGCCGCGAAAGGGGAAAGAAGACCGCAAGGGAGGGCCGGTAGAGCCAGTGGCCGCCCCTGCGGCCTGGTTGGCCGCACCTGCGGTTCAGTGCAAAGGCCGCCCCTGCGGCACTGTCCAGCCGCAGGGGCGGTCGAACTCCAGTGGCTGATCACGAACAGCTTCTTCGATGGTTCCTTGGTGTGCAATGGCCTCCTAGCTTCCTTGCTTGGCTCCTGAACATCCCCCACTTGGATCCAAACTCACGCAATCATTCAAGACTCCATCCAACCACATGCAACACAAGAAGAAGGAAGAACAAGGTGAATCCATGGCTTCCTCCATTGAAGCTGAAGGAAGAAGATGAAGGTGAAGGAATGAAGAAGGAAGAAAGAACTCACCAATACCAACCCGGATCTGTAGCACAACTCACTGTTGGACATCAAACAAGGAGAAGAGAGGGAAGGTCATCAAGGTGAGCTACCAAGTGCTTCCAAGCCAAAGAGAGAAGAAGGAGAGAAAGGGGAGAGAGTTTTCACGTGAAAGCAAGAATGAGATGAGAGAGAGAGATTCAGCTGAAGATATGGTCAAAGAGAGGGAAACGAGGGGTCCACTTAGGGAAAACGAGGGGTTGGTTCCCCAAACAAAGGGTCGGTGCGGGATTTTGGAATAAATCCCGTTACTCAGCGCCTCGTGCCTACGGAAAAACTGAGTCACGCTTGCGGAAAGGTCGATAAATCGCTAACAATCCAGAATAAAAATTCAGAATGTTACAACTAATCCCCAAAGTCTTTTCCAATTCAGGATCGTAGGGAACAATTTCTTTACAAGTTCTAGTTCTTCGCATAAACCTAAGGAAAGGTTCTGCAAGAACACTCAAGAAGAAAGACCAAAAGCAAAAGCAAGAAGCTTCCAAGTTAGACAACCGTACACTAGATTGGTCTTGACCAAATCCCCGGCAACGGCGCCAAAAACTTGTTCTTTGGCAAAACTCTTTTCCGTTGCCGGAACGAGAACTTCGTATGTACCTAAGAACACAAATCTGCAAGAACACTCAAGCAGAAATATCAATAGCAAAGCAAGTATCTAGTCCCCGCAACGGAGCCAAAAACTTGTTCGCTCTAAAAGGTGTGTGCAGGCAAAGCTTTAAATTTATAATCCGAATAATAAACCTAACGACAAGCGAACCCGTAGTGTACGGATCAATCTTAGTAAGAGATTATATTCCGGAGTCGATATCATGGAATCTGTGAGAATAATCACAGCAAAGCAATCTAACTTCAGAAGCATGCAATAGTATTAATCAAAGCAAAAGACAAGATGTATAACAAGATGGGGAAATGCATATTCTAAAGATAATAGTATCTAGTTGTGGTTTCGGCTCAAGATTTCTAAAGGTAACGTGGACAAAGCTGAGGTTTGTTGAGGGAAGGTGTTTCGACTATGGGATAGATCACCGGGTAAGTCTCACTGCCCACTTTCCCAAACCAAAGCTCCTATCACCGGGTAAGTCTCAGAAACTAAGGAAAGGTAAAAGCGCTCAAACCAACATCACTCACCTAAGGATATAAAATAACCATCACCGGGTAAGTCTCAGGTTAACTCTCAAAGGTAGGATGAAGGCACACTCAAACCCTAATAAAGGATAAACCTTTATTACCTAACACTCATCATCATCGGTATACAAGCAAAGGAATCACCGGGTAAGTCTCATCATAGGCTTGCGTATAAACCAGGAAAAGTGCAACAAGGATCGGATTTGGAAAAATATAACCTAAACTCGAAATCTGTAAAACAATGGACAATCTCATGTTGTTCTATATCGATCTCGGACGAGATGCTCAACGAGCAGCCCGAGACGGGTTTGGGATTAGGGTTAACTCAAGCTTTCAGGGTCCACTCAACATAAGGTTCATTCTTTCATCGTCTACACCAAAACCTTCAACTAATCACCCTAGAATCGCAGGGGTGTTTAGCCAACAATCATCATTATCATTGCAATATCAAATATATGAAGAATATCAAGAAAAGGTGAATAGTTAACCAACAAAGATGTCTCAATTATCAAAGCAAACAACAAATCAATAGTATCCAATAATGTGTTCCAAAAGAGAATGATAACAAACTCACAAATACTTCCCGAGAAAATTCTCACAATCTAAGGTTCCTTGAACCCTAAGAAATCCTTCCTTCAAATCTTCTTCCCTTCAATCCTTATCCAATCAGCCGTCTAGAGAATTCCTTGACGTCTCAGCGTGTCTAACTCAATGTTCACCTTCCATTCTTATAGAAGAATTTTAGGTCAAATTGTATCTTATTTCCTTGGGTTGTTGGCCGTCGACCTCGATCCAGGCCCAGTGGGCCATCTCGGTTGAGATGCATCACTGTGTTCATCCAATATCAGTAGTGATCTATGTGCATGCCATCGTATCTTCATCTGGATCTTGCTTTCTTCCTTTCAGCATGGTTCTTGCCTTTCTCCTTGTCCTTCCTAGTGCTCCTAAATGTAGCTCCACAACTTCCTTAGCTCCTTATGCTCCATTTCCACCCAAAACGTGTCATATTTCCTACAATTAAAATAAAACGTGGTGTAGACCTTGATTCTTGCAAAGTAACCGAATAATGACATAAACACTATAATAAATGTACATGCATGCAGAATTATGATAAGAAAACGACAAAACCATGTCCGAAATATAGACAATAATTCATGATATCACACATTCTCTTGAGTGGTCATGGAACTTATGATATTTGACTTTTACATGTTACTATGATATGTGTGATGATGACTTAGGTTTTCTTGAACTTGGTCTTATTATTTGTGAAAGATAAACGAGTTTTGATATAAAGGTATCTTTTTTTTTTTTTTGAAAAGTTAATTGTATTAGAAAGGGGGAAAGTTTACACTCGGCAGTCGGAGGCCACACTTGGGGCCAGACATCAAACAGCAAACAATCAACAATCGCAACTCAATTCAAATACAAAGGGAGGAGAGGGGCTCTCGAATCAATGGATTTTATCCGAATTGGAGGGCAATGCTAAGGGAGGAGGCCATGGCACATGAGGGGTTCGATCGATCCTTCCAGTGGAGCGTGAATTGAGACTTAACGCTTCGGATAACCATCCCAGCGCAGTCAATTGGAGAGGTGAATGTATGACCATAGAGCAATTTGTTCCTGGCAACCCAGACATAGTAGATGTAAGCGACGATCGCAGCAATTGTCGCGCAATCAAGGGGGCGGGGCTTTTTCCCAGACCATGTGGTCATCCAAGTCCAAATATCGTAGAGAAAGGGGGCAGGGTGGGGAAGCTTCAGCCAGCGCGAGACGATGTCTAAGACCAGGATGCTGTAACTGCAATGATTCCACAGGTGGTTACCATCTTCAGGGGCGACGTTGCAAAGTTTGCAGGTGACATCGATGGTGGGATTCCACTCCCTGATCTTAGTTAGTGTAGGAAGACGGTTGAGGGAAGCAATCCAGGCAATGAAAGAAGTTTTAGGGGTGTTCGAAGCCATCCAAATTGCTTTGAAGGGGGAGGTTCGAGGAGTCAAGGGAGAAGAACGGAGTGAGTCGTAGATCTTCTTTCTTGCAAAGGAGCCGTCAGGGTTGGCAAGGAGAGAATTCCTTTGGATTCCAGGGGCATTATTAACGAGCTCATCCCGGAGATCAAGGAGGCGTTTCCAGAAGTGGGAATTAGAGGATCTAGGTTGGCAGTTCCAGATGCTCGCGTCCCGCTTGATCAAATGCCTGACGACCCATGTCTTCCATAAATTAGGGCTGTCCAGATCGAGGTCATACAAGATCCTTGAAAGGGCAACCCTATTTTTTGTACCGAGATCAGGGAAATCCAGGCCACCAGCCAGCTTAGGAGAGCAGACCGACTCCCACGCAACAAGGGCTCTTCTGCTTGTTGCAGTTCCAGACCAGAGGTAGGATCGCAAGAGGCCATTGATGGTACTGATCACATTTTCAGGGAGGAAAAAGAGGGAACACCAATATTGGCTAGCCGAATAGAGTACTGTTTTGACAAGTTGGGCACGACCTGCGTATGACAGGGATTTGGCACTCCACATGTGGATGCGCTTGGTGATCTTATGAATCAGGGGGAGAAAGTCCCGGATCAGAAGGCGTTTACTACCTATAGGGACCCCCAGGTAAAGGAAAGGCAGGGTACCGACCCTCATGCCAGTGATATGGGCCACATTGTCAATCTCCGCTTGGTTCAGGCCACCTGTGAAGAAGGAGGATTTGTTTGGGTTAATGACGAGGCCAGAGAGAGAACCAAACTCTTCAAGTGTGTTGATGAGAATCTTGATGGAATTGGGGTCCCCTCGGCTAAGAAGCAGGAGGTCATCCGCGAAGGCAAGGTGAGTGATTTCAGGGGTGGTGCACTTAGGATGGAAATTGAAGTCAGGGTTGTTGGTTCTGTCGTTGATGAGCCTTGTCAAGAACTCCATAGCAATAGCAAAGAGGGGCGGGGAGAGAGGGCATCCCTGCCGAAGCCCTCTAGAACCAAGGAAGTGTCCCTTGAGTTCGCCATTTACATTTACCATACCGATATAGAGGTATCTTCATATCTTACTTGATGACAAGTAAGGTTCAATTATGGAGTATTTGATAACATCCATTTTAGCACCTATTTTCACCTCATTCTCATCCATCATTTGAGCATATATTGTAGTTTTGCATTACGTTATGGTAAATTTCCATCTTTTTATGTTTTGGATACTTACTCGTACGTTCATAATATTACAGATGTTCTAGGCCTTCCAAAGCCAAAATAGAGTTATTAGCGGAATAATGTATACCGCACACTAAGGTTCCCCTTGTGATCAAGGAAGTTGAGGTCAGGACTAAATTGGTTGAGATCCGAGAGTGAATAAATGAAGATCACTTAAGGCAAGGGTAAGTGATCGGCCGGCCATGACATCTAATTTGATGATCGGTCTACATTTCCTAGTAGTTGACCATATCTTCTTGAACGATGTGTTTTGCGACAAGTCGTCCAACAAGTCCCAACGAAGGCGGATTAAATGTCCTACCCACGGTATCAGAATTGGGCGTTCTTTTATTTCCTTACATAAATTCTTTCTTTCCTCAAAAGATATTGTTTGTTGGAAGATCCGATTTAGCTTTTTATTAATTTAGTACTTAGAAATAGAGATTTGTAGGAGTAGCCTCAAACCCTAGGAGGATGATGTTAGAAATCTTCCCAATAAATAAGGTGTTTCTCCCATTAGTTTATTTGTCTAATTTTCATTTGAGAGTTTGTACAAGTCGGTCGACCTACACTAGCCGATCGGCCAATCGACCAATCGGTATTGTTTTCTTCAATGAATAAAAAGCTGAAATTTTGTAAGTTATGTCTTGCTAATTTTTCTTGTTATAGGGTCTGAAGAGCCTGGTTTTGCATGAATAATATATGATGTTGGTGATTATCTTTATCCTAGCCTTATGATTATAGGTGTGTTTGCTTGGTATTTTTAAAGTTTCATATAAAGAGTGTTTGCTTTATAAAATAAACTAGGTTAGTGTATAAATGAACTAGTGTTTTATCATAAAATAAACTAGGTTTGTGTTTGAATGAGCTAGTTGTGTACAACAAAACATAATTAATATTTATGATATTTTTAAACTACAACTCAAATATTATCAGTTTTTTCTTTTAAACTCCGATTTGAACATATACTAGTTTATAATGATGTGCAAGCAAACACACCCTATATGTCTTAATTCGTGTGTTATGAGTTGTGGGGTATTTTCCATGGTCTACTGCTCTCATGGGAGTGTGGATACCGTATAGTGATTGTGGAATCTGATTCTCAATTGGCAATTACATTATTGGGTAAGACGATTTCTTGTAGTCATTCACTCGCTAGTCTAGTTAGTACGTGTCATGACTTTATCAAAAGGGAATGGGATATCCAATATCGTCATGCCTACCGCGAGACAAACTCTATTACGGACTATCTAGCTAGCATTGCTTTCCATTTTCTTATTGAACTGAGTGTATTGATCTTTTACGTTGCGATGTAAGGAGTCAGGCTATCCCCGAGTGATTACTACTTAGCCTTTTTCATTAAAAAGAAGCACATCTAAAAGCGCCGGAGATCACTCACTCTCCTTCCCAACCAAAAATTTAAATGGCTAGATTTTGTTTTCTAATTTGAAGCTAGGGCCCATTCTTCAATTCATAATCACTCTTTGGTACTACTTTTTAGTACATTCATCTAGTATGTTTGTTTTAGATCTCTCTTAAATGTGTTTTGTGTATAGTATAGAGAGAGAAAGAGAGTCTTATTTTTGTTTTGACTTGTGTTGTTATACGTGAACTTGCACTCATGACCGATTGTATCATTTATATAAACGTGTGTTGCAAACTAGGTACTGTTTTTGTTTTGATTTGTTTCCTGTTGGAGCATATGCATAGTTTCCTATATATTGGGCATTTCTTTTGGTTTTTCTTGTACGCACAAAAAAATTACAGTGAGGAAGCTTTGAACAATGTCTTTGCAGAAATTCTTATAAATATGTATAATAAATTTCATTTTTATTCAATAAGATTCATAATTTCTGATTCTATTCAAACCAAACAAGAAAAAGTATCATTGGGGTTAATGAATTCATTCCTAAATATAACCAAACATCCAATAAAAACAACTATTTCCGTTTCCTTTCTTTTATTTATTCCATTTCCATTTCCGCTTCTCCTTCCGTAATTAAATGGGCCGTAAATTGTAAAATATATATGTAAAATCAAACCATTCAACTAATTCCTATATTAACAAAATAATCGATCACTTGGTGCCGAGCTCCAAGCCACGGTAATTGGAGTCGATACCATGAGGCACTTGTATGTAGTTGTTCCAAGCCACGGTATTGTTTTCTTCGATGAATAAAAAGCTGGAATTTTGTAAGTTATGTCATGCTAATTTTTCTTGTTATATGGTCTGAAGAGCTTAGTTTTGCATGAATAATATATGATGTTGATGATGATCTTTATCCTAGCCTCATGATTACGGGTGTGTTTGCTTGTCCTTAAACACTAGCTTATAAACTAGGGTATAATTAAAATTTCATATAAAGAGTGTTTGCTTTATAAAATAAACTAGGTTAGTGTTTAAATGAAATACTTGAATCAACAAGGGTAAGTATGTTTAAATGAACTAGTTTTTTATCATAAAAATATGAATCTATCCGTTCATTTTTACATTAATAACAAAATATAACCGGTATATATAAGACAAATAAGACAAAGAGTTGATTTAAATTATTATGTGAATATATAAGCTAGTTGTGTACAACCAAACATAATTTATGATATTTTTAAACTAAAACTCAAGTCCTATCGGTTTTTCTTATTTAAACTCCGATTTGAACATGTACTAGTTTACAATGATGTGTAAGCAAACACACCCTACTTTTAAACTATCTGTGCTTCAAGATATTAAGATGCAAGAGTTGGGTAACTGATACTTTTAATATTCTACAAGATACTTTTAATGCTCTACGCGACTATTCGGATGACTTTCTTGAGTCAATCGCCCGATTTATGTGTGATTTCTCATACGAGAATTATGTTGTTTGATTACTTCGGTTCTTAATTCTTAAGTCTTGATGTGCCGTTTTCCGTACTTTTTTGTTGGTTGGTTTGTATCTTTTGTTGCTTTATTTTCTCCGTGTTTTTTATTTGGTTTTACAATTAATCAATCACGTCTTTTTCAGTGTTCTATCCTGAAGGGACTTGATGCGCTATAGTTTCTATGTGGTTTGTCATTCATTTACTTTAATTGTTACGTGTTGTATTATTATTTGTGAGAATTGAGGGTCACATTTTAGTCCTAGTAAGTGACAAAATAAAATTGGTATATAGATAAAAGCATTGCAACCCTTTAGCCATGGGCATGGGAATAGCTAGCCAATGAATACACAAGAGGAGGCAACATGCTAAAATATATGTTGAATGGAGTAAGAGCATAACATAAACAATTAAGAACTCAAATATAATAATAAGACACGTGTACATACTTGTTCCAAATCGTATGGTCCAAAATAAAATTGCTATATGATTGTAAGAGCATAAAACAATGAACTAATTAATCCTATATTTTAACAAAATAATGGATCACTTGGTGCCGAGCTCTAAGCCACGGCAATTGGAGTCGGTACGATCAGACACTTGTACATAGTTGTTCCAAATCTTATGGTCCTCCCACACCCGGTGGACCTCCTCGATCGGAATCCCCTTGGTCTCCGGCAGTAAGAAGTAGATGAAAATGGTCATGGCGAGGATGAAAACAGCGAAGAGGCCGAAGAGGAGAAATTTCATGTGACAGAGGAGGGAGAGGAAGATCTGCGCCAGTATAAAGGTCATCATCATGTTCACTGCCACCACCATCGACTGCGCCGCCGATCGTATCTCCAACGGGAAGATCTCGCTTGGGACTAACCATCCTAGCGGGCCCCATGACCATGCAAATCCGCACACGAACAAGCAGATGATCCCCACTACCGCATATCCGAATCCTTTGGATATCTCCGTCTCTGCTCCGCTCAATCCGAATTTGCTCCCTATCAGACCTGCCACTGCTACCTGCATATTAATTCATTCTAATTAATTAGCTTCAACCTTCGACCTTCGATATATATATATATATATGATCGATAATCTTAATTTGTTACCTGTAAGATGAGCATCTGGGTGCCACCTTCCAAAAATAGAGCCCTCCTTCCCCATTTATCGACGACAAAGATAGCTACGAATGTGGCGAACATGTTGAACCCGCCGGTGATTAAAGCCGATGCAAGAGAAGCGTTGCTTCCGATCCCGATCGAGTTGAACAACTCTGGAGCGTAGAAGACGACGATGTTCATGCCGGTCATCTGCTGGAAGAATGGAATGAAGAAGGCCATGACAAGGTAGGGCCTATTCTTCCTTTTGAAGAGGTTCCTCCACGGCGCCTTCACCTGCTTCGACGCCTCGCTAGCGGCCACCATGTCGGAAAACTCTGCCTCGATTTCCGCGTCGGTCTCAACCCCGCGGACGCGTTTTAGGACTTTTCGGGCGGTATCAACATCTCCACGCTCGAGGAGGGAGCTCGGGGTGTCAGGGAGTTTACAGGCGCAGAGAACCATTATAATGGCTGGGACGGCTGCGAGCCCAAGGCTTAGGCGCCACCCCAAGCTCCCGCCGAGCTTGGCTGTGCCGAAGTTCACCAGGTTCGCTATGAAGATGCCGATTGTGATTGACAGTTGGAAAAGGTTGTTGAATGCTCCTCTGTGTTTGGGTGGCGCCATCTCTGACACGTACAGTGGCACCGACTGCATATGCATCATCATTAAAGGTTAATTAGGGCTTGATTTAAATTTCAAGAAATTGACAAGCAAAAGTATATATACTATATGATACCTGATTAGCAAAGCCAACACCAAAGCCCAATAAACAGCGTCCAAGGATAAGCATAAAAACACCCATCGCCCTATTTGAAACAGCGCAAGCATTGATGATGGAACCGGCCAAGAAGACGGAACCACCGATGAGCATCGAAACCTTCCTGCCACACTTCCGGGTGATGGGGGCGGCGACCAGTGACGACACTAGCGCTGCCAAGTAAAGGGAGGAGGTGAAAAGAGTCAAAATCTGACTGTCGAACTTGCAGTACTGGTTGGTGTCTCTGGATGCGACGGAGGCCTGCTGCCTATACACACTGGGGAAATACGCCTCCAAGAATGGAGCCATCGACGTCACTCCCCCTGTTATTCCGAGATCGTACCCGAAAATCAGACCTCCGGTCGCACCGGCTACACAACTGAATATTGCCTGCTTTGTTAGCTTTCCCGGATGGTATTGCCCGCCAGGGGCGCTGGACATCGGACCGATTGCCATGTAAACTAGAGTATATGATTACGATTACAAGGAGTGGAGAAGAATTAATAGAAGAGTAGATTGTTTGATGGATGCTTGTGAATCAGGCCCAGGGTGTTTATATAGATAGGGATTTGCTGTACGTTTGGAACTAGGTTTATCTCTCCTTCAAGAAATAATCTTATCTTTCAGATTCTATCTGTAATTAATTATTTCGGTGCAAATTCTATCTCTAATTCTTTCTGTAATTACGTTGTAGACAGTTATATCTTATTATTATTATTATTATTATTATTATTATTATTATTATTATTATTATTATTATTATTATTATTATTATTATTATTATTATTATTATTATTATTATTATTATTATTATTATTATTATTATTATTATTATTATTATTATTATTATTATTATTATTATTATTATTATTATTATTATTATTATTATTATTATTATTATTATTATTATTATTATTATTATTATTATTATTATTATTATTATTATTATTATTATTATTATTATTATTATTATTATTATTATTATTATTATTATTATTATTATTATTATTATATTATTATTATTATTATTATTATTATTATTATTATTATTATATTATTATTATTATTATTATTATTATTATTATTATTATTATTATTATTATTATTATTATTATTATTATTATTATTATTATTATTATTATTATTATTATTATATTATTATTATTATTATTATTATTATTATTATTATTATTATTATTATTATTATTATTATTATTATTATTATTATTATTATTATTATTATTATTATTATTATTATTATTATTATTATTTTATTATTATTATTATTATTTATTATTATTATTATTATTATTATTATTATTATTATTATTATTATTATTATTATTATTATTATTATTATTATTATTATTATTATTATTATTATTATTATTATTATTATTATTATTATTATTATTATTATTATTATTATTATTATTATTATTATTATTATTATTATTATTATTATTATTATTATTATTATTATTATTATTATTATTATTATTATTATTATTATTATTATTATTATTATTATTATTATTATTATTATTATTATGGGAAATTCCGGATGGTACCCTCGTGGTTTGGGGTATTCCGGATTTTGCCCACCAGTTTTTTCAAGTTCGAATGGTACCCTTGAGTTTATGTTGTTTTCCGGATTTTGCCCAAATTCATTACACTTTTTTAAATTCCATTAAAAACATACAAAAAAAATAAACTAAAATTAAAAAACAACTTAAAATAGAAATAATAATTTATTTAATTTTAAAATAAAGTAAAACAGTAACTTTTATAAAAAAAATATATATTATATTAATTTAAAAATAAATAAATTAGATAAATTTTAAAAAAAATCAAAAATCAGTGTTTTATTTATTTTAAAAATAAATAATTGAATTAGCATATTTTTTACAAAATCTAAAAAAGTATAAGTGTTATACTTTATTTAAAAAATAAATAAAATAAGGACTCTTTTAAATAATAAAAAAAAGCACTGTTTTAATTTATTATTAAAATAAATAAATAATTTTTCTATTTTATTTATTTCCCAAAACTAAAAGAAAGAAAATAAAGTAATATTAAAAAATAAAAAAATAGAAAACTGATTTATTCAATTTAATAATAAATTAAAACAGTGATTTTTTAAATTTTTTTTAAAAATCCTTATTTTATTTATTTTTGAAATAAAGTATAAAACTTATTTTTTTAGATTTTGTTAAAAAATGCTTACCCAATTTATTTATTTTTAAAATAAAAGAAAACACTGATTTTTTTAAATTTTTTAAAAATTATCTAACGAATTTATTTTTAAATTAATATAATATATATATATTTTTTTAAAAAGTTACTGTTTTCTTTATTTTTAAAATAAATTAATTATTCTTTCTATTTTAAGTTGTTTTTTAATTTTAGTTTATTTTCTTTTGTATGTTTTTAATAGAATTTTAAAAAGTGTAATGAATTTGGGCAAAATCCGGAAAACAACATAAACTTGAGGGTACCATCCGAACTTGAAAAAACTGGTGGGCAAAATCCGGAATACCCCAAACCACGAGGGTACCATCCGGAATTTCCCTATTATTATTATTATTATTATTATTATTATTATTATTATTATTATTATTATTATTATTATTATTATTATTATTTTGTTACGCTTGAGGTATTATCTTTATTTCGTGATATCCACACATTTTGAAACTTCCTGTACACTTGAACTTTTAAAATATTTCTTTTCTTATCCTTTTTTTAATTTTAGTGTTAGTTTATACATATTTTGTTAGCAATTAATTAGAAGAAAGAAAATTTTAAAGGTTAATTTAATTTATAAAATAAACAAACTAAATTGAAATTGAAATTATTATTTTTAGAAACTTAACAAACCAAAAAATACGTTTCTTTTATTTTTGTTTACTTTATAGAAAATAAGTTTTGTTGTTTACTTTATAAATAAAAAAATTAACGTTTAATTGTATAACCTGATCGTATAATTCGGGTATAATATGTGAAAAAATATTTTTTATTAAAAAAAAAAAGAATTTTAACATTATTTATTATTTACTTTATAAATATTTAAAAAAATGTATAAGGAGAGGGATATTTAAAATTAGAGGACATTAAAAGAAGAATTTCTAAAAACTCGTGGATATATACCAAGAATAATAAAAAAAAAAAAAAAAGTAATATCTCTAGATAGCTAGAAAAAAAAAATCTATAATTATTATTACCTATTTAGCTTCTACTTCACCAAACAAGTATAAAACAATTTGTAATAAAATCAAAATATCTTCTTCAACTCATTGGGTTAGTTAACAAAAACCTAAACAGTTGGGGTTTGAGTACTTGTAATCTAAAATAATTATGATGTACAAATAACCCGATTTCGAGCGAATGAATATGAGTGACCGTTTGATCGGTCTAGACTTTGTTGGTTAGGGAGGTGAAATAAAAACGAAATGGAAAGAGTGAAAAAATAAGTAAATGACGTTAAATATTTCATTCTATTCGCTAAGCAAATGTGATTTTTGATAGATTCGATAATGTTCTCTTTCGGTAAATGGTTCTTATCAATTTCAAAACGGACCCTTATTTGTTTCATCATTGCAAAATTTCTTATCTCTTTCAAGAAATAAATGGCGTATATAAAACCAAGCTGAGATTTGCACTTACAATTTTATAAATTATTACTAAATAGAAAGAATGATACTTAGTTACATCCATCTTGGGTCACAATTTGAAGAGATTTGATGAACTAACTTCAAAACAGTCTTTTTCCTTACAAGAATAGAATGCGTCCTAGACTATAGTTGAGAACTATCTATACAAGAATGACCTCATATTTTGTTGGATTAATGTACGTAAAAGGAAGAGAAATTCAGGAAAGACCAGCCACAGCAAGGAGACTAAAAACAGCAGCACAAGCAAAGGTAGTGAAAGCCCCTTTCCTTTCACTGATCATCATCCTCCCCACCTCAGCCATAATCTTCTTCCTTTCCCTCACAAGAACCCGTCTCCGATTCCCGACAAACGTCAGCATCACCAACACGGTGATCCATGCCACCATTGCCATCCTAGCAGCCGCCACAACAACCACCACGCCCACCACCAATACAGCGAAAAACGGATTGTAGTAGTACGCTGCAAGGACGAAGATCGAGGGAATTGTCGTTAGAGCGACGGATCGAGTACAAGTGATTGTCATGGTATTAGCTGAGGAATAAGGAGGGAGGGTTTGATGGGGAAGATGAATAATAAAGGGGACAGGAAGCAAGGAGTTCATGTGGCACATGGATGGCAGCTTGGCATTAGGGAAAGTTACCAACTTTGTTAGCTAGAAAGGTTTGATTAATTGAGTTATTAGGGTTTATAATATGGAAAATAATGAGAGTTTGGTTGTACGCAGATTCTCCTGTGATTTTGGTATTATACAGGTATTGGTGGTTCATTTTTAGGTCACTTAGTTTGTATGCAAAAGTTAAAGTAGATACTAGTTGTCGTTGATATGCTTAAATAGTTGTTAATCAATATGTAGTGCCATCTCAAGGAAGCATTATAGGAAAGCTTTACAGATTAAGATCAAAATATATTTATATATTGATGGACGTGTATTTCGATTCAAACGATTTTTTTATTTTTTTTTTCTTTCTACGATCATAAGATTCATAACATTTAGGACCCGTTTGGTTTTAACTCCGGAATCGGAAATGAAATGGAAACTAATATACTTCATACGTATACCCTTGTTCATGAAAGTTTTTGGAATCATTCCTTATGGTTTGAAGTAATTGGAGTAGAATTTGGTTACTTTTGATATCCTATATGGAAATAAAATGTGGGGAAGCAAGTGCATCTTGCATGAAATTAAAAGGAATAATTCCATAAAATTTCATGAATAAGGATATACATATGGACTAATTCGTTTCCATTCCATTTCCATTTTCAGAGTTGGAACCAAACGGACCCTTAACGTAAACAAGCCAGGGTCGATCATAGAGACTATGGTGAAAAATAAGTCTTAAATTTATACAAAGAATAAAAGCAAAAGCGAACCCGCAGTGTACGGATCAATCGCAGTATTAACAAATATTTCAAGGTCGATCACAAAGACTATGGTGAAATCAAGCAACGGTATTTAACTTTAGGTTGTAAATGCAAACTCGAGCAACAACGAACAATAATATAAGATAATCAGATAAAGAAATGCAGATTTTAGAGATCAAAGTATCCAGTTATGGTTTCAACTCAAGATTTCTCAAGGATAACCGCGGACAAAGGTGAGGTTGCAAGGGAAGATATTTCTACGATGGGATAGATCACCGGGCAAGTCTCACAATCCACTATCCCAAACCAAAGATCTTATTCCCGGGTAAGTCTCAAGGAACTAAGGAAAGGAATTATCAACTCAAACCAACAACTTTCAACCTAAGGGAATAGAACTAACCATCACCGGGTAAGTCTCAGGTTAACTCTCAAAGGTAGGATGAAGGCACACCCAAACCCTAACAAAGGATATGCCTCTGTTACCTAACACTCATCATCATCGATAAACAAGCAAAGGAATCGCCAGGTAAGTCTGTTCCTAGGCTTGAACATAAACCAGGAAAGGTGCAACAAAGGTAGGATTTGGAAAACTGTAACCTAAACTCAAGAACGGTCATGCAGTGGGCAATCTCGGGTAGTTCTTGACTGATCTCGGTCGAGATGCTTCAAGAACAGACCGAGACGGGTTTCGGTTTAGGTAAAACTCAAGCTTTCAAGGTCCACTCACGATAAAGGTCTATTCTTTCATCGTCTATACCACAACCTTCAACTAATCACCCTAAAATCGCAGAGGTTTTAGCCAACAACCATCATGTTCAAAGCAATTAAGGTATATGAAATCAAGATATCAAAGAAAGGGAATAAAACAGCCAACGAAGGTTTCCAATAATCAATAATGCAAAACAATCCAAGAATCGTTAACAACGTGTCCCAAAAGATGATAACAACTCACTAGAATCCTCCAACAATAAAGGTGAATATAAGCACAATTGCTATGAATGTATGTCTATGCATGCAAAATAAAGGGAAAATTTACATAAATGCATGCCTAAAAATAGGTCATAATTCATGTCATCACCGATCCCAATGGTTTTTATTCTAAAAACACAAGACCCGTCCCGATCTCGCATCATATATAATAGCCGGGATGAGACGAACTCAATCCGTCTCATCCCTTCCCATATCGAACCCTAGAAGCGGAGATCCAATATGAAGTCGAAAATGATTATCTCAACATCCCACCAGCAACTACATAGGCCTTGGAGGGCTTGAATGATACACAAATCGCCGCCCTTGATAACAATCTTATGAGTTTGCATTTTAACCCCCTCTTGCAAGGCCATTAAGGGCATAGGTTTCCGCTTTTAAAACCGAATCAAAATTATTATTTTTTGTGCAAAGGCAAACAATCTCTCCATTAGTCATCATTGAGTTGAGTTTAGATCCGTCAAATGTGTAACGCCCCAAATATTAGGTGTGTTTTGCATAAATATTTTTCTATATTATTAATTATATTTTTATAGCTTAAATATTTTTCGAGTGTATTGTACGAAAAATTTCGGAATATTTTCCGAATCCGAAAAACTCTGTAACGGTATTTTGATTGAGTTTATTTTATTTTCCGATTTCTTATTTTATTTTAATTTTTCCTTTTCTTATTTCATTTTTCTTTTCTTTTTTTTCCTTACCCATCACCCTGCTTGTTTCTTCCTTCGTTTCACCTACTCGACCCCTCGACCTCCTATCATGTCGCCCATGGTAGCCTTGAGCACTTGTATCCCTACTCAGCCTACCCTTAACCCCTTGCTTCCCTCAACTTTATTCCCCCTCTTGGGGATCACTCAGTTCTATCTCAAGCTCTCCTCATCAACTCTCCTTTGCTTTCCAACCTTCGGGCTTCTGCCCTCCTTAGGTTCAAGTCACCACTTCAACCTTCTTCCTCTACCCGGGACCAACACCTTCCACGCCTCCATCCTTGTTTCTTCAACCCTCACATCAAACCTTGCTTAAGCTCTCAGTCTCTCCATCTCCCTCACTCGTTCTCATTATTCGAGCCACCTCATCACCCAGCCTCCACATCGGTTCTTCTCTGAATCCCTGCAACCCCTTTTAACCACTAGGGAAACATCACAACCACTTCTTTTCCCTCATTGTGCAACCCTCCTCAACACCACACCTCTACAGGCCTAGACATCCACCTCCACCTCTTTGTCATTCGAAAAACAACCGTGTAATTTTCCCTACTTCTCTCCCTCTTCTCTTTCTATTGAGTCTCGCCAGAGTGAAGTCACACCACCAGAGAAGCCCCATTCCTTGCCGTTGCCACCCCGGTGCATCGAGGGACCCTACCGGAGCCTTGTAGGTGCCGCTAGTGTTCCCCTGCCCATGCCGCCTCTTTGCTTTCCCTTTCCCAACAAACTTATGTATCGGGTGTGTAAGAATTTCGGTGAATTTACAATTTGTAACCTATATTTATTATTTACGTATTAAGTCTTAACTTTTAGAGCTTTGCGATTTTGCTTTCTGTTGGAAAAATTACTAATTTGGCCCAATGTTTAATTTACGGAAAATGATCCAAGTTTCTAAAACTACATATATTTCATGGAAAATGTTTTTACGGGTTTTAGCTTTGGATTTTATATACGAGTTTTATCTTATATTTATATATATTAGCTATTATGCCCAAATTTAGCGTATAATCTAAATTTGTTTAGTTTTGTTATTAGGTTCGGAAACGACCCCGATAAGACCAAACGAGTCCAAGTTCGACATCCGTCTTTTTATGTCACGTGAGTACCCTCTCCCTCGATCTAGTGATGTTTAGTAGTAGTATCATGCTAGGTTGGATCTAGCATAATCTAGTGAGAATGTCAAGTAGTGGTTGTGGACTCTTAGGTGAGTTTTGAGGATTTGATATTGTTTGATGGATTGATGTTGTTCTAAGTTTGAGGTGGTATTGTTATATTGTGAGGTTCTCTACGACCAGCTCCTAAGGGAGATTGGGAGGTTCTCTATGACCAGGCTGATAACACGATTTATGGGTTAGTTTTAGGCAATCATTTAGATAGAATTCTCGCTCATTCATGCATGGTTTAGCATTGGTTCGAGGCATTTTGCACTCAATTCATGTATTTTGTCGAGATAGATGTCTACACGGACTTGTGCGTGTTTTATAGGTAATTCGGGAAATTTAGGAGCTAAAACGATGCGTTTGAGGATCGTACATCTAGACGACACACCCTCGGACTCATTAGGACACAAGCTATAGGCTAAGGAGGACTCATGGAACCTTGCCAACACTAGCCATACACCAAATCACAGCTTAATGATCCAAGGTAAAGTTTCTGCACAGAATCACGGTTCTCTGACAGATCACGGCCGTGGAATCAACCGTGGTTTTTGCCAGATTCTTGTGACAGCTGTGCCGCGACTCTCATGGCCAGCTCATGCAAAGTTTGTTATAAAAGTGGTCCTTCATGGGTTGTGAGGGGTAGCTGGGAGCATCTTGGAGCAGCTCATCCATTTCCCATTTCTCTAACAAAAATATCCTCTTAAGAAGGAGTTTTTCTAGGAAGGAAAGTGTCAAAAAGGAAGAAGAAGAGCTCCATTGAAGGGAAGAAGAAGAACACACAACATTGCTATTGTTGCTAGATTTCCGGATTCTATTTTCTAGTTGTAAGAACCATTTGAACCTTCTTTTGGAAGGATTGTAAGTCTCCCAAATTCTATTTTCAGCTTGGTTTAATCCTAGTACTCTTGTTCATCTCTTTCTTTCATTCTCTTGCAAATGAATGTTATGATTTTGTGTTTGTTTGTTTCGATTTCTATTATGAATGTTGTAGGCTAAATAGATGTGGTTCTAGGGTAAGGAAAGGATGGTTATGGCTAAGGCTATGATAGGATGAACTTAGATTTATCTTTGGATGACTTGTGTGCTTGAACGTACTCTCTGTTAGGAATTACGGGTGGATCTTGTCAAACCACGGCCGTGGTTTAGGTAGAACAACCCGTGATTTTCCTGGTTCGATGGATCTTGATTTAGATTGTTAGAATGTTGAAATCCTAAGTGTTTGTTGAGTTAAATCTATCCTAGGGTAACCTAGTGTTAGTAACTAAGTGTTAGGAGAGACTTACCCGGTAATCCTCACTCTTAGATTCCAAAGATAACAACCCTTAGGTAGTGGTGAGCCTAATAAGCCGCCATTGGATTAAGTGTGCTGGATACTAGCTTGAGACTAGCCCTTCCGAGACTTACCCGGTGAGGATAGGTTAGATCCTTGAGTAAACAATCCGGTTTGAGTAGAATTCCGCTCCTTAGGTTCTTAGAGACTTACCCGGTAATGAGACCTAGAGAATGAACTAGCGGATCTTGAGACTTACCCGGTGATTGATCCCAATCTAGAAATGCTTAATCCCCAACATAGTTAATCCAAGAATTGAATAGATAGCTTGAGTCTTATGCCATGACCGGAACTTCCAACCCCTAGAATCCATCTTTTCTTTCTTTGATCTATATCTTGTTTAGTTGTTCATTCGTGTTTATTCATAGTTTAGTTGATTGATTGTTTTGCATGTGTTGTGATATTTGATTGATCACCAAAAAATCAACCAAAAACATTTGAGATTTTCATTTCTTTATTTCTTTCTTTTCTTGCACCCTAGGTCTTTACTAAACTCAATCACAAATCGAATCAATTTCACTTTAGTCTTTGTGTTCGACCTCGGAATACTATCCCTACTACAAACGTCCCGTACACTGCGGGTTTCACTAGGAGTTAGGATAATTATAACGAGTATAAATTTAAAACCCAATTGCGCATCACAATCTTAGCGTAACTAGTTTTTGGCGCCGTTGCCGGGGACTAGGTCTAGATTGAGTCTATTTTGTGATTGTTTCTAGTGTAGATCTTTCTTGTTGCTTTTGATCTCTTTTTGGTTTGTGTCTTTGCTTTTCAGGACATCTATTACTCTTTAGGTGTATGCGAAGATCTCGTGGCAAGGATTTAGCTCCATTCGATCCCGAACCGGAGAAAACCCTTCGATCTAGATCCAAGAACATCCGAAAAGAGAAAGAGATGGCCGGAAGAAACCTCCAAGCTGAGTTGGATGAAGCCTTAGAGCAAATAAGGCTAAGAGATGAGCTCTTGGAGATAGAAAGGAGACTTGCCAATGAGAGGCAAGAGGAAACTAGGAGGGAGATTGAGGAGATTAGGCAAGCCCTTGTTCAAGGAGAGCTTAATCGCCGACAACCTCCACCTCCTCCGCCACAACCGCAGCCGGCGGCTAATGTTAGGGTTGTCCCCATTTCTATTGAGGAGCCACAAACCCTAGGGAGACGTATGATCCGGCACAAAGAGCACACCGACAGGGTGTGAACTTAGGAGATCCCGCGACCCACAACTATGAGCTCCGCCCTCAAGTTCTACAAATGATCCGGCATAATCAATTTGGAGGGATGGAAGGAGAGTCTCCTCATCAACACTTGATGAATTATGAGATCTTGATGGAGACTCTTAGACCGCCAAGATTGGAGAGCAACAACCATAAGCTTAGGGCTTTTTCCTTCTCCCTTAAGGATAAAGCCTTGGCTTGGTATCAATCTATTCCACAAGGGCGAGTAGGTACTTGGGAGGAGATGACCACCGAGTTTTTGACTAAGTTCTTCCCACCTTCCAAGACTACCGAGTTAAGAGGGAAGATCAATGCCTTCGTGATGAAGGATAGAGAAAGTTTATTCAAGTCTTGGGAGAGGTTCAAAGACCTTCTCCTTGATTGTCCACACCATGGCATACCGAAAATTGAGCTATTGGAGATCTACTTCAAGGGACTTGACGAAGATAGCCAATTCAAGCTCCAATCTCTTTCCGGTGGGACATTCATGGAGAAACATGTAGATGATGCTTGGGAGTTTGTGGAGAAGCAAGCTCTAGTGATTGAGAAATACTCCCATAGGAAGAGTGAAGGAAGAAAGGCGGGAGCATATGAGGTGAGTGAAGTCACCATGAGTAATTTCAAGCTTGACGCCATCAACAATGAGTTGAAATCCTTGAGGGAGTTGTGTGCTACTACTTTGAAGAACCAAGCAACCCCTCAAGTGCTTCCACAAGCCAACTTGTCTTCCAAAGAGGAGTATGTGAATTATATGGGAAGGGGCAACTTCAACAATTACCAAGGCCCAAGGAGTTTCAACAAAAACCGGCAATTCAACAATTACCGGCCCAACCACAACCATCCCGGGTTTTCTTACTCTAACCCGAATGGAGCCTTGAACCCTCCCACTTCCACAAGCTCAACTCCACCACCAAGAGCTTCACAAGAACCTCCACCCGGTTTCACTCAACCTCCCAAGGATAGAACCGAGATAATGTTTGAGCAATTGCTAGGAAGGTTGAGTGGTCTTGAGAGCACCGTGACTTCAATCTCTAAGGCTCAAAAAGTCTTGGAAGCACAAGTGTTCCAAAAGGCGGGTGAAGCCCATAGAGATCCGGGAAAGCTTCCCGGAAAAACCGAAGACAACCCAAGAGGCCAAGTGTTGGCTATCACAACAAGGAGTGGGTTGAATATGAAGGATCCTTTGCCCAAGGACCAAGCTAAGGGAAAGCAAGTAGTGGTAGAAGAGGGAAGAATGCAAGAAGATGGAGGCAAGAGCAAGGATGTAGAGCCAAACTATGTGGCACCGACTCCATACAAGCCACCACTACCGTTCCCACAATCAAGAGCAAGAGCTCGTTTGGACAATCACTTTGGTAAGTTCCTTGAACTAATGTCTAAGTTGCATATTAACATTCCGTTCATGGATGCCATTTTAGGAATGCCGGCATATGGCAAGTTTTTGAAGGAAATACTCTCCAACAAAAGGAAGTTGGAGGAGTATGGGGAGATAAGAATGACCAAGAGATCCTCGGAATTGATCCAAACCATGAAGGAAGAGATGCCTCCCAAGCTAAGGGATCCGGGCTCTTTTTGCGTCCCAATAGGAGTGGGAGATGTGAAGTACGAGGCCCTTTGTGACCTTGGAGCGAGTGTAAGCATCATACCGCTTGCACTTTGCAAAAAGGTCGGACTAGGAGAGCCAAAGCCGGTCAAGATGACCCTCTACATGGCGGACCGTTCTATCACTCATCCGGTTGGGATTCTAGAAGACATTCCGGTGCAACTAGGAGGATTCTATGTGCCAATTGACTTTGTCGTCTTGGACATTCCGGCGGATTATCCGGTTCCCATCATCTTAGGAAGACCTTTCCTAGCCACCTCCGGATGCCTAGTGGATTGCAAGAACGGGACTCTCTCCTTCAACATTGGAGAAAAGAACATCCAGTTCAAGCTGTCCACCATGATGAAAGGGCCTACCCTTGATGAGGATGTCTTCAACATAGTCGAGCAAGAAGAATCTAGAGAAGTTGTGAGCTCGATCTTAATCAAAGATCCCTTGGAGAAGGTTCTTACCTTGAGTATGATGGAAGAAGGTGTTGAAGAGGCTTGCAATGAAGAGATCAAGGCCTTGGAGAGCTTGGAAGAGGAGCCAAGAGTTAGATTTGAAAGCCACGAAGAGGTGTTGAACAGCTGCAAAATCCACGGTCGAGATTTATGTTCCACGGCCGTCAAACTTTCTGGACAACTCCGAGAAGCAAGCTTGGCAAGAACCAAGGCCGTGGAAGTTGGGCAAGCCGTGATTTCAACCGTGGATTTCCCTGAACCAGTCCTTGATGATGATCACGCTTTTAGGAGGCATGATGAGTCTTCATTTGCTTTGGACTCATCTAATCCAACCTTATTTGGATCGTCTTCAACCGATAAAGGTCCCCCTCAACTTGAACTTAAACCCCTTCCCTCTCATTTAAAGTATGCATTTCTTGGTGAAAATTCTTCATATCCGGTGATTGTTAATGCATGCTTGAGTGATGATGAACTTGCTAAGTTGTTGCATGAACTGAGATTGCATAGAAAGGCCATTGGTTATACTATTGATGACTTGGTTGGCATTAAGCCCTCTTTGTGCATGCATAAGATAATGATGGAAGATAACCACAAACCCTCTATTGAACATCAAAGGAGATTGAATCCTATAATGAAAAAGGTAGTCAAAAAGGAAATCATCAAATTGCTAGATGCGGGAATTATCTACCCTATCTCGGATAGTAAGTGGGTTAGTCCCGTCCATGTAGTACCTAAGAAGGGTGGGATGACCGTAGTGACCAATGAGAACAATGAACTAATCCCGACTAGGACGGTTACAGGGTGGAGGATGTGCATTGATTATTGGAAATTGAATATGGCCTCTAGGAAAGATCACTTCCCTCTCCCCTTCATTGACCAAATGCTAGAAAGGTTAGCTCAACACTCTCATTTTTGCTATCTAGATGGGTATAGTGGATTTTTCCAAATTCCCATCCACCCCGATGACCAAGAGAAAACAACCTTTACATGTCCATGGGGTACTTTTGCATATAGGAGAATGCCATTTGGGTTGTGTAATGCACCTGCCACCTTCCAAAGGTGTATGATGGCTATCTTTTCGGAATACATAGAAAATATCATGGAAGTGTTTATGGATGATTTCTCTGTTTATGGTTCTTCCTTTGATAATTGCTTGGCTAACCTGTCATTGGTATTGCAAAGATGTGAGGAGACAAATCTTGTCTTGAATTGGGAAAAATGCCACTTCATGGTAAGTGAAGGCATTGTGTTAGGACACTTGGTGTCCAACCGTGGCATTGAGGTTGATAGGGCAAAAATTGAAACGATAGAGAAGTTGCCGCCACCTACCTCGGTGAAGAGGGTAAGGAGTTTCTTAGGGCATGCCGGTTTTTACCGGAGGTTTATTCAAGACTTCTCTAAAATTTCTAAGCCTCTCACTAACCTACTAATGAAGGATGTTGATTTTGTCTTTTCCAAGAATTGTCTTGAAGCTTTTTGTAGGTTGAAGAACGCCTTGATCTCCGCACCTATAATGCAACCTCCGGATTGGAGTCTACCATTTGAGATCATGTGCGATGCAAGCGATGTGGCCGTTGGGGCCGTTTTAGGGCAAAGGAAAGAAGGGCGTACTCATGCAATTTATTATGCTAGCAAGACGCTAGATGATGCCCAACTCAATTATGATACCACCGAGAAGGAGTTGTTGGCGGTAGTGTATGCATTTGAGAAATTCCGCTCATACCTTGTTGGAGCGAAGGTCATAGTTTATACGGATCATGCGGCGATCCGTTATCTACTTACAAAGAAAGATGCCAAACCAAGGTTGATTCGGTGGATCCTTCTTCTTCAAGAGTTCGATTTGGAAATACGAGATAAGAAGGGATCCGAGAACTCCGTGGCGGATCACCTTAGTAGATTGCCTCCATTAGAGCTTGGAAGAGATGACATTCCAATTGATGACTCATTCCGAGATGAGCAATTGCAAATGGTAGAGGAATGCTTGTTCCAAGTTTCTAGGGGAAATGAGCCATGGTATGCCGACATTGCGAATTACTTAGTATGTGAGGAAGTGCCTCCCGGATTAACATATGCGCAAAGAAAGAAGTTCTTCAACGATGTGAGGCATTACTATTGGAGTGAGCCACTCTTGTTCAAAAGAGGACCGGATGGGATGTTTAGAAGATGCATACCGGAAGATGAAGTGGAGAGTGTGATCCGGCATTGTCACTCCTTACCTTGTGGAGGCCATGCTAGCTCACACAAGACGTGTGCAAAGGTATTGCAATCCGGTTTTTATTGGCCTAACTTGTTTAGAGATGTGCAAGGTTTTGTAGCTGGATGTGATGCTTGCCAAAGGACGGGCAACATCTCAAGGAGGAATGAAATGCCCTTGAACAACATTCAAGAAGTGGAGATTTTTGATGTGTGGGGTGTGGACTTCATGGGACCATTCCCTTCCTCATGTGGCAATCTCTATATCCTATTGGCGGTGGATTATGTGTCAAGATGGGTGGAGGCAATCGCCTCTCCTACAAATGATGCCAAGGTGGTGGTGCGGTTCTTCAACCGGTTGATCTTCCCTAGGTTTGGAACACCAAGGGTGATCATTAGTGATGGAGGAAAGCACTTCACAAATAGGAACTTTGGAGCGCTTTTGGCTAAGTATGGGGTGACTCATAAGGTGGCAACACCTTACCATCCCCAAACTAGTGGCCAAGTGGAGATCTCCAACCGGGAGATAAAGGCCATCCTTGAGAAGACGGTGTCTAGAACTAGAAAGGATTGGGCTATGAAGCTCAATGACGCATTATGGGCATATAGAACCGCCTTCAAGACACCGATTGGCACCACTCCTTACAAGTTAGTCTATGGCAAATCTTGCCATCTTCCGGTGGAAATGGAGCATAGAGCTTATTGGGCCATTAAGTGGCTAAATTTTGACCTCAAGGAAGCGGGAGAAAAGAGGTTGCTTGATCTAAACGCCCTTGAGGAGATCCGGTTGGACGCTTATGAGAATGCCCGGATTTACAAGGAACGAACCAAAAGATGGCATGACAAGAAGATCATCCCCAAGGAGTTTAATGAAGGAGATCTTGTCCTTCTTTTCAACTCAAGGCTAAGGCTCTTCCCCGGAAAGCTCAAATCAAGATGGACCGGGCCATATGTAGTGAAGAAGATCTTCTCCCATGGAGCTATTGAGATAGGAGGGGAGCATTGTGGGAATTTCAAAGTGAATGGGCACCGCTTGAAGAAATATATTCCGGGAGCTCCGGTGGACATGATTGCCCTACTTCACCTTGAATAGACTCCCCCGATTTTGGTCAAGCTAATGACCTTAAAGAAGCGCTTGGTGGGAGGCAACCCATTGGTAACATTTTCTTTTTGCTTTGTTTCCATTTTTAGATTTTTCTATCTTTGTGTGTGTTTTGTCTACTTTGTATGTGTGTTAGAGTAGCATTGGAAGCCTTTCTTGGCATATGAATGATGATGATGAACCCCTCACCAATTATGGGTGGAGCGGACGCGGAACTTGGACGGCTAGCGGTGCCTAGCGCGGGTTCCGAAGCTTTGATGGATGCTTAGAGCTCTCTACCATGGTTGATAGGATCATCCAACATCAATTCATTTGAACAATCCCGAATACCATAGCAAACAATTTTACATTGTGAGAACCTTCTTTCACTCTCTCTTCTTGAATACCACATTGGGGACAATGTGTTTCTAAGTATGGGGTGGGGTTTGCATGATCCTTTGCATGATGAGCATCTAGGATAGTTTAATATTTGCACATGTCTTGCATTGTACATACTTAAAACGAAAATTCCATAAAAATCAGAAAATTTTAAAAAAATTTTGTGCTTTCTAGGCTTGGACATGATCCTAATGATGAAATCTTGTCATATGAATTGGCTATGGATGGCCTTATGTGTTGAATTAATAAATGCATATGTGGACTTGAACTACTTCTCTTGAATTCTATGAATGATTTGTGACCATGATGTTTGCCTAGAAAGGATTGAGTAGTGAAAATCGAAATTACATGATAGTTCTTGCATACCATCTAGGAATGAATGAGGCAATTCAATCTTTCTCTACTTCTCATCTTAATCATGATTGCTTGAGCACCTCAATTGAGATAAATTTGACCTCTTTTAACCCATCCGGGAATAGGAGCATGCTAGTGTGTTGATGCGTGCAAAAAGCAAGTGTGGGGTGAAGTTGTTGATGAAAAGAATATCATGCATAAAATGCTGAAATTGTTGTGAAAGTGTAGCCAAAATATAAGTTTGAGAACATTGGTTTAAATGACAAGTAACTCGGTACACTTCACATAATCGGGTGTTGGTGCCTTACCAAAGTCAAATGAACCGATAGTCCTAACGAGCTTTGGTATGTGTGCCCGGTGTGGATGCACCTCGAAAACTAAGAAAAAACCCGAGGACGACTAATCACCAAGGTTTCGGCTCTTGTACACCAATGCCATTGTCTCAAAAAGAAGTCAAAGAAAAAGAAAAGAAAGAAAAGATAGAGGAAAATATACACTTGGGGGAAGTTGATCGAGGACAAGGATGTGAAGTTAGTTCCGTTCCCGGATTAGCATCACATAACCTAGAAACCCCCACCCAATCACTACATTTCTTGGCCCTTTTATCTCACAAGACCTTATGACCTATTTGCATGTTTGTAAGACTTAGTAGTTTAGATTGGATGTACTCTTGATCTTCTTGACTTCTTCATCTTTACACTTCATGCATACTTTTGAGTTAAGTACAATTGTCTTTCCATGCTTTCATTTGTTTGATTCATGATTGCTTGTTCTTAGCCATGAAACATGACTTTGAAGGTGATCCAATAGTAGAAGCACAAACCCAAAAAGATTTTTGCCATTTTTCTGCATACATAAATCATGTCATCTCTAAATCTATAGTTGGGAATTTGCTCGGGGACGAGCAAACCTTAAGTATGGGGTATTTTGATAACACGATTTATGGGTTAGTTTTAGACAATCATTTAGATAGAATTCTCGCTCATTCATGCATGGTTTAGCATTGGTTCGAGGCATTTTGCACTCAATTCATGTATTTTATCGAGATAGATGTCTACACGGACTTGTGCGTGTTTTATAGGTAATTCGGGAAATTTAGGAGCTAAAACGATGCGTTTGAGGATCGTACATCTAGACGACACACCCTCGGACTCATTAGGACACAAGCTATAGGCTAAGGAGGACTCATGGAACCTTGCCAACACTAGCCATGCACCAAATCACAGCTTAATGATCCAAGGCAAAGTTTCTGCACAGAATCACGGTTCTCTGACAGATCACGGCCGTTGAATCAACCGTGGTTTTTGCCAGATTCTTGTGACAGTTGTGCCACGACTCTCATGGCCAGCTCATGCAAAGTTTGTTATAAAAGTGGTCCTTCATGGGTTGTGAGGGGCAGCTGGGAGCATCTTGGAGCAGCTCATCCATTTCCCATTTCTCTAACAAAAATATCCTCTTAAGAAGGAGTTTTTCTAGGAAGGAAAGTGTCAAAAAGGAAGAAGAAGAGCTCCATTGAAGGGAAGAAGAAGAACACACAACATTGCTATTGTTGCTAGATTTCCGGATTCTATTTTCTAGTTGTAAGAACCATTTGAACCTTCTTTTGGAAGGATTATAAGTCTCCCAAATTCTATTTTCAGCTTGGTTTAATCATAGTACTCTTGTTCATCTCTTTCTTTCATTCTCTTGCAAATGAATGTTATGATTTTGTGTTTGTTTGTTTCGATTTCTATTATGAATGTTGTAGGCTAAATAGATGTGGTTCTAGGGTAAGGAAAGGATGGTTATGGCTAAGGCTATGATAGGATGAACTTAGATTTATCTTTGGATGACTTGTGTGCTTGAACGTACTCTCTGTTAGGAATTACGGGTGGATCTTGTCAAACCACGGCCGTGGTTTAGGTAGAACAACCCGTGATTTTCCTGGCTCGATGGATCTTGATTTAGATTGTTAGAATGTTGAAATCCTAAGTGTTTGTTGAGTTAAATCTATCCTAGGGTAACCTAGTGTTAGTAACTAAGTGTTAGGAGAGACTTATCCGGTAATCCTCACTCTTAGATTCCAAAGATAACAACCCTTAGGTAGTGGTGAGCCTAATAAGCCGCCATTGGATTAAGTGTGCTGGATACTAGCTTGAGACTAGCCCTTCCGAGACTTACCCGGTGAGGATAGGTTAGATCCTTGAGTAAACAATCCGGTTTGAGTAGAATTCCGCTCCTTAGGTTCTTAGAGACTTACCCGGTAATGAGACCTAGAGAATGGACTAGCGGATCTTGAGACTTACCCGGTGATTGATCCCAATCTAGAAATGCTTAATCCCCAACATAGTTAATCCAAGAATTGAATAGATAGCTTGAGTCTTATGCCATGACCGGAACTTCCAACCCCTAAAATCCATCTTTTCTTTCTTTGATCTATATCTTGTTTAGTTGTTCATTCGTGTTTATTCATAGTTTAGTTGATTGATTGTTTTGCATGTGTTTTGATCTTTGATTGATCACCAAAAAATCAACCAAAAACATTTGAGATTTTCATTTCTTTATTTCTTTCTTTTCTTGCACTCTAGGTCTTTACTAAACTCAATCACAAATCGAATCAATTTCACTTTAGTCTTTGTGTTCGACCTCGGAATACTATCCCTACTACAAACGTCCCGTACACTGCGGGTTTCGCTAGGAGTTAGGATAATTATAACGAGTATAAATTTAAAACCCAATTGCGCATCACAATCTTAGCGTAACACAGGCCACACATGGTATACGGGGAGGGCACTGAACAACTCCACACGGTATACGGGAAAGTGCGCTGAACCACTCTTGTTGGTTATACGGGGACAAAGGCGAGTTTCGGGGATTCTTTTCTCTCGTGTCACAATCCAAGTTGAATTAGTAAGAGAATAACTTAATGAAAAGATAATAACCGGTTTGTGTGCAACCATGTTATGTGTTTTATATTGACTTATGTGTGATTGTGCCTTTAGTGTTATTCTAATTTATAGAATGTTAGCTAAACCGATGTTGTAGATGCCCTGCATGTTAGAGATGTTGCCGAGTGATCCGGAGGAGAGGGTAGTCGGGGTTCCCGTACATTATAAAAAGAGTTTGGGTTGCATATTATTATTGTTTTTGCATTTGGTCTTTGTAGTTTGAGAAATCGGCTGGAGTCATTCTTTCGTTTGTATTCGGGATCATGACATTTGCATTAAAACTATTTTGATTTTGCCTTTAATTTATGCCTTGTTGCAAGATCCGGTGAAATTGTAGTCAAGCTAAGGGTCGGGACCCATTGCGAGGTCCTAACTCGTAGCGCCCCGAGTCCCGCGGATTCGGGGTGTTACATCATGGTTTTGGTTTTCCCTTTTTCTTTTTCTTTTTTGTGTTTGTTAGTGTTGCGATTGTTTGGTGGTGGTCTAATCTCACTGTCATACTACTCTTCAATATTTTTTTTGTCATTTGTGAATTTGTTTATTGATAAAGACAATTGTATTATTGATTGATCCGATAGAATCATTTCGAAAAATTATACATTTCAGAGTGACTGGTGACCACAAATTTTCTTTCATCAAGTTTTGTTGTAGTTGGTAATCCATTTTTAGATATTTTCATAGAAAGTTCTTAAATTTTTTTTATTGCGTGTATAACTTTCAAATTTATTCACACGCATTTCCATGCGTTGTAAACTTATCCTCATTTATTAACTTTGTTGTTGACTTAGCTGTAAATTAACCACTTTGGATACATCTCGAGTATAATATATCTTCTCTTTCATTTTTAGACATGTTGCTTGCTTGATTTTCCCAAAATAACTAGACTAAGAATATTTTGGAGTTAATTGTTGATTTTATTAATGTCACGTTCTTTCAAATTGTTTATATAATAATTTACTTTGGTGTTGATTTAATTTTCATTTTGAACTATTTTTATAAGAGGCGAAGAAGTAACCCATTATCATGTCAAAAGGTAATTGTGTTACAATTTTCACCTTAATAGATCTATCATTTCTTAAATTCGGATTTTAATTTCACCGGGATGTTTCATTGTCATGGTGTAGATCCTTTCTTTTGGTAGTGAACTAGGTCATAGTTTTTCAAATACTTTTATCTAACAACTTTTATCCATATGTTGTTTGGTTCCTCTAGGATTTTCCAAAGAAGCTTTATTTGTAAATCTTTGTTCATAGTTTTTGCTTTTCTCAGTATCACACTTCCTTTTTTTTTGGGTTTACAAATCTCGTCCCAACTAATAGGCCTATGTTGTTCACATTTGTTCCAAAATATATTTTTGTAAGTTTTATCCAGTTCCTAAAGATTGTGGGTAGGTGGCATGAAGCATTGCATTGTAAAAAATGGTTTAGCAATCAAATTGCATACGTTTAGTGAGGGTATTTTATTTCTTATTGGAGAGAGAATTGACTTTCCATCTCGAGAGTTCTTGCATTGTTTTTGTGATAAATTCTCAAAGGTTCAGTTTTTGTAACTCTTTCATTTATAAATGGGCAACTAATATATTTATCAAGAAAAATATTGTTGCCCATTCCTATCAAGTTTTTTAGTTGTTCAATACAAGTGTCACTTGCATTTTTTTTTGTTTGCCAAGTTGATTATTAAAATTTATTCTCTATCCCAAAATCAAATGGTAGATTTTCAATAATTGATTGGTCATTTGATAAGATAGAACATTTGATTTAGCAAAAATGATCATATCATCAACAAAGGACAATGAAATTGGGAAACCTTGTCTACATCAAGGGAATGCAATATGGTTATTAAAACTATTACAATCTCATGCAAGAATTTTAGCCTCAAACATAAACAAGAAAGAGATCACATTACCATAGCCCTTTCAGAAAAATTGTTCCGTAGGTCCGTTATTTACCATAAATGAGAACGACAATGTAGTAACAAATTCTTTTTTTTTTTGAAGTTTTAAGTATATATATATGGGGAGAAGAGTTACAGAGAGAGAGTTACAACGTACAAGAAGCAAGGGGAGAGAAGAGACAAGGAGAGTCAAGAGTTACAAATCATAGGAAGCAAGAGAAGGGAGAGGGGGTTATATGAAATGAATTCCCAAGAGCCGAGCCCAGGAGACAGACGAGGGGGAGCGGTTGCGCCACTTGAGGGAAGCATGGAGCTTGACAGCAGTGATGATGTAGTTGGCGCAGACGATAGGTGAAGTGAACTGGTTGTTGAAGACGAGGTTGTTCCGAGTGATCCATATGAAGTAGATGTAGCTTGTGATAGTGGAGAGACGGATATTTTTGAGTATGTCGTTATCCGGAGGGTTAGCATTCAAGATCCAGGACCAAATATCATCTTGGTAGGGGTAGGGAGGGTGAAGCCTAGTCCAACGCGAAATGATGTCAAGAACCAGGCTGGAGTAGTTACAGGAGTTCCAGAGATGGGAGATGGTTTCAGGGTGGAGACCACAGAGCCTACAAGTTTCATGCTGTACGAGGTTCCATTTGAATAGTTTAGTGAGAGTTGGAAGCTTGTGGTGGAAGGCAATCCAGGAGATGAAACTACATTTGGGAATGTTGAGGTCGGTCCAGATATGACCAATGTTGGCGGGCCTGATGGGGAGGGTAGGTTGTCTGAAGAAGTTATAGGCTTGTGTGGTTTTGAAGGCAGTAGAGGGGTTGAGGAAGGGGAAGGGGGGTCCAGTCCGGGAAGAGAGCATAATTTCATCCCTGACCTTGAGGATCATGCTTCAAGAGTGGCTAAAGCGACGATTGTCCACCACGTTCCAGATAGAGTGAATCTTGAGAGGGTTACTTCGAATCCAGGCACACCAGATGTTAGGTGAATCAAGAGAGATCTCAAAAAGCAGCTTGGAAATACAAGCCTTATTCCAGGAAAGGAGCTCCTTGAAGCCAAGACCACTAGAGGCCAAAGGGGTGCAGATTGTATTCCAAGCGATGAGAGTGCGGCTACTACAATCAGTACCGGACCAGAGGAAGGACCTGAGGAGGGCTTCGATCTTGTTCAGGACTGAAGAAGGGAAGAGGTAGACGGCACTCCAGTAGTTTTGAATAGCAAAGAGGATGGAGGTAATGACCTGCTTTCGCTTGGCATAGGACAGGTTCCTAGAGTGCCAGGAGTTGATTTTGGATGTAATCTTGTGGATCAGGGGTTGGAAGTCACGGACATTGAGTTTTTTGCTGCCAATAGGGACACCGAGGTACATGAAGGGTAGGGAACCCAAGGGAAGGTTGAGGCCAGCAGAGATGTGAATTTTGTCGGCATGGGGGAGACCACCAAGGAAAATGTTGGACTTGTCGGAATTGATCATCAGTCCAGAGAGGGAACCAAATGCGTCCAGAGTGTTTTTTAAAATGGAGATAGAAGTACAGTCAGCCCTGCAAAAGAGAAGCAAATCGTCAGCAAAACATAGGTGGGTGAGGGATGGGTTGTGGCATCTGGGGTGATGGTTGAAGTCGGGATTGGAGGTAGCTTTTTGGATCATGTGGGAAAGGGCTTCGATGCATAATACAAAGAGAGGAGGGGAAAGGGGACAGCCTTGACGGAGCCCACGCGAGCCTTTGAAAAAACCCTTCAAGGTTCCGTTAAGGTTCAGTGAATAGGTAGCCGTAGAGATGCATTGATTGATGAGGTTGATGAAGGCCGTAGGGAAGCCGAACATAGCGAGGCAGTGCAGGACGAAATCATGTTCAATGGTGTCAAAAGCCTTAGAAATGTCGACCTTGAGGGCACATCTAGGAGAGATGTGGGAATGGTTGTACCTCCTGAAGATCTCCTGGGATAGTAGGATATTGTGCTTTATCGAACGCCCCTTAACGAATGCACTTTGATAGTTTCCAATTATGGATGGCAGGACGGCGTTTAGCCTTGAGGCTAGCATTTTTGCAATAGTTTTGTATGTCACATTGTAGCAGGAGATCGGACGGTAATGGGAGGGGAGAGTAGGGCAAGGGTTTTTTGCAATTAGGGTGAGGGAGGTATGGTTGATCTGTTTGAGAAGCTGGCCCGACCGGAAGAAATCCAGGATTGCCTTGGAGAAGTCGGCACCAGTAATGGCCCATGAGGATTTGAAAAAGTGTGAGTTGTATCCGTCAGGCCTAGGGGCCTTGTTGATGCCCATATTGAAAACTGTGGACTTGACATCATCAGTAGTGTAGGGCAGGTTTAAGAGAAGGAGGTCAGGATCAGTGAGAGTAGTTCCAGGGGTGAAAGGCGGTAAAGGAAGCCTGGGTGAGAGGGAGAAGGTGAGTATGGAGGAGAAGTGGTTAATGAGGGTGGATGCAATGGTAGATGGATCGTGGGATAAGGAGTTGAGCGAGGTAGTTATAGCGGTGATGGAGTTAGCACATCGACGGGTTTGGATAGATTTAAAGAAGAAGGAGGTGCATTGGTCCCCATAAGAAGCCCATCTAGCCTTGGACAGTTGAGCGAGATTGTCATGGAGGCGGTTGAGGAGGGTAGAATGGGAGGAGATAGTGGACCGTTCAGCACATAGGAGATCGCGGTCCAGGGGATTGTCCTGGAGTTCATGTTGAAGGGCAGTGAGCCTTGCTTTAGTATCATTAATGCCGGAGTAGAGGTCTTCAATTTTTTGGCTTGGGAATTTCTTGATCAAGGGTTTGATGGCTTTGAGCTTCGAATGCAGTTGGTGCATCTGATGACCATATAGTGGTTTGCACCAAACGTCCTTGATAGTGTTGAGGAAGCATTCATGGCTGGCCCAGGAGTTATTAAACCGGAATTGAGGCTTGGGTGTAGGGTTCTTTGGGTTGAGGGATAGGATAGAGGGCGAGTGGTCCGATAGGTAGGGAATATCAAACAAAGCAGAAGAGTTGTTGAAGGAGGAGAGCCAACCCTCTTTTACAACAATCCGATCGAGCTTGCATCGGATGGGGTTATCGTCCTGCTTGTTAAACCAAGTGAAGCTGCTTCCGGAGAACGGGTGATCCGACAGGTCATTGGACCTAAAGCAGTTGGCGAGCTCAGTAGATGCTTGGGCAAAGGGGTGACCGGCTTTAGTAAGTTTCTCGTCTAGAGAAAGAGTCACGTTGAAGTCTCCGAGCAAGACCCAAGGGGAGGGGTTGAGGAGATTCAAGGTAGAAATGGAGTCCCAAAGGCTAGTTCAATCATTGGGGAGGTTATTTGCGTAAATGAAGGTGCAGTTTAGGAGAAGGTTGTGGTTGGACGTGTTATTATGTGGAGGGGAGATATGGCAATGGATGAGTTGGTTGGTGGTAAGGAAGGGATCGACATGGATGGAGGTAGGGTTCCACTAGAGCCAGATCCGGCAGTTGTGGGCGTGGCCAACATTGGAGACATGCTTCCAACCAGGGAGGAGGTTACGAGAGAGAGGGACCATCTTAGGCTTGCTAAGCCGAGTTTCGAGGATGGCAATGAGATTCAGGGAGTGTCGCTTGACAAGGTTCCGGATGGCCTTTTGTTTGTTTGGATGGTTGAGGCCACGGATATTCCACGCACCAATGTGTGCAATCATTGAGGATGTGGGGCGGGTACCAAACAATCCTTGATTATTGGTAGGGAAGAGGGGGAGGGTGGGTTAGAGTGTTTAGCGAGAGGTATGCTACCATCGGGGGTGGCGGTGGGAGTGATGGATGGGTTGTTTGGGGGGGTCGGGAGCGAGAGTACGTGGGGGGGAAGAAGGGGAAGCTTGGAGGGAAGTGGGACAGGCATCTGCTGTCGTGATAGGGGGTGATTGGATTGCGGTACGGGGTTCAGAGTGGGGGCGGATTTATAGTGGAAGACGATGAGAGTCGTCTGGAGTTGGCAGTAAGGGTTCCAGGAGGGATTGAGGTGGAGTGGGTCGTGAATTACGACCTTTGTAACGGATGAATGCCTGAGGAAGAGGAGCAGCGGTTGTGGGGGTGGGAGTAGGGTTCGCCAGACATTTGTGGCCGAAGGTGAGACACTTAGGGCAGTGTAGAGGGATCCATTCGTAGGATATTTTTTGGGTAATAGTCTCATTTCCGGGGCCTTTCAAGATCACTTCGCGGAGTAAGGGTTTGGAGGCATGAACATCAACGAGGATGCGGGCATAGCCGAGTCTGTCATGGAAGGCCGAGTTGGAGTCAGTAAGAAGAGGGGTTCCGATGGCGGAACCGATCTTAGCAAGCATGCCAGGCGACCAGAAGCGGAAATCAAGATCGTGTAAGGTAGCCCAAATGGGGATGGATGTGAGGCTGGAATAGTCAAGCTTGATTCCATGGTACCAACGTTTAAGCAGGAGGGTTGAGGAACCATTTAGCATCCACGGGCTGCCAAGAAGGATGGTATTAAGGTCCGACTCAGACTCAAAATGGAAGATGAAAATCCCCTCATCGTTCCGTAGGGTTTTTGGCTGCTTGATAGAGCTCCAAGCGAGGGAAGAGAAGGAGGTCATCTTGGCGAATGATATCGGCCGGCCTACAGGGAAGCCTATTAGCGTCAGCTTCCATTTGTTGGTAGTATCAGAAACGTCATCCAAGGTGAAGGGGATAATCCCATCCTCGAGCCCTGGGACATAGGGGAGAGGGATATGCTTTAAGGCGGCCGCTTTCTGGATTAGGTCGCGGTACGAGGGGGTATGAGAAGGGTTTTTTGGTGGGTCCGGCAGCAAGGTTGGGAGTAACTGCTCAGCATGCGAAGGGTTGGAGTGAGAGGGAACGTGAGAGGGGTCATGTGAAGGGGTGTGAGGTGGGGCCGTTTGCATGCTGGTGAGTAAATGTACAGCATGTATGCTTTTGGAGGAAGTTGAACCGTTTTCGATGCGCTCAGTATTGTTGAGGATGGGAGGAGGAGGTTGGCCATCGGGGTTCTTGCTGGGGGAAGAACCCAGGGCAGCGTCAGTCAGGTTAGGACACTGCGTAGTGACGGGGGGTGAAGCAGCAGGGACTGGGGCATGGGTAGTAGAGGAAGGTGAGGTCGGGGGAGTGTCAGCATGGAAAGAGGTGGGTTGTGTGAGTTCGAGTTTTTTGGGTGGTGGAGGAGGGGTCGTCGGAGGGGGATTGGCTACTAGAATGGGGAGAGGGGGAAAGAGTTCCTCCGAAGTGATAGGGGGGGAGGGGGAGCAGGCGGATTGTTTGCGAGGCGATGGTTGTTTGAGCGGATGAGCTCCTCAGGGATGCTTTCGAAGGGGCTGGAAGGGGAAGGGCTTGCTGGTGGTTTAGGTTTGGTGGTGGACGAAGATGGAGGGGCAAGGTCGGAAAGCTTGATTGACAGTTTGCGAGAGCGCTTTGAGCCACCCATGGCGAAAGGGACAGGGTGGGATGGTTGGCCAGGGAGGGCAGGGCTGAGGGCGGGAGGCGCGTTGAGGCGCGTTCTCCAGGCCAAAAGGGTTTTTTTTGATTATTAATTTGTCGCTTAGTAACAAATTCTTTGATTCACCCAATACATTTCTCATTGAAACCAAAATTTATGAGAATTGAGAAAGTCTCAATTGACTTGGTTGTAGGCATTTTTCCTACTGAGTTTCATTGTAGATGATTTGGTCTTGTACAATAATACGGTCTAGTTTTTTTATAATATTGCCGTTCCCTTATCTATTTTTTCCCTCCATATAAAATAAATTTTGGTCATGTGGGGGTCTTTTAGGTTACATGCACTTTTCAAATTAATCAATTCTGAAGAGTGTTGGATTTCATTTAGGTCTTTTATAGGAGATCGACCGACCAGTTCAGTGAAGGTGGTTGATTTATTTGTGGCCTAGTCCGACTTGTCTTGTTTCATCTTGATTCAATAAACGAAGAGGTTTTGTAAGTATATCTTATCAAATTTTCGTTGTTTTAGGGTTTGGAGAGTCCGTCCTACATTGATAACTCTATGATGTTTATGATTGTGTTTTGTTGAGAATAATCCCGCTTTCAGGTTGGTAGGATGGGAATGCAGAACTAATTAAGTTGTTCGCTCCAAACGGTGTGTGCAAGCTTTAAAATTTATAACCCAAGAAGTATGCTTGAATAAATATGCGAACCCGCAGTGTACGGGTCAATTGTAATAAAAGCAAGAATTCCAGGGGTCGATCACAAGGACTTAGGTGAAACAAAGCACATAATGGGTAGTCAAATGTTGCAATTAACTAAAAGCAATTAAAGCAATCAAAGATAATGTAAAAGTCAAGTAAGGGGAAATGCGGATTCTAGGGATTAAAGTATCTAGTTATGGTTCCGACTCAAGATCTCAAAGGATAACATGGACAAAGTTGAGGTTTGTAAAGAGAAGGTATTTCTAAGGTGGGAATAGATCACCGGGTAAGTCTCACTACTCACTATCCCAAACCAAAGCTCCTATTACTGGGTAAGTCTCAAGGTACTAAGGAAGGAACTATAATCTCAAACCAACACACCACCCAAGGGTATAGAATCAACCTTTACCGGGTAAGTCTCAGGCTAACTCACAAAGATGGGATGAAGGCACACTCAAACCCCAATAAAGGATAAACCTTTATTACCTACACTCATGATCTTAGGTAAACAAACAAAGTAATCACCGTTCTAGGCTTGCGTTGAACCAGGAAAGGTATAATAAGGATAGGATTTGGCAAACTAGAACTCTTAACTCGGATAGGATTCAGAAAAGGTCACCTCGTTCAGTCAGATTCCACCCCGGCCGAGATGTTCAACGACTGAGCGAGGTGTTCTAGGGTTAAGGTTAAAGACTCGAGCTTTTAGGGTCCTGCTGGGATTAAGATCATTCTATCATCGTCTTCCCCACAACCTTCAGCCAATCACCCTAAAATGGCATAAGAAACTTAGCCAACAATCATCATGATAACAATAATCAAATAAAAGGGAAAGGAATCAATATTGAAACACGAAAACCTTAAGGAGAAGGTCTCAATAACTGAATCAAATAACAACAATCAAGCGTTCCTCAATCACAAATCAGCAAAGACAATAAACCAAAAGTAATATAAGAAGATCGTACAAACTCTTTCAAAAACCCAACTCCAACTATGATTCCTTCCTTCCTCGAACTTCAATCCTTCAATACTTCCTTCAATTATTCCTTCAAAACCTCCAGAAAATCCCTCAATTGCTGGATGCTTCAAGCATGGTTGAATTGTGGAAAATCCAACCCTTTATATAGGACAATTATCTTCCAAAGATAAAATATCTTAAAAAGATAATTTCCTATAAAATATATCTCTCTCTCAAAATAAATCATCCATAAATGATATCTTCCTTCCAGAAATCCAACCAAAAATATAAGATATCTTTTTTCCAAAAATAAAAGATCTCAGCCAAAAATATATATCTCGCCGGCGGCAGGGTGTTCGCCTCGGTCGGGACGCTCCTCAAGATCACCTCGGTCGAGGTGACATTGTAGCTGACCGAGGTGAATCTCAACTGAATGTGAAATCTCTCAAATCTGGTCCAAAGTAAATCTTCTTCATTAATTCCTTGCTTCATGAGTTCTTCTTTAAGCTCCAGAATGTAGCTCCTATGACTCCTTTGCTCCTTAGCTCCATTTCGATCCAAAACGTGCCATTTTACCTACGATTACAACGAAACTTGGTGTAGACCTCGATTCCCGTAAATGTAGATGAAACAACAATATAATCACATAATATACATCCATAAATGCAGATTATTGAAGATAAAACGTCTAAACAAGTCCCAAAATATAGACTATAATGCATGCTATCATACACCCCGAAAATCCATGCTCCGAATGGTCTAACAAACCTCGTACCAGCTTGCCGATACCGTCGTCCTCACCCCACAAAGCCAGAGACTGCATGATCCGCTACTATTGAATAGACTTTCTACTCCCTGATCTACTATCTCTCCTATTTGGTCCAAAGTCAATCTCCTTAATCATTTCCATGCTTCCTGAGGTCTTCCTTAAGCTCCAAAATGTAGCTCCAATGACTCCTTAGCTTCCTTAGCTCCAATTCGATCGAAAACGTCCCATTTTACCTACAATTACAACGAAACTAGGTGTAGACCTTGATTACCGCAAAGGTAGCTAAAACAACAATATAATCACAAAATATACATCCATACATGTAGATTTATGAAGATAAAACCTCTAAACCAGCCCCAAAATATAGACTATAATACATGCTATCATAAGCTAAATACTTAACCGAACAAACTCACTTGTATTTATTTGTGGAGAAGGAATTTATACAAACGAGAAATTTTGTGGGCACATAATATTACACTTACTTGCACAGTAGCTTTGAATTGGAATAACACTCAATTGATTTGTACAAATGAGCATGCCGTCCTTTTTATACATGCAAATGCCGGTTAATTGGGCTTTGCATCACCCACCGACCTTCACTCCTCCCTAAGTAGATATTTGTACGCATGATTAGAGATGAATCTAGATTCGTCTCTTAATCTTATCTCTTTCTCTACTTTTTCTTTTTTTCATGAGCTTATAGAGCTTCCAATTTATCGGGCAATTTTTAGTAATTCTATATACTCCATCCCAAATCCAAATTATAATTGGACTTAATTATGGAGGGATTAAAATTTATCCCCCTCCCAACTCAGTTAAGTGTCTCGATGCCGATGTCTCGACAACAATCTTCAAACTTCTTTTTGATATTACCGTGGTCAAATATCTGACAAATTCTCATTCGTGTGTACCTTGTCAAGATGTAGAAGCTTTTCTTAAAAAACATCTCGAATCCAATGATGTTGTATATCAATGTGCTTTGAGTGAGAGTGAAGACTTGATTTATTTTCTAGGTGAATCGTGCTTTGATTATCTCATTGCAAGATATATCGATCTTGCGCTACTCCCATCTCCATAACGAAGTTCTTCATCCATAACATCTCCTTGTATGCCTCAATATCTACAATGAATTTTGCTTCAGTGGTGGACAAGACGACACTCTTTTGGAACATTAATGGCCATGAAACCGCTCACCCTGCGAATATAATCACATATCCTGACGTTGAATTCCTATAATTAGTATCACCAGTCCAGTCGACATATCTGTATCCTTGAAGTATTGTCTTCCTATTTCCGAAGCATAAGCACATATTAGTAGTGCCTCGTAGATATAGGAGGATCCATTTCACTACAACCCAATGTCCCTTTCCCGGATTTTCTAGGAAGTGACTCACTACTCCAACTGCATAGGCAATATCGGGCCTAGTGCATACCATGACACACATAAGGTTACTTACTACCTACACATAAGGGATCTTCTCCACGTCCCACTTCTCTTGTTCACTAGTTGGGCATTACTTTGAACTTAATTGATGAGGGGTTGATGCCGCAGCTTCCCGATCTACATTGAAGTCCATGAAATTGACGATAAAAGCAAATCTCGGTGCAAAGGATTCGTCCTCAAATCACCATCATGCTCATCACTAGTCTCATAAGGACTCAAGTCTCCTACATTGAAGGTAGAGCTCATGCCATAATCCGTCGGACGCTCCAATACATAAGCGTTGTCGTCAACCTTACGTAACACCTTAAATGTTCCATCTTGGAGACAACTTTGACTTTCGCTTCTCCGGGAATCTTCTTTCCTTAGATGCAACCAAACTAGATCTCTAGGATTGAATAGCACTTCCTTGCAATTCTTATTAGTCTTGGCCGCAACTTGCTTTCCTTTCTCCTCTAGCCTTATGCGTGTCTTCTCATGCAACTCTTTGATGAACTCAACCTGTTTTCCTGCATTAAAATCTACTTGCTTCTCTATAGGAAACGGTATAAGATCAAAAGGGGCCAAAAGATTCGACCCATAAACACACTCAAAAGGCGTTAGGTTAGTAGATGAATGCAAGGTTCGATTATAAGAAAACTCAACATGTGGTAAAATTATTCACAAGCATTCAAATTATCCTTCAAAATAGCCTACAATATGGTAGTTAAGGTCCTATTAGTAACATTTGTTTGACTATTCATTTGAGGATGACTAGAGGTTGAGAATAACAACCTACTTCCTAGATTTCCCCAAAGAGTCTTCCAAAAGAAACTAAGGAACTTAACCTCTCTATCACTCAGAATAGTCCTAGGTACTCCATGTAATCTAACAACTTCCCTAAAGAACAAGTTAGCGACATTATAAGCATCATCGGTCTTATGACAAGCAATAAAATGGGCCATGTTAGAGAATCGATATACTACCACAAATATCGAATATCTCCCCTTCTTAGTCCTAGGTAATCATACAACAAAGTCCATACTATTATCTATTCATGGCGAGGTAGGCGTAGGAAGAGGGGTATACAAGCCATGAGGCTTCAATCTAGCCTTAGCTTTCAAGCACATAAGACATATCTTAATCATGCTATCTACATCTTTAAGTATATGAGGCCAATAAAAGTGTGAATGTAACATGTGAAACGTCTTATCCATACCAAAATTTCCCATTCAACCTCCAATATGAGCTTTATCAATAATAAAAGGCTAAGAGAACATCTAGGAATGCACACTTTATCCTCTCGAAATAAAAATTCCTCGAATATATAGACCTTATCATGTGAAAGTCGAGATCTACAATGCTTAACAAATGTCACCAAAATCAAAATCATCAACATATAGATCCTTAATGTAATAGAAACCTAAAACCATAGAATCCATAGTAGTGATCAAAGAATGTCTCCTAGAAAGGGCATCAATAACAACATTATCCTTTTCCTTCTTATACTTAATTATGTATGGAAAAGTTTCTATGAACTCCATCTATCTACCATGTCTCCTATCCAAATTACTTTGACTCCTAAAATGCTTTAAAGACGCATGATCAGTTCTTAGGATAAATTTAGTAGGCCAAAGGTAATGTTATCATGTCTTGAAAACTCGAAATAAAGCATATAACTCCTTATCATAGGTCTAATAATTCAAGCATGCCCCTTTCAATTTCTCACTAAAGAATGCAAGTGGCTTACCTTCTTGCATGATCGCTCCTCCAATGCCAATTCCTAATGCGTCACACTCAACCATAAATGGTTTAGCAAAGTCCTGAAGTGTTAGAAGATGTGCATGTGATACTTGCCACTTCAACTCCTTAAATGCCTTCTCTTGTGCATCTCCCCACTCGAATTGTACTTGCTTCTTCGTGAGAGACGTGAAGGGCCTGCAATAGTACTAAAATCTCGTATAAAACGTCTAAAGAAGGTAGATAACCCATGGAAGGATCAAACGTGTCCGATCGTCGTGGGTGTGGGCCACTCTTGGATTGCCTTAATCTTCTCTTCATCCACTTCTAGACCTCTTGTACTCACTACAAAACCAAGGAAAATAACTTGATTAGTGCTAAGTTCACATTTCTTAATATTAGCATATAGAAGTTCATTTATAAGAGTTCCAAGTACTTTCCTTAAGTGTTCTTCATGCTCCCCAAGTGATTCGCAATAGATGAGGATGTCATCAAAGTAAACCACCACAAATTTAGCAATGTAGTGATGTAGCACATGATTCATCAATCTCATGAATGTGCTAGGATCACTAGTCAAGTCAAAAGGCATAACAAACCACTCATAAAGACCAAACTTAGTCTTAAATGCCGTATTCCATTCATCTTCTTCCCGCATCCAGGTTTGATGATATCCACTCTTAAGATCAATCTTCGAGAACAATGTGGATTCGCTAAGCTCATCTAGCATATCATCCAAACGAAGAATGGGATGCCGATACTTGATAGTAATGTCATTGATTGCTCTACAATCAAAACACATCCTCCATGTATTATCTTTCTTAGGCACCAAAAGGGCGGGAACAACACATGAACTCAAGCTTTCTCTCACAAAGCCTTTATTCAAAAGCTCTTGAATTTGATATTGAATCTCTTGAATTTCTTGAGGACTCATCCTATAAGAGGGACGATTAGGAAGTGTAGCTCTTGGAATTAAGTCAATTTGATGCTCAATGTCTTGATAACATGGAATTCCTGTAGGAATCTCATCCGGAAAAACATCACAAAACTCATCCAAAAGGGTTAAAATGGTTTTTGGTAAGGTAGTCTTGACTTCGTCACCTAAATCACAAGGCTTTTACATAGGCTCATGAGAATGGCATCCAAAGGAACAAAATCATGGATGTACTTTCGCTTGTAAGCTAGAAGGGTTATCGACTAGGGCGAAATTCTACAGCACTGGGCGAGATTTTGTACTAGAGTGAGAATTTCCACCACTGGGGCGAGATTTCTCTTCTTTGGAGCGAGATTTTCCTTCTCCGGGGGGAGATTCTTCACTAGATTGAGAAAAACACTAGGGCAAGACTCTGATAATCTCGGGCGAGATTTTGCTTCTTTGGGCCGAGATTCTTCAATGGAGTGCTTTTCTCGTTCTCTTTTGCCAAAACTTTTCTCCTTGATTTTGTTCTTCTTTTTCTCATTACTCTGATCTATTTGTAAAGGCGTCATTGGTTGCAAAGTTAACGTTTGACCCTTATACTCAAAAGATGTCTATTAGTAAATCCATCATGCTTGACTCTCCTATCAAATTGCCATGGACGTCATAATAGAATATGACATGCTTGAATAGGCACAACATCACAAGTAATAGTATCCTTATAGTTACCTAAAGTGATGCTAACTTTAGCTTGCTTAATCACCTTTAATTCACCATAATCATTCATCCAATGCAACTTATATGGCCTAGGATGATAAAACGTAATAATTTGCAATTTATCAATCAAATCAACACTAGCAATATTGCAACAGCTACCACCATCAATAATCATGATATAAGGATACCATTACTTGTGATGTTGTACCCATTCAAGCATCACAAGTAATGGTATCCTTATACTCAAAATATGTCTATTAGTAAATCCATCATGCTTGACTCTCCTATCAAATTGCCATGGACGTCATAATAGAATATGACATGCTTGAATGGGCACAACATCACAAGTAATGGTATCCTTATAGTTACCTAAAGTGATGCTAACTTTATCTTGCTTATTCACCTTTAACTCACCACAATCATTCATCCAATGCAACTTATATGGCCTAGGATGATAAAACGTAATAATTTGCAATTTATCAATCAAATCAACACTAGCAATATTGCAACAACTACCACCATCAATAATCATGCTACACGTCTTCCCTTTAACAAGATATCTATTATGAAAAAGGTTCTTCCGTTGATTATCCTCACATGCATTTATCTTATCATGCAAAGTTCTCCTAGCAATGAATGACTCTCCATGCTCAAACTCAATACCTTCATCACTATCATTATATGTTCATGCAATGCATTAAGGTGAGTATGGTCATGATCATGCTCTTCTTCACTTTCATATTGTTCAAGTTGACTTATGAATAAGACTCGTTTATTAGGACGATTTCTTATATAATGACATCTACATTGACATTTAAAACATACAATATATCTAGAACACAAAGTATAGTTAGAATTGCTCCCTTTAGCATCATTTGAAGGCTCATTCAAGGATCGAGATTGAGGATTGGATGGCGAGATTTTTGAAGGTCCTTGCTCCATATTTCATCCTTTTTTCTCGTCCTTGGTTGAGGTTGAATCTCGTCCTTAACCTCTGTGATTCCTATTATTATACAATCTCCATTAACTTGTGGCTCCAAGGGCAAATTTAGTTGGTTGGATTCTCCCTTTGATCTTCCTTTCAACTTTGATGACCAAATGCAGCAAATCTATCGTAGTATCATAAGAATATAAAACAATTTCATTTGCTAAATAAGGATGCAAAATACGTAAATAACGAGTCATTGTTGTCTCCTCGTCCTCTATAACATTGACTTTCACCATTGCCATTTGCATAGAAGTGTAAACCTCTTCCGCACTCATAGATTCTTGTTTGAGATTCTCCAATATTTGTCTTAACTCTCTAGCATGGTGTTGAGGCACAAATCTACCTCTCATTAACGCTTTCATTTGCTCCCATGTGTTGATGTCCGGATCGAGCATTCTTCTCCTTTCTTTGACAAGATGATCCCACCAAATTAAGGCATAGCCTTGAAACTACAATGCAGCCAGCTGAATCTTCCTTTTCTCACTAAAGTTATGGCAAGACCAAATTTGTTCTATTTTGGTCTCTCATTCCATAAACGCGTCTGGATCACACTTTCCATCAAAACTCGGAATCGTGACCTTCACTTTTCCATTTCCGTCATACTCTTGGTGAGGTATATAAGGTGTCAAGTCTCGACCTCTCCTAGGACGGTGGTTACGTCTAGGATAGTCTCTCTACATGCCTTCTTCATCCTCATCGTCTAATTCTTGAAAATCATCAACAAATCCGGAATATTAGGCGCATGAAAATTAGGATTTGGATATCTCATACCTGACACTTGGGGGCTCTTGAAGGTGGATCGGGGGCTGGAAGCATAGGTGGATGAACTTTCACCAACGTTGAATGTAGATCTCGACTGAAATCTCGCCTAGACAAGGGCGAGAGTTTGGGGCCGAGATTCTTCTTGGGGGCGAGATTCCAGTTTCTCCATCCGTTCAACTCAATGTTGAGACTGTTGTCATGAGTTGTTTGAGCATGTCTATGGCTTCTAGACATGAGGAATCACTTTTATGTGACCCTCGAGGGCTATTTTGCTTTGACATCTACACAAACACGCAAAGTAACTACAAACTTGTGAAATTAGTGAAAACGAAGGTCTCTTATTTGTTTTCTCTCACACTCATACTTTGTTGTGATATCTCAATCTAATTTGATATATTTTCCATGGATGGGTTAATACTCCTTTAAAACCGATGACTAGTTTCAACTAGAAACTCCTTGGATGAATCAAGTAGTCAACTTGGTTTGGAAGAAGGTTCTTGTATTGAAATATAGTTAAGGAAACCCTAATGGAATTCTCTTCACACAATTGGCACAAAGTATAAAGAATAGTGCAAGTAGACTCAACTAGTATGATAGGAAGTATAGGTATTAACGAACACACCCAAAGAAATAGACAATATGTTTAGAGTAGAAAGAGGCAAGAAATAGGCACACAAGAGACTAAGAAGAGAGTTTTATGTACCTTGAACTTATGCAATTAGAGAGAGAGATAGCCGAGTAGGTTTAATCTTGACAAAAGGTAATCTCGGTCAAAAATCTCAGCCGAGATAGTCACTGGTATAAAACTTCTTCTCTGGATGTCCTCTTCGTTTCTACGCACTTGAATTTCTCAACTTTTCACTACAACATTTAGAAGCACTCATAGTGTTTGAAAAACGCTATAATATACATTAATAGCGTTTTTTATAAACGCTATGACAGAGCTTGCTATAATAGGGTCACAACTTTTCATAGTGTTTGTGCAAACGCTATGAAAAAGTCGACATATTCTAGCGTTTCTGCAAACGCTATGGATAAGTCACCAATAATAGCGTTTGTGCAAACGCTATGAAAAAGTGGACCTATTATAGCGTCTGATAAACCCTATGAAAACTTGGACCTATTAATAGTGTTCCTCAAATGATATGTAAATAATGTCATGTATAGTGTTTTATAAACGCTATAGAACCCAATAATAGCGTTTTTTTATAAACACTATAAAACCTAACAATAGCGTTTTTTATAAATGGCATAGAAACTCAATAATGGCATCAGACAAAAGCCGCATTGTTTCATTTCTAAGATTCAAAATGATACAAAACCTGAGTTGTTTAAACAATTGTTTACCAAAAGAACATAGTTTGACAATACTAATCTAAAATGGACTTCATTTCATATTATAACAACTTTGTATATTGGTCATGCAATTGTTGTACCAACAACATCTTCAATGCACTCTAACTCAGATGTTTTCCTCCACAGTGTTGCATCAGGAATCTTAGTTATGTCAACCCAAACTCGTACAACATTGGGACCTAAAGGAACAAAATTAAGCAAAAAAAATAAACAAGAAAACAAGACATTAAACAATCAAGTCAAATACAAAATTCATAACAACTTTTATGTTATTTAATGAATGAGCAAGATCAATCTAACCTGCTAAGCCATACACACTCTTTTTCCATCATCGTTACAAAGAAGCAATACAAATGGCAAGGATGTTAAAAGCAGATCTAATAACTATTTCAAAACAAACAAAGAGATCATTTTAAAGAAAACAAGACATTAAACAATCAAGTAATGTACAAAATTCACATCAAACTTTTAACAACGAAATGAAGTCAGTTTTACCTCAATAATGACCTTGATGTATTGTTGATCTAAAACTCCAAGATCATCAATCAATTCAGTCATCACCCTATCAATTTATGTCTGCAAAAGTTATAGATAGTAACATAAGAAATATTGAAAGAAATAAATTGAAAGTAGTAGTGAGTAGCAAATTTAGAAGTACAAACTGAAAGTAGTGAGTGGAAAAATCAGAAGTAGAAATTGAAAGTGAATAGGAAATTCAGAATTAGGAACTGAGAAAAAAATAGATAAGAATGGAGTGAGTAAGAAATGCAATGAATAGGAAATTCAGAAATAGTAACTGAATGCAGTGAATAGGAAATTCAGAATAAGAAATTCTTAAGTGCAATAAGAGTCAAAGTCTAGTGTTTCACTCTTTTTCTTTTTTTTTCTTTTTTTTTAGCTTATATATTGGATAGCTATTTACATAGAAGTAGAAGGTAAGCGAGCAACAAGTTGTGCCGCTACACCTTTTTGGCTGGCAAAACCTATGCTTTTAAAAACAACATCTACAAATCTAGAGGCCATAATATTACTATGCATAACTCTTTGCACCCTCTTAAGAATATCAACAACATCGGGTGCAAACAATCCAAACGTGTCAAAAGCAAATGGAAGAAAAACGTGTTGGTTTTCAACACATGCCCTTCCATGCTTGGCCACCTTAGTTGATGCCGCTCTAAAAGTTGTCTGGCCCACAACAAAAGGTCCGTTCCCTAATCCCACAAGCGGTGAGACCCCGTCAAATCAATACATGCATGCTTCCCTCCACTCCAACCAAACACCAAAACATCCGCTAGCCGCAATGTCGACCTTCCATCTCGCGGATCAGTGAAGAAGTTCGCAGGTGCTTCTTTCTTTACAAAAATTCCGGCCCGTCTAAAGGTATCACAAAGAACATTACGAACCAGATCATATCTATACTTGAAGCCAGGAAGTTCCTTACAATGTACAACATGCTCCCCAAAAGCATCCAACACCCTCTGACAATTAGGAATGGGGCAAACCTCACCAGTTGAGAAAAGCGGCATCATAAGTCGGTACTTGAGAATGGAGCGGTACCCCACTAGGGACATGCATTGACCAAGTCCATCAATGGGAATGACAAGAAGAAAATCTTGGCTATGCGGCGCTTGCAGACATTCGAAAATTACTTTCTGTCTATTAGTCATATTAAATCTCTCAAGCATCTCCTGAACAGTTTTACCAAAAAGAGCATCCGCCAAAATATGTTGGGACTTAGGGGGGATGGTGTCCTTACTAGTAAAGTTGGAAAGTTTGAACTCTGGGATAGTCACATGCAGGTCATCTAAAGCTCTATAAAAATTTGAATCCATATCGGATAGCCCACTGTCATGCAAGATATGGTCTTGAAGCACCCAAGATTGAGCTTTGGAGGCAACAAAAGTGTAAGAAGACGCCTCCATAGCAGAGTACAAACCGATCCCTCCACGACGAATAGGCAAGGAAGTCAACCGCCATTGAAGATCCCCGAAAAAAGGACCCCCACAAACCACAATATCCTCAATCAACCCACGGAGTCCCGCGTCAAAACAAGATGCCGCATCCTTCACATGCGTTGGCTGACAAGTCCTCAAGCCAAAAAAACATCTTCGCAACACCCAAACATGAACAAAGTAAGAGAAGCTCACGGGTTCCTAAGCTACGGGAGAAGGCGCATCAGCTCCAATGTCTTATCAGCTCTCTTCATAACCGATTCTTTAATAAAACCACTATTTGTACTCACAGCCCCTCCCAACAACTTCAACCCCAAAGATGGTCTAGCAATGTCTTTAGGGAATATCCGTCTCGAAACTTCGAACCATCGCATGAAGGCCAAAATAACTCAGTTTTTTTTAACATTCAACTCAAGTCCAAAATTCGGACCAACCTTCAAAATAATACCAAGTACCTTAGCCACATCCTCCAATCGACCAATGATCGTCCCAGCATCTAAATACCAAGCATGAAGAAGAGGCTTACATTTGTCAAGGATAGTGTGCATAAATGGATGCAAGACAAGTGCAAAAATGAGAGGCCCTAAGGGGTCGCCTTGCTGAACTCCTGTAGTTAACCAGATATATCTATCTCCCAAATACAATCGAGCAGGCTGACCATACAAAAACTCAACCCATAAAGAAATAGATGGACATCTCTTCCTCACCTCACGAAGCACTATTGTCCTATCAACAAGATTAAAAGCATTCGAGGTATCCACTACAAGCATAGCAAGCGAATCATCATCATGCCGCTCGCTCAAAACCCTGTTGACACTATGCAAAATAGCCTCTGCGCCACCAGAGACGCCTACTCCAAACTGAAAATCCGCTAGATAGGCTGTCATATCTTTACTCACCCCTTTCATGGCAACCTTAGAAACCAACCGCCTCCAAATAGTACCAACTGCAATAGGTCGAATCCCATTGTCAGGCTTCAATAATGGCGTAAGAGGAGCAGAAGCCACAAACTCCGCCAAACTCGCCGAACATTTGCCTCCCAACCACATATTAACAATGTAACACTCCGAATCCGCGGGACTCGGAGTGCCACATTGGGTTAGGATCTCACAATGGATCCTGACTCTAGCCTGACAGCAAGTTCACTGAACCTTACAACATGGCACTGGCAGATATAAAAACAAATACATAAAACTTTATAAAACTATACAACCCAAAAGGTAAGACAACATAGCCGAGTATAAAACATAACACCCTCAAACAGGGGGTAACAAAAGATCATCCTCACGCAGGAGGGAAAGATAACAAACTCAAAAGCCCACACAACCTATGTACAAGACGTCCTCGGCCTGCCACTCTGCTAGAACACCCAGCAGCGTGCCTATCCTGTGGGGCATCTACAATATGGTAATAAACCATTAGCTATCCATACACATATATAGAGTAATGCATAAGCACAATTACAAGTAAGGGAAGATAAACACATCAACATGCTTCCACTCATTTACCCATTTAATCATCTCAATATAATGGTCATTCACTCCAAACGTATGTATATAATATATATGAAACTATGTGACACGAGGACCGATACATCCTCGCCTTTGAGCCTGCTAGCCAGCCATACTAGTATTGGTCACACAATTCGTGTACCCTATGGAAGTGGATTGCGCCCATCCTGTAAACCGGTCTGGCTTGACCCAAGAGAACCTCCTAGACTCCACGGCGGGATGAAAGGGAAAGGTTATCACAGCCACGCATACGGGGCAATCAATAAAACATAGGTCGGTATATACGACATCACATGCTATCATAGCAAACATACAAAGCACACACAACTCATGTAAACACCCAATATAAGGATGGCAGTTAAGTAAGTCCTACGGACTTACCTCAACCTCGATCACAACTCAACCACGATCACCTCTACACTAGAGGGACAACACAACCTATAAACAAGGCATAAGTAGATATATCAAACTCCTAACAACACAAGGATCACACCTAGACCCAAAGGGATCCAAAGGATCAACCTCACTCACAACCTAAAGAACCTCAAAAGCCATATAAGGCATAAACCGATCATAACCTCATTAAAACTCAACCTCACACATCTAGCATGATCCTAAGCACTCACACTGGGAAAGGAGGGAACAAAGGCACCCTAAGGAGGGCCTAAAAGCAACACACACCTGCAGAACCAAGGGAAACACCAAGCTAGTGCAGGTGGGCGCATGGGCGGCTCATTGGTGGCGCAGGGGCGGCTGTAAGGTGAAGCAGGGGCGGATGGTGTGCAGAAGACACCACCTTAGCTCTTTCTTCACTTCTTCCATCGATTATCTACTCTTCTTCACCCCAACAGCAACATATATACAAAACATACACATATATACATTAACATAAGCCAAACTTGGTTAAAACAAGATCCAATCCTAAGGAGTCTATGCTAGACTAAGGAAAGGAAGGAAAAAGAGACAAGAAGATGCAAAGAAGAAGAAGAAGAAGAAGAAGGAGATGGAAGCCATGAAAGCTTACCAAACTGAAGATCTAAAAGCTCACAACCTCACCAAACGTCCTCAAGCTGGCTCACAAGGCTCAGCAACCATAAACATCATCAAAGCCAAGCAAAACTCACTATCTCACACACAAACTCAAAGAAGATCAAGCAAGGTGATCCAAGGAGAAGAGAGAAGAAGATGTGCGTATGGAGAGAGAGAAGTCTGAGAATGGTAACCCTCATCAAAGAGGAGAAGAAGAAGTATAAATAGGATGTAAAAGGGTAAAGCACAGGTCAAAGGGTCAAAGAAGACGGCTGCATCACACAAAGTCGTAGGGGCGGACCCTGTGAGCCACAGGGGCGTTCCAGGCTAGGCGCAGGGGCGCCCTCTAGGTCACGCAGGGGCGGTCTAGGCTAATTCATGGCCCTCTGCACACTCTCTCAGCAGCTCGACAACTAGGCTCTTACAAACAACGGATGAGATCACTCGCCGAAGATCGACAACAATAGCATAACCATCCCCACCCATAGCATCTAACACATGTTGTGCCCTCAGACCATCCCTCTCGCAAGAAGTACCTTTGGGAAAGGACTTAATAAACCTAATAACCAAATTACATCAGCAACAAGGGGAGATTCTAAAACCTCACATACCCGAGAAGGTGGAGACTTGAAGGGGTGCTTAGCCTCCAAAGCCTTCACAATCTCATCACCAAACGAAGCCACACCAGAAGAGGACAAAACCTTAACAGCCGCCGTGAAATGTCCATCTGAGACCTTGTGAAGACACTGCTTGATATTAGGTCCCACTCTCAGTCTATCACCATCCACTGAGGCGCCCCTAGTACACTGTTCGCTCCAAACGGTGTGTGCAAGTCTTAAATTTATAACCCAAGAAGTATGCTTAAAACAAGGATGCGAATCCGCAATCTACGGATCAATTATAGTAAAAAGCAAGAATTCGAAGGGTTGATCTCAAGGACTTAGGTGAAACTAAGCAAGTATAGGTTGTCAATGCAACTAATAACCACAAAAGCGATTAAAACAATCAAAGATGATAATATGGTCAAATAAGGGGAAAATGCAAATTCTAGGGATTAAAGCATCTAGTTGTGGTTCCGACTTAATATCTCAAGATAAAGCGGACAAAGCTGAGATTTTGCAAAGGGAAGGTGTTTTTAAAATGGGAATAGATTACCGGGTAAGTCTCTCACTACTCACTATCCCAAACCAAAGCTCCTATTACCGGGTAAGTCTCAAGGTACTAAGGAAAGGAACTATAACCTCAAACCAACACACCACCTAAGGGAATAGAATCAACCTTTACCGGGTAAGTCTCAGGCTAACTCATAAGGATGGGATGAAGGGACACTCAAACCCTAATAAAGGATAAACTTTATTATCTACACTTATGATCTTAGGTAACCAAACAAAGGAATCACCGGGTAAGTCTCATCCTAGGCTTGCATTGAACCAGGAAAGGTGTAATAAGGATAGGATTTGGCAAACTATAACACTTAACTCTCAGTTTCGGATCAGAAAAGGTCACCTCGGTCAGTCAAGTTCCACCCCGGCCGAGATGTTCATCGACTGAACGAGGTACTCTAGGGTTAAGGTTAAAGACTCAAGATTTCAGGGTCCTACTAGGATTAAGATCATTCTATCATTGTCTTTCCGACAACTTTCAGCCAATCACCCTAGAATCGCACAAGGAATTTAGCCACTCATCGTCATGAAAGCAATAACCAAAATATGGGAAAAGAATGAATATTTGAACACAAAAACCTTAAGAACAAGGCTTCAATAACTGAATCAAATAACAACAAACAACGTTCCTCATAATCACAAATCAAACAAAGACAACAAACCAAAGGGAATCTAAGAAAGTCTTACAAACTCCCTCAAAAGCTAACTCCAACCATCAATCTTCCTTCCTTTAACCTTCAATCCTTCCAGAAAATCTCCTAATCCGCAAATTATTGGGTGTGTCGAAGCTGATGGAAAATTGGATGGCTGAATTGTGGAAAATCCAGCCCTTTATATAGGAGAATTATCTTCCAAAGATAAGAATATCTTAAAAAGATAATTTCCTATAAAATATATTATATCTCTAAAATAAATCTCCCAAATATATGATCTTCCTTCCAGAAATCCAGCCCAAAAATATAAGATATCTTCTTTCCAAAAATAAAAGATCTCATCCAAAAAATATGATCTCGCCGGTGCCAGGGTGTTCGCCTCGGTCGGGACGCTCCTCAAGATCACCTCGGTCGAGGTGATACTGTAGCTCACCGAGGTGAATCTCAGCTGAATATGAAATCTCTCAAATCTGGTCCAAAGTAAATCTTCTTCATTAATTCCTTGCTTCATGAGTTCTTCTTTAAGCTCCAGAATGTAGCTCCTATGACTCCTTTTCTCCTTAGCTCCATTTCGATCCAAAACGTGCCATTTTACCTATGATTACAACGAAACTTGGTGTAGACCTCAATTCCCGTAAAGGTAGATGAAACAACAATATAATCACATAATATACATCCATAAATGCAGATTATTGAAGATAAAATGTCTAAACAAGTCCCAAAATATAGACTATAATACATGCTATCATACACCCCGAAATCCATGCTCCAACTAGTCTAACAAACCTCGTACCAGCTTGCCGATACCGTCGTCCTCACCCCACAAAGCCAGAGACTGCATGATCCGCTACTATTGAATAGACTTTCTACTCCCTGATCTACTATCTCTCCTATTTGAAGGCCTGAACACTTGTAAAGTGCACCGAGGAAGAAGAAGCAACGAAACCCAAGCATCCACAGAACATGGCTCAGCGACCACTCTCTGAAGAGAACCCTTTAGAGCTTGAGAGAAAGCAAGGCGAAAACTATGTGGGATACTCTTCACAGTAGTGATAGAAATGCGAAAGACTTTATCGAGCAAACCCGCATCAAAAACCAACCCTTCCCCAATAACCGCAACAAACAACTCTCCCACGAACGGCTTCGAGATACCCAAAATGTAGCTTCCTATCACTCCGTCCTCATAAGCAGCACGAACAGAACCATCAGAGTGATGACATGCACGACTCAAAGCATGCATACTCATACAACGCCCGCATAACCACAACCCAAGATATACCAAGGACTCCTCAAAAGCCACAAATACATCAAGGTTATTCCCAATAGTGTCGCGAATCGCATTTTTGTTATCTTCGGAACAAAAATGTTGTCTTTTAAGATGAGAAACCAAACAGGAGAAACCTCTGCTTCCCTCTACTCCGTCCCGACAACCTTGAAATGCCCTAAGAGGACTATGAAGGAAACTTCTACCGTCCGTTGTCATATCAGAACCAACAATCCCTAGAGACATTTCATCAAACACATGGCGGACGGCAATGCATAGGGTAAGAAATCTATCTTCATATCAAACTAGATCAAAAAAAATTCAAAAACATTTCATCGAACACTTGGCGGACGTAGATCAACAACCATTATCACTCACACTATTCACTGTATACTCACACTGTTCACTATATACTTCCTATAATGGGTTTCCTCTGTAATGGAGGTGGCACAAGTACAAGAATATATGAGTGTCTTCATGCCGTGAGAAGCCATAGCTTCCAACGGTAGTTATGGCTTGTTATGGCTTGTTGGGCTCTAAAATGTCAACATCCCGTTAGGTTTTCTGGAGGCCCTCAGCGGTGGCGATGATCGAGCTTTTACGGCGGCTAGAGGCCATGATAGTAGTCAAGGTCGGTAGATCTAGGATCTCCGGTGCAGGGCGGACTCGACAGTGGTTGCAATTTCTGGAACGGAGCATTCACTGTTGTTCTCGATTAAGGTTTTCTGGAGGTGAAACGCAGCGGCAACGAGCAGTTCTCCAACGGCAGGGGATCACGACGGAGGCGGCAGGTGCATCGCTTCCCGTCGGTTGAGATCTTTTTCATTCTTGAAAGAGAAAATACAATGAATAGGAAATTCGGAATAGGAAATTCAGAATTAAGTGCAATAAGAGTCAAAGTCTAGTGTTTCATTCTTGCCTAAAATTTTTTTGATAAAATTCGAAACAAAAGGAGTCTCAGTCAATATCTCGGCCGAAATTTTGGTTGGGCGGACGAGATTGTTGAACGTCCTTTGTTTGACGATAACCACCGAGTATGATGTGGTCTATACTCCTTTCTTGTTTCCTTGATGATCCCATCTCAATTAGATCGCAACAACTCTTAGCCTGAAAGGCTTTCCGGAACGCTACGATATAGTTGATGATATGAAAGCGCGTTTGGTGTGAAGTATGGAACTGTTGTATTTGGATTGCTTGTGGAGTTATGGGATGGGAAGGTCAAGGTATATGGTTGCTACAAGAGATAATAGGATGAGATTTGGAATAGATAGTCGGTAAGGATATGAAAGATATGATAAGATCTCACCTACTAGATATGATATCAACAGTAAGATAACATGTAAATCTCTTTCCTTCTTTGATGTGACAGGTGAATATGAATAGATTTGACTCAAATCTATGTGAATATTGAATGAATTGGGAGAAAATATCGTTGCTTGCCTTCCAAGCAAAAAACTCGGTGTTATGGCGCAAAAATCTCGAACAAGATTCTAGGGTTTCGGCGAGATTTTATTCTAGGGTTTGGTTGGCTCGTGTTTGGCTATGGTGTTTCTCTCTTCTCCAATAGACACAAGACAAAGCACGTTAGACTTAAATAATCTCACAAAAGAATAACAACAAAGAAAATACTCAATTTTTATATGAATCACAAAAGACTCAAATGAAAATACTCAAACTGTAGCGTATGGCTGAGTTGAACTTCAATCGGTTAGCTCTGATACCACTTTGATGCGGGGTTGATGCCGCAGTTTCTCGATCTAGATTGAAGTCCACAAAATTGATGACAAAAGCAAATCTCGGTGCAAATCTCGGGCGAGATTTGGTATTGGTAGGACTGAGATTTGTGAAAACTCAAAGAACGTGAATGTTATAGATGATAATCATAAGATAAAGAAGATGATAATGGAATGAATTTTATGGAAAATATAAGAAGATAGAACCAAGATTAAACTTGCAAAAAAACCTTGATCAATTGGATCAAAACCCTCAACAAAGAGTTACCTTAACCCTTCCTTCTTCAAATTTACACAAGCCTTCTAATTAACACAAGCACAAGGAGGGACTAGTTTGACTAGTGCACCAATCTTTAAGAAGATTAACACACACGAGAACAACCTAGCAAGGACTCACAACGATTCAATCAAAGGCTCTTTTTTATTGAATAGGAATGAATAAAACGTGCACTTCGTAAATGAAGTAACGAGTATCTCACAATAATGTGAAAATCAATAATCAATCTAATTTCTGCCTGTAATTGGCCTCTATAAGTATATATAGGCGAGATTCTCCTAAAAGATAAAAGACTAAAATAATTCTACAAAATATAGGATAAGAAGTAAAAACATTTACAATGTTTAGATCTTTAAAGGTATAAAATAACTAACAATAATCTTATCTAAATCTCGATAAGATTCATGGTTATCTCAACGGATTTTTGTCAATTTCTCAGTTGGACCTAGATGGGGCCGAGATCTCCATTTGCACACTCTTTCTTCTTTGATCATCTTCACTCATGTATGTTACCTCCATAATAGATATCAATGTAACTAAAGAAGACTTAGACATAAGTAGAGTCTCCTTAGATGGACATGATGTCAATAAACTAGCAACCTCTTCTTGGATGGATCTTGATCTAGTGATAGATCCTTCCCTATTAGAATGTAAAGATGATTTAGACTCCTTCTCATTCAATGCTCTTGCTCTAGCTCTAATAATTGACCCTTTTATAGGAGGTGTTGGGGATGATCCCTCATCATTAACTTAAAGTGCCTAACAAGTGGTGTGATTACCGGCTTAACTTGATGCATGTTGAATCTCTCTAGCACCTTTTCGATGTATCTTTCTTAGGAAGCCACAATATCTTCTTTGATCGATCACGAGTGATCTTCATCCCAAGAATTTCTTTGTCGGTCCTAAATATTTCATGGCAAAGCACTTGCTCAAATCTTTCTTCAGAGCAACTATCTTGTTACGATGATGGCCTACTTTTAACATGCCATCGACATAAAGTAATAGTATAAGAAAGTCGATACTAGCGTACCTCTTCATGAAGACACATGGGTCACATGAATTCTTCTTGAAGTCATGATCGACCATGAAAGAGTCGAACTTCTTGTACTACTGCCTTGGTACCTGTTTTATCCCATAAAGACTCTTCGTTAGTCGGCAACCTAGATTCTCCTTTCCTAGTTCTTTGCATCCTTCAGGTTGCTCCATGCATATCTCCTCTTCAAGATCTCAGTGGAGAAAGGTTGTCTTGACGTCGAGTTGTTAGATCTCCAAGTCTAGAGCAACTGTTATACCAAGAACAACTCGGATTGATAACATCTTCACTACTAGAGGTAATATTTCTTCAAAGTCGATGCATTTCTTCTGTTCGAATCCCTTCACAACCACTCGATCCTTGTACTAAGACTTTGGGTTTTCATCCTCCAATTTTATTCGATATACTCATCTACTCTTCAAAGCTTGCCTCCTTTCAATAGATCGATCATATATTGTCTTCATGCAATGACTTCATCTCTTCTTCCATGACTCAATGCCTCCTACCCTACACCTACATCCATACAAAATATTATTTTATATTTTTCCTTTACAAATAACCATACAATATTTTTCATTACATATTGACATCTATATGTACTATGTCTAAACATTATTTAAATATATTTTATTTTGATTATAAAATTTAATATTTAGTAAAAAAAAGTAGTGATTTAAGAAAAGTAGACGGGTAATACTTTCGTAGATATTAAGAATGGAGACGAGTAATATTTATATGGTTGGAAGCCCGCTTCCAGGCCCATTATTCTTCTTGAGGCAGAATGACGCAGGCCGCATTCTTGGGCTTATATTTGCAAATTTAATATTTCCAACACACAGAAGCTACGCACTTGTGAAGTTACGAAATTTTCAAAACGACAACGTTTAGCCAGGAAAAAGAAAAGAACTATCCAATTCCAAACGTGTAGACTGTAGACTGTAGAGGAAGAAGAAAGCTGTAGCCTGTAGTCCAGATCGCTCTACCTGATGCTTGCGCCTTGCGGGTTGCAGAAGCCTTTTACTTCCAGATCCCACAGGGAAACCCTCTCCGTAATTTTCTCTCTCCTAAATCTTCGCATGAGATGAGGTTCTTGCAATTTGGATTTCTCCTCGTTTTGTTCTCTGGCTTATCAATTATTCTTCTCTACATCAATGGCTTCTCTAGTCCTGGTAAGCTCTCTCTTCTCTCACTATTTTCTTTTTATTGCGCACTTCTATGGCGATTCTAATTTTCATACAGTTCGGACCGCTAGGCTCTCATACGAAGATGTCGGTGCCTTGCAAATCCTCCAGTCTGGCTTTCAGCAATGTGTTGTCAGTTCCTCTCACTCTCTCCGCGCTTAAACTTTGATCCATTTTCTTCTACTACATTAGATATAGCTTCACTGCAAGTTAAAATTTGGACTGCAAGTAATATTACGATTTTCTTGGAAAATTACTTTTAGATCATTACTCTTGAACTTCAACAACTTGATAGTAGTACTTTCAACTACTTCATTCGATTTGGTAATCATCTGTCATTTTGGTTGGGAGTATCAACATTCATATCTTCTTAGAACGATCGTATTTAGCTGTGATTCATTTCCTTTCAAAAAAAAAAAAAAAAAACTGTGGTTCATTTAGTAGGACCTCATTGTGTTTTATGCATAATGACTGGAGTTTCGTTTCAACATACTACTTTCCATAGTGAACAGAAGTTGGTTGATCTAGGGATTGAGCTCTTGTTGCACTAAATGTAGTTGTGGGAGATGGCTGAGCTTTATGTGTTTTATTCATTTGGGGGCTAGATACTAGCACTGTGTTAAAGGATTTTGGTATGAATTTTTTTAAATAGTTGCCCAGACTATATTATCAAAATTCACTTGTGTTGTCAGGTAGTGGAACTAGAAGTTAAATTAATGATTTAGGAACTAAAAATGGTTTCCCTTTACCATGATTTTGCTTCACAGAAAGCTAATGGGTTGGGTTTGCAAGCTGTACCTGGAAAAGACTATTGTGAGGTTACAATGCATTTTCCTAGCGACACAGTTCCCAAATGGGTATGCTTTTGTACCTGACCGTACTATCTCTTTGTTATGTACTTCCATTGCTATGGTGGATAGTTGTATAATTTGTCAGCTCTTTTGTTAATTTTGATGCTTCCAATTGTGCAAATACTCTGCAGAAAGATCCCAAATCTGGGGAGCTTGAAGGCATTTCTTATGAGTTGAATCTTTGTGAAGCCGTGGCAACATGGAAGCAGGTTAGTTAGCAACTTAAGAAGCATTGTGAATATATTCAATTTTAACTAATTGCAGGAGATCTATCACCAATATTTTACTCTATGATTATATTTTATTTTAGAAAAGGTTTGAAGATATTCAAACACGATAATATAGATTGTCAACCTTTGCACAGTAATTATTTGCTAATATTTACAGGCTTCATCTTGTGCCCAACCTTGTATCGCAAAGTTCATTCTAGCTTAAACATAGGAGCATAAAGTTTGGAATACTTCCATTTTGCCATGCTTATCATTGATCTGTTATTTAGTGTGCTGATTTGCTCAGGTACGCAATAGCACCACAATTCTCACCAGGGAATTCATTGATGCTTTGCCCAATGGTTGGGAGGATTATGCCTGGAAAAGGATTAACAAGGGAATACAATTGTAAGTGGACACCTGTTGATATGCTGATTGATTTTTCTACTGCGTAACATGAACGGAGAAATGGCAATCCTACTTCTGAACAAAATGTTACGCTTAAGGATGATGGATATGCATTTTGTTTATTCCTGAAACACCTGTCATTCTGTAAACAATCCTCTATCCTGCTATTAGGGATGTATTAAATTGCTGACTTATGCGGTCTATTTTTAGATTATGTTTTTCTTTTGACTTAAACATTGAACGTCCTGTGTTGAATATCTAGAAGAAAAAGTGTGAGTTTATGTGATCTTAATAGATTCCTCCTTCATTGTACAATGATTTTCAAAGATATAGAATGTATCTAATATTTTTTTGTATTCCTCACTTGTAGAAATAACTGTAAAAACAAATCACTGTGCATTGAGAAACTCTCTCTTGTTCTTCCTGACACTCCCCCGTATTACCCGAAGCAGTTTGGTCGTTGTGCTGTCATTGGTAATTCAGGAGATCTTCTAAAGACGAAGTTTGGCAAAGAGATAGATAGTTATGATGCTATTTTCAGAGAAAATGGTGCACCTATAGAGGTTTACTACTCATGTTGTCTTTGTATGGTTATATCCTTTTTCTGCGATGCTTTATGCTTCTAACTTCATGATGTATTTTCGAGCTTCAGAATTATACTGAATATGCTGGTTCAAAGAGCTCATTCCGGCTTCTGAACAGAGGCTCTGCGAAAGCACTTGATAAAGTTGCAGAACTCTATGGTATAAACATCATTACCTTTGGCCTGAAATTTGGTTTAGATTGTGCATACTAATTAATCTTCTTTTACATTCTGCAGATGCCGGCAAGGAGGTTTTGATCGTCAAAACAACTATTCATGACATTATGAGTAAAATGATCCGGGTTAGTATTATAATTTGCAAATTTTTTTTAAATGATTTGTTGTATGTGTACTAGTTTCTCACTAAAACCCCTCTATAAGCTCCCATGTTGTGCACAGAAAAAAGTTAATGATTCTGCGTGCAACAAATTTTAGTTCAGCTGTTGGTTATACAGGGACTGATGGTGATAAACTCTCTTACAGGAAGTGCCAATACACAATCCTGTATATCTAATGTTAGGTGCATCCTTTGGCTCAGCTGCAAAAGGGACTGGGCTTAAGGCTCTCGAGTTTGCTCTCTCAATCTGTGACACTGTTGATATGTATGGTTTCACAGTAGATCCAGGTTACAAAGAATGGTAATCTCTGTATAATTGTAAATCGGATTTGAGCTGTAAGTTTTTCAAGATAATTTGAGTTTGAACAGTTTTATCTAATGTAAAACCATGTTCAGGACTAGGTACTTTTCGGAGTCTCGTCAAGGTCACACTCCACTCCAAGGGAGGGCATACTACCAGATGATGGAATGTTTGGGGGTGAGATTGGATGCTATGTTTCTCTAAGACAGGAAAAATACCGTTATTATCTGTCTTTTTTCCCCATCATACTGATGAACAGACAAAGGCGGATATTAATTGATGTTGTTGGTTGTACTGTTGTAGCTCATCAAAATCCATTCTCCCATGCGAACTGATCCAAATCGAGTTGTGAAGTGGGTTCCTAGCCACAGCACTATCTCTGCTGCTAGGATTGCTTCAGAGAAGTTATTAGGGTAATCAATTCTTGTCTCTCCCCTCCCTCCCTGTCCTCTCTCTATCAATGTATGGCTGAAAGAATTACCTTTTTCTTATACATGAACTTGTCTACAAAAATATATATTTGCAATTAGTACCTGCTTGATGATCAGCAATTCAGTTGACTTGCAAAGATCTTGAGTTTGCCCTCCTGTACACTTGATTGCATATTCATGTTTCGTATACTATTCTTCTGTAGTGCAAAATTTTCAGATTGAAAAGGATTTCTATCTTCACCTAGCTTCATCTACCATCTATTCTTTGAAACACTTCTTTTATGACTACTGCTCAGTAAATTGATTTCATCACATCCTAGTACTAAATGGGCCTGACAATGATACTCTGGATTGCATCTTTTATCATCAATTCATATTAGTAGCTTGTCATATTTTCCTCTGCTGGCAGGCGAGTTGGAGCCGGTTCGTATGATCCACTTGGTTCATGTTCTATAATCACAAAGCAGAAGGCCAAAAGAAGTCTTCCTAGAACCTTAAGAAAGGCTGCAATTGAACACCAAAACTATGTGAGAGGGACAACCATGTACCCATTGGAGCACAATCCCGGTCATGGCCAGCTTTGCACTGTACCAAGCTAGTGAACACTTACAAACAACTTACGTTGGTCAAGCATGAACCGTATGAAGATTCTGCTGTTGAAGAAAATTGTCTTAAGATCATGTTTGAATTAGGAAATTGCCAGCAAGTCTTTCTTAGGGCTGTAGCCGTCATTCATGTGTATGTTCTACTAATCTACCATTGTTTATGGTAGGCTTGTAGCCATTAAATGAGCTTAATTTCTTAATGTAACATGCAGATACAGTATGTTTTGGTTTGGGTTTCATTTAAGAATATGATATGAGTGACCAATTAAAGGAGCAATGATATTGCCACATCACTCTCATCGTTATTCCTTACTAAAAATAGAACAAAAAGTTTCTAGTACTTTCATTATTAAACACATGTCTTTCCCTAAACGATTACTCTCTTTTCCTTCTCTCATCAGCCTCTCATCCTTCATCAGAAGCATTCATTCTTCAGGAAGACCTAACACATAATCTATCTATATATATACAAACGACAGAAGAATACACTGAAAACACCTAAACGGCAATCGCTTGTTTTCTACTTTGTTCTTCTTTTCAACTTTACGATAACCTACCATTTGGGAGTTTCTTATCCATGGCGGATTTACAGTCTTTGCAAGAGCAAGACTCCAAGATTAATGGCGTTGGAGCTGCTCCGGCCACAGAGAACCTCACTGCAGCCAAGCGGCATCGTCGTCCGAGCGTTCGATTGGGCGAAATAGGCGACCAACCGGCAGCGACGGCGACACTGTTCCACGAATCTCAACGGAGACCGAAGCAGTGGAGGCTTCCAAGTGGGAAGGACATAGCCTCCGGTAAGTCGTCCAAAACACGGCAATTAGCGAAATTAGGCGCTGGATCCTACCAGCACCGAGAAGAAACCCTAGATTTCGAAGGGGAGGATTGGGATGCCAGTTATGATAATCTGGCGATTGGGAGCTGGAAATCCAAAGATTTCAAATCGAAGAGAGTACCGAAGAAGCCGAGAGCTAATTGGCTCCCCAAGATTGAAGAAGACGACGGATTCGATAGGGATTTTGTACATGAAGGCTTGCGTAGTTCGTCGAAAGAGGAAAGTCCAGCTAATTCACCTGAGAATTTGGGTGCGGGACAGAGCACAAGATGGAGAGACGAGATCGAATTGGCCGGAGAATCAGAGACGGATAGAAATAACGGATCACAGGATGGGGTGAAGAACTGGCTAGATGGATTGGGATTGGGAAAATACTTTCCAATATTTGAGATCCATGAGGTGGACGAAGAGGTGCTTCCATTTTTGACCTTGGAGGATCTCAAAGAGATGGGAATATGTGCAATTGGATCAAGAAGGAAGATTTTTAATGCAATCGAGAAGCTCGGGAAAGGGTTTTCTTGATCCATTAGAGTTCTTCTTTGAGTGGGCAATGCAATGCAGGGTTGAAGAATTCTGGTAAAAATTTTGATATTATCTAACGACTAGCCACTAGTTTAGTGTTAATTTAATGTTGTTGCTCTTAATTTCTTTTAGTGTCATTTATCATCTAGTTTTTGTGCCTCTAATGCAAAATTTTTGCGTTGATTGACTTATAAAGATACAGTTTTGCCTCCCTTTGATTTTGGGTAAAACTTACATCAATAATTGATATCAATATATATCACTTTGCACAAAATATCAATAACTTTAGTCTCAGTCTGTTATGAAAAAATGGAGATGTTGTGAAATGCTTACAATTGTTCAAACTTAACTCAACTCGGATTAATAACGTAATTATGGAAGTAATCTAGCTAAAATACTCAAATGGCAACATGAGGGAGAGGTATGGTATCTATTACATTTGATTAACCTGCTTATATACAGATATATGAATCGAGAATACTATTTACTTGTAAAAAACCAGCTATGTTTTTTCGGTCTGAAGGAGACATGACACTCTCTTGCTACTGAAGTCTAAAGTTGCTACTCCAACATCATTCTATCATCTTTGTCCTCCTCCTTTGGCTTTGTAGGTAAGTACTTAATTCCGACTAGGTCTCCGACTTTGCTAATGATCTGTATATTGCGACACGAAATGTTAAGACTGCAAGAATGGTATGTCGACATTCATTTTTTCCAGATATGATGGGAGAAGTGACTAACCTCTAACGCATGGACTAGATCCTCCCTTGTATGAGAAGCTGATATGCAAAATCGTGCTCTCGACAACAGCAAAGGAGTAGCGGGGAAACCAACGACAACAACAGCCACCTACAACGGTAAATTAGAGGATTAAAACTTACCATATGCCAAAGTTAAGCTGAAGATGGGATTTTATACCATGATAAGTGATCTTACGTTGTGTTTAAGGCATTCTCTCGAAAATGCAGGAATTTTAGCCGGATTGTAAAGCATTATAGGCATTATAGGAGAATCTATCTCCCCAAGAACCTCAAACCCTTTACTCTGCAGCTCTGACCGGAAGAAGTTGCTGTTTTCACGGATCCTTGCAAGCTTCTGAGCACCTGGTATGTTTGAGACATGATTTTTTTAGCATTTAATATGATCATAGGAATAAACACGACAATGAAGAAAGGTTAACCTCTAGTTGAACCATCCTCTCCAAGAATAACCTTTATAGAGGATATGATTTGTTGGGCTGCTGGTGGTGATATGGAAATCCCGTATAGATGTGCAGGGCATGTTTGCTTTAAGTATTGGATAAGCTCCTGTCAATCAACACTAAACATGTTTAGCTACATCAAAACATGCAACGGATACTAATCTGGGTTAACAAACCTTAGATCCGGCAATATAACCTCCGCATGATCCAAATGATTTTGTAAAGGTTCCCATCATGATATCAACATCAGCCGTGTCCACTCCTAACTGCTCACAAACACCTCTTCCAGTTTTTCCAATTGCTCCAATGCTGTGAGCTTCGTCCAGGTAGAGATACGCCTAGAACACAGAACAAGAACCCAAACGCTCAAACAGTTGAGTAAAGAGTGTTAAGCATCAACCCAGAAATCACACAAACCAACCAACCTTGTATTTCTTGCATACTGCAACAATCTCTGGAAGTTTGCAGAGATAACCTTCCATACTATATATTCCCTCCACAAGAACAATTATCTTCTTCCACGGTCTATGTGTCCGAGGTTGACCCGCCACAATTTGTTCTCTCAACACCTTCTCCAAATGTGATGGACCTTAAACCACAAACATTCAGCATTACCATCACTTTGTTTCACTGAATGTCTCCTTTTCTTATTTAGACTTACTGTTATGCTGAAATACTCTGATTGTAGCTCCTGAACCTCGAGCTCCATTCACAATGGAGCTGTGGTTCAAAGAATCACTGATTAGCAGTCCTCCCTGATCAGAAAGATTTACCACTTAAGTATACAGCAGGGTTATACTGAATAAACTATCTAAAGAAAACTAGTGAATGTTTACTTACTTTCCCAATCAAGACAGGGATGATAGCAGAATTTGTGACATAGCCCATTGCAAAGACAACTGCATCCGGCTTTCTAACGAACTTAGCCACACATTCTTCAAGTTCCTTGTGCACAGAAGTCGTCCCTGAAAGGAACACCACATTAGCATACCATAACTGCACATTTTTTTATGTCTAAGATAACTTTTTACACAGAATACAGCAACCTCCATCAGCACGAGAACTGCAAGTACTTGGAGAGAAATGGTTCAGGGTTTTGATCACGCGTGGTGTGCAGTACTCGTCTGCTGCGGCGAAACCAAGGTAGTTGTATGATCCTAAGTTAAGACAACGCTGAACTTTGTCTGTCCGTCTGCATGAAATGAGTATTACAAGAAAATCATTGCATATAAGTGAAAAACTTGTGTGCTTACATACTTGAGTGTCTTGTTAGAATCATCGGAAAACCGCTCTACGACATCAAACCAAGCGTCTGGAGCGCTTGCAATTGGCCGTGCGAAACAATCCTGAATACGAGAAAACAGACGACGATGGTAGAAATCGTCAGGCCCGAGATTTATCGAAGCAGTCCCCTGGAGGTTGCTAGCATGGCACCAATCGAAAATTCTTCTGAAGAAATCGCGAGAATGGCCAATCACAAACAATAATCCATAGCTGAAGTAGGTGGTTAAAGCTGTCAAATACGGGATTTTGATCATCTTTGTTGATGGACTACTATGAAGATGATCTTCAGATGAGAGAAATTTTTGTAGAAAAGTGAAGGTTTTGTTCAAACTAGGAGACTCAACAGACAAATATAAAACACCCGATTTCCGACGAATGTTGCTTCTCTGCAACTACCATTTTGTTCGTTTACTTATAATATTATTTATTTGTTGCTTTGAAGAAGGAATAGTATTTCAACGAATAGTCTTCTATCCTCACATGATTTTTTTTAATGGAGAAATCAAAACCTGGTTTGACTTCTGGTTAAGTTTGACTGAGTCACTAATCGAGATTATGGTTACCATTTAAGAACCCTATTTTAGATAGTTCCTTCTCGGTGAAATATAACTATTATACAAAAAAAAAAATATTTGAAATTGTGTTTACGATAACTGAGTGATCCAGGTAAAACTCACGGTGTAAACTTAGAAATAAGTCAATTTTCTATATCTTTTATATACCTATAATAAATAGACGACATAATTATCTTGATGGCTTTTTGCATAATTTTTTGAGAGAATTTGATGAAATGCACCCAATGATTAATTTTCTTTAGTAAATAACCTAGGTCTATAAATTTTTAAGGGCATAGCCTTATTAAACAAATAATGGCACATTTACCCTTATTTATTACAATAAATTTTATCCTAATTTAGACGTTTCTCTTATAACTTCTCTGGTTGGTTGCCCCTCCATCCCTCCTTAATACTAACCGGATAAGTTGGATTTCAGGATTTATCTTCTTTTGAAAATTATAAATATACGTTAATTATGATATTTGAACTTTCGCTTGTACACTAATTTTTTTGTATAAAAATTATTGTAACTAATTTTCTTGTACAAGGTTCAAGAGTTTCATCTAAAACCCAAACTCATTCATTCCGGAGAAAAATTGATGATACATGATTTACATGAAAAGTACAAGCATGTAACATGCTAGTTTTATCAATTCTTGTAAAAAAAATTTGTACACGATTAATTGCTAATTGATTACGCCGATCAAAATTGGTAATTACTTCAAAATACACTATTTTCAATTAGGGATTGTGGATCAATTTAAAGGCAATAATCAATTATCAATCTTTTATATTCTTGTATAAGGTTAAATTAGTCTTAAATATTTAAAAGAGATCGTATTCTAACAGAGTTATTGAGGTGCACAATTACTAAAAAAATTAGTAAACTAAGGCTACCTAACAAATTCACTCTAATTCTTTTTTCTTTTTACAAATTTCATAATTAAAGTATCAAATTTTTTTTTCACCAAAATTATAATTAATTTATAAAAATTTGATCCATCTCTTAACCTATATATAGCATTGAAGCTCAATTTTCAAATATATCACATAAAAACATTACCTCAAAATTTTACTTTTACTAAATCATAAAAAAAAAAATTTCTCATAATTATTTTTAAAAATCATTTGTTATCAACGATTTTTTTAAAATTTGGTCATATTTCATGAATTTTCCTAAATGACAGTTTGACAACCTTGTATAAATAGAAGATTTAAAGATTAAACAAATCATATATTTATGCACTTTTTAGCTAAGATCAAATATAATATTTATTCATGACGAATTAAAATACGATATGTGGGTCGTTGACCTATTGGTATATTAGTATGTGGGTCGTTGACCTAACCTACTAATGTGGGTAGTACATGTTATATTCGTAAGTTATATTTTATCAATATAATAAATATACGATTTTTTAAAAACTTTTCTTAACAAATACATGTGTAGGGCACGAGGTAGGCCATATTGATGCTGACGTGGTGACACCACAATTTTGATGTTGACGCGGCGACACTACAATTTTTCTCAGAATAGCTTTTTTTACCAAATTATTAATTAAGCCAATAAAGCCTTTTTAACTAAAGGGGGTGTATTATTCAATCTATATTTTTAAAGATTTTGACTGACTTTTAATAATTCATAGAATTTGCTCATTTTGTGAGATATTTTAATTATATATAGAGTTGATACAGATTTTGTCAGATTCTTCCGGATTAATACATGAAGAAACGGGAAAGACGGCCACTGCCAGACACGTTTCTCAAAACAGAGAGACGCCGTTGTTGGCTCGATTTCTACTTGTTCAATTTTTGAGCCTATTAATTTTAAATTTATTTAAAATCTCTTTCCTTTATGTTTTGACAATCTTGGATTATATATGAGATTGATGAGATCGAAGGTTGTAGGGAGTAAATTGTGGTGTAAAATCCTAGGTTTTTGCCTTCACCGCCCCTGCGGTGAAGAGGGCCGCCCCCGCGGCCAGCCGCCCCTGCGGCTGTGAGATCCGCCCCTGCGGATCATGCTACAGATCGCGCCGATCTGTTTTCGTCGTTCTATCTTTCTTCCATAGATAGAATACCCGATATTCTATCTCATGGGCCGGTTTCCTTATTTTCTTTCTAACCCTAGACGCCTTCCCGTCTAGCTTTCCAGCCCTCCCTATATATTCTCTTCCTACTCTCCTTTTTTCCGTTCCTTGATATCGTCTTCAAACCCTAGAGAGCTGCAGCCGTCCTTGCTTCCTGCAATCCCGCTAAACGTGTAAGTGCATCTTTTCTGGTTCTTCCTCACGTTCCTTTAGCGCTGCATGTCTTCCCTTCTGTTTTGGTTTCTTCCTTTCGTTCTTTTCTTTCTTTCTTCTTCAAAGATCAAGTATAAGCCTTGATTCTTGTGGAGTGTTCCGTTGTTGACCCTTCGTTGTTCTCAGGCTCTCTGGAGTTGAGTCTTGACGTGTTGGAACCAAATGTTCGAGCTTTGGTTGCCCCTGCTGTGAGATCTGTCGAAGAGAAGCCCGACAGTAGCTTTTGACGAAGATCCGCCCCTGCGCCTGCACAGAGCCGCCCCTGCGCCTCTGTCACAGCCGCCCCTGCGCCTCTATCATAGCCGCCCCTGTGCCTCTGTCACAGCCGCCCCTGCGCATCTGTCTAACCGCCCCTGCGGTTTCTCTACAGTAACTCCCGTCTTTGGTGAGTTGCTTCCTTCCTTCCTTTCCTCGTTCCTTCCTTGGTTCCTTATGGTTGTTCCTTGTTCCCCTGAGTTGTTGTAAGACTAAGGTTGAGCCCTTAGCATGTGTTGATCTCTTAGAGATCTTTGAGACTAGAAGTCATAGACTTCTAGCAACCGTTCCGTTCTTGGTTCGTGTTGCTTGTTCGTACAGGCTTTCCTTGCTCCTTTCCTGAGGGAAACTGAGCTTCCTTGTGTGTTTCTGAGTTGTTCGCTGATCTCTTGTGTTACCTTCGTGTGAGGTAAGTCCCTTGGACTTACTTAGCTTCATTCCGCGTATTAGTTGGATTGTTTTGGCTTGTTTGTGTTGCTATCATGTTTATAACGGATAATTGGAAATATGATTCACCCTTTGATAACCTTAACTGGCCCAAGTGTATTATAACCGGGCGGTGACCACTTGTCTAGTTCTACAGGAGACTAGAATGTGCTCTTGCAACCAGACCCATAGGTAACGGATAATACTGATCTATTCCTATTGGTAGACGGAAGCGGAGACGCCTTTCGGGAGATTCTCGTGTGACAAAAGAAGTTGAATTAGTAATGGATAACCTTAATGAAAGATAATAACCTGTTGATGTGTAAGCATGCTATGTGTTTTCTTTACCTTATGTGTGTTTGTGCCTTTACACTCTTGCTTATACCTAGAATGTTAGCTAACGGTTTATACCGTCGTTGTAGATGTTCCTCAGGTTCAGGATGCTGCTGAGTGATCCGGATGGTGTGGTCAGCCGGAGTTCTCGTACATTATAGGATGGGATTGGGTTTTTGTTCCGTTTGTTGTTTCCCTTTTGTTTTGACCCGGCTGTGGAGCTTTTGTGTTTTTTTTCTGTCTGAACTTTTGGTTTTATATTAAGTTTTGATTTTCATTCGTCTTTGCCTTGTTGTAAGATCCGTTTGTTGTTGCTACTCTGAGGGTCGGGACCCATTGTGCGGTCCTAGCCCGTAGCGCGTCAAGTTCGCAGAACTTGGGGTGTTACAGGTGGGAATTGGAAAATTTGGGGAGGGAAGGTAAATCAATACAAGCAATTCTAGATATGTTACATGATGGAAAACAATCAACATGGCACACACGAACAAGAAAACAATCAACATGACAAAAAATGTAACACCCCGAATCCGCAGGACTCGGGATGCCACATTGGGCTAGGATCTCACAATGGATCCTGACCCTAGCTTGACAACAAGTTCACTAGACCTTAGAAGATGCCATTGACAGATATAAAACAAATATACAAAACTGTACATCAAAGGTATATAATGTGCCCTTGGATGTCCCTTTTACGTTGACCGTAGAAGAGGAGGACGAGGCTCTTAGGGCTCGCTTAGATGGACCGCTCACCCGATCCCGAGCTAAGGCCATTGCCCGAGCCACCGGCTCCATCATCGCCCGCACCACTTCTTCACTTGGTTCCATTACCGACATGCAGTGTCTCTACACCACCATGGCATAGGCTACCGGTTCCGTTAGCGGCATGTCTCGTCTTTCCGACTCCATGGCATGAAGCTAGCTTATTTTCGGACTATATTTTCATGTTTTCCTTTTTATGTAATAAAAGGGATATTCCGTATAAGAATATTCCCTTTTGATCTTATCCTTTTAGGTTTTGATCTTATCCTTTTAGATTTTTCCTTTTGGGCTTTTCTTCATGTATTTTTGTTTGGCCCGTTGGCCCATAGGTAGGCAAGACTCTCTATATAAAAGATATCTTGTCTCACTTATTTTTCATGTTCAATATTACTAAGTTTTGAGAAGAATTTCCTCTTACTTAGCCTGGGCATCAAAACCTCTCTTCTATCCCTCAAATTTCTTTACTCTTATTTTTTGTGTGTTATTATCTCAACCTATTTAGCCTTTTGTTCATGATGTTCTTCGTTTGTTCATGATGTTCTTCATTTAATCTTCATGATCTTCATGTTGTTCATCATGTTCATCCATTTTCCTTGAAATTTTTTTTCTTTTCTGTGTTTAATTCAAACAAAAAGTACAAAAATGGGAGATATTTGGTTTGCCATCAAACCATTTATCACACCCTTCTTTTTTTCTTAAACTGACCCAATCCGACAATTTTGTTAATTAATTGCACCAAATCTCTTGGGGTATTTTTGTTAACGAAAAGTTCGGATATCTCGCATTTGATATTCCAAGAAACGAAAAAAAAACTCTTCATCAATACGGATTTGTGTTCAAAAAAAAAGAAAGTGTTGCTCAAAACATTTCAAAGAAACAAAACACGCAAAGTGAAAAGACGTCCGGCAAACCGGTCCATCCGAAAAATCGGATTTTACAAAACGGTTAAAGACCGAAAGCAAACAAAGCTTGCCGAGTGAACAATCCGTCCATCTTCCGTCTCTCCATTTTCTTACATACGTTTGCAAAATATCACTTGTTTATTTGTGTGTAATTGGTTCAATTTTGTTGAATTTGCCTTCCTTGCCTAACTGCCAAACGGCCTTCCCAAAGTAGAACCCGATAACGCACTTGAGCTTGGGTAAAGTTGACTTAATTTGTCACCTTGCTCATTTGATTGCTTGCAATTGTGTGCTGATTTGGAGCAATGACTAACGTTGAAATGGAAACTTCTCAGGATTTTGGTCCGCAAGAGTCCAGTGAACCTTTGGCTCAAGAAAGTGCTTCGTTATCCCTCGAAAATGACTCCATAAGGCGAGAATTGGAAGCTTTGAAGGCACAACAAAAGTTTGATGCCTTGATCCGAAAAAATATTGCCTTGAAACAAGAGCTAGAAGCTCTTAAGGTCCTTCGGCTTGCCCAACGTCCCACCCCAACATATCTGTTTGAGACCGTGGCCAATGCTTCCACATCCGATGCACAACGGAAAGACAAGGGAATTTTGGGAGCCGGACCATCAAACGTTACCCGGCTTGCGTCTGTCATTGAATGCCATCGTCCCTTACCTCTTAACAGAAATGAGTCCCATGAAGAAGAGGAGAAATTCCCCGACCCGCCTCAAGATGTCTTGCCCATAGTCGATACGGGAAATCGGCACCAGTATTATGAGCATCAACATCAACGGTATGTCCCTTCTCCACCTCCTCCTAGTGTGCTCCGCACCGACCGCCAAACCCGGGAAGAGCCCCGATACCGTCCCAACTCGACCAACAATAATGGTCGTGAGAATGATCGTTCCGAACGCCGTCGCCAACGGTCCACCCGGCAACCGAGGACCCTTGACTTTGATGAGTACGATGAGCAAAACAACTTCAACGAGTTCTCTGGTGATGAGTTCGATTTAGAACGGGTAGCACATGCCCGTCCGTGGCACCCACCCGTCATAGACCCTTATGAGAACCAAGACCGAGGTGAAAAATGGTTGCCTCCCTCAAATCCACCTAGGCATGCACCACCCGTTCATGGGAACCAACGGCCTCAAGGCGGCCACCGGCGAGCCCGTGCCGATGATGCCTACATTCTACCGCCCCGCCCGGAACCCTACCGAGCTCGTAGGGAAGGTAAGGTTAAGTTCCCTACCTTTCATGGTGAATATTATCCGTGTGTTTTTCTTGATTGGGCGTAGGATATGAAACGAGCATTAAAACATTGTCATTATGAGGAGGAATATGAGAAAATCGAGGTGGCAACTCTATACTTTGAAGGAGATGCCAAGTCTTGGTGGAACCGGTATGAGTTCACCCGTGAAAGGCGAGGATGGACACCGATTGAGACCTTTGAGCAATTGATCTATTGCATGACCAAGAAGTACGTGCCCGAGGACTTTAAGAATGATATGCGGTTGCAAATTGCCGAGTTCAAACAAGGCAACCTCACTCCGGTGGCTTACTTGGCCAAACTTGAGGACATGCACATTAAGGCCGGCGTCTCGGCCTCCCCCTCCGCCCTTCGCACCAAATTCATTAGTGGGCTTAATGCCTCAATCCGGCGGTCGCTCGAGATTGTTCCATTCAAGGATTTGTGAACATTATGTCATGCCGCCATGAAGCTATATAAACAACAACTCGAAACACCGCGGTATTATAGGTATATCTCTTCCTAGAGTCAATATCTTTATCCGTCAAACACACGTTCTCGAGATGCGCCTAGTCCTCCAGATACCGACGCTTCCAAAGGAGCCCACGGACGGGTCCATCCAATAGGCACGCAGGTACCGAGAAGGCACCAACCGTGGCCCGACACCGGCGGCTCCCGCTTGAGGTCAACAAGGACCTTCACCGGCGGCTCGCCCAAGGGAGCCCGTGTGCTACAAGTGTAGCGGTTTTGGTCATGTTCAACGTGATTGTCCAAACACCAAACGGGTCTTGTTTTCCGACCCAGAGTATTTCGAGGACGAAGATGATCAACAACACGGTGGTATCATTATTAAGGATGACCAAGACACCGACCCACATTTTGGCATGGAACCATGTGACGACGAGCTTGCTTGCGCCCCGACACAACCCGGTAAATTCGCTCTTGTTTCTCGTCGTATTTTGGCTATTAAAGAGCTTATTCCTATTGATCAACGCGAGAATCTCTTCCACTCTCGTTGTTTGGTCAATAATACGAGTCTTTCTCTCATCGTTGACGGGGGATCTTGTTGCAATATTATCAACGAACGAGTGGTAAAACACTTCAAGTTGCCTACGACCCCCCACCCAATACCTTACGGACTCCAATGGATTTCTGATACGGCATGTGACACCGTCACACAACAAGCTTGGGTGACGTTTTCTATTGGCGCCTATGTTGATAAGGTCCTTTGTGATGTTATCAAGATAGAACACCACACATGTCCTATTAGGAAGACCATGGCAATTCGATCCGAACAATGTCATGATGGTTATCTTAACCAGTACATGTTCCAATATAATGGAAAACGGGTCACACTTTTGCCTATGACTCCGCACGAAATTTTGGTTGACTATGCGGAACGGAAGAGGCAACAATCTATAGATGAGTCCGCTAAGGCACTGGAAAAATCGGACCCTCGGAGTCCCGATGTTCTAGGTGCTAGTACTTCCAAATCCCGGAACACCGCCCCTCTTGTCCATGCTACCGAGTCCAAAGGTAGTAAAGGTCGCATTGTTCCTACTAGCGCACCTTTACCATCTTCGGACCCCGTAATTCAAGGACGGTGTGAGCCGAGGATACTCTTAGCTCGCCGGCATGATTTGCAACCGGTCATGGAAGGCAAGTTCCCATGTTTCTTACTTGTTCCGTTTTGTTTATCTACTTCTCATGACCCGAGTAATGTGCCACACGAGGTGTCTTTGTTGTTGTCCGAATTTCAGGATATTATGTCCAAAGACCTTCCAGCCGGCTTGGCACCAATCCGAGGGATTGAACACCAAATTGACTTTGTGCCCGGTGCTTCCTTGCCAAACCGTGCCGCGTACCGAGCAAGTCCGGAAGAGACGAAGGAGCTACAACGTCAAGTGCAAGAGCTCCTAGACCGGGGACATGTGCGTGAATCCTTATCACCATGTGCCATCCCGGTAATCTTAGTAACAAAGAAAGATGGATCATGGCGGATGTGTGTTGATTGTTGTGCCATCAACCAAATCACCGTCAAATACCGCCACCCGATCCCGCGCCTTGATGACATGTTGGATGAGCTCCATGGCGCCACCATCTTCTCCAAAATTGATCTCCGGAGCGGTTACCACCAAATCCGGATGACCGAAGGTGACGATTGGAAGACGGCGTTAACAACGAAGTATGGACTCTATGAATGGCTTGTCATGCCATTTGGCCTCTCCAACGCTCTGTCCACCTTCATGCGCCTCATGAACCATGTCTTGTGCCGATTCTTGGGTACATTTGTTGTTGTTTATTTTGATGATATTTTGGTGTTTAGTACGTCTTTGGAGGATCACATCGGGCACCTTCGCCAAGTGCTCGAGTGCCTTAGACAAGAGCAATTGTATGTCAACTTTGAAAAATGCGTCTTTTGCTCGAACACCACTATCTTTCTTGGCTATGTCGTGTCTAAGGACGGACTACGAGTAGACGAATCTAAAGTTTGTGCTATTCGGGAGTGGCCTACTCCTACTACAGTCACCATGGTCCGAGCCTTTCTCGGCTGAGCGGGCTTCTACCGACGCTTTGTCAAGGACTTTAGCACGGTAGCGGCACCGCTCCATGAGCTGACTACCAAGGGTTTCACGTTTGAGTGGCGTGATATCCATGCTCGAGCGTTTGATGCGCTCAAAGACCGCCTTTGTAATGCATCATTACTCCAACTCCCAAACTTTTCGAAAACTTTCGAGGTGGAGTGTGATGCATTAAATGTGGGCATTGGAGGAGTTATCTTAAAAGAGACTCATCCAATTGCCTACTTTAGTGAAAAACTTTCCGGTCCTTCGCTCAACTACCCTACATATGACAAGGAACTATATGCTCTAGTTCGTTGTCTTAAGACATGGCAACATTACTTTTGGCCAAGAGAGTTCGTGATTCATTTGGATCATGCGGCTTTTTCATATCTCAAGAGTCAAACAAATCTAAGTCGGCGCCATGCTAGTTGGGTAGAGTTTTTAGAGACCTTTCCTTATTTCATTCGGCATAAGAAAGGCAAGGAGAATGTGGTAGCCGATTCCCTTTCTCGCCGCTATGCCCTCCTTGTGTATATGGACGCCAAGATACATAGCTTTGCTCTTATCAAAGAGTTATATGCCACGGATCTTGACTTCCAGGACATATGGGAACAATGCCTCGACCTCCGAGAGCACGAGTCTTTCTTTATTAACGATGGTTATCTTTTCCGAGCGGGAAAACTTTGCATTCCGCGCTCATCTATACGCCATTTGTTGGTCAAGGAAGCTTATGAGGGCCGTGGTCACTTCGGTGCTACCAAGACCCTTTCTGCTCTCTAAGAGCATTTCTTTTGGCCCCGGATGCATATGCATGTGACACGGTTTTGCAAGGGTTGCATTACATGTCATCATGAAAAGTCGCGCCAAAGTCTGGATGGAATGTATTCTTCTTTGCCTATACCAATGGGACCTTGGGAGGATCTATCCATGGACTATGAGGTCGGGTTGCCTATGTTAAAACGAGGCAAAGACTCCATTTTCGTGGCAATCGATCGCTTCTCCAAAATGGCTCATTTCATTGCATGTAAAAGCACCCAAAATGCTAGTGAAGTTGCCACCTTGTTCTTTGACAATGTGGTGCGTTTACATGGGATACCACGTTCCATCGTTAGTGATCGGGACGTGAAATTTTAAGTCACTTTTGGAGAACGTTATGGGAAAAATTTGGAACCAACTTGTTGTTTTCAAGTAATTATCACCCCCAAACCGATGGTCAAACGGAGGTGACCAATCGGACTCTTGGTCCTCTACTTAGAGCCACCACTAGGACCAACCCACGTAGGTGGAAGGACTTACTTTCTATTGTGGAGTTTTCGTATAACAGGTCTAGGCACACGGCAACTAAATTGTTCCCATTTGAAGTTGTCTACGGCCTTAATCCACACACACCGTTGGACTTCACTCCCCGCCCGCTCAAGGACGGAGAAGACATCATCTCCGGGAACCGAGCCGCCCAAATCATTGAGCTTCATGAGCGGACTAGGACACAACTTGAACGCCGTGCCGCCCAACTTGCCGGACAACGCAACAAGGGCCGCCGCGACGTCTCTTTTGAGCCCGGTGATCTTGTTTGGCTCCACCTAAGGAAGGAGCGTTTTCCAACTCGCCGCATGAGAAAAGCTCTCGGACCGTGGTGATGGCCCATTCCGCATCTTAGTTTGTCATGGCCCGAATGCATACAAGTTAGAGCTTCCGGATTCCTACGGAGTACACCCGACGTTCAACGTCAACGACCTTTCCCCTTATGTTGAGCCCCTCTTTGACGATGGTGAAACGGGGACGTTTCACAGCCAAGATGGGGGGACCGATGCGCCCTTGGATGTCCCTTTTACGTTGACCGTAGACGAGGAGGACGAGGCTCTTAGGGCTCGCTCAGATGGACCGCTCACCCGATCCCGAGCTAAGGCCATTGCCCGAGCCACCGGCTCCATCATCGCCCGCACCACTTCTTCACTTGGTTCCATTACCAGCATGCCGTGTCTCTACACCACCATGACATAGCCTACCGGTTCCGTTAGCGGCACGTCTCGTCTTTCCGACTCCATGGCATGAAGCTAGCTTATTTTCGGACTATATTTTTATATTTTCCTTTTTATGTAATAAAAGGGATATTCCGTATAAGAATATTCCCTTTTGATCTTATCCTTTTAGGTTTTGATCTTATCCTTTTAGGTTTTCCCTTTTGGGCTTTTCTTCATGTATTTTTGTTTGGCCCGTTGGCCCATAGGTAGGCAAGATTCTCTATATAAGAGATTTATTGCCTCACTTATTTTTCATGTTCAATATTACTAAGTTTTGAGAAGAATTTCCTCTTACTTAGCTTGGGTATCAAAACCTCTCTTCTATCCCTCAAATTTCTTCCTTGGATCTCGTCTTGATCCAAGAAATCCATATTCGAGGATTCTTCTTAAGAATCAACCTTCGATCCACACAAAAAGGCTTATTCGATCTCTCTAGATCGAATTAACCTTTGTTTCTTCATCGCTTCCGCCGCTTTGGATCTGAAACGATACAACATTGCACAAAGAATCAAGGAGTAGTTGGAGCTTTGCTTGATCTAGATCCGGAGTTATCCTTGGTTACCTCCAAGGACGCATCAGTATAGAAGATCATAGCCGAGTATAAAACATCGCCCTCACACAGGAGGTATACAAAACATCATCCTCATGCAGGAGATATACAAAATATCCCCAAAACCATAACCACCTAATGTACGAGAGTCCTCAGCCTGTCACCCTGCTAGATAACTCAGCAGATCGCCTATCTTGCAAGGCATCTACAACATGGTATGAAACCATTAGCTAACCATACGTATATAAGGTAATGCATACGCACAAACACACGTCATGGAAGGTAAACACATAATCATGCTATCACACATTTACCCATTTTATCATCTTTATATAATAGTCATTCACTCAAATCGTATATATATAGATATATGAAACTATGTGACACGAGGCACGTATCATCCTCGCCTCTGGGTCTGCTAGCCATCTGGAAGTAGTGTCGGTCACACAACCCGTGTACCCTATGGGAGTGGATTGCGCCCTTCCTTTATACTAGGTGGCGTACGTCAAAGAACCTCCCAGACTCCTCGGCGGGATGAAAGGGAAAGGTAATCACAACCACGCATACGGGGAAATAAATAAAACATAGGTCGGTAATAATCGACATCACATGCTATCATATCAAGCATATAGCACACACACCACTCATGCAACACCCAATATAAGGATGGTAGTTAAGTAAGTCCTACGAACTTACCTCAACCTCGTACAATAACAACCACGATCAAACTCCAATCTTGAGAGGGACACTACCTAATAACAAGGCATAAAGAGATATCAATACTCCTATCAATCAAAAAGGTCACACCTAGACATAAGAGATCCATAAGGATCATACTCAATCTATAAGCCTCACAACAAACTAAACCTCAATATCTCAACATAACTCATAATTCCTCAAATCTCAAGGTAGTATCTAATCAAAATCTCTCAATCTCAATTCTAATCCTAATTTAATTAATTAACCTTTAATTAAATAATTAAATTTTGCCAGAACAACGTTTTGTCCACATACAATTTCTAAACCCACTTGTCATCAGATTTCATCAAACAAACTACCCATAATCACTAGAATAATATAACGACCATAATGGAATTTCTAATTATCCATTTTGACAAGCCTAAAGTCAATTTAGGCCAAATCGCAGTACGTACAACGAATAAATTCATAACTTATTCGATACTAACCCGATTGACGATCTGAAAGAAAATTCGGAATCACAACGACGCATGCTACGCATGGACAACATCAAATTCACCGGAATCTGAGAAATGGAGCCTTCTTGGTGACATATATGCTCGATCAGCTCTTCATCTGCTCGGAAATGCAAAAACTCGGTACTGATATGAAGAGAATAAAGAGAGGAATCCAGAAACTCAAACGGAATTGAAATCGGATTAGAAACGGAGAGTAGATATGAGTTTGAAGGTTGAGAGAAATCAGAGCTTTTACGAGGAAACGTGAAAGGAAATGAATTAATAAAGGAATTTTCTCTATTTATAGTGAAGACGATAATTATCCTTTAGCGAAGTCGATAATTATCCTTTAATCGATCCAAAGGCGGGACGAACCTCCTTCTCCATTATTCTCGAGATTGGAATAATAAATCTGGAATATTGTAGGGATAATTATTCAACAATTGCCGCGTAATACGTGTACTCCTAAGCCTTCTTTCTTAGCCGTTAAGAAACAAAATAGCGACTCTTTTGGCCGTTTTGCCTCTCCATGTTATTTCATATCTAGGACATATCCGATATCCTGATCATATCTCTCAACTGCATTTTTATTAATTGGAGCTCCCAAATGCTCCAAATAACACCGGAGGGTAAAAATAATTACTCAGGGGAAGTAAAAATTTTCCCAAACGTCCAAAATTATGTCAAGAACATAAAGGTGGAACTCATACTCATCACTTGCGAAATCTTCGCGAGTTATATGTCAAATACTATCAACGATTAAGTTAATCAACATTAATTGGAATTCGGAAATCCTAGCTATTACTAGAAAGCACGAGAGATAACTAACCTCCGACGATGCATCGAGCTCAAGCACTCGAAAACGCTCGAAGACGTTGATTTGACCGTAAGGGTTCTTCAGCGTTGTAGTTTGGCGTGAAAATCTTATGTGTAGGGAGAAGACTTCTTTAGAGTTTAGGGGCCAGTTTGGTATCAGATGGAAATTCTTTTTTCTGTTTGTTGGAGATAGAGATTGTTGAGATTGTTGGGGATTGTGGTAGATGGAGATTCTTGTAGTTTGTTAAAGTTTGTAAAATTTTGGTGTTTGATATAAATTTATTGCAATAGATTGTTGAATAACAAATGACAAAAATGCCCTTAAATAAACATTTTTTGTCTTTCTTTGAATCAATATACAACCTTGTGGGAAGTAGTCAGAATGTTTTCTTCTCCACTGTCTGCTCATTTGATCTAAATAGAAGGAAAGACAAGATCTTCGTCCTACAAACAAGGGTTTCATACATGCCATAAGCATCCTATTTCAATCTAATTTCACGGTTCCAGACCATCCATAAATTCACAGGCAAGGTCTTTGGATGATGGAGATCCGATCTCGAAAAAAACAATATGTAAACTCGTGTCAATAAAAAAGGAGTGAAAACCTACCCATCTTGTTGCCATAATTGGATTAGAGTATTTGGAAACCCACCGCACCATAATTGTTCTTACTATCATACTTTGTGCAGCAAGGAGCATTCACCATTCTCCACTGGCCCATAGTGAAAAATTGTTCCCATCAATTTCAATTGCAAGTACCTGCAACGACACCAAATTGCTGGTGTGTCCATGGCATTCCACAGTGAAAAATTGGATCTGAGTAGTTGTCTTCCTTATACACAAACAAGCAGTAGAACAATCAATAATAAAACAGTGGAACGCCGCGCAAATTGCTAGAAGCTTTAAGGATAGGGGAGGGAGGAGGAGAAGATCGATCAAGTCTGGTTTCAACAAACGAGCGAGAAGGGAAGAGTAGACAATAGAGAAGAAGGAAAAGATCGATCTTGCTGGAGTGTGCGCTGGTGTGTGCAAGGGTACGTGGGGAAATAAAAGCAATCTATCCCCAAGAATCTCCAAGAAGCTTGGTTAGGGAAGATTGTTTTTACGGGATTCTTTAGCCAAAAAAATCTCGTAAAAGAATATAATCCTGAAGTTTCAACTCATACCAAACAACACTAATTTTGCCATCCCCAAGAATCCCGCGAAAAAGAATCTAAATGAATCCCCTATAATACAATACCAAACAGGGCCAGGTATTTATAAAAGTAATAAAAAAAAGTCTTACAAAATCAATGAAATAATAGATTCTTTTAAAATCAACAAATTTTTAAATACCATAGAAATTTTATGAAAAATTTAAAATCCTAATTGAATATCAAAAGATTTATATGGACTTTTAAAAATCTATATTTAATACCCATAGACTTTTAAATTCCAAAAAATTCATGTAAAATCTTAATTGAATACACTACCCTAATATTAGATTTTAAAAAACTGTGGCGATTATCTTTGTAAAATAACATTAAGATTTAATTAATAACAATCTTTCCAAAAAAAAACTATTTTAACAAACTTGTGTGTGATAATCACAAAAATAAACATATTGAAATTTGTAACATAACGTTAAGATTTGAGATTTAGTAATAACGATCCTCCTTGATCAATGTCATTATACATATTATTAGCTTTTGCATATTCGTTATTAGCATATATCTTTCTATTAATTTTTTGGGTGAATTTGTTTTGTAGCATTAGATCATTAATTTTATTTAGTATTTGTTCACCTCATTAATTTTGTTAGAATATGATCTCTTTTGAAATTTAAGTATAGTTTATCCTTTTACAAGAATTTACAAGATTATGTGTTTATTATTACTTTTTAATTCACCCACACTCCCTATAATTTGGATTAACATAATAAATTTAGATTACCCTCATACAAGAAATTACAAGATTTCTCTTTGGATCTAAAGCGTCGACTACTCTTCATCATTTACTACTCTACATCTTGAACATTCAGTTTCTCGATACAATAATCGCGTACAAGACAATTAGTTACAATAATTCTTGTACAAAAAATTTAGTGTACAAGAGAATTCAATTATCATAATTAGCATATATTTATAATTTTTAAAAGAAGATAAATTGTTAGATCCAACTTGTGCGGTTGGTATTAGGGTGGGAGGGAGGTACTACCAACCACAGATCAATTTTCTGTGGCTACATTCGTTTTTTAATTTTTTTTTTTCATATTTCTTGAAAGAATTATAATGTACAATAAAATTTAAGAAAATATAAATTACAAGAAGAAAATAAGTATCATTTACAAGAATAAATTATAAATTTATAAAAATTACGTCTCATTTATAAGAATAAGTTACAAGCATAAAGTTAAAAGAGAAACTTTTAAATAAGAAGAGAATTTATTATAATAAATAAAGGGCAAATTTATCATTATCGTTTTAATAAGGTTATTCACTTAAGCCTAGGTTATCTACTAAATAAAAGTTATCATTAGTGCATTTCATCCAATTCCCTCTAATTTTTTTTCCTTTCATGAGTAAATAAGTTATTTAATTATATCCTATTCTACGATACTAAAGCATATTGAAATTTGGACTAGAGCAAAACAATAACGAGGAAGGCGTTTATTTGGGAGAAGATTAAGTTACTAAGGTAACTTTTTTTTAAAAAAATAAACTCGACCCCTAATATTAACAATTAAAATAAAAAAGATAAATAAGATATGAAAAGAATCATAATTAAGTATTTAAGGTAACAGTTAAAAGATAATTAGTATTTTCAAATATTAATTAGGCTAAAAATAAGGAAACTGTGAATGAAATTTGGTAACAGTTAAAAGATCTTCCAATATCCCATCAATCATCATAAATTTTCAGCAAAATCGGATGGGGAGAGGTTGCGAGACAGAGGGGAATTCGGATGGGGAGAGGCTGCGAGAGGACCAGTCGAAGGTTTCCATGAGATTTAACATCCAATCGAGAGAGATAGCACCATCGAGAGGCCATGAGATCGGGAATCTAGGTTTTTCATCGGGAGAAGATGATGGATTCTCCGGTGACAGAACTGCGGCTGATGGAGGAGGAAACGATGCAGATGAGGGTGATTCCAACGGAATCGTGGTGGATTTGGATGCTCCGGTGATGGAGACGGTGGTGGTTGAAGAGAAAGACGTCGGAGGAGGAAAATTCGACGACGACGACATCGGTGACTTAAAGGTACGGAAAATATTGAGGGCTGACGGAAAATATTGAGGGATGACGTCGGAGGAGGAGAATTCGTCATCTCAGCTTGCCGGCCATCAACCGCCCTCCCCTTCTTCCGGTAGTTCAGTGAGCCGTTTTGGGTAGGTGAGACTTCTTACATTATTTTGAATAACTTTAGTCGCCATAGCCAAGTATGATATATTCGGATAGGGGTTGATTATGTACACATACATATTTTGTGTGTACATATAACATGATGTCGATTAGAATATGTACAGTTTTGTGTCTGCATGTACATATGTTTGCAGTATCTGGTGATTATGTACATATTTTGCTGCGAAAATGTTATTGACTAACTATATATGTACATGATGTCGATTAGAATATGTACAGTTTTGTGTTTGCATGTACATATGTTTGCAGTCTGTGGTGATTATGTACATATTTTGCTGCGAAAATGCTACTGACTAACTATATATGTACATATGTTTGCAGTCTTTGCGATTATGTACATATGGTGTTGCGGAAATCTTACCAAGATTGATTCAATATCGTCGCAATGGATGAACGCAAGTTGGAAATGACAAACATTCCGGAAAATATTTTGATTTCCTTAATAAATGGAGATATTTTGATTCCCTTAATAAATGGAGAGAGAAAGATATTACTTTCTCATTTTGTAATAATTAGTTGCTTAATAAATGAAGAGACTGATATTCTGATTTTCTTAATATTCTTTTTTTTTTATTTTAATAAATATTTTTTATATAATCTGGAGGGGCCTATTTTGTATATATTATTAACTTGGAGTACTTTATATGCTCATGGTTACAAAACATACTACTCCCCCATTTTGCCCTTTATTTGGAACCACATTGGAGGCTATCTGTGTAAAAAAAAAAAAAATTCTTTTAACTAGGTTTTAATAACCATGGCGGTTACGTACAGATAATGGGTCGTCGTGCGTTTGTCAATCTCATCGCCTCCATGTACGTAATATCCCTCCTATTTAATATATTCGCTCGATATATAGTTACCCTATTAGATTCGATATGATTAACATATTTTAATTTTGAAAGAATTTGGTCAAATAAGCCTTTTTTTATTTTTACTAGATTTATGTGTTCCTCAATTTTTACCACTTTTATAATTTTATTGAATTGAAATAGGAAGATACAGTGTTTAATTAGAAATACATTTAAACACATTTATACCAGAAATCTAGTTACTAGCTATCATTAGTTAATTTGTCCAAATCAATTACACTTTTAGGATAACAAATGTCATTGCGATAGATTGATACACTTAACCAATGCACAAACTTCCAATTACACATGGTGGAAGCTACTGACGTCAATGAGTTTGAAAAAACATAAAAAATAATCATGGTTTGCAGGGTGGCAACGGAGCGTCGCATAAACACTTATTAGGGGAGTAAGCAGAGTCATCAAACTGCCGGAGTACAGTTCCAATCGCAGGGATGTGCCCACACAGTCGGTTGTAGCTCACATTAAACTCACACTACAAGAAAATTCTTAAATAGCCACACATAAATACTCACACTTCTAGTTATTGGTTAATTTTACCCACATTTTATGTTGATGGCAAACAATCTAACACTTTTAATTGTTGGCAAGTAGTGGGAATTTTTAACAATTTCATTTTACCCACACCTTATTTTGATGGCATAAAATCTAACACCTTTGATTGTTGGCAAGTAGTGGGAATTTCCAACAAATATAGGTTGGGACGACTTCGTACGTTAGAAAGAATATCCTGATTTTAAAGCATTAATTAAATAATATACTATAATATTAATTAACATTAATTTTAATCTAATATAAGGTGCATATAAAAAAAAGTATAAATATTGTGAAAATCGGATGAGTCGTATATAAGGTGGAGGATGATGTTGCATGTTGATCTGAGAACATATACGTGTTGGGCCCGAGTCCAAGATGTTAGTGAGCTTTGTTTGTATAATTAATTGACAATAGGAGAAGTAGTCCACCAAACTTATATATTAGACCAAGGGTTATTCTTGTTTCTAGAGACATGCCCAACTGTAAACTCGATAAAAAAAACTTGTAAGAGCAATGATGGCGTGAAGAAGAACTCCACCATGAGCGAATCAGGGAATGATACATGAGTACCTAAAGATTATGGTATGAAAATCGTGGTATGAAAATTTTGGTATGAAATTCTGGTATAAAAATTCTGATATGAATTTCTGGTATGAAAATTCTGTTATGAAAACTCTGAAAATTCTTGTATGAATTTCTGTTATGAAAATTCTGGTATGAATTTCTGTTATGAAAATTTTAGTATGAAAATTCTTGTATAAATTTTTGGTATTAATTTCATATCAGAACATAAAAAAGGAAAAACAAAAGAAAAAAAAAAGGAATTAAACTTCCGTTACAACACATGTCTTATATAATGGCAATAGTGTAGATATGCAACAACGTAAGCTGAATCTGCACAAATGCTTAAGAATAGAAAATGAACTATTCGAAAAAGACATTGAGCCTCAAATTGAAGAGAAACCAGACAAGGTACATAGTAGCGGCGGTGAGGGCACCGCAAGCAACGCCGAAAAACAATGAAGCAATAACACTGGCGACGTTTTCCTTGCCAAAACCAGAAGCGGCGTTTTCCTTCTCAAACCAGAAGAAGAGGAGAGAGGAAGGTGAAACCCTAAAGTGTGTTTGAACGGTAAAAAAATACGGGGTATATTTACTAAATCAAAAAGCGAGATGAGCCTAGTTATTATACTAAAAACTCAAAAAGGATCTATTTACCAAATTCACCCTACAATATAAAGGTTACGTCTTTATTCTTTAGGGATCATACTTAAAATTGCTTAAAATAGTTTTTAAATTGAAAATTTTAAAAGTTCTCTATTTTACATTTGCATTTAGATTTCAATTTTTAATTTAATTTTTTTTATAAAATGTTTATTTCACTTGAACATATTTATAAATAATTAACTAATATTAAATTACATTTACACCTTATATTGTATATGACATAAAAAATTTCAAAATGTAATATTGCCTAAATTAGACTATTTTTGTTATTGTTTATCTAAAACATTAATTCAATAATAAACATACAAAATTAATACCAACTTGAAATTTAGATTCGGTCAACGGTAGTGAATTACACGAAAATTATAAATTTCAAAAAGTACTACTAAACAAGCACCACATTATATTTTTCCAATCTATCGAAATAGCTATAGATGTTATTAGAATTATTATGTTGATTAGCTCTACGTATTGTTATCGTAATAAAGTTTAGAAATCTTATATGAATTCAATATAAAAAATATTAATATTATTAACTTTATACTCCCTCTGGTCATAATTAACTGTCATTTTAGACTTTGACACAATTTTTAAGAAAAATATTAAATAACATAAATTTTATAAAGTTTTTTTCAAATCTTATCACTTATTTAACATCTAACTTCTTTTAAACCAATAAGAAATCAGTTATAACTAACATGAATCATTTACACCAATTTTTTATGAACATTTCTTATAATTATTGTTCATTTATTGGCATAAAAAACTTAAAACGATAGATAATTGTGATCAAATTTACAATTTTAAAACGTCATTTATTTATGATCGGAGATAGTATATTGATTTTATTTCACTTGTAATTATATTTCTAATTGTTTGAAGTATAAATTTTGTTTATACAATTACTATAATAGCTTAATTTTCTTCTTGTTTTTTCACTCTATCTTTTTGAAAAAGGTAAAATCATTTTAGTCACAACACAAATCAAGGGATTTCACAATTAAGGCTTAATTATAGGGATTTTTAAAATTAGTAACTTCCCTTACTGTAAACGTGGTGGAGAGGAGTTACAAAATGAAGATACCAAACCATTAGCTTTGAGATGAACTCTCTTCATCGTGGTTGGGACTCGACTAGCGGACCAATCTCATCAAATCTTCTCTCCCGGCGATTCCAAGGTATTCACCTTAGGCGCATTGCTCAGGACCTCCGACGCGGGACGAGGAAGGGACGGTGCGAGTTTGGGGAAGTTGAGGGTGGCGGAGGATGAGCGAATTCTGCACGAACTTTGTGGTTTACGACTCCACCTCAAGTTGGTCCTGATGGGCACATTGTCTAATCTTGTTCCAGCTCTTCTATCCACCAGGTTTCCTTTCTCTTCTGTTTCTTTTTTCCTTCAAGGGGAAATTGTAGGTTGATTATTGTTTTACGTGGAATTGGATTTGATTTCAATTGGGGTTTGTAATTAGAGTTTCATGATGATGGTGTCAATTTTCTGTTCAATTGTTTGATTGGTGTATTGAATTTTAGTTTCCATTTTCAACTTTGGATTTCCTGTTTTGAATCTTTTGATGCTCATATGTCATTTTTTATAGGGATTTTGCATAGATATGCTTGTTTACATCTACTCTGTATGTCAATCTTGGTTTCCTTTATTTCCCCAACAAAGACACTCTAGCGGTGGATCAGAGTTGAAGAATACTCTACCAAAGACACTCTAGCCGATCACCTAATTTTGGATTTAGGAGGCAACTATATATATATATACTTGGGTTAACAATTTCTTTGTATTGCATCGTGATATTTGGTGTACTAAAGTAGTTCAAGTCTTAATGCAGGTGTGATAACTATTGACATAACTGGAGTTGAGACATTCTTTAAACTCAAGGGAATACTAGAAGCAAAGAGGATCAAGGTATATTTTTGGACAATTATATAGATGTCTGCGTTGATATAATTAAGGTTATGTAGCTTTCATATGTGGTGATTGTGTTTGTAGGGTGAAACAGATCCGTTCAAGCCTTTCCTTAACCGACTTTCAACACCATTCCAAGCATCGGAAAGTACCTAGCTTTCATACTTTTGTATAATTAAGGTAACCTAACTTTCATACAATTTAATTTTTATTGTCTTACAGCTACCAATGGTGAACACAAACGAAATGCCATAGTTCATTGTTCTACTACCACACTCCCATTTACAACAACTACAACAGTCACTACATGGATGGCGAATACTATTTTTGTGCGCAAAAATCACGCAAAAATCACAACAAAAATGGAGAGGACCTCGGGTGCATTCGGACCAAGATCTGGTGGTTGTCGTGATCATAGAGTTGTGTTAGTCAATCAGATTGGATTTGAATTCCGAAAGTTCCACTGATGATATGAATCTTCATCTCTTGAGATCTTTTATATATATAAGTTATTACATTTGTATAGTTGCAATTGTAATTAAAATTCTATCTTGTATATGTAACTGTAATTATAATTCAGATGTACAATTGTATTCAAATGTAAATAGATAATGTATGATTTTTTTTTACTTTATTGTAAGAAATATAAAAGAGTTACTTATTATAAAAATACATTTCATTGGGTTTTTTTTAATCATTTTATTGTCTAATTTTGGTCATTTTGTTTCTATTATTCACAACAAAAAAATACAATTATTTGGAATTGTAATTTTTATTTTATGGCTTTAAATAATTTATACATAATAATTATTAAACCCTTTTTTAAATAATTCACATATTTAATAATGAAGACATATTTTGTCACACTAAAAGTTATGGGTAACACTCACACCCTTTTCTGTTGGAATTATTGTTTGATAATAGGGACATTTTTTCTCACCCTAAAAGTTGTTGGTAATACTCACACCTCTTTTTTTGTTGGAAATAGTAACAATTTATTTAGTGAGTAAAAATTTGTGACGCCTTCTTTAGTAACACACCTTCACACTTTTTAGTGTTGAAATAAGCGACATTTACTTATTGTGACTAATTATTACAATTTAAAGTGTTAAAAAATCAATTTTTTTTTGTAGTGTCAGACAACATCGTCAAGTTCGCTAAGCTCTCCGGCAATTTCCCATACATCTTATTGTTGTTCAGCAACAACGCTGTCACACTCGTCGATACTTTCTTCACCTTGGACATATCAAACGACAGCTTATTTTCTGATAAGTTAAGAGTCCACAATAACTCATTATTCTCAAGTAGAAAAGAAGCATCCCCAGTAAGCCTATTATCCTGAGCTTGAAATTCCCTAAACTTAACACTACCAAAGGATCTCGGGATTTGCCCGTGGAGCTTATTCGACCCGAGCAAGAGAAACAATCCCCTGGTGTATGGATCCTTGAGTTTGCTGAACAACCCGGTTGGGATACGACCTGTGAGCCTGTTATTCACAAAGGAGATATAGTACAGTTTCGGGAGTAGAGTTAACTGAACCGGGATTGAACCGGTGAGTCGGTTGTTGTCCAGTTCGAGTAGGGCTAGGTTTTGGAACCGGTCGAAAAAACGAGGGATGGGACCGGATAGACGGTTGTCGGAGAGTACGAGGGATTCGAGTCGGGTGAGGTTTGATAAAGACGGCGGGATGGGTCCGGTTGCGTTGTTCTTGAAGAAGAGAGTGGTTAGGTATGGGAGGTTTCCGATGTGGGAAGGGAAGATAGCTGGAAGATTATTAGAGTTGCCGGAGAAGATAAATGAGATGATCCGACCAGTAGTGGGATCGCATTGGACGTAATCCCATGTTTGGTCGCAGCAGTTTTTGTTTGGTTCCCAGTTTGAGAAGAAGCCTGGAGGATTATTGAAGGCTCGCTTGATTTGGAGGAGGGCATATCTGTCATCGGAGTTGCAGTGTGGTGTTTTGGCGAAGGTAACGCCAAGGAGAATGAATGTAAAGTAGAGTTTGAGTGTATGCATTTTTTTGGATGAAGTGTCTGTATATTTTAGTGTCTGAATTCTGATACTGCTAAGCAATTGGTGAATATGTATCGGGTTTCAGGGTTGGATATCGATTGATGATTGTGAGGAGGAAAGTGGTAAAATATTTATTATTTTAGTGGTCGAACATGATCTGCACGAGGAAGAAAAAAAATAGTACTCCAATATATTGGGGAAACCGCGTCTCGCACACATACCTATTTATGGGCGGAGCCATCAGCCATGTGCACGGCACTGCCTTTGAGTCTGAAATGCTTAGGTGATTTTTAAGGCACCGACATCAAATTACGAAGGAGTATAGGATACGGTGTAGCGATCACGGTGGTCGGTTTCCTCAACTTCAGCGTTGTCCAAGTTCCGATCAAGTCTAGATGAAAAATACTAAAATAAACCGGAAGTCGTCGGAACGTGTAAAAGGTGAAAACCTTTTTTCCTTCAAATTTTGGCGCATTCGAATAATGTATATATATATATATATATATATATATATATATATATATATATATATATATATATATATATATATATATATATATATATATATATATATATATATATATATATTAAAATAATATGCGGGATGCTGACATAATTATCGCTGTATAATTTTTGAATTAATTTTTAGGCATCAAATTAATTAGAAAATTAGAAACAATTTGTTTTTCATCATTTTTTGAACTATTTCTAGTTTGTTGAAACGATCATATTTTGGGACAATTATATTATTTGGATTTTGACTTTAGTTAATGATTTTATATTTGTTATTTTATTAGGTTGTAATTTTTTTAAACGATTTTTTTTTCAAACGATTTTACTTTAGTTTTTATTGTTTGTACAGTTAGATATTTTGCTATCCAACATCCATTATCAGGTAAGACTAATAGTATGAAAACTTGTATATACATTCCTTACCTTTTTGGCTAACTTTAAGTATAATTTTTATTCATATCATAGTAATATTTATTATGTGGGTCGTTGACTTCCTGATTGCATGATAGAGGATAAAAGTTTAAACAAATTATACATTTTTTTGCCTTTTAGTCCCGATAAATATTCGTTACATGAGTCGTCGACCTACTGATTTGTGGGACGTGGACTTAATGTTATGTTTTTTCAACGATTTTTCCTTAAACTTTTTGAAGGATTATATATTTTTGTTGATTTTTCTATCTGACATCGATGATCAAGTAAGGGGGATAGTTTAACAACTTGGTAAATAAACAGTTTGAATATTACATAAATCATATATTTTTTGGCTTTTGGCTAAATTCAAGTATAATTTTATTTATATCGGATTAATATTGCTTATGTGGGTCGTTGACATTGTTATGTAGGTCGTTGAACTATTGTTTTATGAGTCATTGATCTATTGTTATGTCGGTCATTGACATAATGTTATTATGATTTTTTTTAACGATTTTATGCTTAAGATTAGCGAAAGTTCTAATTTTTAACGAATTTTCTTGTTTTTGGTACATTACTTTTTAGAATGAATTTTTCTTAATATTTTTAAAATATTATAAGCGTTTTCTAAATTCAATTATAAAAACGAAATATTTAACTAATCATACTTTGGTTGACATTGATATTTACTTTAATAAAGCAAATGCGTATTTATTCGCTATAATATTTTTTATCAATTTTTTTTCTTTTTCTCATAATTGGTTTTGAAAATTATTAATTGTTCATATTTTTTTAATTCGGTCATATTTTCACCAACTTTTTATAATCCCACATCGGTTATCATGTAAGACTATCAATTATTGTTATTTTATTTATATCAAAATATTGTAGTATTCAATGAAGTGATTGAAGAACCGATAGGTGATATAAATAAGATAGATAATACTCTAGAAGGGGGGATTGAATAGAGTATGGAAACTTTTCGCAAACCAAATCTCAAGCCCTTGAAACTCCTTTCAAGGGCCTTGATGTCAATCTATGCTACTAGTGAAACTTTGATTTCAAGGACTTTGAAACTCTATTTCAAGGGCCTTGACTTCTTGCTCCTGCAAAACAAAGTTAGTCACAGTAAAGTATATATGGTGCGAAATTGAAAAGATTGACACGAGGATATGTTTACGAAGTTCGGCTCTAAATAGCCTACTCTCCGTCCCAGGGTATATCCGTAGGATCTAACTATCTATTATCTGCTTCAAAGAGTCCTAGATACAAACTAGAAGAAATCCCCTTATTCTCTCACTTGTAGCCAATGCTACGATCTAGCTCCAACTCTTAACCTAGCTATAATAGCCTAGTTACTTCGCAGAGTAACACACTCTAGTATAACACTTTTTAGATCTACCAATGGAGCTCTTGTGTTTTCTTTCTCTAAGGGGATAAAACTTTTACGTGAATGTGATAAAGAAAAACAACGAATGAAGATGATTAGGTTGTTTGAGGATGCAAAGATGTTTTCCGGTGTAAGCTTGTGTATCTTCTTCTTCGACCTTCATCTTCATTTATATCTTCTTATGGAAAGATCTTCTAGCCGTTGTAGAGATGACCGTTTTGAAGATCAATCTTCTTTTCCATGAAGATCGTAAGGTAGACGTTGCAAGTCTTCAGTCCCTACGAACACGTTGAGTCTTTTACTCCTTGATCTTCTCGTCTTCTATTGGATAAGAGAGAAGATATTGTTTTTGCCGTATTTTAGAAAATCTTCTAGAAAAATTTTCTATTCTTTGGTTGAGATCTTCCTTTAGTTGACAAAATCCTTGGTTGATGAGATCTTCTTTCTTACAGAATCTTCAACGAAGATCTTTAATTTATTTGAATCCTTAGTTCCGTGCACCTTAGAGTCCAAGGCCCTTCATCTCGTCCCCTTGAACTTGTTTTTGAATCTAACTTCAAGGGCCTTGACATGTAGATGTACAACCTACACTGAATTCAATCCAACCACATATCTAGAAATATAATCAAGTACCTTGTTAGATATCCAACTGCTATATTTGTGTGAAGTTTTCCATCATTAACACCTGTAAACCATTTCAATCAAGGTGGAGTTTTCAATCTCCCCCTTGATGGAAGACAACACAAATTTTTGTACCTGCATTTGTTAGTTTAACAATGCATATGAAAATCTCAAAACTAAAAATGAAGAATGTAGTATATCAAAATGTCGGATCATATTTCTCCCCCTTTGTTTTTCAACAAGGGAGAAAAAACAGTCAAACCAAGAAGTCTTAAAATCCGATTACAGACCCAAAAACAAATGTATTTTCAACACGGGAGAAAAAACAGTCAACCCATAGAGAAAAAGATCAGCCAGCTTTAAAATTCCTCATAAAACTTCCTCTTTCCTTTGGATGAAGTTTTCTTATAACGTCAATCATCCATTTCAGCTGCCAAACATCTTCTCTTTTCTTCAGCTCTTCTTTGTTTAATAACTTCATACTCAACTTTGGGAAAGAACATTGGCTCTTCATGAGTTGGGTACAAAATTGATTTATTCTGGACACGCCTTTTACAATTCATCAGCATATTCTCAACCTTTTCTTGAGTATGTTGAGCTACATCCTCAGGTATGGGCAAAATACTTCCCAATGTAGTTAGTTTAAGAGGATTCATCAAATACATCTCATTGACTTTAGCATTGATGGTAGCCAGTAACTCGAAATTTGTATCCATTCTCCTTTTGGCGTCAAACTAAAAATCAGACAATTCACGATTGAGACGAGCTATTTCATTTTCACAACCCTCTAACTTGATTTCTGAAGTAGGAGAGGATTTAACTTCTTCATTTGGATTTTGAGTAACTCCTTTTCCGTTCAAAGTCCATGTTCCTGTAAGAGTTTTTTCAATCCCTAGATGTTCTAAGCAATTCTCATCAATTTTGCTGTTAATAGACTGTCTTTTCTCAAAGGATGTATCAATTCTGTAATAATCAAAGACCTTAGGCAGCAAATTTCCATAAGGCAAAGAAATAGATCTCTTATAGTTAACAGAATGCAACATATGGTTGAGAATCAGATTAGGCACATCTATGGTCACATCAGACATAAGTAATTGAATTAATTCCATAGATTGATCAGTCAACAACTCTCTTGAGTTTGCACGGGGAACTACACATCGAACCAGTATGGTGAATACTATTTTAGCCTCTAAAGTCAGAGAAGTATGAGTGAGTTGACGTGAGTTTAAATTGGGAATCAGAAAATTCTCCTTAGCAGTACGAACACTCTATGATCTTGAAGGATAGTTGAACACTACATCTGAAGGAATTCCTAAAATTTCACTGAGAATTGAAGAAGTGAGTGAAATTGGAGTACCTATGACTGAAGATTCAAGAGTAATACACCCTTTGTAGATTAACATAGAATAGTCTCGTGAGCCGTGGAAACGCAAAATCTCCAGGGTTTAAAACCTTCCAGATAATCAAACTCTTCAGCTTGTCTATGTAGGGTATATTGAGAGTATCGAGAAAGTTAGTATCCACCAAATCACACATACAGAGCGGTCGATTGTGAAAGCCATCAAGCCAAGATCCAAAAGCTTGAAAATTTATGAACCATGATGAGGGAAGACCAGTAATCTGAGATGTATCCAGATCTTCAGAAGGTTTTTCTTCTTTATCGATTGAAGAATTCCGAACAACTTTCTTGTTGGAAGATGGAGGAGCAAATCTCTTGCTTCTGGGTGCCATGAGGAAAGTTTGAGAGAGAAATCAAAGAATTTTGAAATAGGGTTTCTTGTGAAAGGATAAAAAGATGAGAAAGTAGGTCCTTTTTATCAAGGATATAACAAAATCTTTGAGAAAATCATGCTTTTAAAACCAAAATCAAAACTGTGTCAAATAAAAGGTTTAAAAAATATTTTAAGAATTAAAATATCTAACAGATATTAACTCTTAAAAGATCCGTAAAGTCAATTTACCCTTTAACTATGTTTCAAGGTCCCTTGAATTTGATTTCAAGGCCCTTGAAATCATCAAATTGGGTTACGTGTGTAGGATGATTAAAACTTGTTTACTCCCCTACGTTAATGCTTCCTTGTTCAACATACCAAGCTTCAATCTAATAGAATTGAATTGTTCATCAGGAAGAGGCTTGGTAAAGATATCTGCAAGCTGCAAGTTAGTTGAGATAAAAAAAATCGAAACATCACATTTCTCCACATGATCACGTATGAAGTGATGCCTTACATCAATATGCTTAGTTCTTGAATGCTGCACAAGATTTTTGGTTATAGAAATAGCACTAGTATTATCACATTTTATAGGAATACCTCTCAAGTCAAAGCCAAGGTCACAAAGTTGTTGAGAAATCCAAAGAATTTGAGCACAACAAGCTCCTACAGCTATGTATTCAGCTTCAGCTGTGGATAGGGCAACAAAATTTTGCTTCTTGGAGTGCCAACTGATTAGGGATGACCCTAAGAATTGACAACATCCAGAGGTACTTTTTCTATCAACCTTATAACCTGCAAAGTCTGCATCTGAATAGCCAACAAGATGAAACAAGCTTTGACGTGGGTACCATAACCCTAGATCCTTAGTGCCATTGATATACCGAAAAATTCTTTTTACAGCTATCAAGTGTGACTCTTTGGGATCAGCTTGAAATCTTGCACACATGCACACGCTAAACATAATGTCGACGACTAGCAGTTAGGTACAACAATGAACCGACCATACCTCGATACTCCTTTTGTACCATTCTTGTCATGATCTAGCGAAAGTGTTGAACTCATAGGAGTCTTTGCACGCTTAGATTGATCCATTTTGTACTTTTTAAGCAAGTCTTTAGTATACTTGCTTTGATTGAGGAAAATTCCATTATTTTTCTTGTGTAACTTGAAGTCCAAGAAAGAAATTCCCATTAAGCTCTTCTCAAATTCCCTGCACATAATATCTGAAAATTCCTTACAAAGGGAATCATTAGTAGCACCGAATAATATATCATCAACATAGATTTGTACTACTAAAATGTTGTTGCCTCTAGTTTTGATAAACAATGTTTTATCAATCAAACCTCTTTTGAAATTGTTTTCAAGAAGATCTTTAGACAATCTTTCATACCAAGCTCGAGGAGCTTGTTTAAGACCATAAAGAGCTTTGTCTAATTTAAAAACATGATCCGGAAAATCATCATTTTCAAAACCAAGAGGTTGAGCAACGTAGACTTCTTCTTCTAAGAAGCTGTTTAGAAAAGCACATTTTACATCCATTTGAAAAAGTTTTATGCTCATGAAAGATACAAATGCAAGTAGCATACGTATGGCTTCTAAGCTGGCAACAAGAGAAAAAGTCTCCTCATAATCAATACCTTCTTCTTGGTTATAGCCTTGTGCTATAAGTCGTGCTTTGTTTCGTATGACTTTGCCACTTTCATCCAATTTGTTTCAAAAGACCCATTTCATGCCAATAATTGATTGATGCTTTGGTCTTGAAGTAAGGGTCCACACCTTGCTCCTCTCAAATTCATTTAATTCATTTTGCATGGCAATGATCCAGTCTGGTTCTTGAAGTGCTTGAATGTAGTTCTTTGGCTCGACAAGTGATACAAAAGCGGAGAAGGAACAAAGATTATTTACTTTAGATCTAGTTTGAATTCCAGCATTTGGATATGAGATCACATTCTCTTGTGGATGATACGAGGAGTGTTGAACTTTTCTTCTTTTGACAGATGATGTAGATCCAGAAGGTGGAGATGAATATGTTTGACTCGATTCAGGTACCGTTTGTGCATTACCTGTTGTTCCGATCTCAAGGCCTTGAAGTTGGGTTTCAAGCCCTTGAAGGGGAATTCTGTTGTCACAGTTTCCAGTTTCAAGGTCTTGAAGGTGTGTTTCAAGGTCTTGAGGATTTTCTTTGGTATCTTGAATCTTTTCTTGCTCGTCCTTTAGGATCTTTCTCTTCATCCGAAATGTGATCTTCTCTTTGATTCAGATTTAAATCTGCAAAACTCTCACTCAACGTACCATCATTGCTTTCATCAAAAATAATATGAATGTTTTCCTCAACAACTTTGGTACGTTTGTTATATACTCGATAAGTTTTGCTATTTGAAGCATATCCAATGAATATAGCTTCATCACTACGTGCATCAAATTTCCCGAGATTGTCCTTTCCATTGTTGTGAACAAAACAAGTACATCCAAAAGGTTTGAAGTATGAAATGTTTGGTTTTTTTCCTTTAAAGAGTTTATAAAGAGTCTTTTTCAAAATAGGGCGAATTAAACATCTATTTAAAATATAATTTGCAGTGTTTACTGCTTCAGCCAAAAAACGTTTTGGCAAATCATTTTCTAAAAGCATTGTCCTAGACATATCCTCAAGAGTGCGGTTCTTGCGTTCCACAACTCCATTTTGTTTAGGAGTTCTAGGAGCTGAAAAGTTATGAAAAATACCATATTTTGCACAAAACAGATCGAACTTTAGTTGATCAAATTCTCTACCATGATCGCTTCATATAGAAACGATTGGTAGGTTTTTCAAACTTTGTAACTCCTTACACAATTTTGAAAACTCAAATAAAGCTTCAGATTTTTCTCGTAGAAAAGATATCTATGTAAAACGAGAGAAATCATCTACTATAACAAGGATGTATTGTTTTCCTCCGGAAGATTTGACACGCACAAGTCCACAAAGATCCATATGTAAAAGTTCAATAGATCGAGAAGAACTTACAGCTTTCTTAGGTTTGAATTAACCTCTTATTTGTTTACCTTGTGTACATGCTTTACATAGGTCATTAACCTTGAAGTTTAGGTTTGGCAAACCACGTACCAAATCTTTTGTAAGTAGCTTCTGCATGGTGTGCATGCTTACGTGGCCAAGTCTTCTATGCTAAAGACTTGGATCATCAGTCAAGGCCTTTAGACATTTTAGCTTAGTTCCTGCAACTTGGTTAGTACTCAAAGAATAAGCATTATTACACCTAGGAGCAGTAAGCAACACTTCTCCCGTCTATATGTCTTGAACTTCACATTTTTCTGAATCAAACATGACTTTATTGCTTTTATCACAAATTTGAGAAATACTTAGCAGGTTATATTTCAAGCCATCAACTAAATAAACATCATCAATAAAGTTGGATGAATTATAGCAAATTTTACCAATGCCAATTATGTCACACTTTCCTTTATCACCAAGAGTAATAGTTCCAGATGACTGCTTCTTTAAATCTGAGAATAAAGAACTCTTTCCACTCATTTGTCTTGAGCAACCACTATCTAATATCCATTTGTGCTCCTTTACCTTGGTGATATCCTGCAAAACAACAAACATCAACCTTTCCGGGTCGACCAAATGACATATTTTGGTTCATACTCAGGTTCGATCATGTTTGGTGGTCTAGTACCTTTCGGAACCCAGATTTGTTTAACATGTTTCCTTAAACATAAAGGATAGGTGTTTATGATGATATAAGGGTCATTTCTTCTATAAGGACATGTAGATTTAACATGAACCTTTTTACAACAATAGAAGCAAGTAGGCATATGAATACTTCCTTTGGCCATAACAAAAGTGGTGGTAGGTTTTCTAGGAAAGCTCCAATGATACCCTATACCATTTTTGTTAAGGGAAGATTGTTGTTCACCCATCATTCTTTCCAGATCAGCTTTTGAACGAGTAAACTTAATGAGTGATGCCTTCTGGTCTTGACACATTAAAGTCAGATCAACTTTCTCTTTCTCTAAATCGATATAGTTTCGATGTAGAGAAGAAAGGTTGTCCTTGAGAATCAGTTTTTCTGATTCCAAGGCCTTGATATTGTCATCAAAATCTTCCTTTTCTGTGTTAAGATTTTCAATCTCTAGAGACATGTCACTCAATTGTTTATCTTGTTCATGAAGCTTTTCTTTTAAAGAATTTATCCTTATTCTATGTTCCCTATCACTTAAGATAATATCTTTAAGAATTGTTTAAGGTCAATCTCATGTTGAGATAAAATTGTACTTACCATATTGTCGATGTATAGATTTGAGTCATCTTCATGATCGGCCATAAGACACAAATTTGCTTGTTCTTTTTCATCTTCTGATTCATTTGTTGATTCTGAATCACTCCATGAAGCAACCATAACTTTCTTCTTTCGATCATTCTTCTTGAAGTTGGTCCTCTTCTTTTGTGGACAATTCTTCACCAAATCTGTTTCACCATATTCAAAACAAGTCAGTACTTTCGTTTTCTTATTAGAGTTAAAAAACTTACCTCGGGGTTTTGATGCTCGTGGAAATTCTCGGTTTGCAGATTGTTTCTTTATCTTGATAATTCTTGCGAGTCCTTTGGAGATCATGGCGAGAGCATCTTCTTCATTATCATCATCACTATCTTCTTCATCAGATGGTAACTCATCTTTTCTAGATTTTAATGCCAAATTCGTGGAGTTGGAAGGGAGTTCTCCATCTTCTTCACCAAGAACCATTTCATGTGTAATGAGTTTTCCAAGTAGATCATCAAGAGGAAGAGTAGTGAGATTCTGAGCTTCTTCGATAGCAATCATCTTTGGTCCCCACTTGGCTTTAGGTAAGCTTCTTAGAACCTTTCTCACTTTTTCTTCATTTGTGAAGGTCTTTCCAAGTGAGTCCAGATTATTCACGATCTCAGTGAATCTAGTGAAGATTTCTTTGACAGGTTTATTTGGATTCATCTTGAACAACCCGTATTGTCTGAGAAAGATGCTAATTTTTGTTTCCTTGACTTGACTTGTTCCTTCGTAAGTGACAACAAGCTTGTCCCATATTTCTTTAGCAATCTTGCATTATGAGATGCGGTTGAATTCATTAGCATCTAATTCACAGTAAAGTAGATTCATTGCCTTTTAATTATTTGACACACTATCCAGGTCAGCCTGCGTGAAGTCTGATTCCTTCTTAGGGACTTGGACGCCTTCAACCGTTGTCATTGGAACTTTTGGTCCATTTTGAATAATGCTCCAAAGCTCCATATCCTGGTCAATCAAGAACATATGCATGAGTGATCTCCAATGAGCGAAGTTGTTGCCACAGAAGAGTGGTGGTCGAGATGAGGATCTTCCTTGAGAAAATCCACCATCACCTACAGGATTCATGATTAGTCTCACTGATGGTTAAATCAATAAATGTGAGTCTAGCTCCAATACCAATTGAAGAATCGATAGGTGATATAAATAAGATAGATAATACTCTAGAAAGGGGGGGGGGTTGAATAGAGTATGAGAACTTTTCACAAACCAAATCTCAAGGCTTTGAAACTCCTTTTAAGGGCCTTGATGTCAATCTATGCTACTAGTGAAACTTTGATTTCAAGGACTTTGAAACTCTATTTTAAGGGCCTTGACTTCTTGCTCCTGCAAAACAAAGTTAGTCACAATAAAGTATATATGGTGCGAAATTGAAAAGATTGACACGAGGACATGTTTACGAAGTTCGGCTCTAAATAGCATACTCTCCTTCCCAGGGTATATCCGTAGGATCTAACTATCTATTATCCGCTTCAAAGAGTCCTAGATACAAACTAGAAGAAATCCCCTTCTTCTCTCACTTGTAGCCAATGCTACGATCTAGCTCCAACTCTTAACCTAGCTATAATAGCCTAGTTACTTCATAGAGTAACACACTCTAGTATAACACTTTTTAGATCTACCAATGGAGCTCTTGTGTTTTCTCTCTCTAAGGGGTAAAACTTTTACCTGAATGTGAGAAAGAAAAATAACGAATGAAGATGATTAGGTTGCTTGAGGATGCAAAGATGTTTTGCGGTGTAAGCTTGTGTATCTTCTTCTTCGACCATCATCTTCATTTATATCTTCTTATGGAAAGATCTTCTAGCCGTTGTAGAGATGACCGTTTTGAAGATCAATCTTCTTTTCCATGAAGATCGTAAGGTAGACGTTGCAAGTCTTCAGTCCCTACGAACACGTTGAGTCTTTTACTCCTTGATCTTCTCGTCTTCTGTTGGATAAGAGAGAAGATATTGTTTTGCCGTATTTTAGAAAATCTTCTAGAAAAGATTTTCTATTCTTCGGTTGAGATCTTCCTTCGGTTGACAAAATCCTTGGTTGATGAGATCTTCTTTGTTACAGAATCTTCAACGAAGATCTTCAATTTATTTGAATCCTTGGTTCCGTGCACCTTAGAGTCCAAGGCCCTTGATCTCGTCCCCTTGAACTTGTTTTTGAATCTAACTTCAAGGTCCTTGACATGTAGATGTACAACTTGCACTGAATTCAATCCAACCACATATCTAGACATATAATCAAGTACATTGTTAGATATCCAACTGCTATATTTGTGTGAAGTCTTCCATGATTAACACCTGTAAACCATTTCAATAAAGGTGGAGTTTTCAGTGATCATAATATATTTTAAAGGGAGAATTTGACCTATTAGGCTTTTTTTGGTTTTTGTTAAAGAAACTATACCCCATATTTTTTTACCACTTTCATTTAATGGTAGGTAAAACTATTTAACCTTCTATTTAATAAAAGAATGTTTGTTATTTGTAATGTAAGTGAAAGTTTTAATTTTTAATTACTGAATTTGTTTTTTTATTTTCTTTTTTGTTGTCTTTTTTTTTTTTTTTCTGGAATGAATTTCACATACCAGAATTTTTATCATACCAGAATCTCACATTACATACCAAAAACTTAACATACCGGAAACTTTACATGCCGGAAACTTTACATGCCGGAAACTTTACATGCCGGAAACTTTTCATCCCGGAAACTTTTCATCCCGGACATTTTCATCCCGGAAATTTTACATGCCGGAAACTTTTCATCCCGGAAACTTTTCATCCCGGACATTTTCATCCCGGAAATTATACATCCCGGAAATTATACATACCGGAAATTATACATACCGGAAATTATACATACCGGAAATTTTTACATACCGGAAATTTACATACCGGACATTTACATACCGGACATTTACGTACCGGACATTTACGTACCGGACATTTACGTACCGGACATACCAGAATTTTTCATACCAAAATCTCATACCAGAAATTTCATCATACTAGAAATTTCCTCATACTACAACCCGTAAACATCATCAATCTCATACACAATACATACCAAAAATCTGAATAGGAGAAAATATTTCATACCGATTCCTTGTAGTGAGCATTTTGCTCAAGTCCAACAATAACAGTGTTCTGGGACACTGTATCATTCAACTCCGGCTTATACCAGAAGATATTCAAAGCCATCTGTAATTTGCCTTGTCGACAACATGCTGCAACCATTGCATTTTTCGACACCAAGTCCATCTCTAACCCACGATTATCAAACACCAAACACGCCTCCTTAAAAAGCCCACATTTTGAGTACATATCAGTTATAGAACTAACTGAAAACTTACTCAAGTCATTACCACTCTTCACCATATATGCGTGCAATTATATCCCTATTGAAGGCAAACACAATCTTGCAAGCAAACTAAGTAAAATAGTGACAGTAAACTCATCAATACTTAACCCATTTGAATGCATTTGAGTAAATAGTTTCAATGCACAAGCTTCACATGCATCATGGCATATTCAGATAATAAAGAATTGTAAGTAACCACGTCTTTCCAGGGCGCGGAGATAAAAAGGGACTCTACAGTAGCTAGGTCACGGTTCTTTATGTGGGCAACTATAATGGTATTCCAAGTGAATACATTTCGTTCAGGCATTTCGTCGAACAACTTCTGTGCATATCTGAACAGGCCTTGTTCAGCATACAAGTGGATGAGTTGGAACCCTCTTAATTTCGATCTAATGAATCGATAAAAAGAAAATCAGTACAATTGCAAAATCTCAATATCGAGGAGAAAGATTCGGAGGAAACCATGTTAACTGCACCGAGAAATGTTAGGGAGAAGAATCAACAGGAAAGGACTTACCTTGGTTGCAGAAGGGATGGTTTTAAGAGCGATTTCGGTGATGTTGGTGAAGGATGAAGGCATTAGGAGTGACAGATTATTGTAAATAATGTAAATAGAGGTCTGTATTTGTAATTATTGTAAATACGTTTACTCTATTAAGGAGTTTGATGGGAAGGTTGGCGAAGTGAACAACCCTTCTCCCTAATCTGCTTCCCATGGCTTCCCAACCTGACAATTTTTAAATGACCTGATCGGTTGTTGACGAAGATCTACCGGTGAGCCGATGAACGAGAGAGAGCGAGCGCTGAGAAAGGAGATTTTCTTACGAGTTGTTTGCAAGTTGCGGTTACGAGAGAGGGAAGGGAGGACAGGAGGTAGGTTCACGGTTAAAAAAAAATAAAGGCCTAGTTACTTAACAACAAAAAAGCCTAGTTACTAGTTATAAATTAAAAAAAAACCTACGTACCTAATTAATCTTATTTTAAAATACTTTCTAGATGTAGTGATTAGTACATGACAAATTGAATTAATAAGATGTAAATTTTTTCATTGAACTCGTAATTTTTAATATAAATATAAATTTGCGTTCAACAAAATTTAACTAATAGTATACCCATATAATCAATATATACTACTAAAGTAGAGTTCTAACCTGCTGACGTGGCGTTCCCTGGTCTGAGTATTTTAAAATCGAACTCTCTCATTAAAATCCACAAAAATCTTTTTTTAAATTACCTATATAAAATTTTTAAAACTAATAACCTACAATATCTCTTTAACAAATCTCTTCTTTTTCTTTTTTAAGTATCTATAATTTTTACATATTTAATGTATTTCGAATAAAATTATAAATATTTTCAATTTAAAAAAAATATATAGAAAAAAAACATAAATATAAATCAAAATAAAAATATAATTATTTTCAATTAATCAATATCTATCTATATACTAAAGCAGCCCATGAACTTCCACTTGGCACAATTTCGTGCAGTTACCTCATCAAATATACATGTGTCAGTTGTTTGTTAAGCCACATCACATTATTATTTAGGTTATTTGATTAATTAATTTTTTTAACCATACTTATTCAAATCAAAGATCCTAACAAACTCTTTTTTCTTTCTTTAAACGTACAATTAACAATCCTCCCTTATACTATATAATAACTATCGTTAAAATTTAATTTAATTTAATTTAATTATTTTTTCTAATACCATTTAAATTTATATCATTTTTTTAATTCGTTAATATATAATAAAATTCATTAAAATAAAGTAGGATTAATATTCTAACAAAGTTTTATTTTATTTTATTTTATTTATTTTGAATTATATTTTTAATTATATATTTTGTTTGGTTTTAACTATTTCTTAATTATAGTTTATTAGTTTGATAACATATAATAACAATCCATTAAAACTTAATTTAATTTTATTATTATTCTAAAGAACATTTATTTTATTTTATTTATTGTTTTGAAGCATGTTTTTTAATTAAACGTTTTGTTTAATTTAAAATTTTCTTAATTATAGACTATTAGTTCTTTTATATATATAATAAAATTCATTACAAATTACTTTAATTTGATTATTGTTAGAACAATATATACTTTATTTCTATTTATTTTTATGTATGTTTTCAATTATTTATTTTGTTTATTTTTACCTTTTTCTTCGTTATAGATTATTAGTTCATTAATACACATTTTTAAAATTTTGAACATTTCAATACTATTATTTCAACCTTATATTTAACATACAAACCTTGAAATTAGTATATTATGATAAAAAAAATATATTTTATTATTACAGCACATAGCGTAAAAAATTAACCTACAAACCTTTAACTGTTATAATTTAACAAATCCCGTGCAGGGCACGGGTTTGAAAACTAGTATACTACTAAAATAGAGTTCTAACCTGCTGACGTGGCGTTCCCTGGTCTGAGTATTTTAAAATCGAACTCTCTCATTAAAATCCACAAAATTTTTTTTTTAAATTACCTATATAAATTTTTTAAAACTAATCACCTACAATATCTCTTTAACAAATCTCTTCTTTTTCTTTTTTAAATATCTATAATTTTTATATATTCAATGTATTTCGAATAAAATTATAAATATTTTCAATTTAAAAAAATATATATAGAAAAAAAAATCATAAATATAAATCAAAATAAAAATATAATTATTTTCAATTAAATAAAAAATTTTAAAAAAATATCTCAAAATAAATTATAACTATTTTCACAACTTTGTTAACTATTTTACATCAAAATTAACTTTTTTAAAATAATTTTTTTTATATTTTTTATTTGCATTATATAAGTTTCCTATTTCGAATAAAAATTTTGTAACTTATTTCGATATTAAAAATGTAATTACTTATCTTATTTTATTTATTTATTTTATAAATTAAATCATCTTAATATATCATATTTTATGTTTTACATTTTTTATATATTTATTTGCATTATATTTTCATATTTCAAATATAAATTTTTTTACGAATATTGATTTAAAAATTGTGATTTTTTTTATCTTATTTCGATCTTTATTGTATAAAAAATAAGCATCATAATATATCATATTTTATACTATTTCACCCTTATAATTTTTTTTAACTTATTCCGATTATTTATAACAACTATAATAATCTCAATCGAATTTAAACCAAATTCATCCTTTTTTTTCTTTTACAAGTATAACAAATCAAAGTATTTTTTTAAGAAAGTTTTTTTTTTCTTAATTTATTTTTGAACGATTATAAGCTTAATCTATTTACGTTAAATATTTTCACAATTTTGCTATCACACATCGATTATCAAGTAAGATTGATAGTTTGGTCACTTATATAAATCGAGGGTTTGAAAATTAAACAAATCACACATTTCTTGACTTTTTTTGGCTAAGTTGAAATATAATTTTTATTAATAATGGATTAAAATCTACTTTGTTGATCGTTGACCTACCACTTTGTTGGTCGTTAACCTAATATTTTGTGGTTGTTAAATATTTTTAATCTCACGTCGATTATCAATTAAGACTGATAGTTTGATACTTGTACAAATATAGGGTTTGATGATTAAACAAATCACACATTTCTTGGCCTTTTTGGCTAAGCTGAAGTAAAATTTTTATTCATAATGGATTAAAATCTACTTTGTTGATTGTTAACCTACCACTTTGTTGGTCGTTAACCTAATGTTTTGTGGTTGTTAAATTTTTTTAATCTCACGTCGATTATCAAGTAAGACTGATAGTTTGATAACTTGTACAAATATAGGGTTTGAAGATTAAACAAATAAAACATTTTGACCTTCTCGCTAAGTTAAAGTATAATTTTGGATTAATATATATACTTTGTGGGTCGTTGACCAACTGTTTTGTGGTCGCTGATCAACTGTTTTGTGGATCTTTGACCTAATGTCTTGTGGGTTGCTAAATATTTTCAATCCCACATTGATTATCAAGTAAGACTAATAGTTTTATAACTTGTATAAATATAAGGTTTGAATATTAAAATATAAAAAAATTATGACCTTATAGCTAAGTTGAAGTAAAAATTTTATTCATAATGAATTAATATCTACTTTGTTAATCGTTGACCTATTGTTTTGTAGGTCGTTAACCTAATGTTTTTTAGGTTGTTAAATATTTTCAATCTCACATCGATTATCAAGTAATGTTGATAGTTTGATAACTTATATAAATAAAGTATTTGAAGATTATACAAATCATACATTTTTTAACCTTTTGACTAAGTTGAAGTATAATTTTTATTCATAACGGATTAATATTTGTTTTGTGAATCGTTGACCTAATGTTTTGTGGGTTGTTATATATTTTCAATCCCACATCGATTATCAAGTAAGGTTGATAGTTTGATAACTTGTATAAATAGGGTTTGAAGATTAAACAAACCATACATTTCTTGGCCTTTTGGCTAACTTGAAGTATAATTTTTAGTTTGATGAATTAGGTTCCGTGTCTCTTTTGAAATCAACCCGATCATAAATTTTCCAATATATCCTTTCTATTTTAACTAACGGTTTCAATTTTTATCAATTGCTGAATGAATTTTGTTTATTTTTAAATTTTAAACTCGGTTAAAAATAAATTTCTTTCTCTCTCTATATATTTCTTATAAAGTCCGTATGTTCTTTTTTTTTATGGAAAATAATAAAAGTTTTTAATCTAAATTGATGACTACTATTTTTATGAAAATTAAATTGGTAATTTTTTTTCCGAAACCGTATCGGTAGAAGATAAGAATGTAAGCAAATTAATTTTAATCTTCTCAAATCTCTCCGGGTGATTATGAACATTGAGTATATAATTGGATACGAGTCAACCACTTAATTATTGTCTTTATATTGTACATTAAATAATTATATGGTAATTAATACTCGATGTATATTGACGTATACTATCAATGTACTCAAAATTAGTATATATTTTTAAATACCCGTGCAAGGCACGGGTCCTAAACTAGTTCATGTATAAAAATTTCCTTATAATATTTATTTTATAAATACTAATAGTGGTTCCCACTAAAGCAGCATTGATACAAGTTACAACAAGAGCATACAAAATAGCATATGCATATACCGTAGAGAACAAGTAAAAGATAAAAAGCAAATCAACAAATAAAAGATACACTTAGCATAATAATAATAATAATAATAATAATAATAATAATAATAATAATAATTATTATTATTATTATTAATGTAACGCGGTTTTGGTAGTTTAATATTTTATTCAACGTACAGATGAGCCGCGTATTTGTAATAGAGTGAACCAATTTGTCCTTATAAATTGATGCAATGCCCAACTGCTTTACAAATCACATTCGCCCTTAATCAATAAACAATGAACGCTACTTTAAAACACCTCACTCTCTACTTCACTTTCCTTCTCTTTTTTGCCAACACTTTTGCAGCACCGCGTTGCAACTCCGACGACAAGAAAACTCTCCTTCAAATCAAGCAAACCTTCAACACTACCGACGCTTTCCAAAACTGGGACCCCGACACAAATTGTTGCGACGGCACCTGGAACTACATCGACTGCGACTCCCACGGTCGTATCAAAACCTTCAACTTCGACGGAACCTCCGTCGTGGGGACGTATTACCACCCAGGAATCTTCCCGCCGAAATCGGAAACCTCCCTTACCTAACCACTCTCGCCTTCCGTAACGCCGCCACCGGTCCCATCCCGGCCTTCCTCACCAAACTCCGACGCCTCCAAGACCTCACACTCAGCGACAATCGCTTCTCCGGCCCCATTCCTCGATTCATCACCCGTTTTAAAAAACTCAAAGCCCTCGCACTCGACAATAACCAACTCACCGGTTCCATCCCGAGTCAATTCGCTCGCCTTCGCCATCTTTATTACATTGACCTATCCATCAACAAGCTCACTGGCCGGATTCCCAGTAGCTTGTTCAGCAAGCTCAAGCATCCGAATCAACAGGACGGAATCCACCTTTTGCTCAGGGAAAATAGACTCCACGGCGAGATCCCGAGATCCTTCGCCAACGTTAAGTTCACGGAACTGCACCTTCAGTACAATAGACTTACAGGGGATGCTTCTTTTCTTCTCGGCAAGAACGAGTGGTTGTCGATCCTTTACTTGTCGGGAAATAGGCTGTCGTTTGATATGTCGGATATGAAGGTCGCAAAGAATTCGAGTGTTTCCATCTTGTCGCTTGACCATAACAGGATATTCGGTAAGTTGGGTGAGAGCCTTGTCAACCTAACGAATTTGGATCAATTTGATGTGAGCAACAATCTGTTGTGTGGGAAGATTCCGGTGGGTGGAAGACTGCAGGATTTCGACGCTTCTTCTTATTCCAATAACACTTGTTTGTGTGGCACTCCTTTACCCCTTTGCACTTGATTTACACAAATGCTTACTGTACCTTTCTCAATCTTATTATATAATTAACTCTAAACTAAACTAAATGCTCTCCATATTGAAGTTGTTAAGAAGCGCAGGATGTTGAGACGTGTGAAAGTCCTACATCGACAATAGCATGTATACCTATTGTATACAATTATTAGAGTTACTTCATTCAATTAGTTTTAGAATGGATTCACTAGGAGTGTGACTAGTGACTTCCACTTTTTTTTTTGAAATCTTAATTGTATTAAGAAGAAGGGAGGTATAGGTTACAAGATTACAAACAAAGCAAAGTTCAAGTTCAATAACAATGATCAGCATATGATCAAATACGTTGGAGAGTGGATGAGGGGGACCAAAGGGCCATGATAGTAAGGGTCAGGGAAGAGATATGTTCAGGTTGAAGGCCATATACCGAGTTAGGGGCGACCTGTCCTTCCAATTGTGGGTGAAGAGTATCTTCACACTACGGATGATCATCCCAGCACAATCAATAGGGGTGATGAAGGCTTGATTGTAGATCAAGTGATTCCTGGCAGCCCAGATGTGGTAGAGAAAAGCAGCAATCACAACGATCCTGACACAATCCATAAGAAGAGGCTTCGTCTTGAACCAAGAGGCCAGCCAGGGCCAGATGCTACCAAGGTAGGGAGCAGGGTAGGGGGTCTTCGTCCAGCGCGACACAATGTCCATAACCAATGAACTATAACCGCAGCGGTTCCATAGGTGATCTCCGTCTTCAGGAGCCTTATTGCAAAGCTTACAAGTGTCATCATTGATCATGTTCCAAGCCCGGATCTTGGTAAGGGTAGGGAGGCGGTTGAGGGCAGCAAGCCATGCTATGTATGAAGTTTTGGGGATATTTGAGGGGAGCCAAATGACTTTGAATGGGGAAGGTTGAGTCGCAGGGAGGGGAGGCCTGAACAAATCATAAACTTTCTTCCTTGAGAAGGAGCCGTTAGTACTGACAATGAAAACATCCCTCGAGGAACCAGGTGAAGGGGTCGGGAGCTCATCCTTGAGTGAGAGGAGAGCCTTCCAGAAGGGGGTATGGGAATTCCTAGTAGTGTAATTCCAGATGCACTCACCACGCTTATACAGATAGTGGTTAACCCACGACTTCCAAATGCTAGGGTTCCCCCGATCAAGGTCATACAGGAGGTTAGAAAGGGCAACTTTGTTCCTAGTCTTGAGGTCAAGAAAGCCAAGCCCGCCAAGTTCTTTAGGATTACATATAGACGCCCAAGCCACCAGAGCACGCCTGCTATTAGCTACTCCCGACCAGAAATAGGATCTCATCAGGCCGTTAATAGTATTGATCACCTTGACAAGGAGCACAAACATGGAGCACCAGTACTGACTAGTAGCAAAGAGTATAGTTTTAGTGAGTTGAGCACGTCCGGCATAGGAAAGGGTTTTTGCGTTCCAAGAATGAATGCGCCGAGTAATCTTATGGATCAAAGGGAGAAAGTCGTGTATCCTCAGGCGTTTGCTCCCGATTGGTACCCCCAGGTACATGAAAGGGAGAGTACCAACACTCATGCCGGTGATTCGAACAGCATCATCGATCTCAGTTTGATTCATGCCACCAGTGAAGATATGAGATTTAGCAGGGTTAATGACGAGTCCAGAGAAGGTACCAAACTCCTCAAGAGCGTCATTGAGGATCGTGATGGATCTGGCATCCCCATGGCATAAGAGAAGGAGGTCATCAGCGAATGCAAGATGAGAGATGGCAGGAGAGGAGCACTTGGAATGATAATTGAAGTCAGGGTTAGAGGTCCTCTCCAAGATCAATCTGGACAGAAATTCCATCGCAATAACGAAAAGAGGAGGTGAGAGGGGGCATCCCTGTCGAAGCCCGCGAGAGCCAGTGAAATGGCCTTTAAGCTCTTCATTGACATTTAAGTGTCGAAAGCTTTTGAGATATCAACTTTCATCGCCACTCTTGGTGAAATGTGCTGCCTATCATATTTGTGGAGAATCTCTTGGCATAGAAGGACATTATGTTTGATTGATCTCTTAGATACAAAGGCGCTTTGGTTGGGGCTAATGAGACCTGGTAAAATGAGATTTAGGCGCCTTGCAAGGATCTTGGAGATGGTCTTGTAAACGGTCTTACAACAGGATATTGGCCTGTAATCCGAGGGCGCAGTGGGCCTGTCGTGCTTGGCAATAAGGGATATGGAAGCATGGTTCACTTGCTTAAGAAATCTTTTATTGATGAAGAAGTCTTGTATTGCTTCAGTGAAATCTTGATGAATGATACTCCAAGCCTCTTTGAAGAAAAGAGAACTGAAGCCATCTGGCCCAGGCGCCTTATTGTCCCCGGTGCTGAATAGGGCCTGCTTGATTTCATCAGGCGTGACAGTTGCATTTAATGAAGAGATATCATTCTAGTTAAGAGTGGGGAGGCGGATAGGAGGGAAGGACCGGCTAGTGGTGAGATTTTGGGGTTTAAGGCATTGCTGAAATGATTCACCAGCGTGCTACCAATGGCATCAGGGTCATAAACCAGATCACCATTAGAAGCCTTAATTGCAGTGATGATGTTTGCACATCTACGCACCTTGACACTCTTAAAGAAGAAAGACGAACATTGGTCCCCATGCTTGATCCACTTTACCTTTGAGAGCTGGGCCAGCGTGCTTTGAAGTTTAAAATGATAATCTTTAAGAGTAATAGAGAGTCGCCTCTCAGTCTCATGCAAGTCAGTGTCAAGGGGATCAGCCTGCAGTCGTGATTGCGTTTCGTCAAGCAGTTTGCGGTTTTCAGCAATGCCAGCATGGAGTTCCTCCATTTTAGCACTAGGAAATTTCTTGAGTAGAGGCTTGAGGATCTTCAGCTTCTTAGAGAGCCTGAACATAGAGTTCCCATATATTTCAGTGGTCCAGGCAGATTTAACAGTCTCTAGAAACGCCTCATGCTTGGCCCATAAATTATTAAATCTGAACGGGAAAGATCTCCGAGAGTCCATGCAATCGGTGAAGAGCAATGCAGGTGAATGATCAGAAACATCCGCATTGCCAAAGTGGGCTTTAGAGTTCGGGAAGACAACATTCCATTCGTTATTGGAAATGATACGATCGAGCTTGCTCCATATCCGAGTACCCACCTGCTTATTGCACCATGTGTATTTGCAGCTAGTAAACGGGAGGTCCGAGAGATCATTTTGCTCATAGCATGTTTCGACCTCAGAGGAAAGTTGTGAGAGGTTATGATGGTTATTGGAGAGCTTTTTATCTGGGGATAATGTGACATTAAAATCCCCCATTAGAGCTCAAGGGCAGTTGGCGTTAAGTAACCGTAAAGTAGTGATAGCATTCCAAAGACCCGCTCGATCCTCCAAGGCATTATGAGCGTAGACAAAGGAGATCTCAGCAAAAGTGGACTGAATAGGGTTAGGGAGAGGGTTAGTGATGTGACAATGGATGAGTTGGTCAGTGATCAAGGGAGTGGAGATGCTAAGCTTGGCAGGATTCCACCAAACCCAAATGCGGCAGTTGTATGCTTGAGAGGAGTTTGAAGTGTGTTTCCAGGAAGGGAAGAGAGAATTGGAGATTCTTTTCTCATTATCCGAACGTAGACGTGTTTCAAGTATTGCAATAAGATCAAGGCAATGCTTCTTAGCAAGGTATTGGACAGCTTTTTGTTTGATAGGGTCATTGAGACCCCGAATATTCCAAACACACATTCGCACTATCATTGAACAACTGTGCTTTGGTCATTGATAGCACTTGCGATCAATGAGGAACTAGGGAGGGCAATTGTGGAGGTACTTGGAGGAGGTGAGGGAGGGGGGTTCTTGACAGGGAGGTTTGGGAGAGGGGGGTTCTTGACGAGGAGTTGGGGGAAGGCTAGTGAGCTGTTGTGGGAGGGTCAGAGTAGGGTTGTGGGTGAGTATAGCCGGGTTGAGAGCAGGCTCTGAGATTGTAGAAGAGGTGTCAACCTGGTGGGTGTTAGGGCGTATGGAGGCGTAGAGTCCTTCTTGGAGAGGGAGAATCCTCAAGGAGGGGTCAGGGGTGGGAAGTAAGGGAGTGAGATTTGGGCTAGGGTTCGGAATGACTTTCCTGGAGAAGTTAGAGCCCTTTGGAGCGTTTGAAGCCCCAACCAAAGTGGACGTCTTAGGGGCCTTGCAGCAGTGCCCAAAGATTAAACAAGAGTCGCAGCGCGGTGGGAGCCAGTCATAAGTGACTTTTTGAACGAAGGTGACTCCCTCAGGTCCAGAAAGGGTGATCTCGCGAAGAAGGGGTCAGGAGGCATGAATTTCAACTAGAATCCTTGCAAACCCAAGACGATCTTGATTTATTGAGCATGCATCAGTCAGGATGGGCGTCCCCAGCGCCGATCCAATCTTGGCCAGCATAGTCTTGGACCAAAACCGATAGTTCAGGTTATGCAGAGTAACCCAGGTCGGCACGGAGCAAAGGCTAGAGTAGTCCAGGGGGAGGTCAGTGGACCATCTTTTTAAAAGGATGGTGGTGGAGCCATTAGCAATCCATGGGCTACCAAGCAAGATTTCATTAAGGTCATCTTCATTAGAGAAGTGGAACACAAATATTCCGTTCTCATTCTGGATCATTTTAGGTAAGGAGATGGTATTCCATTTCTCAGGAATGAATTTGGACATTCTTTGGAAAGAGATAGGGCTTCCAAGGGGGTATCCCACGAGGGATAGACTCCACTTCTTAGTGACTTCCACTTTATTTGGTCCCGAAACGTATATAAGAGAAAAAAAAATGTGTGAAATGTTAACTGATTCAGATAGTTTGTAGAGGGTGGCGGCATAGTACGTGGGATCATTTATGGCATTAAGGCTTTGTTTGTGTAGTAATATACAGTTCCGGATCTGATTGAGGATGGGTTCGAGATCAGATAACTACAGTTCAACGGCTTCGGACAAAGGTGTCGGCACAAATCTGATCGAGTTCGGTGCAAGTGTTCGTCATCGGAGCTCGAGGCAGACTAGATGCTGGCAGATCTGAAGTCGGGGATCGCGGCAAGTCCAACGGTGAACATATGGCCAAGAGCAATCTCAAAATTCACTAGACAATCCATCAATTACGCCTTTTTAATGCAAAATGGTACATGCAATAATACATAATTTCAAGGATATATATATATATATATATATATATATATATATATATATATATATATTCAAGTACATAAATAATACATAATTTGAAGCACATAAATGTACTACGTATGGATTACCACGTGCATTGTGGCAGTGGATTACCACATAAGCACTTGTTATGGGAATAAGCAAAGGAATCAAACTGCTGCAGTCTTCCACCCACCGGAATCTGGCCACACAAAAGGTTGTAGCTAACGTTGAAGTAAGACAACATTGTGACATTTACTAAACTAGAAGGCAAACTGCCAAATATCTTATTATTGTTCAAATTCAACGTTATAATATCCGAATTCACCTCCAACTCTGACATGTTGAACGATAACTTGTTTTTGGAGAGGTCAATGTACCACAACCCCTTATCCTTGCCGAAGAGAAAAGAAGCATCTCCACTAAACTTGTTATCTTCGAGCTCTAGCCTTCTAATCTTAACGCTCGCCAATGATCTTGGGATTGGACCCTTGAGCTTGTTTGATCCGAGGAGGAGGTACACTCCGTCCGAGTAAGCAGGCTTGTACAAGCTGAATAAGCCGTTTGGGATAGGACCGGTGAGCTTGTTGTTCTCGAGGGAAAGTAAGTTGAGGTAAGGAAGTTGAGAGAGTTGAGGCGGGATTGTGCCGGTGAGTTGGTTGTCGTTTAGAGCGAGTACGGAGAGATTTTGGAATCGGGTGATGAATTGTGGGATGTGACCGGAAAGACGATTGCGTGAGAGATCAAGGTATCCGAGATGTCGAAGATTGGAGATGAAACTAGGGATGGGACCGGTTGCATTGTTTATAAATATTAGGGTTGTTAAGTAGGAGAGGTTCCCTATCGCTGAAGGGAATATCGTGGGGAGATCTCGTCGTCCCCAAGGCAAGTTGCCTTGGAAGTATAAGAAAATGACACGACCCGAGACGGGATCACATTTGATCAAGTCGTCCCAACCATTACAGCAATCTGAGTTCGGAATCCATGTAGGGAGGAAGTCGGAAGTGTTGAAGGCTTGCTTGATTTTAAGGAGGGTAATTTTGTCCTCCATGTTACAAGGGGCGGCAGGTGGTGGTGGTGTTGTTGGATAGTCGTCGTAGTCATTCAAATAGAAAGGCGCGGGTGGTGACATTGGCGTCGACGGGGTTGCGAATGTCGAGCCAAGGACGAGGAAATGGAGACATAGTTTGAGGTAGTTTGGTAGTTTCATTGTTTTTAAATGAGGTATATGTTCCTTAAAGATTTGGGTCATTCCTCGGCTTTATAAGGTTTGATCGATTTACAAATATTTGTTTGGTTAGATTACGTGCATAATCTGCAAAACGGAAACGGCATTAGATTCATTTTGCATTAGTCAAATTGAAACTTGTTTTGACTTTAGAATAGTTAACCTATGGATATTTTCTTGATACTACCCTATCTATTAAGTTTCACAATATAGAATCATAGATAGGGTCCATTTGAAACACTTTGATCTCAACAAAATTATAAAATTGTTTTCAAACAAAAGATTATGCCATCCCTTTGTTCTTAAAATATAATATTTTAAGCTATTTAGTTAAAATAAAAATAAATATAAAAATATTTTAAGTCAATTAGTTAAAATATAAAATTGGTTAAGAAGTTTTGAAAGTTTAAAAATAAAAATTTGTTCAAGAGAATAGTGTGTGGTCACATCCATAAATTTTTTTTTGAAACAATTTTTTTACTAGACTTTTTCTAATTTTGTGTTTAGCGAATGTACCCCTTGAGAGATGGGTGTGTAGAGTTTGAGAATAAATACAAAAGATTGGGTATATTTACTTAATTGAAACATTAAAAAACATAGTTCCTACTATAGTTTTTCAAAAAGGCCTAATTACCAAAATCATAAAATTTTGGTATTTTTATTTATAATAAAATTGATTGTGAAATTTTAAATATGAAACGTTGATCTTCCAAATTTATCGATCAGTGATATCTCTTTTTTGTAAATTTTACCCACAAAACTTGTTTATTTTCCAGTAGTTTGAAATTCTACAAATTTCATCTAATCATACTTTATTTCTTTAAAAATATATAAAATGATTTTTAAACATTAATGTATATATAAATTAGATTATTGTTTGTTTCGTTTTCTTTTTCTTTTTCTTTGATACAACCAAACAAAGAGTTAGTGTGTTACACTTTCATCGACCAAGTACTAAGCATAGAAAATGGAGCCTAAATCTCCTGTTACTTTCCAGTGTTATATTTTACTTAAACTATATGTACTAATTTCAATATTTAACTATTTATCTACACAAAATACATGTTTAGTATTACTGACTTCTATAATTGTAATTATTTTATTAAAATATATCAATTTACTAATAAGAGTTTCTCTCCAACATGAAGATTCTTAATATTTTAATAATTCAAATTGTAAACTTTACTTATTGATATTTTTATAGTTTGGTAAGTATGTATTTTATAGCGTGTATATGCACTTTTTATAGTATGTATACAATATGAACTTTTAAAATGAGTGATCTTTTCGACAATCCTAGAATAAAAGATAAAAGAAATAAAAAAATAATTAGTTTAGTTACATTGAATTTTTTTAATAATGTCAGGAAAAAGGAAAAACAATCTTTCTAATATCTTAATATTGAAATGTGGTACCCGATAGGGCCAATAATAATACTCAACCGTAATACCCAATATGTTAATACTCAAGTCTAGTACTCAATATGTTAATACTCAACTTAATGCCCAAGTTTGATACAAAAATATCTTAAAACTCAACATAATACTCGATATGTTAATACTCAACATATCTTAATACTCATGTGTGGTACCCAATATGTCAAATCTCAACCATAATACCCACTATTTTAAGAGAAAACTGGATGAAATGCACCCAATGACTAATTTTGTTTAGTAAATAACCTAGGTCTATAAGTTTTGGGCAAATTTGGTAAGTAGGCTTTTTTGAGATTATCAATTAGTAAGTAGGCCTTTTTAGTTTTTAGTTAAGTAAATATACCCCAAAAAATTTTTTTACTGTGGAAATTCGAAAAGGCCAGTTCCGCTTACAAGCGACGCCTTATCCATCACCTTCATTGCAAACTGAGAGCCGCCGCTTCCCCATCAACTCAACCAAATAGACCCTCCCAATGTCCAACTCATCTTCTCCCTTTCCGGCGTCGGCTTGCGGTGGCCTTGCCGTCTCCCCGGCGCAACCTCCCATGAAAACATCGAAGAAAATGATGCTCGGCCTTGACGGTTTAGCAAGTTGCTATTCTATTAGTCTATTCACCACAACTTCCCTCTCATCTGCGTATCTCCAAATTCGCTGCAATATGAGAGCGGATTCCTTGGTGCCGTACCGCAAAGGACTGGTGAGCCTGTCTCATAACCCTATTTAACGGAGATCTTGTCAACAAAGATGGTGTATAACGTTGCGGTGGATTCGCCATTGCAATCGGCGCCTAAACTCTCTAAAGAGAGTGGGGAGTTAATCTATGGATGAAGAAAGAGGACTTCCAACCTGTGAGTTTCTTTTGTGCTTATCTGTGTTAAGTTTTGAATTTGTGTTGTAATTAGGCTTATTTGTCTATCTAGTCAGAATTACTTGTGGTGTGATTATATGTATCAAAATTAAGGGTTTCAAGTTGCTATGTATTATCTGATTTTGAAAAGATGAAACATGATTACTTTTACTGTTTGTTGTTCCCCAAATATTATGAGAAAAAATATTGTGAGAATTGTGATTAGAGAATGCTTTATACTCATGTATATACGAATAAGGCACATTCATTTGTGGTTGTTAACTTTTTAATTTTCTTATAGTGAAGTTAGTAGTTTAAGATTCATTGTTTTGTTGTTAATTTGGCAGGATCTTGGCCCCAACTACTTACATCTTCTTTGCATCTGCACTTCCTGTTATTGCCTTTGGACAACAACTGAGCAGAGACACAGGTTCGTGTCCTTATTTTTGTATTTTGGTCTATATTCACTAGTGTGAGGCTCTAAATTCATTTCAAGAGCTGAAATTGTAAACTTTTGTTTCCTATTGTAATAACAGATGGTAGCTTAAGCACAGTAGACACTTTAACATCGACCGCAATTTGTTCATCAGTTTACTGATGATGGTTGCTTCAATCTTCTTCCTTGCACTATACTGCACCAACTGAGGCCCTTCAAATGGCTTCAAATTATCATATTAATCCTTGTTGTAATCAAGTAGCTAAGTAATTGTTTGTTCTGGTATTATAATGTCTGGTATCATAATGTCTGGTATGATAATATATGATATCATAATTTTTGGTATCATAATTTCTAGAATGTAGACCATATGACAAATTCTAGTAACATAATTTCTGGTATTTGAAAAATTCTGGTATTTGTAAAATTCTGGTATTTGTAAAATTATGGTATTTGAAAAATTATGGTATTTGAAAAATTCTGGTATTTGAAAAATTCTGGTATGAAAAAATTCTGGTATTTGTAAAATTATGGTATTTGAAAAGTTTTGGTATTTGAAAAATTCTGGTATGAAAAAATTCTAGTATTTGAAAAATTCTGGTATGAAAAAATTCTGGTATAAAATTTCTGGTATGAAATTTCTGGTATGAACTTTTCGTATGATAATTTCTGGTATGAACTTTTCGTATCATAATTTCTGGTATGAAATTTCTGGTATGAAAATTCTGGTATGAGAAATTTTGGTATGAGAAATTCCGGTATGAGAAATTTCTAGAAAATAAAAAAGAAAATAAAAAATAAATAAATAAATGCAAAATAATAAAAGAAAACAATTCAGTAATTAAAAATTAAAAGTTATACTTATATAATAAATAACAAACATCATTTATTCTTTATTTCTAAATAGAAGGGTTAATAATTTTTACCTACTATTAAATGAAAGTGGTAAAAAAATTTGGGGTACACTTTCTTAAACAAAAACTCAAAAATGCCTGGTATGTCAAATTCTCCCATAAGGTTTTAAGTGAATAACCTTATTAAATAAATAATGACATATTTACCCTTATTTATTATAACAAATTTTATCCTAACACTACTAGAAAAGCGGGTATAATGCGACACTTTTAATAGCATTTAGCGACACCTTAAGGTGTCGCAAATATGATCAGCGACACATTGAACGGGTGTCACAATTTCCGCCGTCACAATTGGCAAATGTGCCAATTGCGACACTTTAACATGTCACAGTAAATTGAGACACCTTAAGGTGTCGCATTAGTTAATAAATTTTGCGACACATATATATGCCATTGTTTTGAGACATTTGCGACACTTTAAGACGACTCTCTTCTATACTTGTTTTGGTTTTTTAACACAACTATTTCTGACACTTCAAGGTGTCGCAATTTACAATTAAGTTTTTTTTAAAAAAAAAATTAGCAATACGATTCTCTCTTCAACACTACCTGTAATAATATCAAAATGACATATATATATATATATATATATATATATATATATATATATCAATAAAAGAATGCTCCAATACACAAGATTTTCGTATTGAATGCTTCACAAACTAGTAGAAATAAAAGAAAATTTATTACATTAAGAATTCTTCCAAAATAGAGTGTTAATCATAAACCTCCTTCAAAGAACATTAGAAAAAAAAAGTCTCCTCAATTATATACCAAGAACTCCGATGCAAGTGTATTAACAACAAAAGTACCATCGGGCAATAGTGCGAGTCAATGTGAAAAACTCCATGTGGCTTGGTTGTCTTCCCATTGTATCCACCTAAGACATAAAAGGAACCACATGCACCAAAATACTTCATATAATTAGAATTTCAAGTATACAAGACTAATAAGAAAAGAAAAGAACATGCAAGAGCTACAAATTAGTCCAACTTACTAAGTCATCTCTCTTATTAGCATAACTTTTAGTTCATGTGGTGTGTACATAACTTTGCGATGCCCTTGCCTCTTTTCCATGTACGTATAGTTTCTACAAACAAGCATGGCAAAATCAGCATTCAGGGCATGTCAAAATCCAGCTCCTATAATTGACAGAAGGAAGGCCAATTGCAATCTTGCGTGCACATAAAAACCGCCAACCACCTGCTAAACATGGTAATACTCTCTGTTTCTCTTTCTTTAATTGCATGCTTTGCTGAATATTATCAGTTGAACATTCAAAAACATGGTTGGAAAAGTATATACTAATCATGATTACGAAGTCCATTATTATGTATGGTAAAAGCATACTTACTGGCTCAGCACTTCGTTGGCCTATTTTGTTTTTATCAATCTTGCGCTCTTTAGTATGCTCAATTGATAGTTTGCTCAGTTTCTCTTCGTTCCCATCAATTTAGCATACTCTAATTATCCAAACTTCAAATTCAAAGAGAAATTCACAAATAGAATAACGAAGAGGAAAAATAGGAATGATAAATTAGAAATAAAAAAGAAAACTCATATTTTAGAAGCGGAATACACCACTAGAAAAGCATTCTAAAGGATTAGGAAGACAATTACCTACAAGAAGGCATTGCAGGTCTTCATTAGCCAAGTATTCATAGATAAGCATCAAGTTATCTCCTTCACCACACTATCCAACCAGGGATACTAGATTCTTGTGACGAATCGCCATTAGGAGCTCAATCTAGTACATAAAAATGCATGTAAATCAAGTAGAAGAAAATAAATTCAGTTTCAGTATATTTTCATATATTTAACAGATCATTCTCAACTATTTTTTGAAGTCTTAAACAACAACATAGAATTTACAGACCTCAGTTTCAAATTGCTCCAGACCATGAATTGTAGAATAGTTAACATCAACTTGAGTTCCATCCTTCAAGCAGGCATAGTAGACCTTTCCAAACCCACCTTTTCCGAGTTGCCTTTGGAAATCTTTGGTCATATTCGTGACCTTGGCATAAGAAAACCGGGATAACCCTCCCTTATGTTGGGTGTAGGCAGACTTAGCTGTTGGGCTTGGTTGTTGTGTCCCTCGTTGTGGTTCTACTAATGGATCAAACTTCCAGTAGCCAACTTGCAAAAGACATTACAGTTTTGGATAAGTTAATTCAACTGCTAAAGTGCAATATCTAATAATTTTAGAAGAAGTAGAAGAGCTATACACACCTGGTCTCCTTTTGATGATCAGAAATACAATTCCAAGAACAACCAGAAGGCACAATCATGCACTAATTGATGCAACTACAGGAATTATAAACATTTTTTTCCTCCTTCCACAAGATGGACTCGTACAAAGATCAGGATTACCCCTCGTACTTTCAAGAAGATCAAGAGAAGAAGAAAATCCATAAGGGAAGGCCAGATTTAGTAATAATATTGCAAATGAATAAACAGAACATGAGCTGAAGACAAAGAGCAGAGATATGAAGATGAGTGAAACCTTAAAGCAAGATGTCCTTGGCTCGATTTTATCAACAGAAAACGAGGAACTGAACCTATAAGCTTGTTGCCTGCTAAATTCTTGTAATCAATATATTGAATAAGTTGAAGAACTAACTGTTGGAGTCCCAATCACCGTAAGAGTGTAAGAAATACAATGATGATAACTTACAGGACTGTCAATGATTGAAGAAGTGCCATTGATTGAGGTATTTCTCTGGTTAAGTTATTGTTCGACAGATCCCTGACATAGAAAAATGACTTCAAATACTCTAAACATGAATTGAGGAAACATGAAAAGACTTGGAGTGATGTGTGGTTCATAAATGAAGCTGCAATTAGCCGGTTATCCCGCTTGATGACAAATTCCTGATGAAAAAATTTGAGACTTAATTTCACTATTCAAAATTACCAAAAACATGGTTTAACTGATTATACATCAGAGATGGTCAATCTTACAATGCAGTTATGACTGGGGAATTGAGATTTGTGAGGCTGCAGTTCACACCATCCCACATCTAACTATGTGAAACACATGGAATCACGACAGATCAGACTAGGCCACTTGATTTCCCCTTCACGAAAACTAAAAATGAATTTTTTTTTTGATATAATAGTTAAGGCCGGGTTAGAGTACCGGCATTGGAGGAGAAATGGAGAGCGAGATAGGAGGAACGCGCCGAGCGATGACTAGCGATGAAGGATCGATGAGAAGCGAGTCTGGAAGCAGATCGGCAAGCGGATGACGAGGTAGAAGCAAAAACTAGGGTTTGGAGCTGAGAAGAAACGATTCTTCTCCACATGGATGCGATTTCAGATCAGTCGATTTCCTGCTGCAGAGAAGATTTGGGGAGATGTGCTTCGGAAGAGAAAGAGAGTGGAGTAAGGTCGACTTTCTACATCCTAGAGATTTCAAATCAGCCGATTTTCAGCCACAGAGAAGATTTGACGAGAAATGTGCTTTGGAAGGGAAAGAGAATGGGGAAGGTCGACTTTCTACACCCTAGCGATTTCAGATCAGTCTATCTCTTGCTGCAGAGAAGTTTTAATACATTGTGCAAGTGAATCTATATGGTCTTTAGATCATAACTAACTTCAGAGAAAAATGTAGATCTTGGTAGTGCCATTTGCGAGCGCGAAGAGAGTACTTGATTTGGACAAATTTTGAAATTTAGATTTTAATATTGCGACACTTTATGGCGTCGTTAAAATATAATAAAAAAGCGATACTATAAGGTGTCTCTATTTGTGTCATTTACGACGTCTCTATTTTTGTTATTTGCGACACTTTAAGGTGTCTTTTTTTGTGACATTTGCGACACCTACATGTGTCCAAAATTTGCGACTCATTAACGTGTCTCTAATATTGCCATTTGCGACACCTATATGTGCCAAAAATTGATAATTTATTCTTGTAAATTTATAATTTATTCTTTTAAATGATACTTATTTTCTTATAATTATATTTCTTGAATTTTTTTGTAATTTTATAATTCTTACAAGAAATACGAAAAATGAATAAACAAATGTAGTCATCAAGAATTGATCTCTGGTTAGTTGCCCCTCACTCCCACCCTAATACCAACTAGACAAGTTGGATTTCACGATTTATCATCTTATAAAATTTTCTTGTACACGTTTAATTACTAGTTGATTACGCTGATCAATTCTTGTAAATTTTTTGTAAATTTTTATCAAGAGTTTTCTTGTACTCTTCATGATTTACATAAAGAGTACAAGCATGTAACATGCTAGTTTTATCAATTCATGTAAAATTTTCTTCTACTCTTCATGATTTACTAATTGATTACGCTGATTAAAATTGGTAACTTCTTCAAAATACACCTTCTTCAATTAGAGATTGTAGGTCAATTAAAAGACAATAATTAATTAGGAATCTTTTAAATTCATGTAGAAGAGTAAATTAGTCTAAAATTTTAAAAAGAGGTCATAATCTAACAAAATTATTGAGCTTCACAATTACTAAACAAAATTAGTGAACTAAGGTTACATAGCAAATTCACTCATATTTTAATACCCAAATCCGATACTCCATATGTTAGTGCCCAATACCCAACATAATACCCAAGTGTCATACAAAATATGTTAATATCCAACATAATGCTCAATATGTTAATACTCAATGTATGTTAATATCCAAGTGTGGTACCCAATATGTCAATACCCAATTGTAATACTCAATATCTCAATACTCAACCATGATACTCAATATGTTAATACCTAAGTCTGATACTCAATTTGTTAATAACCAACATAATAACGTAATACCAAATATGTTATCTCTTTTCTTTTTCTAGGATTTTCTCAAATATCTCAATTATTTATTTTCTTCTTCCTAGAATTATCTCTTTCTTTTTTACTCTTTATGAGATAACTAACTAATATTTTAATTATCTATTTCCTTCTTCCTATGATATTAAGACTCATAAAAATAGCATTTTTTTTTCTTTATAACTAGTTTATATCCCGTGTCTTGCACGAGTATTTGTTAAGAATTGATTTAAAAGTTGCGTATGCTGGTGATATAAACCAAAAATTACTTTACGTATGATATAAAGATATAAAAATATTTAGCGAGCCACGAAACAGTAGGTCAACGACCAACAAAACCGTAGATCAACGACCCATATAATAGATAGTTTGCAAACTATCAATATTAGTTGATGTTAAACGGATATTAATCCGTTATGAATAAAAATAATAGTTCAACTTAATCAAAAGTCCAAGAAATGTAAGATTTGTTGAATTTTCAAATACTCTAATTATACAAGTTTTCAAACTATGAGCCTTAATCAAGATGAGATAGCAAAATCGCTGAAAATATTCAACAACCCATAAAACAGTAGGTCAACGACCACTATGACGGATAAACAATGTGAGATAGCAAAATCGTCAATAATGTTTAGCGACCCACAAAATAGTAGGTCAACGACCCATACAATACGTCAACAACCAATGTAATAAATATTAATCCGTTATAAATCGAAAATTATAATTCAACTTAGCCAAAAGGACATTAAATGTATGATTTGTCTTATCATCAAACCCTATTAGAAGCGCGGAAAGAAACTCACTCGCTTCAACCGACGGCTCAGGATAGAAGTAATGAACAACATTCTCATCAAACATAGCAATAGCTCCGAAAACAAGCACAGACAACACAGCATGCACGAAATCCCGATACTTCAGTTCAATCTCAGGTTGAAGCTTCACTGATCCATCAATTACCCATAAACCCTTGTAAGTAGCAAACCCATAACAAACATGCCCATTGTCATCTCTATAACTATCAGAAAACGAAAGCACCAAACACGAAAGCCCGCATAAGCCGATCAACGCAAATGTCATGAACCGGCTAACCTCATCATATTCGCCTTGGTTTGAGAAGATAGGAGACAAGAGCTGAAATGCAAGAACTGTTCCTGTTGGTAAGATATTCGCGAGATGAGTTGTGCTTTGAAATGTCTGGCTTATGGCTTGCTGTATTAGATTCTTCTTTGTTGGGTCTGGAAATGGAGTTTCTTGAAGAAGTGGAATCTTTTGTTCGTGATGTTGATGACTCGTCCCTTGTTCCAAATCGCGTGCTTTGTGATAGTTTATGTAACTATAAAAAGCTTTCAATGTGACATGGGTCGGGAATTCAATAATCATAACTTTCACAAGTTCTTTGTTGATAATGGGATAGTGTTCCGATTCTCATGTCTACACACTTCTCCACAAAACGGCAAAGCCGAACGAGTCATTCGCACGATCAATAACATGATGCGTTCCCTCTTATTTCACTCCTCCATCCCGATCTCCTATTGGCCTCATGCTATGGAGACTTCTTGCTACCTCCTCAACATCCTTCCTTCCTCTTCCATTCAAAATCAATCTCCCACCCAAAAGTTGTATCTTACAACACCTTCCTATGGTCATCTCCGCGTTTTTGGTTGCCTTTGTTACCCTAATCAAAGTGCAACAATCTCCCACAAACTCCAACAACGCACTACTCCTTGCGTTTTCCTTGGATATCCTAATCACCATAGAGGCTACAAATGTCTAGATATCAAAACCCACAAAATTATCATTTCTCGTCACGTCACGTTCGACGAGACGGTTTTTCCTTTTGCCACCAGCTCCCGCAATTCCCCGGAATTTACAGCAGCTCGGATATGTGATGATGACACCTCTTCCTATTTTTTAAATAGACTTTTACATCCCCCAGTTACTGTTGATGGCCCAGGCCCAACGTCATCTTCCATTGATGACAGCGACCCAGGCCCATTACCTTCCCCCCTGGCCCCACACTCCCCGCGTCATGCCTCTGTTGGGCCCTTCACCTCGCCTCTGACCCACACGCCAGCTCCCCCACTCTCTGGCCCGCCTCTTTTCCCTGATCCGCTTCAGCCCCTGGCCCATACTTGTCCAGCGCCTGATCCGTGTCCCACTTCATCTCGCCAGCCCAGTCCAGCAGCCATCCCACATCTCTCACCTGCTCCAAACTTACCAGCTCCGCCCATATTAAATACTTTGTTGGACCAGCCACCCACGGTACCTCACCGCCCTCGTACACGTAGTCAATCCGGCATCGTCAAACCAAATCCCGTTTTCGACTTATCCGTTTCGACCGCTCCATTGTCCCCAATCCCCAAATCCCACAATGTAGCCCTTCAAGACCCGTATTGGACCGCTGCCATGCTTGATGAATATCGAGCCCTTATGCGGAATAAGGATTGGGTCCTGATACCTCGTCCTATGGATGCTAACATTGTGCGATGCATGTGGATTTTTAAGCATAAATACAGGTCTGATGGTTCTCTTGAGCGGTACAAGGCTCGCTTAGTTACTAACGGTTGTTCTTAGCAGGTTGGAATTGATTGTGAGGAAACTTTCAGTCCTGTTGTTAAACCAGCGACCATCCGTATGGTCCTCAGCATTGCAGTATCCCGATCTTGGTCCATTCATCAACTGGATGTTCAGAATGCTTTCCTCCACGGCCATCTGAACGAAACGGTATATATGTTTCAACCACCAGGCTTCCGTGACCCCTCCAAACCCAATCATGTCTGTCTTCTACAAAAGACTCTTTATGATTTGAAGCAAGCTCCCCGGGCATGGTTTCAACGCTTTGCAGGCTTCCTTCATCGCATTGGATTTATGAGCAGTAAGAGTGACTCCTCCCTGTTTATTTATACTCATGGATCTGACACTGCCTATCTGCTTCTGTATGTCGACGACATTGTCCTTACAACTTCTTCTGACATCCTGCGCAAACATCTGATCAAACTTCTGAGTAAGGAATTTGCTCTGAAAGACTTAGTCCCCCTATCCTATTTCTTGGGCATTTTTGTTCGCCGGACGTCATCTGGTTTATTCCTGTCCCAGGATAAATATGCTCGCGAGATTGTTGAGAGAGCAAAGATGTCTAATTGCAAACCTTCTGCTACCCCGGCCGAGACGTCTGTCAAGCTAAGTGCTTCGTCCAACCTTGCTATTGGTGATCCGACACTTTACCGTAGCCTTGCTGGAGCACTGCAGTACCTCACTTTCACAAGGCCTGACATTAGTTTTGCAGTACAACAGGTAAGCCTTTTTATGCACGACCCCAGGGAAGCCCATTTTGCAGCCCTCAAGCGCATTATTCGCTACATCTCTGGGACATCATCTTTAGGTATCACTATTTCCTCTTCTCCGAAGTCTGATCTCATTGCTTACACAGATGCTGATTGGGCGGGCTGCCCTGATACACGCCGCTCGACTTCAGGATATTGTGTCTTCTTCAACGACACACTTATCTCATGGTCTGCCAAACGACAATCTGTTGTCTCCAGATCCAGTGCAGAGGCAGAGTATAGAGGTGTTGCCAATGTCGTGTCCGAATGTTCCTGGTTGCGAAATCTTTTGCTTGAGCTCCAGTGTCCACTTAGCAAGGCATCCATTGTGTACACAGATAACATATCTGCTACTTATCTTGCCAGCAACCCAGTCCAACATCAACGGACCAAGCATATTGAGATCGACATCCACTTCGTCCGCGACAAGGTTGCTCGTGGTCACATTCGAGTTCTTCATGTACCTTCGGCATTTCAGTACGCATACATATTTACCAAGGGTCTTCCCCGCCAACTGTTTTTAGATTTTAGATCCAGTCTCACTGTTCAACCTCCTCCAGTTTCGACTGCGGGGGTATGATAGTTTATGTAATTATTGTAATATTAGGGTACCTTATGTAATTATGTAAACACAGTTTATTATAAATATAAACCGTCTGATGACGGGAAACCCTAAGGGAAATTCATCTAAATCTCACACTTTGTTCTCCATATTTGTTTTTTTGATGGAATGAGATGAGATTGTGTTTTGTTTGTGATTTATAATGGAGTTGTGTGATTGAGTAGAAGTGCAGAGATTGATGGTTAATGATTTCTTGCAAGAAACAGAAACCTAAAGCATAAGCTTGTTTGGGCGGCAAAAGGATACAGATTTTATATTTGCTGAAACTATGGAGAGTTTACCAGAATTTTGAGGTATTATAATGGTCGATTGCTGTAAATGGGAGTTTGCTTTGAGTTTGTGTATACATGAGATATTGACAAGGGAGAAATACGGGAGAAATATGAATGGTTTTTGTTTAAAATTTGCTTTATGTTTGACTTAGGAAAAAAATTTTATGATTTAATTAGTTAATTTAAAAAATTTTTTTTATCTCTATAAAATTGGTGAGGACGTCATGTCAAATTTACCATATTTTGTTTTAATATAGGTATATAGATAAATAAAAATAAAAGTGTATACTTTGTCAAGAAGATTAAAATTAAAAAGTTAGTATCCTCAATTAAAAAAGTGCATTATTAGCTAAATAAATTAGTTTACTAACAATACTTTTACATTATTTTGTACATTATTAATTAAAAAAAGTGCATACTAGTTCGCAATAACAATATAGAATGCATACTTAGTAAAAAAAAGGTAGTAGAATCAGTAAGTACAATTACTAATACTTAATTTATGGGGTAATAATCAAACTGAAATTGATCGCTGACTTGCAATTTGTTTGACTTTAGAATAGTTAACCTATTAAAATATTCTTAATACTTCTGATTAAGGTTTGGAAGAGGAAAAATAAGTTTGTCTCGAGTTCAAATCCTCACTCTCTTTTTTTTGGTGTGACAAATCCTCACTCTCTACGCACATGCATGCAAATAAACGAAACGAAAGAATTAGCTAGATTTACAATATCATCAACAAGGTCTTCATAAAGAGTGTCCTTGTACACTTGCAAACGCTGCAACATATAATACCCACCAGCGAGTCAGATTCGAGAGACACACTCGAGGCTCGAAGACGCTGTAGAAGTTGCAGTCTAAATAGCATTGCCTCCGGCTCAACGGTTAGGGGGACTCGATGCAATTGCCCGAGTCGGCACGGATGACAACTCCTGACCGTTGCATACAAATTTTTTTTCTTTCATTTTGGTTTATTGAATTTTTTTTCCAACTTTTGGTTTATTTATATATAATTAAATCGGTCTTTTTTTTCATTTCTCACCGGCGTTCAATTTTTCTAAAGCGAAACAATTCGTTCTTGTACGAATTTTTAAAATATTAAATAATCAATTTTCATTTGTAATTTTATCCGACTTAAAGAAATTACAAAAACAACCCACTAATTCTTGCGCTGCTTTTTTTTTGTGCAATAGAAAATTTGAAAATGGTTGAATTGAGTGCAAGCGACAATGTCCTCGTGAATAAGATAATTAACGGAACCGACTTAAGTCCCGAACATGAAGTTCAAAACAACACGGATACGAGTGATGGTAACCGATGTGAGCCGACACCCCAAATTCAGTTTGGGAGGGGTCTGTCACCGGCTAACTTGTCGGGGAAAATAACAATCACACCTAGTCCCACAGACAATAACGATGACTGGCTCGTTGAGCACAAGAGTCAAATCTGAGAAGTTTGATGGAACGGGCTTCAAAATATGGCAGCAGAAGATGTTGTTCTTTCTAACCACGATGAAGTTGGACAAGTACCTAAAGGAGGATAAACCCATATTCTCCCTACAAGGACACGGACCAAAGCTACCTTTGAGGAGCTCGAGTGAACCGTCCGTCTCTGTCAAAGACTATAGTCATAGGTACTCCGTAAAGTCTCACTATTTGTCTAGTGAACTCCTTTGCCAATCGACTTACCGACCACGTTTTCTTGATAGGAATGAAACGTGCGGTCTTCGTCAGTCGATCTACTATGACCCAGATAGCATCAAAGCCTCAACCCGGTCTCAAACCGGTAACAAATTCCATTGAGATGTCCTCCCACTTCCACTGAGGAACGGAAAGTGGGTGTAGCTCGCCTCCTGGTCGGTGATGCTCGATCTTGATCTGCTGACAGGTCGCACACTAAGCTACATATCTCGTCACATGTGGGTTCAAACCTCGCCATCAGAAAGAGCGTATGACATCCTGATACATCTTACTCGCACCAGGGTGCACTGAGTAAGGTGAAGAGTGAGCCTCTTGTAGGATCCTCTGTCTCAACTCTTGATCCGAAGGCACACAAACACGCTTTTGGTGTCTCAGGATCCCATCAGCACCGATTGCAAACTGTGGTGCCTCTCCTCGAGACATCCGGTCTTGGATCTATGACAAAGCCGGGCAACTCTCTTACTTCTGTCGAATCTCGACCAACAGATCAGGTAATATCTCCAAGATGGACAAATGGCTGTCGGAATCCGAAAAGTGGATATCAATCTCTAGCCATGCAAGGTCTCACTGTAACTGTGGCTGAGTTGTCAGCCTAGCGATCGCCATCTCCCGGGAAGTCTTCCTACTGAGGGATAATATGTCATTACCCGTGTTGATCCGTTTCTATAATTTGGGATAATATGTCATTACTTTGGCATAAAAAAGACTTGGACATCCCGTGTTGATCCGAGGGATAATATGTCATTACTTTGGCATAAAAAACTTGGGCATCCCGCTTTTGAATTTCAAATTGAAAATTCCGTTATCAATAAAAATGTTCCTAATATTTCCTTTCACATAGGTTCACTGGAGTAGCATACTTTGAGGGAATATGAAAATATCTAGATGCAACATCATCTCTTGGATTGCAACCCATGAAAAATTAGCAACGCTTTCGAAACTCTACAAATGGGGCATCACTAACTCCAACCTCTTTCCTATATGCCTCCTTGCCGAAGAAGCTGACAACCACGCCCTCTTCTAATGCACCCACTCTCCATTCCCTCCTCATATGGCTTGACATCTCCCAACGGTTCACCACAATCCACAGATGGCTCAACTGACTCACAACTTCTACAAACACCAAATCATTCAGGAACCAAATCATCACCCTCACCGCAACGACTATGTCTTTAACTCTAACATCCCCGTCACTTCGACCGCATCCGCAATAAACCAAGGATGATGTCAACATCATTGCTGCAACTCAATGGCACCAAAACACTTACATCAGCTCATCTTGGATGTCTTACCTCGATATCTAACCCCATATACCCAACACTCTCTCAAATACATCTAACTAGAACAATCCCTTTTTTGTAGTCCCCATGAACTGTGTAACCCTCTTTTCTAATTAAACGTAACCTTAAATTCAAAAAAAAAATATCCTAAGGTACAAACGGACGCTCACGGTTCTCGATTGCTTGTGAGCCTTTGCACGAAGAATTTCTGTAACTAGTGAGCCTTCTAAGCTGCACAATCTCTTACGCATATAGTCCCACATGCCCTATCGTGTTGCGGCGCAAAGGCCGAGACTTTCAGATCGACTACTTTTACTTTTACTCATCAAAATATAGCAGGTAAGATTTTGTATTTTTTTTTTGGTGAAAAGGAGCTTAAAGCTCCGCGCAAGTGCGCTTTATTATGGGGCAATAAATACTACAACCGAGTCATACGGGGGATAAAAACTCCCCGCATATCATCCAACAAAAGAGGCTTAATACAAAGTGGAGGCTCAATCAATCTATGAACTCCATAATCAAAAGAAAAGGCTTGGTTGGCGAGAGCATCCGCTACCTTGTTACCTTCACGAAGAATGTGGCCGAAGCTAATACTCCAGTCACGAGTATAGAAGCCTTGGCAACGAGTCACCAGGCTCGAGAGAGGATGTGCTTGGTTCACACCCTTCTCAATCAGTCCCACCACCAATAAGGAATCAAGTTCCACCTGAACCCTACGAAACCCTAGATCCCATGCAAGCTCAATTCCAGTAATAGCTCCCCATAATTCAGCTACAGGAACCGAAGTAACCCCAAGATTCATAACAACTCCATGAACCCAATTACCACCCGTATCCCTAATTACTGCCCCGGCTGCTGCATGAGCTGGATCTCCACGTAAAGCTCCATCAGAGTTTATTTTTACCCATCCATCTTTTGGCTTCGACCATCTAACAAAAACTTCTTCTTTTCTCTTCAACTGTATAATTTGGTTTCTTGAGCTCACTTCCACCCACTCTCTATATTTATCCAGGATGAAGGATCATTTATCTGTTGGTATACTACCCTCCTGAAAGGCTCGTGCATTACGCCATCGCCAGGTCCACCACACAGTTATAGAGAACAAAGCTTTCCAGTTTAAATTAAGCGACTTAACCAGACCTGTGTTAAGATTGACAAAGAGCCAGTCCTCCCATTGAAGAAGGAAGAAAGATTCATGAAGTTCTCGTGGAACAAGCATAACCCAAATATCTTTAGCAAAGCTGCAGTCTCGAAGCATATGGATCAAAGACTCCTCTTCACCAGAACATGCGTTACAGTCTGATGACTCACAAAGATGGCGTCACCGTCTCTCAACATTAGTAAGAACCACTCCCCATGCAAGTTGCCAAAAGAAATATTTGATCCTTTCTTGGACTCGAAGTTTCCAGACTTGTAGGAAAATACCTTCTCTGACTCCTTCTCTATGGTTCATCATAATGATGGATGAATAAGCTGACGCAGTTGAAAAGCTTCCATCCTTTGAGGGGATCCATCGAACAGTATCAGATTCAGCATTAATCGACCAGAGGCTAATTGCAATAACTCTGAGTAGGTCCAAATTATTTAGTTTGCAAACTAAGTAATTCCAATCCCAGCCATTATCATCTTTTCAAACATCCCTCACCTTTAAGTTTAAATCATGTTCTGACAGTGGAACTTGGCAAGAGTACGAAAGGGGTTCAGAGGTGACCCATCTATCCTTCCAGAAAAAAGCCCTTCTACCATATTTGATACTCCAACCAAGGTTTGGGGCAATCACTTGGTTATATCCTTAACCAGACTTCTCCAGCCATAGGAGCTCCCTCCTTTGCATTCTAATGACACTGGCCAATTGTTCGCCACTTAGCGTGCGTGCAAATAAGCTTTAATTATAAAACTAGAAATCAAGCAAGCGAACCCGCAGTGTACGGATCGATATAGTTAAGCAAGAATTCCAGAGTATCGAACACAGGGATTTGGGGGGTTAAATCCAATTATAGGTTATCAAGCGAGTAAATGTAAGAGCTTTTCGAATTATTGGGAAAACAACAATCCTAAAGATCCAGGAATCCAGCTGTGGCAATCGATTCAAGATATACTAATGATATAAGGACAGAGTTGAGGTATGCAAAGGTATGCTAATGTAAGGTAATCGTACGGTGAATTTCCAAAAACCTTATATGACTCACCTAGAAGGCACTCTCTATAAAGGTTATTGAGGCTTCAGTATAGAAAGGTTCTAAAGGTAAGAATTAACGTCAAATACCCAAACTTGTAATCCAAGGATCAAGACTAACTAAACCGATTAAGGTTGTGACACTCACAATCGAGGTAGAGGTTGTTGAGGCTTCACTACCACCTAGAAAAGGCAAGCCAAGACTAAGTTAAAGCAAATCTTTAACTTTGGAGTAAAGTAAAAGCAAGTTCGTAAACTAACACAAAATTACGGGTAGTTCTTGAGTTCCACGGCCGTGGAAGCTCAAGAACAGACCGTGGATTAGGGTTGTCGGCGATTCTCTCTAACTCTCAGGGTCCAATCTGTTTACGATCGATCTATCATCATCTAAGCCACAACTATCAACCCTTCACCTTAGAATTGTTAAGGGTTTTTAGCCAACAATAGTCATATTGATATCAAATTCAAGGTTTAAAAGGATGAAAGATGAAAACTTCCGAAAACTTTCAATAACTTTAAAGTCAATCTCAAATCCACAAATCAAGAATAAGAACGTCAATAGATTTGGAATAATGCAAACAATCACAAATCTTAGATAAGAGGGAAGAACGGGATGTCAATCCGTCTTCTAAATCAAACCTAAGTAAGAAGCGAAATCTTCTTACGAACAATCTTCCGTCAATCCGGAAATCTCAATGGTAGAACGCAAATCTTCAATCACAATCTCCACAAGATGTGAAATTAGGGCAATTCCAAGGTGTAAGCGGAAATGCGTCTAAGCGTAAGTGAAGGTGACGGAATCTCCCTTCGTCCGTCCTTTTATAGTGTAAGATAAAATATCGGCCCGGCCCAATTGCGTAGGAGATCGTTGCTTAAAGTGTGGCGAAAAAGATCGCCAAGATCACGGTCGTGGAAGGGTTCCACGGCCGTAATTTAGAGCGTAGAAATCATCACGGTTTGACACAACTCTTCCACGGCCGTAGAAGTTGCTGGAATGAACCACGCTTCCCTTGCCATGGTTCCACGGCCGTGGACTTGAACGTGGAATGTAGTACGGCCGTATTTTAGAGCGTGGTTTAGGGCTAGAATGTGATTCTTCCTTAGTCTTGTGTATTCTTTAATTTGGCACTTCCTTAGCTCCTAGGAATGTCCTCAATTCATGGACATACTCAATCAAACTCCATCCTTGCTCAATTCCATTCGGAAACAACTCTTAATTGCCTACAATCAACATAAAGCTTGTGTAGATCTCTATATCGACATTATAGACAAACTAGCTCACAAATGTATCAATGCTTGATCAATGACTATCAATATGGATGAAATACACTTAGAAAACGTGCCTAAAATATCACAATATTTCATGCTAACACCAATCTTGCATAGGAGTGGAGTACTTTGATCTCAACGTTCGGGCCCAGAGACTGTCTTTGTTCATAAAGAAATGCCAACCAAGTTTACTTATAGAGGCTAAATTGGCATCTGCCGTCTTTCGAATCCCCAACCCACTCCACTGTAAGGGTTGGCACACTCTATCCCATCTTACCAGATGGATCTTCTTCTTATCATCCGAATTGCCCCATAGAAAGCTTCTACTGATTCTGTCCAACTCGGCTGACGTACTTTGTGGCAGTAGCATAGAGCTCATATAGTATTTAGGAATAGCAGAAAGGACTGACTTGACCAGTGTTGATCTACCTGCCAGGCTCAGGGTCTTGGCTTTCCAACCCGCAAGCCTATGTTTCACCCTCTCAACGAGAGGCTTAAAAACCTCCTTTCTAGCAGATTCATGAATTATTGGGATGCCCAGATACATGCCCAAGTTACGGGTTGATTTGAATCCACTAGCCTCACTAATTTGTCTCTCCAGTTCCCATCTTACATTGTGGGATACAAACAATCTTGATTTTGCTAAGCTAACACGTTGCCCCAAAGCTGCACAAAATTCATCAAGGATCCCTTTGATTCGGCTGATTTGAGCACATGAGGCCTCCGCAAAAAGCATAATATCGTTTGCAAAGAAGAGATGGGATAACTTCGGCCCTCCCCTTGACAAAGTAATTGGTTTCCAACTACCGTTTCCTACCGCTTGTTCGATCAGATGTCCTAGTCTCTCAAGGCATAGGACAAAGAGATAGGGAGAGATTGGATCTCCCAATCTTAACCCTCTTGTCATCCGGAATCCCTCTGTACACTCACCATTCCAGAGAACCCGCATTGAACTAGTCGTGATACACTTCTCCACTCTATCAATACATTATAAAGGAAGACCCAGATCATTGAGAGTATTAATCACAAACTCCCAGCGAAGTATGTCATACGCCTTTTCAAGATCAAGACTAAGTACCATCCATCCCTTCTTGCCCTTTTTTCGTTTCATTGAATGGATCACTTCTTGAGCTAATACCGTTTTATCAGTGATTAAGCGGCCCGGAATGAAACTCGACTGGATGGGACTAACCACAGTTCCCATGATATTCTTCAGACGTTTTGCAATAGTTTTTGTAATGACCTTATATCTTACATTGCATAGGCTTATAGGTCGGTATTGCTTGATTTCTTCCGGTTTATCAATCTTCCCAATCAAGGTGAGTAAAGTATCATTCGATGTCGGTGGAATCATCCCTGACGAAAAGAAATCCTTCACAAAGGATATAAGAGACTGCCCTACAGTATTCCATATTTTCTAGTAGAAGAGGGCTTGGAATCCATCCGGTCCAGGCGCTTTGAGAGAGCCCATGCCCCTGATGGCTGCTACAATTTCCGAATCCTCACAAGGCCTAGCAAGATAAGCAAGAGTGTCTCTTCCAATACGAGGAAAGCCCCCTCTTGGAAGTGGAATGAGAGTTGGGAGATCAATCGGACCATAAATATTCTTAAAAAAGTTGATTGTATGCTCTTCCAGGAGTTTTTGGTCCAGACACCACTCACCATTACTCAGTTTGAGTGCAACAATCTTGTTTCTTTGTCTCCGAATGATCGTAGCCAAATGAAAAAAAATGTGTTTCTATCACCAAAAGTGATCCAGTTTTGTCTCGATTTTTGATACCAAAGGATTTCTTCTTGCTCGAGTACCTTCTCCAACTCCCTGTTAAGATCCCTTTCCTGATGGAGCAACTTATTCGAACAAGCTAAGTCAATCCTTTTATTGATAGCTTCCAGCTTCTTGACCAAATTTTCTTTACGTGTTTGGATATTGCCAAATGTCTCCTTGTTCCATCTTTTCAGTTGGCATTGGAGCTTCTGTAATTCACTGGGGAGAGTAGCCGTTTTTTTCCAAGCACCTGACCAAAATCTGGGTGTGTGGTCCATGCCGCTTGAAAACGGAAAGGGCGTCTTTGGGGATTTCCTTCATATAATCTGTCAAAATTTAACAATAGAGGATTATGGTCAGATGAAAGTTTGAGCAAGTGTCTAACCATAGCTTCAGGCCATGCTAATCTCCCTTCTGAGTTCATCAGGACCCTGTCCAGTCTCTTCGAGATACTGCTTCTTTCTTCCCGTCCTCTTCTCCAAGTAAAGGGCGAGCCTACAAATCCGACATCAACAAGGGAGTTGTTGTTGATCCATTCTCCAAAAGCTATAGAAGTTGGAATGAGTCTCATAGATCCTCCCTGACTTTCTTCCCTACAGCAAATCAGGTTCATATCACCCCCTATGACCAAGGGAAGATGGGAGCTGCTTTTGAGGTCTGATAAGTCTTCCCACACCCTACCCCTCTTTTGTGAATTAGGAGCAATGTACGTGATGACAATGTTAAAAGATTTATCTCCTTGGTCCACTGTTGCATAAATAAATTGACTGTCCTTATGAACAACAGTAATTGTACAACTTAAAGAGTCCCAAAGGATCCAAATACCCCCACTCTGACCCACTGCTTCAACCCTATCATAAGAGTCAAAACCCATCTTCTCACAAATACTATCAGCCTTCGCCCCAGCGCAATGCGTCTCAAAGAGAGCAATAAAATTGGGTTTGTGCTTCCTTAACATATACCTAATCGACCTTCGGAAACTATTCTTAACAGTACCGAAGCAATTCCACATTAGGCCTATCATTAAAACCTATTCGATAAAGACAAGTATCCTTTCAGGATTATGAGTCGGGAACTATTGACACCTGGGATGATGTCCCTTCATTCCCAGTCTCACACTCCATCGTAACCACCTGATTCTCCCCTTCATTCCGAGCTTCTACAGGTATTATCGGTTGCTGGGTCCCAAAGGTCACCCCTTGCGGTGTAGCTCTGTGGAGAATATGTACCTGTGATACTATCTAGTTTGGACTACTCTCCATAGTTCTTGTCCCATTACCTCCCTTGGACAAATCTATTCTCCTTGTTACCATAATCTTATTCCTCTTTCGTGGCTGGTTATCCCCTACCCCTCCTTTCTGAATCTTGTCTGAAGGTAGACCTGACTGTCCTCCTACGTGTCCACTCTTCCTAGCATCATGGCTGGTCCCAGGCACATTTTGTACCTTTCCTACATACCCTCTATCCTTGTCTCTCTGATTTGTTGTTTGGTACCTTGGGCCTTTCTTGTGTGGTACCACCATCTATGGTCCATGACCATCCCCCATCCTCAACCTCCTTATATACTTTCCTCTACGGTAGTCTCTTTCTCCTACTGTTGGGCCTTGTCAGTTTCTGCAGGAGCAGTAGTGGTTTCCATTTGTTACTTTGTTGTGCCCCTTCTCTTTCCGTAAACACAAGTTTCACTTGAGTGCCCATAGCATCCACAAGTAAAACAAACAGTGTAGAGATTTTCGTATTCTAGTAACAGTCTTTTTCCATTGACGATAATATCCCCTTTCAAGGGCCGACAAAGATCAACTTTGACACAGATTCTCGCAAAATTACCTCTTGAGACTCCTAGGGTGTTGGTGTCCATCCTCAAAGGGGTCCCTATAGCGGAAGCAATCGCTTTGAGGATGTTGATATTGTACATGGCGAAGGGAAGGCCTGAAATACGTACCCAAACTCTAGTGGATGTTATCACTAATTGCATTGGATCAAAGTTCTCCTCCCATTGTTGTATCATCGGGTAGTGACCAAACAACTTCCATGGTCCACCAGTGAGAATATCAAGCATGTCTTTTTCCTTCTCAAACCTTACCAAAAAGAAGTCATTTGAAAGATCTATGATAGTCCAACCCCCTTCCATTCTCCAGAGATTACGCAACGTTCTTTCCAAGGCTGAGGAAGAGATCATCCTTCCTAGTAGCTTCATTACAATGGAGTTCCTCCAAGGAGCATTTAATACTTGCACAATTTTCGGCGCAATATTAATGACTGGAGTAGCATCATGGCCTTTAGAGTAGTTAATGCTAATCCTTCCTGTTTCCACAAGATTATCAGGTATTAAAGGCATCTGCTTTCATGCCTCATCACTGAATAACATAGAGCTCCATGAGGGAATTGATTTCTGTGTCTCTGAATTTCCTTCGACAGGACCGTTTGTGGCCGATCCAACAATGGTAGTGTTGGTCAGACTCGTCTTTTCAGGGTGGTTAGGAGGTAGGCCTCCATTAGGATCCGGGGCTGCAGAGGGGACAAGAATTGGGGGGGGGGGGGGTCACATCGCCTGTCGCCTTTTCCGCCGTCATGGGATTAGGGTTTTACTTTCGGGTTTTGGTAAGATTTTGTATAAGATACTAAAATACCCTGACCTAAATTATTATTGTTCATCGTAAAACTTGTAATCCTGCATTCCAATGTTGGATCGCTGGATGTTGCGGAAATTTAGACAAAATATGGACCGAGTAAGTGAGGTCCGGTCTGGTTATTATTAGGTAAGCAATTCGCCCAACTAATTTGCGGTATCTATCGGGATCGGAGAATGCCGCAAATTCGTCTCGTGCTAAAATGTGTCGGGTTTGATTGTAAACTGTGACCGGAAGTGATCCGAGGGTACCTATTTCAGAAAGGATATCAATTACATTTTTTAGCAAGATCAAGACCATGTGGAGTGTGTGTAACTTCAATGACAAGAAAACAAATGTAATTTACCTAGATCTTTCATATGTAAACATTATTTGAGCTACTCTTTGAACCGAGAAATAACATGAAGATCATTACCAGTTATAATTAAATCATCTGTATAAATTAAAATGTGGATACAAATACCTGAACGAACATACGTAAAGAGCGAGTAATCCGCTTTTGATTGAACAATCCCAACATGACAAAGTGTTTGATTGAGTTTGTGAAACCAGTTACAAGGGGACTCTCGAAGTCCATAGATCGACTTTTTGAACTTGCACACTTTGTTTGGATCCGAGATTGTGAATCCCGGAGGCAAATTTCTGTAGACGTCTTCATTTAGACCTCATGGAGGAATGCGTTATGGACGTCTGGTGTAATTCTCAACGTTTACTGGAAGCTATTGCGAGGAATATCATGACATAAACTAGTTTAGCCATAAGTGAAAAGGTTTCAATATAATCGATACCTGGACATTACCGATTATATAACACAACTTAACATGTTTTGTGGCGTTCGATAGATCCGCATGCGTTGAGCTTTGTTTTGTATACCCATCAACATCCGATTGTCTTTTGGCCTGAAGGAAGAGACACTAGTCTCCACGTTTGATTGCTTTGAAGCGAATCAATTTCTAAACGCATAGTCGCTCGCCATTCGGGTGATTGGCTATGTCTTTCTTGTAGGAAGTGGGTTCATATCGTTTTCCGGCTTTATGTGGAGCTTCATTTATTTAAATATTGTCGATGATTTCTAAAAAATTAATGCCCGTGTTATGTTTAGTAGATGCGATGTTTACGTTCAATCCAACCGTTTTGTTGCGGGGTATAGGTACAAGTTTCATGGAGAATACCGTTTTTGGAAAACATTTGTCGAAGTTTGAAAATTTCCGAGCCATTATCAGTTTAACACGTTTAATATTCATATTAAACCGTGTTTGAATCATTTTTACAGAATTTTGAAAAAATAGTAAAAACCTCAGTTTTGATTTAAAAGATAAACCATGTAATTCTTGATCAATCATCGACAATAGTTAAAAAAATAAGCTCCACATAAAGCCGGAATCTGATATGGACCCCATAGGTCACACTGAACAAGATCAAATATAGTATCGGAATGAGATAAACTTTTAGAAAAATACAAATGAGTCTGTTTTGTCCTATGAAAAATATCACAAGAAACATTTTTAGAGGCACATAAACAATATTACTCTCATCTAAACTGGATGTTATAAAATCAAATGTCAGATGACCAAGACGTTTATGCCAAAGACTTGACACCAAGGACTTTTGATCGACACGGATAACTGCGGAAATTGGAAAATGGAATTTGGAAAAACATAACCAATACACTCCATCCTTAATTTCACCGCTCCTATCAGCATCCACGAAGCTAGGCCCTGAATCACACATAATTTCAATCTTAGGTTAATCTTGCAATTAACATCATTAGTTAGACAAACTAAGCAAATTAAATTACAATTTAATCCAGGAACATATAGAACATTATTAAGCTGAAGATTTTTGGCTAAGTATAATAGTTCTTGATTAGGTGGCGTTTTGCAACAAACCATTTGGTACTTTAATAACATAGGTATTAACCTTTTTAACTTAAAAAATAGATTAACATTTCCCGTCATATGGAAAGAGCCTCCTCTATCTAAAATTCAAAATTTTGATTCAATATTACCTGCCATTAACTGAATTGACGTTGCACGGAAATGTTTAAGTTTCTCCAACAAATCAGTCAATTAATTGTGCATCAAATATGCCGGTCCCAAGGTTCATCCCATATGGGTTCGTAATGGAGGCGGCATCAACTACAAAACCAACCCAGACCTAGATAACATTGTTGGTGACCGGAACCCCCTGGTTTTCCGTCCGGATTGGTGGCTGAGTGCAACACCGGACGGTGCTAAGTTTTGTCGAGATCCGGCACCGGAAGTTGTGTCCTTGTTGTCATTTCCATGTTTCCACCATTCCGGATATCCGACTTTTTTGAAGCATTGGTCCTATATGTGGCATGTTCTACAACAAGTATCTTCAAATAGGAAGTACAAATCATTGTTGATGACGGAGGAGCTACACTGAGTTCGTCCCACATCCGGCGGAATCTGCCATAATATAACGAGACCGATTGTCCCTATTGTCGGCATTGACTGATATCCGCACGTTGCTTTAAGATCCATGATCTGTTTCCTATGGAATAACGTTACTCTAGTTCGATCTATTGACGCAAGTGGTTTCCAGATTTGACACCGTTGAAAGACTTGATGGATCTGTTGTTTGTAAAATCCACTCCACTATAATCGAGCTGACGAGACTCTAGTGTTGAAAGTCGGAAGATGTCTCATCTATGCATTCAATTGAGCCATCAATGAAACCAAGCTTTCGCTTGTCTTGGAAAGCATTCATCAGATTCCTTTTTCCATTCAAAAAAGTTTGTTTCTCCTTTGAGGATCACTGAAATAAGAGAAATTTCAAGATGATCTGATGGATGTAAATAGTAAGGATTGGTTGTTTCAAGAGCGACCGTGCTTGAGTTTTGTGGAACGTGTTTTGTTTGAGGATCGGTTCAAGCCTGATACCATGTAAGAATAATATTATTATAAAATGAATCAATTGTCTTATATATATATATATATAAAAGACAATTACCTAAACAATACCCCATCTTTTTGGTTGACTAAACTTTAGTACCTGTCGTTTAAACTATTAGAACAATACCTCATCTATTGAGCCCGACCAAAGATTCGTACCTAGATTACTGTTCACACGTTAATTTAACAGATCGGTGTTAAATATCAGGGGCAAAATTGCACCTTCAGGTACTAATCTTTGGTTAGGCTCAATAGATGAGGTAGACCAAAGATTAGTACCTAGATTACTGTTCACACGTTAATTTAACAGATCGGTGTTAAATATCAGGGGCAAAATTGCACCTTCAGGTACTAATCTTTGGTTAGGCTCAATAGATGAGGTATTGTTCTAATAGTTTAAACGACGGGTACTAAAGTTTAGTCAGCCAAAAAGATGGGGTATTGTTTATGTAATATATATATATAAGACAATTGATTCATTTTATAATATTATTCTTACATGGCATCAGAACATGGTTATCGTGTAATCATGAGAACAATCTTGAACCGTCAGATGGTGAGTATTAAGGGTCGAGATTTAGAGTAGATATCATAATTAATAATAACTACGAATAATCCACTCAACCAACAATAACTACGAATAATACATTAAACGATATGACACATTCGTAACAAAACTGATAATAATTACAAATATGTTCTCATGATTACACGATAAGCTTGTTCTCATATGATATATATATATATATATATATATATAAATAAATATATATAGGAAAAGGATCAGGTGAGAACGTGTATTACAGTAAGAAATGAGAATGGATTTAGACCGTACGATTTAATGCATTCGACGGATATGATGAGATATATATTTAGGTTGTATTTAATGTCATATTATATGTTACCATATGAGTTACGGTATATAACTATTTTCCTAATTTAGCTAACGATCCAATTATTACCAAATTATTATATATTTTTCGGTTTTTCGTTTATCCAATCATCTTACCGAATTTACGATTGCACGCTTAAATCAACATTCAACAATATCATATGCATGTGAATATTACATAACACGAATACACCATTACAATGTGCACGAATAGGAAGGGGCACGTGTACATGCACACTAGTGCATTCTAGGACAACACTCACGCATATGAATGTGCACGACTAGTAGTGCACTAGTGCACACACTCTAGGCACGTGCACATGCACATTACTAGTGCACGTCTAGATACATATGAATTGCACGACTAGTAGTGCACACACTCTGGGCACGTGCACATGCACATTACTAATGCACGTCTAGACTACACTCACGCATATATAAATGATATTGATGGTTCGTGCACAATTAATTAGTTATTAGCAATATTTGTTTCCATGTAAGCGTATCCGTGTATAATATTGTTACCATATGCAAAATTACTATAATAAATGAATATGAATGCTTCCTTATATAGGCGATAAATCTTATCCTTCCGTGAATTAATCCAACGATACATATGCGTTCTTATTTCTTACTGTAAAACACGTTCTTACTTGAACCTAACCCTATATATATATATATATATATATATATATATATATATATATATATATTAATATCTATAACGGTAACGCTAAACTAGAAAAACAATAATAATGCTAGAAAACCTAGAAGATAATGAAAAATGTACACATAATATTATTCCCGATTATCAGATATCGAGTTGACCAATTAAGGAGTGGAGTCAGTGTAATCAAGACAAAAAAAATCACATATTGAGATAACAAAGAAGAAAAACAACAAAAAAAAAATAAACAAACACGCTTAAGTCGATCTATGCATACGGTCGACATCATCCCGCAGCAGTTGAGAAAGATGGTGCTTTAGGTTTCGAACAATCAAACATAAAGCAGAGATGGCAATAATAATATATGGTATCAATTAATAAATGTTTGTTAAAACCCGAATCACCACAACAATGTATAATGTAATCTCATTGCCATATAAATCATTTTATGAGAAAAAAACATTCATAAGCTCTCGTACCTTGAAGAAAATTAAAGCATAAAACGCAACTCTCGTGTCTTGCAATCAATATCCTACCGTACAAACGGACGCTCACAGTTCTCCATTGCTTGTGAGCCTTTGCACGAAGAATTTCTGTAACTAGTGAGCCTTCTAAGCTGCACAATCTCTTACGTATATAGTCCCACATGCCCTATCGTGTTGCGGCCGCAAAGGCCGAGACTTTCCGATCGACTGCTTTTACTCATCAAATATAGCAGATAAGATTTTGTGTTGACTTGATCACTTAATATAACAACACTCAAAAGTCAAAACTATTGATGTGTCCTCACATACTGATATTCAACTCACCATGTGATCATCCTACTACAATTTTAAATATCTAATAATGGGCTTTGTATTACTCTAACCGGGTTTTGCGTAGCCGTCTGACACGACCTTATCAAAACCTGTGCTTTTCTTGGTTCTACCAAATGCGAAGCTTCTTGCCAACCATTTCATATATAATTTTGTGCACTGTGTTTGACTTTACATTATGAAATCTAGAGACACGAGCGTCATTAGTTGATATGAAAAAAGGCATATAGGAAAAAAAAAAATACATGTCAGAAAGATACTCGCTCGCAATTTTATATCTCACCTCAGATCTTAAATTAAATTCTCTTGTTTGTTTGTTTGTTTTAATACATTCATTGAATAACTAGATAATGCAGAGATGTATTACTGACTCTCAAATGGAAGTGAATGCTCAAACCACCATAAATCAGAAATATATAATAGCTTGAACAAATGATACATTATTTCTCAGAAATAAAGAAACGAACAAACGAATGAATCATGTGCGGGAGGAGAATGCAGAGATGGCAGTGAGGGCGAGAAAGAGGAGGAAGGCAAGAGAGGAGAGTGAAACGGAGACGAGGGCGCGGGAGCAGAATCTTCCGAAGTAGTCGCAGATAGGCGACCAACCGGCGTGAGAGTTGCCGTGACGTCCCAAGTACCCTTCCGCCGTTGCCGCCGCAGTCCCCGCCATGACCAGGCTCATCACCACCTGCTCCACCATTCATTTATTACCACATCGAAAATGATGAATTATATTATTTGACGTGCATATATTTTTATTAAATACCAGATCAAGCAAGAAGAGGAGAAAATAGCCGTTGGGGGCCATCTTCTTCCTCGAGACGACCAGTGAAGCATACAGACTCACAAATGCTACTCCGCCTGCTACCGCATTAGCGTATGCCAAGAACCTGAAATATAAGTAAATCAATCAATATGTAAAAAAACACAACCGCAGATTGAGTAATATGTGAAAGTAGTTTGTCCGGAGATATTACTTGAAAGAATTGACGTAGCTGTATTTGGCAGCCATGGGGGAACCAAAGACAAGAGCAGTTTGGTGGTTAGTGAACATGAGAGAAGCAGAAGCTACAGATGCGCCTACTGCAAGTATCCTGAGGACAATGGAGATCCCAAGAGCATTGCTTTTGGTTCTTGGGTTGTTGTCATTGTTTTCCTTCTCCATTTTTGTGAGGATTGAGTCTGTAACTGTTAAGGTATACCAACGAAGACTAATGAAAGATAGGGAAGAAGATGGACCTAGAGAAAGGTGTTTGTGTATAAAATGCGTAAGAAGAGAGTTTCAGAGGCTTCTTATATAGGAGAGATGGCGATGAGGAAGTGCTATTGTCTTGGATTAACGACAAAAGATGGAAATTATGAAAAATAGTGCCGGTAACTTTAGGAGTATAACATAAGAATTTAATTGGATGAAGTTTTGGCTTTAAAAGAGCTTAGCAAGTATATATATTATGTTTTGGCTTTTCTTTTAAAAGTAGTCGCCCTATGTACAATTTTAATATACTATTAAAGTATTATATTTAAAAAAATAAGGAAATAATATCTATTATTTATACCTTTTTTATTTAAAAAAATATATTAATTAATAGAAGTTTAATTAAAATAATCTCTTCAATTTTTTAATAAAATTAAAATACATTAGCATCTATACATAAATTAAAAAATATGTTTAGTATAAATAAATATATGTATAACTATATATATAAAGTTATTTTTGTATAATTTTTATCATAGAATAATAAATCTATTAGTATAATTTTAACTATGTTTATGTATATGTGTAGATATATAAAAATACATGTATGGTAAGTAGATAAATATAACTTCTATTAATTATACTATTACATTATTGACTAATTTAAATATGATAAATATATATAATTTTTTAAAAAAATTAAATTCTAAGAAAATAACACGTGGCATAGGATAAGCTAGGATGAACCACGTTGAAGGAAATGCTTTGGCTTTAATATAGTATATAGAAGCCTTTTATTTATATATTTTCCTAAAAAAAATTTATAAACACATAATTAAAGATTCTCAATAAATCGTAATCTTTTTCTCTCATATATATATATATATATATATATATATATATATATATATATATATAGCTATATTTATTTACCTAATTAACAACGATAATTATTATCAAAAACCGTTAAAATAGGAAGTAAATGTTAACAGTCTCCTTCAATCGTGAAATTTGATTTGAACGTCCATTCTTGCCCAAAAAACGATACTCTATTCCTTTCACATGTCCTTCCTTGCTGTTACAACAAACATAATATTTAACAACAACTACATATTAAAGTTTGAACGTTCATTCTTTCGTTGGTCCTTCCTTGCTATTAAAACAGAATAATCTCTATAGTCTCCAGAAATGGAAGTTTGAACGTCGTTCCCCCTTTTGTTTGCAGCCTTGTCCCTTTCTCTCTCTCCCTTCCTCATTCACGTTGATCTCCTTTCCCATTCTCTTTCTTGTGCTCTTTTCTTCCATCCTTGACATTGGAGAAGCTCTTGATGATCCTTCCTTCCCTGCTTCCTGAGTAAGTGTCCAAAAGGGGGGTGATGTGCAGATCCAAGTTCAATAGTAAGCTTCTTCGGCTCCTTCATCTTCTTCATCCTCTTCCTTGAGCTTCAATGGTGAAAGTCATGGATCTTAAGTTTTTCTTCTCCCTTTTGGCTTGCTTGTGAGTGGATCATGTCTAGGATGTTTGCTTGAGTGTGGATCCATGGGGTGGATGTCCTGGAGCCAATCAAGGAAGCTAGGAGGTCATGGCACATCAAGGAACCCTCGAAGAAGCCATCGTAGATCGGCCACAAGGCTTATATAGTCTTTTATATATATATATATATATATATATATATATATATATATATATATATATATATATATATATATATATATATATATATATATATATATATATATATATGCTCATTGTATATAATAGCTTATGGAGATATGGGACCTTATAGTTAAGATGATCGTTTGATATCATCGCCTTGGACAACGTTGTTGGGCTTAGAATAGTATACATGTGAGGACGAGTCGACTCATGTATCGGGTTGAGAATCACGTGTTGGTGAACACCTTGTCGTGTCATCGGATTCCTTTTGACGATTCCAAAGCAACCAGGAGAAGGCTATTGAAGGTATAGCCGCAAGGACGAACAAGTAGAAGGAAAACTCAAAATGACTTGAGAGAAATCGAGATGGAATTGATACCAGCAAGAACGTAACATGGATATGGGAAGCGGTTTTGAAGAAACAATGATTGAGCGGAAATAAAAGCAACTAAAGACAGCCAACTTGTGGTGAAGTCCAAGAAGGGTGACGATAAACGGAAGAAGCGGATTAAGTGTATAGGATTGCAAGGTGGCGATCCCATTTAAGGCAAGTTATCCCTAGTCACTCCTAAGCACGGGAGCCGAGGTGAGAAGTATGTCCCACAAATGACGAAAGGATTAAGAGACCCATAGTAAAGCTTACGGGGGGTACCAAAGGATGAAGTGTCAAGTTTCCTAGGATACCGGCGAATGGACTTCTTCGGACTTACGAGAATAACGAGAAGAATGGCGAGGTGAGGATTCACATAGTAGAATTTCCTTGGTGAAATCCCGTTAGTGGAGTGTACCGATGTCCGTCATGATGATAAGGCTAAGAAATGACAAGAGGAAAGAAGTGTAAGTAGACGTTGATCCCGAGAGGATGAGACATGTAACATGAAGTTTTTTGTTATGAAAGGACTTCCGGTTACCAACCCAAGAGAAACGTGATCGGACGATATCTAACGCTGGAGATGTTTGAAAAGGGTGCACTTGAAGGACATCATGATAGAGTGGTTAAGCCTATGGAAGGGAGTTATATGACCCAACAAGTTCGAGAAGGATATAGTGGTCTATGAAAGAGAAGAGTCTAAGAGTATAGACTGATTTAACAAAGTTAAAGTAAGAGTACCCCAAGGAGGGTAGCCTTCGGGCTAAAGATAACATGAAGAGTATAGAAGAAAGTTCAGTTGATGACCTCGAGGAGGCCAGCTATAATCTGACCGGTGGCAATCAAGAACGCACGTGTGCAGGATTGCCTGATGACGAGTACGGAAGGGAAGAGTAAACAAGATTGAAGAATATAGCGGATCGGTGTTTAGAGTTGGTGTATGCTCGGTGGTTCAATGCCAATGGTAAGTAGGTGTATCAACTAAGGTGCTTGTGTCTTGGTCATATAACGTGAAGAGGGTAAAGCAAGTAAGCATAACCAACCTCCCAGGGAGGGATTGTAACGACCTTGTGTTCGCTCTCAGACGTGTGTGTAATCGTGAACGAAATAGCTTTAAATTTATAACCTAAAATATAAGCCTGAAACAATATGCGAACCCGCAGTGTACGGATCAATTGTAATAACAGTAAATACTCCAGGGTCGAACACATGGACTATGTTGAAACAAATCACGGTATATCAGGTTTTCAATCAAAAGCAAAGCAACAAAACAAAGATAACAAAGATGATGTAATAATCACATAAAGGAATGCAGATTCTAGAGGTCAAAGCATCCAGTTGTGGTTCCGACTCAAGATCTCAAAGGATAACGTGGACAAAGCGGAGGTTTGCAAGGGAAGGTATTTCTAAGGTGAGAATAGATCACCGGGTAAGTCTCACTACTCACTATCCCAAACTAAAGATCCTCTCACCGGGTAAGTCTCAAGGAACTAAGGAAAGAAACTATAATCTCAAACCAACACACCACCTAAGGGAATAGAACTAACCTTTACCGGGTAAGTCTCATGCTAGCTCACAAAGGTAAGATGAAGGCACACTCAAACCCTAATAAAGGATAAAACTTTATTACCTAACACTCATCATCATAGGTATACAAGCAAAGGAATCACCGGGTAAGTCTCATCTTAGGCTTGCGTATGGAGCAGGAAAGGTGCAACACGGATAGAATTTGGCAAACTATAACCTAAACTCAGGTATGGATCAGATAAGGTCACGCCTCGCTCAGTTCATATCCGATCTCGATCGAGATGTTCTATGAACCCACCGAGGTGAGGTTCGCTTAAGGTTTGGCTCGAGCTTTCAGGGTCCACTAGGGTAAAGGCTCATTCTTTCATCGTCTTTTCCACAACCTTCAGCCAATCACCCTAAAATCGTAAAAGAGTTTAGCCAATAATCATCATGATAATAACAATAAAATATATGTAAAAAGAAGCAATATTCAAATAAGAAAACCTTAACACAAAGGTCTCAATAATCACTCAATCAAAACAAACAAATAATCCAAACAACCAGCAAACTGTGTTCCTCAATCACAAACCAAAAGACAACAATCAAAGAACCTAAGAATACTTTACAACTTCCTTCAAAAGCCTTCAACTTTCACTTCAAAGCCAAGTTCCTTCAACTTCCTACCTTCCTTGGAATATCTTCAATCTTCCAAACTAATCACTTAACCAGGCATACTTTCATCCAAAAAATATCCTCCAATTTATAGGAGAATCACTTGCCAAAAATAAAAGATCTTATGGGCCATGGGCCGTGCGTCTCGATTCAGCCCAGCGAAGCATCTCGGTCGAGGTGATACTGTAGCCAACCGAGATGATCTTCAGCTACGTATAAATCTCTCAAAACTAGTCCAATATAAAACTTTTGTCCAACTTCCATGGTTCCTATGCCTTTCTTGTAGCTTGTCAATGCTCCAAAATGTATCTCTAATGACTCCTTAAATCCCTTGGCTTCATACTGCTCCAAAGCATCCCATTTTCCCTACAATTACAACAAAATAGGTGTAGACCTTGATTCTTGCAAAGGTAAACAAAACAACATAATCATCAAGAATATACAGCCATTCATGCAGATTTATGAAGATAAAACGTCCAAACCAATCCCAAAGCATAGACTATAATACATGCTATCAAAATACCTCATACTTGTCTCTTGCTTGTCCCCAAGCAAGATTCAAATCTTAGATACAAGATAGAATGGATTATAAGTTATCAAGAAGATCAATGGAAAATATTTTACAAAACCTTTTGGTGGTGCCCTCCATTAATAGACCACCCTAAGAGAATGCTTCATAGCAAATAAAATCAAGACATGGTCAAAACATTTTATGAATACAAGAAAGTTAATCATCTTTGCATAAAATCATAGAATGCATAATAAATAATATTTATCGAAATCAATCATGTATAATCCAGTTTAAACGAAAAATTCAATCAACATACTCAAGGTCTCAAGGGCTTTCAAAAGAAGTCAAGAAACGTGCTAGGGTGGGATGCATATAGGGTAATCTGGTGCTAGAATCCGGGAATAGGATCTTTACTTCACTTCTTTCAATCACAAACATCTTCCACCAATAAGCTTTGCTTATTTTCACCTTTTTATTTTTGAGAACATGGACAGAGGTGCACAATAACCGAAGTCTAGGAAATCAACAATCATCAATTTCTCGAGATGCCTCAAATCCTTGATGCACATACCATGACCCGTTAGGACTATTGATCAATCCGACTTTGACAAGACACAAACACCCGGCTATGTGAATGGTGCCGAGTTACTCATCATCAAGATCAATGTCCCCAAACCTATTTTTTCCTAACACTTTCAGCCAATCTCAACTTCACTTCACACGCTTTTCATCAATTGCATCCAAATTCCCGGATAGGTTAAGGGAGGCAAATATGTATATGAGGGGCTAAAGCATGATCAAGAAGAAGAAGAGGAGAAATGAAGTGCCTTCATCATCCCATGAAGAATGTGAGAGAACTCATAATGTGGTGTCAACCTTTAAATCCAACATAATTTTAATAAAAACAAAGTATTAAACATGCTAAAATTTCAAACAAAACATTTAGCAACTTAAATACATCATAAAACCTTTTGAGCATATAAAGATTTTAAAGCCAATCTGTAAACAAATATCATCATCGAGGTCATATCTGGAATGGAAGCACAAAACGTTTCGAAAATCTTTTCAGTTTTAAACCCATCTCGGTCGAGGTGTTATGAGGGCGCTCGAGGTGTTCAACCAACTCTTGTTCTTGCTTGTGTTGCTTGCGTGCTTAGACCGTGGAGGAGGGCTAGGATCTTGTGTTGGAAGCTAAGAGACGTTCATAGCATCAAAGGAGGCAAGAGGAGGTTGTTGCACATCGGAAAATCGAAGAAATCGGCATTTCTGGACTTCAGCCGCGGGGCGGACACTGTGCACCGCGTGGGCTGCGACTACAAACCGCAGGGGTGGCGTCTGAACACCGCAGGGGCGGCTACAGCACCGCATGGGGCGGCATCTGTACACACTGGGGCGATTTCTGCATCAATAGGTATCCGATCCCTTGTTCTCTCCTTTCCTTTTTGCATCTTAGAGCTTGATCCATCTTAGTAGCATGCTAGGCTGGCTTAACATAGCTTGATATGGAATGTCAAGTATTGGCATTGGACTTTAGGGTTGCTTTGTGAGAGTTGTGGGTTTGTTGGTTGTGGTGTTGTGGCAAGATCAGTTGGATCTTCGAGGCTAGCGGTTGGTATGTTAGTGTGATCATGATGGGAGCCGGTAGGGTAGTGGACTGAGGGTCTTGATCTATGTTATGTGTTAGAGAATCTTGTCACGGTTGTTAGAACTAGAAGTCTAAGGACTTCTAGTTTGCTAGAGAGATGTTGATCTTTGTGCCTTGTCTTGAACAAGCGTTGCGTGCCTTCCAACGGGAATTGAGAGAGATTCGATCGGGTTTGGGTCTAGAAAGTCCACGGACTTACTTAGCTGGCTTCTTTGTATTAGTATGTTGTGTATTGGTGGTGTGTGTTAGTTATGTTTAAACAACGAAACCGGAATAGGACGACCTATATATTATATATTGGCCCAAGTGTATGATAACGGGTGGTGACATCACTACCTAGCTCTTGCAAGAGCTAGAGGTTCTCTACGACTAGCCCAAACAGGTAGACGGTCGGATGCATCAGTATCATTCCTTGCTGGTAAACGGGGACAGAGGCGAGTCTCGGGGATTCTCGTGTCACAAACCGAAAGTTGAATTAGTAAGGAATAACGTAAATAAAGATAATAAACGGACTTCAGTGTTTGCATGTTCTGTGTGGTTGTCTTCTCTATGTGTTTATGTGTCTTTACCTTTATTCTAATACTTAGAACGTTAGCTAACGGCTTTATACCGCTTTGTCGATGCATTGCAGGTTAAGGAGGCGGTCGAGTGATCCGGTGGTAGTGCGCAGACGGGGTTCCGTACATTATAGGACGGGATCGGATTTCTATTATTATTGTCTTAAGACTTTTGTTATGTTGTTATGGTTTTGAGAACTCGGCTGGAGTTACGTTTTTAGTGTATTTCAGATATTCACTCATGCATTAAAACTCTTTTATTTGCCTTTTATTTGTGTCATGTTGTAAGGTCCGGTGAGGTTGTTGTCAAGCTAAGGGTCGGGACCCATTGTGAGGTCCTAGCCCGTAGCTTCTCGAGTCTCTCGGATTTGGGGTGTTACATATTTTTACCTACCATTAAATAAAAGTGGTAAAAAAATTATGGGGTACACTTACTAAACACAAAACTAAAAAAGGCATAGTAGGCTAAAATGTTTCTTAACAAAATTATAATGGATTTTTCCTCTTGGTACCCTCAAGGTTTGGACTTATCCTCTTGGTATCCATCAAGTTTCAAAAATTCTCTTGGTACCCTCATGGTTTTACTTGTTTCCGCCTTATACCCATTCTTGATATATTACATTTAAAAAATCATTACAAAATAAAAAAAATAAGAAAAATAAATTTAAAATTAATTATGACCTCATTGAAAAAATAATCTAATAAATTTATGATACAATTTGTTTTTATATATAACTTTATATTTTGAATTAAAGTTAATATTTATTTCATGAATTAAAATAATTTTTTTTATCTTAGATTTAAAATAAATTATATATAAATTAAACTAAAAACATTTTTAAGGGGCTAGAAATTTAAAAATATAGTAAAATTTTTTTTGAATTTAATTTATATCATTTATTTTAATTCGAAATTTTATTAAAAAATTATATTTTTTTTTAATTTAAGGATCTGTAAACTACAGAAATAAAAATATAAAATAAAATAAAATTTTCGAATTAAGATATTATAGAACTTCAAAAAAAATTACAAAAATTTTAATTATTTAGACTCTTAATTTTTAAATTTTTTTATATATATTTTATTTTAAATCCGAAATTTTAAAAAAATTTATTTTCATTAAAAAATTAAATTTATCTTTCATTTAATTTTTAATTAAAAATATAAAAAAAATATACTTCTATTATAAATTTATTAGTTTAATATTTAATATGGTTAAAATTAGTTTTAAAATTATTTTTCTTGTTTTTAATTATTTTTCTGAGTTTTAATTATTTTTCTGATTTTTAATAACTTTTCTGATTTTTAATTATTTTATAATAAGTTTTTAATGTTATATATATAAAGAATGGTTATAAGGAGGAAAAAAATAAAACTATGAGGGTACCAAGAGGATTTTTGAAACTTAGTGGATACCAAGAGGATAAGTCCAAACCTTAAGGGCACCAAGAAGAAAAACCCAATTATAATTCATGCCTTAGTGTACGGATTAAAAATTGTGATTTGAAACTTTTAAAATTAATTTTATTCATATTTGTTTTTCTTTTGAGTTTATTAATTTAGAGTTTGATTATTGTAACAAAAAAGTCGCAGCACACTGAAAACGAAAGTCGCGTCAAAATTTTATTGTAAATTACTAATTTACTATAAATTTCAATTAATTTTAGATAAAATTTAACGTTAACATATATTTTAGTCAAGTGTGCGATCCACACTAAATTTCATTTTTAATTTTGAACTGTAACATGGAAAAGTACATTCAAAAACATTCATGTTACATGGTACTTTGATCAATTTTAAATACAATTATAATTTAAAAAACGTAAATAATGTATTTTGAATCCTCAAACGTTGAATTTGACCAAAACTTAAAGCCTAAAATTCAATTTCAAGATTAAGTGAGATTTCGGAATAATTTATATATCATATTTTTTAATTTCGATAAAAGTTTTGTTACGACTTTCGTTTTTAGTATGCTGTGACTTTTATGTATGATATCATTCGTACGATATCCGACTTACAAACAACACGCTCAACGAAAACCGAATACATTGAAAAAATACAACTTCAACGCAAACCGACTACATTGAAATAAAAACAATTTCAGGAAACTGACTACGTTAAAAATTTGAAAAAGAGGGGGAATTTAACTTCAATCCAAATTTACTTTTTATTATGTGCGCAATGGACGTGCGTTGTGTTGGACATTATTAGCAGGAGAATTTATGTGAAAAGGGAAAATAAAACAGTAAAATGATCAAATAATGGCTTAAATTAATAAAGTCACAAATGAAGAAAATGAATGTGTCAAGTGCGGGAGGAGGAAGCAGAGATGATAGTGAGGACAATAAAGAAAAGTAAGGCAAGGTAGGAGAGGGAGAGGGAGAGGGTGGCGCGTGAGCAGAATTCCCCGAAGTAGCCACAAATTGCCATCCACCCGGCGTGAGTGCTGCCGTGACGCCCCAAGTATCCTTCTGCTGTTGCCGCCGCACTTCCCGCCATCACCACACTCATCACCACCTGTACGTTCACTCTTGTTTAATACCAGATCAAGCAATCGATATTTCAAAGAGAAAAAGTGAAATACCAGATCAAGCAAGAAGAGGAGAAAATAGCCGTTGGGGGTCATCTTCTTCCTCGAGACGACCAATAAAGCACACAGTGTCACAAATGCTACTCCACCTGCTACCGCATAAGCGTATGCCATGAACCTGAAATATAAGTTTATCAATCAACATGCAAAAATCACAACTGCAGATTGACTTATGTGAAAGTAGATCGGAGATATTAATTACTTGAACGAATTGACGTAGCTGTATTTGGCAGCCATGGCGGTACCAAAGACATGAGCAATTTGGTGGTTAGTGAACATGAGAGAAGAAGAAGCTACAGATGCGCCTGCTGCAATAATCCTCAGGACAATGGAGATCCCAAAACAAAGATTTTTGCCTTTGCTGTGTGGGCTGCTGCAATTGTTTTCCTTCTCCATTTTTCTGAGAGTTAATGAAAGAAGACAGATTCATGGGTTCTTATATAAGAGAGAGGGAGATGGAGGAAGTACATGAGTTGTCTATGATTTGATTTATGATGAAAAGATCGGAAATAAATGAAATACTTCATAATAATCAAAGTCATTCATGATAATTGCAACAGTTAATTGTATACTTTTTTTATTAAGATTATATTCTTTTATGTAATATTATTGGCTAATTAGGATTTTTTTTCATTTTTGTGATCAGATTATATGCTTTTATATAATTATATTGTGGTCAGGAACTTAGTATTTTTTTTATAACGAAAAGCAGTCAAATCTCATACACGATCGCGTAGAAGGAACTTAGGATGCATTCTTTATGATTAGGAATTTATATTTTTTGTTTATTTTGATTATATTAGATAAGATTCCTAGGTATAAGACCTATGGCTGGTCAAAACCAATCCGATATGTTGACCCGGTCTAAAATATCCGTTGATCTGATTCGAAAAAATCCGATTTTTTGGTACTCGTTTTGATTTGATCAGAATCCGATCCGAGCAGGGAGATTTTTCTGGATTACCGGATTGGGGTTTTAGGCATCTGGATATCCATGGATACCCATATAACAACGGATATCCGGCTACTCACAGATATCCCAATAGTCCCGAATATTTGTGGATATCCAGATAGTCCTAGATCGCCGGATTTTCGGATGGTCTATGATCACTACATATTTCCGGATATCCGGCTATTGAAATAAATTATTATAATATTAAATGTATTTATTTTAGGAAGGAAAAATAAATTTGCATGATACAAGTTTGTACTAATATTTATATTTAAAAATATATTAAATAGAAAAATATTTGAGTTAGGCAAAGTCGTGAATTGATAATGTTAATTTGTTACAACTTAATAACTTATGTTTACTTAGTTACTTACATAGTATATCATTGTGCAGTTTTGCACTAATATTAATATTTGACAATATATACAATATTATATGATAAAATATTTTAGTTAGGCAAAGTAATGAAATCATCATTTTATTTGTCTATAACTTTATACATACTCAAATAGTCACATTGATCTCGTTTGATTTTATTAAACATATATGCATCCATAATATATACAACTTCACACATACTCACATATTCATAATTTTCGGAATAAATGTTCATAATAATATTTTATTGTAAGTTGATCTCATTTTAAGATATATATATTTTATAAATATGATTATAAGTTGGTCACATAAATAATATTATATTAGAAATCGGTCTCATTTAAATGAACAAGTATTCATAATAATCTTTTATTATAAGTTGGTCTCATTTTAAGATCTAGACTTTTACAAATATGATTATAAGTTGATCTTAATAATAATATTTAATTAGAAGTTGATCTCATTTAAATGAACAAATGTTCATAATAATCTTTGAAAGAATTTGGTGAAGTAGGCTCTTTTTTATAGCCTTTTGTTTTGTATACCCCTCTAACTTTATCACTCTAATTGACTTACTAATATTACTCTATTAAGGGTATATTTACTAAATGAGATTATGATATGAGCCTACTTAATAGAATAATATTGTTAAAAGGCCTAGTTAGTGATATTGTCCATAATCTTTTTATTATAAGTTGGTCTCATCTTAAGATATAATTTGTATAAATATGATTATAAGTTGGTCTCAATAATAATTTTTTTATTAGAAATTGGTATTAATAATAATCTTTTATTAGAAGTTGATCTCATTTAAATGAACAAATAAGTTTATCTCATTTCAAGATATAGATTTTTATTAGTTGGTCTCAATAATATTTTTTATTAGAAGTTGATCTCATGTAAAGAAACAAATGTACATAATAATCTTTTTATTATAAGTTGATCTTATATTAAGATATAGAATTTTATAAGTTGGTCTCGACAATAATCTTTTATTATAAGTTGGTTACATTCATATAAACAAATGACTATAATAATCTTTTTGTTATAAGTTAATCTCATTGTAAGATACAGATTTTTATAAGTTGGTCCCAAAAATAACTTTTTATTACAAGTTGGTCTCATTTAAATGAGCAAATGTTCATGATAATCTTTTATTATAAGTTGATATAATTGAAAGATATATATTGTTATAAATATGATTATAAGATGGTCTCCATAATAATATTTTATTTTAAGTTGGTCTCATTTAAATGAACAATTATTTATAATAATTTTTTTATTATAAGTTGATATCATTGTAAGATAGAGATTTTTATAAGTTGGTCACAATAATAATCTTGTATTAGAAGCTTGATTCATTTAAATGAACAAATAATCATAAGAATTTTTTTAATTATTAGTTGATCTCTGTAAGATATATATTTTTATAAATATAATTCGCCGACGGAGATGAGCCAATCGTCTCCAAATTGGCTCCTCTGTTCAAGCTAATGGGAATCGTCTCCAAATTGGTTGAAGGGATGGTGTATGCCCATATATATATACCAGTCACTGTTAGTTGCGGCGGAGTTTGATATATCATTTACATACCAGTCACTGTCAATTGCTTCCAATGCTCTTGTAAGCTCCTCAAACTGGTTTGTTTTTGGTATGTGCAAAGCATCCTCCTCCTGTTGATCATATACAAACAGAGTGTAAAATGAAGATGGTATTAGGGTTTCGAGGTTGACGAGTGGATGAACAATGCACCTTCGATATGTCGAAATCAAGAACAATGATGTCCAAGGATCTCCCAGAAGGTAATTTCATCTGTTTTGACAAAACTCCTTATTGATTTTGTCATGGTTTTTATATAGAAATGCTCAGGTATATGAACGGATCAAACCACCTTTGATAACATTAGTCGGTACGGGAAGTTTAGAATAGGCGTATGCAATATTAATGTTAAGCCATCTTCATCTGCTAGTGATGCGTAACTGTAAGACATTTATTTCATCCAGATATTTCAATGCATCCTTACTTGAAGGCCCATTACATCATTTGTGGCCAGAAGTGTAATCAAACCATAGTCAGAATGTGCACCAGTTCCAAATTTTGAGTTATTGGATAGGGATCATGTAAAATGTCCGGTATATAAATGTCCGATATGTAAAATGTCCGATATGTAAATGTCCGGTATGAAAATCCGGTATGAAAATAGAAAATAAAAAGACAAATAAAATAGAATAAAATAAAAAACAAATTCAGTAATTAAAATCAAAACTTACATAACAGATATCAAATATTCTTTCTTATTAATAGAAAGGTTAATTAGTTTTACTTGCCATTAAATGAAAGTGGTAAAAAATTATGTGTATATTTACTAAACACAAAACTTAAAAAGGTTAGTAGACCAAATTCTTTCATAATATTTTTATTAGAAGTTTGTCTCATTTAAATGAACAAATGTTCATAATAATCTTTTATCATAAGTTGATCCCATTGTAAGATATAAATTTTAATAAGTTGGTCTCAATAATATTCTTTTATTAGAATTTGGTCTCATTTGAATGAACAAATGTTTATAATAATCTTTTTATTATAAGTTTATCTCATTATAAGCTATAGATTTTTATAAGTTGGTCTCAATAATAATTTTTTACTAGAAGTTGGTATGATTTAAATGAACAAATGTTCATAATAATCGTTTATAATAAGTTGATCTCATTTCAAGATATAAATATTTATAAGTTATTATCAATAATAATGTTTTATTAGAAGTACGTTGGTTTCATAAAAATGAACAAATATTCATAATAATCTTTTTGCTATAAGTTGATCTCGCTATAAGATATAAATCTTTATAAGTTGGCTTCAACAATAATTTTTGTTAGAGGTTGGTCTCATTTAATTGAACAAAGTCAAATATGTGTATGTAGGTCAACGACCCAAATAACTGTTGGTCAGCGACAGTTGACTACTTCTATAGATAAGGCGGAGGGTCCTTGGCTCTTTGTAGGTCAATGGCTCAGATAGCTTTAGGTCAACGACCTAGATAACAAATATTAATTCGATATGAATAATAGTTACACTTGAACTTAGCTAAAAGGTTTAGAAATATATGATTTGTTTAATATTCGAGCCCTCAATTTATAGAAGTTCTCGAATTATCCGTTTTATTTGATAACCAATGTGAGATAAAAAAAAATTAATTAAGGAAACTCTCTATTCATACAGATTCTCAAAATATGTCTTTCTTACTTGATAAACTGACATGGGATAGAAAGATATGGTGGAATGAAAAAAAAATCGTGCATAATAAATGATTTTATAATAATTATGAGGAAAAAAAGAAAAATATTATTATAAAATATACATATTTAACTTTGTTAAATTAAATAACAAATCCAAATATGTATTCCATAGGTCAACCGTTTTTTTTAAATTTATATAGGCAATGACCTATATAAAAATAGATCAACATCCATATAACAGTATGGTCAACGATCCACATACATACGGTCAATAATTGTAGGTCAACGACCCACATTTAGTCAACAATCCACATACATGAGATCAACTACCCACATACATTACATCAACAATTACATTACAGATATTAATCCGATATAAATAACTATACTTAACTTATCCAAAATATCAAAAAATCCCTCTATTTATAGAAGTTTTCAAAACTATTATGCTTAATTGATACCCGTTGTGGGATAACAAAAAATTAAAGAAATTCATTCAAAGTACACAATTACTTAAAAGAGAATATATATTTTAAAAAAATAATAATTATTTGATTTTGATAAACAAAATAAAAATGAAAGTAAACTAAGAATTTGTTTTAACTAAAAAAAATTGTTACAAAATCAATGTAATTTTTAAAAAAAGATTTTGTCTTCAATGTGAGAATTTCATTTTGAAATGTTGTTTCCACGACGCGTCACGTATATAGATGTGAAGATTTCATTTCGAAATATTATTTCTACTTCGAAATATTATTTCTACAACGCGTGACGTATATAGATGCACTTATTCCCTTATCTCGCCAAACAAGCAGACAGACCTGCATACAAGATAAAGACTGAAGAAAGCATAATTTGCAATACCAACTTTGAATACTCCTCCTAGGCAGATATGTGAACACATTTATTATTTCAAAAGTCTTGGATTTTGTTCAATAGTATCAAATTCCAAATAGTATAAAAATCCACACGCTCTGAATGTGGTTAATCAAAAGAATCATCAACAGCAATGCTATGATCGACGGGGGATGAACAAGAAAACACCAGAAGTCAAGTTCAGTTGTGTTGTAATCTGAAAGGAACTAAGCAGAGGCAGCCATGGGAACCGATCTGTAGCATGCCCTCTTTGCTGCCCGGACAATGTCTTCAATCTACAACCAATAAATTCAACAATATCAGCGACTTGACAAAATCAATCCACAAAAACACCAACCTTTACCAGGTTGGTGTTCAAACACAGCAACAAGTCATTCAGAATTTTGAGTGAAATGCTCCAAGTTAACAGTGACTTAAATCTTGTGCCATTAAAAATCAAGTGTATCAAGCCCAATTGTATAGAGAAGTAGATAATTCATTTGATGGAACAGTGAACAGCCAATCTCTCCAAATTACCGAAAAGATTTACAGGAAAACAAACCTGTGGAACAGCCAATCGCTCCAGATTAGCAGCGTAAGGCATAGGAATATCAGCACCGCTTATCCTTTCAACTGGAGCATCAAGGTACTCAAAGCTATCCTCCACAACGGTTGCACTGGTATGAAGAAAATAATTAATATATTTGTCACAAATATACAACAAAAGCATACTAGAACTCAGGCCAATGACAAGGTTATTGATCTTAGTAGGAATTATGAATCCAACAGTAAGATATTTTACCATATTTCAGCACCAACTCCATGCTGAGGGAAACCCTCTTCAACCGTTACTAGCCTGTTGGTCTTCCTAACAGACTCATTAATTGTGGCTCTATCAAGAGGACGAATTGTGCGAAGGTTTATGACCTGCCCAAGTAAAAATTGGCAAGTGAAATTTCTTTTGAAACTGGGAGTAGTAACAATCTAATTTCTGGAAGAAAAAAAAGAAGAAGTTACGACTTTAGATATAAGAAAAGCACCTCAGCGTTAATTCCTTCCTTGGCCAAAATATCAGCTGCCTGCAAGAAAACAGCTTTGTTATACAATACGTACAGCGCACAAATGGTAAGAGGGTGGGATGGAAGATAGCAAATACTTCATGGTAACACGAACCTTAAGGGAATAACCAACCATCTTGGAGAAAGCAATAATTGTTACATCCTTCCCGGATCGTTCTATCTATAAAGAATGAAAAACTCTTTTAGATAAGAATTTCAATTTCATTTTTTACACCACGAGAAAGATACAAAACAGAAGTTGAAACCCATAGAGCAGAACAATAAGCACCTTAGCTTTTCCTATAGGAAGGCAGAAATTGGAGTCAAGAGCTTCTGCTGAAACAGGGAACGATTCACCATATCTGCCACAAGATTAGCATTAAGAGTCGATCAAATAGAGTTCATATAGGTGAAACATGCTGAAATTAGTAAATATTGACAAATTTGGCTTTTATCACTTACAGCAACTCATTTTCAAGAAAAACAACAGGATCGGGGTCTCTGATAGCTGCTTTTAGAAGGCCCCGAGCATCCTCTGAGGAGTATGGGGCCAACACCTTCAACCCAGGACATGAACCGTACCATGCTGCATAACACTGCATAAATGCTCAAGTGAGGCTTTTGATGTATCATATGACTTGAGAGTATTTAAAATAAATTACAATCATAGATAAATGCTTATGAGACTTCAGCATAATATTAAATGTTTGACTTTTTTTGAGCATGTGCAGAGGTTGACCAAGCAAACTGTAAAATCAACACCAATACCATAAAAATAACAAGATAAAAAGAGAGGTCATTGATGAGAATTCCTTTGTCATCATTGAGGAAGCCACGAGTTATGGAATACGATTCTCATGACATTGAAGTCTATGTCTGATAGAGCATACAATAGGAATTACACACAATTCACAGTGGACAGCACAAGAACACAAATTTTAGGGAACCCTTGGATTCTAAGGTTATAATTCCATAAGCCACCAAGATTGCAACTCTCTGGCCAAGGAGAGAAAATGCCTCTTACAACAACATATTTTCTGGATGATATGCTAATTTGGGCGTATTCCCTTATTTACGGGATATTCACTACTTATGTCACCACAGGTGACATAAATAACCTCCCTCACAGTCACGACAAACTAGTTCTAGACTACCCTAGTCTAATCTTCATTATTCCAGCCACTTGTATCTAGGTGAGTATCAGTGTCCGTCTTAAATACTACAGAAAATTGATTAATAGCACACTTGGACCATTATTCTTCTTCAACACTACAACTAATGTAGCTAAGGAGTAAAATACTTGAAAATAGTAATATTACAAATAATAAAACTTAATCTGCCATGAGACCTAGAATCCTACATCAGTCAAAAAGCACATAAATGTATAAAATATGACCTAGAATCCTAGATGGATCCTCCTAACACTTGACAACCTCAAGTAAGCCATTAAAATTGCACCTGGGAATGTTGAGCACCAACTCCAGCAGCAGCGCCATTGGGCCCTCTGAAAACAATAGGCACTGACAGCTGACCCGCAGACATATAATTTGATTTAGCTGCTGAATTAATGATGTGGTCAATCGCCTACAATCACAAAAATGAATGTGTAAAGACATCATACCATCAAAAGCCAAGGAATAGGTAAAAATCATGGTCAACCCAATACCAGAAAGCCCATCATGCAAAACTCAACCCAACAATACCTCCTAATTAAATATGAAATATATAAGAAGGAAATCAACTTTGCAAAACCATCAACACTTTCAAGCTTAACATCATATACAAAAAATTATAAAAAGACCATGGCCTAAAAAAAGATCGAATGTTTAAAAACAATGATACTAAGATAATGTTTGGAGGAAGAAACAATGCTAGAAGTTAAAATCAAACCTGCATTGAGAAGTTAAATGTCATAAATTCTATGACAGGTCTTAAACCCTTGTATGCAGCCCCAACTCCAATACCAGCAAAACCAGCCTGCAACATCACTAAAAACATTAGCCCTAACCTACATTCAATATCATCAAAGATGTCAAGTTACAAAGGAAAAACATGGAAAAAATTAAGGTAAGAACAGTGAGCACCTCTGTGATTGGAGTATCAATAACTCTCTCAGGACCATACTTATCCAAAAGCCCTTTGGTAATCTGTTAACGGGAAAAAAGATTTTGCTTATACAAAAGAACAAGATTGCTGCTGACAATACAAGGACACGTACGAGATGATAAAAGGGTAAACCACATCATGTCTAACCTTGTAAGCACCTTGATATTCACCAACCTGCGGTTTGGAAATAAGGAAAAGTTAGAAATACTTATGGGATGCCAAATGATAACATCATACCTAAAATAATGAAATCATCTGCATGTGCCCATTCTTCAATACCTCCTCACCCATCACGAACACTTTGGAATCTGCAGCCATTTCTTCATCGAGAGCAGAATTTAATGCATCTCTCACATTCATCTGCAGAAAACAGCCAAACATTTCACTTGTTACAGGTCCAAAACATAACCCATTTCTTCATCGAGACCTAAGGCTTCATTCATGATGACAGAAATATCATTGCCACACCAAACTTGCACATGATGAAAGTTGAGGACATTAGGTTCAGTGAACGCTACCCACATTAAAATGCTATTAAGAATACCCTAAGCCATGAGTTAACTGAACATTTACATGTGTTTCCCAACAATGGTACAAATTGAAAAGCATTGATAGTATCTAACAATTCCTAATGATGCACTTCATCCTACAAAAACGCTCTGCAATTTCTACTATATTGGAGTGAGTCCTTAAATACAGTATACACCTGAAGACAATATACGAGTAGGAGTATTTATAACATCTGAATGCGCTGATGTCTTTTTCACATAGTAGCATGCTAGCATATCTATGGACCTCGTGCTTCAAATACATTCAAAGGAGATAAGACTAAACCAAAAAAGTGGAGGCATGCAGAACTAGAGGATATAACCATTCCACCGAAAACTATTTACCATTTTGCACTTACAAACAACTAAAACTAAGTCATTTACAGCTCAACATAAAGATGTACTCAAAATAAGCTGGTTTTACCCAAAAAGAAAAGGAAATCATCATAAACACCAACAATAAGAATAAAATCAAGCACCTCTTTTCCACCTGATGAGAAAGCTCTAGCAGCCTGTTGTTGATACAAACATCTCTGTAAAATCAAGCCAAAACAAGAAAGAAGAAGATGAGATTGTGAGAGAATTTACAACAAGTGTGTAATCCTTCCTCTACCCTTACACTTACAAGTTCTATTCGAGTACTTAATCCTTCCTCTACACTTACAAGTTCTGCCTGAGTAATAGCCATTGGTTGATGAATTTGGTAAAAATGTAGGATTCAAATAGTGTTTGATTTCCTACTACACACATGTTTCCCTGAACCCATTCCTCAAATCAGCATTTCAGAATCATATCACTACTTAGGCTTCAGTTGATTACCAGTTTCTAGTCCAACCAATCCCAATTCCAAAATTAACCAAACAAAAAAAAAAACTCATTGTGAAATTTCTATTCCAACCCAGTTTCTAATTGCATATCAATAAACCCAATTATAATAAAAGACCACCGAGACTCCCAGAATAATTCAAATGAATGATAAAAATGAGAAAGCGGATACCATACCGAAGACAAAACTCCTCCATGCTTAAGCTTTTGCATCATAATTCTCGACATATTGCACTACAACCTGCAACACCCGAGAAAGATCGCATCAGATCGGATAACCAAAAATCCAAAATTGACCAGTATATCGAAATCTCACAGCTTCGTCCAAAAATCCAACCTTTTAGAGCTCACTTGGGCGATATCTTCGTCTACCGTTTCCAAATCTATCAAATCGAAGACCGGCAAAGAAATGAAAACTTCAAGTGAAGATGAGGAGTATTCGGTGGTGCAGATATATGCAATTAGGCACCACGCACGTTTTTGGTTAGGTGGCGGACGAGGGGAAGCGGAGGGTTGAAATAAAGACGCGCACACACAAACAGAAAAAGAGGGAGGGAGAGAGCGTTACCTGGTTGAGGAGAGGAGGCTCCGACAAAGTAGAAGATGGCTCTTCTGTGGGGGCAGGAAGAGAGACGATGACAAAGAAGTGACAATTTGACGGGGACAAAGCAGACTGTTGAACAATATATTTTTCTGTATTCGCTTTTCCGATTACGTTTGTATATCTAATTTGGTAAAAATCTCCATTTATTTAAGAATTAAAAGGGTTGCTATTTGGTCGGACCCGGGAGGCGGTACGAACGCACTTCAATCGACTGTGCTCGGGCATGTTCTTTCGAACGTGGCTCACTCGTCTCGTTTACTCTTAGTTGTTGCCTCACTATATATATTACGTATATTCAAATCACAATTTACATCTTTTTTCAAAAAACCTCGTAAAACATGTCGACATTTTTCGAAAAGATCTAAGATGAATTCAATGGTGAAAGCGTTAATCTTCATTTCAATGAAAAAAAGTATAGCGATACAAATGAACATACACATATAGAATTAACTATACTATTTCATTTAATGGGATTGTCATCTCTCTTCTTTTTTGTCATTTTACTTACTAGTTTTAGGCATGGTAGAATTGACAACCGAAATCGTCTAATTAATATTTTTTTTTCATTTTTATAAGTTTTAGACATGTTAGAATAGAAAATCTTGAATTTTTAAAATTAATGCTTTATTTTGTTTTTTTACTAGTTTTAGACATGTTAGAATATAGAACCAAAATTTTAGAATTAATAGTTTATTTCGTGTTTATTAATTTTAGACATGTTAGAATAGAGAACCGAAATTTAAAAAAAAAAAAAACGAGAATGCACTTAGCTTTGTTCTTTCAGCTCCCTAAAAACAACAAGGATACCTAGAAGCGTTCTCTAAAACCGATCGAAATATTTTATTCCTTCTTGTTCGCTTAATCACTATTAACCCAAGAAAAATTCTACCGAATTTCTTGATCCCGAAATCCGATTTCAAACTCATAACTCCGGTATCTATAAAGTTAGAGTCACCACTAGACTTGATGTCCGGCTTTCTCCCTTCTCAACCCAGTGTTGAGCCTAGTCCCTAATATCTTCCAGCATTAACTAGTTCCCACCAATCTGATTAACGGGAACAAGAATACAAGATCCCCTCAAACAAAATGAGATCTACTTCGAAAAATCTGCTAAGAAGAAGATCTGGAGCACTTAAAATGAAGCATACTATATTGAGAATGAGGAAAAGAAGACGATATGGAAAACCCTACAGAAGGAGGAGGGTCAACTTAGATCTGTAATGGTGTTTCTTCATTGGTCCTTGGTATCGAAGGGTTAAAGCAGCGTATGAAGAGGATTTACAATCTATGGTCATAGATCATTAAGTCCGAGGAGCCTTTCTTGGAAAAGTATGGTGTTGTTTATGTCTCAATGGACTAGTAGAAAAGGTAAATCCCTAGACTATACTAGACTTGATAGAATCATCATTCTTTTCTCTTTTCTAATGTTGATAAAATTTTTGAAATATCTTATAAAATCTTTTGAGTCAGCCTCTAGTTGTTTTGTTGTTGGTAGTTATATCGAGCCTAGTGGCTATAATAATTTGTCTATATAACATAAACATTAGAACACTCCACTACTCAACACGTGTTCTCCCCTATGTCCTGAATATTGCTACTCATATCTCCATCACATTTAGTTTCGAAAAACTTATAGAACACAAAGCTTATTTTGAAGAAGTGATGTGCACCAAAAAAAAATCAAACTCAAATGAACAAAGAAGAGTCTTCGTCTTAACAACAACAAAACAAGAACAACAATGATGAAGTGAACAAAGGTAATTACACTGAACAAACTAATCTTGATGAGTATCTGTCGTGTCTAGCTAAGGTTAAGAACAATTTCCGAAAACATAAACAATATTCTCTCATGGTTTGCTTACTAGGGGAACCAATGAAAATGTTTAAACTTAAAACTAAACTTATGTATGAACGGAAACACATTAAGGGTGAGTTGAGAATCATTGCAAAACCTAATTTTTGGTTCAAAGTGAATTTCTCAAATCCTCTAGACCAAAAAATTATTCAGGATGCTAGACTTTACCATATTTTTGGTCAATTAGTCATTTTAAAGCCATGGAAGCCCAATTTCAATACTTTCATTAAGAGTAACACCATCACTTAGACTAAATACTGAAAAGAATGGGGGGAGGAAATTTCATTAAACTTGACTCTTTTCTGAAAAAGTTATATGAGTTAATTTCAATAGAATTTGTATCAGTTTTGATGTTGTTGAAAAGAGGGTTAAAGAGGTATCAATCCCTAGTGAAGAGGAGAAACTTAAGTTGTTTCCTATTTGGTATGAGGATTTTCTAGAGGTTGTGGCTTCTGTGCTAACAAAGGCCATAATTATGATAATTACCCATTAGAGGACTTAGAACTAAAGTGTTTAGATATACTAAAACTACTATTTATGGATTTAACAAAGCTGCTAAAAACAATGAATAAAATGAATGGAAAAGGGTGGGAAGGAGTGATATGAAAAAAGAGAAACAAGTTGAGAATCATTATAGTTTTAGCCATACATGTTGGATAAATATGGTTTTAAAAAATTATGACTTTTCATTGAGATCCAAAGAAAGCACCCAGCAACCAAAGGTTGGCTTAAAAGTTGATGCAAAGGAAAAAGCAGAGGAAAATGAAGGTGAAAATAGGCATGAGGATACCCAAGTTTTGGGCACCGAGGCCAAGTCCAAACTGTTTGTGCCCGATGATGATCAACATGAGGGTTACTCCCCTAATGATGCAAACACTGAAAACAAAGTTGATAGTCAATGCCCCCTTATTTTACATATGCTTGAGGATGAGGAACCAATCCTAAAAATGAAGAAATCGAGGACAATCTAATTGAGGATGATGTGAACCTCGATGTTCCTCACATTGACATGACTGTTGAAGAATTCAATGCCTTTGCTTTTAAAATATGGTAACTTTTCGGAAAAACTGAGAGTTTTAGGATTGGATAATTCCTTTCACTCGACCCAAACAAACAACATTATTAACAAAATGGATGTTATGGAGGTTAATCAAGATTATGTTAAATCTAACTCAATCATAGGGAAGATGCAGAGGTTTTGAAGATACGGATCCTTCTGTGCCGAAGGGAATTAAGAAGCAAAAAATTCAACTAGAGTTATGTGCTTAACTACTCTATTTAACTCTAGTTGTCTGCTGTTATTTTTCTCTTTTGGCAAAAATGTATTTGCAATAAGTTTGTGTTTAACTTTAGGATTAATAGATCTTTTATGTTGTTGTTAGAGTTATTTCCTATTTTTGAATCAAGATCCTATGAAATCCTCGCTAAATGTATAAGGAAACTTAAGCTTCAAATTTTCAAAATCAAAGAACCTTTAGTGGGTGGATTTATTTTTCGTGGTCTTATCTTGGAAAGAAATATGGGTGTTGTTTTTACTTGTGCTTTCGAATTCATCTGTATTTCAAGTCTATTGCTACCTTCTTTGTTATTATGTAGGTCCACACTTAGAATAAAGGTGATGGTTGTTGTTACTAATTCGAATTATCGGAGTTACAATTCCATTGAACCTATGATCGTCTTCGTTTTTGTCCTTAAAAATGTGAGTCATGCGATGAAAGAAAAATACTTCCAATATAGTAAGTTATCGATCCTCCTAACTGTCTAGTGAAAATGTTGATGAAAATAAGACTAAAGTCAGTTTGATTCTTATTTTTTATTTATCCAATTGTTGTCATACTATGATAATTTACTCGCATCTAAATTGGGATTTTCTTAGAACATGTATAATGTATTGATTTAGTTGTTATTTGAGATGTAGATTCAATGGTGAAAAATGGACCATTCTTGCTTCACTCACTAAGGGGAAATTTCGGGCAAGGAACATAAGGTAGAAAAGAACAATCATATAATGTATGAAAGAACTATGGTAAAAACTAAGACAAGGACTTGCTTGAATTCGATGAGAATAACTCCACATGCACCACAATAACATCATATGGGTGTCAATGTTTGGGTTTTGAATATTACTATGAAAGCAGTTGCTACTGTAATAAATATCAGCATTATCCTCATTATGAGAATAAACTGTAATAATGAGAGTATTTGTTTCACTATTTCTAGGCTAAATTGTGTACCAATGAGCAAACGTGTATCTTATAAGTTACAAAATTCATCCATAAATTGTTTTGTCCCAATATCGGAATCAAGCTAGGACAAGAAAACCAAACTCTATGTGGTAACCAAATTCGGTTATTACAAAATAATCATGAACAAAATTTGCGACCTATATGGATGTTTTCTTCTTTTGGCCTAATCATGGTTGAGTGTTTAGGGTAAGTAGGTAGTTTATGTATCTTGGTGTATAAAGTAGGCACTTTTTGTTTTCAATTAACAAACTAGGCACCCTATTTTATGTAGAAAAAGATAAATTGATAAATATTAATTGATATTGCCATAAATGTTAATATTCTATCTCCTTAAATATGTAACGGATTTAGCAAATTAAAATAATTGATAAACTAAATTATTACGTCAAATTAGGAAATAAATTATAACAGCTCCTAAAATAACTCCTCACATAAATACACAGCAATCTTTCATTCTTCTTCTTCGTCTACCTTTCTAATCTCCATTTTTTCGATTTTAAGAAACTCGAATATCGTCAATGGAGGTTTGCTCTTTAATTATTTATTTATTTATCATAATTAAAAAAATATGTTGTTATTAATTTCGTGGTTATGTACATATGTTGATACATAATTTTTGCGACTTTCTACATAACGATTACGTTTATGTAGTACAAGTGTATGTCATTTTGACAATGTTTGGTTACACAAAGAATATTGTCCAATGCATTTTTTGCGACTTTCTACATAACGATTACATAATTTTTGCGACTTTCTAAATAACGACTTTCTACATAACGATTTTGTGGTTATGTATGTCCAATGCATTTTTTGTAGCTGATATTTGTGTATTATGTATTAACATTGTGTAATTGAAATTGTGTACGGACATTGTGTAATTGAAATTATGTATAAAGATTGTGTATTAAATATTGTGTATCGGCAAAAGAATACACGAAGTTTGATTAGCCTAACTGGTATAAGGGCGGGGGGGTGGGGCAACTCGTCCAGAGTTCGATTCCAACCTTTGACACAATTTTGGCCATATCCACTCAATTTTATCTTTATTTTTTAATTGTAAAAATAGGGTGCCTAGTTAGTCTACAAGTTACAAAAAGTACCTTATTTCACCAATCTTCTCATCATGGTTTACAATTTATGGTAAACATAACCACATCTTGTCGAATAAGAATATTTCATATGAGAAGACTATTCAATACAACGAGAGCAATCTATAAAACACAAAAAAGATTGCTAATAAATTTATTCATGTTATAATCCCAAGGTCCATTCTACTAATCTAACAGAAGAGGAAATCAATAAAACTTTAATGAGTTGCGTGTCTATCTTAACCTTTTTTTAGTTATTTACCGATCGGTAAAATGTTGGATATGAACTTCATTGGTTTTGTTGTCATTCTAATAGCAAAACAAACCCATTTAACTCAACCATGGAATAAGGGATTGGATACAATAACAAATTCAATTACAAACTTAATCACAAAACGGTTTATAAGGTAGGAATAAAAGGATGTTACCTCCTATAACACCCCAAGTTCTAGGAACTCGAAGCGTTACGGGCTAGGACCTCACAATGGGTCCCGACCCTCAGAGTAGCAACAATAATATCAGATCTTACAACAACACACAAATAAATGAAAACCAAAACTTATATAAAAACCAAAGATTCAACAAAAGGGAAAAACATAAGACTCGCAGCCGAGTTCAAAACAACTGAAAGAACGATAAATGAAATATAAACACGATCCCGTCCTATAATGTACGGGAACCCCGGCTGACCACACCATCCGTATCACTCAGCAACATCTCTAACCTGCGGGATATCTACAACATCGGTATAAACCGTTAGCTGACATTCTAGATATAAGAAAGATAGTAAAGGCACAAACACACATAAGGTAATATAAACATAGAGCATTGTTACGTCTAGGAATTGATGCACGCAAAAGTCTTAAATTTATAACTCGATATATTTTTCCTAACTCCTAGGGAAACCCACAGTGTATGGGTCGTTTTGTAGTAAGGATAATATTCCGAGGTCGAACACAAAGACTAAGGTGAAATTGAATCGATAGTGACTAATGATAGTGAAGATCTAGGCTAAGAAAAGAGATAGGAATAAAGAAATGAAAATCTCAATGTTTTTGGTTTGGTTTTGAGTTGATCAATCAAGGATCACAAATCATGCAAAATCAACAAACAACTAAGCTAACAGCACAAATAAACAAACACAAACACGAGATAGGTAATCAAAGATAGAGAAGCGGATTCTAGGGGTTAGAAATTCCGGTTATGGCATAGGACTCAAGCTATCTAATCATTCCTTGGATCAACTATAGTATGTTGGGAGTGGATGTTTCTAAATCGGGATCAATCACCGGGTAGGTCTCATGGTCCACTAGTCCGTTCCTAAGGTCTCATCACTGGGTAAGTCTCAAAGAGCCTAAGGATAGGAATTCTACACAAACCGGATTGTCATCTAGGGATCTAACCTCTCCTTACCGGGTAAGTCTCGGGAAGGCAAGTCCTAATCATCAATCCTAGCACACTCAGTCCAATAGCGGCTTATGAGGCTCACTACTACCTAGAGTTCATCATCTTCGGTATGTAAGAGCAAGAATCACCGGGTAGGTCTCTTCTCACACTTAGTTGCTAACACTAGGTCACCCTAGGATAGATCTAGCTCAATAAACACTAGGATTTCAACAATCTAACAACCTAACACTTAGATGTATCAATACAAGCAGGTCAGACGAAATCACGGTTAGTTCCTCACTTCCACGGCCGTGGAACTACCTAGAACAGGCCGTGATTTACAATAGAGCCTAGGTTCGAGCAAACAATTCATCCAAAGATACGTTTAAGTCTATCCTATCATAGTCCAAGCCATAACCATCATTTCCTTACCCTAGAATCACATCTATTTAGCCAACAACATGCATCTCAATAATCAAAATCATCAAGCATACAATCATGGGGTCCATATCAAGAGGATGAAATGAAAGAGAGATGAAGTAAATAGAACAAGAAAAACGAGCTGAATAGATGTTAAAAGAGAGACTTACAACCCTTCAAAAGAAGGTTCGAATCGTTCTTACAACCCTAGAAAATGTTTCCAACAAACTTCACTTTAAAAACTAAGAAACTCTAAGAATGTTGTGTTCTTCTCTTCTTCTCCAATTGATAGCATGAATTATTGTCTATATTTTGGGGCCTGTTTAGACGTTTTATCTTCAATAATCTGCATGTTTGAATGTATATTATGTGATTATATTGTCGTTTCATCTACCTTTGCGGGAATCGAGGTTTACACCAAGTTTCGTTGTAATCGTAGGTAAAAATGGCACGTTTTGCATCAAAATAGAGCTAAAGGAGCTAAGGAGTCATTGGAGCTATATTCAGGAGCTTAAGGAAGAACCCAAAAAGCATGAAAATGGATTAGAGATTCACTTTGGACCAGATTTGAGAGATTTCACATTCAGTTGTGATTCACCTCGGTCAGCTACAGTACCATCTCGACCGAGGTGATGCAGAGGAGTTGCTCGACCGAGGCGAACACCTTGGACGCGGCGATAGATATTTTATTCTTGGCTGAGATCTTTTATTTTTGGAAAGAGGATCTTATATTTTTAGGCTGGATTCCTGGAAGGAAGAAGATAATTTAGCCCATATATTTTACCTATTTTTATGGGAAAATATCTTTCTAAGATATCTTATCTTTGGGAGGAAATTTTCTTATAAAAAGGGTCGGATTTTCCACAAATTCGATCGTGCTTACAGGCCGCAACATCCGCTAACGGCTGGAAAACACCCACTATTGCTGGGAGATTTGAAGAACCTTTTTGAAGGTTGAAGAAAGATTGAAGGAAGGAAGTTGATAGCTTTTATAGCTTTTGTGAAGGGTTTTGTAAGACTTTCTTAGATTCCCTTCTTTGTTGATTGTCTTGTTGGATTGTGATCCAAGGAACGCTTGTTTGTTTGATAATTGATTCAGTTATTGAAGCCTTTCTCTTAAGGTTTTCTTGTTCAATTATTCACTTTCTTCCCTTATATTTGATTATTGCATTCATGATGATGATTGGCTAATTTCTTTGTGTGATTCTAGGGTGATTGGCTGAAGGTTGTGGGAAAACAATGATAGAATAATCTTAATCACAGTAGGACCCTGAAAGCTCGAATCTTTATCCTTAACCCTAGAACATCTCGTTCAGTCGATGAACATCTCGGCTGGGGTGGAATTCGTCTGACCGAGGTGACCTTTCTGATCCGAAACTGAGAGTTAAGTGTTAGAGTTGCCAAATCCTATTCTTATTACACCTTTCCTGGTTCAATGCAAGCCTAGGATGAGACTTACCCAGTAATTCCTTTGTTTGTTTACCAATGATCATAAGTATAGGTAATAAAGGTTTATCCTTTATTGGGGTTTGAGTGTGCTTTCATTCCATCTTTGTGAGTTAGCCTGAGACTTACCCGGTAAAGGTTGATTCTATTCCCTTAGTTGGAGTGTTAGTTTGAGGTTATAGTTCTTTTCCATATTTCCTTGAGACTTACCCGGTAATAGGAGTTACGGTTTGGGATTAGTGAGTAGTGAGACTTACCCGGTGATCTATTCCACTTTAGTAACGCCTTCCCTTTGCAAAATCTCAACTTTGTCCGTTTATCTTTAGATCTTGAGTTGGAACCACGACTAGATGCTTTAATCCCTAGAATTGCATATTTCCTTAATTGACTTTTTGTCATCTTTGATTATTTTAATCACTTTTGTGGTTAGTAAGTTGCATTGACAACCTTTACTTGTTTTGTTTCACTAAGTCCCTGTGATCGACCCCTGGCATTTTTTGCTTTTTACTACGATTGACCCGTACACTGCGGGTTCGTATCCTTGTTTTAAGCTTACATCTAGGGTTATAAATTTAAAGCTTGCACAAACCGTTTGGAGCGAACAAGTTTTAGGCACCGTTGCCGGGGACTTGGTCTAGACCGAGCCGGTTGCGGTTTGCTTTCGGGGCGCTTGCCCCTGTTTCTACTAACCACTCTACTTGACTGACTTTCGCAGGTTCTTTTTCTTAGGTTTATGCGAAGAACCCGTGCTGGGAAGGAAATCGTTCCCTACGATTCCGAACCAGAAAAGACATACAAAAGACGTTAGAACAACTACGTCTCAGCAAGGAAGAGCTGAGACTGGAAATGGAAGAAACTCGCACAAGGACTGAGGCGATCGAAGCAGATATGGCGGCTTTACGAGACCAATATCTACCTCGACCGAACCTAGATCCTCGACCGAGGCAAGACCCTGTTCCAGATCCTTGACCAAGGCAGAATCCAGTACTTGTTGCCCCGACCGAGATACTTCCACCTCGGAGGCCTATCCGAGATGTTCTTTTTGCAGGTATTCCACAAACCCTAGGGTAGAGGATGGACCCTAATCAACAACTGAGGCGTCCAGGAGTCAACCTAGATGATCCAGCGGACCATGATTATGAGCTTCGACCGCAAGTTCTTTCCATGATTCGCCAATGCTAGTTTGGAGGGCTACAGAGGGAATCTCCACATCAACATCTACAAAACTATGAGATCTTGATGGAGACCTTGAGACCTTCAAGAATAGAAAACAACAACTACAAGCTAAGGCCTTTCTACTTCTCTTTGAAAGATAGAGCTCTTACTTGGTATCAATCTCTTCCTCCAGGAAAAATCAATACTTGGGAGGAGATGACGACGGAATTCTTGACTAAATTTTTTCCCCCCTCTAAAACCCCTGAAATGAGAGGGAAGATTAATGCATTCATCATGAAGGACAAGGAGAGCTTGTCCAAGTCATGGGAGAGATTTAAAGACATTCTTTTGGATTGCCCGCATCATGGGATTCCAAAGATAGAGTTGTTGGAGATATACTTCAAGGGGCTGGACGGAAACACCTAGTTCAATCTTCAACTACTATCCGTCGGCACATTCATGGACATGCCGATTGACGAAGCTTGGGAGTTCATAGAGAAGCAAGCTTTGCACATGGAGAAATACTCCCACCAAGGAGCTGAAGGTGGAGTTAAAAGAGTCAACTTTCAAGACGCTCCACCTAACAATGATCAACTCACTTCTTTGAAGAATGATGTGAAATAATTGACGGAACTCTTAGTTGCTCAAACCAAGAAGGAAGATCAAGGATCAAGGAACAACAATAATTACCGGAACAACAACAACGGTTCCTGGAACAACAACTACAACAACAATAGAGGATCCAACAACAATAATTGGAGGGCAAACAACCAAAATTCGGGTAACCCTTACTCTAACTCCAATTTGAATGACTCCTCTAATCCTTTCCTCTCTTCTTCTTCTTCTTCTACTCCATTGAAGAGCCAGGAGCAAGGATCGAGTTTGTCCCAGCCGGAAAAGAAAGATGCGGTGTTGGAGGCCATCTTGATCAAGCTCAACTCTATGGAGACGTCCATGACTTCATTTTCGAAGGCACAAAAAGCCTTAGAACAAAAATTCTTTAACAAGGCGAATGAAGCGCCAAGAGATCCAGGGAAGCTTCCAGCAAGGACGGAAAGCAACCCTAAGGGACAAATTATGGCAATAACGACGAGGAGTGGACTGAAGACTGCAGATCCAGTGCCTCGGTCGATGCCAGTAGAGACGAAGACCACCTCGGTCCAGGTACAGTCGAAGAACACTTCGGCCGAGATGCCAACCGAGGTGGAGCCACAGAAAGCGGAGGAGAAAACTGAAGTTTATAATCCACCTCCTGCATATAAACCACCACTTCCATTCCCACAGTCAAGGGCCAGAGCACATCTAGACAAGTATTTTGGTAAGTTCCTTAATTTGATGAATAAACTACACATTAATATCCCTTTCCTTGATGCTATTCTAGGGATGCCCGCCTATGGGAAGTTCTTGAAAGAGATTCTATCAAGGAAGAGGAAGTTGGAAGACTTTGGTGAAGTAAGGATGACGTCTAAATCCTCGGAGCTCATTCAAATCATGAAGGAGAAGATGCCACCCAAATTAAGAGATCCTGGCTCATTTTGCATTCCCATTCAAGTTGGGGATGTCACTTGTGAAGCCTTATGTGATCTAGGAGCCAGCGTGAACATCATCCCGCTGGAGCTATGTGTGAAGATCGGACTTGGAGAGCCCAAGCCGGTGAAGATACGGTTATACATGGCGGACCGCTCCATTACCCATCCCGTGGGAATTTTGGAAGACGTTCCGGTCAAGTTAGGTAACTTCTATTTACCTATAGACTTTGTTGTACTTGATATTCCCGCAGATTATCTCGTTCCTATCATTCTCGGGAGGCCATTTCTAGCAACTTTGGGTTGCAATGTGGATTGTAAGAACGCCAAGTTAAAATTCAACATTGGCGGAGATGAAGTGGAGTTTGCATTACTTGCGGCTATGAAGGGAGAGCAGCTAGGAGATGATATCTTCAACATCTATGATAAAGAGAATCAAGAGAATTGGTGAGCTCTATCCTTATTAAAGATCCACTTGAAAAAGTTATTAGCTTTAGCTTAATGGAGGAAGGTATAGATGCTTCTTGTGATGTAGATATACGGAGCTTAAAGGCACTGGAAGAAGATCCAGGAGCTAAAACTGAAAGACTAATCTAGGAGAAGAAGATCTCCAGTTTCGGTTCCAGTTGTAGTACCCCGACCGAGGCACTTTCTGGACCAAGCGAGGTGACCGAAGAACATCTCGGTCAATTTCTCTGGACCTCGACCGAGGTCGAAAGTGAGATGATGTCAACTGAGACTTCTGAAAGTCCAGTTCTTCGATCTACTCCACTGGAAGAAGGAAGCAAGGATCCCCTCAGAAAGCACCCCCAGTTGTGGAGCTTAAACAACTCCCAAGTCACTTGAGGTATGTCTTTCTTGGACCGGATTCTACTTATCCCGTTATTGTTAGTGCTTCCCTCTCCGAATCTGAATTATCTAAACTAATGCATGTCCTGAGGAAGCATCAAAAGGCTTTGGGTTATACTATTGATGATCTTATTGGTATTAAGCCTTCTTTCTGCATGCATAGAATACTAATGGAGGACGATCATAAGACTTCACGGGAACCTCAAAGACGGTTAAATCCAATCATAAAAGAGGTTGTGAAGAAAGAAATTCTTAAGTTGTTGGATGCAGGTATCATATTTCCTATCTCGGAGAGCAAGTGGGTTAGCCCAGTACATGTAGTTCCGAAGAAAGGAGGGATGACCGTTGTGACGAATAAGAACAACGAGTTAATCCCAACTAGGACCGTCACGGGCTGGAGGGTGTGCATCGACTATAGGAAGCTGAACGTGGCCACTCGGAAGGATCATTTTCCACTTCCCTTCATTGATCAAATGCTCGAACGGTTGGCCCAACATTCACACTTCTGCTATATAGACGGCTATAGTGGTTTCTTCCAGATTCCTATCCATCCGGATGATCAAGAGAAGACCACTTTCACTTGTCCATGGGGGACATTCGCTAATAGGAGGATGCCATTTGGATTATGCAATGCACCCGCTACCTTCCAGCGGTGCATGATGGCGATCTTTTCCGAGTATATAGAGGAGATCATGGAGGTATTTATGGATGATTTTTCAGTATATGATTCCTCTTTTGATGATTGCCTATCTAACCTTTCTCTAGTGCTACAAAGATGTGAAGATACTAATCTTGTCTTGAATTGGGAGAAGTATCACTTTATGGTTAATGAAGGCATTGTGCTAGAACACCTCGTTTCTAATCGAGGTATTGAGGTCGATCGCGCTAAGATCGAGACCATTGAGAAACTCCCTCCCCCTTGTTCTGTTAAAGGTGTGAGGAGTTTTCTCGGGCATGCAGATTTCGACAGGAGATTCATCAAGGACTTCTCGAAGATTTCTAAACCACTAACTAACCTCTTGAATAAAGATGTTGTTTTTGAGTTTTCGCAGGAGTGTCTTGATGCATTTTACAGGATTAAGGAAGCGTTGATCTCCGCTCCCATTATCCAGCCTCCGGATTGGACCTTACCCTTTGAGATCATGTGCGATGCGAGTGATGTGGCGATAGGAGCGGTGCTTGGACAAAAGAAGGATGGGTGGACCACCGCCATTTACTACGCTAGCAAGACGCTAGATGAAGCCCAGCGTAACTACGCCACCACCGAGAAGGAGCTATTGGCGGTTGTATATGCTTTCGAGAAGTTTCGTTCTTACCTAGTAGGGGCGAAAGTCATTGTCTACACCGACCATGCAGCCATTCGTTACTTGCTTGCTAAGAAGGATGCCAAGCCACGCCTTATTCGATGGATTCTCTTGCTTCAAGAGTTTGACCTAGAGATCCGGGATAAGAAGTGATCCGAAAATTCTATTGCGGATCACCTCAGCCGGTTACCTTCCTTTTCACGCGAGAAGGACGACCCACCATAGACGATTCATTCCCCGATGAGCACTTACACTTGTTGGAGCATTTGATAGACTTACTTATCTCACCCCATGATGAAGGTGAAGTATGGGGTGAGGATACCTCCCATCACGTTTAGAGATGCCGTACGGTCCAGCTAGCGACCTTAAATCAAGCGCTTCTTGGGAGGCAACCCAAGGTATTGCTTTCTTTTCCCTTTTTCTAGTCTAACTTTAGATAGTTTGCTTTTGCTTTAATTTGTTTTGTTTTTGGCGTCCTAGACAGACAACAGGTGACATCTAAGGAAGGAATACAACCTAGGAGCACAACTGGAAGGACGGAAGTTCGAGAATTTGAGAAGACGGAGTTTGACTGAGACACATCTCGGTTGCTGTCACAGCACCTCGACCGAGATAATTCTTGAGCAACCGAGGCGACTAGGGTTTCTGAAGAACCACCTCGGTCCGTACCACCTCGGTCCAGTCGAGACCGTCTCGACCGAGGTGACAACAGTTCCAAAAAAGGGTATAAAAGGGGGCTGAGATTTCTCTCTCCTCCCTTTACCCTCTTCTCGACCGCGGCGCAATATTCACCTCGCCTCTTCGTTCTTCGCTCGTTTTCGACGATTCTCGCTTCCAAACTGCAAGGAAAGGGTAGATGATCACATTGCAAGCGCCAATCTGCAGAAAAACGAACCAAATCGAGCAAATCTGGGGTTAAATTCGAGAAAACCCTAACTCCCTCTTCTTCCACTTATTCCTTTCGATTTGGGCTTTGGTTGCCCCTGCATTCTGCTGAAAAAGGATTAAGTACCCCATAGGAACCTTTGGTAGTGATTTTGGGTGAAAAGAACTGGATTTTTGAGAGTTGTAATCGAACAGCGCCTCGCCTCGGTCCAGTCGGCTTGCGCCTCGCCGATGTGTTCTTGAGACTTGTCACAGAGACCGAGGTGGTCGGACAGATTGCAGAGATGAGTTCTGACAGGCAGTTGGTTCTGAGAGACAGATCTTCTCCCTCCCCTTCTTCTTCATCACGCCGTTCTAGGCCGGTGATACACGAGCGTCACTAGGTCGACTATGACCGCATAGCGGCCCGTCCAGTGGTTGCACCACGATTTTTGGACATCTCCGCCTTCGACTGCCTTTATGTTGATGAGGACTTGAGGCGGATGATATCTGCTGTGGGACTGGAGCAGTTCACTGAGATCCGAGCTCCGGCCTACCTAGAGCCGACCCTGGAGTTTGTCAGCTCCGTCACCTACTTGTCCACCGAGCGCGCCATCAAGTACCGGTTGATGAACCGGAATTATCTAGTTCCCTTGGACCACTGGCGGGACATCTTTGGCTTTCCGATCCCTACTGTTCCTGACTTTCCTTCTCGAGTTGTAGCTCGAGAGTTCTGGGGACAGATTGCTCATGTGGTTGAGCATGCATACAGATGGAGAACTGGAGATTCCAGGGAGAGGATTATATTCCATTTGGCATTTAGACTAGCTCACAGGATCTTCAGCTAGACTCTTCTGGCGCGTACTGAGACGCCCCAAAAGATCAGACAGGGTGAGCTTCTGAGTTTATACTGCATGGTGACCGGAGGAGTTCCGGACTTTGGGATGATGCTGACAGAGGATCTGCATAAGATCAAGGCAAAGGCCAAGGGAGATATCTGCTACGGAGGGATAGTGACTCATATAGCGAGTTACATGGATCTGGATTTGAGTGCATGCACTATGGTGGCGGCTGCCAAGCCGCTCGGGCTTCAGGAGATGATCACTAGGAGGATACTGGTTCCTCGTGGTCTTACTACACCATATGTGGCGATGCCCTGGGAGCATACTGCACCCCAGGGTATTAGGTGGTCAGCTCAGTTCTCCGTATATGATCCACATTACTGGCAGACTGCGTGGATCCCACTGATGGAGGCTGCCAGAGAGGCAGCAACAGCAGCAGCTCAGGGGCCAGCTGAGGAGGATGAGGCTGAGGATGATGATAATGATGAGGATGACGGTGCTCCAATGGATACGGGCACATATATAGTTGGGACTAGTGCGCCGGTCATTGATTTAGATGACGATGAGATTGAGGAGGAGCCGGCTGCAGCACCAGCACGTCCCGCTAGGCGTAGGGTACGCAGGCAGAGGGATCCAGTTGCTCATCGTCGGATCGACGATCTGACGGATCAGATGATAGATTCCTACGCTGCCTTGTCCCTGGTTAGAGAGATGCGGGAGAGACTACATTACCAGCACACGATGGCTGAGATTCAGTTTCAGCATGTCATGGGCTATCCTTTCGACCCATCTCAGCACCCGTACGTGCCACCACCACCACCACCGGATCGGGATTATTGAGAGCTTGCAGGATTTTCTTTCTTTCTTTATTATGCAGCTCAGCTTTGTCCGGTGAGTACTTTGTTTCTTTAGACTTATTTTGACCCATTGGAATAATGTGTCCCAAGTATGGGGTATTTGATGTATTATTTGACTATGGATGTATGACTCGACTCTATTTGGATATTTTTGTTTTATTTTGCTCTATATGCTTATCTGAGACTACATGCATGCATACAGGTTATTTGATTGAGAAAAACATCAAAAGCTGGTTTGAAAATTTTTTTAAGACCTCGACCGAAGTGATTCTGACCAAACGAGGTACTTCACCTCGGTTGACTTAGAACATATTGACCGAGGTGGTTTAACTGAAAAGAATTTCGAAACGATTTTTGTGCTTCTTATCTGAATATGACCTCAGTGATGATTTTGTTTGCTGACTGGTTTTAAAATCTTTATATGTTTAAAAGATTTTATGATATGTTTAAGTTGCTAAATGATTTGTTTGAAATTTTGGCATGTTTAATACTTTGTTTTTATCCAAATTATGTTGGATTTGAAGGTTGACACCACATTATGAGTTCTCTCACTTTCTTCCTGGGAAGACCAAGGCAATTCATTCTATTCTCTTCTTCTTCTTGATCATGCTTAGCCCCTCATATACATATTTGCCTCCCTTTACCTATCCGGGAATTTGGAAGCAAGCAAAAGTGAAAAGCAAGTGAAAGAAAAGTTGAGATGTTGGCTGAAAGTTAGAAAGAAACAAATAGGTTTGGGGAAGTCAATCATGATGATGAGTAACTCGGCACTATTCACATAGCCGGGTGTTTGTGTCTTGCCAAAGTCGGATTGAGCGATATTCCTAACGGGTCATGGTATGTGCATCAAGGGTTTGAGGCATCTCGAGAAATTGATGATTGCTGATCTCCTAGGCTTCGGTTATTGTGCACCTCTGTCCATGCATCCCAAAAGGTAAAGTAAAAAGTAAATAAGCAAAGCTTATTGGTGGAAGATGTTGAAATTTAAAGGAAGTGAAGTAAGATCCTTTTTCCCGGATTCTAGCACCACATTCCTTATATACATCCCACCCTCACACGTTTCTTGACCTTTCATTTGGAAAGCCCTTGAGACCTCGAGCTTGTTGATTGACTTAGTGGTTTAAACTGGATTATACATGATTAATTTTGATAATAATGATTTATTATGCATTCTACGATTTTATGCAAAGATGAACAACTTTCTTATATTTATAAAATATTTTGATCATATTTTGATTTTAAATTCCATGAAGCATTCTCTTAGAGTGATCTATGATTGTAGCACACCATTAAAATGTTTTGAAGGACTTTTTCATTGATCTTTATGACTTATAATCCATTCTATCTTGTATTTTATATTCGGAACTTGCTTGGGGACAAGCAAGGGCTAAGTATGGGGTATTTTGATAGCATGAATTATTGTCTATATTTTGGGGCCTGTTTAGACGTTTTATCTTCAATAATCTGCATGTTTGAATGTATATTATGTGATTATATCATCGTTTCATCTACCTTTGCGGGAATCGAGGTCTACACCAAGTTTCGTTGTAATCGTAGGTAAAAATGGCACGTTTTGCATCAAAATAGAGCTAAAGGAGCTAAGGAGTCATTGGAGCTACATTCAGGAGCTTAAGGAAGAACCCAAGAAGCATGAAAATGGATTAGAGATTCACTTTGGACCAGATTTGAGAGATTTCACATTCAGTTGTGATTCACCTCGGTCAGCTACAGTACCATCTCGACCGAGGTGATCTAGAGGAGCTGCTCGACCGAGGCGAACACCTTGGACGCGGCGATAGATATTTTATTATTGGCTGAGATCTTTTATTTTTGGAAAGAGGATCTTATATTTTTAGGCTGGATTCCTGGAAGAAAGAAGATAATTTAGCCCATATATTTTACCTATTTTTATGGGAAAAGATCTTTTTAAAATATCTTATCTTTGGGAGGGAATTTTCCTATAAAAAGGGTCGGATTTTCCACAAATTCGATCGTGCTTACAGGCCGCAACATCCGCTAACGGATGGAAAACACCCACTACTATTGGGAGATTTGAAGAACTTTTTTGAAGGTTGAAGAAAGATTGAAGGAAGTTGATAGCTTTTATAGCTTTTGTGAAGGGTTTTGTAAGACTTTCTTAGATTCCCTTCTTTGTTGATTGTCTTGTTGGATTGTGATTCAAGGAACACTTGTTTGTTTGATAATTGATTCAGTTATTGAAGCCTTTCTCTAAGGTTTTCTTGTTCAATTATTCACTTTCTTCCCTTATATTTGATTATTGCATTCATGATGATGATTGGCTAATTTCTTTGTGTGATTCTAGTGTAATTGGCTGAAGGTTGTGGGAAAAACAATGATAGAATAATCTTAATCACAGTAGGACCCTGAAAGCTCGAATCTTTATCCTTAACCCTAGAACATCTCGTTCAGTTGATGAACATCTCGGCCGGGGTGGAATTCGTCTGACCGAGGTGACCTTTCTGATCCGAAACTGAGAGTTAAGTGTTAGAGTTGCCAAATCCTATTCTTGTTACACCTTTTCTGGTTCAATGCAAGCCTAGGATGAGACTTACCCGGTAATTCTTTTGTTTGTTTACCAATGATCATAAGTATAGGTAATAAAGGTTTATCCTTTATTGGGGTTTGAGTGTGCTTTCATTCCATCTTTGTGAGTTAGCCTGAGATTTACCCGGTAAAGGTTGATTATATTCCCTTAGTTGGAGTGTTAGTTTGAGGTTATAGTTCTTTTCCTTATTTCCTTGAGACTTACCCGGTAATAGGAGTTACGGTTTGGGATTAGTGAGTAGTGAGACTTACCCGGTTATCTATTCCACTTTAGTAACACCTTCCCTTTGCAAAATCTCAGCTTTGTCCGTTTATCTTTAGATCTTGAGTTGGAACCACGACTAGATGCTTTAATGCCTAGAATTGCATATTTCCTTAATTGACTTTTTATTATCTTTGATTGTTTTAATCACTTTTGTGGTTAGTAGTTGCATTGACAACCTTTACCTGCTTTGTTTCACTAAGTCCCTGTGATCGACCCCTGGAATTTCTTGCTTTTTACTACGATTGACCCGTACACTGCGGGTTCGCATCCTTGTTTTAAGCTTAAATCTAGGGTTCTAAATTTAAAGGTTGCACACACCGTTTGGAGCGAACACCAATGGAAGTCTTTCTCCTCCTCCAAGAGTAGCTCCAATCCAATTCCAAAATGAGAGAGTATGGGAGAGAATGTGTATGAGGTAAGGTGTGTAGTGGAAGGATCCTCTTTAGAGTCAGCCTGCAAGGGTACTTATAGCCTTTACCATTTGCAAGAGTCGGTCATGGAGATCATGGGATAGTTGTCCCAGCTGTGCAGAAGGAATCACGGGCAGTTTCCACGGCCATGGATCTCCTAGTGGCCGTGATTCCTGTGCTTCAGCCTTCTTTTGATCGTTAAGCCATGAGTTGGTACAAGGCATGCACCAACATGGTCCCATGTGTTCTCCTTTGCTCCTAACTTGCTTCCCATTGAGCTCGGATACGTGTAATCACGAGGAACGATCCTCAGATGTATCGATTAGGCTCCAAAATCTCCCAAAATACCTACAAATCATGCAAAAGTCCGTGTAGATGTCTATCTCGACAAATATACATGAATTGAATGTAAACGTCACGAACTAATGCTAAACTATGCATGAATAGCGGAAAAACTATTTAAATGGATGCCTAGACTAACGTCATAAATCGTGTTATCAAGCATGTCATACTCAACCGGTTATTATCTTTCATTAAGTTAATCCCTTTTACTAATTTAAGTTATGTTGTCACACGAGAATCATGATGATCTCGCCTCTGTCCCCTTTCACCAACAGGAATAGAGCGGATGCATCCCTCCGTTGCCTACTGGACTGGTCGGAAGAGCGTCTCCCAGTTTCCTCATTTTGAACCGGACAAGCGGTCACCGCCCGGTTATAATAAACTTGGGCCAATTAAGGTATAAAAACTCAATCTTGTTCCGGTTATCTGTTGTAATAATAAACTGTTAAGGAAACAATCACACATTCCTTCTCATATGATACTCATATGATACTCATATGATACTCATATGATCTTATGTGATAGCTTCCATACTTGCATTGTTCTCTTTCCTTGTTTCTTGATCCCAATTCCTTATTCTAGGATCTCTGCTGTGTATATATGTGTATACCTATCGATCAATACAATTACTCATTCAAGCATACGCTCTCTCATGGTATCAGAGCAGTAATCAATCCAAAACTTTTTTTTCCTGCTCTCAAAACTCAACCCAACTCCATGGCTTCACCAACCATCACCATACTAAATGAAAATGATACAACCAGACCCTTTGTGGTTGTTTCTTTTCCCAATGCTGCGAAACTAACCACCACAAACTATCTCTCATGGAAGCTCCAACTGTAAGCTATTCTTGTAGGCTATGGACTGTTCAAATTTATTGATGGCTCCTACACTGCCCCAAGTGATACAATCACAATGGGTGAAGCAATCACTACCAACCCAGCATATTTGTCATGGCTCCGTCAAGACAGGTTAATTTTTGGTGCCATTGTTGGCACCATCACTTCCTCCCTCACTCACCTTGTCAACTATGCAACAACATCCAAAGTTGTGTGGGATGTTCTTGCCAAGACGTTTGCTAATCCAACTTGTGGACACTTCAAACAATTTAAGGATCAGCTACGCCATCTGGTGAAAGGATCCTCATCCATCATTACCTACATGCAATCTGTGCAATGAGTAGTCAATGATCTCGCAATGCTGGCAAAAACAAATGGACCCTGAAGACATCACTGATCGAGTCCTGGATGGGCTAGACTATAACTATCAATCAGTGATAGACATTGTCCATGCTCGTGACTCTCCCATATCCTTTACTGAACTCATGGAGAAGCTAATCAACAAGGAGCTTTCACTCCGTCACCGCAACCCACCACCAACGTTTCGTGTTGTTGTCAATCCTACAGTGCGAACCAACTTCCCTCGATCTCAAACTACACCCAACAACACCTACAACAAACAACCATCAAAACCTTACCTAAGCAAATGTCAAGGGTGTGACACTGTCGGTCACTCCCTAGCCAGATGCTCAACCTTTCAGAAACTCCATCCCTCCATCCGTCTCCCACCAAGACAACCCAAACCATAAGCTAATGCTTCAAACACTGCCCAAGTCAACACTGCAGCCCTCCTACCCACACCACACTCCAATGGATCCAACTGGCTGCTAGACACCGGTGCAACTCACAATGTCACATCTGATCTTCAGAACCTCTCTCTCCATTATCCCTATGACGGCTCTGATAGCATGAATTATAGTCTATATTTTGGGGTTTGTTTGGACGTTTTATCTTCAAAAATCTGCATGTTTGTATGTATAATATGTGATTCTATTACCATTTCATCTACCTTTGCGAGAATCGAGGTCTACACCTAGTTTCGTTGTAATTGCAGGTAATATGGTACGTTTTGCATCAAAAAGGAGCAAAAGGAGTCATTAGTCATTTGGAGCTACATCCAGGGAGCATAGCCATGGATTAAAGATTTACTTTGGACCAGTTTTGAGAGATTTCACATTCAGTTGTGAGTCACCTCGGTTGACCACAGATTCACCTCGACCGAGGTGATCCAGAGACGCCGACTCGACCGAGGTGAACACCTAGGACGCGGCGAGAATATTTTATTCTTGAAGGAGATCTTTTAAACTTGGAAAGTAATCTTATATTTTTGGGCTGGGCTCTTGGAAGGAAGGAGATATGCAGAATCATATATTTTACCTATATTTATGGGAGAATATCTTTTTAAGATTTATTATCTTTGGAGGGTTATTTTCCTATAAAAAGGGTTGGAATTTCCACAAATCGGGGGGTGCTTAGATCGTGCTTAGATCCCGCTTACATCGAAAAACACGCAGCAGCAGCAGCCTACTCCAAGTTGGGAGAGTTGAAGAACCTTTTTGAAGGTCGAAGGAAGATTGAAGTCCATAGCTTTTATAGCTTTATTGAAGGGTTTTGTAAGATTATCTTCAATTCCCTCAATTGTTGTCTTGCCTTTTTGGATTGTTATCCAAGGAACGCTTTGTTGTGATATTTGATTCAGTTATGAAGTCTTTTCATTAAATTCTTCTTTGTTCAAATATTCACCTTCTTCCCATAAATTTTAATACTTTCATTATGATGATGAGTGGCTAATTTCCTTGTGTGATTCTGGGGTGATTGGCTGAAGGTTGTGGGGAAAACGATGATAGAATAATCTTAGATTCCAGTAGGATCCTGAAAGTTCGAGTCTTTAACCTTAACCCTAAGCATCTCGTTCAGTCGATGAACACCTCGGCCGGGGTGGAAACTGGCTGACCGAGGTGACTTATCTGATCCATAACTGAGAGTTAAGTGTTAGAGTTTGCCAAATCCTGTTCTTATTACACCTTTCCTGGTTCAAAGCAAGCTTAGGATGAGACTTACCCGGTAATTCCTTAGTTTGTGTATTAACGATCATAAGTATAGGTAATAAAGGTTTGTCCTTTATTGGGGTTTGAGTGTGCTTCCATCCCATCTTTGTGAGTTAGCCTGAGACTTACCCGGTAAAGGTTGATTCTATTCCCTTAGATGGTGTGTTAGTTTGAGGTTATAGTTCTTTATCTTGATTCCTTGAGACTTACCCGGTAATAGGAGTTACGGTTTAGGATTAGTGTGTAGTGAGACTTACCCGGTGATCTACTCCACTTTAGTAACACCTTCCCCACGCAAAAAATCTCAGCTTTGTCCGCTTATCTATAGATCTTGAGTTGGAACCACAACTAGATGCTTTAATCCCTAGAATTGCATGTTTGCTTTATTGACTTCTTATTCATCTTTGATTGTGTTAATTGCTCTTGTGGTTAGTATTGACATAAGCACACCGTATTGACTCTGTTTCACCGAGTCCCTGTGATCGACCCCTGGAATTTTCTTGCTTTTACTACGATTGACCCGTACACTGCGGGTTCGCATCCTTGTTTTAAGCTTAAGTCTAGGGTTATAAATTAAAAGCTTGCACACACCGTTTGGAGCGAACAAGTTTTTGGCGCCGTTGCCGGGGACTTGGTCTAGACCGAGCCGGTTACGGTTTGCTTTCGGGGCATTTGCCCCTGTTGCTACTAACTACTCTTTCTATGAGTTTTGTAGTTTTCAGGATTTCCGATGACTACATTTGATCCAGCCTGGATAGCAAGGCAAAGTGCTAGGGCGGACCATTATGAATACTTGGAGGAGAAGTACTCCTTCTATTGGTTCAACAATGAATGGGAAAGAGACGAGGTCATTCAGCGTGAACTTGCGATATGGGATGAGAAGAATGTCCCTAAAAACATTTATGAGCAACCTTTTGAAGACTCTCTCGAATCAAGATTGGAGAAGTTGATGAAGAAGGTGGAGGAGCTCAAGGAAAGCACCCTATCCTATGCTAAGCCGAAAGAGGAGCATAAGGAAGTGTTGCACGTTCCAAGCATTCCTTTGGTCGAACCGGAAGTTTCTCCTGAAGCTTCTGAGGAAGAGGAGGATATGGAAGGTCTCGATCTGACTGTTGAGACCTCGGTCGAAGTGGAAGAGATCTCGGCCGAGATGGAAGAATCTGCAAAACTGGAAGCAGAAGATGCAGAGAACCTTGGCCAAATTACTGAGATTGTGGTCAAAGTTGAAGAAAAACCAGCAAAACTGAGAGAGATTTCGTTGGTGGATTATCAACCCAACATGAAACTTGTCTCAAGCTTTGGAGAACTTTACGAGGTACATTCTCCTACTTCATTTGAAATCCCTATTAAAATTTCTGAATTTTTCAGGAATGCACCGGAGAGTTGGAGGTCTCTTCCGAAAGAACCTCCTAAGATCAAGATGAAACCTCCCTTGAAATTGTTAGAAGAAGATACTCCTTGGATTATAAGGAGTGGAGTTTGCAAGCACTTCACCGTTAAGGCGATGAAGTGTTATTTGTTCAAGTATGGGGTCCCTCGCATGCTCAGGACCCTGTACCATCCCCAAGCTATAGATGGGGAAGCTGCTATGATTCTCGAGAAACTATTTTCTCGATCCAGGAAAGGATGGGACGCAAGGCTAGATTATGTCCCATTGAAGTGCAGGAAAGCTAGAAGGATTCCGGTGAGAATCAAACCGTACAAGCTTGTACGTGGGAGATCTTACCATTTGCCGGTGAAGTTAGGAACCGGAACCTTCTTGGAAGATTTTTACGGATGTGATGAGCACTCCACGACATTCGAAGTGCATTGAGTAATCCCATGCCGTATGGTCCAGCTAGCGACCTTAAATCAAGCGCTTCTTGGGAGGCAACCCAAGGTATTGCTTTCTTTTCCCGTTTTCTAGTCTAGATTAGATAGTTCTTGTTTTTGCTTTGCTTTGCTTTGTTTTTGGCGTTCTGGACAGACAACAGGGAATATCTAAGGAGGAGCACAACTGGAAGGACAGAAGTTCGAGATTCTGAGAAGACAGAAACACCTCGGTTACTGTGAGAGCACCTCGACCGAGTTGATTCTTGAGTAACCGAGGCGACTAGGGTTTCTGCAGAACCGCCTCGGTCCGTACCACCTCGGTCCAGTCGAGACCATCTCGACCGAGGTGACAGCAGATCCAGTAACAGTATAAAAAGGAAAAAAATTTACTTTTCACCTTTTTATCCTCCTCGACCGCGGCGAACAGACGCGTCTCGCTCATCTCAGATCTTGCTTGTTTTCGACATTTTCTGCTTCCAAATCGAGATTGAAGGGTAGAGGAGTCGATTGCAACAACGAATCTGCAAGAAAATCGAGTGCATTGGCCGGAACGAGGTAAAAATGACCGAAACCCTAACTCGCTCGTTTACTGCAATTTGGGCTTTGGTTGCCCTTGAATCTGTTGAGGAAAAGCTTAAGTACCCCTTAGGAAGCATCTGTAGTGATTTTAGGGGGAAAAGAACTGAATTTCTGAGAGTGGAATCGCGACTGTCTTCGCCTCGGTCCAGTCGACCTGCACCTCGGTCGAGGTGATTCTTGGAGTTTGTCAGTCGACCGAGGTAGTCTGACAGTATTGATTGAAGATGAGTTCTGACAGATTGTTAGCCCTTAGAGATAGATCCTCTCCTTCCCCTTCTTCTTCCTCATCCCGACCTTCTATACCGGTGATCCACGAGAGACACCTTGTAGATTACGAGCGCATTGCTAGCCGTCCAGTGATCGCACCTAGATTCCTAGACATTTCTGCCTTTGACTGTCTCCACGTTGATGGAGATCTTAGGAGGATGATCACCACCGTCGGGCTGGATCAGTTTACTGAGATCCGAGCCCCAGCTTACTTAGAGCCGACCCTCGAGTTTGTCAGCTCCTTCACTTACCTCCCCACAGAGAGGGCTGTGAAGTACCGGTTGATGAACCGGAACTACCTAGTACCTCTAGACCATTGGAGAGACATCTTTGGCTTCCCTGCCCCCACTGCCGTAGACTTCCCGACCCGAGCTGTAGCTAGAGAGTTCTGGGGTCAGATCGCCCACATTACAGAGCATGCAGATAGGTGGCGCCCTGGTGATTCCAGGGAGAAGCTTATCTTCCATCTTGCTTTTCGTTTAGCTCACAGGATCTTCAACGAGAAACTTCTGGCGCGTACTGAGACGCCCCAGAAGGTCCGACAGGGGGAGCTCTTTGCTTTGTACTGCATGGTCACAAGTGGATACCCTGACTTTGGATTGATGCTGGCAGAGGATCTGCACAGGATCAAGGCCAAAGGGAAGGGAGATATATGCTGTGGAGGGATAGTGACCCATATCGCTACTTATCAGGATATGGATCTGAGTAGGTGTACTATGGTGGCGGCTGCCAAGCCGCTCGGACTTCAGGAGATGATCACACGGAGGATTCTAGTTCCCCGTGGTTTGACTACACCTTACGTCGCTATGCCATGGGAGCTGACTGCACCTCAGGGCATCAGATGGTCTGCACAGTTCTCTGTCTTTGATCCACATTTTTGGCAGACCGCTTGGGGTCCACTTATGGAGGATTACAGAGAGGGAGCAGCTGCCCCTGCTGCAGCTGAGGAGGAGGAGGAGGCTGAGGATGAGGACGACGATGAGGACACAGTAGATGAGAGAGGAGGTGGCGTCCCGATGGACACAGGGACAGATACAGCTGGGACGAGCGCGCCACCTATTATAGATCTGGACGACGAGGAGGACACTGAGCCGGCGCCAGCTGAGACTTCTCCAGTCAGACCTGCTAGACGCAAGAGGCATGGAGTGAGGGATAGAGCTGCTCACCGACGGATTGATGACCTGACGGATCAGGTTATCGACACATATGTTGCACTTTCGCTGGATATCCGCGAGATGCAGGAGCGGCAGCATCATCAGCACATCATGGCTCAGCTGCAGTTCGAGCGCATCATGGGCCATCCTTACGATCCTACTCAGTATCCCTACATACCACCACCACCACCGGATCGAGACTACTGAGGAGCTGCAGGATTTTATTATTATATTTTTATGCAGTTCGGCTTTTATCCGGTGAGTTCTCTCTTGATTAGACTTTTATTATACCCACTGGGACAGTGTGTCTCAAGTATAGGGTGTTTGTTATTTGACTACGTGACTACGTGATGTATTTGACACCTTTGATGTATTTTATTTATCGGATATTTTCGTATTTATGCTTCATTGCCTTTATATGATTATCTGATATTACATGCATACCTACAGGTTATTTGATTGAGAAAATCGTCGGAAAACTGGGTTTAAAAAAAAAAAAAAAAAAAAAATTTTGACCTCGACCGGGGCAGTCTTGGCCAAACGAGGCGTTTCACCTCGGTTAAACCAAGAACACCTCGACCGAGGTGGGTTAACTGAGAGTTTTCGAAAACGAATTTTGTGTTACTTATCTGGATATGATCTCAGTGAAGATCTTGTTTACTGACTGGTTTTAAATTTTTTTATGTGTTTGAAAGGTTTTATAATATGTTTAAGTTGCTAAATGCTTTGTTTGAAATTATTGGCATGTTTAATACTTTGTTTTTATCCAAATTATGTTGAATTTGAAGGTTGACACCACAAGATAAGTTCTCTCACTTTCTTCCTGGAAAGACCAAGGCAATTCATTCTTCTCTCTTCTTCTTCTTGATCATGCTTAGCCCCTCATATACATTTTGCCTCCCTTTACCTATCCGGGAATTTGGAAGCAAGCGAAGTGGTGAAAGCAAGTGAAGTTAAAGTTGAGAAGTTGGCTGGAAGTGAAAGTGCTAGAAAGTAATAATAGGTTTGGGGAAGTCAATCATGAAGATGAGTAACTCGGCACCATTCACATAGCCGGGTGTTTGTGTCTTGCCAAAGTCGGATTGAGCGATATTCCTAACGGGTCATGGTATGTGCATCAAGGGTTTGATGCATCTCGAGAAATTGATGATTGTAGATTTCCTAGGCTTCGGTTATTGTGCACCTCTGTCCATGCATCCCAAAAAGTAAAGTAAAAAGAAAAAAAAGTGGAATAAGCAAAGCTTATTGGTGGAAGATGTTGCAAGTCAAAGTGGAAGTGAAGTTCATCCTTTTCCCGGATTTTATCACCACATTACCTTACATACATCCCTACCCTACACGTTTCTTGACCTTTTCTTTTGGGAAGCCCTTGAGACCTTGAGCTTGTTGATTGACTTAGTGATTTAAACTGGATTATACATGATTAATTTTGATAATTATGAATTATTATGCATTCTATGATTTTATGCAAAAATGAACAACTTTTCTATATTTATAAAATGTTTTGAGCATATTGAGTTTTTAATTTCCAGGAAGTACTCTCTTAGAGTGATCTATGATAGTTGCACACCATAAAATGTTTTTGAAAGACTTTTTCATTGATTTTATTGACTTATAATCCATTCTATCTTGTCTTCTATATGCGGAACTTGCTTGGAGACAAGCAAGGGCTAAGTATGGGGTATTTTGATAGCATGAATTATAGTCTATATTTTGGGGTTTGTTTGGACGTTTTATCTTCAAAAATCTGCATGTTTGTATGTATAATATGTGATTCTATTACCATTTCATCTACCTTTGCGAGAATCGAGGTCTACACCTAGTTTCGTTGTAATTGCAGGTAATATGGTACGTTTTGCATCAAAAAGGAGCAAAAGGAGTCATTAGTCATTTGGAGCTACATCCAGGGAGCATAGCCATGGATTAAAGATTTACTTTGGACCAGTTTTGAGAGATTTCACATTCAGTTGTGAGTCACCTCGGTTGACCACAGATTCACCTCGACCGAGGTGATCCAGAGACGCCGACTCGACCGAGGCGAACACCTAGGACGCGGCGAGAATATTTTATTCTTGAAGGAGATCTTTTAAACTTGGAAAGTAATCTTATATTTTTGGGCTGGGCTCTTGGAAGGAAGGAGATATGCAGAATCATATATTTTACCTATATTTATGGGAGAATATATTTTTAAGATTTATTATCTTTGGAGGGTTATTTTCCTATAAAAAGGGTTGGATTTTCCACAAATCCATATCACGCTATACCGTCGATCAGGGTTTACAGCACGCAGCAGCAGCAGCCTACTCCAAGTTGGGAGAGTTGAAGAACCTTTTTGAAGGTTGAAGGAAGATTGAAGTCCATAGCTTTTATAGCTTTATTGAAGGGTTTTGTAAGATTGTCTTCAATTCCCTCAATTGTTGTCTTGTATTTTTGGATTGCTATCCAAGGCACGCTTTGTTGTGATATTTGATTCAGTTATTGAAGTCTTTTCATTAAATTCTTCTTTGTTCAAATATTCACCTTCTTCCCATATATTTTAATACTTTCATTATGATGATGAGTGGCTAATTTCCTTGTGTGATTCTAGGGTGATTAGCTGAAGGTTGTGGGAAAAACAATGATAGAATAATCTTAGATTCCAGTAGGATCCTGAAAGTTCGAGTCTTTAACCTTAACCCTAAGCATCTCGTTCGGTTGATGAACATCTCGGCCGGGGTGGAATTCTTCTGACCGAGGTGACTTATCCGACCTAAAACTGAGAGTTAAGTGTTAGAGTTTGCTAAATCCTATTCTTATTACACCTTCCTGGTTCAATGTAAGCTTAGGATGAGACTTACCCGGTAATTCCTTAGTTTGTGTATTGACGATCATAAGTGTAGGTAATAAAGGTTTATCCTTTATTGGGGTTTGAATGTGCTTCCATCCCATCTTTGTGAGTTAGCCTGAGACTTACCCGGTAAAGGTTGATTCTATTCCCTTAGATGGTGTGTTAGTTTGAGGTTATAGTTCTTTATCTTGATTCCTTGAGACTTACCCGGTAATAGGAGTTACGGTTTAGGATTAGTGTGTAGTGAGACTTACCCGGTGATCTACTCCACTTTAGTAACACCTTCCCCACGCAAAAATCTCAGCTTTGTCCGCTTATCTATAGATCTTGAGTTGGAACCACAACTAGATGCTTTAATCCCTAGAATTACATGTTTGCTTTATTGACTTCTTATTCATCTTTGATTGTGTTAATTGCTCTTGTGGTTGGAATTGATATAGCACACCGTATTGACTTTGTTTCACCGAGTCCCTGTGATCGACCCCTGGAATTTTCTTGCTTTTACTACGATTGACCCGTACACTGCGGGTTCGCATCCTTGTTTTAAGCTTAAGTCTAGGGTTATAAATTTAAAGCTTGCACACACCGTTTGGAGCGAACAAGTTTTTGGCGCCGTTGCCGGGGACTTGGTCTAGACCGAGCCGGTACGGTTTGCTCTTTGGGGCACTTGCCCCCGTGTCTACTAACCACTTTTCTTGAGTGTTCTTGCAGGTTTGTTCTTAGGTACATACGAAGTTCTTGTTCCGGCAACGGAACAGAGTTTCGCCAAAGAACAAGTTTTTGGCGCCGTTGCCGGGGACTTGGTCTAGACCGAGCCGGTTACGGTTTGCTTTCGGGGCATTTTCCCCTGTTGCTACTAACTACTCTTTCTATGAGTTTTGTAGTTTTCAGGATTTCCGATGACTACATTTGATCCAGCCTGGATAGCAAGGCAAAGTGCTAGGGCGGACCATTATGAATACTTGGAGGAGAAGTACTCCTTCTATTGGTTCAACAATGAATGGGAAAGAGACGAGGTCATTCAGCGTGAACTTGCGATATGGGATGAGAAGAATGTCCCTAAAAACATTTATGAGCAACCTTTTGAAGACTCTCTCGAATCAAGATTGGAGAAGTTGATGAAGAAGGTGGAGGAGCTCAAGGAAAGCACCCTATCCTATGCTAAGCCGAAAGAGGAGCATAAGGAAGTGTTGCACGTTCCAAGCATTCCTTTGGTCGAACCGGAAGTTTCTCCTGAAGCTTCTGAGGAAGAGGAGGATATGGAAGGTCTCGATCTGACTGTTGAGACCTCGGTCGAAGTGGAAGAGATCTCGGCCGAGATGGAAGAATCTGCAAAACTGGAAGCAGAAGATGCACAGAACCTTGGTCAAATTACTGAGATTGTGACCAAGGTGGAAGAAAGATCAACTGAGTTGAGAGAGATTTCATGTGTTGGTTATCAACCTAACATGAAACCTGATCCGAGCTTTGGAGAACTTTACAAGGTAAGTTCTCTTGCTCCATTCGAAATCCCTATTAAAATTTCTGAATTTTTCAGGAAAGCACCGGAGAGTTGGAGGTCTCTTCCGAAAGAACCTCCAAAGATCAAGATGAAGTCTTCCTTGAAATTGTTGGAAGAAGAAGCTCCTCGGATCATGAGGAGTGAAGTTGGCAAGCACTACACCGCTAAGGCGATGAAGAGTCTCTTGTTCAAGTATGGGGTCCCTCGCATGCTAAGGACCCTGTACCATCCCCAAGCTATAGATGGGGAAGCTGCTATAATTCTCGAGAAACTGTTTTCTCGATCAAGGAAAGGATGGGACACGAGGAATGTCCCATTGAAGTGTAGGAAGTCTAGACGAATTCCGGTGAGAATCAAACCGTACAAGCTTGTACGTGGGAGATCTTACCATTTGCCGGTGAAGTTAGGAACCGGAACCTTCTTGGAAGATTTTTACGGATGTGATGAGCACTCCACGACATTCGAAGTGCATTGAGTAATCCCATGCCGTATGGTCCAGCTAGCGACCTTAAACCAAACGCTTCTTGGGAGGCAACCCAAGGTATTGCTTTCTTCTCCCTTTTCTAGTTTAGTTTAGATAGTTGCTTTGTTTTTATTTTCCTCTAGACAACAACCAGGTATTCCAAAAGGAAGGATCATAGTTCAGGAGCTACACTGGAAGAACAAAATTTCGAGAAGTTGAGGAAACGAGCTTCACTGAGATACATCTCGGGTACTGTCAGAACACCTCGACCGAGATGTGCTTCGCCAACCGAGATGGTCATTTATGGGAGCTGTTTCTTACTCCTTCATGCAGTTTAGCTATGTTCGGTGAGTATCCTGTCCTTAGACTTATTTTGACCCACTGGGATAGTGTGTCCCAAGTATGGGGTATTTATGTATTATTTGACTCGTGGATGTATGACTTGACCTTCTATGATATTTATGCTTTATTTTGCTTCTATATGTTTATCTGAGATTGCATGCATACATACAGATGATTTGATTGAGAAAAACGTCGAAACTGGAAAAAAATTTGGTTTAAAAAAAAAAAAAAAAAATTTTGACCTCGACCGAGTCAGTTCTGGCCAAACGAGGTGCTTCATCTCGGTTGAACCAAGAACACCTCGACCGAGGTGTGTTAACTGAGAGTTTTCGAAAACGAATTTTTGTTACTTATCTGGATATGACCTCAGTGAAGATCTTGTTTACTGACTGGTTTTAAATTCTTTATATGTTTGAAAGGTTTTATAATATGTTTAAGTTGCTAAATGCTTTGTTTGAAATTATTGGCATGTTTAATACTTTGTTTTTATCCAAATTATGTTGAATTTGAAGGTTGACACCACAAGATAAGTTCTCTCACTTTCTTCCTGGAAAGACCAAGGCAATTCATTCTTCTCTCTTCTTCTTCTTGATCATGCTTAGCCCCTCATATACATTTTGCCTCCCTTTACCTATCCGGGAATTTGGAAGCAAGCGAAGTGGTGAAAGCAAGTGAAGTTAAAGTTGAGAAGTTGGCTGGAAGTGAAAGTGCTAGAAAGTAATAATAGGTTTGGGGAAGTCAATCATGAAGATGAGTAACTCGGCACCATTCACATAGCCGGGTGTTTGTGTCTTGCCAAAGTCGGATTGAGCGATATTCCTAACGGGTCATGGTATGTGCATCAAGGGTTTGATGCATCTCGAGAAATTGATGATTGCAGATTTCCTAGGCTTCGGTTATTGTGCACCTCTGTCCATGCATCCCAAAAAGTAAAGTAAAAAGAAAAAAAAAAGTGGAATAAGCAAAGCTTATTGGTGGAAGATGTTGCAAGTCAAAGTGGAAGTGAAGTTCATCCTTTTCCCGGATTCTATCACCACATTACCTTACATACATCCCTACCCTACACGTTTCTTGACCTTTTCTTTTGGGAAGCCCTTGAGACCTTGAGCTTGTTGATTGACTTAGTGATTTAAACTGGATTATACATGATTAATTTTGATAATTATGAATTATTATGCATTCTATGAAGTTATGCAAAGATGAACAACTTTTCTATATTTATAAAATGTTTTGAGCATATTGAGTTTTTAATTTCCAGGAAGTACTCTCTTAGAGTGATCTATGATAGTTGCACACCATAAAATGTTTTTGAAAGACTTTTTCATTGATTTTATTGACTTATAATCCATTCTATCTTGTCTTCTATATGCGGAACTTGCTTGGGGACAAGCAAGGGCTAAGTATAGGGTATTTTGATAGCATGAATTATAGTCTATATTTTGGGGTTTGTTTGGACGTTTTATCTTAAAAAATCTGCATGTTTGTATGTATAATATGTGATTCTATTACCATTTCATCTACCTTTGCGAGAATCGAGGTCTACACCTAGTTTCGTTGTAATTGCAGGTAATATGGTACGTTTTGCATCAAAAAGGAGCAAAAGGAGTCATTAGTCATTTGGAGCTACATCCAGGGAGCATAGCCATGGATTAAAGATTTACTTTGGACCAGTTTTGAGAGATTTCACATTCAGTTGTGAGTCACCTCGGTTGACCACAGATTCACCTCGACCGAGGTGATCCAGAGACGCCGACTCGACCGAGGCGAACACCTAGGACGCGGCGAGAATATTTTATTCTTGAAGGAGATCTTTTAAACTTGGAAAGTAATCTTATATTTTTGGGCTGGGCTCTTGGAAGGAAGGAGATATGCAGAATCATATATTTTACCTATATTTATGGGAGAATATCTTTCTAAGATTTATTATCTTTGGAGGGTTATTTTCCTATAAAAAGGGTTGGAATTTCCACAAATCGGGGGGTGCTTAGATCGTGCTTAGATCCCGCTTACATCGAAAAACACGCAGCAGCAGCAGCCTACTCCAAGTTGGGAGAGTTGAAGAACCTTTTTGAAGGTCGAAGGAAGATTGAAGTCCATAGCTTTTATAGCTTTATTGAAGGGTTTTGTAAGATTATCTTCAATTCCCTCAATTGTTGTCTTGCCTTTTTGGATTGTTATCCAAGGAACGCTTTGTTGTGATATTTGATTCAGTTATTGAAGTCTTTTCATTAAATTCTTCTTTGTTCAAATATTCACCTTCTTCCCATAAATTTTAATACTTTCATTATGATGATGAGTGGCTAATTTCCTTGTGTGATTCTGGGGTGATTGGCTGAAGGTTGTGGGAAAAACGATGATAGAATAATCTTAGATTCCAGTAGGATCCTGAAAGTTCGAGTCTTTAACCTTAACCCTAAGCATCTCGTTCAGTCGATGAACACCTCGGCCGGGGTGGAAACTGGCTGACCGAGGTGACTTATCTGATCCATAACTGAGAGTTAAGTGTTAGAGTTTGCCAAATCCTGTTCTTATTACACCTTTCCTGGTTCAAAGCAAGCTTAAGATGAGACTTACCCGGTAATTCCTTAGTTTGTGTATTAACAATCATAAGTATAGGTAATAAAGGTTTGTCCTTTATTGGGGTTTGAGTGTGCTTCCATCCCATCTTTGTGAGTTAGCCTGAGACTTACCCGGTAAAGGTTGATTCTATTCCCTTAGATGGTGTGTTAGTTTGAGGTTATAGTTCTTTATCTTGATTCCTTGAGACTTACCCGGTAATAGGAGTTACGGTTTAGGATTAGTGTGTAGTGAGACTTACCCGGTGATCTACTCCACTTTAGTAACACCTTCCCCACGCAAAAAATCTCAGCTTTGTCCGCTTATCTATAGATCTTGAGTTGGAACCACAACTAGATGCTTTAATCCCTAGAATTGCATGTTTGCTTTATTGACTTCTTATTCATCTTTGATTGTGTTAATTGTTCTTGTGGTTAGTATTGACATAAGCACACCGTATTGACTCTGTTTCACCGAGTCCCTGTGATCGACCCCTGGAATTTTCTTGCTTTTACTACGATTGACCCGTACACTGCGGGTTCGCATCCTTGTTTTAAGCTTAAGTCTAGGGTTATAAATTTAAAGCTTGCACACACCGTTTGGAGCGAACAGCTCAGATGAAATAGTCATCGGAGATGGCTCAGGTTTACAAATAGCCAATATTGGCTCTACTTCTCTTCCTTCTGTTTCCACCAATCTCTTCCTCTCTAACGTTCTTCATGTTCCAAAAATGCACAAACACATCATCTCCATACATAAACTTTATGTTGATAACAATGCCTATATTGAATTCTCACCATCTTCCTTCTTTATTAAGGATCTTCGAACCAAGCATCTTCTGATGGAAGGGACGGTCAGGAACGACCTCTATGAAGTGCCTCTCTCACCATCAAGGCCCCTTCTTGTGCTCACCTCCACATTATCATCCGCAACTTGGCACCACAAGCTTGGTCACCCATCGGCCAAAGCTTTTCATTTTCTTTCATCACAATTAAATATACCTTTATCAAAGGATCCATGTAACTCATGTCAAGTGAATAAGAGTCACAAGCTTTTATTTTCTCTATCTACTCTTGTTACATCTAAAGTGCTCGAAGTTGTCTACTCTGATGTGTGGACTTCCCCTATTCATTCTCATGACAACTATAAATACTACATTATCTTTGTTGATCACTTCACCAAGTACATTTGGCTCTACCCTCTCCAAAAGAAGTCTGATACAATTGAAGTTTTCATACGCTTCAAACGCTTGGCTGAAAAACATTTCAACACCAACATTCTCACACTCTACTCGGACAATGGAGGTGAATATGTTGGTCTGAAACCCTACCTTTCCCTTCACGGTATTGAACATAAGACAAGTCCACCTCCTACTCCGAGCATAATGGTTATGCTGAGTGCAGACATAGACACCTTGTTAAAACTGGTCTTGCCCTCCTCTCTCATGCCTCCATGCCTCTTAGATATTGGCCTCACGCCCTTGCCGCCGCTGCTTACCTTATCAACCATCTTCCAACCCCAACACCTGCAAATCTCACACTGTTTGAGAAACTCTTCCACAAACCTCCATCCTACACAAACTTGCGTAGCTTTGGGTACCTATGTTATCCATGGTTATGTCCTTATACCAAACACAAACTAGAACCCAAGTCCCTCCCTTGTGTATTTGTTGGGTATTCTCCCATACAATCTGCATATTATTGTCTTGACTATACCACAAACAAGATCTTTGTCTCCCGTCATGTTCGATTTTTTGAAACCCAATTTCCCTTCTCCTCACTGATGAGCTCAACACCGGCCTAGAATACACCTGATGAGTCCAACTCTTGGCTCTCCCTTATTTTACCATTTACTCCTGCCAGCCCATCGACCTTAGACCAACCCTCCTCTTCCTCGTTCTCACCACCCACGTCTACATCCTCTCACCCTCTACATGACTCACCACACTCACCTACCTTGGACTCCTCTAGCACCACTATGTCGCCACCACACCCTCCACGATCCATTACCACCCGCTCCCAGAACAACATATACAAACCCATCAATAAACTCAACCTCAGTGCTCAACTTCATACCATTTATGAACCTCGCTCCTACAAACAAGCACTCTCAATTCCTTCTTGGCATCAAGCAATGAGTACTCAGTTTGATGCACTTCAGCAAAACAAAACATGGACTCTTGTCCCTCTGTCCCAAGCTAGCAATGTAATCGGGTGCAAGTGGGTGTTCCGAACCAAGTACAAAGTTGATGGCTCCATCGACAAACATAAAGCCCGTCTTGTTGCCAAGGGCTTCCACCAACGCCCTGGCCTAGACTATGACGATATATTTAGTCCAGTCGTTAAGCCCGCCACTGTCAGACTCGTGCCAAGTCTTGCTATCACCCACCACTGGCCTCTCCGTCACTCGATGTCAATGATGCTTTTTTGCAAGGTAAATTCACTAATCAAGTCTTCATGTCTCAACCCTTAGGTTTCATCGATCATGCTAACCCAAATCATGTATGTCATCTCCACAAAGCCATTTACAACCTCAAGTAGGATCCTAGAGCGTGGTACACAGCTCTACACTCCTATTTGCTTCTCTTGGGCTTCCACAACTCCACCTCCGATACATCCCTATTTCACCTCAACAAATCTAGCACCAAGGTTCTTCTTCTAGTTTATGTGGATGACATTATTGTCACCGTCTCCTCCCTGTCACTTGTTGAAGACATAATTGCTCAACTAACTTCCAAGTTCTCCCTCAAGGATCTTGGGAACCTTCACTATTTTCTTGGTTTCGAAGTGCTTCACTGTCAATCAGGTGTCTTCCAAACTCAGAACAAATACATCCAAGACTTACTGATTCGGTTTGATCTTAGCAATGCCAAACCGGTGATAACTCCACTCTGTCCAGACACTCCACTCCACCTTCAAACCGGTTCTCCTCTACCTGATCCCCTCCAGTATCGGCAAGCCCTTGGGAGTCTTAAATACCTCTCTCTCACTCGACTTGACAATGCCTTTGCCATCAACAAACTTTCCCAGTTCATGCACAAACCCATAACCATTCACTGGGCAACAATGAAGCGCATCCTTTGTTACCTTGCTGGCACCTCATCCTAAGGCCTCATGCTTAAACGTCACTCACCATTTAACCTCCATACATACTCAGATGCCGATTGGGCAGGTGATCGGTCAGACTATCTTTCCACTGGCGCTTATATGGTCTATCTTGGATGAAATCCAATCTCCTGGAGCTCAAAGAAGCAATGAAATGTTGCTCGCTCATCCACTGAGGCTGAGTACAGAACCGTCGTAAACACGGCAGCTGAGTTACAGTGGATCATGTCCCTGCTTACAGAATTAGGTTTTTCCTCTCCATCCTCCCCAGTCGTCTACTGCGACAACGTGGGTGCCACCAAACTCTGTGCAAATCCGGTATTTCACTCACGTATGAAGCACTTAGCCTTGGACTACCACTTCATCAGAGTAAAGGTTCAAGCAGGCTCTCTTCGTGTTGCCCATGTCGCCAACGATGACCAGCTAACTGATGCCCCTACAAAATCTCTCCCTTGTGCTAGACTCCAAATGTTGGTCTCCAAGATTGGACTTGTCTCAAGACCAGCCCATCTTGCGGGGGCATGTTAAGGAAACAATCACACATTCCTTCTCAAATGATAATCCTATGATCTTATGTGATAGATTTCATACATGCATTATTCTCTTTCCTTGTTCCTTGATCTCAATTCCTTATTCTAGGATCTCTATTATGTATATATGTGTATACCTATCGATCAATACAATTACTCATTCGAGCATACGCTCTCTCATAAACAACAACACAAACAAGCCAATAGAATCAAACCAATATACGGAACGCAGCTAAGTAAGTCCAAGGGACTTACCTCACTCAAAGGTAACACAAGGGTCATCGAACAACTTAGTTTCCTGAAGGAAAGAAGGACGGAAAGCTTGTTCAACAAAGCAACTCGAATCAGAACGGGACGATTGCTAGAAGTCTATAACTTCTAGTCTCCATGATCTCTAAGAGATCTCCACAAGCTAGGGACACGATCCCTAGTCTTACAGACTCTCAAGGGTCAACAACATTTAACACAACTCAAGGAAGGAATGAGGAATCAAGGAAAGGAAGTATCTCACCAAAGATGGGAGCGAATGCAGGAAAACCGCAGGGGCGGCTAGACAGAGGCGCGGGGGAGGCACTAGGCAAATCCGCAGGGGCGGCTTTGTGCAGGCGCATGGGCGGTTTCGGCACATGTTCGCTCTCATACGTGTGTGAAATAGTGAACGAAATAGCTTTAAATTTATAACCTAAAATAAAAGGTTGAACAATATGCGAACCCGCAGTGTACGGATCAATTGTAATAACGGTAAATACTCCAGGGCCGAACACAAGGACTATGGTGAAATCAAGCACGGTAAATATCAAGTTGTCAATCAAAAATAAAGCAATAAAACAAAGATGATGTGTAAATCAGATAAAGGAATGCAGATTCTAGAGATCAGAGCATCCAGTTGTGGTTCCGACTCAAGATTTCTAAAGATAACGTGGACAAAGCTGAGGTTTGCAAGGGAAGATATTTCTAAGGTGGGAATAGATCACCGGGTAAGTCTCACGTACTACTCACTATCCGAAACCAAAGATCCTCTCACCGGGTAAGTCTCAAGGAACTAAAGAAAGGAACTATAATCTCAAACCAGCACACCACCTAAGGGGATAGAATTAACCTTTACCGGGTAAGTCTCAGGCTAACTATCAAAGATAAGATGAAGGCACACTCAAACCTAATATAAAGGATAAACCTTTATTACCTAACACTCATCATCATAGGTATACAAGCAAAGGAATCACCGGGTAAGTATCATCCTAGGCTTGCGTATAAACCAGGAAAGGTGCAACAAGGATAGGATTTGGCAAACTAAAACCTAAACTCAAGATTGGTCGGATCAGGTCAAACGTCTCGCTTAGTTCATATCAATCTCGGTCGAGATGTTCTATGAACCGACCGAGGTGAGGTGTAGTTAGGTTTTGGCTCGAGCTTTAAGGGACCACTAAGGTAAAGGTTCACTCTTTCATCGTCTTTACCACAATCTTCAGTCAATCACCCTAGAATTGCAAGGGAATTTAGTCAACAATCATCATGATAATAACAATCAAATATGTAATAAATGAATCAATAAGCAAACAAGAAAATCTTAACAAAAAGGTCTCAATAATCAATTAAACAATCCAAAACAAGCAACAAACGTGTTCCTCAGTAAACAAATCAAAAGACAACAATCAAGGTTCCCTAAAAAAACCTTACAACTTCCTTCAAAGCTTCAACTTTCACTCAAAATCTATCTTCCTTCAAACTTCCTTATTCCTTGGAATATATTCTATCCCCAAAAATAATCAGCTAACCAAGCATACTTCCATCCATAAAATATCTTTCATCTTATAGGAAATCACATACCAAAAATAAAAGATCTCATGGGCTATGGGTTAGCCGTCTTGATCCAGGCCCAACAAGCCATCTTGGTCGAGATGATCACGTAGTCAACCGAGGTGAACAGGCTGTTACATGCAAATATCCATAACCGGTCCAATATCGAATTTCTATCCAACTTCTAGAGTTATTATGCCTTCCTTGTAGCTCCTCGATGCTCTAAAATGCAGCTCCAATGACTCCTCAAATCCTTTGGCTCTATATCGCTCCAAAACGTGCCATTTTCCCTACAATTACAACGAAACTAGGTGTATACCTCGATTCTTGCAAAGTTACACAAAATGACATAATCATCAAGAATATATAGCCATGAATGCAGATTTATGATGATAAAACGTCCAAACCAACCCTAAAATATAGACTATAATGCATGCTATCAAAATACCCCATACTTGTCCCATGCTTGTCCCCAAGCAAGATTCAAATCTTAGATACAAGATAGAATGGATTATATGTCATCAAAAAGATCAATGAAAAACATTTTACAAAACTTTGGTGGTGTGCTCCCACTCGTAGATCACCCTAAGAGAATGCTTTATAGCAAATAAAATCAACACATGATCAAAACATTTTATGAATATAAGAAAGTTGATCATCTTTTGCATAAAATCATAAAATGCATAATAAATCATATTCATCAAAATCAATCATGTATAATCCAGTTTAAACCACAAAGTCAATCAACATACTCAAGGTCTCAAGGGCTTTTAAATAGAGGTCAAGAAATGTGTTAGGGTGGGATGTATAAAGGGTAATGTGGTGCTGCAATCCGGGAATAGGATCTTTACTTCACTTTTTTGAATCGCAAACATCTTCCACCAATAAGCTTTGTTTATTTTCACTTTTTTACTTTATTTTTGAGAACATGGACAGAGGTGGACGATAACTGAAGCCTAAGAGATCAGCAATTCTCAATTTCTCGAGATGCCTCAAACCCTTGATGCACATACCATGACTCGTTGGGACTATCGATCAATCCGACTTTGACAAGACACAAACACCCGGCTGTGTGAATGGTGCCGAGTTACTCATCATCAAGATCAAAGTCCCCAAACCTATTTTTTCTAATAATTTCAACCACAATCTCAACTTCACTTCACATGCTTTTCATCAACTGCATCCACATTTCCGGATAGGTAAAGGAAGGCAAATATATATATGAGGGGCTAAAGCATGGTCAAGAAGAAGAAGAAGAGAAGCGAAGTGCCTTAATCATCCCATGAAGAATGTGAGAGAACTTATAAAGTGGTGTCAACCTTCAAATTCAACATGATTTTGATAAAAACAAAATATTAAACTTGCTAGAATTTCAAACAAAATATTTAGCAACTTAAACATATCATAAAACCTTTTCAACATATAAAGATTTCAATGCTAATCTGCAAGCAAATATCATCATCGAATATTCGAGCTCCAATTCATGGCTTGGTTACGATTTTTGCCGGAAAACCTCGCCCACAAGAATATCTAATCGCCGTAATACCACCAACTTGCAAGAAGAAGAAGAAGAAGAAGAAGAAGAAGAAGAAGAAGAAGAAGAAGAAAGTGTGAAGTTTGCAAGTGCAAGAGAACAACCATGAAGAAGAAGAAGAAGAAGAAGAAGAAGAAGAAGAAGAAGAAGAAGAAGAAGAAGAAGGAATGAGGCAAGGTAGTGGCTACCGGTACGATATGAGGTGGTGGCTACTAGTGCGAGGCGTGGCAAGGTTGCGGCTATTGGGTTCAGGTGCGAGAGAACAACAACGAAGAAGATGAAGTGTGAGGCGGTTGTTGTGTGTGAGGCGGACGGGTGTCTTATAAACCTCGCTTGGGGCACAAGCGCAATCACACTTATTTAATTAAGAGTCCACATTTGGGCTTTGCCTCGTAAACGAGATCCAATTACACTGTCTCGATTGTAATTTGCCGTATGCCGGATAAAATCACACTTATTTAAATAAGAGTCAAATTAAGATTACGCGAGAATTTTTTTTTAATAAAGAAAATCGGTTTAATTTATTATATACTTTGTAGTTTAGTGGATTAAATGGTCGAAAAAAGACTCCGTCATGAAGAACTAGCTAGAATAATCGGAAACCACATAACACACAAAAGTATATAAAGGTGACCCGGAAGTCAAAGTGGTATTCAAGAGAAAGGAGAAACAAGTCGGTCACTGGAAACGGGAAGGTACCATGTCCTCCGTCGAAGGAAGTGCACATATAGTGATGTGATCCCCGAGAGCCCCAACATGAAGCCGAAAATTCTCACTCCGAGCGTGGTCAAGTTAAGTCATGTTTCGCTCGATCCGGCTAAGCTATCAAATTTATGCACTCTCCGTAAAATGCCTATATTTAGAGCTTCGTTTGGAGTTAGAAGAACCACAAGTACAAATTTCGAAGGTATTTTCAAGAGCTACAACTTTGTAGTTTATGAGAAGTCAATAATCCAAAAGAAAAAGGGTGAAAATGACCCGACAATGCAACAACGTTTATACTTGTGTGGACTTTTGACTAAGATCATGCATGGAGGCATGAAAGATGGTTATACAAAACAGATGCACGTCCAACCAATACATATTTCATGCAACATACCATCTTCATATTATTCATATATTATGCATGAATTTATGTATTAATCATGTGAAAGTAGGTGGAGAAAAGTAGGTGGAGAAAGTAGGTGGTGAAAGTCTCTTTGTTTTTCCTTTGTTTAATTTCAAAACTCTTGAGCTTGTAACCTTTAATTGTTGGGAGTTAGGTGCTGAATTTTCAGCCTATATAAGGCCTCTCTCACACCATTTTATAAAAAGACGAATTTGAGTGATTTTCAATTCAAAGTTGTGTTCTTACTTTAAAAAAAACAAACCTAGAAACTAAGGTGAGAGGCCAAAGTTTCGAAACCCACAAGGTGAGAGGCCGAGTCGTGTCCTTACGGTGAGAGGCTAGGAGGACAAAGGAGATCCAATCCCGACGTGAGATTCCGAGGGAAAAGATCTCGAGCCAAGGAGATCCAAGGTGCGAGGCTGGACGATCCTTGCTTGGCATATCCTAATAAAAAAAATCAAAAAAAAGAAGTGGACGGAAGGAACAACACCGGTGGATCTTCGCGTTCAACCAACGAAGAGCGCATCAAGTGGTATCAGAGCCCAACGGTGCGAGTTCCTCAAGCTTTTGGGTTGTGAACTGTTCGGGAATGTCAAGACGCAATCGAAAAAGAACAATAAATGAAGAATATATTCGATGGGCTATTCGAGAGTATGACGATGGTTATCTTCGTTTGAGTGAAATGGAAGACGATCTTTACGAGGCCGTCTATGAAGAACTACGAAGACGACGAAAGAGAAGAGAAGCCCGTCGCCGTGAAGAGGAAGCTCGTAAACAAGATGCACTACTACAAAATTGGGTTTATATTCCATAATATATAATCCGGACGTGTAATTTATGGATTATAAAATAAGAAATAAGATCAATAAATAATTATAATCCGGTTTTAATTACGATTCGGAATATAAACTTTGCTAAATTATGTGATAAGTGGTACAAATACACCATAATATAAAAGTCCGGATTATTTGATAACCCAAATAACCCGGTTTTGTGTAAAACCGGATTATAAAGATACATAAATTTTTTTCCAAACTGACAAGTCATCGAGGGTTTAATACACGCCCGGATTAATAAGGTCTCCCGTTCTCAAGAGAGACAAGTCCCGCTGAACTTTTCCCCTGCGCGCTCTATAGCCTCTTTTTTTTCATCTATCTTCTTCGATTTTAGGGTTCTTTCTATCAAATCGTTGGGGATTAGAAAATCTTCGATCAACTGGTCCTTCAACAATCTTCAAATCGGTAAGCTTATCTCATACTTTTCCCTTTCTGTGCTAATACATCGATTTTGTCTAAGCTAATTCCATTCTCATTTCATTCTTGCAATGTTTGCTTTAGGGTTCTTTATTTGAGGTTTAGGTTTCGAACGCTTGCTTGAAACCGACTGTGGACACTGAAGAGGGTGGCAATTCGTGCTTGAGCATTGGTATACAAGCAACTGGAAAGCTGCAACTTGATCCAAGAGGTAATTTTCTGTCTTCTGGTACTCCATTGTCCCTGTAATACAGTTTTTAATATGTTCATGTGTTTTTATGCTTTATTTTCAAGACTACTGGATATTTATATTGAGTGTAGTTATGGCAGTCTACTAAACTTAGATTTCAATGGTGATTTACAATATTGAATATGGATCTGTGCACTAGGGTGGAAATGTGAGTGGTCATAATAAATCGAGTTACATAGGTTTTTAAGTGAGGATATTCGAGTTAAATAGGCTTTTAACTGAGGATTTCAATGGTAATTTTCTGTCTTCTTTGATATCCTTGTAATACAGGTTTTGCTTATGAATTATGAGATGCAGGGAGGAGAACCTATGATTGCTTATGAATCGAGTTATATATGCATCGTTAATTATGAGTTTATAATCTAAAAATGAGGATTGAAAAACATCAGTAAGGTATAGGAAACAATTTAGAAAAGATGAATCTAGGGATTTGTGGCTATGCCTTAGTTTATTGATCTATAACAAGGCTCAGTTCCATTCTGAGCTCTTTGGATGAGGGAATTCTTGATATTTGATTGGAAGGACAACATTAGCATGCTTTGTTCTAGTGGAATGAATGAATAATGAAGATAATATACATGAAAATGTTTCCTCTGCAAAATACATAGGGCTATTCATTACCCTATGTTTACTTGCTTCAATGATCTATGCACATTCTTCTGTGTCACTATTTATTACTACAATTCCTCTGTTATTATTACTCATGTTAGTAAGTTTACTGATTATATAATTCTTGCTTACATTCCTCTGTTATTCATTACCCTATGTGCTTATGTGACTCTTGATTTGTGTTCGTCGTATGTGTACTGATAATCTGCACTTAGATCTCATGCCTTTTACATTCTTTTTTATTTTCCAGCCATCTGTTGACATTAAGACTGTGTGCTTATGTGAGTCTCGATTTGTGATCGTCGTATTTGTACTGATAATCTGCCCTTAGATCTCATGCCTTTCACATTCTTTTTTATTTTCCAGCCATCTGTTGACATTAAGACTGTGCTGTCTTCTCTGATGGAAAGGCTGTCAAATTATGCCGCCTCTAGCACAGAAGTGAGCCTTTCTACTCTGTTGATTACGCTTCTTGTGTTTTTTTTTACCAAATATAGTTTTCACTAAAAACTCTGTTTCATGACTTAGACAGGCTTTACCGGAATTCTTGCAGGTGGATGCATTTTCAAAGTTAAATAATGCTATAGGAAAGGTAAGGAAGCAGAATCTGATGTCTATGCAATTGACTCATTTGTCTAGAAACTGGCACAACGGTTTATGATATTATTAGGTTGTAGCCTATCAAAATTATTGTAAATTTTCCGCATTAGCTGTGTTGAGCAAGATTACTTGGTCTGGTCCAAGGGTTGCCTTGTCTAGGTTTGATCAGTATTTAAATCCATTAACTAGACCAAAGAGGGGACTGTTACAGGTTTGACTATTTGAGTAGTTGCGTATAACTGTATCAGTTTTGGATCTGTCTTCTCTACTTGTTAACAATAGCATCTATAGTTCTATACCATGAATGTTAGCAAGAGCATTATGTAGCGCCTTTTCGTTTCTTGTGATCATTATCTTGATGATACTTTGTTCAATGTGTACTCAAATGTTTTTGGAAAAAACAACAACTCTGCATCGAAACTTTGCCTTCTAGCCTTGAGAAGTCATTTAGAGGATATTTTGAGCTGACTTGTGATTTGTGAGGTATTTCCTACATAGTAATGCCTTGAGAAATCTAAAGCAGCTTGCAATAGTTGGATGGTGGTACAAAACTAACTATTGTAGTGCTATGCTTATTTACCCCCATAACATTTAAGGGTTCATATATTCTTTCCTAGGACTCAACTGTTTCTATTACAATTGGCTCTGTTTGCTTGTAGATGAAGTCTTTCTGTTTCACTATACTGGTTCATATTTAACTGAATAATAGTAACTTGCTCACATCTTTGCAACTTCCAGGTTGTGGAAGCTCAGCCTGACATGCCTGCATTTGGGATTGCAACTCTGTATTGCTCTCTTCTTACCTTTACCTTGCATGTATATCCTGAACGGCTTGATTATGCGGATCAAGTTTTGGTATGACACTTATAATTTTATGCTTCTCCAAACCATCTTTACAAAATTTATTTTGTTGTTGGTTGCTAATGTATGTTTATGTGGATCTTAATGTCTTATATCCGATGTATCTTTGATATTCTGACTCAAGAAATATAACTCTTGACAATGAAACTCAGTACTGCAGTCACAATATAGAACCAAAATATATCTCAAGTTACTGCCGAAACTGACATATTTTAAGTGTACTTACAGTACTTTATATCCTGTGAAATAAGATTGTTTTGGTTAGTGCTTGATATTCTTCTACTTGAACTTTATAGAGGGATTCTAGAGGTTTTTTTTTAGTAATCATATTTTTTTTTCTGAAAGGGGAAAGATAGCTGAATTTGTGATTTTTAATTAGCATGTTTTATTTTTATGTGCATTTATAATTTATAAATCAAGCGACACAAAGATGAAGCTGACAGATCAAATTTACTTATCTTTTGCCACTTGCCATGGTCAATTCAAGTTGACATGTTAGCAAAATGTCATTATAAAAAACACGCTGTAATTGGTAAATGCAAAGAATTTAACACACTGCTTGATAGCTGAAGAGATATATTTTACGCCCAGAGAAACACTTATTTTTATTTCTTAATCATCGTGTACATATTCATATCTCTTCTTTCTTTCCTTTTACCAGTTGTCGAACATAACCAGGATTTGTTATTAGGACAGCCTTGTTAAATTTTCTGTCTATCAGGGATCCTGTGTGAAGAGGTTATCTGCCTTGGATAAAATCAAAGATAAAAAAGCATTCAAGCAGATTATTGCACTTTTAACTGCCCCGCTGGACAAGTACAATGATGTAATGACAGCATTGAAGCTCTCAAACTATCGTCATGTAATGACATACCTTGATAATGCATCAAAGAAAGTGATGGCAACAATAATAATTAAAAGCATCTTGAAAAACAATACTCATGTGTCTGCCAGTGATAAGGTACATAATAATTTTGGATTTGTTTTCCTTTTTACTATAACGCATGTAGCATTTGACAGAACAGTTTGTTTGTTGTAGGTGGAACAGTTTGTTTGTTGTAGGTGGAAGCACTATTTGAGTTGATAAAGGGGCTTATCAAGGATACAGATGAAAGTGATGAGGATGAGGTAAGCAAAAAGATGAGAGTACATTTCCCTTATTGATAGTCCTTAAATGTAACTGATACTGGTAAAGGGGTGATGAATCGAGGGATTAGCAGGGTTGGAATTCCATCTGCTGAAGAACTTAGTATTTCTTGATATGCCGTCAAGGCGATATAAATTAGATTCTCTAGAACTTATCTTCTTGACATTTCAAGGTTGATGAAGAAGATTTCAAGGAGGAGCAGAATTCTGTTGCACGCCTTATTCAAATGCTTCATAACAATGAGCCGCAGGAGATGTTTAAGGTAATGAACAGGGAAACTGAATATACACCTCAGTCGATGCTATCTTTATGCTAAAAATTTCAATTTTAGATACATGTTTCTTATATTCCACTTCCAGCTTTCCACAAGTATATACACGTGTCTTTTACAAGGGTTTCCCTAGATATTTTTGTCAAGGTTGATATATAAGGGTTAGAGAAATGTTGAATGTGGATTTCCTCATATTTGTTGCTGACGATTGTTCATTCTTTGAATTACAGATCATCACTATTGTGCAAAAGCATATCTTGGATGGTGGACTAAAACGGCTTAAATTTACTGTTCCACCTCTTGTTTTTACCTCTCTCAAGGTTGATATATGAGGGTTTCTTTTGAATCTTGTAACTCATAGACTAAGTTTTTCTAGTTACGTTTGGAGTATGATTTGAAGTTTAGCAATGGTTGTAAACATGTTTTCATGGCACGTTTTAGTTTATGACAATTAATGAGCAGGTTTATTATGTTTTGGTATAATTCAAATGTCTGAAAAATAAATTACTGGATTTAAATCAAATGTTACAGGTGGTATATTCGAAAAATAGAATGAAATATATAAAAAAAAATAGACAGAAAATAATCCAGATATATGTTGGCGGTGTATAAAGTCAAAATTATAATAATCCGGTTGTAAGTATCCGGTATATATTAACCTCACCCAATGGCGCCACCACTAAACTTCTTAATCCGTTAATCTTAGTCCGGATTATAAAAAATGAATATTCCGGTGTTTTACACAACTATATAATCCGAATGTTCCTCCGGATTATTTGACATTTTATAATCCGGATATTTGATCACTTATATAATCCGGATGTTCTAGATCCGGATTATATGTAGTCAAATATCCGGATTATAAAATGTCAAATAATCCGGGCAAACAAACAATCCAAAAAAGGGGCAAAATGAACCTAGCAAATACACCGGTGCTTGGCAAAAACACGCCCGGATTATAAAACCTGTGGGCAAATACACCCCTAACCTTTAATCCGGTGCAGGTCCGGATTATAAACCCTCAACTAACCGGATTATAAAGTCCTTTTTGTAGTAGTGATGAAGAAGACCGATGTTGCAAACGTCGTCGAGAAAAGGAGGCTATAAAACAAGAAGAAGAATATCGGCGCCGTAGGGTGTTCGAAAAATGGATCAAGGACGCGACTCATTTTCAATCAAGTCGAGTTGAGAAAGCAGGAAGCAAGACGAAGTACACATCGCCGTCTATTCTACCACCGAAGGCTGCTACACCAACCCCGCCTCCTCACCCACCGGATCCCGTGCCTCCACCATCATCTATTCCTCCACCGGATCCCGTGCCCCCACCACCATCTACGCCTCCAACGAATCCCGCTCTTCCACCATCGGATCCCACTCCTTCGCCTATTGCTACACTCTCCCCGCCCATGGATGATTCGGATTCGAGGACGAATCCTTTTGAAGAGAGCGAGGATGATGTGGTCGCCGAGAGCCCCAACATGAAGCCGAAAATTCTCACTCCGAGCGTGGTCAAGTTAAGTCATATTTCGCTCGATCCGGCTAAGCTGTCAAATTTATGCACTCTCCGTAAAATGCCTATATTTGGAGCTTCGTTTAGAGTTAGAAGAACCACAAGTACAACTTTCGAAGGTATTTTCAAGAGCTACAACTTTGTAGTTTATGAGAAGTCGATATTCCAAAAGAAAAAGGGTGAAAATGACCCGACAATGCAACAACGTTTATACTTGTGTGGACTTTTCACTAAGATCATGCATGGAGGCATGAAAGATGGTTATACAAAACAGATGCACGTCCAACCAATACATATTTCATGCAACATACCATCTTCATATTATTCATATATTATGCATGAATTTATGTATTAATCATGTGAAAGTAGGTGGAGAAAAGTAGGTGGAGAAAGTAGGTGGTGAAAGTTCCTTTGTTTTTCCTTTGTTTAATTTCAAAACTCTTGAGCTTGTAACCTTTAATTGTTGGAAGTTAGGTGCTGAATTTTCAGCCTATATAAGGTCTCTCCCACACCATTTTATAAAAAGACGAATTTGAATGATTTTCAATCCAAAGTTGTGTTTTTACTTTAAAAAAACAAACCTAGAAACTAAGGTGAGAGGCCAAAGTTTCGAAACCCACAAGGTGGGAGGCCGAGTGGTGTCCTTACGGTGAGAGGCTAGGAGGAGAAAGGAGATCCAATCCCGACGTGAGATTCCGAGAGAAAAGATCTCGAGCCAAGGAGATCCAAGGTGCGAGGCTGGACGATCCTTGCTTGGCATATCCCAATAAAAAAAAAAGAAGTGGACGGAAGGAACAACACCGGTGGATCCTCACGTTCAACCAACAAAGAGCGCATCATGTAGGAAACATGTGGAACAACTATACAGACCTCAATTTTGAAAAGGGTTATCAGAAGTCTATCAGAAATTCACAGTCCTTCCTACATAAACAACTCGAACCATCACCAAAACTTGATCCAAACTTAGAAGATAGCATTGCAAATCATGGAAAAGTTAACACATACGAGTGTATGTGCGAGAATTGCACATAAATTTATTTTTAACCTATTTGTGCTTTAATATGTTGGTTGCAAGATGTAAGAGTTGTGTGATAAATATTTGGGTGTGATTATTATCAATTGATATTTGATGCATCATTGTGATGATTCGGGATCTAGAATGCTTTTATCATTATTGAATATACAATTCGGTTATTCTTGATCTACTTGATTTTTGATCAAGTAGTACAAACCCCTTTTTTCTCCCTTTCATTGCAAATCACAAAAAGCTTAATATTTTGTAATAAGCGAGAGTTGTAAAAGGATTAATCTTAGGTCTATTTGTGCTTCAAGATGTTTGTTTGCAAGATGCGACAACTATGTGAGTTAGTATCTTAATTTTCTACAATATGCAAAAGATGCGCAAGAATGTGTCTTACATCTCATGACTATGTATATCTTTGGATTGAGTTTGTATAGTGTATTTTCTGATGATTAAATTTTTTAAATTACCTTATTAATCACTAATGTTGATGTTATGTTTGTATGTGGACTGATCAACCTATAAAAATATATTCATCTCTCTTAACCCTATTCGATCATCCACGGAGATTGGCCGAATTGTATCCTCAAGTCGCCGGATTTGCCTCTTTGTTTGTCGATCGATCTTATGTTTTTTGTTTCTATCGTGTACTCACCTCTGTTATTCTGTTATGCATGTTTTATATATTGATTTTCACTTCAAGATTGAAATCATTATAGTAATCACCATGAGTTCGATTCTAACCTTATACTACGATTGCGTCTTGAATTATTTGCGAGATTTGAAGGTCTTATTTCAACCATCATCAAATCGGTGTCATTGTCAAAGAGTTTGATTGTTTTGTTTGTTTTATTAATTGTTTAGCCACTTGTTTATTTAATTTGTTTCTTCATGTTTTTCTATTCTAGGGTTTGAGACTTTACAAGTTGATGAACCCCCCACCAGCTCTCCAATAAAATGGGAGATATTGTGTCTAACTAAATGACCTAAATGAACCATTTTATGGTCCATGTGGGAGTGTAGGGCAATGAACGGTTGATCATGTACTCCATCGATCTATAGGGTGGATGGGCAGCGCGAGCGGGAGAATGACTCAACTGGTGGTGAGAAGAGTGGTGTTTCTTAGCTCCTGATAAGGTTGTTGGGGTAAATAAGAGTGGAAGGAAGGATATCCCTGACTTTGAATACGTATAGTAGATGTGAATTCCTGATCCAATTGGGCGGATGGGTTAAAGAATCCCTCATACTCCATCACCATGGTGTCATCACTACCCTCTAAGTGAATGGAATCTTGTGAATCTCGGATGATAGGCAATAGTGTGGTGTGGTAAGTCATCGAGGGTTGGGATCCCTATTCATCTAGAATGCAGTTGTCCATGAAGCAAATATTTTTAAACTCCTTAGAAAGGGTTTGTAGTCACCCATGGGGACCTTAATGCCATATACGTCGAATGGGTTTTGCTAGATGAGCTTGCTTGAGAGAAAGAGAGAGAGGGAGGCAATTTATCCAGATGGGAGCAGTGGGAATGTATATCTCGATAGGCGACAACACTCGAAATAGATAATGTTACCATAATCACTCTATTCCATTCTCTATCCCATTAAGTTTAATAAACATATCATTTTGGTCTATTTCCTCTATATTTCTATTTCGGAGATCTATTAGTTTCTTTTATGTAGTTGCAGGCATTCTAGGCATTTGTGGAGCACACAAATGGCACATCTATAGATGAATGTCCTGATAAACACTAAGGGAGTCCCTGTAATAAAGTCAAGACTGAGACATAATTGATTGATGTTTGAGAGTGAATAGATCGAAGAACATCGGAGAAAGTGAGGAGTGGTCGACGGGTCCTTGGTCGGACGATGCCCCCCTCCCCGCTTCTATATTGGACCCAGGAATAATGACCTGTTATTGCAAGGAGAATCATGGAGCAATTTTGGGCCAAACCCGTACTTTAATCCCAAGAGGTCAAACGACAACGCCCGCTCGATCTGCTTGGACGACCTTGTTTTCTATCTTATCTTATCCTAATCTTATCTTATTTTTTCGCCTTTGTTTTTCTATTATGAGGTATGTGCGAATAATCCTTCTTCGTTCTAGGGTTTTGTGAGCTCGACTTGATGTTGGATTAATTTTTTGTATTGTTTGTATGTCTATGAGTTATGGTAGTATTGTTTATACTATTTGTTTCGTAAAGCATGACCTTGGCTCGAAGTCACATTGGAGTTCTCGCACCTCAATGCTCCATTCAATGTAAAGAATTGGCGACCGTCTTGGGTACGATGTGACAACATCAATGTACCATAAGCAACGACTTAACCACAAGTGACATTCAAGGAAGATGTATTTATATAACTCTAGCATACTTGTGATATTGTGACATTATCAATTGAGATCTATTATATGCATGTTGTCATTTAAGTTTTGGAATGTTTAATCTATATTGTTATATGTTGCTTTGTCATTGTCCCTTTCAACTCTTGTTTGTAAACTATTTTACGAGTCAGGCACGTAAATTCTTAGAGAGTCATCGGACGACCTACCCTACCTAAGTCTATGGTTTTGCTTTGATTCTCTCTTTAGTCGTTCCCTTATTGTTTTGGTATTTTGACCATTCAAGTTTTGACGCGGTCGACCTCCCCATATCGGATGACCTCATTTGCCAACTTTGGTTTCTAACTTCTTCCAATGATCTTTCATATCTGTATATATTCAGTTTACTTATTTGCTTGGTTTTAGTTTCTTAATTAATTCGTCAAAGTAAGACCTTGCATTCTTAGTGTTCGATCCTAACTCTATATACTAAAGCGGATCTTGTAAGTATTTGCGAAACCGGAGGTTAAAACTTAAACCTCAATCAATAAGGACTTGCAAAGTGATGGCTAGAAGACTCACAATCCCTCCTAGACAAATGACATCAAAGGGGTTTCATAGTACTTCCTTGATCTTGAGTACAAATTAGTGACCAAAGTTAAAGGGGTGGCGTAGTACTTCTGTGATCTTGAGTACAAACTAGTGACCAAAGTCAAAGGGTTTCCCTAGTACCATAGCGTGCAACATTTATGGGTCCCATCTAGACCTTGCTGACCTCATATCGAGTGAAGATGATGGAGGCCAATAACCGCTGGACAATCTTGAAAAAAGAACTGACGATTTCTCTCACTAATCGGGATCCCGTGTACTCGGTGTGGTTCGTCAGTAGAAACCACAAATTAGAAAATTTTGCATCCCCAGTCATACAATGAGTTGCATTTTTTGAGAAACCAATAATTTTGTTAAAAAACTTGAAGATGCAGGAAATGAGACATAATGCCCATGTGAATGTTTCGCAATTTCGGAAATATGATCAACTTTCTCATGCATTAGCCAATAAGAAAAGGTGGATAAGAACTTCATAGTCATGTACCGGAAGAAGGGCAGAGTGGTGCATGGTGTGAAGGTGCAGGATGTCAACCCGATGTAGGAGATCGGCAATCTCACTCCATAACTCCATTATGGGTCGATTAATGGGTCGGAAGAAGCCAATCATCGAGAAGGTTGGCGCATGTGGAGCAAGATCTCTTGGAATCAAGAACAACATCTATCATGGATGCGCACATTATCCATGATCCGACGATGGGCCGAACTCGATATTGCCGATAAAAAGGAGGATCCCGAGTTGACACCGTGACAACGTGATTTTATTAGTATCTATATAGGATTACATCATAAAATAAGATATAGCAAAATTCAAAACGAGTTTGATAAATAATAATGGCTAGCATAGTTATGTAGGGGCCACCATAATTGTTTGCAATTTTAGGGGGAAATAAAATTATGTCTTACAAACTGAAGCAACCAACCCATCATCGAACCCGAAAAAGAAAGCAATTGGAGTGGGTAGCCGACGATTATGACCATTGTACGACGTCGCCGGTGATCGTTTGCCGGCCATAAAATTTTCCGGAAACTCCGGTAGAAATTCTATTATTTGTACAAAAAGTCCAAAAGTTATGGAATTTTTGACAATAACCCGCAAAATTTTAAATCTAATCCGTAACTAGTCCAAACAAACAAGAAATATCCAAAATAATTAGATCTAGAAAGGTAAGCATGGAAACACAAAACATAGGTTAAAGCAACTATAATCAAGAAATCCATAATTAAGAAGATAAAGGAAACTTAAAACGATATTAAAGGTTTAAGGAGAGAATTTTACCGGATTTTGTCCAACAAAGGCTATAAGTTTCTTAGCGGAGAAAGGAGAAGGAGGTTGCAACGATGTCGTCCGACGGAAGACGAGTCGTTTGACAGCCAAGCGGTCGTCCGATGGAGCGGTGGTCGGCCGTCAGACACGGTTGTCGTGGAGGTTGAAAGAGTGAGGGAATGAAGGAGGTGTCCGGTTTAGGGAAGACAAGATAGAGCAGGCTCCAAATAATGGAGGAGAGAAAGAAGAAAATGAAGGGAAAGAAAGAAAAAGGAATCTTTTTTTTATAAATGACATAGTTAATTTAGGTAGGGTTTATCTAGGGCCTGTTTAGTTAGAGGGTTGAGGGCATCATTTAGTTTTGTGGTTGGAGTTGTGAAAATATATCACTGGTTAGTTAGAGTTTATAGATTTGTGATTGTGGTTTAGAGGTAGGTTTGGGGAGTTTTTTAAATAATCTGATGAAGAAAGGTTTTAGGAGTTTTGTGGTTCCATATTCTTTTCAGTTTCCACTTTTGCCCCAAAATTTTATATCTTCTTCTTCGTTCTCCTCTGGCTCTCTGGAGCTCTTGCAGCGTGTCCGGCTATTCTCTCTCTCATCCGCTTCACATCTCCTTCACATTTGTTTCAAAGCTTCAAAGACTCGTGAAAGAAACCCTAGAATTTGAAACCAGACCCAAATTCGAGGGATTTGAAGACCGAAATTGAGGGATTTGAAGACCAAAACCCTAACTAAACCTGCATTGATAGATCGCCGGAAGCCACCGATGAGGTGGTGAAAGCCGTTGTGCTTTGTTGCGTCGATGAGATGGCATTGAGTGTTGCTTGCGATGAGAAGGCCCCGACTAATTCGTTCTTAGGTGAAAGTCGTTGTGCTTTCTATGCTGCTTATGGTTCCCGTTGCTTGTCTTCTCAGATGCCTAATGGTGAAAGTCATTGTGCTTTGTGTGATGCTTGTGTTCTTATGAAAGAAATCCTATTGCTTTGTGTGTTGCTTTGAAACAGGCTTGAATTGGATTGCTTTCACTCTCAATAGAATTGATGACTTCTCTTTGATCATGAAGACGTGTTGATTTTTCTGCATTGATAAATCTGAAGAAAGGAAGATGAATTGAAGAATGAATTTAGGGATTTTTTTGTCGTAGCCTTCCTAGATTTCAATTGAAATTAGTATGGAGAAATCACTATGCTCACAAATTGAGAATTGAAGTCAATAACCCCTCCAAATTTATGCCACAAAACTGCATCTCAAGCAAATTTCCTCAAACTCAGCACACTAGAGAAAAAACTGCATGAAGAGCCAACTTTGGACAACCATAACTCCTAAACCATAATTCGGAATACTCTAAAATTTCAGTATGTTATAATATATAATACCAACTGTAACATATCCGAAAATCAGCAACAAAAGAGAAGTCTAACTTACCCAAATCTGGACCCGAAGTTGACGGTTTGTCACTTCCGAAAACTCATAAAAACGCATCAGCTCAACAAGCATTCTCTAGGCTGTTGTGAACCGTTCCAAGATCCCAACGGAATTCTAATTAGCACATATAGAGAGAGGGTACAGAAGGAAGAGGGTCGAGGTCCTTACCTGACTAGACGGACTCAATGAGCTCGTGTGTAGATTGAAGAAGACGGATCGAGATCCCTATCACTTGGACGCACCAGCGGTTGGGAGGAGGCGCCCCTGCGGCCCAGACTGAACCACCTGCAGCTCTAGCTACCGCACCAGCGGTTCCGGGTTCGTAGCCTCACCTGCGGCTAGGGCAAGGCGCACCAGCAGGGTTTGCTATCGTAAAGGAGTTGCGGTTGTGGGGCTGGAGGCGAAGGGTTAGTCCGGTGCTGTTGTCGCCTACAGGCCACGAGGGAGACGGCTGGCGAAGCATCGGACTTGGCAGACGGCGGGTCTGCCGGAGATCCTTCGGGTGAAGGCATCGTTGGAGCAGGAGGAGAGACGGCTCGTTTGCTGCGTTATGTCGATGAAGACGAAGGATGGCTGCTGCTGGAGGTTGCCGGCATGGTGACAACGGGGAGGTGGCTATCATCGGTTCTTGCGTCGGCTTGGCGTGGAGGAGGAGGTGGCGCCGGCTGGAGTCAACAGGGGGAAGAGGAGAGGGCTGCTAGGGTTCCGGCGCTTCTGGATAGACGTTCAGAGAATTTGCGAGAGAGGAGAGGCGTGCGAGGAGAGATGGGCGGCAAGAGAAGAGACGTGAGAGAGAGATTGAGAAACTACATATCCAAAGTGTAACCCTAATGGGCCCGGTTGGCATGTTCCTGACGGGCCCGACTGGCTTGTAATGACGGCCCAGCGGACTCGGAATTAAACCAGAAAAACTTAAAAGGAGAACGAATCGGTCGCAGTCTAGTTAACTCGGAATTAAACCAGAAATAAAATTTCTAGATGTTACATCAGTTACCCCTTAGCATAAGTTTCGTCCCGAAATAAAATTTTGGTAACATAAGGACGAAGTCTATACAAAAGAAATAAAGCGCCAGAAAAAGTCATAATTTGTCAAGTTCGTATTTGTTTCAGAAATAGTCGGAAGAATTTTTTTTTTTTTTTTTCCGGGTATTACATCAGTATCCCCTTAAAATAAGTTTCGTCCCGAAACTTGGAATAAGGAATATCCACTCAGATAATATTTTCCATAAATACATTTGAGATATCTAACTCTTCTATTAGAGAATCTTCACTCTAATGTCCTAACCTGAAAGAACCACTCACTCATCATAGTCAAGCAACGGATGGGACTACAATCATTCAAATCATCTATATCATGTAAGTTACACAACACACAACCGAGTGCTAACTCGTTGATACTGGGGTAGCGGCTAACTCCGCAAAGAACTCGGGTTAACTACACCTAATGCTCTCCTTTTTCTCCATGTAGCCTCATTGGCTTCTCGTCTAAACCACTGAAACTCTACAAGGTATGATCCGGCCCATCTATGAGATCCACCTAGCTGATGACATGTCTCGAGTCCCATATGTATTCCTTTAACTGTTACATGTGAACACTCGGTGTACACCTTCTAGTATGGGTAGGAGTGACGGTCGATAAATAACTTCATAATCCTCCTTAAGATTTTAAACGATTTTCTATTTTAAACCCACTTCCATCTTTATTGATGACTCTACTGTACGGTAACTACAAAACTTTATTCCTCCGCTGGCCCACTTGCTTCTACCTTTCGGAAGATCCCGACTATAAATTCTGAAATCATGACTTAAACATATCTTGCCAGTTTACCAAGTCTCTCATGCTCTTTGTAAGACCACTCACTTGGTCTTGTCCCTAGAATATGACTCCGTCGGACCTTTCCTCCATTAATGATTTATCACCTTCTTCCCTCTGGGGTCTTAAATTTGTTATAGCTCCTCAATTTAAATCCGGGAGTCTTTCTCTGCATTTCATTGACGTCATCCAGTATGTAGATCTTTAATATATTACAGACTCAACTCAAGCTTCCTACACAGTTTCCAAGATCTTAAGTGGCATAGGACGTGTCCAGAATGATGATACTAGACACAAGATGCTCTCCCATCATCATCGTTTGATCATATCCACTTAATACATGCTAACACGTCAGCAAGATTGCACTCTTTTATCCATCACGTCTATCGGACCGATAATATTTCTCTGACTCGAAACGCAACTCGGATCCGTTCCGATATAACCTTACACGTAAACTCTACCCGAGATTATGCTTTCTCTATGCGCGATTACTGAGTTGCAAGTATACTCCTGTCGCTTCTTTCCTTATATGTCTCTGAATCAGTCGGGTAGTTACACACTTTGAGCTTCCTAGGGTAAACTCTACACAATACTTTTATTATGTCGTTAATTCTTCTCATAATCCATCAAGAAAACTCACTCTAGACTACTCCATTAGTATAGAAGTCCAAAACCACTTGTCTAGCAACATGTAACGAAGCCGTCATTTTTCATTCGGATCCATAATAGACTAACACTCTTTTCCTATAATCTCTCCATTCCCATACAGTGTTTCCAGTCTCTCTGCGCAGCCTATCTCACGTTCTTCCCAACAAATGCATCTCCCCAACTATCATCATTTTAAACTCGACACGTCGTTGTTCTGTACCATTGAGTTTCCTACTCTCTGGGTTAGGACCCACCACGCTTCCGCTGCGCTACTTGGATAATTCTATTGCCATCCATCAATCATAAGGACATTTTGTTTGAGTCCACGGTGATTGTCTCCGAAACTCTTTCTCCGATTACGCCATAAGTCCTTTCCGGATGTAGTGTCAAGAACCTCCATTACTTGACTTAAGGAAGTAAGGAAATGATTAGAAGACAACCTCTCCCGTTCATTTTGTTGAATTCTTCTAACACGGATTTAAACTCTTTGATTCGACCGAGTTTGATCTAACCAACCAATACGAACTCTCTAACATGGTTCTCTTTATACCTTTAGTTCATCCAAGAAGGTTGTCGTTGCCTATTGGAAGAAATCTTCCAAGGCATCGGTAAAGCTACCTCGTAAATCCACATTCACAAATATCTCTTCTTGGCGGCACATAACTCATCAATACCAGCAACATTTGCACATCCTCCTTGGATATTGGTTAGTCTATAATTGACTTACCTCGATATCTCTTACTCACTCTTCTCGTACCTCTACTGGCATAAAATTTCTGGTAAGCAACAACTACTCGGTGAATCCTTTTTCCCTTCTTTAGTTCGTTCTATCTTCCCCACTTCCTTCCCCTTAGGGCTAACTCTCTTTCTCGAGTCCTCTAGGTCATTCTCACATGCTCTTTCCTTAGTGTTGTTTATACTATCGCTTTGTTGAACTCCATTGACTCTACTACAGGCCTCCTACTCCTTTTGATACTGACTTCGTGATTCCTCACCACTTTTTATCTCTTTAACGAGGTCAAAACTTCTCTACACTTGTGGGTTCTATCTTCGCTCTTACACTCAATTGCAGGTCTTCATTCCTTGCACCTCTTAGTCACAAGGGTTTCTGCCATAGATATCGGAAGAGAATCATTGTTCTCCCTTGTATGGGATGTTACGCACCTTCTGTCTTGACTCACATAGAACCTAATCAAAAGTGTATACTTCTTACTCCTCTAGTACTTCTAGTACAAGCCATCGGTACTAGCTGTGACATGTACCTTTTTCCTAGCCAGTATGTAGTAAATCACTCGCACAGTTTCCTTGGTCTCAGATGGCATAAGGGGGTTATTCCTGGCATACAATAAGAATAGGGATTTTCCATGCTGGTACTAGCACGCGTATCAATTTAGCTTCACATCTGTCGTCATTGATCTCTCGAAGAGACCTCCAGATATCTATAAAGTTCTTTCATAAGTCTATGGTTATCCTCCTTATCTACCAACCAGTTACTACTAGTTGACTCGCACGTGTTATGTCTTAGTTATTACCAACTAGTCCGTACTTGACCTCCTATAAGATCACGGACTTATTGTTCTTCTATCTGTTTTGAAGTTTGATATATTTGGTGGAAGTCTATCTCCTCCGTTTTCTTTGTTAATACTCCTTTAGCTCATTCCAAGTCTGCACTTTTCTTGTTCTCTTAGGGTATCACTATATTCTTCTGAGTCTAGTCCTAACATTCATCTGCCGTCAATGAGTTTATCAAGTCTTCCACGATAACTTGTAAGCGTGTCTTCACAATTATTCTTACTTTAGTCATCATCTGTTTGCGGTTCTCTGGTATGAACCGTTAGTGTTGGTAACCTAAATCTCTTTGTAAATGAGAAATTATTGCGGACCTTTGAGTCCACCAATATCATTCTCTCACATTCTTCCGAATTGGTTGGTGTAGTTCTGTGATTCCACCTTTATAGAAATATGTTGTCGAAATTTCAAACTTCTATTGTATTTGATACTTGCTTCATGATTTCTTTCAAAATTCTTGAATCTTTAAAGAAGTCCAGCCATCTATATGATGAAGAAATTTATTTCTCATCTGTAAACTCATTTTTCAATTTCTGTCTTTGTACTTCTTTAATTCTTCACATCGGGGTCAACACCATATCTTCTTTGTACTCTCAGGCCCATACTTGCCTATGACGTCGTCCACCTTTGTTGCACTGTCATTTAACCTGCCAAGTGTAGTTGTACTCGACACCACTTAATTTGTATTCCGATTTTGTCCGCTTCAATTTGCGCTTCTTATCAGTCCTTACGTATATTCTGGAGTTTCATCTCTCGTCTTCCCACCGCTAAATTCCTTGTATGGACTTCTATCACTTCTATCTGAGTTTATTTGATATTCTTTCTTATCTAATTATTCCCGTGGTTAAGAATCATCTTTTAATCTTCACTTTATGTCAACTCGTTCTTCAAATGATTGTAGGAATCGCCAGAATGTACGTCAGGATACATTACTTTACTCCGAGGTCGGAGTCCATTATTTTCCTATAGAGATACTCTTTACGATCTACTAAAATTTTATCATAAGGCGATGATCGCATGATATTAACTCAACTAAAGTATATTTCCTTTCCTTTAAGGTACTAAAAAGTTACATGTATATAGATATACATATAACCTACATAAACATACAATACTATAAGTCCACAAACTATTTCTCATCTACTCAGATGCAGAGATCCACGGAGAGTAATGGTGGTCCGACGTACTACTAACCCAACAACCCGACTATGCACTTGTGTAAAAACAGAAATCCGTTTGAAAATCTTAGACCCCTTTCGGGTTCTAGTTATTTTATACATTCGGTCTTTTAGAAGATTTCAAGTGCCATTGTTGCCAACCTGGCTCTGATACCATGTTGTAACACCCCAAATTCTCGGAACTCGGGGAGCTACTGGTTAGGACCTCACAATGGGTCCCGACCTTGGTTTAACAACAACATTACTTGGATCTTACAACAAGGCACAAATGTATTTAAAACAATTTCTAAAACATAATATTTTTAATGGTATAAACGTACACATGTGACAGCCTTACAAACATATATAAAGATACATAACATGCATGACGTATGGAAGACTCCCCCGTCCCCATCTAATGAGTACGTGGACCCGGCTGACCATCCGTTGCTTGACTATGATGAGTGAGTGGTTCTTTCAGGTTAGGACATTAGAGTGAAGATTCTATAATAGAAGAGTTAGATATCTCAAATGTATTTATGGAAAATATTATCTGAGTGGATATTCCTTATTCCAAGTTTCGGGACGAAACTTATTTTAAGGGGGTACTGATGTAATACCCGAAAAAAGAAAAAAAAAATTCTTCCGACTATTTCCGAAACAAATACGAACTTGACAAATTATGACTTTTTCTGGCGCTTTATTTCTTTTGTATAGACTTCGTCCTTATGTTACCAAAATTTTATTTCGGGACGAAACTTATGCTAAGGGGTAACTGATGTAACATCTAGAAATTTTATTTCTGGTTTAATTCCGAGTTAACTGGACTGCGACCGATTCGTTCTCCTTTTAAGTTTTTCTGGTTTAATTCCGAGTCCGCTGGGCCGTCATTACAGGCCAGTCGGGCCCGTCAGGAACATGCCAACCGGGCCCATTAGGGTTACACTTTGGATATGCAGTTTCTCAATCTCTCTCTCACGTCTCTTCTCTTGCCGCCCATCTCTCCTCGCACGCCTCTCCTCTCTCGCAAATTCTCTGAACGTCTATCCAGAAGCGCCGGAACCCTAGCAGCCCTCTCCTCTTCCCCCTATTGACTCCAGCCGGCGCCACCTCCTCCTCCACGCCAAGCCGACGCAAGAACCGATGATAGCCACCTCCCCGTTGTCACCATGCCGGCAACCTCCAGCAGCAGCCATCCTTCGTCTTCATCGACATAACGCAGCAAACGAGTCGTCTCTCCTCCTGCTCCAGCGATGCCTTCACCCGAAGGATCTCCGGCAGACCCGCCGTCTGCCAAGTCCGATGCTTCGCCAGCCGTCTCCCTCGTGGCCTGTAGGCGACAACAGCACCGGACTAACCCTTCGCCTCCAGCCCCACAACCGCAACTCCTTTACGATAGCAAACCCTGCTGGTGCGCCTTGCCCTAGCCGCAGGTGAGGCTACGAACCCGGAACCGCTGGTGCGGTAACTAGAGCCGCATGTGGTTCAGTCTGGGCCGTAGGGGCGCCTCCTCCCAGCCGCTGGTGCGTCCAAGTGATAGGGATCTCGATCCGTCTTCTTCAATCTACACACGAGCTCATTGAGTCCGTCTAGTCGGGTAAGGACCTCGACCCTCTTCCTTTTGTACCCTCTCTCTATATGTGCTAATTAGAATTCCGTTTGGATCTTGGAACGGTTCACAACAGCCTAGAGAATGCTTGTTGAGCTGATGCGTTTTTATGAGTTTTCGGAAGTGACAAACCGTCAACTTTGGGTCCAGATTTGGGTAAGTTAGACTTCTCTTTTGTTGCTGATTTTCGGATATGTTACAGTTGGTATTATATAGTATAACATACTGAAATTTTAGAGTATTCCGAATTATGGTTTAGGAGTTATGGTTGTCCAAAGTTGGCTCTTCATGCAGTTTTTTCTCTAGTGTGCTGAGTTTGAAGAAATTTGCTTGAGATGCAGTTTTGTGGCATAAATTTGGAGGGGTTATTGACTTCTGTTAGACTTGAATTTAGGACAAGTTATAGTTGATATAGTATAGTAGATCATACTAAAATTTCAGAGGAATCCATGTTATGGTTCGAGAGTTATTGCGTTTCAAAGTTGACGTTTTTATATATGTGCTGAGTGTTGGGGGAAAACAGCAAGTGATGCTGTTTTGTGAGATGATTTTTAATATGCTCTTGATATCCTTTCCGGCTGAATTTTGGATATATTATAGGTAAGATTTTATAGTAGAACATATCAAAATTTGGGATAAATCCAGTGAGTGGTTTAGGAGTTATGATTTTTCAAAATGTACTCAGATTTTGGCTAAGTATAGAATTTGCAAAGGGAGTAGTCAACTTTAGGAATTTTTATAAAGCTGTTGAATGAACAGTTTGGAGAAATTCTTTCTCCTAAGGTTAGATAGGACATCATAGATAATCTAGGGATTTAAGTCGGAATTTTTATAAGCGGTTACGAATTTTATATTTGGAATCGAAGTTAGACCTTTACGATTTCCCGGAAAATAGAAACATAGGAAAAATGTTAGCTTGGAACCAAACGAAGCTTTGGGAGTTAGAATATGATTTTAGAATCTCAAATAGGGGTTTAGACATAAATTTTAGAATTTTCAGGAATTTCGGGACCAAGGGTAAAATGGTCATTTTACCCTAAATTAATACTGCAACTAGTTATGTCTTAATACATTATTCTATTTTAGAAGTCTTAGACTTCTAACTACGTAGGAGTGTGCTAATGCACTTATCTCCTTTGACAGGCAACTGAGTTGCTACAGTTTACAGAGCGAGTTGGTTTACAGAGAGTCGAGCTTTATATCAGGTAAGTCCTATGAGCTTACTTAGCTGACTTCTAAATATGAGTATAAATGATGATGGTGGTGTGTGATTGAAATGTTTATGGAGATAGGTTGTGATATATAATTACCGACCTATATTTTGGCCTAAGAGTAACGGGCGGTGGCATTCTGCTCAGTAGCTTGCGGGCGCTGGGGGTTTCTTTCGGGACTAGTCCATACGTGGTTTGTAGTGATGCTACCAGTGGAAGTCAGCTAGACCTACACCAGTTGGATAAGGAACGGAGGCGAGAACTAATAATAATTCTCGTACCACAACTTAAATTGAATAATGTGAATCACTTAAATAATAGATAATAAACGGTTGAGTGCCAGCATGATGTTTGTTTATTTTGTTTCTGCTTGTGTTTGTGCTGTTATCATTTTTGCTTATATTTGGATAGTTAGCTAACGGTTTATCCGTGTTGTAGATCTGTAGAGATAGACAGTTGCAGAGAGATCCGGAACGGATGGTCAGCCGGGTCCACGTACTCATTAGATGGGGACGGGGGAGTCTTCCATACGTCATGTATGTTATGTATCTTTATATATGTTTGTAAGGCTGTCACATGTGTACGTTTATACCATTAAAAATATTATGTTTTAGAAATTGTTTTAAATACATTTGTGCCTTGTTGTAAGATCCAAGTAATGTTGTTGTTAAACCAACGATGGCATTTTGGTCATTGATCAAAATCAAAGCTAGAACCGAACCCTTTAACTAAACACGTGTACAGAGTTTTTTATAAACCGCAAACACTCGTTTATAACCACAACCATAACCACAACCATGACTTTAACCACAACCACAACAACGAATCCGATTTTACTCAACACACCCCTAATCTTAGGAAATTCTGCGTCAGTTGGTCTTGTGTCTTGTGGTAACGTTTCACCATTTGTCCATTTACTTTGAACCATTCTTCATTTTTATCCTTGATATTTATTGCTCCTTGGCGGTAAATCTATTCTACTTAGTATGACCCGCTCCATCTAGATTTGAGTTTTTCTTAAAAAAGACAAAATTGGGAGTTAAATAGTAAAATTTCATCACCCTTTTTTTTTACCTCTTTAGGGTTGTTCTTCCTATCATCTCACTTTTTAGTGTGTTCTTTGTAGATTATGGCATTTTCATAAGATGAAAGTCTAATCTCTTCTAATTTCAGAATATATAGCATTCTCTTTTTACTAACATCTTTGAATCCCATTAAGTTTTTTTTATGCCTGGAGAGAGCGATGTTCCATCTCTACTGGGAGATGACATTACTTCCCATAGACGAGTCTATAGGGGGGTGTTCATGGTGGTGTTTTGTAAGTTGTCCGATATGTCCAAAGAGCGTCGTCAAACTTCATTGATCAATCCTTTCGAGAATTGTGATTGTTTTCTCAAGGATGTTCTTGATCTACCGGTTAGACGCTTTAACTTGCCCACTAGTTTGGGGATTATGTGGTGTTGCAACACGGTGGTTAACCCTATATTTCTTTACAAGATTCTCAAAACTTCTTTTGATGAAGTATGACTCATCATCACTTATCAAAATTCTAGGGCACCGAACCTTGCAAAGATATTTATCTTTATAAACTTGGATATGGTTTTGGAGTCACTAGACTGGGTGACGATAAGCTCGACCCATTTGGAAACATAATTTACATATACCAAGATGAAGTCAAATGGTCCAAAGATTGGGAAAGGTCCCATACATAAAAAAAACTCATACTTTGATAAGTCAAAACATAAGTCTATTAAGTTATCTTGTGCATGCATTTCATACCTCATTTGGTTTGGTTTGTGTTCTTATAGAGCATACACCTTTCATATTGCATATTGTGTTGTCTACATTGTTTTATTTCATATTTCAAGCATTTGAGGCCAAAAAAAAAAAGCAAAAACGATGAAAGAATGCAAAAATACAAGTTTCTATCCTTCCCGAGGTCGAGAACATCATAGGGGCGACATCTATATTGACTGAGGATTTAAGTTCCATGGTAGATTTGTGTTCGAGAATGAATAATCGAAGAACCATGTAGAGATCATTGATGTTGGACTCCATTTTTATGACGACTTATTGGAAACATAGTTTACATCTACCAAGATGAAGTCGTATAGTCCAAAGATTGGAAAAGGTCCCATACATCAAAAAGCTCATGCATCAAAAAGCTCAGACTTTGATAAGTCAAAACATAAGTCTATTAAGTCATCTTTTGCATGCATTTCATACCTCATTTGGTTGGGTTTGTCTTCATATAGAGCATACATCCTTCATATTGCATATTGTGGTGTCTACTTTGTTTTATATCATATTTCAGGCATTTGAGGCCAAAAATGAGCAGAAATGATGAAAGAATGCCAAAATACGAGTTTCTATCCTCCCGAGGTCAAGAACATCATAGGAGTGCCATCTATATTGACTGAGGATTTAAGTTACATGGTAAATTTGTGTTGGAGAATGAATAATTGAAGAACCATGTGGAAATCTTTGATGTTGGACCCCATTTTATGACGACTTCAAGGAGATTCCCAATTTCAACCATCTTCCCTTTGGATTTGGACAATTGTGTCAATTGCAAAGTTATATATCTTTGAAAGAGCTTCTAGTTTAGTACTCATGGGTCACGAGGTTCCAACCAGAGCAGTGAAAAAGTCAATTTTACTAAACAATTAAAAGCTTAAGTTGATGCCAAACGGCCCCCTGTAGGCCGTATGGTGGCCGTCATTGTTTTGCTAAAATCAGATTTTATCCTATTTTATCTTATATTTATGGGATGGGCTTATTGAGTACGTCCTACGGTTTGATCCAAATATTATAAATAGACCTTTCTAGGTCAGATTAGAGGTATGCCGCATTCCACTTTAGGGTGAGCAAGTCTCTAGGTTTCAAAGTTCCAAGTCCGCGCCGCGGCACCGTAGAGTTAGATTTTTGTTTCCCTTATAACTTTTAGCATTGATATTTATCAAAAAAAAACAATTTATCTTCTTTTATCATGTCTGGCTGATTCTTCTTGATCTAACGATTAAATGACCCCTATAATGGTTTGATTTATTGTTGCATATATGTTTGTGAATTTAGATTGTGATATTGTTTCTTTTCAAAGTTCTTCATTCTCGTCTTTTATTTACCTATGAAATAAGTGGTGTTTATAACTGGTTTAGATAAAACAAGTGAAGGGTCAAAAGCGAAGTTTGTTTTATTGGATTTATTGTATAGAACTTTGTTTTGATAGTAACGTTTTATCAGAGCTTCGAGGATTTATAACTTTCGTGGAAAGTTTTGGTGTTTGTACCTTTTTAAAGTAAGAGTCACAAGCGAAGGTTTCTCTTGTTCTTTTCTGAATTTCTAAGTTTTTAATGGGGTTTTCTATACTTGTCGAACCATTAGATTGAGAGTTACGTGAGTTAAAATAGACGATTTTTGTTTGTCTATGTCAAAGACTATTTTAGATGGTTACCTACAATGTTTATATATGAATGTTCATGAGTCTTATATACGCAATCTTACTTTAATTCATTACAGTAGGGATTCATGTTTTCATAGATCACCTCCCTCCTTTTTCTTATTACCAACAATCTTGTCTTTCTTTGTTCTTTCTTGAAAACTAACAAAACAGATTTTATTTCTTTTTACTTCTCTCTCTCTCTCTCTCTCTCTCTCTCTCTCTCTCTCTCTACGTAATTACTATCATTTATATCCAAACAAATGCGGTCTCTATGAATTCGATATTCGAATATACTACATCTGATCCTTGTATCCTTACGGGTGAATTTGTTGAACTATTTAGTTTAAAACTTTCACATTAAGTTTTTGACACCGTTGTCGGTGACTGCTGATAGTTTGTTATCTTTGATAGTTTTTATTCTAAGTTTCTTGTCACGTTTGATCTCCATTTTCTTTTTGTCTTTGTCCCATAGGTCAACATCCTAAAAGATTAGGAAGATGGAGTACTAGTACAATCATTGGTAGCCAACACTAGAACGTATCGAATCCTTGTCGATATATAGTTGAGGAAGTTCGGAGATTCTCAAGTTTCTATAATTTTCGAGATTTGTGAAATTGGAAAATTTCTCGTTGTTCTGGAAGATAAGCTCATCAACATCAACACCAAGGTTGAAGTTCTTGCCCAAAATTAAGTTGTGTTGAGAGACATGGTTGATCAATGCGATCGACAACTTGAGGAAGCTGAAGATGACAAAGATTATGAGTCTCGAGAGACAAATACAGACTATGTGTTAAATACATATTCGGCCACAAAACCGCATAATTTTTTTTTCACATAAACCGTTTATTGGGCCGTATTCATATACCACTCAAACCGTATATTTCAACAACTCCATGGAAGAAATTCAGCAATATACGGTTTAAGGGTAAATTTTATCTGGGTTACAAACCGTATAATTTTTTTTTACCTCAGACCGTATTTCTCCAAGCTTAAGACCATATTTCCTTCCCAGAAGGTGCCTCCAAAGGAAAAGTTTGTGTTGTTGAAGCTAAAGACCCCTCGATCTTCAAGAATAAGTACGGGTTTGTAGTGGAAAGCCAAGAACACGTTGGTACAAGTCTTGACATTAAAATTTTAGGATTGTTGAACATCCATACTGATCGGAATTAGGTCAAGCTATAACCTTACACAAGCGCTTCATGAGAGGCAACTCATGGGCTTGATCATTCTTTCCCTTCTCGTTTTTTGTTTTGTTTTTCTTTGTTTAGGAACACTCTGGTGCCCTAAGAATTTCAATGAATATATTGTAGCAACCCTACCTCTAATCCACACAAGAAGGAATTGATGATAAGTGATCCAGACAAGGAAAAAAGTTGCAAGCAGAAACGGCCAACCTACAGGCAATCCTACGGCCGTTTGGTGGCCGTAGGGAGGCCGTTTCGGATGCTCTAGAGATTTTTTTCGAATTTAATTCAGAAGTCATAGCCAAGAAGTTATTTTAAACGGCTATCATACGACCACTTTACCAGCACCTACAGGCACACCTCTATAGATGTCGAAAATTGAAGTTCCGGCTTCACAAGTCGTGGGTATTTTTGAACCCTCTCATCTCTCCTTACTCTCAAAACTCAATTCCTATTGCATTCAATCCCTCCAAGATATGATTTCTTTATCTAATCTTCATTCTTAACTTGATTCTTGAATGATTTATCCTTGAAATTGAAGATTTGATTATTTTCCCACCCGAAAAATCCCAACAACCTAGAATTTGTGCATTTCTGTTGTTGATTGATTTGGCTTGATTGATGCTTATGATTTATATAATTATTATTAACTATGATGAATGTATCCCATCGATGTTTGGCTTTGATTTCATTGTTTTTCACGCTCGTATGCATATTTTGCTCGTTTTGAGCTAAGAATGCTTTTTGTGGAATTGTTTTTTTTTTTGCATTTTCTTTGATCCATATTACCTTGGATATGTTGTTGAATGTTTAATGATGTCTTGCTACACGGTTAATTTTTGACATGTTTTTGCTATTTTTTGGTATTTTTGTGGAAACCATCGAGATTTTGAGAGTTGCTTATGGTTTGTTGATGATTGTTGCACGTCATTGGTTACACCTACTATTATTCCATTCTCACATATGTTATTGTAGGTGCTATGGGTTCATCTTCAAACGACACAAGCAAATGATGATTTTGAGCTTGATGTTTACCACATTGATGACAATGTGGAGTTTGAGTATGGGGTGTATGTACTCACTCAAGTATTCATGTTTCCTTTTCATGTCACACATTTCCCTTTCTTGATTTTTTTTGTTTCTATTGAGTCTTTTCCCTGCATTTCTGCTTGCATTTAGTGTAGTCGAGTCGGACGAATTCTGTAATACCTTTTGAAAGTAGATATATTGGAAAATTGTTATTTGATAATTGGCATGCTTTCGAAGCTTTAGATTATATCTTTTTGCTATTGTGTTATGCATATGAGTTTTTGGATGAATTTTGATGATTAACTTGGCCACACATAACCTTTGTGAGCGCTCTTGACATATGAACATGCATTTTTTATGTGTAATTTCTTTCATATTTGTGTGTGATCTCCAACATGCTTAGTTTCTTTTAGAGCTTGTGATTGACTCTTTTTTAAGACAACGTGTTCATTTAATTCTATATACTTGTTTGTGAAAATGATTGATGTCTTCTTTGTTAAACATATGTGACTTTTCCTACCCTTATATATGTTTCCCTTCTATTAGCCGTTTTTTGCCTTTATTCTCCTTTCTTTACTTAACAAACTAATAGACGTTATAGTCAGAAAAAAAAAAAAGTATAACTATTTATACAATCAATAAATTATTATAATCCGAAAAAAACACATATCTACCCAAATTAAATTTATTTATTAGAGGAAGTGTTTACATATATAAAAAAAATCTTATGGTGTATAAATTTAACTATGTAAAAATATATGAATTTTATCAAAGGAATATAAAATTAAAGTTAACTACTAATACTAAAATATATTCATTAAAAAACCCTACATATATACCCATACAAAATTTATAATCATAAAAATAATCTTATGGTAAATAACTTTTTATTTTATTGTATTATATTATTAGTTAGATAAAAATTAATACAGATTAAGTTATAAAATAATAAAAATTATGTCAAATCATCATTTTTATCGCCACTATAGCACAACAATAAAATATTAAAAGAATTTGGCCTACTAGGTTGTAATATCCGGAATTTTTATTCCGTTTATTTCTGTAACAAACCCGATCTCGATCAGTTGATCCATATCCGTCTACTTAGTTAGACACATTATTATAAAATTTATCATTTTATGTAGATTTCCTTCACATAAAATGATAGAATCTTTTAAAAGTTTATCATTTTATGTAGTTTACCTTCACATAAAATAATAAGTTTAAACCCAAACCCTAATTTAGAATATGACTTGTCGTTGACAAGTCTGTGACGAAGCTGTGACAAGGCCCAGACAAGTCTGTGACGAAGCTGTGACAAGGCCCAGACAAGTCTGTGACGAAGCTGTGACAAGGCCAGACAAGGCTGTGACGAGTCTGTGACAAGCCCAGACAGGCTGTTGTCAGCCCAGCGCCAGTGTGCCCAGCAGCGCCCAGCAGCGCGTTCAGCCAAGCGTTGCCCCAGCTCCAGCCCAGCGTTCAACCCAGCGTTCAGCCCAGCGTTGCCCAGCGTTGCCCAACGTTCAGCCAGCGTTGCCAGCTCCAGCCCAACGTCCAGCCCAGCTCGCGCAGCCCAAGGAGGAGCCTGCTGTCTACCTTCTTCAGCCCAGCTACATGAGGAGACAGAATCTCGCTCTCTCCTCTTCTGTAACCGTTTATCTCCAACGTATCTCCACAAATCTCGCCCTTTCCTCTTCTGCGTTATTTCTTTCCTCTTCTGCGTTATTTCTTTCCTCTTCTGCATTGATTTTCTTCCCTCAAATGTCTCGAATGCTATTCTACAAGCCGTCCAGATTCAGCTTCGAAATCTCCTCCCTTCTGTACGAGAGTGTGCTTCATACGCTGCTGAACACCCTTGCCCCTCACCCTGCAACCTCTTGACGCCGCTACACAGCACCAAAGTCGTCTTCGGGGGCTTGAGCGCTGCACGCCACTGGGATCTGCACAGGTGAGTAACGACTGACTGGTTGCCCCGTACTCCTCCCTTCAACCTTACTCGGCTTAACCGCCTTCTAGTTGCACAGGAAACATCGACCGGACGGACCTCTAGGCGCAGCAGACGAACCCCTACACTCACCTGTGTCGACAGCCTAGAATAGCAGCCGTGCTGTCCCCTTCGAGGCATCACCTTCTACAATCGATCAAAAGCTCCTCTAGCCAGTGACTGTTGAAGGAGGTGAGCCCTTCTTTCTTCTGCAGTCCAGTCTGTGCCTTTTTTTTTTTAAGACTTTATGTTTATACAGTTGGTAAATGCTTTACGTTTTATTTGTGGAGGGAGATCAAACTAGAGATGAGGGGTAGTAAGTGAGTTCTGTTAAAGCCTCCTAGATTACCCAATTTATGGTCACTGGATGACAATGAGAGTAGATCAGATTGCCCTAGAAATAGAAGTGAAAAACTCCTTTTTAGAACTCACCTTTGTAAGTGGGTAATGGTCACTGTTGTAGATCAATGTTTGAGAGTTAGGTTGAAGATCCACCGTTGAAATTTTAATAGATGATAGAGGGATATATGTAGTTTAGTGTATTAAATTTTGAGAAGAAATGAACGGTCGGATTAGAAGTTATAAGCTTCCAAAGTAGGGTAGTTAAGCAGTTTTTGTAAACATTAGATTTTTGGCTAAGTATAGAAATTGTAAGTGGAGTAGCCAACTTTGAGAATTTTTATAAAAATAATGGATGAACAGTTTTGAGAAATTCTTACTCCTAAGGGTAGATGGAACATCATAGATGATCTAGAGAATTATTTCGGAATTTTTATAAGCTTTTACGAATTTTATATTTGAAACCGAAGTTAGACCTTTACGATCTTTCGGAAAATAGGAAAATAGGAAAAGTGCCAGTTTGTAACCAAACTAAACTTTAGGAGTTAGAATAGAACTGTAAGGTCTCAAATAGGAGTTTAGACATGAATTTCGGAAAATTTGGAAGTTTCGGAACTAAGGGTAAAATGGTCATTGTACCATAAATTAGTATTGTAATTAGTTATGTCCTATTACGATCTTCTATCTTAAGAGTCTTAGACTTCTAATTACGTTGGAGGGTGCTAATGCACTTATCTCCTTTGGCAGGCAACTGAGTTGCTACAGTTTACAGAGCGAGTTTGGTTTACAGAGAGTCGAGCTTTATAATAGGTAAGTCCTTTGGGCTTACTTAGCTGACTTCTAAATATGAGCATGAATGATGATAGTGGTGTGTGATTGAGATGTTTAGAGTTATAGGTTGTGATAGATATTTACCGACCTATACTTGGCCTAAGAGTAACGGGCGGTGGCATTCTGCTCAGTTAGCTTGCGGGCGCTGGGGTTTCTTTAGGGACTAGTCCATACTCGGTTTGTAGTGATGCTACCGGCGGAGGTCAGCTAGACCTACACCAGTTGGATAAGGAACGGAGGTGAGAACTGTTAATAGCTCTCGTGCCACAACTGTAAAAATTGAATAAGATGAATCACCTAAATAATAGATAATAAACGGTTGAGTGCCAGCATGATGTTTGTTTATAATTTTTCTGCGTGTGTTTGTGCTGTTGTTATTCTACTTATATTTGGATAGTTCGCTAACAGTTGTTATGTTGTGTAGACTTACCACAGGTTAGAGCAGATGCCGAGTGATCCGGATGGTAGTGGTCAGCCGGGGTGTCGTACTTTTAGGACGTGTTGCAGTTTCTTTATTTGTGGGATTTCCAGTTGGACCTTGGTTCTTTTCTTTCTTTCTGTACTTTGTTATCTTATGTTTTCCGGTTGTCAGTTGTTCTGGTCACATTCATACATTGTTAAGATTTATTTTATGATTTCTGGTTTTTCCTTATTTGTGCCTTGTTGTAAGATCTTGTTAAGTTGTTGTCAAACTAAGGTCGGGACCCACTGTGCGGTCCTAACCAGTAACTCCCCGAGTTGTAAAATTTGGGGTGTTACATAGGTTTTTTTGGTTTTTGTTTAATAAACTATACCCCATATTTTTTTGCCACTTTCATTTAATGGTAGGTAAAAATAATTAACCCTTCTATTTTAAAAAAATGTTTGTTATTTGTTATTCGTTATTTAAGTGTAAGTTTTGATTTTTCAAAAACTGAATTTGTTTTTTATTTTCTTTTATTGATTTTTTTTATCTTTTTTATTTTTTTTATTTTCTGGAATGAATAATTTTTCACATACCAGAATTTTCACATACCGGAATTTCACATACCGGAAATTTTCACATTCCGGAGTTTTCACATACCGGAATTTTCACATACCGGAATATTCACATACCGGAATTTACATTCCGGAATTTACATGTCAGAATCTCTACAACTGTTTAGCATATCTTTCTTCAACTTCCATACCTTACAATAAATGATCATGCTAAACATGAGTAATTTATTTCTACCAAATTAACATCAACTTGGTGTCAGTAATTTCTCAAATATAGCTGCCTTGTTGCCTCTTTACCCGACCAATTATTTCTCTCTCAAATATAGCTGCCCTGTTGTCTTCTTCATATACAAGAGAAGGAGACAAGCAGTTAATATAAAAGCGTGTGCAGATAATATGGATCGAGATGCTATCAAATTATTATGAGCCTATGAGGTGGTGGGAGACAAATCTACAGTTCTACACATTTTAGATACATTTGAGGATTCTAAGAGCTTACCAGGCTAGCATTCTTATGCATAGGCTCGATTTCCTTATAACCAAATCTACACAAAGAGGTATAGATTTCAATCAGTGAGATGATTTTGTATTTGGATGATCAAAAGTTGCATAATTGAATGGCTTACCCCATAGAATGGACGGTCAAGCACCAAGCAATGGTTGCAATAGATAATGAAGCCGGCAAGGTGTAACGCCCTAATTTTTAGGCGCGTTTGCGTTACCTGTCTTTCCGGATGTTATCGATATTTTTAATACCTTGAGTATGTTTCATGAGTATTTTAAGTCGTAAATTTAATTTTTACGAGTATATGTATATATTAATATATTCACGGTATTTTAATTATTTTTATTTACGAGATTGATTTATATGTTGCAAAGTATATTTTACGGAAGTAATGTATATATCGTAAAAATTATTCTTACGAGTATATATTTTGTTTATATTTTCAGTATATTATTTTGCGGAAAAGTTCGGAAAAGTTTTCGATTTGAAAATTCTGTTCCATTTGTTTTGATCGGGTTTATTTAATTTCCGACCAGTACTTTCTTTCTTTTTCCTCTATGCCAAGGATGACATGTTCCTCCTGTTGAGTAGCCTCCTTGCGTGTACCCAACCCCAACCCAATCTAGTCTGTGGCTACCCCTGCTCTCCTTTGGCAACAACAAGCAGCCTGCAACCTTCACGACCTCTCGATTCCCCTACCGGACTCCTTGGCATCTGCTTCATCCTATCTCCCTTGCTTAACCATTTCACTATCTCACTCAACAACTCATCCATTCCTCTCTGTTTCTCAATCTCAACCTTAGCAGCCATCCCCTTCCCTGTGTGTTGCATCAAGCCTCAATCTCACCCGCAACTCATTCTCTGGAAGGCACACCAACCGGAATCGCCTGCAACCGCCTCCTCTTTCCGTTTTCTCTCTCTGTCGAGCTCGGCAAAGAACTGTCACCCCCTAGCGCCGCCTTGTTGCCGCCTTGTCAAAACCGGAGAGCACTGCCCGTCGCACCACTGTGGCCTTCGCCTCCATCGAACCTCAACATCCTTCTTGTAATAACCAAAAATTTTAAACTCCGTTTAATACGGAATTTAACCGGATTCCGATCCGCTAACCTCTAACCTGTAAATAAAGTTAAAATGAATTTAAATTTTATCATTTTATGCGACCTTAGTTCACATAAAATAATAAAATATAAAACCGGAGATATTTTCGTACTTATAAAGTAAAATATAATTTACCTAATACGGAATATAATTCCGTAAAATTTTCCACAAAGGCCCTACCGATCCGTACGAGTAACGGGTTCGTTTCAGCTCGTTTTAATGAAGCAAAAGTGGGCCCAATTGCATTGAGTACAGCCCAGCCCATTATTAACCCTCTAATTAAACCTAATTAACCTAACCTAATTATACGTTAACCTAACCTACCCTCATTGATGTGCGCCGTCTCCCCCGCTACCTCTTTGTACGAACTACAGCAGCAGCAACCGCAACACCGAACGCCGCCGTCGCCCTTCTGCCCAATTGCTAGCACCTCTTGCCGGAGACGCAGTTAACGTCGACCCTCGTCCTCACCCGGAAGCAGAAGACCTCACATCTGATTTCTGCAGCCCACGTCCTACGCAGCCGGATTTTCTGCACCACCGATTTGTTGCTGCTGTGTGCCAGCTTCGACCACCGGCGTCCCAGGCGACTGCCACCGAGTCCAGACAGCCGTCCCTACGCCGGAGCCGCTTCGTCCGCTTCACCAGGTGATACCGACCCTTCACCCTCCCTCTCGAATCATCTCGATCACCATTTGCTGCTGAACCGTAGCCCTCTGCTGAACCCAGGCCACCGAAGAGGGCGGATCTCCCACCCGGAACCGCACAAACCCTCGGACAGGAAGGACGTCGCTACTGTAGCCAGGTCTCCGATCAGCCCCAGGAGTCTCAGCAGCGCCGGATCGCGTCCATTACGGTAGAGAGGTAACCCGATCCTCTGCTGAAATCTAATGAAGTTAGGGTAGAGTTATGGGCTTTTTGCAGCAGTTTCGTATATACACATATGTGTACTGTGAAGTGGGATTTGAAGGAGAGAGGTTTATAAACTTATAGATACTCTCAGTGTACATTTACTTGTTCATAGTTGTGAGTGGAGAATGGTGAATATTGTTATATATATATGAATAAGCAGTGGACATATATATATATATATATATATATATATATATATATATAGATACATGAGTTTGGATAGGTGTAAGTTCATATAAAAATAATAGTAGTATGCTTATATAAGTATATATATAGACATATTTCCAAGTATAAGTATGGTATATATAAATGTATATGTAAGTATGTATATGTATAGGTATGAGTGTAAGTTATATATAAAGGTATGTATATTAATAGGAAGAGTGTATAAATATACATAAGCATATATACATAGACGGGTAAGAGCAACATAATATACGTACACACACATAAGTATTAAAGTAGAATAACCGGAGAAGGGGTAATGTAGTTCTCTTTGACGAGTGTTTGAATTTGACCTAATAATCTCTAAGTAAGCTATCCGTGAGAACCAAAATTGTGGAAACAAGTTCTAAAAGAAATTAGTAGAATTCAAAAATAAACTTTGAGAATTTTCAGCACTAAGAGTAAAAGGGTCTTTTACCGTAAGAGAGTTTGTTCCGTAATCCCTTCGCATGAGGTTGGACATCTGGATGTGTTTTGATACACATGCCTTATTTGACAGGCGTTTGAGTTACCACGAGTACGGACCGAGTTGAGATTGTTAGAGTGGGATTTGATTCAGGTAAGTCCATGCGACTTACTTAGCCGGTTTCTAGATGTTAGTTGAATGATAATGGTGGTGTGTGCGATGTGTGTTTATAATAACAACTTGTTAGGACGACCGTTGTTATTATGTGTTAAGGCCCAAGTGTATGTATAACGGGCCGTGACATCACTGTCCAGCTCTGCCAGGAGACTGGGAGGTTCTCTATACCCAGACCATACAGGTACACGGTGAGATGCATCGGATCCACTCCTGATGGGTACACGGGGGCGGAGGCGAGGTTTGGGAATCCCTCGTGTCACAAAATAAGTATCATTAGAGTGAATGACTTAAATGAAGATAATAAATGGATTGTTTGAAAGCATGATGAGTGTTTATTATTTTATGTGTGTGTGTGCTATTATTATTCTCCTAATGTTTAGATAACTAGCTAATGGTTGTTTGATTGTATTTTTAGATTTACTGCAGGTTAGAACAGCAGCTGAGTGATCCGGAAGTAGTGGTCAGCCGGGTCTCCGTACTCCTTAGAGTGGGGTTGGGTGTTTACCTTGTGGTTTCTTTCTTCTTGTTAAAGATAGTTAGTCTTTTTGTGGTTTAAGTACTTCAGGCTGTTAGACGTTGTTGCATTCATCTCTTAAAAATACTACTTCATAAATTTTCGGTTTTTCTTATTTGTGTCTTGTTGCAAGATCCTAGTATTATTGTTGTCAAACTAAGGTCGGGACCCATTGTGAGGTCCTAACCAGTAATATCCCGGGTTCTGAGAATCCGGGGTGTTACACTTCTCCTCTATCGAATCCGCACGCTGTAGTAGCAGCCGCCCCGGAGTACCCCGTCCTTCCATCGCCGCCACCGGTGCCTGGAGCCGCCGCCATGAGTGTTTCTTCCCTGCCTCGCCTCGTTCCTCGCCACCGGAGCCCTGCGTTGTCCCTCCACCGCCGTCATCGAGCCGCCGCCCCTTCATCTTCCTTTCCCAGCCGAAGAAGGTCTATCGGGTTTTAAAAACCCTTCTTTAAAATTTGAGCGCCACCCCCCCCCCCTTTTTAATGTAATTACAACTTATATTCCATATTTCTATTTCGGGTTTTGACCCCTAATTTCGTGACTTTGTAATTATATTCCTACAGATTTAATTATAGATTATGACCTATATTCTTATTTACAATTTATGACCCATATTTTTGAATTTGTATAAGTTGCCCAGAAAATGTCTTTACAAGTTTCAACCTTGGATTTTGACTACGAGATATTCTTATATTTAATTATACTATATATTATTCCCTTTGTTGGATTTATTTCGGATTTATGACTCAAAGTTTATTTCGGGAAATGGACAAGTTTCGAGAGTTTCTTAGTTGCCCGGAAAGTTGTTTTGGTTTTGACCCGTATTTATAAATTGTTGTGATCACCCCGGGAAATGCTTTGCCAGTTTTACCCTTGTTTTGAAAGCGGGACTTCCTTAGATTTTTATATGTGTTAATCTCCCTTCCAAAATTAGCGTTTAAGCTAATTTTGTGTAGCTTTGGTTTTAGGTCCGGAAGCGCCCCGATAAAGGCCTAAAGAGTCCAAGTTCGACATCCGTCTTGACGTCGTGTGAGTATTATCTTCCTCGATTTAGTTATGTTTAGTATTAGTATCATGCTAGGTTGGATAATCTAGCATAACTTAGAGTGAATGTCAAGTAGTGACTTTGGACCTTAGGTGAGTTTTGAGGATTTATGATTGTTATAAGGCTTGATGTGTTGACGTTATCTTGTGAGGATTGTAGGGCGTTGAGTGTTTGGGTTGATCTTGTGAGCTTATGAGGATTGAGATTATGGTTGTATGATCTTGTTAAGATTGTGGAGACTAGGACGAGAGTATCCTAGCATGTGTTGTGATGGTTATGACCTTGTGAGATCGTGAGGATTAGGAGTCGTTATCCTATCATGGCTATGGTTTATGATCTTGCGAGATCATTGAGACTAGAAGTCCTTAGACTTCTAGCATGTGAGAGAAATGTTGATTGAGTGCCTTGTTTTGACCAGGCGTTGAGTGCCTTCCTACGGAAAGTTGAGAGTGGTGGTTAGCGGGATCATCTTTGGGATAAGTCTCCGTACTTACTTAGCTCGTATTCCTTGTATCAGCATTGATGTGTGTTTGGTGGTGTGTGTTTATTGTTTATCGTTTATAACAACTAAACCGGAATGAGGATTACCGACCTTTATATTATTTTGGCACAAGTGTATGATAACGGACGGTGACAACTGGTCTAGCTCCCGCGAGAGCTAGGAGGTTCTCGACGACTATCCCGTGCTGGTAGACGGTCGGATGCATCAGTATCATTCCATGCCGGTAAGTAGGGACCGAGGCAAGTTTCGGTGACTCTCGTGTCACAGCCTATGTTGAATTAGAACGGGATACGACTTAATAATAATAAAGATAATAAACCGGATTTGTGTGCTTTTAAGTATGTTGTGTGCTTGCGGTGTTCTACTTGTGTATGTGCCTTTCCCATTAATTCTAATGCTTCGAATATGAGCTAACGGTTTTATACCGATTGTTGTAGATTGCCTTGCAGGTTATGAATGCGGCCGAGAGATCCGGAAAAGTGGGTAGTTGGGGTACATACATTTTAGAAATGGTTTTTAGATAGAATTGAGTAGGGGTGTAATATGAGACAAGCTACTCGGGCTCGGCTCGCCAAAAGCTCGGCTCGAGCTCGTTCACTTTCTAAACGAGCCAAGCTTGAGCACATTTTAAAACTCGTGTAAGTTTTAGGGTCGGCTCGGGATTGGCTCGTTTATAAACGAGCCGAGCTTGAGCATGTCAATGCTCGGCTCGTTCGGGTAAAGCTCGGCTCGTTCGGGTAAAGCTCGGCTCGTTCGGCTAAAATAACACTATAGGAGCATTATTTTATCCGAGCTACTCGGGTTCGGCTCGGGCTCAGCTCGTCAAAAGCTCGGCTCGAGCTCGTTCACTTTCTAAACGAGCCAAGCTTGAGCACGTTTTAAAGCTCGTATAAATTTTAGGCTCAGCTCGGGGCTCGACTCGTTTATAAATGAGCCGAGCTTGAGCATGCCGATGCTCGGCTCGCTCGGCTCGTATTACACCCCTAGAATTGAGTTGTGTTTTGTCCTTCGATAGTTGTGTTTTGTATAACGTGTATTTGGCGTTCGGGTTTTGTGTTGTATCTCGGTTGAAGTCTTTTGTTTGTATAGTTTCGGTTTCACTGCATTGCATAAAAATGTATTTCGTTTTGGCCTTTATTTGTGTCTTGTTACAAGATCCGGTGAAATTGTTGTCAAGCTAAGGGTCGGGACCCATTTTGAGGTCCCAACCCGTAGCATCCCGAGTCCCGCAGATTCGTGGTGTTACACAAGGTTTCAAATCTCCATGATTGAATATGGCTTAACCCAACAATGCAAGACGCAATACCAACGACTCCAGCTATAAGAGCAAAGACTACAAAGAACCCTATAACTGCGTTCCTCATGGGGAAGCAAATTGGAGAGAAATGTGCTGGAAGGTTCAAATCAGGACCTGCGATAATAGTAAAAGAAACCGATCAAACACCACCTAGTGATTAATTTCAAATAAGTGGATGATAAAATTAAATAACAGGAATATCAATAAACAAATACCAATAGCTTAAAAATTAAAAATTGTAGTCTAAGAGGGGTGTAGGGATGGAGTGAAGTTGTGGGGTTTGATGAGGAAATCGTCGTCGATAGTGGTGTTGCCGAGTGCTCTGATGTATACTCACCCTAACCGTCCTCTCTTCTTCGACTATCTTCTTCATCAGCCTCCTGGTCCAACGATGGTGGCATACCTCTTCGAGGTTGGAAAACCGACCAAAATCTGGTGGAATGGGTGCCAGAGAGAAGTTGTTCTCAATCGGTGGCGACGATTGCGAGTTTATCGACTTCAGATTGAACTCCAGATTTTCGGCGATAAAGAGAAGAGCGAAGGGGCTTACTTACTAAGTAAAAAAGAGATTGGGATACAATTACTAAACTTTAAACTGAATTTGACCTAGTTACTAGTTACTAATTAAAAAAAACATACTTCCTAATTAGCTGTTGGAGATGTGGGATTTTAGGATGGAACCCCGTGTGCTTGTATGTGTGGTTCGCTAGACGTGCGCCCTCCGCGTCATTTGGTCCCGGGACGGATATAAGAAAAAAAGTAACATTAGCCCTAAAATATTTAACATAAATTTGACTCTTGCTATAAAACACAATCCTCTTTAAAGTTGGTATTTTATTTTGAATTTTCTAAAATTCTCGTCCCAGGATACGACCACTCCTAAAGTGTGACTTGGTGTTATTTATATTAGAAAACACCTAAAAAGGCGATTAATGTTCCATTATGGATTTATGGTAACCGTGAGTTGCTGATTGAAAATCAAAAGGTCGGTGCTAAGAAGGGCCAATTCGATCATCGCCACGGGAAATCTGATATCACCGCTACAAGCAGCACCCACAATGCTTACTTGCCCTAAATGGTAATCAAAGCAAGGTAGCTAAGCATTTAGCAAGAAGGTGAGAAATGTTTTTATGATTTTGGGTCTCTGTCTACCTTTGGAGCTTTATCCAAACATTGCATTAAATGTTCCATCCTTTGTTCAACGCACATTCCCTTCGGAAAGCAACGTGTTTTTTTTGTAAACTTCTTTTGATGTTCTCATTCCGTGTGCTGGTTGAAACTGGAACCCATTTTTGTGTTTATTGAGAGAATTAGGTCTTCAAATAGGGGAACCGAGTTTTTGACAGGCCTCTCATGGATATGGATAATGATTATCGGTTTTGTCTGTACTGTTAGTTAAGATAGCAGCCTGGAGCACAATCAGTAGCTTTGAATTCGTAGCCTCTCCCACTATTTGTTATCTTTGAAAAACAAACTATAACCTTAAACTCCAGTTTACCTCTACCTTACTGTCATAGAAGGAAGATGGAGTAGGTGTTGGAATTTGGCGAAATTGTTGGTTTTTGGAGGTTAGACATCAAATGGAACTCAAGGATGGGATGAAAATGGCAGTAGTGTGTTATAATTTCTCTAAACTTCAGAATATGAGTTAGGAAGAGTAAAAATGATGGAGCTTCGAAGTTATACTTCAGCTTTTTGGTTCTTATAATTTTTATTGTCTTGATTTAGTCAAAGTTCAGTTGGACAAGATAATTTGCAATCTTTTGTATTGTATAAAGGTGTTTTTTCATTGTACTGTAATATTGTTCCACTTCCAGTCTTCCACACAGCAAGAAGTTAGGGCTTATATTATAAATGGGCTGGGCTATGTTTGGGCTAAAGATCCAAATCCAGTGGTTGTTGATCTTATATGGAAACTTATGGGGTTCATCAGTCACTCCTTTGAATTGTTTATAGTCTTATACATTGGTTTTGCTACAGAAGAATAAGCAAAACATGCAAACAAATGTAAACCTTGAACATAAGTTGAATCATTCAAGTTCTTTGAAATGAATGTGTATGAACCAATTTAGTAGTTATTGGTAAGTTAAGATTCTACTGAGGTACATGATTCCATAAAGGAGAAAGAACAAGACCTCCCAAAGGTTCTGGCTTGTGGAGGAACCAAACAGCTTTTGATTGGCTAACAATAGAATGAAGTTCTTGCTTTCACGCTGTTTACTCTTTACACTTGTTGAGTTTCTTGTTTAAAGAAAATTCTCTACCTCAATTTCCTCTTCGTTTATATAACTGCTGTTATTGTATTCTTAAGTTTTCTCTGTGTTGCCTTGCAAATTTGATCAACTTATATCAATCAACCTGTTTGCAGTTCTGAGCTGTCAGCGATAATGGGTACTCCACGGGAACACATAGAGGAGATAAGGAGAAACAAGTACCAGATTGGCGTTGGAAAGATCAGCATCAGCAAAGACCTTCGCATGGCTGTCAAGTACCTTTCCACCGAGCTTTACTCCAAAGACGTGCACTTTCTTATGGAGCTCATCCAGGTCTCGGGCAAGAATCAGTTTCTTTTCACACTTCATTCGTGTTTTATGTTGAAATGAATGCAGCTTGAATCTATGTATGCATATATATAGAATGCTGAAGACAATGAGTACAAGGAAGGAGTTGAGCCATCACTGGAGTTTCTGTTAACTTCAAAGGATATTACTCAGACTGGAGCTCCAATGACGCTGCTTGTGTTCAACAATGAGAAGGGATTCTCACGCAGGAACATGGATTCTATTTGCAGTATAGGGGACTCCTCAAAGACCGGATACAGGAGGAGTGGATATATTGGGGAGAAAGGTTAATTTTACTCAATTCTTTATGATTTATATTCTTAATTTATCACGATTTATGCCATATTAGACTATTAGTATTCACTTGAAGGAGTGTTCTTATAGTGAGTGCTTTCTGTTTGGCACGTTGTTTGAAAACATATATTGAAGTCGAGCTACATATGCCCAAATATAGAGAAGTAGTTAATGTATGGAAAACAAATGTCCATATAATGCATAGGTCTATACTCTATTATGAAACGTTCTCTTACTGCAGCTGTCTTAAAACTCTTGTTCATGTTCATCCTCTTTTGTGATTGTCTTTTACATGATCATGACCATACTATTTGTGTTCATATACTATATCATATATACTCCATTCCAGATAAATAAAACTATATATCATTCTAGACTATCTCATATATACTTTCATAGACTTTTCTTAGTTTCTCTACAGTTTATTGCATTACTTTATGCATTTGGTATATAGACGTAATAATATTATAAAATAATAAATAAAATAGAATCTATCAATGAGCATTCTAAGGAGCTATGGTAAGATATATAAGATGAACCTTGGATCTGACAATCAAGCATCCATATATTCGTAAGGACCACAGCTGAAAATTGCGTATTGTCACACCAAAATATTCAGAATACACACAAGATGTACATAATTGACATAGTTAACATGCCTTGGTATGCACGAGTCCACCCATCCTACAGTATTTGGTTGTATATGACCTTTTTAAATTAACTTTGGTTATTACTTTCGGCTATATGTTTTCACATTTTAGTGTAACTTTAAAACTTCTAGAATGTGTAAAAGTAGCCGAGTTTACGATATTTTAAGGTTTGACTAGGAACATCATTGTCATCTCTATATAAGTTCCTAAGCAAGAAGATTAAGTTTGTATTTCAAGTTTATGATGAGTTATATGTGTGACCATAACAGTACCATATACATCTGAATGCTAAACAGGTATTGGCTTTAAGAGTGTGTTCCTTTTAACCTCCCAGCCATACATCTTCAGTAATGGTTATCAGGTCCGTTTCAACGAGCAACCTTGTTCCCACTGTGAGATTGCCTACATTGTACCAGAATGGGTGGGTGAAAACCCAATTGTTTTTGATATTCAACAAATCTACGGCAGCTCTCAGCTTCCAGCAACAACCATAATCTTGCCTTTGAAGCGCGAAAAAGTTGACTCTGTGAAAAAGCAGCTGTCAAGCATCCATCCCGAGCTGCTCTTGTTTCTCTCAAAGATCAGAAGGCTTTCAGTGAAGGAAACCCGTGACAATCATCACAAACCCAATCCTCTACATGCTATCTCTATCTCGAGTGAGAAGGATTTTCTTGCCAAGAAGAACATTGATGCTGAATCCTTCACTCTACATCTTACTTCTTCTGAGGAAGACAGTGAACAAAGAGAATGTAGCTATTATATGTGGAGGCAGAGGTTTCCCATAAGACAGGAGAATAGAGTGGAGAGGAGGATGGAGGTGGACGAGTGGTCTATAACTCTGGCATTTCCCTTTGGACAACGTCTGAACAGAGGGATCATGGAGGCAGGAATTTATGCTTTCCTTCCAACTGAAATGGTCACCAATTTCCCTTTTATAATCCAAGCAGATTTCATCCTACAATCCTCAAGGGAGAAAATCGTGCAGGATGATGTATGGAATAAAGGGATTCTATCTTGTGTGCCTGCTGCTTTTATGGGCGCATTTACGTCTCTGGTGAAGAGTGAGGAAGCTGCTCCTTTATCAACCATAGCCACCTTTTTCAGATTTTTGCCAATCAAAGAATCATCCTTCCCCGAGCTCAATACTGTCCGTAAAACAATCAAGCTGAAAGTTGTCCAGGAGAATATGGTTCCATCAGAATCTTTTACAAAACAGGAATACTTCCACAGGCCTTCTGAAGTTGGAAGAATATCTCGCTCTTTCTGGAATATACTATTGAAGGCAAAAGCACAAGGAGTGAAGTTTCAGAATCTCTCGTCCCATGGAAAGTATATACTCAGTTCTTCATTCGACAGAGACGAGTACCATGACATACTCACATTTTTGGGCGTGCTTGATGTTGACAATGAGTGGTACTCGAGGTGCATCAGAAGCTGCAACCTTGTGTCAGGCGTGGACAATGAGGTTTATGTTGAACTCCTCAAGTTTATTGCTGTGAACTGGAGCTCTTGCTTTGAAAGCACAACTGTCAAGAAGATTCCGCTGTTGAAGTATGTCGACAAGGAAGGTGGTCAATCTTTGCTGAGCATAGACCAATTGACCCACATCAAAGGCCTCAGGTTGTGTCTATCACAGGATCCTGGGCATGCTTCATGGCTGATTAAGTGGAGTAAGGAATTTAAGTGTGCACCAGAGTTGTATTTCCTACCTGAGGACATTCAGGCTGTATGTTCAAGAACCGATTCACTGCTGATATGGTTAAGAGACAATGCTAATGTTACGAAACTTACTGTTTCTTCCTACGCTTGGTTTTGTCTGAGTTCTCTTTGCAGCAACCGCAGACTGCTTTTGGCATTTACTCATTTTCTATACCACTCATTTTCTTCTGGATATCTATCAATTTCGGAGGTTGAAAACCTATCCAAGCAAATGCCACTAATAAATAGCTATGGGGAAATAATTGCTGAGAGGAATGGTGTCCTTGTCCCTGCAAATGGAAGCATTTGGGTTCAGCTGGTTAACTCAAATCCTTGGAAGGATGCAGGTTATGTTGAGCTCCACGAGGATTATTTGTGTAAAGGCAATTTTGGAGACATAAATTCCTCGAAAAAGAAGCTTGCTGAGTTTCTAAGAAAGTATGTCGGTGCATCTGACATTCCTGATATAACTCCTCCAGACTCAGCCCTTACATGTGTTTCTGCTCCAATGACCAAGGAAAATGTATTTGTGCTGTTGGGATGGATTCGTAAGCTTCGGTCAAAGGGCATCTCTTTGCCATGTAATTTCCTGAGATCCATAAAGGAGGGCAGATGGCTGAAGGTCTCGATGAGTGGTTGTACCCCTGGGTATAGGCCCCCGTCTCATTCTTTCCTTCACAGTTCATCATGGGGAAATCTGCTTCAGAATGCGTCAACTATGATTGATATTCCTATCATCAACCAAGGCTACTATGATCACAAGTTGAGTAGCTATGAGGAGGAGTTGAAAGCTATTGGGGTGATGTCTACATATGGAGAAGCATGCAAATTCATTGGGAACCGCCTCATGTCCTTGGCTGAAACCTCATGCTTAACGAAAAACAATGTGATATCGATGCTTGGTCTGATCCGATATATGAGGGACAAGTACCTTTCTCCTGATGAGTTCATTGCCAGCGTAAGAAACAGAAATTGGATGAGGACTTCTCAAGGAGTCGGGTCCCCGGCCAGCTCTTTTCTGTATGGAAACAGCTGGATGGTTGCATCCGAGGTAAGTGACATTCCTTTCATTGATCAGGGGTACTATGGAGAATGCCTATTTGAATATAAGACGGAGCTCGGGCTTCTTGGTGTGGTGACCAAGTTCAGTGCTAACTATCGTATTGTCAATGACTATTTGAAGTCTTCCAGTTACTTGCATAACTTAACATCGGATGCATTAGTTCTGTTGCTGAAATGCATACAGAATTGTACCTCATCGGAAAAGATTGTTAATGCATTAAAAGATGCTAGGTGCATGAAAACCAAACATGGTTTTAGATATCCCTCTGAATGCTTTTGTGTAAGTCAGATTGATGACCCTCTATGGCGAAACATTCTACAGATCTTTGACGGTTTTCCATGTATTGACTGCGACTACTATTGCACCAAAATCCTTCTGTTTAAGCCTGAGCTGAGTCAGATTGGCGTGACTATTGGTATTGATGATGCAACAAAGGCGTTCTTGAAGGCTTTTAAGGAGAAAACGTCACAAAAATGCTTCACAAAGGAGCATGTTTTCTCATTTCTTTCTGGTTACCAAGAGTTGAGGAGAACAGGAGTGTTTGGGTTTCTCAATGGTATCTTGAAGTGCATTACTGAGGAGAAATGGTTAAGAACACGACTTGGAACATACATGTCACCCAGAGACTGCATATTGTTTAGTCAGGAGTGGGATCCTATCTCTAAGATCACAGTCCTTCCTTTCATTGATGACAGTGGCAGATATTATGGAGAGAAAATCCACAAGTACAAAGAAGAGCTTGCTAGTATGGGTGTCGTGACTGATATCAAGAAGGGTGCAAGCTTTGTTCTCTCAAACATTTACTTTCCGGGCAATACTAATGAAGTAACTCGTGCAAGTTTTTTATCCTTGTTAAACTGTATTCGCCAGTTTATATCAGACAAGAATCCCAGCCTTCCAGAGTCGTTTCTGAATAAGGTTTCTAAGACTGCATGGTTGAAGACCATGTTTGGTTATCGGCATCCAGCTAATTGCATCCTCTTTGATTCCAACTGGGGAGCTTTCTTTTCAATTCGTGACGGCCCATTCATTGATGAAGATCACTACGGACCATCAGTTGCTTCATACGGAAAGGAACTCCAAGCACTTGGAGTAACTACTGACACAACATCTGGGTCTTCCTTGCTTGCAGAATACCTCTGCGTTCAATCTGATTTTGATGCGATTAAGAGGGTCTATACCTACTTAGAGCAACATAACTGGGAGCCAAAGGACGAAGATTCTTGTATGATATGGATACCAAATGGTGCTGTTGGAAGTGAAGATGGAGCTTGGGTTAGTCCTGCAGGTTGTGTCCTTCACAACAAGGACAACATGTTTGACTCAAGATTGACAGTGTTGGAGAAGCACTATGAGTCAAAACTGCTGAATTTCTTTGGAAGAGCTTTTGGAGTGAGATCGTATCCTTCCATGGATGACTATTGCCAGCTCTGGAAGAGCTGGGAGAAGTCAGGGAACCAACCTTCACATATCGACTGCTGTTCATTTTGGTCTTATATTGTAAAGCACTGGAATTCGAAGACTGAAAAGATGCTTTCTGAAAGCATGTCAAGACTTCCGGCTTCTTCTTCCTTGAGCCAAATCCAGTTAATTGACAAAACTGACATTTTCATTCCAGATGACTTACTGTTGAAGGACCTTTTCTCGAATTCCTATGATTCGCCTCTGTTTGTTTGGATTCCTCAGCGAAACAATGACATTCCCTACTCTAAGCTTCTTGGAGTCTATAAAAGTATTGGTGTACAGACAATCTCTAGCTCTGTAGTGAAAGCCGAATCTCAAGCTCTTTCAATGGTCTCTCTCAATGTGGAGGAAACAAGCCTGACAGATGCGTTCATCAGAAAGGGGCTGTTGATGCTTGTTCTTGGGTTCCTTGCTAACCCTGTGCTTGAGATGAATCCCAAGAGCAGACATGAAACCGTCCAAAGTCTCCTCAACGTGACTGCACTCGAGACTGTTGATCCTATTACTCTAAGATACAGCCTAACATTAACTTCAGGAGACACTCTCAACGTTGATGCCATCAGGATGATTAACTGGGACCGGAATGAGAACAAACTATATGCTCAAAAGCTGGACAGATCGCAAGGTCAGAAGAATATTTTCGAATTCGCCACAATCTTTGCACAGGTCCTGGCTGAGGGGCTGTTGTGGGACAAGGAAGCTCACATCCCCACATTGTCGGAGTTGATCAAGATCGGATTTCTCGTGGATTTTGACATAGATACAATCATCTACTTCATGAAGTCGAAGAACTTGCAGATGTTTGGTGAGGATGAGGAGCTCCTTGCTGAGATATACCCTTCTCAGGAGGTACATTTCTGTAGATTGTTTGTTTGGATATTTTAGAATCGAGTTGATTAAAAATGGATTCTGCAACTTATTTGTTTTTTATATCATGAAATTTTAAGTAATTGTTTTTTAAGCCTATTTAGGTGTTTCCATTGATGAATGAATGATTCTAATTGATCAATTGGTATCAGAGTACAAGTAAGAAAAGGAGAAAACAAGAGCACCATAATACTGAACCATCGAAAAAGATGGTGCTCATAAGTGCAGACAAGGGCTCCAGTCAAGGAATCATGAAGAGATGTGCTTCCAACAAATGAAGTTGTGTATGGTAATGAGAAATGGATTGATATTTCAAATTTTCGATTCAAAATTACAAGTTTTGGTAAGTTGATACAGTTTGCATTTGTTGTGTGTTTTGATGTAGATGAATGGCAACTTCTCAACGATCTTCGTTTCCATTTTGCGGCTTTTGGATGTTGCAGAAAGGCTTTTGATTATGTTACGTAAGTTGAAGTTTGCATTCCACTTGTTGTGGAGAACTTATGAAGTTGTGATGTTAATTGTAATATGGTAATTTGAAGCTAGTAATGTATGTGTCTTAGAAGTGGTCTGAAATTAGCTTACTGCTATGCAAGTTGCAAGTTCAGCTGTGAGTTATGAAAATGAAGTTGCTTGCAATGGTAGCTTACTAGTTACTATAAACAGAAACATAGATTTATTGGATTTATTTATTTTTTGTGGGTTATGAAAATGAAGTTGCTTGCAATGTTAACCCACATTGTAAATTGAGAAAATTGGTTAAATAAGGTCCTTTTTGTTTAACGTAGACTAACTAGGTCCCTCTATTTTTTGCCTAAATTTTTAAATCAAAAATAAATTAATCCAAGGGGCATAAAGGGAAAACGTAAAATATAATCCTATAAAATCATCCAACCGTCAGATTTTACATCTAGTTAGGGTTTCTCGTAGTCTGTCGCTTGCTTCCCAGTCATTCAAATTGCATCCAAAGAAGGATGTCGGCGTTGCTTCTCGATGTCGCCGCCCAGCCCCGCGCCACCCAGCCCATATCCGATCTGTCGCACAACCCTTCGACAACGACTTCCATCCGGTTCGCGCCGCCCAGCCTCGCCGCAGCCCGCCTCGCGCCGCCCAGCCTCGCCGCGGCCCGCCTCGCGCCGCACAGCCCCGCCGCAGCCTGCCTCGCGCCGCACAGCCCCGCCGCAGCCTGCCTCGCGCCGCACAGCCCCGCCGCAGCCTGCCTCGCGCCGCACAGCCCTCGATGTCACCGCCGCCCAGCCCCGACTAGCCCAACTAATCCGATTTGTCGCCCAGCCCCGACTAGCCCAACTAATCCGATTTGTCGCCCAGCCCCGACTAGCCCAACTAATCCGCCGCCAGCCCCCTTCGGCAATGAATGTCCTCCGGCATTGCGCCGCACAGCCCCGCCCTGCCAATCACGTGAATCGACCAACGGAGCCACCACTGTGCAGTACCGGAGCCACCGTTGTGCACTCTTGGAGGCGGATCTAGGCAGTCCTGGAGGTGGATCTGGACATTTCTCGTTGCAGCCGCAGTGCAATCCCAAGAAAACAGGAAACCCTAATTTCAATTTTAAAATGTTGGCATAATTACAAAAAAGTTCCCTTGTTTATAATTGCATTTATGACCCATATTTTTTAAATTTGCGAAATTGCCTCAAACTGGATAATTACAAAATTAAAAAACTAAAGTTTAATTTTTGCAGTTATAAATACGTGATATTGACTACATATTTTATAAATACGGGATTTTGACTACATATTTTATACATACGCCATATTGACTACATATTTAATAAATACGGCATATTGACTACATATTTTACCGTTATAATTGGGCTTGTGTAACTCGAATGGGCTTGAAACAAAGACGGGCTCATGTAAACGACGGACTTGTGTAAATGAAAATTATGTATTAACATTGTGTAATTGAACTTGTGTATTAAAATTGTGTATTAAGCATTATGTACTAGTACCGTGTATGAACAAGAGAATACACGAAGTTCAATTAGTCCAACTAGTATAAGGGCGGGAGGGAGGGGCAGTCGTCCAGAGTTCGATACTCACTAGCAACAACATTAATATTTTGTAATGGACTTATGTAACTCGGATTGGGCCTGAACGACTTATGTAACTCGGATTGGGCCTACTGATCTTCAATTGAAATTGGGCTTGGACTTAGTTAAATTAAAATGACTAATTAACCCTTTCAATTAATCATTGGGCCTACTGATCTAAGTGATCTTCAATTGAAATTGGGCTTGGACTTAATTAAATTAAAATGACTAATTAACCCTTTCAATTAATCATTATTAATAAATGAGAGGGGTCTAGTTTGTCTACAAGATACAAAAAGGGCCTACTTTATACTACAATAGACAAAAAGTGTCTACTTAGCCAACTCATCCTTGTAAATTCTATACACCCAATGCTATGCATTGGAGATTTAGACAAGATTCATGGATAAAATCAATTTGCATTGATTAACTATCTAATACTAATAGTATTGTGAATGGTCAGATTTATTTTTTCGATTAAATAAAAGGGTGACTAAGGATGGTTCCATTGTTGACTTAAAAAATCGTTCACATCTATAGATTGGGGCAAAATTGTCCACCTTCACATAAATCTTAATCCCACCAAAATTATATTTCCTCTCTTCCCTTTCTCTCTTAAATCTCTATTGGGGCATATACAATTCAGTAATTCCATAGTTCACAAGCTTCAGTTTCAATGCCTCACAGTAATTATTGATTGGTCGGTGAGCAGAAGGAACAATTGAACAACTTATCAAAGGAGCTTCAATTTTATTCTTGGAAAAGTGAGGCGTTGATGAGACAGTGAAATAAAATATACTAAGTCCAGGTACATCCATCTCTGTAGCAGACTGCACCACATTTGATTATTGGCTTCTAGATGAACCAGCAACAACGGCAACCTTGTGGATAATAAATCATGGGCTTATGCTGGGAAGTTGAATCGGCAACAACGTCCGAGTGTTTCAGTAGGCTAGGGGCAGCTGTGGGTTCCACATGGGAAGCCAAAGAAAGGAAAACCACCACCGCAAACACCGCCACTAAGCATCGTCCGCTTCACTGCCATTTTCATCTTCTATACTTTGCTGCTTCTGTGATGATGACGATGATCTTGCTTTATATACTCATTTCATGGGATTTGAGAGAGAAAGGGGAGAGGGGGAGAATTTTGGTAGAAATTTGGGGATTAGGGTTTACGTTTTGCCCCTGAAATTTAATAGCGATTTGTTTAGACAATTTTTGGCCGGACTTAGGGTGTGTTTAGTAAAATCAGATTCGTTATTTTGGTTACGGTTGCGGTTAGGGTTGTGATTGCGGTTATAAACGAGTGTTTGTGTAGATTCGTGGTTCATATAAAAACTCTAGATACGTGTTTAGTTAAATGGTTTTGAATAGATTTCGGTTTGATAAAAGACCATAATACCCCTCAATAAATCATATCTTGCCCTGTAAAGAAATCAACCATGGAAAGACACTGGTGAGTGCATCCACCATCAGTGACCAGAGGCAAAAGATCGAACAGTACAAGCACATTCTCTCCTCCGTCTTCACTTCTAATGAAAATGTTCGAGCGATTCATCGACTACTAGTTAACCCAAATTTTCTGCACCCTCTTTCGTTAGGGTTTCGTTTTGATTTATTTGAAAGCAGCCAATTTTTCTCAAATTGATTTTTTTTGATCGAATTTTGCTTGTTGATGATTGTTGCAGTGGTGTCGGGGCAAGATATAAATTGGGTGCCATTGATGCTTCCTGTAAACCCAATTTATAACAACAAGTTCACTTGTGTGCCATTGATGCTTTCTCATCTCGTGAACCCAATTTCAAAACAATCAATTCGAGAAAATGAAATAATCCGTTTCCGCCATGAAATCAGTCGAATCACACCGAAAATCAAATAGAAACATTGTTTCGAGTTTACTGGTGCACCATTGATGCACAATTTGAAAAGATGGAGTGGGTCACAAATTGTGAATAGAGAGATCAAAACCTCCATTTTGAGTGTTCCTTATTGTAAAATGAAGGGTAATGGTCTCTATTTATATCTCTTTGCTCATAATTTGTGAGCAGCAGGACCATCTTTGATAGATATCAAAGTTGAATTTTTTTGTCCGAAGGAAGAAAAGAGGGATTGTGGAGAAGATGAATCGGGGAAGAGGGTGCAATAGGTACTATTTTTTCAACCACAACCTCAAAACTCATCAAAACTTGTCTAGGGAGATTCCACAAATAAACCCAAAAACCATAAATCTAGTTTTCATTCTCAATCTTAAAACTCTAACTAAACACCCATATAAACCATAAATTTAAAGAAACTCCCCAACCCTCTAACTAAACACAACCTTAATATGTAAAGTATTGTTCAAATAGCGATTTGTTTAGACAATTTTGAACTTTAAATATAATAGTTTAAAATAATTTTATTTTTTTCTGAATTAATTTTGTCATAAATAGTGATTTGGATAGGGTAGATAGGTTAGTACAATCGTTTTTATTTGAGATACTCGCACCATGTCACAAAATCTCATTAAATATTATATAACAATCATAACATATTATTTACCATCACTTTAAAATAGAAAGATAAGTTCTAATTAATACTCAACAAAATTAAGGATTTAAATCAAATCGTAAATTTTGGTTCAAATTGACGATAAATCAAATATGTTCGAATTAACTATTTAATTAACCTTTAAATAAATCATATTTATTTGGTTTAGGTTTAGTCGGTCTACATATTTGTTTGCAATCAACGTTGGAAACATAAGGTAAACATAATCGAAACTATTGTCGATGACATAGAAGTAAAGATCGAAACTATTGTCGAAACCATTATCGATGACCTAACAACAAGACTAGACTACCGAAAAATTAAAATCGAGAGTGAAGAACAGAAAGGTCGAGAGTAGCAGCAACCTCCTTGCTCCGGTCCGGTCGACAACAATAGCGGCTCGACGGTTCAGGTTGGAGGCGATAGAAAGATGGAGAAGCGATATGTGGGGAGAGATATGTCGAGAGAAAGAAAATAGTTACCTTCCAAAATAAAGTATATATAAGGGTTTGGAGATATCAGGGTATCATTTTGATATCGATACCCTCATATACCAAACACGGGATATGGATGATACCCACACCCATATCTTTAATTCTGGTATGGTTACTAAACAAATCCTTAGCTTTTTACCGAAGTTTCGGTTTAAATATGTTTTTTTTTTGAATATGAAGCTTTCATCACAAGTTTTACCTAGAGTTACTATAGATATTTAGTCTGTGACCTATTGTAACATAAACTAGTATAATACCCGCACCTTGTGCGGGTTTTGAAAAAAATGAGAAAGAATATTGTGAAATAGGTTTTTTTTTACGTGTTTTTGTTTTGTATACTTCTCTAATCTAATCGTGCGTCCACAGCGCGCCACGTCATCAACCCGTGCTCTGTTTTAGTAAGTATAATAGATTTGGTTTCTATAAAATTATTATTTTAATAATAAAGATTTTATGGTTTAAAAAATAGTGTAAAAAATAAAGATTTATTGGCTTTAATTGTGGGAGCTCAATTTCAAAAATCCTGCGTCCACAGCGCGCCACGTCATCAACCCGTGCTCCGTTTTAGTAAGTATAATAGAAGATTTGGTTTCTATAAAATTATTATTTTAATAATAAAAGATTTTATGGTTTAAAAAATAGTGTAAAAAATAAAGATTTATTGGCTTTAATTGTGGGAGCTCAATTTCAAAAATCCTGCGTCCACAGCGCGCCACGTCATCAACCCGTGCTCTATTTTAGTAAATATAATAGATATAAGGTTTTTTTTTTTAATTTTTTCATTCTACTTGCTTCTCTATAATATATAAAAGGGTTTATTCCTTTGTGACAATTTTCTTTCAATCTATTTTTCAACAATTTGCTAGAGATTGAGATTTTTTCAATAGTTTGCTAGTGCTACAGATTTCAGCTCAAGAGAGAACTTCATTGGGTAATACGATAAAACTTTAAAATTAAAAAAGTACTAGTCTAATACCCGCACCGTGTGCGGGATTAGTTTTAATAAATTGTAAAACAAATCTCTTTATTAATTAAGGTGAGTTGGAAGATAATATTATAAGGAAAAGTAAAAAATAATAAAAACAGAAAAGGATATTTTTAAAATAAATGATAGTTTACATGTTCTTGATAAAAAAAAAAGGTCTTAAATGTAACTGACGTTAAAACGACCCGTAATATAAAAATATATGGAACCAAGGTTTATGTAATTTAGGTTTTTTTAATATTAGTATATATATATATATAAATAGATAGTTAGTTTATATAATTTTTTAATTAATTTTTTTAAAATGAGAGTGCGTTTTAAATTGCATTGACAAAAAGAACGGAAAAAAAAAAAAATGACATTAAAGGCTTCTACTTTATTATTATATAGATATATATTTTATCACTAATAGTATATATACATATATGTTTGGTAAGTAGATAAATATAAGTTCTATAATAGGATAATTAAAATATGGTAACTATATATATTATTTAAAAATTATTAAAATTCTAAGAAAATGACATGTGGCATATTTTTTTATTAGGATGAACCACGTTGAAGTAAACACTTTTGCTTTAATATATGTATATAGATGGATAATGAACCACCGACATTAAACCGTCGAGCAAATTCAAATAAATGTTCCTTAACTTTTGGGAGGGTGAAATACTTTCCTTGGGAAGCCTCTTCGCATTTCCAAAAGCACGACCTAAATGTTCCTTTAGAGTCGCTGATTGACTATCAAAAGTCGGTGCTTTCCGATCATCACTAATGAACTCCGAATAACCCTCTACAACCATAATCCCCGTTCTCTTCTTCATCTTGCTCCTCTGCATTTCTTACTAGTTCCGACTACATCAAAGTAAACAAGGCAAAACAAGGTGAGGAATCTCCTTTTCTGGCATTATGCTTATATACCTTTCAAGTTTTCCTCTAATAAATGCATCAAGTGTAGTAGCCCTTGTGGTCCTGTTAAAGGAAGTTTCATACTGTAATTTTTATGGGTTTTGGTTATTTTATATGTTAAGGTTGAAATAGGGGATTCCGTTATTAGGTTTGCGTCAAACTAGGTCTTGGCGCTAGATTTCCGGGATGACATTTTGGAGTCCTTCAATGTTCAAAGCTTTCACATAAAGAGTGCAATGGTCCCCTTCGCAAATGCCTTGCGAGGGTACGACCATAATCCTTAATTTCACTCCCACGTGTTGTGGAACCTTAATATTGATCTTAAACTCGTCAAATCCCTACATTGTACCAACATTTACCTTTTTACCTTTAAGATCATAAAATGAAAAAAAAAAATTGGGATGCAGATGATAGTGGTGGTATCTTGTACTTTTTGCATCTTCATGTTCTTTCATTCTGTGTAACTTCATGACCTGAATATAACAGGTCTTTACCCTTTATAATTTCCTTCTCAACAAAGAAAATGTCTACCATCATTTCCTCTGCATTTATATGTACTCGTTGCTATTGTATAATCTCGAATGTCCTGCATTGTAGGTTTATTCTATTCAACTGGATATTCCTCTACTGGGTTTTGGGCTGTCTTTGACAATGGGTACTCCGCGAGAACACATCGAGGAGATCAGAAAAAACAAGTACCAAATTGGCATTGGTACGATCAGTGTTAGCAGAGACCTTCGCATGGCTGTCAAATACCTCTCCACCGAGCTCTACTCCAAAGATGTTCACTTTCTGATGGAGCTAATACAGGTGTTGAACAAGAACCAGTTTCTTTTCACTCTTCGTCTTGTTTTAATTTGAAAAAGCACAAATTAACTTGATTCTATGTATATATGTACGTAGAATGCGGAAGATAATGAGTACGAGGAAGGAGTTGAGCCAACGCTGGAGTTTCTGTTGACTTCAAAGGATATTACGGGGACCGGAGCTCCAATGACATTGCTTGTGTTCAACAATGAGAAGGGATTCTCACGCCGGAATATGGATTCGGTTTGCAGTATTGGGGACTCCTCAAAGACCGGCTGCAGGAGGCGTGGATATATTGGAGAGAAAGGTTAATTTGCTCTGTTGTTTATGCTGGATATTCTTAAATTCTTAATTATTTTATTATGATTGTGTCATTAGTTTTCACTTCAACAAATGCTCTTATAGTGAGTTCATTATCTGTTTGCTTACATGGTTTGAAAACAAATTATCAGTCTTTATATGGATGTCATTTTCTCTAGATGATACTAAACTCAAAATGTGAAACTTCTTGTCTGTTTAACCCTCTATAAACGAGGTGCCAAACAAAGCTTTCGAAATATTTGCAAACTTATTCCCTTGTTCTATCATTTAGTCAAACATTTTCATTATGTTCTATTGTATCTTTGTCTTTTGTTTTACCTACTGTTTTGTGTGGTTGCTTTGTATGTATCTGTTCACCTCACTTCTAGATATTTTATCTACAACCTTATTTAACTTATATTGTTGCTCTTAGACATGTTAAAAGGCCAAGTCTGACAAGAAATTAACGTGACAAAATCCCAACACAAATAACTTAATTAATATATGATTTAACTGTAAGAACTATAAAAATTTGCTAATGTTAGTATCAAGTCACTTTGGGTCCATAAATAAAAACTATATGTCATCATCGTTTTCAATATAGTTGCTTCAAAATAACTTGGTATTCTAGTTTCTTGCGGATTTCTTTTAGATCTTCTTGGATCTATTTAATTATCTCATTGTCTTACGTAATTGTCTACAACCTAACTCATCTCATTCCTTTTATGTAGATGATTTGTTTTAGTTTTCTCACACTATTTTGTAACATAAGTTTCTTATATAGATAACTCGTTGAACGTATTCTCTCGGGTGGTTATGTCTTATGATTTTATGTTTATTCTCTTTTGTAATTGTCCTTTACATTATCATGATTATGTACGAATACATGTTACATAATTTTCATGAACTTCTCTCCTGTATTCTTATTTCATATGCACTTTATAAACCATATTGTTTCACATGCACTTTCATTTCAATTTTCTCTTCAACTTTTTTTTAATATATTGGTTTGATACTTTTATAAACTCAGGTGTATAAAAAACAGAAATTAAGCAGATAAATGAGTTCTAAATAGTTGTGTCAAGATAGGGAAAGGTCTAATAGGATGTTTGATAAATGATAGCATGAATCTAGACACTAGCTAGTGTCAAACAAATATTACTTGACTGTTTTATTGATTTTTCTTCTTCCTCCTCCTTACTTTTCCTTTTTTAGAAATTCTAGACTTTTGTTTATTTACTACCACCAGTCTCAGATTGATGGTAAAGATTTAGCTTTCTTTCTTGAAAGAATTGGGTGAAGTAGGCTTTTTTTTATGGGCTTTTGTTTTGTAGACCCCTCTAATTTTTACCACTATAATTGACTTACCAATATTACTATTCAGGGTATGTTTACTTAATGAGTTATGCTATGGGTACTCTTAACAGAGTAATAGTTGTAAAAGGCCTAGCCTTTTTACCTCCTTTCTTTGGCTAAAATTATGTTTTAGAAAGGAAAGAAAATAATGTATCGTAATCAATGTTTTATTTCTGACAAGGCTTTTTATAAAATACTTTGTAATAATATACTGCCCTATGAAGACATTGCTATTGGTTCAGTAACAGTTGAGAGAGTATGATGTTAAAAACCGAGTTTACTGGGTAAATGACTTGTTTCCCATGAAAGAAGAAAGATTATAAGATTCATATTTGAGAGTAATCTAATCAAACTCTTTTCCCCGTTGAGATATATATAAAGAATCAAATCTGTTATATAATTGCTGCATTTACATCTTTGCTTCGCCTAATTTCACACGGACATGGTGCACACAATTGACTAGTTAATAACCCTTGGTACTCCCTACATGAGCCCATCCTAGAGTTTTTTATATCCTATGCAACCTTTTTTACTCTACTTTTGTTGTTATCTTCGGTTATATGTTTTGATATTTTAAAAGGTTTAACTTAAAAGTCTTATAAGGTATTAAGGTGTGATGAAAAGGTTGTTGAGCAGCCTTACTATGGTTCAATGTTTGCCTTTTGTAGAAAGAGGGAAAACGAACTAAATTATAATGGAACATCATTATCATCTCTATATACAAGATTGAGTTTGTATTTCAAGTTTATGATGATTATATGTGGGATCATTGTGATGCCATATACATCTGAACTCTAAATGTATCTATTTTGCATGCCTTAACAGGTATTGGGTTCAAGAGCGTATTTCTTTTAACCTCCCAGCCATACATTTTCAGCAATGGCTATCAAGTCCGTTTCAGTGAACAGCCTTGTCAATATTGTGAGATTGCTTACATCGTCCCAGAGTGGGTGGACGAAAACCCAACTGTTTCTGACATACAAGGAATCTATGGTGCGTCTCAGCTTCCAACCACGACCATTATCTTGCCTTTAAAGCGCGACAAAGTTGATAATGTGAAGAAGCAGCTGTCAAGCATCCATCCTGAGCTGCTCTTGTTTCTCTCGAAGATCCGAAAGCTTTCGGTGAAGGAAACTGATGATCATCATGACAAGCTCAATTCTCTCCGTGCTATCTCTATTTCAAGTGAGATGGATTTTGTTTCCAAGAAGAACATTGATGCTGAATCCTTCACTCTACACCTTGCCTCTTCTGAGGAAGAGGGTGAAGAAAGAGAATGCAGCTATTATATGTGGCGGCAGAGGTTTCCTGTGAGACAGGAGAATAGAGTGGAGAGGAGGATGGAGGTGGACGAGTGGTCTATAACTCTCACGTTTCCCTTTGGGAAACGTCTGAACAGAGGGATGATGGAGGCTGGAATTTATGCTTTTCTTCCAACTGAAATGGTCACAAACTTACCTTTCATAATTCAAGCTGATTTCATTCTACAATCTTCTAGAGAGAAAATCGTGCTGGATGATATCTGGAATAAAGGAATTCTTTCCTGTGTGCCTACTGCATTTATGGACGCCTTTACATGTCTAGTGAAGAGTGAGGGTGCACCTTTATCAACAATAGCCAACTTTTTTGAGTTTTTACCTATCAAATCTTCATCCTTCCCGGAGCTCAATGTTGTCCGTGAGTCAATCAGGAAGAAAGTTATCCAGGAGAATATTATTCCATCAGAATCTTTCTCAAAGCAGTCGTTCTTCCACAAGCCTTCTGAAGTTGGTAGGATATCACATGCTTTTAGGAATATATTGATGAAGGCCAAGGAACAAGGTGTGGCATTTCATAATCTCTCATCTCATGGACGGTATATACTCAGCTCTTCATTTGACAAAGATGAGTACAATGAAATACTCGAATTTTTGAGTGTGCGTTATGTCAGTCTCGAGTGGTACTCAAAGTGCATTAGAAGTTGCAACCTTGTATTGGGCGTGGACAATGATGTTTATGTTAAGCTTCTGGAGTTTATTTCGGTGAACTGGACTTCTCGCTTTGAAAACACAGCTGTCAAGAAGATTCCGTTGTTAAAGTTTGTCGACAAGGACGGTGATTCATCTCTGCTGAGCATAGAGGAAGCGACGGATGAAAGTGGCCCCACATTGTGTCTATCAGATGATTATAAGTATGCTTCATGGCTGATCACGTGGAGCGAAGAGTTTAAGTGTGCAGCAGAGCTGTATTTCTTGCCAGAGGACATTCAGGTCTTATGTTCAAGAAGTAATGCACTACTGGTATGGTTAAGAGACCATGTTGATGTTATAACACTTACTGTTAATGCCTACGCTTATAAGCTTTGTGAGAGTAATCTTCGCAACCGTAAATTGCTTTTGGCATTTACTCATTTTCTGTATCACTCTTTATCTTCTGGATTTATGTCAACTTCTGAAGTTGAAGACCTATCCTGTCAAATGCCATTGATAAATAATTATGGGCAAATAATTACTCGGAGGAATGGTGTCCTTGTCCCTGCAAATGGAAGCATATGGGTTCAACTGGTTAACTCAAATCCTTGGAAGGCAGACGGGTATGTTGAGCTCAGCGAGGATTATTTGCATAAAGGCCATTTTGGCAGCCAATCTTCATCAAAAAAGGAGCTTTTTGACTTTTTAAGGAAGTATGTAGGTGCATCTGATATCCCTGATATTACTCCTCCTAAGGCAGCTCTTACCTGTGTTTCTGCTCCGTTGACCAAGGAATTCACCTTCATGCTATTGTATTGGATTCGAAAGCTTCGGTCTAAGGCAATCGAATTGCCAAGTGAGTTTTTGAGATCCATTGAGGAGGGCAGCTGGCTGAGGGTCTCCATGAGTGGTTGTACAGGGTACCGGCCCCCATGTGAATCATTCCTCCATGGTGAGTCCTGGGGTAATCTTCTTCAAAATGCATCGGTTATGATTGACATTCCTATAATCGATCAGGAATACTACGATAATAAGTTGAGTAGCTACAAGGAAGAGTTGAAGGCTGTTGGGGTGATTGTTCGCCCCTAGAGGTGTGTGCAAATAAGCTTTAAATTTATAAAACTAGAATCAAGCAAGCGAACCCGCAGTGTACGGATCGACGTAGATTAGCAAGAATTCCAGAGTATCGAACACAGGGATTTGGGTGGAACGAACTCGATCGCAGATTATCAAGCAATTGAATATGGGAGTTTGCAAATTATTGGGAAAACAACAATCCTAAAGATCCAAGTATCCAGCTGTGGCAATTGATTCAAGATATACTAATGATATAAAGACAGAGTCGAGATATGCAAGGGTATACTAATGTAAGGTAATCGTACGGTTGAGGTTCCAAAAACCTTATGTAATTCACCTAAAAGATACTCCCTATACAGGTTGTTGAGGCTCAATATAGAAAGATTCTAAAGGCAAGGATTAGTACCAAATACCCAAACTTATAATCTAAAGATCAAGACTAACTTATCCGATTGAGGTTGTTGAGGCTCACAATCGAGGTAGAGGTTGTTGAGGCTTCACTACCACCTAGAAAAGACAAGTCCAAGCTAAGCTAAAGCAAATCTTTAACTTTAGATTAAAGTAAAAGCAGGCTCGTAGACTTAAGGAAAATCACGGTTAGTTCTTGAGATTCCACGGTCGTGGAACTCAAGAACAGCCCGTGATTTAGGGTTGTCGGCGATAATTCTCTAACTCTCAGGGTCTAATCTGTTTACGATCGATCTATCATCATCTAAGCCACAACTATCAACCCTTCACTTTAGAATTGTTAAGGGTTTTTAGCCAATAACAGTCATATTGATATCAATTCAAGAATTAAAAGATAAAAGATGGGAACTTTCAAGAACTATCAATAATCTTCAAATGAATCTCAGAATCACAGTCAAGAACAAGTGTTTATCAAAAGATTCAAAACGGAGTAAACAATCACAATCTTAGGAAAGAAAAGAAACGGGATGTCAATCCGATCCTAAATCAAACCTTAGCAAGAAGAGAGATCTTCTTGCAAAACCCTCCAAGAACTTCGATCTTCCACAAACACGAAGATCACAAACAGCAGCTCTCCAATACGAACTTTGATCTTCAATGAGATCTCCAAATTACCTCCAAGATGAGGGTTTTTGCGTTTTGCCGCTAAGCGAGGGTTGAAAGGTCGTAAGCGAGGTGACGGAATCTTGCCTCATCCGTCTATTTTATAATGCAGGGCAAAATGTCGGCCCGGCCCAATCTTCAAAAGATCGTGGCTTCGAAACATGGCGAAAAGATTCGCCAAAATCACGGTCGTGGAATCTTTTCACGACCGTAATTTAGGGCGTGGAAACTACTACGGTTAGTTCCACGGCCGTAATATCCCCTGGAATGAACATCGAATCCTGACTTGGTTTCCACGGCCGTAATTTAGGGTAAGAGCGTGGTTTTTGGCCTTCATTCGTGCATTCCTCAATCTAAGACTCCAAATTGCTTCCAAAAGGTGTCCTCGATCTATGGACATATCAACTCAACTCTCCTTTGCTCGATTCCGTTCGGAAATAGCTCCAAATCACCTATAATCAACATAGAACTCGTGTAGACATCCATATCGACAATATAGGCAATACTAGCTCACATATGCATAAAGCTCAATCAAAGACTATCAATATGAATCAAATACGATTAGAAAACGTGCCCAAAATATCACAATATTTCATGCTAACAAATAACCCCATACTTAGTACTTGCTTGTCCCTAAGCAAAGTCTTTCAAAAAGCTTTAAACAAGAGTTAGGATGAAATATGTGTACCTTCTTTTGGGTGAATGTGACTTCTAAAGAATAGATCATTCTCAAACCTTGCTTCAATCGTTTTTCAAACTTTCACACACTTGATTAGAGAGTAAAAGGCAAAGAAAACTCATGAATCAATTTAACTTCCAAACAAGCATTATAACCTTCAAATATTATCAAAATCAATCATAAGAACTTCAATTTAGATCACCAAGCCATATAACATTCTTTTGATCTTAAGGACTTTCAAAGAAAAGGTCTAGAGTATGGAAGGGAAGGGAAAACTTTAAGGGAGAGTGGTGCATAAATCCGGAAAAGTGGACAACTACCTTCTTCTTCTTTTGCGGTTTCCGCAACACTTCACTTAGAGCTTTGCTCTCTTCTTTTTCGACTTTACTTTTGGAGTTATGGATAGAGGTGCACAAAAACCGAAGCCTGGGAGATTGGCGTTTCTCAAAATTGCAAGAGATGCCTCAAACCCTTAGCGCACATACCATAATCCGCTAGGAATATCGCTCAATCCGACTTTGGCAAGACACAAACACCCGGCTATGTGAATGGTGCCGAGTTACTCATCGTCATGATTGACTTCCCCAAACTTATAATTTCTTTCTATTCGATTGATTGCAAATAATTGCTCTCATGGCCCTCCCACATCAAACATGCCTTTTTCTCATTCACTTCTCCAAATTCCCGGATAGGTAAGGGAGGCTAATATTTCAATGAGGAGCTAGATGATCAAAGAAAGAAGAAAGAAAGTATCGAATTGCCTTAATCATTTCAACAAGAAGTATAGGAACTTATAATGTGATTTCAACTTCAATCTCTCAACATGATTTAGGTAACGTTTTCACATTATAAAGCTTGCAAAAGAGGTAAAATTCATTCATTCAAATTCATTTCAATTTACAATCCTTTTAAGCATGCAATTGTCATCAAACTCAATTCACAAGTAGTGATTATCATGGAAATCATCTCAATTCATTAGAAGCACAAAATTTTCAAAATTTTTCAATTTTTATGGGTTTTTCAAGTCACTTTTCATGCAATGCAAGAATGAAACATGTAACATATAATGAACATGCAATGATAGTCTCGTAATGGAAGCAACATATAGAGTAGAGTTATTACAAACATTTAGTACATCCCACCCCATACTTAGGGCGAACATTGTCCCTAATGTTCACAAGAAAGAACAAAAGAAAGCAAAAGAAAAAGAAACTCACAAGTGGTGGCGGGAATGTCTAAAACAAACTGTCATGCATCGATCACTGCGGCGGCGGTGGTGGTGGGAATGGAGAGAAACTCGGATCATAGAACCGCCCAAACTGCTGGCGGTAGACGTCCCTCATCATGTGGTCGAGGTCGTCTAGGCGTCCGTCTCTAGCATCCGCCCGGATCTCTAGTGCTCCGACTCTCTCTGAAAGTCCGGTAGCCCAATCCGGCATCTGCTCGTACCATCCCGGGGGTTGGATAATGGGTGCTGAAATTAGAGCTTGCCGAATGGTGTTGAACGCATCTAGACATTCCTGTGAAAACTCAAAAACCGCATCCTTCATCAATAGATTAGTGAGAGGTTTTGATATCTTAGAAAAGTCCTGAATGAAACGTCTATAAAATCCAGCATGTCCTAGGAAACTTCTTATTCCCTTCACCGAAATTGGGGGAGGAAGTTTCTCTATGGTCTCTATTTTAGCTTTGTCTACCTCTATCCCTCTACTAGAGACTAAGTGACCTAACACGATTCCTTCCTTAACCATGAATTGACACTTCTCCCAATTAAGAACTAGGTTAGTGTCTTCACATCTTTGCAAAACAAGAGAAAGGTTAGAAAGACAATCGTTAAAAGAGGAACCGTAAACGGAGAAGTCGTCCATGAAGACTTCCATGATTTCCTCTACATATTCGGAGAAGATGGCCATCATGCACCGTTGAAAGGTAGCTGGGGCGTTGCAAAGCCCGAACGGCATTCTCCTATAAGCGAACGTACCCCAAGGGCACGTGAATGTGGTCTTCTCTTGATCATCCGGATGTATCGGGATCTGAAAGAAACCACTATAGCCGTCAAGGTAGCAAAAGTATGAATGTTGTGCTAACCTTTCAAGCATTTGATCGATGAATGGCAATGGAAAGTGATCCTTCCGCGTTGCATTGTTGAGCTTGCGGTAGTCTATGCACATTCGCCATCCAGTTACAGTTCGGGTAGGAATGAGTTCGTTGTTCTTATTGGTGATGACTGTCATTCCTCCCTTCTTCGGAACTACTTGAACTGGGCTCACCCACTTGCTATCGGAGATAGGATAGATGATACCTGCATCAAGAAGTTTAAGAATTTCCTTCTTGACAACCTCCTTCATGGTCGGATTCAACCGCCTTTGAGGTTGTCTTGAAGTTCTTAGATGAGTAGGAAGTGGTTTGAGTTCCATTGCTTTCGGAGCTTCCAATGATCCTTGAGGAGCTTCCGATGTTTCCTTAGAAGTTTCTAAGGAGGTTGGATGGTTTGGAGAAGAATTAGAAGAAGTTGGAGAAGTATGCCGATCACCATCTTCCACGGCCAAAATTACGGTCTCCTCTGGAGTTCCACGGCCGTAATATCCTCTGGAATGGAGGTTGATTTTGGTCGTGGAATCCACGGTCGTGGAATACAGAGTATGACCGTGGATTCGAGTATTTTCAGCCTCATCGTGGAGTATCTCAAACTCCACTTCATACATCTCTTCTTGTGCTCCTAAGGCTTTAATTTCCTCTTTGCACTCTTCCTCTTCTCCTACATCGGTTAGACTCATAGTAATAACCTTTTGCAAAGGATCGTTAAAGAGAATTGCACTTACCTCTTCCCTAGATAAACCTTCTTCGTCTTGGACATTGTAAATATCCTCATCAAAGATTGGCTCCTTCACTAGAGTGGAAAGAACGAATTCTACTTTCTCTTCCCCAATATCAAAAGCGAGCCTCCCATTCTTGCAATCGACCATGCAGCCAGAAGTTGCAAGAAACGGTCTTCCGAGTATGATCGGGACCGGACTATCCGCAGGAATGTCAAGCACGACAAAATCAATGGGAACAAAGAACTTGCCTAGCTTGACCGGGACGTCTTCTACAATGCCGACGGGGCGAGTAATGGATCGATCCGCCATGTATAACGTCATCTTCACCGGTTTAGGGTCGCCTAAACCGATCTTCCTGCACAATGCAAGTGGTATGATGCTCACACTTGCTCCCAAGTCACATAAAGCGTCATATGTGACCTCTCCCACTCCAATGGGAATGCAAAATGACCCCGGATCTTTCAGCTTTGGGGGCATTTTCTCCTTCATAGTCTTGATGAGATCCGAAGAATCCGAACTCATCTTGACTTCACCAAAATCTTCTAGCTTCCTCTTGTTAGAGAGGAGCTCCTTCAAGAACTTGCCATAAGCCGGCATACCTACAATGGCATCAATGAAAGGTATATTAATATGCAGCTTGCTCATGAGTTCTATAAACTTACCAAATTGTTTATCTAGGCGCGCTCGCGCTCTAGATTGAGGGAACGGTAGGGGAGGTTTGAAAGCTGGAGGAGGAACATAGACGTCTTCCTTCTCCTTCCCCTTTTCTTTGCCCTTCTCTACGGGGACTTCAATGAACGTAGGTTGCGGATCGGTGGTAGTCACTCCGCTCCTAGTTGTAATCGCCATTACCCTTCCTTTAGGGTTGTCCTCCGTTTTTCCTGGAAGTTTCCCTTGATTTCTAGGAACTTCCTCCGCATGGTTGAACATTTGGTTTTCCAAAACCTTTTGAGCTTTGTCAACCTTAGAAATTTGATCATCAACCTTGATGATGCGGTTCTCCAACCCTTGAAGCTTTCCCAAGATTGTTTCCAACATAGGATCCGGCTTCTCCTTTCCCGTATTGTTTCCTCCATTTGATGATTGCCCCTGGCTTTTCAAAGGAGTAGAGGAAGAAGAGGGTGGAGTTAGTGAATTGGAATTGGAAGGATAGGAGTTACCGGAATTTTGTTGATTGGAGCGCCAATTGTTGTTGTTCGAACCCCGATTGTTGTTCAAATTGTTGTTCCGGTTGTTGTTGTTTCCATTCCAATTGTTATTCCGGTTATTGTTGTTGCGGTTGGTGTTATCACCGCCGTTGTTGTTGCCCAAATAGCCAACATCCTTCTCTTGTTGCTTTGGGAAGTTGGTCTTGATAGTCTCCTTCAACTCTTTGATCTCATTGTTGAGGGAGAAAATCTGATTTTGAGCTTCATGTGTGAGCTTTGCTCCTTGCTCCACACGATTTCCCTCCACTTTCCGGTGGGAATACTTCTCTATGACTCTTGCTTGCTTCTCAATGAAGTCCCAAGCGTCATCTTCTCTCATGTCCATGAACGTTCCACATGAGAGGGATTGGAGGTTGAATTGCGTTCCCGCATCCAGCCCTTTGTAGTAAATCTCCAGCAAGGCAAGCTTGGATATGCCATGATGAGGGCAATCCAAGAGCAAATCCTGAAACCTTTCCCAAGATTGAAACAAACTTTCGTTAGGTCTCATAGAAAAAGCATTAATCTTACCTCTAAGTTCCGCCGTTTTGGATGGCGGAAAGAATTTGGTGAGAAACTCTGCGGAGAGGTCTTCCCATGTTTCTAGTTTCCCACTAGGAAGAGCTTGGTACCAAGATAGCGCTTTCCCTTTCAAGGAGAAAAAGAAAGGTTTGAGCTTATAGCTGTTGGTAGTAGCGCTCTTCGGTCTCATCGTCTCCATCATACACTCAAAGTTTTGCAAGTGTTGGTGTGGAGATTCAGCGCTTGTACCGCCAAACTGACTTTGGCGAACAAGAGTGATAACTTGAGGGTTAAAGCTAAACCCTTGTACATCCTCAGCATCAAAATTCACACCTAAGCGGCGTGGTTGTTGTGTCGGATCCATCCGCTGGCCAAGAGTTCTCGGCTCATTATCCACACGTTCGACCCTCGCGTTCCTAGGTGGAATGCGGCGGTTAGCAGCTCCTTGTGGATTGAAAGGATTTATATTGATCGTGGGATCAATCTCTTCTAGCGGAGGCATGGAAGAATCACTATCATCGGTGGATGAGTGGTTTCTTCTTCTAGATCTTGTCCTCCTTCTCGAGGACTTCTTGCCCACCTTATCTTCAAGATCACTCATTTTTATCTTTATTTGGACGATCATGTCTTGTAGACCGTTAACTTGAGTTTGATGACGATCCATCTCATCCTGGAGGAGAGTCTCATTCCATCGGAGTTGAGCTTCTTTCTCCGCCAACTTAGTTTGAAGATTGTGCTCGTTTTCTTCAGCCATCTTCCTTTCCTTGCGCTTTTGCCTCAAGGTTCTCTCTAGCTCTTGATCAAGAGGTAAGAGATCTTTGGTGTTCCTGGACCTGCGCATGCACTCAAAGAAAAATCAAATAACGAGAGCAAGCTCCCAAGCTTGACAACCGGCTACCGGATTCGGACGAAGCCAAATCCCCGGCAACGGCGCCAAAAACTTGTTCGCCCCTAGAGGTGTGTGCAAATAAGCTTTAAATTTATAAAACTAGAATCAAGCAAGCGAACCCGCAGTGTACGGATCGACGTAGATTAGCAAGAATTCCAGAGTATCGAACACAGGGATTTGGGTGGAACGAACTCGATCGCAGATTATCAAGCAATTGAATATGGGAGTTTGCAAATTATTGGGAAAACAACAATCCTAAAGATCCAAGTATCCAGCTGTGGCAATTGATTCAAGATATACTAATGATATAAAGACAGAGTCGAGATATGCAAGGGTATACTAATGTAAGGTAATCGTACGGTTGAGGTTCCAAAAACCTTATGTAATTCACCTAAAAGACACTCCCTATACAGGTTGTTGAGGCTCAATATAGAAAGATTCTAAAGGCAAGGATTAGTACCAAATACCCAAACTTATAATCTAAAGATCAAGACTAACTTATCCGATTGAGGTTGTTGAGGCTCACAATCGAGGTAGAGGTTGTTGAGGCTTCACTACCACCTAGAAAAGACAAGTCCAAGCTAAGCTAAAGCAAATCTTTAACTTTAGATTAAAGTAAAAGCAGGCTCGTAGACTTAAGGAAAATCACGGTTAGTTCTTGAGATTCCACGGTCGTGGAACTCAAGAACAGCCCGTGATTTAGGGTTGTCGGCGATAATTCTCTAACTCTCAGGGTCTAATCTGTTTACGATCGATCTATCATCATCTAAGCCACAACTATCAACCCTTCACTTTAGAATTGTTAAGGGTTTTTAGCCAATAACAGTCATATTGATATCAATTCAAGAATTAAAAGATAAAAGATGGGAACTTTCAAGAACTATCAATAATCTTCAAATGAATCTCAGAATCACAGTCAAGAACAAGTGTTTATCAAAAGATTCAAAACGGAGTAAACAATCACAATCTTAGGAAAGAAAAGAAACGGGATGTCAATCCGATCCTAAATCAAACCTTAGCAAGAAGAGGGATCTTCTTGCAAAACCCTCCAAGAACTTCGATCTTCCACAAACACGAAGATCACAAACAGCAGCTCTCCAATACGAACTTTGATCTTCAATGAGATCTCCAAATTACCTCCAAGATGAGGGTTTTTGCGTTTTGCCGCTAAGCGAGGGTTGAAAGGTCGTAAGCGAGGTGACGGAATCTTGCCTCATCCGTCTATTTTATAATGCAGGGCAAAATGTCGGCCCGGCCCAATCTTCAAAAGATCGTGGCTTCGAAACATGGCGAAAAGATTCGCCAAAATCACGGTCGTGGAATCTTTTCACGACCGTAATTTAGGGCGTGGAAACTACTACGGTTAGTTCCACGGCCGTAATATCCCCTGGAATGAACATCGAATCCTGACTTGGTTTCCACGGCCGTAATTTAGGGTAAGAGCGTGGTTTTTGGCCTTCATTCGTGCATTCCTCAATCTAAGACTCCAAATTGCTTCCAAAAGGTGTCCTCGATCTATGGACATATCAACTCAACTCTCCTTTGCTCGATTCCGTTCGGAAATAGCTCCAAATCACCTATAATCAACATAGAACTCGTGTAGACATCCATATCGACAATATAGGCAATACTAGCTCACATATGCATAAAGCTCAATCAAAGACTATCAATATGAATCAAATACGATTAGAAAACGTGCCCAAAATATCACAATATTTCATGCTAACAGTGATGTCTACATACGGAGAAGCATGCGAGTTCATTGGGAACCGCCTCATGTCCTTGGCTGAAACCTCAAGCTTAACGAGAAACAACGTGATAGCGATGCTTGGTCTGATCAAATATATGAGGGACAAGTACCTTTCTCCTGATAAATTTATCTCGAGTATCAAGAAGGGAAATTGGATGAGGACTTCTCGAGGAGTCAGGTCCCCTGTTGGCTCTATTCTCAATGGAGAAAGCTGGAAGGTTGCATCTGAGGTAAGTGACATTCCGTTCATTGATCAGGAATACTATGGAGACTGTCTTGTCAAATACAAAACGGAGCTCGGGCTCCTTGAAGTGGTGGCCGTATTTAACAATAACTATGAGATTGTGAAGGACTATCTGAAGTCTTCAAATCGCTTAAATTACTTGACATCAGATGCCTTGATACTGTTGCTGAAATGCATACGCTTCTGTACCGCTTCAGATCAGGTTGTCGCTGCACTAATAGCTACAAAATGCATAAAAACAACCAACGGCTTCAGATATCCGTCTCAATGTTTCATCCGTGACCCTCTATGGGGATGCCTTCTACAGGTCTTTGATGAATTTCCCTCTATTGATGTCGATTACTATGGTGCTGATATACGCTTTTACAACACTGAGCTGCGTCGGATTGGTGTGGTGGTTGATCTTGAAGTTGCAGCTCCTGCATTCTTGAAGGTTTTGAAGGAAAAGATGTCACGATCATCAGTCACAAAGGAGCATGTGTTTTCATTACTCAGTTGTATTCGTGAGATTAAGAGGAGTAGAGTGTTCGGTTTTCCAGACAATTACTGGAATTCTATTGCTGGTGAAAAATGGTTACGAACGCGCCTTGCAGCTTACAATTCACCGAAAGACTGCATCCTTTTTGGCCCGGAGTGGGAGCCTATATCTAAGATCACGACCCTTCCTTTTATCGATGACAGTGACAAATATTATGGCAAGAAAATCCATGAGTACAGAGACGAGCTTGTTAGTATGGGTGTTCTGATTGATATCAAGAAAAGTGCGAGATTTGTTCTCTCGCACATTTACTTCCCCTGCAATATGAACGAGGTACCTCCCTCGAGTATCATTTCCTTGTTAGATATCATTCGCTTCAATAAGCTGGCTGCAAATGAGTTGCTTAAGTCATTCCTCAGTAAAGTTTCTGGGAGAGCGTGGTTGAAGACCACCGCATTTGGTTATAAGCCTCCGGCTGAATGCCTGCTTTTCGGCTCCAAGTGGGGTGCTTTCCTTACGATTCATGATGGTCCATTCATCGATGAAGAGCATTACGGTCCATCAATTGCTTCATACGAGAAGGAACTTCAAGCACTTGGAGTAACTACTGATATAGCATCTGGCTCTTCCTTGCTCGCTAAACACCTCTGTGATTTATCTGATTTTGATTCAATTAAGAGAGTCTATACCTACTTAGAGCAATATAATTGGGAGTTGAAGGGAGAAGATTCTGCTATGATATGGATACCCAATGGTGTTGTTGGAAGTGACGGAGCCTGGGCAAGTCCTGCAGATTGTATCCTTCACAACAAGGACAATTTGTTCGGTTCAAGATTTATTGTCTTGGATAAGTACTATGAGTCAAAGCTGTTGAGCTTCTTTGTAAGGGCTTTTGAAGTGAGATCTCGTCCTTCCATGGAGGACTATTGCCAGCTCTGGAAGGACTGGGAGAGTTCAGGGAACATCCCTTCCCATACCGACTGCTGTTCGTTTTGGTCACATGTTGTCAAGAACTGGACAGCAAAGGCCGGTAAGATCCTTTCGGAAGTCCTTTCAAGAGTCCCGGCTTCTTCTGCATCAGGTGCAATCCAGTTGATCGACAAACGTGATGTGTTCATTCCAGACGACTTACTATTGAAGGAACTTTTCTCGTCTTCTTTTGAACTCCCGTTGTTCGTTTGGACTCCTCGGACAAATCATCTCAATATTCCTCACTCGAAGCTTATTGAAAGCTACAAAAGCATAGGTGTTCGAACAATCTCAAGTTGCGTGGTCAAAGCCGAATATCTTCCATTGGTGGCCTCTCTTTGTATTCAGGAAACAAGTCTGAAAACTATGTTCATCAAGAAGGGGCTAGTGATGCTTATCTTAGGCTTCCTCTGTGACCCTAAACTCGATATGAATCCCAAGAGCAGACACGAAACCGTCCAGCATCTCCTTAACATTGCTGTACTTGGGACAACCGAGCCAATCACCATGAGATTCAACCTAACTCTATCTTCAGGAGAATCCCTTAGCGTTGATGCCAGCAGGATGATACACTGGGACCTGAGCGAGAACAAGCTATATGTTCAAAAGCCGGGGAAGTGGAAGGGTCAGAAGAATGTTGTCGAATTCACTACTAATTTTGCGCAGGTCTTGTCAGAGGGGCTGTTGTGGGAGAAGACAGATCACATCTCCAGACTATCGGAATTGATCAAGTTTGGTTTTCTCATGGAATTTGACGTTGATGCTGTTATGTACTACATGAAGTCAAATAACTTGGAGATGTTTCTTGAGGATGAAGACTTCCTTTCTTCAGTCTATCCCTCTGAATAGGTACAATCTTTTGCTACTTCCTTTATCTTCGTCCTCAAGTTACTACAGGAAAACTTGCAATTGTGCCTTACCAGGTTCGCATTTTGTTTACATGGATGCAGTGAGCTAGTTGATAAAGTGCTGAACTCGAAAGCATCTGCCATTTGCTCTCCCTTTTGCGGCTTTTTTCGGTTATTGCAAGAAATGTGTTGATTGTGCTACCTCTGTTGAAGCTGACACTAAGATATGGTTAAAGCCGGTGGTAAATTAGATGTATTTTGCCTTCAAGTTCTGAACTTATTTTCGGTGAATTATAGAACTGGTCCAAAATCAGGTTATTGTAGTCTAAGTTGCATCTTCACGTGTGGAAATGATTGAATGAATGTCTAATAGTTAAGAAGATCAAGTTTTTTTTTTATAAAGGAAAGCGGTTCGACGTACTAGATGACACACCGTCTAACGGATCGAAAGACCATTAAAATTGACAGACGGACTAATTGTCACGAGGACTTACAAAAGAAGATAAAAAAAACACTTCAAAAAAGAATTTCGATCACAATGAGTCGATCAAGACGGAGTACAAAGGAAGTGATAGGCAAGCAAAGCGAGGAAGAAATAGTGGTGGGAAGTTTAGATTTGGACTCTTCTTTTGACCCTCCTTCCACTAACAAAATTCCACATTTCTTCTGACCAAAATAAGCTCACACTTACAACCAAAATAAGCTCACAATATCAAGATGTGAGAGAGAATGATGAAGAAGTGAAGTTCTATTGCTAGGCAAAAGGCTCTATTTAATATATTACGAAAGAAGTTCACCAACTCTACCTAGGAACTCACATAATAAATGTTCTAGGGAATAAACTAACAGCAACTAATAATACATGCCTATAAAATTATTCTAGGGACTATCTAACAGCTGTTTTAGCATCAGTATAATCCAACACCCCCTTGCAAGCTTGGCTGTACAGATTGTCTATAACACCCCGAATCCGCGGGATATCGAATGCTACGGGCGAGACCTCACAATGGGTCATGACCTTTAGTTTGACAACAATTTCACCGGACCTTTCCAACAAAGCACAAATAAAGGTCAAAACCGAAAACAAGTTTAATGAATGACATGATTCCCGAATACAACGAAAGGAAAGACATCAACCGTCTATACAACAACGCCAAGAATACACAATATACAACAATAATACATGGACTCAAATCCCCAAACTCGACCTATGATGTACGGAACCCCTGCTGCCCACTCCTCCGGATCACTCGGCCACACCTAACTTGCACGTCAACTACAACAATCGGTATAAAACCGTTAGCTCACATTCTAGGCATTATAAAGATAGCAAGGGCACAAACACACAAGGAAGCACACATAACACACATCATGCTCATATACATACACATCCGTTACTTATATTCTTTTTAGGTTATTCCATATCTAATTCATTCGTTCAAGTGTGACACGAGAGTCTTATAACTCTTGCCTCTGTCCCCGTGTAACCAATATGAATGATGCGGCGCTCAACCCGTATACCCTGAGGGAGTGATGAAGAAGCCCGCTCGTATACCATGTATGGTCTGGTCGCAGAGATCCTCCCAGTCTCCCTCGGGAGCTAGGCAGTGATGTCACCGCCCGATAATAATAGTAACCATGGGCCAAATAATATATATAGTCAAGTAACCCTAATCCGGTTTCATGATCAAAGCGATAAAACACACACCACCATCGCATATCCAAATAATGCATAAAAGCGAGCTAAGTAAGTCCATTGACTTACCTCGTCTCAAAGCTAAGCAAAACCGATATCACTCTCCGAAGGAATATAACCAAAGCCTGTTCAAGACAAGACACGATAATCAACAACCACTCACATATACTAGAAGTCCTTAGACTTCTAGTCCCAACGATCTCGCAAGATCATAAACCAACTACACAAGCTAGGATACTCGATCTCGTCCTAATCTCCACAACCTCAACCAATATGGACACACAACCTCCAAACCTCACAAGGTCAACCCCAATGCTCACATCCGTATAACTTATTCAAGATTAACACACACAAGTTTTATAACATCAACCCATCCTCAAACACCTACCTAAGGTTCCAAGCCACTACTTGACATTCACTCTAAGTTATGCTAATTCCAACCTAGTATGGTACTACTAAATATAACTGACCGAGAAAAGATCATCAGCTCGGGGGAGAGGGTACTCACGCAAGGTCCAAGGTGGAAGACGATCTACGGATGACGAGTTTGGATTCAATGGCCTTTATCGAGGCGCTCCGAACCTAGCACCAAACTAAACAAATTTAGCGTAAGGCTAAATTTGGGCATAGTATATAATGTAGATAAAAATAAGGATAAACCCCATACTAAAAACCGAGTTAAAATCTTAAAAACACTTTCTGGGTAAATTATCCAATATGGGCTATAATTCCGCAATTAAATCTTTGAGCCATAAACCGATATTAATCCAACAAAGGCACAATATGTAGTATATATAAATATAAGAATAAAACTCGAAGTAAAATCCAAGTTTAAAACCCACAAATACATTTTTCACCAATTAATACAATTTTATAAATATGGGACATTATTCGTAATTAATTCCTTGGCCGTTTTCTGTAATCAATTCCAGCAGGGGCATTTTTGCATAAAACCTAAATCTGGGCCATTAACTGTAAATACAAAAGATGGGTTACAATCTGTAATTATACCATAATTGAGGGGCCCGATTTGAATATGGAAATTAGGGTTTCTTTTAACCCACTAGATGATGACGCAGGGCTGGGGAAGCGAATGTCCAGGCGGCGGTTCCGGCTGTCAAGGGCGAAGGTGTAGGCAGAAGGCTTCTCCGGCGGTGCTAGGGCAGAGGGCGAAAGCCCAGATTTCTCCGGCGGCCGGTCTTTCGGAGGCAACTGATCCCGGCGGATAAAAGCAATAGGAAGCAGCAAATGTGAAGTGGTGGTGAGACAGAGGCCGTTCGAAGGGAGAGAAGAGGGGCAAGGAAGGAGTGGTGGTTTCCGGTGGCGAAGGCGCTCCGCTGGGTTTCGACAGTGGCAGGGTAGGCGACAGCCCCGGTGGCGTACCTCTTCGGTGGCTGCAGACGGTTGTAGCTCCCTCCTCTGGCATGTTGCACAGCAACGAAGAAGACAGAGAGAAGGGGAGTGGTAGGTTTGTTTCCGGAGGCGGATCCATTGGCCATTGATTTGCTAAAGAAGATGTTTGTGTTTAATCCTTTGAAGAGGATTTCGAAGCCCTGAAACATCCTTGCTTTTCTAGATTTGAAGATCCATTGATGGGTTGTGTGAGCCCTTGGAATGTTGTACTGAAGAATTATACTCTTTTTTTTTTTGTTTTCGGCGAGGGTGGAGGGTCCTTCTCCCGTGGCTCGATGTGCAGAAGTTCGAGAGACTGGTGAGCTGGGAGATAAGGGAGAGGGCAAACAATTGGTGTCCCTGAGAAGTTTGAGAGCTTTGCTTGCTCTAATCTAGGGGGTGAGGGGTAAGGGACATTCAGACAGGGAGAGCGTGAGAGAGCAAAGAGGAGAGTTAAGAGAGGGTGTCGAGGGGTCAATGGGTTGGGTGGGTGTCGAGGGGTCGATGGGTTGGGTGCTGGAGTCCAAGAAGGTTTCCATTGGTGCGCCAAAAGCTCCTTGACAAGGTGGAGTCCAACAACAACAACAACGACAACGACAACGACAACGACAACGACAACGACAACGACAACGACAACGACA